>CM060921.1:50780000-53280000 GCA_030737875.1 Allium sativum
GATCCCGGTCTACCTCTGAGGATGTAAGACGCCGTGACATCTGTAAATAGGTCCGTGTCATTTAAAGGTTTCCAATTTGGGGAGTGATACACCCTTTTGTGGGGCTGGCACAGGATATTTATGTATTAGGGATCCGATCATTTGGAGTAGGGTTTTAGGGTACACTTAGTTCTATTTGTTTCTGCTGGTACCGTCTATTTCTGTTGGGAGGTAACACCTGTCTGATTCTGCATGGTACCGTCTGTTCGGGTGGTAAAGGCCCATTTACTAGTGTACACATAATTCTACATTCTGTTTCCGTAGGGATTAATCTGTTTCTATTGTGGTAAAGGCCCATTATTAGCATTCTGTTTCTGTCTGTTTCTGTTGGGGGTGGTAAAGGCCCATTACTAGCATTCTCTTCTGTGTAAATTATTCTGTTCCCGTTTCTGTTTCAGTTTAGACATTGGGGTGACACCTAGTCCTGTTATACTAGTATTAGTGCAGAGAAGTGAAAAGTAATGGCTTACATCATTCTGTTTCTTCTGTTTAACCTAAATACATCTGCTGCTCCTGTTATTGTTATCTCTTATCCAGCTTATTTTCATGTCATAATTATTATTATCTGTTCATATGCTGAAAGTCACTGGACTTGCCAGACTTTATGTCTGACCTTGCTTGTTTTCGCCCCTTTTTCTTCCGTTCTCCCCAGGTTTTCCAAGGAGGGAATACTTTAGCTTGATCTGGATTTCTTCTGCTTGAAGTGCGTAAAGTATGGCTTAACTTCTTATGGTATCTTCTGTGGGGATTATGATTTTAAAATTTTGTACTCTGATGACTTTCTGAACAAGACTGATATTTATGTACTTGAGTTTTTGGTAAAAATGTAACCATACCGATTTCTGTTTTCCGTTGTAATAAAGTTATAAATTTTCAAGTATTGTTTATCTGTCTTGAAATTTTCTGTTCTGTTTACTAAAATGCTCCACCAAAGTTAAGGCATTCCCTTTGTGAGTGTCCTTAACGGAGGTGGGGTGTTATAGTTTCATTATGTAATGTCGGAGGATATTGAACATCTCTGCCAAATCTGAGACGTGGTCAGCTAACTGCATGGATTAGAAAAGCATGTCATCCACATGTACCACCAGGGTTTTCCCAATCTGATTATGAAACATGCAATTCACAAATCACTGGTATGTTGCACCAGCATTTTTCAATTCGAAAGGCATCACTATATAACAATATTGCATAATTATATAAACCGGAACCATAAACTCCTTGTGAGTAATAATCTGTAACAGAACATATGAAATAACTAAAAACCATGCATGAATATCACAACAATTATAACAAAATAAATAAGAACTGCGTTAAAATATGGCCAAGTTATGCGGAGAACATGGAATAATGCAACACATTCAAGAACAATGAAAGATAAATTAAACTAACTTACGTGTACAGAGCAGAATACATGACTCCTTTTTAGTTACAAATCCTATCCAATGACAGTACTTAACATAGATATACTAATTTTCTCATTTTTATAACTACTTTTAATGGCAACAGTAAAACAATTTCTTCTTGATTTAAGAGGACTTCTTGAACCAGTCCACATCAATATTTTGGTGGTAGTGTGCTATTTTAGGCAATAACAGCAGATTGCATACGGTAATGGCCCTTAAAGGCTTAAACAATTCCAGCTGCAAATAATAGTATGTTAGAAATCAAGTACCAAATAAACCCGATGTAACTGATCACCTATATGTGGAGATTGAGCATCAATAAAATGTATAAACTTATAGTCATGCTTTATTATGAATATTGGTGCATATTTTCTAATTTAGGATCCAATCCCCTTTACTAATAACCAGATAAACAACACCTTTGGCCATGGTAATTTTTTCAATTTTATTTCTGGACAAACCTCTAAAAATCATTTTCCTTGAATTTATGAACTACTAAAACCAATAGTTTAAAATAATATCAATATTCCAATAAACTTGATAACTGATAGTATAAATCTGTGTAGACATTTCAATGATATGCCTTAATTTATTGATTTGTAAAATCAATATTGATTAAGATTATAAGTAATGAAGATTATGAAGAGTGTAGTGCTAAGGGCACCCCCAATATGTTCTTCCTAATACCGCAATTAAAAAAATAAAACTCATTTAATCTTGTATGCTTCCTAATACCACATTATCTCTCCATTCTAATCTTTCATTCAATCATTTTTTTCCGAACTAATCACGTACTAAAGTAATCCAAAAATCCTAATTTCTCATAAATTCTTTCTTCTTTGCATCTCTCGCGGGAAAATTCAAGTGCCTACGGTAAACTCTTAATTGTTTGGTGATCTGAAAACGCTAACTATCACTTCCTCTTCTAGTTTGCTTAATTCAAACCTTATTCACAGCTATTGTATATTAATCAACATTGCGGCGTTGAATTCATAGATTGGTTATTGATCTAGGGTTTAGCTTATTAATCGGTTTTATAAATGAGGACGAAGGAATATCGAGCGAAATAGAAATAAGGTAAAACAGTGTGGTAGCTCCTATTTTTTGAGAGTGTAGTATTAAGTAGAGGGTAATATTAATTCTTGTGGTTTTTTTAGTCGTGGTATTAGGAAGAACAAATTGGGGTGCCCTTAGCACCACACTATAAAGATTAAATGATAGCTTAAACTCAGGTCCATTTTTCAGTCTAAATAGCAAGAAAGTCTAGGCTTACTTGTCTCGACATGGTTTTGTTTATTGCCTCAAGTTTATTGAAATTCAGTCATAAATCTAGGCCAATTTAAGTTGTAAAAAATTAGTTGAGAAGTGCCAAGTAAGAAATTTTTAGGTCTTGCCAGTAAGGATCTTATTAACACATTGGACCAATGTTAGGGTAAAGGAAAATTATGGAGTTTGTTCAAACAAATCCTAATCAGGTAGCTTGACTAACTATAACGACCCGAACTTCCCCGTGAAGGAAAGCACGGATTGCTTTGAGGACAAGACCAATCGGAACACAAACAGAAGAACATTTCATTGCTTATTACAACAATTCCATCAGAATACAAGAATATACAGAGTATGAATAAATATTATACATTAGAGAAATATCTGAGATTTAAATTACATTTAAATACATAGCAGCGGAAAAATAATACAACCCACAACTGAAAAAAATACACGGATACAGAGCTTTCCGAGTATCGTTCCAGCTGTAAATCAGGTTCCTGTGAATATAAATCTACAAAACCAAAACTACTAGCTGCCCGTGTAGAAAATGAGGGCACCCAGTTTAGGTTGAAACAATAAACTCCAGGTCAGTCATGTGACTAGTGTGAGAACTAAAACAGTTATTAATCTTTATTTTTAAAGTTAGGTAAATCAAGGGACCACGCCGTATAACACGGAACGGGTTTCCTCCCAAGGATACCAGTGCATAAAACAAACAACGCAATGCTAAATAAAAAAAATGAAGCTATTTTAAGACCCAGGTCCCATCACACAATGCAACGCAAGCCGGAGGATAGGGTTTTACCTTATAATAGCCAAAGAATGCTTGATACGTTTAAAATCAGATTATTTTGATATTACTATAAGTGTATAGTGTCAAAACAATTTCAATCATAAGTATTAATCATAGACGGCATACCTACCATCTACTACGTCGCCGTACTAATTCTACAATTAAAATCACAAAGGTCGTATTGGAAATTGGATTTCCGTCATAAGTCAAGGCAAGGGGCAAGCTCCTCTCCGTTCGAGACACTCTAGCAAATGCCTCAGGACCACACACAGCGATCCTTGGATCTTCAAGGCCGGTCCACTCAAAGTGCAAAAGTAGATTAGTTATACATGAATACAGGTTTCCCGGTCCTATCGGACCTATAAAATGGTCTGTACGTCGGCTCATATAGTGCCAGTTATTGACCATATATTTGAGGCGTCTCGCATTCCAACAACCACATAGGTAAAAAGTATATAAACGTTAGGGCTGGTAGGTAACTGACATCACCCATGGCTAGAAAGAAACGTCGTGCTCTCCCTACAATCACTATCCCATTTTTGACTCATACCGAGGTGTGAGGCTCACAAATTAACGCTATACACAAAGTTGTGCGACATAGGCCGTGCTTTGATCATCAACCACAAGACTTTGCTTTTCAACAAACGCCTTGATCATTTGCCACTTAGGCATGCCACACAGGCAATTCACTCCATGCGACTGATTTCTATTGATATGTAACCTCTGAGCTCATACGTCTCAGAGAAGGGCGTTAAGTAAGAGAATAAATTCTCCACCGCCAAACAGATATATATTTAATAGAGATCAATCAGCACAGAACAAAATCCAATGGCAGACACACAGTCCATTTACAAGTCGTTCTGGGTCTGAACGAAACCGGAGGCACCTTACTCCTCCCCCATATGTCCAATACAGGGCAGAGGCCCTCGCATATCCATCGATCTCCAAGTACGTCTGGATGATCACCAACTGATTCCCTCCTCTTGGGTGCACAGCCCAATCAAGATCATCAATAATCATCCAAACGATGCAAAGACCTCCGGTCTTCAACCACCGTCTTCATCTTCGACTTATCGTCGAATTGGTTATTCGAAATGGGTACAAACCCGGCCTTTCCGAATAACCCGCGTATATAATAAACAAGTGTTACACAAACACAACATACGCCTCATTCCAGTTCAGAATATTATTTTATTCAAAAATTCACACTCTTAGGGAAAGGTTCCCATTAATTTTATCAAAGATAAATTCTTCTAAATTTATTCTTTAATCTTCCTTTGGATATCATTTCAAACCATGTTAAGGTTTTCCAAACAAGTCGGGATTTGCAAACCACACCGAAGTAATTATTTATTTTATTTTCCAATCCCAACCTATTCATCCCATGGAGCGAAACTGGTAATACTCCATACCTAACACCACGGTGTTATCGATAAATATTAACTACCATTTCACGTTCAAATCTAATTAAAGACTTAACTATCGCTTGGAGCAAAACTGGTGATACTCCATTCTCGATCACTTCAATCTAATTAAAGATTTATTAAATCTCCACTTAGTTTTAACCTTCCCAAAAATCAACATTAATGGTTATTCAAAGCTAAGAAGTTAATCATATCTTAACTAGGTTAAAGAACCAATGTCATTTAAAAACACGGTTCACGACAAACCTAAAATCCCATTCCATTGTTAATCGGGTTAAAGAATAGGTGATATTCAAAACACCGCTCACAATAAACCCAAAAACCAATTTAAATTCAATTCCAATTAAATACTAATTAACTGGACAATTTCACTAAATCTTAATTAAAAGATTTATTCCTTTCTAAACTGGGTCCAAGAACAGTGTTATTTAAGACACCATTCACGACGAACCCAAAATCCCATTTGATATTAAATACAAGGCTCTGAATAGAAAATATATTGGCTTATATTCAATATCAAATGCTAAAACCAACAAATATCGTATTGGAAATAACGATATAAATATATCTTTCAAATTTCCACAACCATATCTGTATAATCACGAAATCCAACATCGAAATATTCCGAAGATAATTTCGATTTAAATCCATTCCAATTCATATATTGGAAAATTTCTGGTTATTTTAAAACCATTTCAAATCTAGTTCAAAACTAGTTAATTTCGATAAAAATATATTTTTACCTTTTCAAATATGGAATTTTTTTCATCCCAGTTCTTTCCAATTCATGTATTATGATTTTACACAAATTATATATATTTTTAGTAACTTTATCAAGGCCCGTACAGTCGATTTCCAATAACGGTCGTCGAACTGCACTTACAGCGACCTTTTCCAAATTTGATTTGGACATAATTCCAAATCCAACTGTTAGATTTCAAATTTCTAATATTCATTGGAAAGCTCTTTTCGATACGAACCCAAGGTTCAAGTTTAAGGAGAATCCGACGGTCGGATCTCCCGTAACGTTAATTCGAAGTCAATGGTCGAAATTCACGAACTGCCACGGCGCGTTCTATTCAGGCCATTTAATATATATATTATATATTTCGTCGATTTCAATTCAAAACGTATTTTATAATTCATTTTAAATTCGTTTTCAAAACAATTTCAATTTCATAATCAATTTTGATCAAAATTGAATATTTCATATCATTAATATATAAACGATAATATTTTCAAAATATTAGATTTTGAAATCACTTCGTTTTCTATATTCGTTATAAAAACAAATATAATCGATATAAATATTATTCGCGTCGAAATGACGTATCTCTAATCAACACGGCTTTATATATTTCAATAACTTCGTTATTCTATTCAACAAACGAATATTTTCTTCAACACATGAATATATATATTATTCAACACATGAATATTCTCAACACATGAGTATTGTCAACACATGACTATTTTGTTTATTTTATATATTTTATAAAATTATGATTTATCGTTTAATTCTTAATCAGACTCTAACCGTAAATTAACAAGAGAACAACTCCCTAAGTATTAACCCCGAAGACCGAAACTAACATCAGATCAATACCCAGGAAACCACTCATCTTAACTAGTTTCCAGTTAGTTTATAATTTTATATAAGATAAAGATGTGAATTTTATTGTTAAAATATTTTACTCAACACACGATAAGTTTCAACACATGAATATTCTCAACACATGAGCATCGTCAACACATGACTATTTATTCTATTCAACACATGAATCTTTATTTTATAATATTCTTTATTTTCCAAATTGGAATAAGGCCCAATCAATTACCATATAATGTTAATTATATGGATTCCATACAACACATGTATATAATTGCAATGATAAATAATCAGCCATCATCCAAAGTGCACTACACAACTGCATAAGCATTAAATATGAATATTTAACGCTTACACAGCCTGTCAATCTAACGATCGACATATAAATAAACAATTGGGATTAGTGTACGCCAAATCTCATCCCAACACCCGTGTGGGGTTTCAAATCAACAAACACAAATTTTTATTTGTGTAGTTGGGCGATGTGTAAAATTTATCGTCCCAATCAATATCCTTCAAATGGGTGTACATAAACAAATCGTTTGATTTGTAAATGAATATTTATTCATTCATTCACGTTAAATTTATATTTTTAACGATAAATAATTTATTTTCAACACATGAATTTATATTTCCATTCATTCCACATCACAATCAATTTTCACAACAACATACAATCAAACATACAAGCCGTCCATGGTCTGTGGACGACGGGTGTTAGGTGCAACTTAGCACCGTCTGCATCCTAGTATATATTTTAACTAGAAAATAGAATTTAAAGTGAGAAGTTCTCACCGACTAGCTAAACCATTTCTCCGTGACTCTTCATATGTAGGAAGTCTTCATCATGTCTCCAACGAGATCTGTTTCACGCGGTATATGTTAAAAATCACATTTTTAACATCGCTGTTTATATAATTAAAAATCACCTTTTTGTTCTTATATCGTTCGCATAAAAATCGTATTTTTATACTGCTAAAAATCTCATCTTTATATTTTTAAAAGTCTAAACTTCGTATAAATAAAAATCTAAACTTTTCACGTATAAAAATCTAATATTTTCATCTCGCTTTATGTAACAACCTGCAAAATCTGAACCAATTTAAAATTATTAAATTGACTATTTTGGTGGATTTTAAATATTTAAAATAAATATTTTAAATAATAACGACGAAAAGTGAGTTTGAATCGACGTTTGAAAACAAATATAATTAATTCTAATTATAAACAAGGCCTGAAATGGCGCGGTAGTTTCAAAATTGGAATTCAAACTTTGACTGACTGTACCGGGTGCAAAACAAAATTGATTTTAGTGAAACCAAAAATATTTAAACCTGTTAGTGGATATCTTTCTAACGAATCTGAAAAATCGAAGTTTCATAGCGGGAAGCAAAAGTTATGGCCAAATGAATTTTCAGAAAGGTCGCTATAACCGTGAAAATGGCCATTTTGCAAACGACCTCAGAATTCGATGAAACCACTTTTGTGGATCCGGGATATCAAATTATTGCTAGGTTTCATATTTCATAATTTTTGAAGCTAGTATGTGAGCGTGGCAAAGGAAAATGTGCTTGGTCGATTTCTATTAAATTGGATCGATCATAAAAGGGCCATTTTTCTAATGGTCTTAGAATTCGACAAAACTAGTTTTGTTGGGACCGTACCATCAAAACATAGCTAGATTTATTTTTCAGGATTTTTAGAATTAGTATGTGGCCCCGGCAAATTGAAATGTACGTTCAAATTAAATATTGAATGTTTTATATTTTAATTTGAAGGAAAACTGACTGAAATAGTCGAATGGGCCTACGAAACATATCCCATTGTGTTTGGAATGGGGGTATTTGGCTAGGGACGACAGTCGTTGGGTTTGGATTGGAGTTCGTATGAGATAAGGGGTATTTGAAAATTTTAAAAACATATAAATAAAATAAAAAAATTTGATTGGCCATTCATTTATCTCTTCCTTTTCTCTCTCCCCTCTCCTCATGATTAACGACGGGCGTCCTTCATTTCTTCCCTCCTCTTTATCTCCTCCCATGCTCACCGATAGCCAATGCCCTAGTTGAAGATTTTGAAGCCCTCTCCTTCCTCTTCAAATCCGACCTAGCCTCGCCCTCTGTCGTGGAGGATATCTTGAGAATTGCGCTCAGGAACTCGCGCCGCACCACCTCGATTTGCTCCATCGCCGCCAGTTCGAGTTCAATGACGCGGGGACCTCTGGGTGCGGTTTTCGAAGCCCGACATCGTGGTGCACTCTGATCTTCATCTCGCTTCACGGATTTCATGAAATCGCGTGACCTAGTTTCGAACAAAACAGTGGAGGTACGGCTTTAATTATATTAAACTATTTAATAGCACTTTAAAGTGCTATGGTTTTTTATTTCATTGTAAAAATCATATCTTTTTCGTTTGTTGATGAAATCCAGTGAAACAAGAGATAGTGGACTCGTGTGGACGTCTTCTACATTCTAGAAAAGACTGCATATTTTTCTGAGCCTTCTTCAATTTTTGGTGGAGTGGAACCCAACGTGAGATTTCTGAATTATAAATAATATGGAAAACGACGATGTATAAATTATATAGTCGATGTATGAGTTATATAAGCATTGTACACCTCATGTATAAGCATTGTATAAGTTGTACGTTCGATGTATAAGTTATATAGGCGTTGTAAAAATTATATATTTGTTGAATAGAAGTGAAATATACTTATATATATATATATATATATATATATATACGCCCCTTGTCCACAAACCATGGATGATATTTATTGGTTGTGATTGGTGTGAAAATTGGTTGATAGGGAATGGTTGATTTGAATTGTTCGTGGTTGAAATTGATTGTTTGTGGTTGAAAAATACCCGTTTGTGGTTGAGAATTATTTGGTTGAAACCACATAGGATTAGTTTGTGGAAAAAAGAAAAAAAATATACATGCCTCCTACGTGCGAACTAGATGCATGAAATCCCCATTGTCAAAAGCTGCGAGGCTTTAAGGTAGAGCGAGGAGCCGTACTAGGGATGGCCCCGGATTTAACTACGCTGTCGTTATGCTGCCGAAATTTTGAATAATATTCATGTGTTAGAATTATTTTCATGTGTTGAAACTATATTCATGTGTTGAATAGGAATTCATGTGTTGAACGACATTCATGTGTTGAACGACATTCATGTTTAAATAAATTGTTTTAACAATAAAAATCACATTTTTATTGTATATATATACGAACTATAGAAAACATTCATGTGTTGAATAGAAATTCATTCGTTGAATAGAAATTCATGTGTTGAATGGTATTCGTGTTTTAAATAAATTGTTTTAACAATAAAAATCACATTTTTATTTTATATATACGAACTATAGAAAACATTCATGTGTTGAATAGAAATTCATTCGTTGAATAGAAATTCATGTGTTGAATGGTATTCGTGTTTTGAAATAAATTGTTTTATAATAAAAATCATATTTTTATCATCTATATGAACTATATAAAAAAGTCGTGTTTTGAAATAAATTGTTTTATAATAAAAATCATATTTTTATCATCTATATGAACTATATAAATTAGTCGTGTTTTGAAATAAATTGTTTTACAATAAAAATCACATTTTTATTATATACATGAATTGTTAAAAATAGTGAAGTGTCGAAATAAATGTCTGTTGGATAGAAATATCATTTTTATCAAATGTACGAAAAGAATATGGTTTTGAAATCGAAGAATAGATTATATATATATATATATATATATAATTAAAATAAATCGAATATCGAAGCTGCAGTTCGTGTTTTGAAACCGTGATTTCAAATGATTAGTGCGAGAGATTCGACCATCGGATTTTCCCGAAACAGTTGGGTTCGCTTTGGAAATATCATTCAAATGACACCAACTTTGTAAAGATCCAACGGTTGGATTGTCTAGAATGTTTAATTCAAATCTGAAGAAAAACAACGCCAAAATCGAATAATGACGCTGTAGTTCGTATTTTGAAATCGAAACTTCAAACGAGTGTACCGGGAGATCCGACCGTCGGATTTTCTCAAAACTAGAACCGTTGGATTCGTTTTGAAAAGATCTTTCTAATGATATAAATTTTGTGAAGATCCAATGGTTAGATTTTCAGATATGTGTAAATCAAATCTGAAGAAAAACAGCGCCACGGCCGCGTTATGGCCTAAAGCGTCGTTTGAATAAATTGGCTATTTTTTTAAATAAATAAAAATAGCGATAAATCGTTATAAAATATTATAAACGATATGGAATGTGAAATTTAGAAACTAACTGAAGGTTAGCTAAGTCGAATGGTTTCCTGGGTTTTGATCTGATGTTTGTTTCGGCCTTCGGGGTTAATATTTGGGAAATCGTTCTCTTACTGGTTTACGGTTAGTGACTGATGAATTGGAATGAGGCGTATGTAGTGTTTGTGTAGCACTTGTTTATTATATACGCGAGTTGCTCAGAAAGACTGGGTTTATCCCGTTCTGAATAACTGAATCGACGATAAGAAATCAAAGATGAAGATGGTGGTTGAAGACCGGAGATCTTCACTTCGGTTGGATAATAACCGATGTCCTGATTGGGAGGCTTCCCGAAATATGGATAATGAGTGGTGATTGTCCAGACATACGTGGAGATCGATGGGTATGCGAGGTATATAGTGCCTCCGGTTTCGTTCAGACCCAGAACGGACTTGTAAATGGATTGTGTGTCTGACATTGGAATTCATCCTATATGATTGATAGCCATCAGTTACATGGTGTGAATTACCGGTGTGGCATGCTAAGATGCAGTGATCAAGGCTTCTGTTGAAAAGCAAAGTCTTGTGGTAGATGATCAAAGCACCGCCTGTGTGGCGTAGCTTTGAGTATAACGTGAATTCGCGAGCCTCACACCCTGGTATGAACCAGAAAACGGGAGAGGACCTCAGGGAGGGCATGCGTTTCCTTCTAGCTATAGGTGGTGCCAATGCTTAAACTGGTGACATTTATATTATTTACATTTATGTGGTTGTTGCTGTTGCGAGGCGCCTCGGATATATCGGTCGATCCGGGACCAATGGAGTAATTCGTTGGCTCATTTACCCCCGAAGGGCGGGGAAACGTAGTGTTCAGGCATAATAATCCACAACGGTGGACCGGCCCTGACGATCCAAGGCTTGCCTGCGCGCTTGCCTGAGATTCGGACTAGACAGTCTCGAATTCGGTAAGGACTATCTTTTGCCTTAGTTCATGACGGAAATCCAATTTCCAAATACGACACCGTGCGGTTTTGATTGTATATATATATATATATATATATATACGACAACATGATATATGGTACCCATGCCGTCTATGATTGATAGTTATGATTGAAATTATTTTTGAAACTTATAAACACTAGTAATAATATCAAATTCTTTTGTTTTATTCGTATCAAGCATATTTTGGCCATTATAAGGTAAAACTCTATCCTCTGGTTTGCGTTGCATTGTGTGATGGGAACTGAGTCTTATAATGGCTTCATTTTTATGAAAAGCATTGCGATGTTTAAAAGATTTACTTGTTTTAAAGCATTGGCAATCAAATGGAGTAAACCCGTTCCGCGAAAGTGGTGTGGTCCTGTGGTTACCCATAGTATAAAATGTGTTAAGTAGATTTCTCATACCAGTCCCATGACTGACTCGTAGTTTGTTTAACTTGCAAACTCGGGTGCCCCTCTTTCTACACGAGCAGTCTTTTATTCAGGTTTTAGCAGGCTCTCTCTGGATAGCTGTAGCTGAAGATGGATTCTATCATTTATCTCTTTTTATGCTGTTCAGCTCCTATTGTACATATTATGTTTGTTTTTCCGCTGTAGACATTTATGTATAGCTGAACTGTTTTTGTACTAAGTATGATCCTGTATACTGTGTAACTCTGATGATTATTGTTTATCCAGTGTATTATTTGTTCAGTATCTGGTGTATTTATTTATTTCTGTTCTGCTATTATCTGTTTATATTCCAAAGATTACCCTTGACACTGTAGTACGGGGTTTCGGGGTCGTCACAACGTGGTATCAGAGCTTTGGTTAAGCTTAGTGCTGGAATATAACATATTAATGAACTCGTCAGAAATAGAACCAGTAGTGTTCTAGGACGAATAACTCATTACAGATAGGATCAGTAATATCCTAGTATGAGTATAGATGAATGAAATACGCCGATAGACATATTTACATTCAAGTATATGTCTCTATGCTTTAAAATATCTTTTCTGTTGACCTGACACTTGATCTGCTATTTGCAGAAGTACAAGAAAATGAGTGCCAGAAACAGAAGGAATGCAAAACCAGATATTGTGGCACTATTAATTAAGTATCGAAATATGGGTGGAATACCGTTCTCGGGTGAAGAATCTATTATGAAAACACAAGCTTGGATTCAATTTGCTTAGAAAATCTTTGACGGTTTAAAGTTGAGAGATGACGAGAAAAGATTACTGGCATCTTGGGCACTCAAAGACGAAGCTTTGTTCTGGTGGGATTCTATTATTGAGGATAATCCAGAAAGTGATATCACCTGGGATATATTTAAAGTGATTTTCCTAGAAAGATTTACTCCTCCTGAAGCAACTGAGCGGTTATGTGATGAATTCTCTTATCTGATACAAGGAGATATAACCATTCCAGAATATCATAAGAGATTCAATGAACTTTCTCATTTTGCCCCGCATCTGATTCAAGATCCAAAGAGGAAGAATCTGAGGTTTATTCATGGCCTGCAAAGAAAATACCAGAATAGTGTAATGAGGAATGTGAAGCTTCCTTCTTCTGAAATGATATACATGGCCTACCAGTATGAGGATCTCGACAAGAAGGTATGTTGCGTTACGAAGAGGAAGTCAGTTCTAGTAATAATGGTGAGTCTGAAACTGATTGTCCGGAGGCCAGTACGATGTCTGAGGTGAGTAAGAAGCCCAAAGTCAATCGAAAAAGGGCCAGATCTGGGAAGGAACCAGTAACGACTGCCACATGCTCAAGCTGCAATAGGCAAGGACATTTGGCGATAATTTCAAACTTTGGAACAAACGAAGAAAGAATGGGTCTAAACCCACTAAGAAGCAAAAGAACTCACATGGTGAAAGGAAATGCCATAAGTGTCATCAAGCAGGTCATATTGCACGGGAGTGCCAACTCTCAAAGAAATCTGAAGCAGTACATATAAATGAAGTAGCAGAAACTTCTGAGCCCTCAGTTAGTCAGGGAAGGCCTGATGTTTTAGAAGGCACGCTAACTATCAAAGATATTCCAGTTAAAGTATTATTTGACACCGATGCATCGCGATGCTTTGTTGCAAAGAATACGGTTAAGAAACTGGATTTGAATTTGAAGAAGCTCAAAGAACCAATGACTGTCCATAATCTGGTTGGGGGTTCCCTCGATCTCAGTTGGGTTTGTGGGGTGCCGGTTTATTTTTCTCGTTATCGATTCCCTACCATCGCGGTCGTCATGAATTTTACAGAGTTTGATCTTATCTTGGGGTTAGACTGGTTGACCAAATATGAAGCAGAGGTTAAATGCACCGACAGAGTCGTTAAGGCGAAGATTAAATCAGGTGATTATATAACCATTCCCTGTGAAGGTCAGAATTCTAATAGAAAAAACTTCTGGGCAGCTTTGGATGTTTCTCCTGCTCAAATAGAAAATATCCCTATAGTCACATAGAATATTCCCGACCTCATAAAAGATATTCCCGTCGTAAAGAATTATGCGGATGTGTTCGAAGAAGTTGTTAGCTTACCTCCGCAGAGGGAAATTGATTTCAAGATTACTTTAATTCCGAATGCTAGGCCAGTAGTGCACGCTATTCGGAGGATGACCCTAAAGGAGAAAGAAGAGTTAGATAATCAAACTCGATAGCTTATATGGAAAGGTCTGATCAGGCCTAGTTTCTCTGAATGAGGAGCAGCAGTGGTGTTTGTCCTAAAGTCAGACGGTACTCTTCGACTATATGTGGATTATCGTGACTTAAACAAATAGACAATAAAGAATAAATATCCATTGCCGTGAATCGATGATTTGTTGGATCGATTGAATGGTGCACAAGTATTTTCAAGGATGTTCCTAGCTACAGGTTTCCATCAGCTTCGTATTGCCAAAGAGTGTGTTCCTATGACAGCATTCAGAGGTCCAGACTTATTCTATGAGTGGTTAGTAATGCCGTTCGGCTTATGTAACGCTCCAGCTTACTTTGTCGATTTAATGAATAGAGTGTTCAGAGGGGTCTTGAATAAGTTTGTTCTGGTTTTTATTGACGATATTCTAATCTTCTCTAAGTCAAAGGCCGAACATGAAAAGCATTTGGAACAAGTTCTAGAAATTCTGAGAAGGAATGTATTAAAAGCTAAACTTTCCAAATGTATATTCTGGCAAGATGAAGTAAAGTTTCATGGCCACGTCATGTCAAAACAGGGAATTGCTGTGGATCCCAGTAAAATCACAGCTATTCAAAATTGGAAACAGCCTAGTACTCTGAAAGAAGTTCGAAGTTTTCTTGGATTGGAGAGTTATTACCAGAAGTTCGTTAAAGATTTTTTGAAGATATCTAGTCACTTAACAAAGCTTACGAAGAAGCACTCAAAATTCAAGTGGACTCCAGAATGTGAGGAGGCTTTTGAGAAGCTAAAGTTAAGATTAACAAAGGCTCAAGTGGTAACGATAATCGATGGAAATCAAGACTTGAAAGTCTGGACAGATGCCTCTAGAGAAGGCCTTGGTGCAGTATTAATGCAAAGAGGTCAAGTGGTAGCTTATGCTAGCCGTCAGCTGAAGCCACATGAAAAGAACTACGATACTCATGATCTTTAGTTGTTGGCTATCGTATTCGCTTTGAAAATCTGGAGACACTATCTTTTGGGTGAGAAATTTAAACTGTTTACAGATCATCAGTCGCTAAAATATCTGTTCATGCAGAAAGACTTGAATCTGAGGCAGCAACGTTGGCTAGAATTTCTGGCAGCATACGATTTTGGGATTTTGTACACTCCAGGGAAAGCCAATGTTGTGGCCGATGCGCTGAGTAGAAAGAATGTAATGATCGCCAGTTTTATTATTACAACTTCATTGATTGATAAAATATCTGCTCTTCAGAAGGATGATCACTTCATTCAGAAGATCAGAGAAAGAATACAGAAAGTCGAACACTTGAGTTTCTAGATTGATAACCAAGGGATTCTAAGGCTAAAAGGTCGAATTTGTGTTCCTAACATTCCTGAGCTCTGAAAGGAAGTGATGGATGAATGCCACAAGTCAAAACTTAGTATCCATCCGGGAGTAAGCAAAATGTATAATGACATCAAACGCACTTTCTGGTGGAGGTCGTTGAAGAGAGACATTTCTTTATATGTTATCCGATGCTATACTTGTTAACTTGTCAAAAGCGACCAACAGAAACTTGCTGGATTGTTGCAACCACTGGACATTCCAGGTAGGAAGTGGGAACATATTTATATGGACTTCATAGATGGTTTGCCCAGAACCAGGAAAGGAAATGACAATATTTGGGTGATCATAGATCGCTTCACGAAGACCGCCCATTTCATACCTGTCAGATTGAACAGAACTGCTCAGAGTCTGGCGCAGATTTATTTCAATGAAATTGTTAGGCTACATGGAGTGCCGATCAGTATAGTTAGTGATAGAGATCCAATATTTACTAGAAAATTATGGGAGGCATTTCAAGTAGAATTGGGAACGAAGTTGAATCTAAGCACCGCTTATCATCCTCAGATAGATGGTCAGACTAAGAGGGTGAATCGTATACTAGAAGATTTATTGTGGGCTTGTATTCTAGATTTTGGTGGATCATGGGAAGACCATTTGCATTTGGCTGAGTTCTCATACAGCAATAGCTACCAAGCAAGCCTGACAATGTCACCATTCGAAGCATTGTATGGTAGACCGTGCTGATCCCCTGCTTGTTGGGTCGAACCCGGTAATAGGCTTGTATTGGGACCAGATATGATTCGCGAAGCCGCAAATATAGTCGATTTCGTTAAGAAACGATTACTCGCCACTCAAAGTCGACAGAATAGCTATGCTGATTCGAGAAGAAGAGATTTGGCTTTTTCTGTTGGTGATTATGTATATCTAAGGGATTCTCCGATGAGAGGAGTGATTCGATTTGGCAAAACTGGGAAGTTGGCGCCCAGATTTATTGGTCCATTCTCTGTTCTTGAACGAATTGGGACTCTCGCTTATAGGATTCAATTGCCAGATTGGTTGCCTGGAGTACACGATGTATTTCATGTATCTCAACTTCGAAAGCATGTGCATGATCCAGACTTGATCGTGGAAGAAGCCGCACAACAGGATATAGAAATTACTCCAGAAGTGGCTGTTAGAAGAGAGCTGTTAAATATTATTGGCAAAGAAACCAAGGAGCTGAGGAACAAGAAAGTTCACTTAGTCAAAGTGCAATGGAGTGGAGATCCGCGAGATTGTACTTGGGAAACTGAGGAGAGTATTATGAAATCCTATCCTAAGTGCAGGGTGGATATCTCTAATTGACTCCGGTGCGAGGTACATTTAACATATTTTGAAATTTCCATTATGTTCTCTAATTTGTCGTTCTTTTCTTTTCATAGATGTAAAACTTTAATCATATAGTCTGAACGATTTTATAAGAGTATGTGAACTAATTTGTACATTTTTGAAAGTTAACAAACAAATTGATTGCTGGTTGTGTTGTTTGATTTTTGGTTGTTTAATTAGAGTTTAGAACCATTTAGCCAAATTGAACCAGTATTGAACTGAATTGAAAATAGATAGAAATATATACATGTGCATTATATATGTGTGAACAGGTTATGGATGAACAGCTAAGCAAAGGAATAAAATTGTTTGCCCGAAAAATAGGTACATGTTTATTGTATTTCTTTGGATATGATGATTTTATGAGCCGATTGGCTAGCCGCTTGGCTTTTTCCTTTTCTATTGGACTGGTGAGGGCCATGGGAGGCTATTAGAAATATCCCGAAGTCCCCCGTACAAAGGAGGTTATGGCGAAATTTTTTGAAAATTTAGGGTGTTAGCCAAATTTTTGAAGAATTTGAAAATTCTTAGAAACTGAAAAGTTGAAGAATGGAAGCCAGATTGAAAGTAGAGTTGATTAATCAAACCACTTTCGACTTTGTTCCTTTTCGGGGACAAAAAGTTTTAAGTGGGGGAGATTGTAACAACCCGTGAAATCCGAACCAATTTAAAAATTTTAAATTGACTATTTTGGTGGATTTTAAATTTTTAAAATAAATATTTTAAATAATAACGACGAAAAGTGAGTTTGAATCGACGTTTGAAAACAAATATAATTAATTCTAATTATAAACAAGGCCTGAAATGGCGCGGTAGTTTCAAAATTGGAATTCAAACTTTGACTGACTATACCGGGTGCAAAACAAAACGGATTTTAGTGAAACTAAAAATATTTAAACCTGTTAGTGGATATCTTTCTAACGAATCTGAAAAATCAAAGTTTCATAGTGGGAAGCAAAAGTTATGGCCAAATGAATTTTCAGAAAGGTCACTATAGAGTTTATATAGCCCGTGAAAATGGCCATTTTGCAAACGACCTCAGAATTCGACGAAACCACTTTTGTTGGATCCGGGATGTCAAATTATTGCTAGGTTTCAAATTTCATAATTTTTGAAGCTAGTATGTGAGCATGGCAAAGAAAAATGTGTTTGGTCGATTTCTATTAAATTGGATCGACCAGAAAAGGGCCATTTTTCAAACGGTCTCAGAATTTGACGAAACTAGTTTTGTTGGGACCGTATCGTCAAAACATAGCTAGATTTATTTTTCTGGAATTTTTAGAATTAGTATGTGGCCCCAGCAAATTGAGATGTACGTTCAAATTAAATATTGAATGTTTTATATTTTAATTTGAAGGAAAACTGACTGAAACAGTCGAATGGGCCTACAAAACATATCCTATTGTGTTCGGAATGGGGTTATTTGGCTAGGGATGACAGTCGTTGGGTTTGGATTGGAGTTCGTATGAGATAAGGGGTATTTGAAAATTTTAAAAACATATAAATAAAATAAAAAAATTTGATTGGCCGTTCATTTCTCTCTCTTCCTTTTCTCTCTCCCCGCTCCTCATGATTAACGGCGGTCGTCCTTTATTTCTTCCCTCCTATTTATCTCCTCCCACGCTCACCGATAGCCAATGCCCTAGTTGAAGATTTTGAAGCCCTCTCCTTCCTCTTCAAATCCGACCTAGCCTCGCCCTCTACCGTGGAGGATATCTCGAGAATTGCGCTCAGGAACTCACGCCGCACCACCTCAATTTGCTCCATCGCCGCCAGTTCGAGTTCAACGACGCGGGGACCTCTAGGTGCGGTTTTCGAAGGCCGACATCGTTGTGCACTCTGATCTTCATCTCGCTTCACGGATTTCACGAAATTGTGTGACCTAGTTTCGAACAAAACAGTGGAGGTACGGCTTTAATTATATTAAACTATTTAATAGCACTTTAAAGTGCTACGGTTTTTGATCTCACTGTAAAAATAATATCTTTTTTGTTTGTTGACGAAATCCAGTGAAACAAGGGACAATGGACTCGTGTGGACGTCTTCTACATTCTAGAAGAGACCACATATTTTTCTGAGCCTTCTGCAATTTTTGGTGGAGTGGAACCCACGGTGAGTTTTCTGAATTATAAACGATATGGGAAATGACGATGTATAAATTATATAGTCGATGTATGAGTTATTTAAGTGTTGTACACCTCATGTATAAGAATTGTATAAGTTGTACGTTCGATGTATAAGTTATATATGCGTTGTAAAGATTATATATGTGTTGAATAAAAGTGAAATATACTTATATATATATATGTGCCCCTCGTCCACAAACCATGGACGATATTTATTGGTTGTGATTGGTGTGAAAATTGGTTGATAGCGAATGGTTGATTAGAATTGTTTGTGGTTGAAAAATACCCGTTTGTGGTTGAGAATTATTTGGTTGAAACCACACAGGATTAATTTGTGGAAAAAAGAAAAAAAAAATATACATGCCGCCTGCATGCGAACTAGATGCATGAAATCCCCATTTTCAAAAGCTGCGAGGAGCCGTACTAGGGATGACCCCGGATTTAACTACCCTGCCATTATGCTGCCGAAATTTTGAATAATATTCATGTGTTAGAATTATTTTCATGTGTTGAAACTATATTCATGTGTTGAATAGGAATTCATGTGTTGAACGACATTCATGTTTAAATAAATTGTTTTAACAATAAAAAACACATTTTTATTGTATATATATACGAACTATAGAAAACATTCATGTGTTGAATAGAAATTCATTCATTGAATAGAAATTCATGTGTTGGATGTAATTTGTGTTTTAAATAAATTGTTTTAATGATAAAAATCACATTTTTATTTTATATATACGAACTATAGAAAACATTCATGTGTTGAATAGAAATTCATTCGTTGAATAGAAATTCATGTGTTGAATGGTATTCGTGTTTTGAAATAAATTTTTATATAATAAAAATAATATTTTTATCATCTATATGAACTATATAAAATAGTCGTGTTTTAAAATAAATTGTTTTACAATAAAAATCACATTATTATTATATACATGAATTGTTAAAAATAGTGAAGTGTCGAAATAAATGTATGTTGGATAGAAATATCATTTTTATCAAATGTATGAAAAGAATACGGTTTTGAAATCGAAGAATAGATTGTATATATATACATAATTAAAATAAATCGAATAACGAAGCTGCAGTTCGTGTTTTGAAACCGTGATTTCAAACGATTAGTGCGGGAGATCCGACCATCGGATTTTCCCGAAACCGAAACCGTTGGGTTCGCTTTGGAAATATCTTTCCAACGACACCAACTTTGTAAAGATCCAACGGTTGGATTGTGTGGAATTTTTAATTCAATTCTGGAGAAAAACAACGCCAGAATCGATTATATTTATATATATATATATAAATATAATTAAAATAAATCGAATAACGACGCTGCAATTCGTATTTTGAAATCGAAACTTCAAACGAGTGTACCGGGATATCCGACCGTCGGATTTTCCCAAAATTGGAACCGTTGGATTCGTTTTGAAAAGATCTTTCTAATGATATAAATTTTGTGAAGATCCAACGGTTAGATTTTCAGATATGCGTAAATCAAATCTGAAGAAAAATAGCGCCACGGCCGCGTTATGGCCTGAAGCGTCATTTGAATAAATTGGCTATTTTTTTAAAATAAATAAAAGTAGTGATAAATCGTTATAAAATATTATAAACGATATGGAATGTGAAATTTAGAAACTAACTGAAGGTTAGCTAAGTCGAATGGTTTCCTGGTTTTTGATCTGATGTTGGTTTCGGCCTTCGGGGTTAATATTTAGGAAATCGTTCTCTTACTGATTTACGGTTAGTGACTGATGAATTGGAATGAGGCATATGTTGTGTTTGTGTAGCACTTGTTTATTATATACGCGAGTTGCTCAGAAAGACCGGGTTTATCCCATGCTAAATAACTGAATCGACGATAAGAAATCGAAGATGAAGACGGTGGTTGAAGACCGGAGATCTTCACCTCGGTTGGATGATAACTGATGTCCTGATTGGGAGGCATCCCGAAATATGGATAATGAGTGGTGATCATCCAGATGTACATGGAGATCGATGGGTATGCGAGGTATATAGTGCCTCCGGTTTCGTTCAGACCCAGAACGGACTTGTAAATGGACTGTGTGTCTGACATTGGAATTCATCCCGTATGATTGATAGTCATCAGTTACATGGTGTGAATTGCCCGTGTTGCATGCTAAGATGCAGTGATCAAGGCTTCTGTTGAAAAGCAAAGTCTTGTGGTAGATGATCAAAGCACCGCCTGTGTGGCGTAGCTTTGTGTATAACGTGAATTCGCGAGCCTCACATCCCAGTATGAACCAGAAACGGGAGAGGACCTCAGGGAGGGCATGCATTTCCTTCTAGCTAGAGGTTGTGTCAGTGCTTAAACTGACTGACATTTATATTATTTACACCTATGTGGTTGTTGCTATTGCGAGGCGCCTCGGATATATCTGTCGATCCGGGACCGATGGAGTCATTCGTTGGCTCATTTACGCCCCCAAAGGGCGGGGAAACGTAGTGTTCAGGCATAATAATCCACATCGGTGGACCGGCCCTGATGATCCAAGGCTTGCCTGCGTGCTTGCCTGAGACTCGGGCTAGACAGTCTCGAATTCGGTAAGGACTATCTCTTGCCTTGGTTCATGACGGAAATCCAATGTCCAAATACGACACCGTGCGGTTTTGATTGTATATATATATATGGCGACATGATGTATGGTACCCATGCCGTCTATGATTGATAATTATGATTGAAATTATTTTTGAAACTTATAAACACTAGTAATAATATCAAATTCTTTTGTTTTATTAATATCAAGCATATTTTGGCCATTATAAGGTAAAACTCTATCCTCCAGTTTGCGTTGCATTATGTGATGGGAATTGAGTCTTATAATGGCTTCATTTTTATGAAAAGCATTGCGATGTTTAAAAGATTTACTTGTTTTAAAGCATTGGCAATCCAATGGAGTAAACCCGTTCCGCGAAAGTGGCGTGGTCCTGTGATTACCCATAGTATAAAATGTGTTAAGTAGATTTCTCATACCAGTCCCATGACTGACTCGTAGTTTGTTTCACTTGCAATTTCGGGTGCCCCTCTTTCAACATGGGCAGCCTTGTATTCAGGTTTTAGCAGGCTCTCTGTGGATAGCTGGAGCTGAAGATGGATTCTATCATTTATCTCTTTTTATGCTGTTCAGCTCCTATTGTACATATTATGTTTGTTTTTCCGCTGTAGACATTTATGTATAGCTGAACTGTTTTTTTACTAAGTATGATCCTGTATACCGTGTATCTCTGATGATTATTGTTTGTCTGATGTATTATTTGTTCAGTATCTGGTGTATTTATTTATTTCTGTTCTGTTATTATCTGTTTATGTGTTATATTCCAAAGATTACCCTTGACACTATAGTACGGGATTTTGGGGTCGTCACACTTTACATATATAACAAAAATCGAATTTTTCTCTATATCAGTACATATGAAAAGTTCAATCTTTTCTATCGCTTCATATATAAAAAGTTCAATCTTTTCTATCGCTTCATATGTAAAAAAAGTTCAATCTTTTCTATTGCTTCATATATAGAATAAAAATCTTTTCTTTTCTTTTTATAACTAAAAATCAAATCATTTATTTTATAACTAAAGATCAAATCTTTTATTTTATACTTCGTTTAGATGAAGAAAATCATACTTTTTATACTTTGTTTGCACGAAGGAAATCATACTTTTTATACTTTGTTTACACGAAGGAAATCATACTTTTTAAAAATCATGCCTTTTCTATCAAAGATTTCATATTTTCATTACTTATGAAATCGAGTTTTTCATTAACATGAAAATATAAATTTTCATTAACATAGAAATCAAACCTTTGAATAAATAAAACTAATTTTATAAACTAAAAACTGATTTTATAAATTAAAACTGATTTCATAAACTGAAAATCACCTGAGGGGCGCTTGGGGGGGTGGCCGGAGGTTGGCTCGGCGGCAGGGCAGGAGGGGTTGGCGGCGAGGCTAGGGAGGGCGGGTGGTGGCTGCGTCATCGGGTTTGGGTGAGGTAGGAGGAGCTGCATGTTTAGAAGAGGAGGGAGAGAACGAGGGGGGCGAAGACGGTGTGGGGACCGGCGGCGCAAGGGGGCGGAGGGCTGGAGCGGCGGTGGCGTCCTCCGGTGGTGGCGCTGTCGGAGAAGAGGGGCTGACGACCTCGAGACTCGTGCGTTTCTCTTTTTTATCTTTCCTCTAATCGAGATAAAGGGAAAGGTAAGGGGAGGGGCCTATTATATTATATAATAATGTAATTTTAACTTTTAAATCCACAAGGGTTGACTTTTCCTTCGAACTCCAAATGAGACCCAACGACTATTGCCCCTAGCTAAATACCCCCATTCCAATGTGATATGTTTTGTAAGCCAATTCGACCGTTTGAATCAGTTTTTCTTTAAATTAAAATATAAATCTTTATATATTGAATTTAAATGTATATTTCAATTTACTGGGGTTACATACAAACCCCAAAAATTCCAGATAAATTATTTCTAGCTTCGTATTGACGATACGGTCCTGACAAAACTAATTTCGTAAAATTTGAAGACCGTTTGAAAATTGGCCATTTTCTGGTCGATTCGAATTGACTAAAACTGTCAAAACACGTTTCACTTTGCCACGCTCATATATTGATTCAGAAAATTATGAATTTTGGAACTTAGCAATAATTTGACATCCCGGATCCAACAAAAGTGGTTTCATCGAAAACCGAAGTCGTTTGCAAATTTTCTATTTTTAAGGGCTAGAATTCCATAGCGACTATTCTGAATTTTCAACTGGACATAACTTTTGATTCCCACTATGAAATTTCAATTTTTGGGATTCGTTGGAAAAATATTCTCAATTAGATTCAAATATTTCTTGTTTCGCTAAAATACTGTACATTCATTTGAAATTCGAAATCGAAATTTCAAACTACCGCGCCATTTTCAATTCCTTTTATAATTAAAAATAAATATTTATATTATACCGACGATTCAAATAAATATATACTTTCTAATTCTATTCAAAATAAATTTATCATCGTTATTATTTAAAATAATTCATTTTAAATATTCAAAATTCGTTAAAATTGCCAAAATAAAATTTTTAAATTGGCTCAGAATTTCCGGGTTATTACAATCTCCCCCACTTAAAACTTTTCGTCCCCGAAAAGGAACGAAGCTAAAAGTTGTTTTACAAATCAACTCAACTTCCATTATTTTCATTACGGCATAAGTTCTTCAACTTTTCAGTTTCTAAGAACTTTTCAAATTTTTCAAAAATTTGGCTAACACCCTAAATTTTCGAAATATTTCGCTATAACCTCCCCTGCACCGTGAGCTTGGGGATATTTCAAATAGCCTCCCATGGCCCTCACTAATCCATAAAGAAAAAGAAACATCCAATCGGCTCATAAAATCATCCAAACCCAATAAATTTATTAACATGTACCTATTTGTTGGGCAAACAATTTTATTCTTCTGCTCTAGCCTCTTTGCTATGAATTGTTCAATGGATTTACATGTATATGCATGCAATTGTAATCAGTTTTCCATATAGTTCAATATTCGGTTCAATTTGGCCTAAATGGTTAAAAATATCAAACCAATAATCAAACAACACAACTAGCAATCAATTAGTGGATTAAAGTTTCAAATTTATAACTTTGATATACATGCAGAAAATCATGTTTTTGGTGCCAAATCACAACAATAGCCTTATCTAGTTTTGGTTCTCACACCAGTCTAATGGAAATATATAGATATCACACCTTCGAAACTCGAACATAAACATTGATGATGACATCTCAATCATCAGTATCATCTTCGGGCGACTAGAGTGTGATTCTATATCTGTTCGGTATATTAAAACTTCGAATATACTTTCATGACGCGTATATGCAAAATCTTTATATACTCGATTGTCCAAATTGATATAAAATAAAATAGTCAAATACGTACAATTAGATATAATTTTCAAAACAAAATTTGTTTTCATCTTTATTTGAAAAATATACTCTTCACGCTCGTTCTAGGATACTACTGATCCTATCTCTAACGAGTAATTCTTATTGGATATTGCTAATCCAATCTATGATGAATTCTTTCGTTTGGTTCTAATGTGTCTTGTTCTTGAGCTCTGTAAACCAAAACTCTGATACCACTTTATAACGACCCGAACTTCCCCGTGAAGGAAAGCACGGATTGCTTTGAGGACAAGACCAATTGGAACACAAACAGAAGAACATTTCATTGCTTATTACAACAATTCCATCAGAATACAAGAATATAAAGAGTATGAATTAATATTATACATCAGAGAAATATCAGAGATTTAAATTACATTTAAATACATAGCAGCGGAAAAATAATACAACCCACAACTGAAAGAAATACGCGGATACAGAGCTTTCCGAGTATCGTTCCAGCTGTAAACCAGGTTCCTGTGAATATAAATCTGCAAAACCAAAACTACTTGCTGCCTGTGTGGAAAATGAGGGCACCCAAAGTTTAATTTAAAACAATAAACTCCAGGTCAGTCATGTGACTAGTGTGGGAACTAAAACAGTTATTAATCTTTACTTTTAAAGTTAGGTAAATCAAGTGACCACGCCGTATAACACGGAATGAGTTTCCTCCCAAGGATACCAGTGCATAAAACAAACAGTGCAATGCTAAATAAAGAAAAATGAAGCTATTATAAGACCCAGGTCCGATCACACAATGCAACGCAAGCCGGAGGATAGGGTTTTACCTTATAATAGCCAAAGAATGCTTGATACGTTTAAAAACAGATTATTTTGATATTACTATAAGTGTATAGTGTCAAAACAATTTCAATTATAAGTATCAATCATAGACGGCATAGCTACCATCTACTATGTCGCCGTACTAGTTCTACAATTAAAACAGCAAAGGTCATATTGGAAATTCGATTTCTGTCATGAGTCGAGGCAAGGGGAAAGCTCCTCTCCGTTCGAGACACTCTAGCAAATGCCTCAGGGCCACACACAGCGATCCTTGGATCTTCAGGGCCGGTCCACTCAAAGTGCAAAAGTGGATTTGTTATACCTGAACACACGTTTCCTGGTCCTATCGGACCTATAAAATGGTCTGTGCGTCGGCTCACATAGTGCTAGTTATCGACCATATATTCGAGGCGCCTCGCATTCCAACTACCAAACTGGTAGAAAGTATATAAATGTCAGGGCTGGTAGGTCACTTACATCACCCATAGCTAGAAAGAAACGTCATGCTCTCCCTCAAGTCACTATCCCGTTTTTTTACTCATACCGAGGTGTGAGGCTCGCGAAGTAACGCTATACACAAAGCTGTGCCACATAGGCCGTGCTTTGATCATCAACCACAAGACTTTGCTTTTCAACAGAAGCCTTGATCATTTGCCACTTAGGCATGCCACAAAGGCAATTCACTCCATGCGACTGATTTCTATCGATATATAACCTCTGAGCTCATACGTCTCAAAGAAGGGCGTTAAGCAAGATAATAAATTCTCTGACGCCAAACAGATAAATATTTAATAGAGATCAATCAGCACAGAACAAAATCCAATGTCAGACACACAGTCCATTTACATGACGTTCTGGGTCTGAGCGAAACCGGAGGCACCTTATTCCTCCCCCATATGTCCAATACAGGGCAGAGGCCCTCGCATATCCGTCGATCTCCAAGTACGTCTGGACAATCACCAACTGATTCCCTCCTCTTGGGTGTACAGCCAAATCAAGATCATCAATAATAATCTAAACGATGTGAAGACCTCCGGTCTTCAACCACCGTCTTCATCTTCGACTTATCGTCGAATTGGTTATTCAGAATGGGTATAAACCCGACCTTTCCGAATAACCCGCGTATATAATAAACAAGTGTTATATAAACACAACATACGCCTCATTCCAATTCAGAATATTCTTTTATTCAAAAATCCACACTCTTAGGGAAAGGTTCCCATTAATTTTATCAAAGATAAATTCTTCTAAATTTATTCTTTAATCTTCCTTTGGATATCATTTCAAACCATGTTAAGGTTTTCCAAACTAGTCGGGATTAGCGAACCACACCAAAGTAATTATTTATTTTATTTCCCAATCCCAACCTATTCATCCCATGGAGCGAAACTGGTAATACTCCATATCTAACACCACGATGTTATCGGTAAATATCAATTAACATTTCACATTCAAATCTAATTAAAGATTTAACTATCGCTTGGAGCAAAACTAGTGATACTCCATTCTTGATCACTTCAATCTAATTAAAGATTCATTAAAACTCCACTTAGTTTTACCCTTCCCAAAAATCAACATTACTAGTTATTCAAAGCTAAGAAGTTAATCTTATCTTAACTGGGTTAAAGAACCAATGTCATTTAAAAACACGGTTCACGACAATCCCAAAATCCCATTCCATTGTTAATCGGGTTAAAGAACAGGTGTTATTGAACACGTCGCTCACAATAAACCCAAAAACCAATTTAAATTCAATTCCAATTAAATACTAATTAACTGGACAATTTCACTAAATCTTAATTAAAAGATTTATTCTTTTCTAAACTGGGTCCAAGAACAGTGTTATTTAAGACACCATTCACGACGAACCCAAAATCCCATTTGATATTAAATACAAGGCTCTGAATAGAAAATATATCGGCTTATATTCAATATCAAATGCTGAAACCAACAAATATCGTATTGGAAGTAAGGATATAAATATATCTTTCAAATTTCCACAACCATATCTATATAATCACGAAATCCAACATCAAAATATTCTAAAGATAATTTCGATTTAAATCCATTCCAATTCATATATTGGAAAAATTTTGGTTATTTTAAAACCATTTCAAATCTAGTTCAAAACTAGTTCATTTCAATAAAAATATATTTTTATCTTTTCAAATATGGAATTTTTTCATCCCAGTTCTTTCCAATTCATATATTATGATTTTACACAAATTATAGATATTTTTAGTAATTTTATCAAGGCCCGTACAGTCGATTTCCAATAACGGTCGTCGAACTGCACTTACAGCGACCTTTTCCAAATTTGATTTGGACATAATTCCAAATCCAACTGTTAGATTTTAAATTTCTAATATTCATTGGAAATCTCTTTTTGATACGAACCCAACGGTTCCGGTTTCAGGGGAATCCGACGGTCGGATCTCAAGTAACGTCAATTCGAAGTCAATGGTCGAAATTCGCGAACTGCCGCGGTGCGACGCGTTCTATTCTGACCATTTAATATATATATATATATATATATATATATTACATATATTTCGTCGATTTCAATTCAAAACGTATTTTATAATTCATTTTAAATTCGTTTTCAAAACAATTTCAATTTCATATTCAATTTTTGATCAAAATTGAATATTTCATATCATTAATATATAAATGATAATATTTTCAAAATATTAGATTTTGAAATCACTTCCTTTTCTATATTCATTATAAAAACGAATACAATCAATATAAATATCGTTCGCGTTGAAATGGCGCATCTCTAATCTACACGGCTTTATATATTTCAATAACTTCGTTATTCTATTCAACAAACGAATATTCTCTTCAGCACATGAATATATATATATTATTCAACACATGAATATTCTCAACACATAAGTATTGTCAACACATGACTATTTTTTTTATTTTATATATTTTATAAAATTATGATTTATTGTTTAATTTTTTATCAGACTCTAACCGTAAATTAGCAAGAGAACAATTCCCTAAGTATTAACCCCGAAGGCTGAAACCAACATCTGATCAATACCCAGGAAACCACTCATCTTAACTAGTTTCCTGTTAGTTTCTAATTTCATATAAGATAAAGATGTGAATTTTATTGATAAAATATTTTACTCAACACATGATAAGTATCAACACATGATTATTCTCAACACATGAGCATCGTCAACACATGACTATTTATTCTATTCAACACATGAATCTTTATTTTATAATATTCTTTATTTTCCAAATTGGAATGAGGCCCAACCAATTACCATATAATGTTAATTATATGGATTCCATACAACGCATGTATATAATTGCAATGAAAAATAATCAACCATAATCCAAAGTGCACTGCACAACTGCATAAGCATTAAATATGAATATTTAACGCTTACATAGCCTGTCAATCAAACGATCGACATATCATTAAACAATTAGGATTAGTGTACGCCAAATCTCATCCCATCACCCGTGTGGTGTTTCAAATCAACAAACACATATTTTTGTAGTTGGGCGATGTGTAAAATTTATCGTCCCATTCAATATCCTTCAAATCGGTGTACATAAACAAATCGTTCAATTTGTAAATGAATATTTATTCATTCACATTCACGTTAAATTTGTATTTTTAACGATAAATAATTTATTTCAACACATGAATTTATATTTCCATTCATTCCACATCACAATCAATTTTCTCAACAACATACAATCAAACATACATGCCGTCCATGGTCTGTGAACGACGGGTGTCGGGTGCTACTAAGCACCGTCTGCATCCTAGTATATATTTTAACTAGAAAATAGAATTTAAAGTGAGAAGTTCTTACCGACTAGCTAAACCAATTCGCCGCAACTCTTCATATGTAGGAAGACTTCATCGTGTCTCCAACGAGATCTGTTTCACGCGGTATATGTTAAAAATCACATTTTTAACATCGCTATATATATAATTAAAAATCACCTTTTTGTTCTTATATCGTTCGCATAAAAATCATATTTTTATATCGCTAAAAATCTCATCTTTATATTTTTAAAAGTCTAAACTTCGTATAAATAAAAATCTGAACTTTTCACGTATAAAAATCTAATCTTTTTTATCTCTCTTTACATATATAAAAAAAATCGAATTTTTCTCTATATCACTACATATGAAAAGTTCAATCTTTTCTATCGCTTCATATATAAAAAGTTCAATCTTTTCTATCGCTTGATATGTAAAAAAGTTCAATCTTTTCTATTGCTTCATATATAAAATAAAAATCTTTTCTTTTCTTTTTATAACTAAAAATCAAATCCTTTATTTTATAACTAAAGATCAAATCATACTTTTTATACTTTGTTTACACGAAGAAAATCATACTTTTTATACTTTGTTTACACGAAGGAAATCATACTTTTTATACTTTGTTTACACAAAGGAAATCATACTTTTTAAAAATCATGTCTTTTCTATCAAAGATTTCATATTTTCATTACTTAAGAAATCGAGTTTTTCATTAACATGAAAAAATAAATTTTCATTAACATAGACATCGAGTTTTATTAACATGAAAATATAAATTTTCATTAACATAGAAATCAAACCTTTGAATAAATAAAACTAATTTTATAAACTAAAAATTAATTTTATAAATTAAAACTGATTTCATAAACTAAAAATCACCTGAGGGGGGCTTGGGGGGGTGGCCGGAGGTTGGCTCCGCGGCAGGGCAAGAGGGGTTGGCGGCGAGGCTAGGGAGGGCGGGTGGTGGCTGCGTCGTCGGGTTTGGGTGAGGTAGGAGGAGCCGCGTGTTTAGAAGAGGAGGGAGAGAACGAGAAGAGTGAAGAGGGTGTGGGGATCGTCGGTGCAAGGGGCGGAGGGCTGGAGCGGTGGTGGCGCTGTCGGAGAAGAGGGGCTGACGACCTCGAGACTCGTACGTTTCTCTTTTTTTTCTTCTGAATGAGATAAAGGAAAAAGTAAGGGGAGGGGCCTATTATATTATATAATAATTTAGTTTTAATTTTTAAATCAATAAGGGTTGACTTTTCCTTCGAACTCCAAACGAGACCCAACGACGTCGCCCCTAGCTAAATACCCCTATTCCGAACACAATGGGATATGTTTTGTAAGCCAATTCGACCGTTTGAATCAGTTTTTCTTTAAATTAAAATATAAATCTTTATATATTGAATTTAAATGTATATTTCAATTTACTGGGGTCACATACGGACCCTAAAAATTCCAGATAAATTATTTCTAGCTTCGTATTGACGATACGGTCCTAACAAAACTAGTTTCATCAAATTTGAAGACAGTTTAAAAATGGTCATTTTCTGGCCGATTCAAATTGACTAAAACTGTCAAAACACTTGCCACGCTCATATATTGATTCAGAAAATTATGAATTTTAGAACTTAGCAATAATTTAACCTCTCGGATCCAACAAAAGTGGTTTCGTCGAAAACCGAGGTCATTTGCGAATTTTCCATTTTTAAGGGCTAGAATTCCATAGCGACTATTCTGAATTTTCAACTGGACATAACTTTTGATTCCCGCTATGAAATTTCAATTTTTCGGATTCGTTGGAAAAATATTCTCAATTAGATTCAAATATTTCTTGTTTTTCTAAAATCTGGTTTATTTTGAATCCTGTACATTCATTTGAAATTCGAAATCGAAATTTCAAACTACCGTGCCATTTTCAATTCCTTTTATAATTAAAAATAAATACTTATATTCTAACGACGATTCAAATAAATATATACGTTCTAATTCTATTCAAAATAAATTTCTCGTCGTTATTATTTAAAAATTCATTTTAAATATTCAAAATTCGTTAAAATTGCCAAAATAAAAATTTTAAATTGGCTCAGAATTTCCAGGTTATTACACTAACATGAATAGTGACACCAAATGCAAGATAAAAAGGATTGCCAATTCGATAGTAAGATCTTAGTATTGAACTCTTTTAAATAATTACTATCAAAGCATACAATGAAATGTACTAAGACAAAATGTTAAAGAAATGTTAGCTTCATGAAATAACATGCATACACAACAAGAAAATAACATATTAATAGCAAGTAAGGATTGCACGATAATTGAACTTGCACTGGTTTAGAATGCTAATCATTAGTTAAAATAAATCATGACTTAGAACACTAAATCATGACATTAAATAGTGCAATAACAAACAAGTGATTGGTTTGAATAGAAAACCATGACATAGATGTCACGTGATAGTAAATAATAAGGCATAAATACTGGCCGCCTTTTTATTCATCGCTCCCTCCCAATTTGGCCGCTGAAATTTGCTTTTCAACTTTTCAGAAAACCTAATTTTTACGCTCCCTCTACTTTCACCTTTCCCTCCAATTCACTCCCTCCCTTCGACAAAATCGAATTCACAAAATCTAATTTCACGCATTCGCTCTCCGGCATTCCGCATCGATTCTTGGTTTGCTCGCTTCCCTGTGGTTGTATACGGAGTTCATCCTGCATCCATTCTCTCGATTTTAGGTATACAACTGCGAACTCGATTGTTTTTTCCTCTGTAAATCATTTAATGATCGTTAAATCTTGAACAGTTCTTCTGCAAATCATTGAGTGGCCTGATTCAGCATGAAAATATGACTTGTTTCAAGTTCTAGATCTGAATGAGCTAAAATTTATATGTGTGTTGAATTATTTGGTGCTGCTCGAGTGCATTGGGTGCTTAGAATAAACGTGAACTATATACGTGTGTTGAAAAGTCATGCTGGATTTCTTCCTGATAGTATAGATCGATGAATCATTGTTCTTGTTGCTTGTTAGCTTGCGGTTGTTTTGATAGTTTCATTTATTAAAATAATAGACATTTTGTTGTTGTTTTCAACTAGCTTGAAGCTTCTAAACAACAATTGAACTTAAAGTTATTTTTATTTAAAAATGTAGATATAAGTTTATATAACTTTTAGATTAAAGGAGTTAGAAAGTTAACACTAGTTTTATTTTTTCTAAACTTTATTTGTAAGTATGTCAGATGATATTGTTCCAGTTAACAAATGTCTGAAACATATTTTAATATACAGTATATGATTCTAGGTGGATTGTTTTTATGATGTTTTGGTATTGAAGCGAGTTTACTCACCATTTGATAGTATATATTATGTTATATATGTTATGTAAATGTACAGTAATGAAATAATAAAGTTGTAAATTTGGATATATTACTTTATTATATATCAGAAACCATTATACTCAAATATATAATAGGATGGAAGAGCCATGAGGAAGCTTTACACCCTTTTAAAATATGATTGTGAAGGTTGCCACTATATCAATTTATTGAAGTTATTATCCTATGCAGTTTAATAAATGCCTCCTTGATACTTTTGAAACCGTTAAAGTTACATATGCATTGTAAAATTACATATGCGTATTTTAAATGAAAGATATGTACATATTAAGAGATTTTTCGTTCTACTATTCCATAATAAACTAGATAGATCTTTTCTCTACTTGCACACGTTCATCTAAAAGAAAAGACTGTTGAAAACATATGAAATAATGAGCAAATATGCATGAGCAACAAAGTCAGAATGACATTCGTTATACCTGCTTATATTGGAGTTTCAAAGATACACCAGAAATATACAAACTGGATTGCTTTATAATAAATTTTAAATCATGGTCAAATTTGCATAATCTTAAACCCGTTTAATTTTCCATTGTAAGTTGCAACGTTGGGACTTTCAAAAGACTTCTATTTTTGGGTCTTATTTCTCACTACTCAGTTTCGTTTGTATTGCCTATAAACGTTTGACTAAAAGAATCACATGCATACTATTTCTACTTTAAATTTCGTAAAAATATGGTATAAAATATCAAAATAGTATGTCGCAACCAATTTTCTAGTAAGAAAATTTGGTAGAAAAAGCACATATGCATGGCCCAAATATCAAAAGCCTAATCGCACTAAAATAACATTGCATTAATATATACTGAAGCATTGTCTGGTAATTATGTAAATGATGTATGGAATCACGAGGATCAAGGACAGTCACTTCTGGATGCCTTTGTTGATAATCCTTCAATGTTAAAGTAACAAAGCTACAAGTATATGCATCATTGTAAGCTTTGATATAGGCAGAAAAAATATAAATGCTGAAAATTTTATTTGATTCCATTATGGTAATTTGTTGAACCATTTAACTCGTATTCTTCACTAAATCCAATTCAACATTATAATAAACGAATGCAACAATGAACAAGACCTTTGTATGCGGGTGTCTTTCATTTTGAATTAAAATAGCAATCAAATAACATGCATAATCAAACCAAGCAACCAAGTGAAAATATTCAAGGATTTTTACAAGGCTTGAATAAATGTCGAAGATCGATGGGTCAACATTGAAAAAAACGATTTTCAAAGGATAATGCACAATCCCCACCTTAGTGGCACCCACTCCTGCTGGTATTGTGCTTCTGAACCATTGGAGTAGAATTTACTGAAGGATCCTTATTAATTACAATGATTGCGGAATATATGGGGTACATATATTTTTCTTTGCACCATTTGCTGGTGTTATATTATTAAGAGATGAGGAGGAGAGTTATTAGTGAGGAACAATTGTGATTTTATTGATACTAAAACATGATACAAAGAGCACATATATATAGTGCTATAAGCCCAACAGCTAGTACAAAATATACCAAATATGCATAAGCCTAACGGCTAGTATTAAATATACCAAGTATGCATGAGTCTAACGGCTAGTATTAAATATACCGAGCATGCATGAGCCTAAAGGCTAGTAGATAATTACAAAACATATTAAATATGATAAAAATGTTCACACACTAACGGCTCTATTGTAACGGTTCTATTGTCTTCATTATACCCCCTCAGTTCGAACTAGGGTTTCCTTTCTCATTCTGGCTTCAGCCTCCACTGATAACACGAAGTTCCTCTCTCATTCTGATAAAATTCTTGGTCGAAAGGGCCTTTGTGAGAGCATCTACTCTCTGATAGTATGCGGGAACATGACATATTGCAAGTCTTCCTGATTGCGTTCTTTCTCTCACAAAGTGGAGATCAATTTCAAGATGTTTCGTCCTTGAATGTTGGATAGGGTTTAGAGATAAAGATATTGTGCTCTTATTATCGCACCAAATGACCGGCTTTCGTCTTGGAGTGAAACCAAGCTCCTCCATCAGTGATTCTATCCATGTGATTTCAGCTGTAGCGCTTGCTAGTGCACGGTACTCCACCTCTGTGCTAGATCTGGATGTGGCCTGTTGTTTTTTCGTACACCAGGAAATGATATTGGAACCGAGGTAAACGCAGTATCCTGAGACGGACTTTCGATCGTCAATATCGTTTGCCCAATCGGCATCACTAAAGCACTTTAAGTTAAGTTCTTTTTTTGAATTTAGGCGTATGCCATAATGTCTTGTGCCTTGTAAGTATCGTAACACTCTCTTTAAAGCCATCCAATGTTCTGATAAAGGGTTCTGCATGTATTAACTGAGTTTATTGACGCTGTAGCATATGTCTGGTCGAGTAATAGTTGCATATTGTAACACTCCTATTATGCTTCTATATTGTTTGGCATTGTCGATAGCCTCTCGTTTGTGCTTAGATAGTCTTATATTTTTAATCATAAGCATAGGTAATGGGTTTGCCTTGTGCATATTTGCCCTTTGCAGTATTTCAGTGATAATTTTGTTGGGATAATATTAATTCACCATTGTTGTTCCTAATCACTTGTATTCCAAGAATTTTTTTAGTTTCCCCAAGTCTTTAATGGCGAAATTTTGGTCTAGCTTGTGTACGGTTCTGTTTATTTCTTCGCTGTTGTCTCCTGTTATTAGCATGTCGTCAACGTATACTAGAATGAACACAATTCCATGTATGCCTCTCTTCATATATAGAGAATTGTCCGATTAAACTTGTGAGAACCCATGTTAGACAAAGTTGACTTTAGCTTTTCATACCGAGCTCTCGAAGCTTGTTTTAAGCCATATATTGCTTTGTGTAGTTTGCATACGTTATCATCAGTACCATATCCTTCAGGTTGTTGCATGTATACCTCTTCAGTCAATTCCCCATTCAAAAAAGCATTGTTGACGTCCAGTTGCCTCACCTCCCATCCTTTTTTTAGAGCGATGGTCAGTATAATTCTGATGGTTGTGGGTTTTATGACTGGGGAAAAAGTTTCGTTGAAACCAAAGCCAAATTGTTGTGCGTAACCTTTTGCAACTAGTCTGGCCTTGTATTTGTCAATAGATCCATCTTCTTTTCTTTTTATTTTGTATGTCCACCTACAAACAATCACATTTTTGGTTGAGTCACTAAGCTCCAAGTGCTGTTCCTTATGAGAGCTTTATATTCATTGTCCATTGCCTCCTTCCATTTGTTTGATCTTATGGCCTAAGTGAAATTCAATGGTTCGATCTCACTGGTAGAAATATTATATAATTTGGATTTGAAGATGTCTCTCTTTGACCTGGTGATCATGTGATGTCCAGTTAATTGTGGTGGTGTCTGCTGCTGTGCATCATTGTTGTTGGTAGTGTCAGCATGGTTGTTGTTTTCTGTATCTTCATTATACTGCATGTTCTGATTTGATTGACGAATGTTTGTATCTTCTGAGTCATTATGTGTCTCATTGGTTTGCTCATTTTTTCGGTCCATAGTTTCTTCTTGTGTGTTTAAATTGCCTATGTGTTGTTGCTCTTCATTTCTATCAATTGAAGGTGGTTCAGTAATGAATGGCTCGAACCGTATGTTATTGTTTATGCTTTGTTCCCCATCCTTTTTTTTCGATTTGCTTTTCTGCATAAGGAAACTTGTTTTCATCAAGTATCACATGTCTAGAAACATATATCTTTCCATTTTTGTCCATGCACTTATAGCCTTTATTGGTTTTGTGTGTACCCAATGAATGTGCAAGGGCTTGATCTCATACTTAGTTTATGATTGGTATAGTCACTCAAATATGGAAAACGTAGACACCCATAGGCTTTCAGAAAACCATATTCTGGTCTAACACTGTATATCATTTTATGAGGGCTTTTATTATTTAATACTTTGGTTGGCAACTTGTTAATGAGAAATACCAATGTGTAGAAGCTTCATTCCAATATTTCATAGGTAATGAGCTTTGGGATAACAAAGTTAGACCAGTCTCTACTATGTGTCGATGTTTTCTTTTGAGTAAACCATTTTGTCCGGACGTATGGGGGCAAGTTAATCAATGTTTGATCCCTCTTTTGAGAAAGTAATTAGTTAGAGGTTTAAACTCAGCTCCCCTATCTGTTTGAACAACCTTAACAACACTGTTCATTTGTTTTTCGACATGAGTTATAAATTGCATAACTGTATTGCAAGCTTCTGATTTAGTTTTCATCATGTATATCCAAGTATATCTAAAATAAGCATCCACAAAAGAAAGATAATACCTGTGTCCCTGATATGAATTTAGAAGCGCGGGCCCCCACAAGTCAATGACTATAAGCTCCAGTGGCTTATTATAGCTGGTTTCAGAATCACTAAAAGGGAGCTTATGGCTCTTGCCGAGTTGGCAGTGTGTGCATGTGTGTTTGATAGGTACATTTTTAAAATGAATGTTATTATTACCTAGAATAGTCTTAACAGTTTCCAGATTAGGATGTCCTAATTTTACATGCCAAGAATTAATCGGGTTACGTTTACTGGTATTATTGTCATAATCAACGTTATTGCAGCTATCCCTAATATAGTCATTGTCACTACTAGCATCTACATTATTGCACCAGAATTCTCCACTTGATTTTGCAGTCTTCAAGTTGTTGAATTTGTATAAACCATCGTATAGGTTACCTTGAAGTAATATTTCATGATTTAGGGAATCTTTAACTAGGCAAAACCTAGGATGAAATTCAAAGTAAACATTAATGTCGTTGGCAAATTTTGATACACTTAAATTTTTTTTTATTAATCATGGGTACCCTAAGAAATTGTTTAATTTGAGTTGCCTTTTTCCAAAAATTGTCCCTTTGCCTATATGTGTGATACTAGCAGTACTACCATTACCCATATGCAAATTCCTCATACCTGAATAATTTCTGCTCCCAATGTTTAAATTCTAAAGATTGCTAGTTATGTGGTGAGTCGCTCCTGAGTCAGGATACCATTCTTTGAAGCCATTGTCTTCATTTTTTAATTCATCATCTTCTGCAACATTATGTCTTCGGTTTGCGTCATTATTATTTTGAGCTAAATTCCCTATTATTGCCATATTTGCTTGTTCTCTTCTTTGTGAAGAGTAATTTTGGCTTGCGTGTTGTCCACCTATGTCTGAATTATACCTGAAGTAACATTTGTTTACCATGTGACCAAACTTTTGGCATATTTGACATTTCACACGATAGTTGTTGTTATCTCCTTGTATCTGCTTATTTATGACTGTGGCATAATTGGCAGAGAACTTATTTTGTGCTGTTTTTCATTGGTCAATTCTGCCTTCATGAGGGAGGAGTGCTGAATGAACGAACTATAAGTCAGGTAAGGTTTGTTTTGTGGCTAACATAGTTACTAGAGATTTGTATTCTTCATCTAATCCACAAATAATAAATATAATTTTCTCACTGTCACTAATCCTATGGCCAACAGCATTTAGTTTGTCACATAGATTTTTAATTTTTCCTAAGTATTCTTTCATGCTTGCCTCCATTTTTCTGGAATTTTGTAATTTCCTTCTATATTGCATGATTCTAGCAGCTGATTGTGAACGGAAAATATGTTGCACAGCGGTCCATATTTCATGAGATGTGTTGCAGCCTACTATCTGTGATAACAAACTCGGGCTTATCGATGATAGTAGCCATGATGATAACAGGCTGTCCTGTTTCTGAAATTTGACGTGGTCAGGGTTCGGTGAGAGATTGCCATCTTGGTCTGCTATCATCACTTGTGGTATAATTATGGTTCCATTGACATACTCTTATAGTCCATAGCCCTTTAACGCAATTCCAATTTGGTATTTCCTTAATATATAGTTATCCTCGTCCAACGATGTAGTAATGACATGACTTTTTGGTTTGATCAGGTTATGATGGCTTGGTGGGGTGTTGTTGATGGCGCTTGCTGATACAACTGATGTGGCGCCAGAGTAATTGGCCATTAGATATGAGAATATGATTAGGCAGTTTACTTATAGTTGCAGCCTTTTTGTCTCACTTGTATCACCGTAACGTGATAAAGCTCACGACAGCATGTAGAGATCCAGAAAAGAATAAAGGTTGAAAGAGGTCTGACACTACAGAGTTGGTTTTGTAGCTGTGATCAACACTTTTGATAAAGAATAAGCCTTTCGGCATTAAGGCTCTGATACCATATTAAGAGATGAGGAGGAGAGTTATTAGTGAGGAACAATTGTAATTTTATTGATACTAAAACGTGATACAAAGAGCACATATATATAGTGCTATGAGCCCAATGGCTAGTACAAAATATACCAAATATGCATGGGCCTAACGGCTAGTATTAAATATACCAAGTATGCAAGAGCCTAACGACTAGTATTAAATATACCAAGTATGCATCAGCCTAACGGCTAGCAGATAATTACAAAACATACTAAATATGATAAAACGTGTTCACACACTAACGGCTCTATTGTCTTCATTATATATAATAAGCACCGTATTTATAGTTATATCATATAAAGTCTTTAAGATTTAGTGTTAACAAGTTAAATTAACTTCTGCCTTGTTTGACGGTTGTCTATGATTAGCTAGTTAAACTTAAATCAGTGTAGATGCATCTACTTAATGCAATTATGATTGGTAACTATAGTTATTAGTGTTTGACTGTGGGTTATAAATCTATAATCCTTGTAACTACTCATATGCATATTTAGTATTTCTTCATTACTGATTTTGACAGACATAGGAATTTCTTCATTATTATTGTAAATGCTTCTATTGCTATAAAAAATATTGATGTTTTAAAACTGAGAATGGAATTGTAAAATTTAAAAGTGACATAATATAAGATGCACTTTAAAATGGCTAGTTTTAGTTATTTTTATTGAATTTGTTAGAGACATCCTTAGGGGTTTCTTTATGTGGTTATTAAGTAATAAAATAATAATACTTACTATAAAAATATTGGACCTTAAATCGCTTGATAGCATGTCGAAAAATAATTGAACATTGAAGGGGTTTAAAGTTGGCTTTGCGGCATACACAAGAAAAATAAAAAGCGACTTTATCTATATATAGCAGCTTTACATACATAATTTGTGAGATTTTAGCAGAGAATTCAATTTTATAGGACGAAAAAGGTAAATGTTTTACATATATAATTTGTGTAGAAATGATACGTTGGTTTTTTTTTCCCTGCTGATTTATCTTCATGTTACCTATGAGTTCATGAATTAAGCCGGAAGCGTTCTTTGTCATAAAGTAGCTTATATGATCATGGTCAAGTAATGCATGTTGATTTTTTAGCATAAAGTAGCTTATGCATTAGCTTATATATTTGTGCTTCTTTTTGGCAGGTGTTGTATGAAGATTTTTGAGGTTGGTACAAGATGTCACTCCATCTTCTTTTCATGCTTGTCCACATTTATGAAAATATTTTTAGTATGTATCCATTTTGGTTTGCTACAGTCGTATGTATTGTTAGTTTTTATCATAGATATCTATGTTTATTTCTTTATATATGAAATATTATGGATATATATTTTTTGTGATTTGTCTTATGACTCCATTTGTCTGCGTACATTAATGTGATAATTGTGGTTTCTTGAATTGAAAATTATAAGCTTCGAATTTTATGACAGCAAAAATGTGCAACAAAAATATTTTTATTACCTTTGTTATACTATAGCATCATGCTAGTGTCATAGAAAATATTTTGCATGAAGTAAACAGTTTTTATAGCAATAAAACGATGTTGCAGTAGATAGTAATGTATTTTCTGTAGCCTATCATTGTGTCATAAAAGCTTCATGTGATGATTCCATAGCATGTTCAGATGCCATAATAATATGGCATGATAGCATATTATAGCAACCAAATGACGTCATAAAAGCTCTATAACACGTTTTATAACGTCATGGAAAAGCAGTTGCATCAATATGGCCCTGTTCAAGATTGCAACAAAAGTTCATTTTCTATTGCAAGAATTACACGTCATAATATCTACCGGACTTTTAATAACATGTTGATATATGACGTTTATAGAATCATCATAGAAAGTTTTTATGACGGTTTTTAAACGTCATAAAAAGTTTTTTTGTTGTAGTGATAAAATTAGAGGAAAAACCTAATAGTTTTATTATATACTATATTTGTTGACTTTTATTGTATTAAGGAAGCGATATAGTTGTGTTTAATTAGTTCTTCACTAATTGAGTTTCAAGGAAGGAATACGAATTTGAAGCATTTTTTTTCTAATTTTTTTACTTAGATATTGCATAAAAGAACAAAATTTTAAATAATCGCATAAAGCTAAAAAAGAATTAATAGAGAATGGCGTAACCTATAACTTTGCAGGCAACAATTGAATAATCAGGGTTCTATAAACTATAATGCAAGGACATGGAATTCAATCTTCGGGTTTTGCTAATGAATTTTTTGGATTATTTTCACGTTATGTCATAAAATCATTGATTTTCTAAAAGTTATTTACAAAGTATCTATTGATAGTAAGCCAAGAAAAGCAATACATGCAATTTTTGTAGCCTTGTTCAACATAAAGGTGATGGAATATCATACAACATGCCCTTATCGAAGTAATTTATTACTCAATTCATGGACATCGCATTATTGAATTAAACGTAACCCACTAATCATCAGATGCACTATTAACACGTTCTGCACATGGTAATCTGAATAATTTTTAGCGTCTTTAAAGATATTACGTAAATCATGAAATTTATGTCATCCATAAGCCAGTCTCAACTGATTGTAATATTATTATTTGTGACATGATAATGGTTAAACACAATATTAATTAAATAGCATAATAGATCCAGATATGAATATAATAAACATTAATGTAAGATTGAAATATATGTCACATTAAATAGTTAAATTATGATCAAAACATATACATCAAGAATAACATTCATAAAATGGTTCATAATTTTGAATTCCAGATTAGAAAGGAAGTGGCATGTCCATTTGGATAAGCAACATGCCTTGTGAAGGATTCAAGCATGAGAAACCATTTAATTTAAATTATATTGAATCACTTAGAAGTAAAATTTTCGTAAACCACAACATGAAGAGATAAATTCTAGAAAATAATTAGGATGGTCATGTTGTTAAATGTTTCTTGTAACTAATGAAGGGTTTAACGAACTATTAATTTGTACGTAGCCTACCAAAAGTTTTACAATATATGAAACAATGGTTAATATTTTCAGTATGTAACATACACATAATCTATTTCGTAGGTTAAGAGAACAAAGGGGAATATCCTATAACAACAAAATTTGATCAGATGGGCTAACATCTAAAATGCTACCTATACAAAAATACAGTACAATATGTATCATTATCCATTTAATCACATCAGAAACACATTTTCTTTAATATGTTAATGACGGTTACCGCATATAGCTTTGGGTATATTTGTATAGTTCTATAGCCAGGGAAGGAGACTTACATGTTGAATTGATGTATCCATTTCCTTTAATTCAATTTTGCATCTTTGTACGATCATGCTCTGGCTTAATGTTTGAAATCTTCCCATCTACACTCACAATACCAAATCACTCATGTTGTAATCCATCGGTGCTTTGCATATGCTTTACTCCCTAATTCATTTAGAATCCGTTCAGTTATAAGGGTCATCAAAACTGAATTTAATATACTAATGTTATCATGTAAAGATGACGCAAATGTTCATTCCTGTTAAACATCCATTGTATTATATTATGTAAATATACATATAAGTCAAAAACTCAATATAGCTTGTAAATACTGCAATTAACCATTTAATTGAAAACACGCATAACATAGGTGAAAATATTAAACACAACTGAAAATAACCGGTAACAAATATTGGTAGAAATCATAGATGTATGTATAAATGTAAAAGTGAAGCCTATTTTATTGCCAACTAAATGCAGAGTGCCGTTATTACTTGAAAATATGACATGATAATATATTTAAAGCACGCATTAAAATCATTGTAGTACTGACTCGTTTGGTGAAACTTATCTCCCTGTTTATAAATATGTACGTGAAATTAGCCATTTGCTAAGTGTAAGCCATTGTGTAAAGATCCCGACATCCCCGAGATGTTGAGTAAATGGAGAATAATGCATCAATATGCTTATGTCGTACTATACACTTTGTTATCCATTAAGAATTTGAAAACGAAACTCCGTTCTCATGAAAATACTAAAAAAATATGTATTAACTCTTCGATTTTACAAACAATGTATGATTCATGATATAATTCGCAACGACAGAATATTATAAATTAAAATTAAATACTCAAATCATGGTTTTACCTCTTGTGTTTCCTTAATTTTTTTTATCTAGTGCCTAAATCGGGCTTTGCAATCTTCATCTTGCAAATCCACAATTTGCCAATCTATAGCGGAAGGACTACCTGCGACATTAAGTAACTCTAGTTGCTAAGAAATGTCAAAGTAAGGATGAATAATTTACAAATTATTAGGTTCTCTAGTGCACAAAGTAGGAAAACTATATAAAAAAATATTGTACGTGGAGTCTATCATAGAGATTGATGACATTTTCCTAGCAATGACCCCCTATTTGGGTGCATGAAAAATGAAGAAGAAACCCAATCCGCAAATCCAAAAAAAGGAATTAAAATGTTAAAAATATCCTACTATCAGAAAAAAAATCAAATTAGCAATAGTTTTGTAAAGCCAAAATATTCTATTCAAAGGCCTAAAAATTACCAAGTACTCTTGTTAATTTCCGCATAGTTTTGACAATTTTTAGCCCCACACAACAGAGGAACGTCTCGAAAGAGAAAGGCTCATACTTGAATCGTACTCTTGTTAACTTGCTTGTATGTAGGTGCTTAGATTGGTATGGGGGTAAATGTCATAACAGTGTGAAACATGGGCGTGATTGTTAGGGATTGAGGAATGGATCGTTAAGGCAAAATAAACACTAGAGGGGGAGGGGGGTGAATAGTATTTTTGAGAATTTAAACAAAATCTAAAGTTTATCTGAACTACTATATGAATCAAACACCACAGAGATAACCACAGACACAAAATCAAACACAAACACAAATATAAACACACAAATATAAACAAAAGTAAAGTGCAGAAAAAGAAAGAACACACCATATTTTGTACTGGTTCGGAATTGCTCCTACATCCAGTCCCATGCAACGTTGGATTACGCTGAGTTTTATCACTATATCAATAGCCAATTACAACCTCCTTGATTTCATGGCTACAAGGGATACCACCAATTCCAACCTCCTTGATTTCACGGCTACAAGAGATACCACCGATTACCCATCCTTGATTTTACGTCTACAAGGCATACCACCGATTACTTTAATCAAACCAAATAAATAAAAACAACCCTATAACTCTTCAATAACACTTGATTTAGAGAGTAAAGGGTAGAGAGTGTAGAGAGAAGAAGATTAGTGAAAACATAATTGAATTCGACAGAGTATAGGTGTAGAAATCATAAAAATGATAGGAAATAATGGTGTAATGAAAGAGAGTGAAAGTGGAGAAGAAGAAGTAGTTAAGATTTAAAATCAGCCCCTTCTTATAGTGTGTGAAAGGCCGCAACGCTTCAGAATCGTTACAAATAGTGGAAAAATACTTCCTTTCAATTTTGAAAAAATGACAGTTATATGTCGACATGGAGTTATTTTTATGTCGACATACCCTTAGTACAAAATTGATTTTTAAGCATTTTTCAAGTGTTTTGATATAAATATAATTCTGGAAATTCTTGAATCAAAATATAGTGTTACAAACTAATATTATAAAGTTGGAAATCATATGAAAACATAAATATAAACTATATAAACATATTTATAAAATTATAGAGTTTAAAACTATATAATATAAAGTATATAAAATATATAAAACTTATAAAGTATAAACTTATAAATATTAAGTTTAAAATCAAATTAAAATAGAGAAGATAAAGATTGAAGATACAATTTGAAAATAGAATTAGAAATTAGAAATTGAAAAATAGAATTTGAACTTGAACCTGGAGTGCTATTTAGAGTCTTACATAATCTAGTTTCTATTTACTATATTTTTCTTTTACTCTTGAATACTCATGTGTCTTGAATCATCTCTGAATTCTGAATCTCTAACATCTTTAAACTATACAGTCTTCAGTAATAATTCATGTATATAAATCCTACATATGTGTGTGTGTATTCTAGACAAATGTGTTAGTATATATTTTATAATCAATTAATATTGAAATAAGATTGTTGTCTTTAAAACTCCATTCTCTAACAATCTCCCCCTTTTGTGATGATGACAACCTTAGTTTATAAAATAACGTACCTGTACATACTTGTTGATGATGATCCTTCTAGTACTCCCCCGTCTATATGAATCCTATATACTAAGTCTATATTTTGTAATTTCTCCCCCTTTGGCATTATCAAAAATAAATTCTAAAGGCACTCCCCCTAAACCATATAACTTATCTAAACATGTATTATAATTAATTCTATACTGAATTTCTAAGGTATATAAATAACTCCCCTTGAATCCTAAATCTATCTGTATATCCTAGCATAAAATACTCCCTCTAAATCCATGCTATAAATGATCCTAATGGTTAAATATAAGTATCCATGATTTTGGTTCTAATCTTAAAAGATTATAACTCCCCATAAAATTATGACTATACTATTCTAATAAACTGAATAGAAGGATAATAAACTAAGTCAACCAATCAATATTTATAATCAATTCAAATAAGCATGTAACATCCACGATTTTTTGACCGTTCAAATCGACAATGATCTTCAATGTCGACTTAAACAAATCATAAATACAGATAGTTATTGGATTTATATAAGAAAAAGAATAAAGAAGAAAACAAATATAGAATCTCGCAGAGGAATGACAAAATATAATAAATAAATAATAGTTCAAAAGAAATTGAAAAATATATTTTTGACTATAATATACAATGATTATCAGAGTTACACATACACAGATATATACAACATGGCAGCGGAAACAAAGTGCAGCGGAAAATCATATATGTAATAGATGTATACCAAATCTTCGTCTTCGTTCTCTAAGGCAAGGTAATCTTCGCTAACTGCAACTTCATCTGACCCGAGCGTATTGCATAAAAAGAAAACACAACAAACACTCAGATCAGAACTAAATCATTCACATATTAGTCAAATTAAAATACAAAATAACATGAGTGTTATGGGTGTAGAAATCTAAATAAGTATTATGAATAATTCACAAATGATTTTGGAAAAATGAAGCTATCATAAGCTCGTCCCACAATACACAATGCAAGTGCACACCAAATAAGCGAATTTTGTCTTATGATAACCAAAAATGCCTTCATACGTGGAAATCCTCTTTCAATGCTATTATTAGTGCATAGTGTTGAAAACGTTTCACAAACAAATATATTAATCTTAGCAAGCATAGTGGTTATGCCCACATACATAGTTTACAAACAAAACGAAAGGCTCGTATTGACTGTTGGGTTCCAATATGATGGTTTCTGACACAAAATATCAATCGAGAACACGATCAAGGTGCATCTCACGGTTTTCATTCAGATATAGATACCAAAAACCAGATAAATCACCGGTTAACCTCCAGACATGGACACCGAACATACCCTTATTTTCCCTAGGTTTCAAAGTAGATCTACCGCCAAAGCTTTCGAGTTTCAATAATGATATGTGTGAGGTTCGTCGAGGTCATAATATAAACAATGCTATGCTTCAATAAACCAAGCTTTGGTCATCACTAGCTCATTTCATAACTTGAGTATGGCACATTGTCAATTTACAACATGTCACTAATTTCTATCAATACATAACCTCTAAGCACGTAAAACTTAGAGATGGGAATAATTAATCACCATAATCCGATATATATTAACAGAAATCAGTGCTACGCACTCAATTACAATGTCAAACACACAATCCATGCAAGTCCATCCTAGGTCTGAACGGAACAAAATCCGAAAATCCTCAAATATATTCAGACCTCATGCCACTTATTATAACCTCGTATTGGGTAATCAACCCAATCTAGACATTAGCAGTCAATCCAAATAAATCCAAAGATTCCCAGTCTTCATTTGTCATTTCCATGTCTTTAGTTTCTTTATCACGTCGTATTATTACTTGGAATGGTTTTCGAACATATATCCGATCTCGGTCTTTCCAAATAATAAGCGCATTTTTAAATAATAGTTATGGATCATTACGGATTTCTTATTTTAATCTTCCTCCTAATTCATGTTCAAATTAGACTGAAATTTCATATCAATATCATGATTATTTAAACATCGATTTTTATCGAAAGGAAAATATATTTTTATTTCAAATCTCAATCTGAATCGATGGTTTAAATCGGGAAAAATTCCAATTAAATAAATATTACAAACATTTAAATAACTTGAAATAAAATAAATGATTTTAAATAAGACCTTTTTATGAAAATATATATATTAAAAAAATTAGAGTATAATTAAATAATTTAAATCACATATATACATATTTTAAATGTTTTATAGAAAAATTTCTTTTTAATAATAAATAATAAAACATATTTTATTTCAAAAATATAGGTATACATATAGTTAGCTAATTTTTAAACCATAATTGTTCTTCTTCAAATTTGAATTTATTGGCACAAATAAACAAACACATCATAAACTGAATATGGGACAATTTACATTAACCATATCCATGCAGTAATCAGTACAAGGCACACATCACAATCATTTCATCAAAAGAGTCAATATTATGTCGTTTCACTAGTTAACAAATGTCGGGGTTTCAGACTAGCAATTTAATTTCAAATAAATAATTTTAATGTCGATTCTAAATTAACACTGTAGTTAACTTGTATGTCAATTTAAACAACCATCAATAATCAGTCACAACCTGAAAATCAAATTTATTTCATAATTTAATTTAATAAATATAGGAATAATGAAGCTAATTGTGAGCGAGAAATTCACTCATCTTGATTTCAAACGAGATTAGAAATCAACATTAAATTTAAATTTAAACAGTTGGAAAATTTCGAATTGTTACACTCTCCCCTACTCAAAACTTTTCGTCCTCGAAAAGGCGTAATAAAGAAGTTTGTTAATTAATATGTTTTAACAGATAATTTCTTATTCAACTTAGAAACAATTTTCTGCACAAAAGTTTAATATAGGTTTGAAAACTCAATTTTTCACAGAAATTTTTATGTCGTAAATTCAGAATAAATTTCGCTCCTTTGTACGAAGGGGTCCGAAAAATAACAAAATATATAATATCACAAATATACATCCTATCTCAGTGATGAGGCATCCCAAAACATGGGGAATAATATATAATATCCAAACATAATATAAAAATCGTTATACGTACCTTTCATTAGCGTTTTCGTTGGGTTTTTGCTTAGCATCTTACCTTTATTTTAAGTGAGCAAAAGCGAAGCACGAAGCGTAAGCGAGTGGATTCCATAGGTGCCTGCTACAAAACTCAACAACAAATAATAACACACAAATATATATATAGGGAATAATCCAATATATAAGTAACAAACATACATGCCACAAATTACACACATGACATAACAATTTTAGCAAAATCAACAAGTAAAACATCTAAATAATCACATTCATTTAATTAAAGCATAACTACATTTTTTACCATTGTGAATATACTATTTACACAATTTCATTTTGTTGGTTTCAGTGCTATGCAATTCACATTGTTTTTCAATTCTTATCCATGTTCCATTGTTTTTCCTTTATTTATTGGCATTAATTTCATTTACATAAAAGTTGTTTGCTTCTAATTGGATTCATTTCAAATTTTATTGCTATACTCACTATTCACTTGTAATTCATTCAATCTGGTCTCATTTCCTAGTTTATTTAATACATTTCATTAATAATTTAGTTCACCTTGTTTATCTTACTTAGTTGCATTAAATTCCATATCAAGTTAAGTATTCATCGCTTATAATCGCGACTTAAGTTTTTATTTGTTACATAAGCCATTCATTTAGTTTCAACATTCATCATTCAAAGCACTATTAGTATATTATCAAATTCCTAATTCCTATAACAATTTAACTTCATATATACATTCGGTAAATCATATACATGCTATATAAAATGAGTATTATTTAAGTTCAATTTTTGCCAAATTATTTCCACTCCAATGGTGTCTTACTTTAATTTCTCTTTCTTAGACTTATTTCCTTATTTAACCATTTGAAGGTTTTATGCAATTTCAAGTTTAATTCAATTCATTGTTTTTAAGAAAAAAAAATGTTATTTATTTAAGAATCTAAGAATTCAAGTTTGGGTTTATTTCCAAATCACCTGCAAAATATCTCATATATTATATCTTTTATATCAAACCAAGCTATAAAAGATTTAAATGAAAATTCAATTTCGCAAAACAAGGTATAAAAGTTCTAAGTTGTCACCCCACTCAAACTCTTGAAAATAGACATCGATGATGCGTGCACTCATCACCGAAATCATTTCCCGAAGACAATTAGGGAGTATACACTTAGTTTTGAAATTCATTTGAAAATAATTTCTGTACGAAACAATATTTAAAATATAATGTCATTATTTCAAAAAATCATTTTTAAATCAATATTGTAAAACTACCCAAAATTAAAATCTCAAATTCATATTTTACTTCTTATTTCATTACTAATAAATTTTCAATATTTGATTTTTCTTAAATGAGTCAATAACCAATATTTTTATGTAACATCCCATATTTTCTGTATATTTAAATTTCGATTTAAAATAATTAAAAATGGAATAAAATTAGAAAAATCAAGTTTTGTTAATTTTTAATGATGGTGATTGTTTGAATTGAGTATAAATAGATTTTTCAAGTTTAGTTTTATTTAGAAAGGCCGTAATTTGAAATTTAATATTTAAATAATTAAACTAATTTGAGTGGGTTAATTTAAAAGTGGAATTCAAATTTAAATTGGAAATGATGGAATTGTAAGTCGTTAAATTATAACTGAAATTCAAATCAAAATTCAAATAATCAAATTAAGAAAAAATGTGTGAAATTTATTTATAGAATTGACTCAAGTTATAATTTTATTTAATTTGAATTTAATGAATATTTAATTTGAATTAAAACAGTTAATCGAATAATTGAATATTTTATTTATTTAATTAACTGTAAAATATAACTGTTTTGGCGACTGTCTCGGAATTCGACGAAACTGGCACCATCGGAACCGAAACGGTGAATTATGGTATGATTTCAAATTGCTTTACAATCCGACTTACCGTTTGACCGTACGAGAGAAAGTGTGAAAGAGATCTATGTAATTGGATAATTGTTTGTTTCTTATGTTGGGCCCCTATATTTATATAAATGTAACCCATTTCCCATACCTCAGCCATTTTTCAACATACGTATATTTCCTCCACCAACTCTTTCTCTAATGGCAGAACAAAGTTTTCAAAACCCTAGCAAATAAAAATATACAACTTCAAAATCAAGTCTCTTCAAACCCTAGCGTATTATATACCATTTCGAAGAGCTCGACAATACGAAGCTGCTGGTGTAATTCGTTTCGACATGCAGTGATTATGTTGGACGGAATCAGCGGTCAAACTTATGACTTTTCGAAACCCTAGAGGCAAAATTAGGCTTTTCGATTTGCTTGTTAATAAGAGAAATTGGTAAATGGGTTTTAAAGAGAAGGATGATACGAGATCAATGGTGGTGGCGGCATCGTTTGAAAATCGGCGAGGTGGTCAGAATTGGGGGTTAAAGTCACGATTTGATGGATTTAGGGTTTGACGGCGCGAGCTCCGTGGTTCACCTGAGGTGATGGTGGCAAGATGGGAAGGTGCGGCTTGGCCTGGGCTTTCCGTCGGAGGTGGTAGTTCGACGAAAGATGGCCGGAGATGGGAGCACTGGGCGGTCAAACTTTCGGTGTGGATGGGTTTTTTTTCCCGTGGTTACTGCTCACTTGGAGCACGAGCGGGAGAACTAGAGGGCGCTGACGTGTTAGCTTGTGGTTGGTGAGAGAAGTACTTTATTAATTTTATATAGATTTAAATTCTAAATGATAAAACATTAATAACTTTCTCGTTTTAACTTGGATTTGGACACGGTTTGTTGCGTTGAGATCGTGGAGGAATTGCGGACATTTTGGCACTAACCTGGCTGCATTTAGAGACTGTGAAATTTTGGTTTTTGGTTGGACGTTCGCCTGATTAAAGACCGAAAGGTGAGTGATTTTCTCACTTACCAAATACTGAATTATTCTCATATTTGTTAAATTAAAATATGAAATAAGTTTGGTTGCATGGTTGTGTTGGATTGTGATTTGTTGCTTAAAAATTACATGCAAGTATATGGATCTGAAATTTAGGTCGATAATTTGTTATTTAATTTAATTGAATTGCTAGTTGGGATTTCTCATCCTTACAAACCCACAGAACAGATTAATTGTGATGACCCCAAAATTCCGTGGTTCGAAATTAAGGATAATCATTTGGAATACAACATATTTACAACAACAACAGATCTCAGATAATATCATAACACATAATTATTGCAGCGGAAAGATAAAAGTCATAAACATCACATCAACTGAACCATAGAGTACGCAGTTTACAGGATACAACTTAGCAATATAAAATCCTGAATGAAAGGAAATAAGTCCCAACTCCAAAACGTACATCAAAATACAGAATGGAATAAAATCTCTAAAGCAAAAGATAAAGAAAAAAGAGAGTCTTCTCTTCTTCCAAGCAGTCTTCAATCCAGAAAATGTCTCCCTAAGAACCTGTCACTTGGCTGCCCGTGTAAAGAGAGGGCACCCGAGTTTGCAAAGTGAAACAAACATCGAGTCAGTCGTGGGACTGGTATGAGAAATCTTTCTATACTAACTAACAATACGGCGAATCATAGGACCACGCCGCTAACGCGGAACGGGTTTACTCCATTTGATTGCCAGTGCATGATTTAATAAAGTTTATACAAAAACAACGAAATGACTTTTGAAAAATGAAATCATTATAAGACTAAGGTCCTATCACACAATGCAACGCAAACCGGAGGATAGAGTTTTTCCTTATAATGATCAAACATGACTTGATACGTATAAAATAATATTTTTAATATTATTATTAGTGTCTAAGCAGTATTAAAATACTTCAATGTAAATGTATCAATCGTAGACGGCATAGGTACCATATGCTATGTCGCCATATATAAGTTTACAATCAAGACCGTTATGTCGTATTGGAAATTGGTTTTCTGTCATGAAATCGAGGCTAGGGATTGTCCTCTCCGATTCGAGACACTCTAGCAAATGCCTCAGGATCACACCTATGGGCAACCATTGGAGCGGTAGGGCCGGTCCCCACCTAACGGTAGTGAATTAGTTATGCCTGAACACACGTTTCCCGGTCCCTTTGGGCCTATAGTATGACCACTTCCGGCCTATAAATCCAAGGTACCTCATAATCCATCATCCACATAAGTAAAATGCCAGCCAGTTTAAGCACTGACACCACTCCTAGCTAGAAAGAAACGTGTGCACTCCCTACGGTTCATATCCCGTTTTTGACTCATACCGGGGTGTGAGGCTCACGAAGTCACGTTATACACAAAGCTACACCTATATAGGTCGTGCTCTGATCATCAACCACAAGGCCCTGCTTTTCAACAAAAGCCCTGATCATCTGCATTCTTGGCGTGCCACATTGGCAGTTCATGCCATGCGATCGTTATCTATTACTATATACCAGGTTGTTAAGCAGAGAATAAATTCTCTACCACCAAATAGACATATATTAATACAAATCGATTTAATTACATGAAATGAATTCCAACGTCAGACACACATCCATTTACAAGTCCGTTCTGGGTCCAAACGAAACCGGAGACACCTGAGAGGTTCTCCCTAATCCGGACAATCAATACATACGTCTGTACAACTACTGCTTCAACCCCGTCCTAGGAGCAAGTCAGTCCAAAGCATCAGTAGTTGTCGTCCATTCGATGTGAAAATCGCTGGTCTTCAACCACCGTCTTGTTATATCTTTGATTTAATCGTCGTGTAATCATTTGAAATGAGTTAAACTCGATCTTTTCAAATAATTATCGCATAATTATCATTCAAATCATTTCATATTGTTAATAATCATTTATAAAGATTTATCGCTATTTTTATCTATTTGAAAATAGCTCAAAATAATAAAACGACGCTTCGGGTCAATGGGCGGTCCTGGCGTTGTTTTTATCAAATTTTGATTTACACATATCATGAAATCTAACCGTCGGATTTTGATGAAATTTATATCGTTGGAAAGCTCTTCCCAAAGTGGTCCTAACGGTTCTAGTTTTGGGAAAATCCAATGGTCAGATCTTTCGGTATAATCGTTTAAATTTATGATTGCCGAAACGCGAACTGCCGCGCGCGATTGGTTTTAATTTTAATTAATATTTATATATATATAATTATATATATAAACCATTCGATGGATTTTCTAACGTATTTAACATACCAAATAAAGGAATAATTTATTTGGCATGTCACAACCATGCACTGACAAACAAGATACATTTCATTCATGTGGAAATTATAAATGTAAATTTATAACTTCAAATTCTAATATAAGCGATGTCATTATAAATTTGACAGCGCATATAAACTCTAATATACGTGGTGTCATTATAAATGTAAATTTAACAACGCATATAAATTCTAACATATGCGATGTCATAATATATGTAAATTTAACAACGCATATAAATTCTAATGTATGCGATGTCATAATAAATGTAAATTTCCTTTAAATGAACAAAAATGAATATTTTTGTTCAATCTATTTTTAATAAACAAAATGCTGAATCTCTTTCCTTGTTTCTACTATTACATTAAAAATGTATTTTTAATGTAAAACATATTTCTTAATAAAAAATGTGATTCTTTTCTAATTTTCTAATATTACATTAAAGATATGTTTTTAATGTAAAACATATTTCTTAATAAAATTGTGTTTTTAAATGTAAATCATATTACTTAATAAAAATGATTCTTTTACTACTCTTTTTAAGATTAAAATTAAAAGTATGTTTTTAATGTAAATCATATTTCATATTAAAATATGATTCTTTTACTACTCTTTTTAAGATTAACATTAAAAGTGTGTTCTTAATGTAAATCATATTTCGTAGTAAAATATGATTCTTTTACTACTCTTTTGAAGATTAACATTAAAAGTGTGTTTTTAATGTAAATCATATTTCATAGTAAAATATGATTCTTTTACTACTCTTTTTAAGATTAACATTAAAAGTGTGTTTTTAATGTAAATCATATTTCATAGTAAAATATGATTATTTTACTACCCTTTTTAAGATTAACATTAAAAGTGTGTTCTTAATGTAAATCATATTTCATAGTAAAATATGATTCTTTTACTACTCTTTTTATTTCATCTTTTATTTGCGTTGTGAACAAAAAAAAATTGAACTTATTTGTCTATGTAATATTTGCATTGTAAAGTGCAAATAAAAAGGTGAACTTTTGTTTCTAAGTTTTATTCGCGTTAGAGAACACAAATAAAAAGTTAATTTATTTTTCTATGTAATATTTGCATTGTGAAATGTAAATAAGAAGGTGAACTTTTATTTCTAAGTGATTATATTTGCATGAGAGGAAGCAAATAAAATGTGCAACTTTTATTTGGTGTTGAATTGATACACTGAATCAATTCAATATAAATGACAAATTTTATTTTTGATGTTGAATTGATAAACTAAATCAATTCAAATAAAATAAAAGTGATAACATAAAAATGACAAATCATATTATTACTATGAATTGATAAACTATGTCAATTCAAATAAAACAAAAGTGATACCATAAGGAGTGACAAATCGTATTTTTATTATGAATTGATAAACTAGATCAATTCAAATTAAAAAAAAAAGAATGAATCACGATATTTGACTAACAACTATGGATCTATAATTATCCATCATAACAACATATCAAACATCATCCAATTTTTCAGCACAAACAGATCTAAATTTTATATACATATAGTCATCATATGGCGGATGAAATAACTGAATTGATTAATTAATTTAAAACAAAGGAAATCTCACAGTCGTTCACAATCTAGTCCCAAAATTTCAACAGCCCAGAATTGTCCCGTTTCAGTCTATGATTGTAGATCTTCATCGTACGATCACAACGCCTCTGAAATTGTTAATTTTCGTTTACGTGTGCATTAGTTATGGATTAAGTAAGATTGGTATTAATCTAAATATAATTAAATTAGTAAGGTCATTAAGAAATTGAACCTTCTTCCTCTATCAGTTATAATCAGCCGAAGCTTTTCCCCTTTAGTTCAGAACTAGGTTTCACTTATGCATCCAACTAGAGCGACGATATGAAGATCGGGTTGTTTCACGCCGGAGAGGCTCAAGCCGTGCACGCAGGGGGCCCATGTGGTGAAGCTCGGTGGCGGGTTGTGGGCTAGGCGGCGGTCGAACTCGGTCGAGTTTGGGGCCCAGCAGCTCGCGTTATAGGCGATTACAGGGGGTTCACCGTACGGATGGGTGGAGGAGAGGGTCCTCTACAAAAAACCCAATAGGAGGAGGAGGTTTCGGTGAGAGAATTGCAGGATTTTAATGGTGGAAGGGAAGAACAAATTCGGCCATGGATTTTGAATGGAGGCGGCGGCTAACGAAGGATCAATAGTGGGTTTAGGGTTTGAGAAGTTTTTCCCCTTATATTTATAATAATTAAATGTAATTTTTGCGAATAAATCCATACGTTTCAAACTAAACCAATTTCAGTCCAACTGAGGTCTACCCTACCCAATAGCCCACATTCCGGTTCCAACGGGCTAGGTCCCGTCATCCTAAATGGCTGTCTGTGGCCTGAATTATTTAATTTAGTATTAAATTCCTTTATTAAATTAATTATGTCGTACAATTAAATTCACCGAGGCCACATACAGACTCAGAAAATTCCAAAAAAGATATTTTTGGCTTCGATATGACGATACGGTCCTAACAGAATTAATTTCGTCGAATTATGAGACCGTTTGAAAAATGGCTATTTTTCAGTCGATTAAATTTGATTGAATTGAACAAAACACATTTTCCTTTGCCACTCTCACATACTAATTCAGAAAATTCTGAAAATTGAAACCTAGCAATAATTTGACATTCCGGTTCCAACAAAAGTGGTTTCGTCGAAAACAGAGGTCATTTGAAAATTGGCTATTTTCACTGGCTTAATTATTGTTTAAAAATGAAAATTTTAATTTCCGCCACATTTTTCAACCAAATTATTTAAAATAAAAATTTTAAATTGGTTCGGATTTTCTGGGTTGTTACAATCTCCCCCACTTAAAAGCTTTTCGTCCCCGAAAAGGAAATGAGGTAAAGTAGGAAACAAGACGGAAAATGTAAATTATTGTAAATGTACCTTAACACAAGAGTTACTCGGAGATATCCACTTTGCACTTGGGGTAAGCCTTTTTGATGCTATCCTCTGTCTCCCGAGTACAGTCTATAGGATCCCCGCTCCACTGCACCATGACTAGGTGGATCCTCTTATTTCTCAACACTCGGGTTTCTTTGCCAACGATTTTCACCGGCTCCCTCCTTACTGCTAAGTTCGGAGTAATCTCCAATTCTTGTTGTGATGCTTCCCCCACAACTAAGTCTGGGTCATGAACATGTTTGCGGAGTTGAGACACATGAAATACATCATGCACCCCATGCAACCAGTCAGGCAGCTGCACTATATAAGCGAGAGTACCGATCCTTTCGAGAACAGGAAATGGACAAATGAATCTCGGTGCCAACTTTCCAGTCTTCCCAAACCGAACTACGCCTCTCAATGGAGAAACCCTCAAGTAAACGTAGTCGCCAATAGAGAATTCTAGATCTCTTCTTCGCTGGTTTGCATAGCTCTTCTGTCGGTTCTGAGCAGTCAATAAGCGCTTCTTAATCAAATCAACCTTATCTGATGCTTCACGAACCATGTCGAGGCCCAAGACTAATCGATTGCCTGTCTCTACCCAACATGTCGGAGATCGGCATGGTCTGCCATATAATAGTTCAAATGGTGACATCTTCAAGCTTGCTTGGTAGCGGTTGTTATAAGAGAACTCAACCAAGTGCAAGTGATCCTCCCATGAACGACCATAATCAAGAATGCAAGCTCGCAACAAGTCTTCTAAAATACGGTTCACCCTCTCAGTCTGGTCATCTGTCTGAGGTTGATAAGCAGTGCTCAGATTCAACTTGGTCCCAAGCTCTTCTTGAAAAGCTTCCCAGAATTTGCTAGTAAATATTGGATCCCGATCACTAACAATGCTTTTGGGAACCCCATGCAGTCTGAATATCTCTTTAAAATAAAGCTGCGTCTAACTTTGAGCTGTTCTATTAGATCTGGTAGGGATGAAATGGGCAGTTTTTGTTAAGCGATCTACAATCACCCATATAATGTCATTCCCTTTTTTGGTTCGAGGCAAGCCATCAATGAAGTCCATAGAGATTTCCTCCCACTTCCAACCTGGAACACCTAGTGGTTGCAACAAACCTGCCAGCTTCTGTTGATCACTTTTAACTTGCTGACAAGTGGGACATCTAGCAACATAAATAGAAATATCCCTCTTCGTGGACCTCCACCAAAATGTGCACTTGAGGTCATGATACATCTTGCTCACCCCAGGATGAATGCTAAGCTTAGATTTATGACAATCATCCATGATCTCCCTTCTGAGCTCAGAAATGTTTGGGACACAAATTCGGCTTAATAGCCTCAAAACTCCTTTGTCGTCGATTTGGAAACTCGTGGTTTCGCCATCCCGAATTATTTGGCTAATTCTCTTGATAAACTCATCATCCTTCTGCAGAGCAGAAATTTTATCAATCAGAGTAGTAGTGATAATGAGATTGGCGAGGATGAAATTAACACTGTCCACATTTTTTCTACTGAGCTCATCGGCTACAACATTGGCTTTCCCTGGAGTATATAGGATATCCAGGTCATAGGCTGTAAGAAATTCAACCCAGCGTTGCTGCCTCATGTTCAAATCTCTTTGGATAAATAGGTGCTTCAAGGATTTATGATCTGTGTATATTTCGAACTTCTCACCCAAGAGATAGTGCCTCCATATCTTTAGGGCAAATACAATGGCCATTAGCTCAAGATCATGAGCGGCGTAATTCTTTTCATGCGGTTTTAATTGGCGGCTAGCATATGCGACTACTTTGTCTCTTTGCATCAGCACCGCACCAATACATCGTTTAGAAGCATCAGTCCAGACTTTCAAATCCTGATTGCCATCTATAATGGTCAACATAGGAGCATTGGTCAACTTCCCTTTTAGATCTTGGAAAGCTGCCTCACATTCGGGTGTCCAAACGAACTTCGTGTGCTTCTTGGTCAGGTTTGTCAATGGACAAGAAGCTTCTGACCTATGTGGGAGTTCTAGGCTGCTTCCACTCTTGGATGGCTGAGATCTTTCCTGGATCTACTGAGATACCTTCCTTTGAAACAACATGGCTGAGGAATTTAACCTCTTCTTGCCAGAATATGCATTTGGAGAATTTGGCTTTCAGCAAATTTCTTCGCAAAATCTCAAAGACTTCTCTCAGATGTTGTTCGTGCTCAGCAGTGGATTTAGAAAAGATGAAGATGTCATCAATGAACACCAGCACGAATTTATTTAAAACATCTCTGAATACTCTGTTCATCAAATCAACAAAGTATGCTGGAGCATTACATAGACCGAAGGGCATTACTAGCCATTCATAAAATATATCCGGTCCTCTGAAAGCAGTTAAAGGCACACACTCCTCTGCGATGCGAAGTTGATGGAAGCCTGTAGCTAGGTCCATCCTAGAGAATACTCGTGCTCCATGCAAACGGTCTAATAGATCATCAACTCATGTCAGTGGATATTTGTTTTTCAGCGTTTGTTTGTTGAGATCGCGGTGGTCCACACATAGCCTGAGGGTACCGTCTGATTTTGGGATGAACACTACAGCTGTGCCCCATTCTGAGAAGCCGGGCATGATCAGACCCTTCCACAAAAGTTGCTTGGTTTGATTTCTCAGCTCCTCTTTTTCTTTTAACGACATTCTCCGAATAGGATGTACGACAGGTCTTGCATTCGGAGGTAAGTCAATTCTGAAGTTGATTTCTCTACGTGGAGTTAATCCATCAACTTCTTTGAATACATCAGCGTAATCTTTGACGATAGGGATATCCTCAATAGAAGTAGGGGTGAATTCTAGAGAAGACCAGAATGCTTTTCTGTCGGTGGCTGAGCCATGGCATGGGATAGATACAGTATCTCCGAATTTGGATTTGATTTTTACTATTCTTTCAGCACATACCAACTCAGCCTCATACTTTGCTAGCCAATCTACACCAACTATGATATCATATCCGGAAAAATTCATGATGATCAAATTAAAAGGAAATTGGTAGCGAGAATAGGAGATAGGCACTTTACAATACTGATCTAGAATGAGGGAACCTCCTATTGGGCTATTAGCTCTAATCAACTCTTTAAATTTCCTTGGTTTTGGTTTTAACTTTTTAATTGCATCATTAGAAATAAAACTTCATGTTGCACCCGTGTCAAACAAAGCAGTAATAGGAATGTCTTTAATATTAAGAGTACCGCCTAAGACATCGGGTTTACCTGGCCCCTCGGTAGAAGCTGGTGCATCGGGTCCTTTGTAAACATGTGCCACTTCAGTTTTCTTTAATAGGGGACAGTTTCTGGCAAAGTGCCTTGGCTTATGGAAGTTATAGCAATCTTGAGTGTTCCGGAGGTTCTGGTCGTGATTGTGAGAACTCTGGCTACGATCCTGGCTAGGTCTAGATTCATTCCTCTTGGCTCTTTTTGGAGCTTTACATTCGAAATCAAAATGTCCAATCTTGCCGCAATTATAGCATGTCAACTTGCTCTTGTCCCTCTTGTACCCTTGGGGCTTAGCAGCAGAAGAATTGCCTGCTTCCAGTTTCCTGTCCGCCTGCTCCTTATTGTTGCTTTGATTTTTCACTCTATCCTGCTGTCCAGACTCATCATTCTCCTCATAGCGGCAAGCCATCTCTATTACTTCATTGAATGGGAGCTTGATATGAGCGGTAACTCTGTTCAAATATTTCTTTGAAAGGCCCTTGATGAATCTTTTATTCTTCTCGACTGGATCTTGGATCAATTCAGGAGCATAACGTGAGAGCTCATCAAATTTTCTTACATAATCAGAAATAGACATACTCCCTTGCTGTAAGTTGATGAACTGCTCGCGAAGGTGCTCTCTTGCTTGTGGAGGAACATACTTGTTATTGAAGAGCTCTTTAAATTTGGCCCAAGACATGTTGTTCACATCATTGCAAATCTTGACCGTATCCCACCAATGTCCCGCTAGGTCTTTCAATTGCCATAATGCCAGAAAACGCTTGCGCTGATCCTCTAATTTTGAGCCTTCCAAGATCTTTTCACAGTCCATAAGCCATGACTCTGCTTCAACCGCGGACTCTCGCCCAGTGAAAGGTACACCCCCTAGATTTCTGAATTTCTTTGGCATTCTCTCCAAGTCAAAGGGCTATGGGTGTGGAGGTGGTGGTGTTACGACCTCAGAAGTAGGTTGTTCTTGAGTAATGGGGGTCTCGTCTCTGGCTAGCCCTCTAGCTCAACCTCGGGCTCCACCTCGGGCCCTGCCTCGGGCTCCACCTCGGGCTCCACCCTAGGCTGTTCTTGCTCTAGTGTCCATTTTAAATCAGTCTGTACCATCAAGCAAAGAGTCAGACCAACAGGAATGAAAGATTTTTAAGGAAAGATATGATAAGGACAAAGTTAAAAGATGACGATGTAATGACTGGTAAGTATGTGTTATTCTGCTGTGCTCATTCTAGGACATTATTAATCCTATATCTAATGAGCTACTCGCCTTAGAATGATGTAAATTTTATCTAGACGAATTGTCCTAAATATGTTATACTCTGAAGCTAAGGTTAACCTTAAGCTCTGATACCAACTGTGATGACCCCAAACTTCTGTGGTTCGAAAGTAAGGATAATCATTTGGAATACAACATATTTACAACAACAACAGATCTCAGATAATATCATAACACATAATTATTGCAGCGGAAAGATAAAAGTCATAAACGTCACATCAACTGAACCACAGAGTACGCAGTTTACAAGATACAACTTAGCAATATAAAAGTCTGAATGAAAGGAAATAAGTCCCAACTCCAAAACGTACATCAAAATATAGAATGGAATAAAGTCTCTAAAGCAAAAGATAAGGATAAAAGAGAGTCTTCATCTTCTTCCAAGCAGTCTTCAATCCAGAAAATGTCTCCTTAAGAACCTGTCACTTGGCTGCCCGTGTAAAGAGAGGGCACCCGAGTTTGCAAAGTGAAACAAACATCGAGTCAGTCGTGGGACTGGTATGAGAAATCATTCTATACTAACTAACAATATGGCGAATCATAGGACCATGCCGCTAATGTGGAATGGGTTTACTCCATTTGATTGCTAGTGCATGATTTAATAAAGTTTATACAAAAATAACGAAATGACTTTTGAAAAATGAAATCATTATAAGACTCAGGTCCTATCACACAATGCAACGCAAACCAGACGACAGAGTTTTTCCTTATAATGATCAAATATGACTTGATACGTATAAAATAATATTTTTAATATTATTATTAGTGTCTAAACAGTATTAAAATACTTCAATGTAAATGTATCAATCCTAGACGGCATAGGTAGCATATGCTATGTCGCCATATATAAGTTTACAATCAAGACCGTAATGTCGTATTGGAAATTGGTTTTCTGTCATGAAATCGAGGCTAGGGATCGTCCTCTCCGATTCGAGACACTCTAGCAAATGCCTCAGGATCACACCTATGGGCAACCCTTGGAGCGGTAGGGCCGGTCCCCACCTAATGATAGTGGATTAGTTATGCCTGAACACACATTTCCTGGTCCCTTTGGGCCTATAGTATGACCACTTCCGGCCTATAAATCCGAGGTACCTCATAATCCATCATCTACATAAGTAAAATGCCAGCCAGTTTAAGCACTGACACCACTCCTAGCTAGAAAGAAACGTGTGCACTCCCTACGGTCCATATCCCATTTTTGACTCATACCGGGGTGTGAGGCTCACGAAGTCACGCTATACACAAAGCTACACCTATATAGGTCATGCTCTGATCATCAACCACAAGGCCCTGCTTTTCAACAAAAGCCCTGATCATCTGCATTCTTGGCGTGCCACATTGACAATTCACGCCATGCGATCGATAACTATTACTATATACCCGGGTGTTAAGCAGAGAATAAATTCTCCACCACCAAATAGACATATATTAATACAAATCGATTTAATTACATGAAATGAATTCCAACGTCAGACACGCATCCATTTACAAGTCTGTTCTGGGTCCGAACGAAACCGTAGACACTTGAGAGGTTCTCGCTAATCCGGACAATCGACACATACGTCCGGACAACTACTGCTTCAACCCCGTCCTGGGAGCAAGTCAGTCCAAAGCATCAGTAGTCATCGTTCATTCGATGTGAAAATCGCCGGTCTTCAACCACCGTCTTGTTATATCTTTGATTTAATCGTCGTGTAATCATTTGAATTGAGTTAAACTCGGTCATTTCAAATAATTATCGCATAATTATCATTCAAATCATTTCATATCGTTAATATTCATTTATAAAGATTTATCGCTATTTTTATCTATTTAAAAATAGCTCAAAATAATAAAATGACGCTTCGGGTCAGTGGGCGGCCCTGGCGCTGTTTTTACCAAATTTTGATTTACACATATCATGAAATCTAACCGTCGGATTTTGATGAAATTTGTATCTTTGGAAAGCTCTTCCCAAAGCGGTCCTAACGGTTCCAGTTTTGGGAAAATCCAATGGTCGGATCTTTCGGTATAATCGTTTAAAATTATTATTGCCGAAACGCGAACTTCCGCGCGCGATTCGTTTTAATTTTAATTAATATTTATATATATAATTATATATATAAACCATTTGACGGATTTTCCAACGTATTTAACATACCAAATAAAGGAATAATTTATTTGGCATGTCACAACTATGTACTGACAAACAAGATACATTTCATTCATATGGAAATTATAAATGTAAATTTATAACTTCAAATTTTAATATAAGCGATGTCATTATAAATTTAACAACGCATATAAACTCTAATATACGCGGCGTCATTATAAAAGTAAATTTAATAACACATATAAATTCTAATATATGCGATGTCATAATAAATGTAAATTTAACAACGCATATAAATTCTAATATATGCGATGTCATAATAAATGTAAATTTCCTTCAAATGAACAAAAATGAATATTTTTATTCGATCTATTTTTAATAAACAAAATGGTGAATCTCTTTCCATGTTTCTACTATTACATTAAAAATGTATTTTTAATGTAAAACATATTTCTTAATAAAAAATGTGATTCTTTTCTAAGTTTCTAATATTACATTAAAGATATGTTTTTAATGTAAAACATATTTCTTAATAAAAATGTGTTTTTAAATGTAAATCATATTTCTTAATAAAAATGATTCTTTTACTACTCTTTTTAAGATTTTGTGTTTTTAATGTAAATCATATTTCATAATAAAATTTGATTCTTTTACTACTCTTTTTAAGATTAACATTAAAAGTGTATTCTTAATGTAAATCATATTTCATAGTAAAATATGATTCTTTTACTACTCTTTTTAAGATTAACATTAAAAGTGTGTTTTTAATGTAAATCATATTTCATAGTAAAATATGATTCTTTTACTACTCTTTTTAAGATTAACATTAAAAGTATGTTTTTAATGTAAATCATATTTCATAGTAAAATATGATTCTTTTACTACTCTTTTTAAGATTAACATTAAAAGTGTGTTCTTAATGTAAATCATATTTCATAGTAAAATATGATTCTTTTACTACTCTTTTTATTTCATCTTTTATTTGCGTTGTGAACAAAAAAAATGAACTTATTTGTCTATGTAATATTTGCATTGTGAATTGCAAATAAAAAGGTGAACTTTTGTTTCTAAGTTTTATTCGCGTTAGAGAACACAAATAAAAAGTTAATTTATTTTTCTATGTAATATTTGCATTGTGAAATGCAAATAAAAAGGTGAACTTTTATTTCTAAGTGATTATATTTGCGTGAGAGGACGCAAATAAATGTACAACTTTTATTTGGTGTTGAATTGATACACTGAATCAATTCAATATAAATGACAAATTTTATTTTTGATGTTGAATTGATAAACTAAATCAATTCAAATAAAATAAAAGTGATAACATAAAAATGACAAATCATATTATTATTATGAATTGATAAACTAGATCAATTCAAATAAAACAAAAGTGATACCATGAGGAGTGACAAATCATATTTTTATTATGAATTGATAAACTAGATCAATTCAAATTAAAAAAAGAATGAATCACGATATTTGACAAACAACTATGGATCTATAATTATCCATCATAACAACATATCAAGCATCATCCAATTTTTCAGCACAAACAGATCTAAATTTTATATACATACAATCATCATATGGCGGATTATATAACTGAATTAATTAATTAATTTAAAACAAAGGAAATCTCACAGTCGTTCGCAATTTAGTCCCAAAATTTCAACAGCCCAAAATTGCCCGTTTCAGTCTATGATTGTAGATCTTCGTCGTACGATCACAACGCCTCTGAAATTGTTAATTTTTGTTTATGTATGCATTAGTTATGGATTAAATAAGATTGCTATTAATCTAAATATTATTAAATTAGTATGGTCATTAAGGAATTAAACCTTCTTCCTCTATCAGTTATAATCAGCCGAAGCTTTTCCCCTTTAGTTCAGAACTAGGTTTCACTTTTGCGGCCAACTGGAGCAACGATACGAAGATCGGGTTGTTTCACGCCGGAGAGGCTCAAGCCGTGCATGCTGTGGGCCCACGCGGTGAAGCTCGGTGGCGGGTTGTGGGCTAGGCGGTGGTCGAACTAGGTCGAGTTTGGGGCCCTACAGCTCGCGCTACAGGTGATTACAGGGGGGTTCACCGTACGGATGGGTGGAGGAGAGGGTCCTCTACAAAAAAACCCAATAGGAGGAGGAGGTTTCGGTGAGAGAATTGCAGGATTTTAATGGTGGAAGGGAAGAACTAATTCGGCCATGGATTTTGAATGGAGGCGGCGGCTAAAGAAGGATAAATAGTGGCTTTTAGGGTTTGAGAAGTTTTTTTCCATTATATTTAAAATAATTAAATGTACTTTTTGCGAATAAATCCATACGTTTCAAACTAAACCAATTTCAGTCCAACTGAAGTCTACCCCACCCAATAGCCCCTGTTCTGGATCCAACGGGCTAGGTCCCGTCAGCCCAAACGGGTGTCTGTGGCCTAAATTATTTAATTTAATATTAAATTTCTTTATTAAATTAATTATGTTGTACAATTAAATTTACCGAGGCCACATACGGACTCAGAAAATTCCAAAAAAAAAATATTTTTGGCTTCGTTATTCTGATACGGTCCTAACAAAATTAATTTCATCGAATTCTGAGACCGTTTGAAAAATGGCTATTTTTCAGTCGATTAAATTTGACTGAATTGAACAAAACACATTTTCCTTTGCCACGCTCACATACTAATTCAGAAAATTCAGAAAATTGAAACCTAGCAATAATTTGACATTCTGGTTCCAACAAAAGTGGTTTGGTCGAAAACCGAGGTCGTTTGAAAATTGGCTATTTTCACTGGCTTAAATATTATTTAAAAATGAAAGTTTTAATTTCCGCCACATTTTTCAACCAATTTATTTAAAATAAATTTTTTAAATTGGTTCGGATTTTCTGGGTTGTTACATTAATACCAATTAATGGGATGAATGATTTGATGGATGCTTGGGTGATTTTCTGAAGGAGTATTGCTTGAAATGTTTTCTATTTCAGTATATGGATGCGTGTGCTCATTTTTGACGATGAATCCCAAATTTTCACCCTTGATGTTACGGGCATCTAATAAACCCGGGATTTATCGATTTGAATAAATTAAGAACACAGCTTGAAATGATACATAACTGTGACCCTGATTTGGAAAGAAATGATATATATCCATCCCTAAAATATCGAGAAATTAAAAATCACTTGGCCATAGGTTAGCAAACTATATACGGACATCGGTTGGTTAAATGATTTTTAATATTTGAAATTTTACTAATGGAAATTTCATTTAAAGGAATGTGTCGATTTCGAAAGTTTATTCTTTCCTTAAAGATTTAAATCTTAAGCGTTATTTAAAATAATTAAGTAAATTTTCCCAAAGTGAATTTTGAAGGTTAAAGATTTAAATTTATAGGATTTGGGATTTTCAAGGATTGGACAGACTCAGATTTAATAAATTCTTATTGAATTTAACATTTGAAGAAAAGATTGTTAATACTTGGAAATTGTTTTTTAAAACTTAATACGAGTATGATTTTGAATTATTGAATTGAAATGGGTTGAATAGGATTTGAAACAAGTCCTTTGAGCTAGGCAACTCCATTGAGATTGGAGTTTAGATTCAAGTATTGAAGTTTAGGAGAAAGTGTAAATTTTTAGTTAAAGAATTTTTCTTATATATATATTTACACCGTTTGATTACAAATAACTATCCTCTCTTCAAGAATTTACTTATTTACTTTTATCTATAACTATTGTTATTATAACAAATTTCCTTATATTATATGATTTAAATTATTTAGTAAACTTTTAATATATATATATATAGTGCTTTAAAATTTATCTTATCCTATTCTAACTATGATACATACACATATATATATATATTATTTATATAAAGGTTTTCGTTATAAATATCTGTCTTTTAAAATTTACATTTTTATAAGTATAAATTTCTTCCAAACGGAAATGCTGGATCTAAAATCATTGCTCAAATAGAGTTGAGACAAGTTTCATCTTCTTTGAATAAGAATCGATTTCTAAACCAATGGCAATATGGGAGTGTGAATTATATTCTACTCGAATATAAATTTATCTCCTAAGGAATTTGAAATGAGTTATGAAAGTATATATTCGATTTGAATATGAATGGATTTCGAACATAAATAGATTTGGAATATTTTGAATTTTTGAGATGAGATATATTCTATTTGAACATAAGAATATTTTGAAAATATTATATGATTATAATATAAGGATATGGAAATATATTCTAATTTAAAATATAATCGGTTTGGTATGATTTATGATATTTTGACATGAAATTTATATTCTATTGAATATAGATTTGGTTCGAAACAGAATATGATATTTTGATATGAAAGCGAACCTTTATGAAATATAAAAGAACCAACCGATGTGAAAGATGTAAGCGTTGGTTGTTAAGGAGACCGGAGTCGACATAAGGCATACTCTCTGTCAGTGTCGATACCACTTTGACAACTATGAACGTTTTGACGTATCCAGAACGGTATATGATGACTGGGAGGCAATTATTTAATCGAAGGAGATAAACGATGAGTAATAGCCCTGACCTTTGGGTCAGAATTGAAATGACTAAAACAGGAGCTATACCGTGACTAACTGAGGTAGCACCTCTGATCGGACGTACCTCTTCGATACTATTTCTATGATTATGACGATGATGATGAATTGGGCCCATTTTTGATTATGGGAGTGTGTTCCAAGGTGGGTGGTAGTGGCTGCTATGCTTTACCACCGGTCCGGGAGTGCAATTGGTAGAATCCTACCTTGGGAATTGCCTCGAGTGCCTTGTCATATTTATCCATATCGAGCCCCATACGATTTTGATTTAGCATTGCCTTCTATGGAGTGCCCTCTGATAACACCAGTACGGTGAATTTACGGTACTGTATAGACTGTTGATGCTTGTAAACAGCGTAAGGGTAATATGGTAATCCCACTTACGCTATTTTTATGATATTTACTTTACTGGATAGACACTATCATAGTAGCGTATTATACTACATATGTATTAGTTTAACGGATCCTCGAGAGATGGAAAAACCCCGTAACATCTCTTGAGTTACTACACCCATGACTCTGAAGTGGTTTCGTATTTTAATTTGACTAATATGAGAATGATTTAGTGCTGATCTGAGTGTTTGTTGTGTTTTCTTCTATGAAATGCGCTCGGGTCAGCAGATGTTGCAGTTAGCGAAGATCGCAATAACTTGGAGGATGAAGATGAAGTTGGTGTATATATCTAGTATGAGTATGTTTTGACCACTGCACTTTATTTCCGCAACATTACTATACATTTTTACTAGTGTAACTCTGATGACCAAAAGAAGCGTAACTCAAATGTATATGTTTCAAACGCTTTTGAACTATTATTTTTTTATTATATGTTGTCCTTCCGCTGTGAGAACTCTGTTATTGTTTTTCTTTTCCTTCTTCTTTTTCTTCTTTTTCCCAATAACAACCTATATTTAAGATTTGTTTTGGGTCGACATGTGTGGTTTATTTTCGGTTTGAATGGTCAAAAATAAGGGTCATTACAATTTGGTATCAGATCCTTCGTTAGCGATAACCTTGGCACTGTTCGGGAATTAACTCATTAGAGATAAGGTTAGTAATACCCTAGAACGAGTTTGATTGTATATATGAGAGAGCGTACTTGTATTTTGATATAAAATGTTTTATATTGTGTTGACTCGTTCTATTGAATATTTATGGGTTCTTGTGACGGCCCGCCCCGCATCAGCCGGCATTTCCTCCGAAAGTGCCCTATACATATGCCCGACTAACATGGAACGGTCGCCAAAAAAAGGAAAGAAGAGAGTGAACGAATCGAAAACCTATAGAATGCCTCACAGCGCATGGGATAAAATATAATAACAACATACTTGACATAAAACGGCAAGACAGTGCATAAGCTGAAAACTAAACATCATATCAGCGAAAAATCCAAATACAGCTTATGTTCCACATCATCATTATTACAACTTTAAAACTGTCTCTAAAGTAAAAGGAAGGAAGGGTAAACTGTAAATGCCCAGAGTAGTGACCAGCAACGACACAGGGAGAATATCTATAGATATGTATCATACATCGAAGCCTCCTGCTCATCTCCGGTACAGCTACTCGTGCATACCACCTAACCTGTCTCTAGTCTGCTCATGAGAGCACCCAAAGTAATAAGAAGAGACATAAAACTCTAGGTCAGAAAAAAAGTCTGGTATGAGCGATAAGCAACAAAACATAACAATAACAGGTATACTAAACCATATCTGAACCTGGACCTGCAACCAAAGAGTTAGCACTACATATCGTACAATACTCTAAGGTGCCACTAAACAGATGGTGTAAGGAATATGGGGGTGGGGGTGTGCATGTCATAATGATGGCAAACATAGCAACCATCCTCACATCTCTCACTCAGTGCGTAAAGCATACGATGTCCACCACTGTCAATCACTAGACCCATCGAAGTAGTGACGGAGTTCGACTTGTACAACTACTGCTACTACCAAGCTTACCCCATGGAGTCATGACCAAATCTTTACCAATGACCCCACTTCATTGGTCTATAGCTCTTTAGTCGTACCTAGGCCCCTGTGGCCCTGAATCCGTTCACGTACTGCCTACACATAGTGATCCAAAGTTACAGACATCGACAACCCCTTAGCACAAGTCCCGCAGCAAAACCCAACCCATGAAGTTAACTCATTAGTTCCCAACTGGATCCTGAGTTCTAACTTCCCATTTGGGCTACCTTTGCATCTCGAGTTTTAATCTTCTCATGTCCAAGCTCCTTGTCTTCCTCACGGTCGCAGTGTGCGGATCGCGCTCTTCCTCACGGTCGCGGTGTGCGGATCGTGCTCTTCCCCCACGGTCGTTGTGTGCGGATCATGCTCCTTCCTCACGGTTCGGGTGTAGGGATCGTGCTCCTTCCCACGGTCGGGGTGTGGGGATCGTGCTCCATCCTCACGGTCCAAGTGTGCGGATCGTGCTCCTTCCCACCGTCGGGGTGTGGGGATCGTGCACCTTCCTCACGGTCCAAGTGTTCGGATCGTGCTCCTTCCCACGGTCGGGGTGTGGGGATCGTGCTCCTTCCCACGGTCGGGGTGTGGGGATCGTGCTCCTTCGTCACGGTCCAAGTGTGGGGGCGATCCGATCCGGTCTATATTCCTGCAACTCTTCCAGCGAGCTATTTACGCCATACGACGGCGTTTTCGACCAATCTAACTTTTCTAAACGATCATAAAACATCCCAAACAGTCATAGCAACATGTAAACTCATTCACAAACACCAAAACAACATTATGATATTTTAAAATGGATCAAACATAGCCAAAACACCATATTTTCGCTTAAGCATGTTTAAGCTAAACTAATCATAGGATTAACAAAACTTAACCAAATCAACCCAAATTTCTAACAGAGGTATAAAACAATATTTCAGAATTTATAAATATTTTTCCAGATTTTTAACATGAATAAATTCGTTGATTAACGCTAGTCACCCTAATTAACTGTAATTAGTATCAAAACAATGTTAAATACTCACCTTTGCCACAAATAAAACACAGATCTGAAATGAATCTCTGTTTGGCACGAATACTGATGTCTAACAGCAACTCTAACCTTGCTTTGGTGCTATCTCTCCTTAATTTGATGTTGTTAAGCCTAATCTTCAATTAGAAAGTGGTTTAGAGGTGTTTTAGATGTTGGAGGCCATGGCTAGGTTGAGAGGAATGAATAGTGATGGCTGAAAAATGAGGAAAAGATATTCTCTAAACCATAACAGCCCTTCTAAATTCCTAATCCCGAAATTCCCCTTTGGGCCTAGCTGTTAATCACCCGGTTAAGCCCAATTAAGCTGTTTTTAACCATCTGAAACTTGTTTCAGCCATATCTCCCAAACGGTGAGTCCGTTTGGCTAATGACCATTTTCGGAATTGTAGACCAACATCTGGATCCAATGGAAGTGGTTTCAGGTCAAAATTCCTTTCCAGTCAAAAGTTATGGTCAAAACAAGATCAACTAGGGGCAAAATGGTCATTTAAAAATCGACAAAAATCATGAACATGGGAAATGACTCCAATAGTCATCTCCCAAAGTTACATGACCATACGACTTCGTATGTGAAAGAAATAAATATTTTACGATCCTTCGATGCGTAGAATGCGGGTCGTTACACTCCCCCTCCCCCCTTAAGAAATTTCGTCCCCGAAATTCCTTAACCCAAAACATACAAAGGATCCCGCATGCCTATCAGCCATATACAACAATCAAACATGCAAAACAAACCTATCCTAGCATGCGGAAAGACTAAATCGAAACTGAAATCTTACCAGGCGAAGAGTTCTGGATATGTCTTCCTAATGCTCTCCTCTGTCTCCCAATTATAGTCATTCTCATTCTCGCCCCACTGAACTTTGACTAATTTCACCGCCTTCCTTCGAAGTTGCTTCGTGTCGTTCCCAACAATACGCATAGGCCTGCGGTTCCCAACCACCTCAGGCTCAACTTCGATATCTTCCAACTGATCAGGTGAAATAGTCACATCTGGATCATGTACGAACTTCCCTAACTGGGAAACATGAAACACGTTTTGAAATCCTTCCATCTTGTTTGGTAATTCAAGTTTGTATGCCAAATTCCAAATCTGCTCAAGAACTGGGAATGGACCAACAAATCTTGGTGCTAACTTGCCTCTCCTGCCAAATCGTATCATGCTCTTCAATGGAGAAATCTTGACAAACACCAAGTTGCCAATGGAGAACTTTAATTCTCTTCTCCTCTTATCAGCATAACTTTTCTGCCTATCTTGGGCAGCCTTCATTCGCTATTGGATAACCTTAATCTTAGTTGAAGTTTCTCTTATCACATCTGGTCCAAGCACAAACTTCTCACCAGTTTCTAACCAACGTGACATTGAGTTGCACGGTCTTCCGTACAAAGCTTCAAATGGAGCCAAACCAATACTAGATTGATAACTATTAATATATGCGAACTCTACAAGATGCAAATGGTTGTCCCATGATCCACCAAAATCTAATATGCAAGCTCTCAAGAGATCTTCTAATACTCGATTCACCCTCTCCGTCTGTCCGTCGGTATGAGGATGATACGCGATATTGAGATGTAATTCTGATCGTAACGCCTCTTGTAAGCTCTTCCAAAATCCACTAGTGAACAACGGATCTTGGTCATTCACAATGCCATTGGGTATTCCATGAAATCTCACTACCCACTTTACATATAGTTCAGCTAACTTAGCTGCCGTCCTGTTTGACTTGACGGTTATAAACCTTGCACTCTTAGTCAACTGGTCCACAATCACCCAAATGTTATCATGACCCGACCTAGTCCTTGGTAACCCATCAATGAAATCCATTAAGACTTGTTCCCATTTCCATTTTGGATCTTCTAATGGTTGCAACAAACCACTAGGCTTATTTTGCTCAGCTTTAACCAGCTGGCAATTCATGCATTTGGATATAAAAGTCCCAACGTCTCTTTTCATCCCTTTCCAGTAGTAGGTCTGCTTCATGTCTCGATACATCTTGTTACCACCGGGGTTTATAGTCAGTTTTGAGTAATGACATTCTCTAAGCACTTCATCTCTCAATCCATTGACATTGGGTACAACTAGTCTTCCATTCTTTCTAAGCCATCCATCTCGATCAAGCCCATACTTGTTCATCTCCTCGTCGATACCGTCTCTAACTTGGAGATGATTTCCAATAGGTTATGATTGTTCCTCTGACTGGAACCAATCCGCTCAATCAAAGTGGGTCTGATCATCAAACTTGCTAACATTTTTGGATTCAATTCACACTTTGGTCTGAAATCATACCCAGCGATGTACTCTAGTTGCTTCCATTCTAGAAACATAGCCCCTAAACTGGCATGTCTCCTACTCAAGGCATCAGCTACTGCATTGCCCTTTCCAGGTGCATATGCGATATTGAAATCATAGGAAGCCAAGAATTCTAACCATCTCTACTGACGGAGATTTAAATCTTTTTGGGAGAAGAGATTCTTTAACGATTTATGAATGGTAAACAACTCGAATCTTTCTCCCAAGAGATAATGTCTCCACATCATCAACGCGAATACGATCGCTGCTAATTCCAAATCATGGGTAGGGTATCTTTTCTCGTGCGGTTTCAATTGCTGACTTGCATAAGCTACAACCCTACCTCCCTGCATCAACACAGCACCTAGTCCGGTACCACATGCATCCGTATATACCGTCATCTCTTCATTCCCCTTAGGAATGACTAACACTGGTGCACATGTCAACTCTTCCTTTAGAATCTTGAATGCATTCTCGCACTTTTCATCCCAGACGAAAGCTTGATTCTTTTTGGTCAACTGAGTCAACGGTGCTGCTATCTTGGACAAGTCTTGGATAAACTTACGATAATATCCGGCTAATCCCAAGAAACTTCTTATGTCCGTTGCATACTTGGGCATAGACCAATCTTGTACCGTAGCCACCTTCGCAGGTTCCACGGCAATACCATTCTCTGAAATAACATGGCCCTAGAATATCACTTCCCTCCTTCAGAAGTGACACTTAGAAAACTTTGCTTTCAATTGGTGTTTTCTCAACACCTCCATCACGATCCTCAAATGTTCCTTGTGTTCTTCCTCTGTCCTTGAATAAACAAGTATATCATCCACGAACACAAGAACAAACTTATTCAACTGATCTCTGAATACCCTATTCATAAGATCCACAAAATATGCTGGTGCATTGTTCAGCCCGAATGGCATGACCAACCACTCATAAAATCCAGACGGCGTTCGAATGTCGTTTTAGCTATACTCTTAGCTTCCACTCTAAGCTGATGAAAACCTGTCGTGAGATCCAACTGGGAGAACACTCTCGCGCCACTCAACTGATCAAACAAATCATCTATCCGTGGTATAGGATACTTATTCTTCCTCGTCACCATATTCAATTCGCGGTAGTATACACACAATCGAAGGGAACCATTTGCCTTGGTAGCAAACACAACTGGTGCTCCCCACTCAGAAACACTTCTTCTGATAAATCCCTTCTTCAAAAGATCATTTACTTGCACCCCGAGCTCTCGCTGCTCCCTTGGTGCCATACGACGAAGTGGCATCACTATAGGTCTGGCATCTTTCAATAAATCAATACGGAACTCAATATCTCGATGTGGTGGAAGCCCGGTCACTTCCTCGAAGACCTCCGGATACTGGCCAACCACGGGCAAACCTAACAACTCGTCATGCGGGATGTCGAGGGAATTTAGAAAACTAGCCATTACCCCCATCACTAGGTAGACCACCAAACACTACCCTCCGCCCATCATCCGCTCTAGCTGTCACCAAAAAGCCCTCAGTCTACCACCACCCTGTATCTTTGGAGCCAATCGACTCCCAAAATAATGCCAAACCCAGTAAAGCCCAAAACAAAGCAATCACAAACAAACATGCATCCATGACTCGATAAGACCACATTACAACAAATCATGCTAAGATTAGCCCAACCACCAATCTGGTTCGTCACTACTAAAGGTATATCGACAATCTCGGGCTCTAATCCCAACCTATCTACCAGGTCACTAGATATGAAAGAGTTGGAAGCTCCGGTATCAAACAAAACTCTAACAGGAACATCATAAATAGAAAGCATACCTTGAATAACGACATTCTTTCCCTTCTCCGCCGCAGTTGGGGCATTCGACGAAGAAGGAATAGCATTAAGGGCATATGCTTTCACCATGTGCTTTTCTTTAGGGGGTTGCGGACACTTGTCCTTGTGATGTCCCACTTGGCCACAGTTGAAGCACTTCCTGTCTGCTGGCTTTGGTTGACAATTACTAGCATAGTTGCCTTTCTTGCCACAGCTAAAGCACTCAACATCTTTCTTCTTCTTCTGGCCATCCTTATTCTGGTTATGCTTGCTCTTATTCTGAGAACCACTCTTGCCTCCACCGCTTGCTTGCGGTTTTGGTTCCTCTGCAGATGCGACTTCAGTCTTCGACTTAGGGTAAAAACTTTCCGATCTTAAAGCTTTTTCCACAATCGACTCAAACGTCTCATCGATGTGGTTAATAAGCCTTTCCCCCAAGTATCCATCCAAACCAGTTATGAACTTCTCATTCTTCTTCTCGGCAATATCTATTAGGGATAACCCATATTTCGACAAAGTGTCGAATTCGGCAATATACTCCGAGACAGCTTTGCCATTCTGCTTGAGTTCCAAGAATTTCTTAAACAGCACTGACTTCTGAGCAGCTGGAATGAACTTATCACTAAAGCGAGCCTTAAACTGATCCCAAGTAATCTGATCCTCGGGAGTAGCTGCCTTTATAGCATTCCACCAATTCATTGCCCGTCCTTGCAGCTGACGGGATGCTAGCCTTCTCTTCATCGCATCCTCGATACCCAAGTCTTCGAAGATACGCTCGCAGTTATCCAACCAATCTTGAACATCTGTAGCCGACTCTATTTCGCGGAACGACTTCCCACCAAGACTTGAATAATCCTTATTCAGCTTGGCGAAATCGGCCCTAAGCGCCTGCACTATTGGACCACCTCCATTACCAGCATTGGGAGCTGCCCTCTGCTCATCTCTAAACATCTCCCTCATGAGGTCAGTAAACATCGTGCTCATCTCAGAAGCATTCCCAATATTGGCTCCTCTACCAGTACCCCTCGTATATCGGCTCATCGTTCAATCTGTACAGAGAAAACGATTAACCATCTTCTTTGGGGTGTCAGTGCAGTGCAACCTTATTCTTATCTATACGAGTAGTATATATACATATAGCTTTTGAAAACCAAAGTAATCACAAATACACGCTCTCATATACGTATTTTCCCTCCCTGGTGTCTTTCACTAGGTTAACTATGCAACCTAGAGCTCTGATACCAAGTGTGATGGCCTGCCCTGCATCAGCCGACATTTCCTCCAAAAGTGCGTTGTAAACATGCCCGACTAGCACGGAACGGTCGCCAAAGAAAGGAAAGAAGAGAGTGAACTAATCGAAAACCTGTAGAATGTCTCACAGCGCATGGGATAAAATATAATAACAACATACTTGACATAAAACAGGCGAGACAGTGCATAAGCTGAGAACTAAACATCATAGCAGCGGAAAATCTAAATACAGCTTATGTTCCACATCATCATTATTACAACTTTAAAACTGTCTCTAAAGTAAAAGGAAGGAAGGGTACACTACTAACGCCCAGAGTAGTGACCAGCAGCAACACAGGGAGAATATATATATATATATATGTATCATACGTGGAAGCATCATGCTCGTTTCCGGTACAACTACTCATGCATACCACATAACCTGTCTCTAGTCTGCTCGTGAGAGCACCCAGAGTAATAAGAAGAGACATAAAACTCTGGGTCAGAAAAAAAGTCTGGTATGAGCGATAAGCAACAAAACAGAACAATAACAGGTATACTAAACCATACCTGGAGCTGGACCTGCAACCAAAGAGTTAGCACTACATACCGTACAATACTCTAAGGTGCCACTAAACAGATGGTGTAAGGAATACGGGGGTAGGGGCGTGCATGTCATAATGATGGCAAACATAGCAACCATCCTCACATCTCTTACTCAATGCGTAAAGCATACGATGTCCACCACTACCAGTCACTAGACCCATTGAAGTAGTGACGGAGTTTGACTTGTACAACTACTGCTACTACTAAGCTTACCCCGTGGAGTCATGACCAAATCTTTACCAATGACCCCACTTCATTGGTTTATAGCTCTTTAGTCATACCTAGGCCACTATGGCCCTGAATCCGTTCACGTACCCCCTACACAAAGTGATCCAAAGTTACAGACATCGACAACCCCTTAGCACACGTCCCGCAGCAAAGCCCAACTCATGAAGTTAACTCATTAGTTCCCAACTGGATCCTGAGTTCTAACTTCCCATTTGGACTACATTTGCATCTTGGGTATTAATCTTCTCATGTCCAAGCTCTTTGTCTTCCTCACGGTCGCAGTGTGCGGATCGCGCTCTTCCTCACGGTCGCGGTGTGCGGATCGTGCTCTTCCCCCACAGTCGCTGTGTGCGAATCGTGCTCCTTCCTCACGGTCCAGCTGTGGGGATCGTGCTCCTTCCCACGGTCGGGGTGTGGGGATCGTGCTCCTTCCTCACGGTCCAAGTGTGCGGATCGTGCTCCTTCCCATGGTCGGGGTGTGGGGATCGTGCTCCTTCCTCACGGTCCAAGTGTGCGGATCGTGCTCCTTCCTCATGGTCCAAGTGTGGGGGCGATCCGATCAGGTCCATATTCCTGCAACTCTTCCAGCGAGCTATTTACGCCATACGATGACGTTTTTGACCAATCTAACTTTTCTAAACAATCATAAAACATCCCAAACAGTCAAAGCAACATGTATAATCATTCACAAATACCAAAACAGCAATATGATATGTTAAACCGGATCAAACATAGCCAAAACCTCATATTTTCCCTTAAGCATGTTTAAGCAAAACTAATCATAGGATTAACAAAACTTAACCAAATCAACCCAAATTCCTAACAGAGGTATAAAACAATATTTCAGAATTTATAAATATTTTTCCAGATTTTTAACATAAATAAATTCGCTGATTAACGCTAATCACCCTAATTAACTGTAATTAGTGTCAAAACAATGCTAATCACTCACCTTTACCGCAAATAAAACTCAGATCTAAAATGAATCTCTGCTTGGCACGAATACTGATGTCTAACAACAACTCTAACCTTGCTTTAGTGCTATATCTTCTTAATTTGATGTTGCTAAGCCTAATCTTCAATTAGAAAGTGGTTTAGAGGTGTTTTAGATGTTGGAGGCCATGGCTAGGTTGAGAGGATTGAATAGTGACGGCTGAAAAATGAGGAAAAGGTATTCTCTAAACCCTAATAGCCCTTTTAAACTCCTAATCCCGAAATTCCCCTTTGGGCCTAACTGTTAATCACCCGGTTAAGCCCAATTAAGCCGTTTTTCACCTTCTGAAACTTGTTTCAGCCATATCTCCCAAACGGTGAGTCCGTTTGGCTAATGTGATCACTCTACGAAATTGTAAACCAACATCCGGATCTAATGGAAGTGGTTTCAAATAAAAATTCCTTCCCAGTCAAAAGTTATGGTCAAAACAAGATCAACTAAGGGCAAAACGGTCATTTAAAAATCGACAAAAATCATGAACATGGGAAATGACTCCAATAGTCGTCTCCCAAAGTTACATGACCATACGACTTCGTATGTGAAAGAAGATGCGTAGAATGCGGGTCGTTACAGTTCTGGTCGATATATGGGACACCATAGAATCGATGGGGATTCCTAAATAATCGAATAGAATGAATTAACATAATATGGTTTTCGATTATATTATATATATTATATATACTATTGGTGGTTTTATGTGTATAAGCATTGGTCGTTGGTAGGTAATAATATTAAGATAATACATATTACGGTTAATTCGATAATAAATTTAATAAGAAAATTAGCTGGTTTATAAAATATTCGAGAATGAGATCTCTTAAGTATAATTTGTTACAGATAAATGTGTTATTAAAATAGAAATGAACTTGAAACTTGATCCTGGGTGCTTTTGAGATAGGTTTGCCAAAGTTTTAGAGTAATATCATATTATAGGTATGATCGAAAAGAAATGGTTTTAAAGATTTACCATTAAGGTGTAGTCCCTTCTTAGACCTTAGAAACGACCTCGATAATGAGTGCGCACATTATCGATGTTTATTCTGAAGAGTTAAGTGGGGGAGAGACCACTCAATGATCATTTTAATTTGTTTTGACAAAGGATTTTGGGTTTAACGCCATATGGTGTAAGTTTTATATAAAGGTATTAATATATGTTATTCAAGGGTTGAATTTAAATTTAAGCCAGAATTTAAATTTTAGGTTCTTTGTTAACTAAAGATTTGGATTTAAAATTTGTAAGTGGTATGATTTTCTATAAAAAAATTATAAACATATGTTATGTTAGACTTGATTCGTAAACCCAGAATCGAGCATTGAGTTACTTTAACTAATAACAACTGTAAATTTTATTTAAACGAAACTTGAGTTAGAAAATTTATAAAAGTTATATTACGAGCCTGAATTGGCGCGGTAATTTGAAAATTCAATTTTAAACTTTGAATAAATATGTAAAATTCAATATAAGCCGGAATTGGATAAAACAAGAAACGCTAGGATCGAATTGATCATATCTCTCTAATGAATGTAAGAAACTTAGTTTTCACTTTATAAATGGTAAGTTATGACTAAATAAAAATTAGAAATAGCGCTATGGAATTTATATATATTTATATATACTTTATTAATATATAAGCTCTTTTGGACAATGAAAATCTAAAGGGGTCAGACCTCATTTGGACAATGTATCGATTATAAATCTAAGTATAAACGATGAAAGGGAAATGAAACGTAACTTGATGTGTGTAAAGCAATCGATTTAAATAAGTTTACTTAGAAATCGAATAATAATAATGTTTGAGAACTAAGTATAAGATTGAGTCATGAATAGTTATTAATTCAATCGATGATTGGTGAGTCTATTAAATGGATTTAGTTAAGAAAAAAAACTTTATTTGAACCATAGGAATAAAATATAAAATATATAACCTAAGTTGGGACGATGCATTAAATTAAAGAGATCAATTTAGGTAATTTTATAGGTTAATCTAGAATTCATGCTGAGGGTTACATGGAGTAAGTAAAAATTTGGATTCGTACTAACGATTAATATTATGTAAGTAAGTGAAATTTTAGGAAACAGAAATTGGGTAAGTAAGTTGAGGAAGTTGAATAAACATGATGAAATAGAACGGTTTATATAAAACCATAGTGAACCCTAATCCATTTATATAGATTCGAAGTTAACCCAATCGAGCGAGCAGGTGAAATAAACTTGAAGTTTAAAATATGAGATAGGGTGTTGAAAATGCAAAACCAAGTCTAATTTATCAAATTAGAATATCGAAAGATTTGGAATTAAATGGATTTGATTGAGTCAAATGAATTAGAGTAATGAAAAGTAAAACTTGAGAAACCTTAATTGCTCGATTTAGAATTAAATTTTGAATGAACGAATAATGATTTAACATTTATAAAATGAACCAGCATTTGAAGTTTTGGAATAAGGCTAAATTTAGTCGAGTCAAGTGAATTAACTCGATAAGAATTAACTTAGAAGATCTTATAAAGGTTGATTGAGAACTTAGGGCTTAGGAAAGAGTTGGGTGATGAATTTTGGCAAATTTACTCGTGGTAATGGATTAAACGATCTAATATAATCTGATTAGTTGGAAAATTAAGAATGAATCCTAGTTTTATTTAGAAAATTAATACCTGGAATAAAATGTGAAAATGAATAGTAATATATCGGAATGGAATAAGAAAATTGAATGTGAATACATTTCCCGAGAAATGAAATGATAATAAACTTTTGAAGTGTTAAAGATTTGCAAAATTTTGGGGATCGGAAAGTTTGAACTTGAAATAAATTAAAATCGACGGTTATGTGAAAGCTGAACTTTTGAATGGCCGATCGAAGTTCGACGATTTAGGGCAATTTGGAAACCTTGGAACCTGAACTAAAACTTTTGCTAATAGAGCCTTGTGTAATTTTCATGTTTGTTAGGTTGAAAATAAAGAACTAGTCGTAGTCGTATACGCTGAAAATAAAAATTTGAACTGAATACCAATGTTGTTTGGATCATAACTTCGTAACAGAGCGTCGGATTTTAATATGTGAGTACAATTCGGAAAGCCCAAGATCTGAACTAAAACTTTTCCTTAATGTGCTGAGCGAAATTTTGAGATTTAAAGGGGTAAAAACTGGGTTGAACAACTCAGGTCTGTAATTTTATGTGTAAGGGATGAAGCGCTCGCTTCCACTAAAACGGTCGTAATTTTTGAACGGATTATCCGAATTCGACGAATCCGGATAATTCGAAAAGCCTGAAAAGAATGCTACAACTTTTTCCTAGTGCTTCTTAATCCAATTCCATCATCTAAGGAGGTTAAACTCCAATTTATTCGCTGGCCTGTTATGAATATCTTGGTTTGTAGTGGAAATGGTTGATATATGTTGTGTAAGTTGTATACAATTGCTATATATATTGTATATATGTCGATTCTTATGTGTATGTGAGTTGTAGCAGGTGTAAGGAAGTCGCGCTATGCTTTGAAGCTCGCTTGCGCTAAATGCTAAGCTAAATAAATTGCAAATAAACGCTAAGAAGGTACGTATTTGGGTTATATAGATTGATTGTTACATATATATTTTGTTTTCCCCAATTTTTGGGATGCCTCATCATTGGATGAGATGTATATTGAGTTATATATGTATTGGGATTTTTCCGGGGCCTCTCCGTACAATGGAGATGCTGCCGAAATTTTCCGTGATTTCGGGAGTTAGGAAATTTATGAGATTTTTCAACTATATAACTTATTTTATAAATACTATTCTATAAGTATGGATTTGAAAGTATGACTCATTTAATACTTTATCTCATTCTCTTTTCGAGGACGAAAAGATTTTTAAGTGGGGGAGAATGTAACATCCCATATTTTCTGTATATTTAAATTTCGATTTAAAATAATTAAAATGGAATAAAAATAGAAAAATCAAGTTTTGTTAATTTTTAATGATGGTGATTGTTTGAATTGAGTATGAATAGTTTTTTCAAATTTAGTTTTATTTAGAAAGGCCGTAATTTGTAATTTAATATTTAAATAATTAAATTAATTTGAGTGGGTTAATTTAAAAATGGAATTCAAATTTAAATTGGAAATGATGGAATTGTAAGTCGTTAAATTATAACTGAAATTCAAATCAAAATTCAAATAATCAAATTAAGAAAAAAATGTGTGAAATTTATTTATAGAATTGATTTGAGTTATAATTTGATTTAATTTGAATTTAATGAATATTTAATTTGAATTAAAACAGTTAATCGAATAATTGAATATTTTATTTATTTAATTAACTGTAAAATATAGCTGTTTTGGTGACTGTCTCGGAATTCGACGAAACTGGCACCATTGGAACCAAAACGGTGAATTATGGTAGGATTTCAAATTGCGTTACAATCCGACTTACCGTTTGACCGTACGAGGGAAAGTGTGAAAGAGATCTATGTATTTGGATAATTGTTTGTCTCTTATGTTGGGCCCCTATATTTATATAAATGAAACCCATTTACCACACCTCAGCCATTTTTCAACATATGTATATTTCCTCCACCGACTCTTTCTCTAATGGCAGAACAAAGTTTTAAAAACCATAGCAAATAAAAATGTACAACTTCAAAATCAAATCTCTTCAAACCCTAGCGTATTATATACCATTTCGAAGAGCTCAACGATATGAACCTGCTGGTGTAATTCGTTTAGACATGCAGTGATTATATCGGTTGGAATCAGCGGTCAAAGTTTTGACTTTTCGAAACCCTAGAGGAAAAATTAGGGCTTTTCGATTTGCTTGTTAATCAGAGAAATTGGTAAATGGGTTTTGAAGAGAAGGATGATACGAGATCAATAGTGGTGGCAACATCGTTTGAAAATCTGTGAGGTGGTCAGAATTAGGGGTTAAAGTCACGATTTGATGGATTTAGGGTTCGACGGCGCGAGCTCCATGGTTCACCTGAGGTGATGGCGGCGAGATGGGAAGGTGCGGCTTGGTCTGGGGTTTCCGCCGAAGGTGGTGGTTCGACGAAAGATGGCCGGAGATGGGAGCATTAGGCGGTCAAACTTTCAGTGTGGATGGTTTTTTTTCCCATGGTTGCTGTTCACCTGGAGCACGAGCGGGAGAAATAGAGGGCGCTGACGTGTCAGCTTGTGGTTGGTGAGAGATGTACTTTATTAATTTTATATATATTTAAATTCTAAATTACAAAACATTAATAACTTTCTCGTTTTAACTCGGATTTGGACGCGGTTTGTTGCGTTGGGATCGTGGAGGAATTGCGAATATTTTGGCATTAACCTGGCTGCATTTAGAGACTATGAAATTTTGGGCTTTGATTGGACGTTCGTCTGATTAGAGACCGAAAGGTGAGTGAATTTCTCACTTACGAAATACTGAATTATTCCCATATTTGTTAAATTAAAATATGAAATAAGTTTGGTTGCATGGTTGTGTTGGATTGTGATTTGTTGCTTAAAAATGACACGCAAGTATATGGATCTGAAATTTAGGTCGATAATTTGTCATTTAATTTAATTAAATTGCTAGTTGAGATTTCTGATCCTTAAAACTCGTAGAGCAGATTAATACTGATTAATGGGATGAATGGTTTGATGGATGCTTGGGTGATTTTTTGAAGGAGTATTGCTTGAAATGTTATCTATTTCAGTATATGGAAGTGTGTGCTCATTTTTGACGATGAATCCCAAATTTTCACCCTTGATATTATGGGCATCTAATAAACCTGGGATTTATCGATTTGAATAAATCAAGAACACAGGTTGAAATGATACATACCTGTGACCCTGATTTGGATTGAAATGATATATATCCATCCCTGAAATATCGAGAAATTAAAAATCACTTGGCCATAGGTTAGCAAACTATATATGGACATCGGTTGGTTAAATGATTTTTAATATTTGAAATTTTACTACGGAAAATTCATTTAAATTAATGTGTCGATTTCGAAAGTTTATTCTTCCCTTAAAGATTTAAATCTTAAACGTTATTTGAAATGATTAAGTAAATTTTCCCAAAGTGAATTTTGAAGGTTAAAGATTTAAATTTAAAGGATTTGGGATTTTCAAGGATTGGACAGACTCAGATTTAATAAATTCTTATTGAATTTAACATTTGAAGAAAAGATAATTGATGATACTTGGAAATTGTTTTTTAAAACTTAATTCGAGTATGATTTTTAATTCTTTAATTGAAATGGGTTGAATGGGATTTGAAACAAGTCCTTTGAGTTAGGCAACTCCATTGAGACTGGAGTTTAGATTCAAGTATTGAAGTTTGGACGAAAGAGTAAATTTTTAGTTAAAGAATTTTTCTTATATATATATATTTACACAGTTTGATTTCAAATAACTATCCTCTTTTCAAGAATTTACTTATTTACTTTTATCTGTAACTATTGTTATTATAACAAATTTCCTTTTATTATATGATTTAAATTATTTAGTAAACTTTTAATTTATATATATAGTGTTTTAAAATTTATCTTATCCTATTCTAACTATGATACATATATATATATATATAAGGGTGCGTTTTTTACAGGTCCCTGTTATAGTTTCAAAATAGAAAAAAAACCCGGTCATAAACTTATTGTAAATTAGGTCCCTATTTTCTGAAAATTCATCAAAAAACATAAAAAAATATAAAAAAATCATGTAAATTCGTATTTAAATAAAACATGTAAACGCTAAAAAATTCAGAACAAAAAATCATCAAACAAGGCGTCAAAAATCAAAAAAACAGAAAAAAAACGAAATTTCCAGTTAAATGCATAATAGTATGCACATATATCATTTTCCTACATACATCCGTGCTTATTTTTCACTACATTCATCTTCGTTGATTTTTCTTCATGCAAATACGTGCATACATGTGTGCAAATATTTCAAATACTTGCACACATTTGTGCAGGTTTATTTTCAGATTTTAATCCGAACACAGCTTACGGAAAAGTTGCATACATATATGCAATTATCAGTAATAATTGCATAAATGTATGCAACTATTTTATTTTGATTTCCATACAATCCTGACATTATTTCCAGATTTTAGAATATTTTTTTATGAACGAAAGCACATTTTTTTTAAAAAAATAAAAAAAGGCGGAAGTAATAAAATAGGGGGCGGGTTTAAAATTTTCAAAACTTTTTTTATATATAAATTAGGTACCTACTTTTAGCCAGTGTGTTATCCTATAAAAATGTTTGCACACATGTGTGCATATTTTCTGAGAAATTTGCACATTTGGATGCATATAAAAATGAACTGAAATATTAACTTAAATCTATGCGCTGGAAGAACTGCAATAATTTCACATATGCATGCAATAAAATCAAAAACGTGCATAATATTATGCATTTAACTGCAGTTTTTTCTGTTTTCTTCTTTCTGACATTATTTTTGTTGTTTTTCTAACTGAATTTTTTGTATAATACATAATATATTTTATTACTAATTTACGAATTTTTTTTATTTTTTTTAATTATTATTTTATAAGTTTTGAAAACAGGGACCTAATTTATATTAAGTTTATGACCGGATGTGAGCCTAATTAAGTTTCAAAATAGGGATGTGAGCCTAATATTCACTATATATAATTTATATAAAGGTTTTCTTTATAAATATCTATCTTCTAAAATTTACATTTTTATAAGAATAAATTTCTTCCAAACGGAAATGCTGGATCTAAAATCATTGCTCAGATGGAGTTGAGGCAAGTTTCATCTTCTTTGAATAAGAATCGATTTCTAAACCAATGACAATATGGAAGTGTGAATTATATTCTACTCGAATATAAATTTACCTCCTAAGGAATTTGAAATGAGTTATGAAAGTATATATTCTATTTGAATATGAATGGATTTCGAATATAATTCGATTTGGAATAATTTGAATTCTTGAGATGAGATATATTCTATTTGAATATAAGAATATTTTGAAAATATTATATGATTATAATATAAGGATATGGAAATATATTCTAATTTAGAATATAATCGGTTTGGTATGATTTATGATATTTTGATATGAAATTTATATTCTATTGAATATAGATTTGGTTCGAAACAGAATATGATATTTTGATATGAAAGCAAACCTTTATGAAATATAAAAGAACCAACTGATGTGAAAGATGTAAGCGTTGGTTGTTAAGGAGACCGGAGTCGACACAAGGCATACTCTTTGTCAGTGTCGATACGACTTTGACAACTGTGAACGTTTTGACGTATCCAGAACGGTATATGATGACTTGGAGGCAATTATTTAATCGAAGGAGATAAACAATGACATAATAGCCTAACCTTCGGGTCAGAATTGAAATGACTAAAACAAGAGCTATACCGTGACTAATTGAGGTAGCTCCTCTGATCGGACACACTTCTTCGATACTATTTATATGATTATGACGATGATGATGAATTGGGCCCATTTTTTTATTATGGGAGTGTGTTCCGAGGTGGGCGGTAGTGGCTGCTATGCGTTACCACCGGTCCGGGAGTGTGTTATATCTCGCTACATAGCGTTTTGACTATGACAACTATACTTAGACATACATATTATTATCTAACCTTGTTTTGCAGGAAGCTATTTGACAAACAGATTCAAGAACACAAAAATGAAGATTTAATATGTTATAAAGGTCTGTTAGTCTTAGATATTTCTGTTAAAGTCTTCCTTGATGATTACACACACACGTTTTATATTTATATATAAATAGGCAATGGAGTAGTCTGATAAGAGAAAACAGAAGTCTGGTTTGAAAATTTCAGACGTCTGTTTGTTGAAACAAATTGTTTTCAAACTATAATATTCAGACGTCTGTCTCATATTTTTCAGACGTCTGAATGTATTCAGAAATGTATGTCTTGTCTCAATTTCTAAATTTAAACTATAAACAGACATCTGAAAATTATTTTCAGACATCTGATTCTGAAAGGTTGCAACTTTTTAAAGAGTCATAACTATTTAATTCATAACTCTTCATCACAATCTTTCATGATTAGTTGTATCCTTTTATATATTATAAATAGAGGATTGATTAATAGTTCCAATTCACCAATTCTTACTTTAATTCTATCTTATATTCTCAAAGCTCTCTGAATTCTAAAAACTATCTACTTTCATATTTGAGACCTTTTAACTTCCATATTCCTTCTCGTACTTCAAGATTATCATCAAGGAAAGGCTATAGGAAGGGTGTACTTAATATTCGACAATCTGTGTTATCAAGAACACAAAAGAGTCAACAATTATTCTGTATTAGTGAAGACCTCTTCAGTGGTTGAGGCAAGAAATCCCGTTTAGTGGTTTGGTAATTGTGAACCTATTCCTCCGGGTGAAGTGAGGGTTTTAGTGTTAGTGAAGTACCAGAAGTGAGCCTGGGACTGGACGTAGGACAGTGGTCCGAACCAGTATAAATCGACTGTGTGATTTACTGCTTACTACTCTACCATATAAATTACATCATATTCTCCATACTACACGATCCCATACCGCTGCATAGCCTCTTTCAATTGGTATCAGAGCGAGGTCATACTATAACCGTAACACCATTATTTGATATTTTGATAAAATGGAGAATAACCCAAGTACTAGTTCAACTACTTTTGCCGAAGGACAATCCACTCAAAGACCACCACTATTCAACGGACTACACTACAACTACTGGGCTACAAGAATGATAATTTATAAGCAAGCAAGTGGTTTTAGTGCATGGAATGCAACTCAAAAAGAGTTTACATCTCCTACTACTGAATATGCAACTTGGTCAACCGTTCAAAAAGATGAAGCAAATGCAAATGCAAAATCTATGAACATGCTATACTGTGCCCTAGATCAAAATGAATTCAATCGTGTTAGCATTTGTACATCAGCTTATCAAATACGGGAGACACTCAAAACTATTCATGAAGGAACAAACAAAGTCAAACAAACTAAAATTTCAATGCTCAAAAATTAGTTCTAGAACTTCAAAATGAAGCAAAATGAAATTATCAACGAAATGTACTCAAGATTCCAAGATATCTTACATGCATTGATAGGACTTGGAGAAAAATACAGTGACTTTGACATCATTTCAAAATTACTAAATTCTTTGACTGAAGATTGGGAAAGAAAAGTACTAGCCATTGAAGAAGCAAATGATTTATCATCAATGAAACCAGAAGAGCTAATAGGAAATCTTATGTCTTATGAAGTAAATCTTCATGCAAGAAGGGAACTAGCTCAAGAAAAGAAAAATATGGCCTTTCATGCTGATAAAGAGGAGTCTGAATCAGAAGACGAAGATCTAGCTTTTATTGCCAAAAATTTTAAGAAATTTCTGAAATATAGAAAAGGAAATTTCAAAAAGAATATTTCAAATAAGCCTTCATCTTCAAAACTAGAATGTTTCAATTGTCATAAGAAAGGTCACATGGTAAAAGATTGTACAGAAATGAAAGAAAATCAAAAGAACTTCAATAAAAGCAAGAAAGAAAAATTCAGGAAGAAAGCCTTTTCTGTTACATGGGACGACTCAGATTCATCATGCAGTGACAGTGATAGTGATAGTGATAAAGAGCAAGCAAATGTGTGTTTTATGGCACAAGAATCTGAGGTAAGTGATTTATCTTATGAAGAACTAATAGATGTTAATGCTGAACTTTTAAATTTAATAAAAACTCTAAAGAAAAAGATTAAAGAAACTCGTGAAAATCAGAATAAAGCTGAATTCGAAAGAGATATGTTAAAAGATGAAAAGATAATTCTAGAAGAAGAACTTGAAAAAGTTCAAGAAACTCTTACGAATTCAGATAGTCATCTTTCTCTTTTGAGTCAAGAAATTGAAGCTCAAAAGACGAAGAATGATGAAATTAGTTCTGAAAATCATTTGTTGAAAACTAAAATAAGAGAATTAGAATTAGAAAATGAAAGTATTCAAACTAAGTTAGAAAACATTTCAAAAAATGTTTCAAACTTTAACAAGGGTAGAGAAAATTTAACAAGAATCATAGAAAATTCTCAACCCTCTTCAAAAAAAATGGTTTAGGATTCAAAAAGAAATTAAAAATCCCACCAAAGAAAAATACAAAGTTTAAAAGGAAAATTGATTCAAAATCAAAACCCACGAAAACAATTAAGATATGGGTTCCAATGATCAGGAAAAAGCACATTAACTCATTTATGGAATTCGTGCATAAAAATAAAAATTATTTATATAAAAGGGATACTAAACCCAGTTGGGTTTGGCTTCCTAAGACCTAGCTCTTAGGACCCTATCAAAAAGTGGGTACCAATGTGCTTATTAATATTTTTTGCAGGTATCCTTTAAAAAGAGAAAATGGATATTAGATAGTGGTTGCTCAAAGCATATGACCGGAAACAAAGATATGTTAACCAATATATCATACTTTGATGGTGGATCAGTTACCTTCGGAGATAATTCAAAAGGATTTATCATTGGCAAAGGTGATGTATGCAACTATGGTATTTCAAATATTCCTCTTATTACTAATGTTTCATTAGTTAAAAATTTAAAACTTAATTTATTAAGTATTAGTCAATTATGTGACAAAGGTTTTAAAATAACTTTTTCTGAAAATAAGTGTAGTGTTTTTGACAAAGATCAAAATATTTTTTTTGAAGGAAATAGAGATAGAAATATTTACGTTTTAAATATGAAAGTAAATAATAATAAAGAAATGTGTTTAATTGCTAATAACAATGATTCTTGGCTATGGCATAAGTGTTTTTATCATATAAATTTTAAAACTATACAAAAACTTTCAAAACATGAGTTAGTAAGAGGACTACCCAAAATAAATTTTAAAATAAATAACTTATGTGAAGATTGTCAGATAGGTAAACTAACCAAGTCCTCCTTCAAATCAAAAAGGGTCATTTCAACCCTACAACCATTAGAACTATTACATATGGACTTGTTTGGACCGACTCAAATACAGTCATTAAATCATAATAGTTATGTATTTGTTATAATTAATGATTTTTCAAGATATACTTGGACTATGTTCCTGAAAAATAAAAGGGATACTTTTGATCATTTCAAAGATTTTGTTAAAAAGATTCAAAATTCTAAAAATTTAAAAGTTAAAAATATTCGAAGTGATCATGGTGGTGAATTTGAAAATGAATCTTTTGAAGTATTCTGTAAAAAGAAAGGAATAAATCATAATTTTTCTTTTCCTAGAACTCCACAACAAAATGGAGTAGTAGAAAGAAAAAATAGAACTTTACAAGAATGTGCAAGAACTTTACTTAACAGTAGTACATTACCAAAACAATTTTGGGCAGAAGCTGTAGCTACTGCTTGTTATGTTTTAAATCGCATTTCTATTCGACCTTTAACCAAAAATACTCCTTACGAACTTTTTAACGGAAGAAAACCAAACATTTCTTATTTTAAGATTTTTGGATCAAAATGTTATATTCTAAATACCAAAGATCAACTTGGAAAATTTGATGCAAAAGCTGATCATGGGATCTTCGTTGGATATTCAGAACGTAGTAAAGCATATCGAATTTTCAATAAACGTACTAATGTTATAGAAGAATCTTTACACGTTTCTTTTGATGAAAATTATAATAGAAATATAAAGAACAAAGATGATGATGAAATTATTGATAATATTGAAAATATGAATAATAGTCCTATAGAACAAAATAATAGTCCAATAGAAAATATTAGATCACCTCCCAGGATATTAAAAGATCATCCTACCCAAAATATTATCGGTGAAATTGACACACACGTTCGTACAAGAAGTCAATTAAATCAAATAAGTCATGTAGCTTTTCTTTTAAACATTGAACCTAAGAATCTGAAAGAAGCTTCTACGGATGATTACTAGATTATCGCTATGCAAGAAGAGCTAAACCAGTTTGAACGGAATGACATCTGGGAATTATTAGTACCTCGACCAATCGATCAATCAGTTATTGGTACAAAATGGGTTCACAAAAACAAAGCAGATGAACTTGGAAATATCACAAGAAATAAAGCTAGATTGGTTGCTCAAGGATACAATCAAGAAGAAGGCATTGATTATGAAGAAACCTTTGCACCTGTAGCTAGATTAGAAGCAATACATATTTTATTAGCTTATGCAAGTTTTCATAATTTTAAACTTTATCAAGTGGACGTTAAAAGTGCTTTCTTAAATGGTTTTATAAAAGAAATGTTTACGTAGAACAACCACCGCTTTTTAAACATGAAAAATATCCAGATTATGTTTATAAACTTAAAAAAGTATTATATGTTTTAAAACAAGCACATCGTGCTTGGTATGAACGACTTAAAAGATATTTAATAAATTCTGGTTTTCGAGTAGGAAAAGCAGATCAAACTCTATTTATTAAAAATACAAACAAAGATATTTTAATTGTTCAAATGTATGTAGACAATATAATTTTCGGGTCTACAAATGAAAATTTATGTAAAGAATTTTCTACAATAATGAATAATGAATTTAATATGTCTCATATGGGTGAATTACCATATTTTTTAGGTTTACAAATTAAACAATTTTCAAGTGGAATTTTTATTTTTCATGAAAAATATTGTACTAATTTAATTAAACGTTTTGGTTTAGATAATACTTCAGGGAAACCAACACCAATAAGCATATCAATTCATCTTGACAAAGATGAAAAAGGAAAAAGTATTGACCAAAAATTATATAGAAGTATGATAGGTTCGCTACTTTATTTAATAGCAAGCCGTCCTGATATTATGATGAGTGTAACACCCCACCTCCGTTAAGGTCACTCACAAAGGGAATGCCTTAACTTTGGTGGAGCATTTTAGTAAACAGAACAGAAACTTACAAGACAGATAAAACAGTACTTGAAAAATTTTAACTTTATTACAGCGGAAACAGAAATTAATAAGGTTACATCCTTTCAATTTCAGAATTCAAGTACAAAATATCAGTCTTGTACAAAAAGCCTTCTAAATGCATAGTTTAAAATCATAATCCCCATGGAACGGAAGCTATACAGATCCAAGCCATACTTTAAGCACTTCAAGCAAAGAGAAATCCGGACCAAGCTAAAGTATTTCCCTCCTTGGATAACCTGGGGGGGAAACGGAAGAAAGGAGGCGAAACAACAAGGGTCAGACAAAAAGTCTGGCAAGTCCAGTGACTTTCAGCATATGAACAGATAATAATAATATGATATGAACATAAAACTGGATGTGAGATAACTATAACAGGTGTAGCAGATATAACAGAAAAACAGAATGATATAAACTATTGTTTTACACTTCTCTGTACTAATACTAGTATAGCAGAATTAGGTGTCTCCCTAATGTCTAAATTGAAGCAGGAACGGGTACAGAATACTTTAACAGAAACAGAATGCTAATAATGGGCCTTTACTACCCGATCAGAAACAGACAGAAGAAGAAACAGATTTATCCCTATGGAGACAGAATGTGGAATTAGGTGTACACTAGTAATGGGCCTTTACCACCCGAACAGACGGTACCACACAGAAACAGACAGGTGTTACCACCCAACAGAAACAGACGGTACCAACAGAAACAGACAGAACTAAGCGTACCCTAAAACCCTACCCCAAGCGATCGGCTCCCTAATACATAAATATCCTGTGTCGGCCCCACAGTAGGGTGTATCACTCCCTAAAGTGACAACCAATTGGCACAGACCTATTTACAGATGTCACGGCGTCTTACATCCTCAGAGGCAGACCGGGATCCATGCACGCACATGACCCGGTTGGAACGCACCATCAACACCCCTCGCCATTATCAGAATGAACCACTTATAATTAGTTCAGTAAGCGTGCCCGGACCCTACCTACTGTTGGGTCAAAGTTTTGATACCAGAAAGGTTTACTGACTAATATGGGTCCCAAACAACAGATGACACAAGTAATTCCCCTCCTAACCTTGTGTCCCCAGACTAACAGATTTCATATTAACTTGTTTACATGTTCAGACATACAGAATTCAGATTTACTAGTTCACAAATTAAGTTAAAAAGTTTTAAGACTAACTGGTCAGATGTACAGATTTTTCAGATTTGTCTAACTTTGTATTGGGCCTACAAATTCATGGACGGGTTTTACTACATCTATTATTCCCTTTGGCTTAACCCTATTTTCCCCAATACGTTTTAGACGTCATTCTTATCTTAGATTTTGCATTAATTAATTATTAATGCACAGACCTCTCACATTAGGTCGGTAGCTTGTGGCCGCTGGATATGCCGGGCGGTTCCGGGCAGATTTCTGCCACAAGCCAGACCTAACCTCGTGTCTTACGCATGTTATGACTAACTTCTCACATTAGAACCTATTGTTTGCGGCCACTGGATGTGCCGGGCGGTTCCGGGCAGATTTACGCCGCAAACTCATTCTAACCTCGAGTTAGCCATGTTCATCATTGCGGCCAATTAATTAATTATTTACCGTTTATGCGCACGCCCAATATATATGCCAATTTAGATTATATCAATAACAGAATGATCACATCAACTCAATTGATATAGCAGATAACAGATTTTAGCAGATTGGGTGACTTATCAGATTTAACCGATTTAGCACTTAGCAGATTTTGGCATATAACAGATTAGGCATCTAAACAGACAAATTTAACAGATTTAGCATTTCAATCTAATTAGCAGTCTAGACAATATAACAAAACTAGCAGTTTAGGCAACTTAGCAAATTAGCAGATTTAGCAAATCTAATATTTCTAAAGGTTCTATTTACATGCCTTGCCTAGTCATAAATTAGGCCTAAATTCATATGCCTACATAATTTTCATGATTCACAACATATATTCCATGTTTGCATAAGCGCAGAATATGGACATAATTTGCCATATAACATATGTTCCAATTTTTGTTAAACTAGCATTTTACAGCAGATTCACATATAAATTATACCAAATATAACCATTAATTTTAATGCATGTCATATATCCAAAAATCCCTATTTAGGTGTAATCACAATAATAGATATCCTAATTAATGTAAATCCTAAGTTTCCATATCTTCTTCTTTTTGAGTCATGGATCATTATGCAAACTATACCCAATAATATAAATCTTTAAATCATATCTTCTAAAAATCAGATCTTGCCTTTTATATGCATTTTGTCCAAAGTCTCAAATCATATGTAATCCTACAGTGGTTCCTCTTCTTTTATCATAGAATATGCATAGATCCAAATCTAGTTTACAACATATGCTCATTAATTACAGATCTAAATTACAACATAACCATGCATACAACATGCATAAATTATATGTTCATAGTCAAATTTATGCATACGTCCAATATATTTTATGCCTCAGTCATATGTTCAATCCAGTCTTGTCATTTCGCATCATTCATTAATTGTCCCAAATTTTGCGTTCATACGTTAATCTCTTTATGAGATTGGGCACAGGCTCGTGGTAGCCTGGCTATAGAAACAGAAAAGAGGAAAGGAATATAAAACAGTCACAGAAAACAGATCTAACAGAAGAGAATACAACCTCAAACTCAGATTTAAATGCATATCAAAATTATAATTAACGTTTATAGCGGAGAATAACTGTACTTGCCTTGATTGGATTAAAGAAAGAACTTTAACTTGTTGTAGAATCTTTGCAGAACTTTAATCTCTAGTTTGAATTGAGTTGCTTAGGCTGATGTTGATTATCTTCTAGTTTTAATTCCAGCAGAGCAGCGACGCCATTTTTATTTTTTTATTAGAAGAAGAGAGCAATGGAGGCTAGAGAATTGTTTAAGAAACCTAGGTAGAGTCTAGGGCCATTTTTATAGAGTTTATGAACTGATTTGGACCATCGATGTTGCCTGGATTGATCGTAGCCATTCATTCGCAAGAGGGACCAATTAGAGCCTGCCACCTAGCCCTAATGACAAAGCAGACCACAGAAAATCGACCAACATAGAATAGGCCAGCCAGGGTGGACTGGGTTCGACCTGGGTCTGGACCAGGTCGACAGCCCTGTCGACCTGGTTAGACCAGGTCGACAGCCCAGTCGACCTGGGTGCCTTAGGCGGGTGTTCTTCCGCCCTGGCCCATTGGGCCCCATTTTGGAATTTAAACTTGATTTTCTGAGCTATTTTATTCTGTTTGAATTTTAAACTTAATTCAGAAACTTCCGAAGGCCATATCTTTTTCATACGGACTCCGTTTTTCGAAAACTCGGACTCTATTTCGCGTATTTTTCCGAGACGAACGCAATGGCGTATCCCTTTCCCTTAGTTCTTTGATTTCAAATTAATTATACTTTAATTTGTTAATTCCACAGTTATAGAATACACGGGGTGTTACATTCTCCCCCACTTAAAAGGATTTCGTCCCCGAAATCTTCAAGTTAAGAAGAATGTGTCCTACCATCCAATCATCCATCTACTCAATCATCAACCACAGGCATCCATTGTCCTTATAGACTTCTAATGCTTTCATGTTTAAATGCACAGTGTGTGTTCATGTCCGTATCTAATGCAAAATCAGGCGGCCCACTGATTCAGTCGACCTCCTTAATGCAAATCATGTTAGTGCCATGAGTCCAATATGTATGCAAATTCTCCTATTTGACACATATCATTTCTATATGAGTGCACAACTGCTCATTCATATGCAACATCCATATGCTGATTCAACCATTTTGCATCCATAAAAAATTTAAAAATGCTCACACATCCATATGCAGTATGAGAGTGCTTTCGAGCCGATCTAGTGCCTAGTGTGTGTATATGCATCCACGAGCAACCACTAGCAACCACTTGCATCCACTTGCAACCATCAAACATAACATGTCTCAAACACATGTTTACACCCATTAGTTCCTACCTAAAGTTCCAATATTCGATCGATAGGATACAGTCGAATGATGGAAGCAAGTACAGATAGAACGAAAGTTTGGTTCCCATTAGACATGGGTCCTAAGTATCGGCCCCAAAGACCGAAACCAACATCAAATTGACACCTAGAGGATTACCTTCTTTAGACAATGTCAAAACTGGAAATCCTATAAAAAGTATTTAGATATTTACAGACTACTGGTACAGATCAGGTTTCCTAATGATTCTTAGGAAGCTAAGCATGATAAAATCATACCCCACGAAAACTCAGAATGTATGCGTCATACTTGACTCCTAACACAGATATCCCTCAAACCCCAATCTATAACCCTTATGGGTCTGAGTCTACAGCGGAATTCAGAAATAATACTAGTATTAAAGTGCAGAGTACCGATTACAAAACCAAAATACCAGAATCAGAAAAAAGTCTTAACTCCATAATCAAATAAAGAAATTAAACCTACTATAGAAATTTTCCTATTCTATCCTAGCCACTAGCCTCAAGAGTGTTCGCCTGCCTTCCTTGTCCTCGTCTCTTCGGGCAGTCCCTAGTAAAGTGCCCCATCTCACCACAGTTGAAGCAAGCACCCTCCCCTTCCTCTTTCGGTAATCCTTATTCAGATAAGTCGAGCTTCCATAAGTAAAACACTTTCCTCCTCCTTATCTTCAATCTTTCCTTCCTTCTTTTGTGTTTCCCTTTTGCCTCCATTGTGAACTAAGTCTATATGAGTTTCTCACCTTTTGGGTTGTGCTCCTTAGCCAAACCTCATCATTCTCATCTTTACTATTCTTGTGTAACATGTTGACCAATCCCTCGAAAGCTGCCTCCATCGCCCGGAAAAATCCTTCAAAGCTCTAAAGAAAACTAGCCGCAGGTGAAACTACTACAGCTATCGATGGAAGTCGGGCACTACTTTGCCCTTCGATGAGGTTACCTCCCAGAAAACCGGGAGCCCCAGAGACTCAAGAAAGAAGGAAACAAGGATTCAAGCAGAGGATCAAAAGATAGATATATGGCTTAGGGGACTATGTTTTTCAAAATAAGCTTTACTTTTGAAAATACTTCCTTTTTAAATCCTTTTTGAAAATAGTTTTCAAAACTTTTTATCAAATCTGGTAACCTTCAGCTCTGATACCAAGTGTAACACCCCACCTCCGTTAAGGTCACTCACAAAGGGAATGCCTTAACTTTGGTGGAGCATTTTAGTAAACAGAACAGAAACTTACAAGACAGATAAAACAGTACTTGAAAATTTTTAACTTTATTACAGCGGAAACAGAAATTAATATGGTTACATCCTTTCAATTTCAGAATTCAAGTAAAAAATATCAGTCTTGTACAAAAGCCTTCTAAATGCATAGTTTAAAATCATAATCCCCATGGAACGGAAGCTATACAGAGCCAAGCCATACTTTAAACACTTCAAGCAAAGAGAAATCCGGACCAAGCTAAAGTATTTCCCTCCTTGGATAACCTGAGGGGGGGGGGGAGGGAAACGGAAGAAAGGAGGCGAAACAACAAGGGTCAGACAAAAAGTCTGGCAAGTCCAGTGACTTTCAGCATATGAACAGATAATAATAATATGATATGAACATAAAACTGGATGTGAGATAACTATAACAGGTGTAGCAGATATAACAGAAAAACAGAATGATATAAACTATTGTTTTACACTTCTCTGTACTAATACTAGTATAGCAGAATTAGGTGCCTCCCTAATGTCTAAATTGAAGCAGGAACGGGTACAGAATACTTTAACAGAAACAGAATGCTAATAATGGGCCTTTACTACCTGATCAGAAACAGACAGAAGAAGAAACAGATTTATCCCTATGGAGACAGAATGTGGAATTAGGTGTACACTAGTAATGGGCCTTTACCACCCGAACAGACGGTACCACACAGAAATAGACAGGTGTTACCACCCAACAGAAACAGACGGTACCAACAGAAACAGACAGAACTAACGTACCCTAAAACCCTACCCCAAGCGATCGGCTCCCTAATACATAAATATCCTGTGTCGGCCCCACAGTAGGGTGTATCACTCCCTAAAGTGACAACCAATTGGCACAGACCTATTTACAGATGTCACGGCGTCTTACATCCTCAGAGGCAGACCGGGATCCATACACGCACATGACCCGGTTGGAACGCACCATCAACACCCCTCGCCATTATCGGAATGAACCACTTATAATTAGTTCAGTAATCGTGCCCGGACCCTACCTACTGTTGGGTCAAAGTTTTGATACCAGAAAGGGTTACTGACTAATATGGGTCCCAAACAACAGATGACACAAGTAATTCCCCTCCTAACCTTGTGTCCCCAGACTAACAGATTTCAGATTAACTTGTTTACAAGTTCAGACATACAGAATTCAGATTTACTAGTTCACAAATTAAGTTAACAAGTTTTCAGACTAACTGGTCAGATGTACAGATTTTTCAGATTTGTCTAACTTTGTATTGGGCCTACAGATTCATGGACGGGTTTTACTACATCTATTAATCCCTTTGGTTTAACCCTATTTTCCCCAATACGTTTTAGACGTCATTCTTATCTTAGATTTTGCATTAATTAATTATTAATGCACAGACCTCTCACATTAGGTCGGTAGCTTGTGGCCGCTGGATATGCCGGGCGGTTCCGGGCAGACTTCTGCCACAAGCCAGACCTAACCTCGTGTCTTACGCATGTTATGACTAACTTCTCACATTAGAACCTATTGTTTGCGGCCACTGGATGTGCCGGGCGGTTCCGGGCAGATTTACGCCGCAAACTCATTCTAACCTCGAGTTAGCCATGTTCATCTTTGCGGCCAATTAATTAATTATTTACCGTTTATGCGCACGCCCAATATATATGCCAATTCATATTATATCAATAACAGAATGATCACATCAACTCAATTGATATAGCAGATAACAGATTTTAGCAGATTGGGTGACTTATCAGATTTAACCGATTTAGCACTTAGCAGATTTTGGCATATAACAGATTAGGCATCTAAACAGACAAATTTAACAGATTTGGCATTTCAATCTAATTAGCAGTCTAGGCAATATAACAAAACTAGCAGTTTAGGCAACTTAGCAAATTAGCAGATTTAGCAAATCTAATATTTCTAAAGGTTCTATTTACATGCCTTGCCTAGTCATAAATTAGGCCTAAATTCATATGCCTACATAATTTTCATGATTCACAACATATATTCCATGTTTGCATAAGCGCAGAATATGGACATAATTTGCCATATAACATATGTTCCAATTTTTGTTAAACTAGCATTTTACAGCAGATTCACATATAAATTATACCAAATATAACCATTAATTTTAATGCATGTCATATATCCAAAAATCCCTATTTAGGTGTAATCACAATAATAGATATCCTAATTAATGTAAATCCTAAGTTTCCATATCTTCTTCTTTTTGAGTCATGGATCATTATGCAAACTATACCCAATAATATAAATTTTTAAATCATATTTTCTAAAAATCAGATCTTGCCTTTTATATGCATTTTGTCCAAAGTCTCAAATCATATGTAATCCTACAGTGGTTCCTCTTCTTTTATCATAGAATATGCATAGATCCAAATCTAGTTTACAACATATGCTCATTAATTACAGATCTAAATTACAACATAACTATGCATACAACATGCATAAATTATATGTTCATAGTCAAATTTATGCATACGTCCAATATATTTTATGCCTCAGTCATATGTTCAATCCAGTCTTGTCATTTCGCATCATTCATTAATTGTCCCAAATTTTGCGTTCATACGTTAATCTCTTTATGAGATTGGGCACAAGCTCGTGGTAGCCTGGCTATAGAAACAGAAAAGAGGAAAGGAATATAGAACAGTCACAGAAAACAGATCTAACAGAAGAGAATACAACCTCAAACTCAGATTAAAATGCATATCAAAATTATAATTAACGTTTATAGCGGAGAATAACTGTACTTGCCTTGATTGGATTAAAGAAAGAACTTTAACTTGTTGTAGAATCTTTGCAGAACTTTAATCTCTAGTTTGAATTGAGTTGCTTAGGCTGATGTTGATTATCTTCTAGTTTTAATTCCAGCAGAGCAGCGACGCCATTTTTATTTTTTTATTAGAAGAAGAGAGCAATGGAGGCTAGAGAATTGTGTAAGAAACCTAGGTAGAGTCTAGGGCCATTTTTATAGAGTTTATGAACTGATTAGGACCATCGATGTTGCCTGGATTGATCGTAGCCATTCATTCGCAAGAGGGACCAATTAGAGCCTGCCACCTAGCCCTAATGACAAAGCAGACCACAGAAAATCGACCAACATAGAATAGGCCAGCCAGGGTGGACTGGGTTCGACCTGGGTCTGGACCAGGTCGACAGCCCTGTCGATAGCCCTGTCGACCTGGTTAGACCAGGTCGACAGCCCAGTCGACCTGGGTGCCTTAGGCGGGTGTTCTTCCGCCCTGGCCCATTGGGCCCCATTTTGGAATTTAAACTTGATTTTCTGAGCTATTTTATTCTGTTTGAATTTTAAACTTAATTCAGAAACTTCCGAAGGCCATATCTTTTTCATACGGACTCCGTTTTTCGAAAACTCGGACTCTATTTCGCGTATTTTTCCGAGACGAACGCAATGGCGTATCCCATTTCCCTTAGTTCTTTGATTTCAAATTAATTATACTTTAATTTGTTAATTCCATAGTTATAGAATACACGGGGTGTTACAATGAGTGTATGTTTGTGTGCACGATTTCAATCAGACCCCAAAGAATCACATCTAAGAGCAGTAAAAAGAATTTTAAGATATCTTAATAATACTAAGAACTTTGGTTTATTCTACCCAAAAGGCTGTCCATTTGAATTAGTATCCTATAGTGATGTTGACTTTGGTGGATCACGAACGGATAGAAAAAGTACAAGTGGTACGTGTCATTTTATTGGAAAATCACTTGTATCTTGGTTTAGTAAGAAACAAAACTGTGTTTCACTCTCTACATGTGAAGCAGAATACATATCTGTTGCGTTAGCATGTGCACAAGTAATTTATGCAACAAACACTTAAAGATTTTGGAATTAATTTAACTAAATCAACAATATATTGTGACAATACTAGTGTTATCAATTTATCAAAAAATCCGATAAATCACTCTAGAACAAAACATATAGATATTCGACATCATTTTCTTCATGACAATATAGAAAAAGATATTATAAATTTAGACTATGTTTCATCTGATAATCAGACTGCAGATATTTTTACTAAACCTTTATTAGAAAATTCGTTTATAAAATTACGCCGAGAACTTGGAATTGTCTCAGTTACTGACATATAATTTAACTATGTTTTAAAAACTTCCTAAAAACATTTCTGCAAATTTTTTTACTATTTTTAGACTCTCCTAAATTTCCTCTCATCAATTAATTTATTTATAGTCATAAATTTCTAATCCACAAATTCATAACTTTCTTCTCAATATATAAATACATGAGTTCTTAAAATAAAATTATTGTTCTATTAAAATACTAAATCTAAAATTTATTATGTCATCAAGAAATTCAAATTCCTCTTTCAGTACTCATTTCACAACAAGTACCTCCTCTGATTCTATTAATCTTCCCACACCTACACCTAAATATGAACCTCAATATAAATGGGGTAACTATCACACCGGGTTTACTCCAGAATCAAAGAAAGCTAAACGAGCTTTATTTTCATCTCCCGATACGAAAAGTAAAATTGAAAATCTTACCAAGAAGAACAAATCAAGCTACAGAAGGAATTGTATTTTGAACAAAAAGCAACATCATCTCGTTTGAGCCTTCTTTAAAAGATGATATACAAGTTTTGTGGTTCAAAAAAGAAGGATATTGTTTCACCATTACCAAATCCACCTAACCCTATTGATCCGTCGGCTTCCTATCGAACAGCAAATGACCCGGTGAATCCAACAATGAAATATTATACTTACTCACCTTCACGACCGTCATACGATCCGAACTCATGGGATAGAAATTATCAAGCCAATGAAGGAAGGAGCCCATCAACACAAAAAGAACTCCGCCATCTAAATAATTAATTTTATTATTAATTTTTTTTTATAAATTTTCTATCTTGTTATTCAATAAATTTTCTTAAACGGACGTCTGAATTTAACAGACCAGACGTATGATTTTTATATGAATATAATTTTTCCCAAAAACAGATGTCTGTTTAAAAAAATATCAGACGTCTAAAATGGTTACAAAATACACTATTTTCTTTCGGGTTAAAAATTCATCTAATTCAGACGTCTATATTAAAATTTCAGGCGTCTATTACCGTTCAAATAATTATTTCATCTCCATATTCATACGTCTGAACTAAAATTCTCAGACGTCTGAAACATGCATAAAATACACTATTTTCTTTCGGCCAAATATTTCATTTAAAACAGATGTCTGTTTAGCTTTCTTCAGACGTCTGAATCGGTTCTGCACGTTTTTTTTTAAGACACTTGACTATTCAACTCCATCACAACCTTCCATTTTTACATCTACCGTTTCTTACCTTTTCATCTTTTACCATCTCCATATAACCCTAGCCCCCAAATCATTTTTTTACCACAAAATTTTACTACTCTCCAACATCAAAATAATGGCAAATAGAGGAAAACTATCACGAGAGGAAGAAACTCTTCCACCCTCTGAAGAAATGATTCAACGCTGGCTTTGGGATGACACGGCAAAAGCTAGATATAAGGCAATGAAAGATTCGAAATTTTTTGAAGGTGAATTTGTTAAGTTTGATGCTTTTTCTAATTACCCACTCCTTCACTACGCTAGACCTTTTCATTTTGAATCTCTGGTTGAATACAACAAAAACAATGTTAAAATCTATCCTCTCTTGGTCAAATTGTTCTTAGCAAACCTAAATCTTGACCATACCAAACCCCATGTTAAAATGGATACAATTTGGTCATGGGTATGTGGAAAACGTATCCTTATATCCTTGCAACGCTTAGGACAAATTCTAGGATGTTCATGGCAAGGGTTAGATGTTGATACAATCGAAGTTGATATGGATGCACGTGATGAAGTTTCTCATCAATTTCTTTCCGACAATCTTATAAACATGGAAAAACTTACTTCCACTCATCTTCGTCCTCAAGCTCGCCTACTTAACCGTATCCTTGTACGAACTATTCAACCACGAACAGGTAGCTACGAAAAAGTATACAAAAGGGATTTTCAGGCTCTTTATGCTTTATATTCACGAAAACAAATCAACTGGGCTAAGATTATCATGGATGAATGGACCAATATCACATACAAGCGGAAATACAAAACTCTACATTACGGTGCCTACATTACTCGAATTCTTACAGATTGTGAAGTCAACATACCCGCTAACATTCCATCCCAATCCATCAAAGAAATAGGTCCTAAAACTTTGAAGCTAATGGACATTCCTCAAAATCCTGCTACCCTAGAATTTATGGCTTTTAATACTTGGAAAGAACATGTAGTTGCCAATCCTGAATCTATCATTTCTGAACCATCTCATCGACGCCAACATAGGAAACAAGAAGAAGATACTGATATTCAGGTCATTTCTCCCGAAAATTCTACCAAGCAAGTCGTTCTATTGCTATCACAAAATCAAGCCAAACTTCAACAAGAAATAAGGACTTATCACAAACAGACAACCAAAAAGTTTGGCTCCATCAAAGGTTTTTTGAATTAGATTTGGGAAAAGGTTTCGTGCACTGGTACTTCTTCAAGCCAACCTCAAGCAACTTCTCCGTTCCAATGGTCTTCAAGCTCCGCGGAAGTTCCAGATTCCGACGAAGCCTCTCCTAAGAATGAAGGAACGACTGTTGTTGGGTCCACTTCAGAAGATTGGTAAGCATGGTTCGTAGAATGTTTGCATTAGTACCTTGCATTAATATCTTGCTTTAGTATTTTTCTTTTCATATTTTGTTTAAAACTCTCCAAATATTCTCTATGGTTTGTAATATTTTGCTACTACTTCACACAAAACTTCAGTATGTGCTTCTTATGATTCGATGTTATGCTACTCTTTGTTTAAATTGTCTGTTTCTATGTTTCTTTCTCTGTGTGTTGTATGTTTACTTAAGCTTTCTTATAAGTATTCCTTTTTGTCAAATAACAAAGGGGGAGAAACATGTTTTATAATATGCATATTGACAGGGGGAGTTTTATACAGTTGTCATTAGTCAAAAAGGGGGAGCATGTTATATCTCGCTACATAGCGTTTTAACTATGACAAATATACTTAGACATACATATTATTATCTAACCTTGTTTTGCAGGAAGCTATTTGACAAACAGATTCAAGAACACAAAAATGAAGATTTAATATGTTATAAAGGTCTGTTAGTCTTAGATATTTTTGTTAAAGTCTTCCTTGATGATTACACACACACACGTTTTATATTTATATATAAATAGGCAATGGAGTAGTCTGATAAGAGAAAACAGACGTCTGGTTTGAAAATTTCAGACGTCTGTTTGCTGAAACAAATTGTTTTCAAACTATAATAATCAGACGTCTGTCTCATATTTTTCAGACGTCTGAATGTATTCAGAAACGTATGTCTTCTCTCAATTTTAAAATTTAGACTATAAACAAACATCTGAAATTTATTTTCCGAAATTTGATTCTGAAAGGTTGCAACATTTTAAAGAGTCATAACTATTTAAATCATAACTCTTCATCGCAATCTTTCATGATTAGTTGTATCCTTTTATATATTATAAATAGAGGATTGATTAATAGTTCCAATTCACCAATTCTTACTTTAATTCTATCTTATATTCTCAAAGCTCTTTGAATTCTAAAAACTATCTACTTTCATATTTGAGACCTTTTAACTTCCATATTCTTTCACGTACTTCACGATTATCATCAAGGAAAGGCTATAGGAAGGGTGTACTTAATATTCGACAATCCGTGTTATCAAGAACACAAAAGAGTCAACAATTATTCTGTATTAGTGAAGACCTCTTCAGTGGTTGAGGCAATGTAACGACATGAATTTTTTCCCGACCTTAATCGATCACAAAATCGACCAAGACCGTTCAAAACTCGCATACGTTAACTTTGGGAATACAATACATTAGAACAATAACAGCAGACTTTTATTACATTACAATAATGTTACATCAGAGTATAGAATATCAGAGTACAAATAAAGTAAACTACAACGGAAGATAAATTACAACAGATTTAAATACATTAAACAGCGGAAGACTTCTAAGCTCTGGACACAGCTTTAGGCTTCGATCCAGGATCCTGCTAAAGAGAGAGATATCTGCAAAAAGCTACTCGACTGCCCGTGTGGAAAAGAGGGCACCCGAGTTTGCAAAGTGAAACAAACTACGAGTCAGTCATGGGACTGGTGTGAGAATTCTTAACTAGTTTAACTAATAGTAATAAGGCAAATCCAAGGACCACGCCGCTAACGCGGAACGGGTTTACTCCAATTGATTGCCGGTGCATAAACTAAAGTAAATCGAGAAATAACGCAATGTCTTTTTGGAAAAATGAAACCATTATAAGACCCAGGTCCCATCACACAATGCAACGCACACCAGAGGATAGGGTTTTACCTTATAATGGTCAAAAGATGCTTGATACGTATAAAATGGATTTGATATTATTATTAGTGTATATATTTTAATAAAAAGATTTGAATCATAAGTATCAATCCTAGACGGCATGGTTACCATATAGCATGTCGCCAATACTAGTTCTACAATCAAAACCGCAAGGGCGTATTGGAAATTTGGATTCCATCATGAGTCGAGGCTAGGGGCAAGATCCTCTCCGATTCGAGACACTCTAGCAAATGCCTCAGGATTCCCCGCAGTGAACCCTTGGAAGCGGTAGGGCCGGTCCCCGCCTATGGGCGGTGGATTGGTTATGCCTGAACACACGTTTCCCGGTCCCTTTGGACCTATAGTATGACCACCAACGGCCTATAAAAAAAACGAGGCGCCTCAAAATCCATCATCCACATAAGTAAAATGTCAGGGCTGGCAGGTCGCTGACACCACTCTAGCTAGAAAGAAACGTGTGCACTCCCTACGGTCCATATCCCGTTTTTGACTCATACCGGGGTGTGAGGCTCGCGAAGTCACGCTATACACAAAGCTACGCCTAAACAGGCCGTGCTTTGATCATCAACCACAAGGCCTGCTTTTCAACAAAAGCCTTGATCAATGCATCTTAGCATGCCACATTGTCAGTCCATACTATACCATTGATTTCTGCCAATATATAACCTCTAAGCTCATATGTCTCAGAGAAGGGTGTTAACCACCAAGCAGATATGTATTAAGAGAGATCAACGAATGTAGTATAAACGACTACAACGTCAGACATACATTCCATTTATAAACTTATGCCCTGGGTCTGAGCGAAAGTCAAATCCGTACAAATCAACACTTCGTCCGAACTGCCACCACTGAAGCCCTTTCAAGGTAGCTACTCCTCTCATGGGTCTCAGTAGCAACACATCCATTCGATGTGAAGATCGTCGGTCTTCAATCACCGTCTTCAAATCTTCGACTTAGAACGTCGTATAATCATTTGAAATGAGATTGAACACGGTCTTTTCAAATGATTCTCGCGTATATATATATATATATATAATAATTTGAAAACATTTCCTATCGTTATTAATATTTGATAACGACCTATCGCTACTTTTATTTATATAAAAATAGCTCGAATAAATTTAGCGACGCTTCGGGTCAATGGGCGACCCTGGCGCTGTTTTCAACCAAATTTGACTTACGCATATCTAACCGTTGGATTTTGATGAAATTTCTATCATTGGAAAGATTTTCCCAAAGCGGTCCTAACGGTTCCTGTTTTGGGAAAATCCGACGATCGGATCTTTCAGTATAACCGTTTAAAGTTACGATTGTCGATACGCGAACTACTGCGCGTGTTTCGTTTAAATTTAATTTATATATATATATATATATATATATATATATATCGTTTTACTACTTCAATTATAAAAGTCTATTCTTTTTATCGCATCTAAAATGACGATAAAATATTTCTTGTTTTATTTTATTACCTTTCTTATTTTATTTACTCTAATTATAAATAAATTATGCTTTATATATCCTTTTAATTTATTTTCTATTTATTTACCTAAATGTAAATAAATTTTTTTCTATTCTTTTCCTTATTTATTTACCTAAATGTAAATAAATATTTCTCTACTTCTTTTATCTTATTTATTTACATTATTTATAAATAAATGTTTCTAATTCCTTTTCTTATTTATTTACACTATTTGTAAATAAATGTACTTAATTTCTTTTTCTTATTTATTTACACTATTTGTAAATAAATTTTTTCAATTTCTTATTCTTATTTATTTACACTATTTGTAAATAAATGTTTACCTTGACTTTTACTATATTTATTTACACTAATTATAAATAAACGCATCTTTTACTTTTATCTTATTTATTTACCCTGATGTAAATAAATGTTTACCTTTACTTTTTCTATATTTATTTACACTAATTGTAAATAAATGCATCTTTTACTTTTATCTTAATTATTTGCATACGAAAATGTAGATAAATATTATTCACATAACTATTCTATTAATCCTTTTTATATACATAAGGAAATGTAAATAATTCTTATCAACATATTTATTCTTTTAATTCCATTTTACATAGAAATGTAATTTTATTTACAATGTAAAACCATATTCTTTAATTACATAAAAATGTGACTTTTATTTAATCTTTTCATTTACCCAATGTAAATAAATGTTCTTTTTTTTTCCTATATTTTATTTTCTCTAAATATTTGTAGTAATTTACATATATAAAATGTAAATTTAGAAAATTATTATATATGCTTTAACCTCTCACATTGGATAGGTATTGTTGTGATTACTGGACAACCGGGCGGGTCCGGGCAGGTTTACATCACAACTCAATCCAACCTCGGGTTAAGCATACTTTTTCTTTTTTTTCTCTTTACATAGAAAATGTAAGTGTTTTCTTTTATTTTCTTTTGCAATGAAAATGTACATATTACTTTTCATTTACATTTACATTAAAAATGTACATATTACTTTTCATTTACGTTTACATTAAAAATGTACATATTACTTTTCATTTACATTTACATAACATAAATGTACATACATCTTAATTACATTTTTAATAACATAAAATGTACTTTTGTCTTAATTACATTTTAAATTTTTAGACAAGACAAAAATAAAAATTGTCCTTTTATTTATGTTGACAAAATAACGTAAAAATTTGTCTCTTTATTATGTTAACAAAATAACATAAAAGTTTGTTCTTTTTATTATGTAAAAAAAAATGACATAAACACTTGTTCTTTTTCTATGTTAACAAAATGAGATGATTTTGTACAATCCTTTTAAATGACAAAATGTGAATCTTGGTCTATGTTTTGTTTGCATCCAAAAATGCAACTAAAAATATATAGTTCTTTTCACTTTAACATTTTATACATAAAATTGTTATTTTACTTTACTCTAACATTTTATGATTTGAAATGTTATTTCTCTTTACTCTAATATAAATGTCAATTTATTTCTCTGATATAAATGTCACTTTATTTCCCTAATATAAATGTCACTTATTCCTCTAATATAAATGTCACTTATTCCTCTAATATAAATGTCACTTATTCCTATGTTTGTATTTGTAGTGTATAATATATAAAAAAAAGATGAACTTTGTTCCTATGTCATAATTGTATTAAGAACACAAATAAAACGATAATTTATTGTCTATGCTATATTTGTGTTAGAGAGCACATATAAAAGGGAAATTTATTCTCTAAGTTATATTTGTGTTGAACAACACAAATAAAAAAAAAGATACTTCATTTCAATGTTGATATTTGTGTTGAATACACAAATAAAGGTGATTCCAATTCTACGTTATATTTGTGGTGAATACACAAATAAAGGGATGCAATTCAATTTCAATGTTAATAATTGTGTTAAGTACACAAATAGAAGAATGGTTCATTTTATAATCAAAATGTTCTAATGTTAACATTTTTAACATTTCTAATCTAATGTTAACATTTTAACTAAAACGATGCTTTTATTTTAATGTTAACATTTTGACAGAATGGTGTTTGCTAATCTAAATGAACAAGTATAACAAAATATGATTTTGTATTCTAAATGAACATTTTAACTAAATGTTCCTTTTAATCCTTATTGACTTTTCTTTTAATGTATCAAAATATACCTTTCCTATTCATTTCTTTTTGATGTAACAAAAATATGCATTTGGTTTGTAAACTTCTAATACAAACCAAAAATGTGAATTTGTTTGTAAACTTCTAATGCGAACAAAATGGTGATTTTGTTTATAAACTTCAAATGCGAACAAAAGTGTTAATTTTTGTTAATAAAACTTCAATGCAAACAAAAGTGTTAATTTTGTTAATAATTTTCAATGTAAACAAAATGATGAATTTGTTTGTATCTTCAATTCAAACACAAATGATACTTTCGGTTATATCTATCAATGCAAAACAAAAATGACAATTTTGTCTATATCTTTCGATGCAAAACAAAAATGATACTTTTGTTTGCTACATTTTCTAATCTAGCTTAGTGAATAAAAATGAAAATTTTATTTCTAACTTGATATACTTGTTTTATCTATTTTATAACAAACGTGATATATTTGTTTCCATATATTCTCTAACAAACATGAATATATTGGTTTTGCAAATCAGAAAGAAAGGTCTAATCTTTAACTGTTTTATGGATCTACATACACATCCCAAAACAACGCAATACAGATCTAAAATTCATACATCATTAATAATCAACCATGAATATTCCAAAAACAACTCAATCCATACAACAATCCAATCCAAACATAAATCATCTCAGATCTAAATTTATTTACAAACAACTATTTAACGGTGATAAAATAATTAATTAAATTAATTAAAAATAGAAATTCTCACCCATAGCTTTCCATTCAGATTCAAATTTTCCCTGAATTTTGATTTGCACAGTTTCAGTCCTAGTCAGTCTAGGCACGAAGATCTTGGTCTCACGATTCCAACATGACTGAAATCTTCGAATTTCATCGCTGTTCGCAAAAGTTATGATAATATAAACCTTAAACACTTAGTTAAAATAATTAATTAACCAATTTCTTTTAAATAGCGTTTAGGAAAATCGTTACCCCTTAATTCACCTTTCTTCTTCGTTTGTTCTTACTGTAACAAAGCAACCCATCATCGTGGCCTTCCTCCTCCCGTCGCACGCACACCGAGGCGTCGCACATCCAACCAGACACTGCCATGTCAAAGCCCTTCGAACGAGCCACCTGCGCCCCCATTCTTGGCCAGCTCGCCGCCCCTAGGAGGTCAGGAAACGCCTCCAAACTTCGGCTCTTCCCACGTGAAATCCGGCCACTCGACACCCCCATCGCTGATCTTGACCGTTGAGATTGTAGTGCTCGCGGAGTACTTTGATTTTGTCATAGTAACCATTGTGGATAAAAGTGTGGATTGGGAGATAAATTGAGGAGAAGATCGGAGCTTTCTGGCCATTGGTTGAAGGGGTTGGCGGCTGGAAGAAGAGGGAATCAGGGTTATACGTACAGTGTATTTATATGCGTATTTCTAGTGTATTTTAATTTACTTAATTCTTTTAAATTCGTATATCGTCTGGAACTCCAAAATAAATTTAACGAAAAATGTTTCTAGGCAAATACCCCTGTTCCGGACGCAATGGAACAGGCCTTGTAACCCAATTCGGTTGTTACGATATATTTTTCTTTAAATTAAAATATAAATTAATATATATTTAATTCAAACGTACATTTTAAATTACCGGGGCCACATACGACCTCTAAAAATTCCAGAAAAATTATATTTGGCTATGTTTTGACGATACGGTTCTAGCAAGACTAATTTCGTCGAATTATGAGACTGTTTGAAAAATGGCTATTTTCCCGTCGATTAAAATTGACCGAAACTGACAAAACACAGTTTCTTTTGCCACGCTCACATATTAACTCGGAAAATTCTAGAAATTGAAACCTAGCAATAATTTGACATTCCGGTTCCAACAAAAGTGGTTTCGTCGGAAACAGAGGTCGTTTGAAAATTGACTATTTTCAGTGGCTTTAATATTATTTAAAATTGAAAATTTTAAATTCTGGCACATTTTCCAACAAAATTCTTTAAAATAAAAATTTTAAATTGGCCCTGATTTTCCGGGTTGTTACAGTCTCCCCCACTTAAAATCTTTTCGTCCTAGAAAAGGAACTAAGTTAAAAGTTGTTTAATTAACTAACTAAATTTTAATTTCTCTTATTAATTTCATTTGTTGACTAACTTATCAAATATACATATACTTTTATATATTCAAAAATCTTATTTTCAAAAATAGATTATATAATAAAAAATACGCTAATCATAAGCTTATCACTCTGAACTCATCCTAGGGCATTACTAACCCCATCTCTAATGAGTTTTCTCATTCTAGGATACTGCTGATCCTATCTCTAATGAGTATTCTTATTGGACATTACTAATCCAATTCTCTGATGAGTCTTCTGTTCAGTTCTAATGAGTTGTACCCCAAAGATTTGAGCTAACCAGAGCTCTGATACCACCTGTAACGACACGAATTTTTCCCCGACCTTAATCGATCACAAAATCGACCAAGACCGTTCAAAACTCGCATACGTTAACTTTGGGAATACAATACATTAGAACAATAACAGCAGACTTTTATTACATTACAATAATGTTACATCATAGTACAGAATATCAGAGTACAAATAAAGTAAACTATAGCGGAAGATAAATTACAACAGATTTAAATACATTAAACAGCAGAAGACTTCTAAGCTCTGGACACAGCTTTAGGCTTCGATCCAGGATCCTGCTAAAGAGAGAGATATCTGCAAAAAGCTACTCGACTGCCCGTGTGGAAAAGACGACACCCGAGTTTGCAAAGTGAAACAAACTACGAGTCAGTCATGGGACTGGTGTGAGAATTCTTAACTAGTTTAACTAATAGTAATAAGGCAAATCCAAGGACCACGCCGCTAACGCGGAACGGGTTTACTCTAATGGATTGCCGGTGCATAAACTAAAGTAAATCGAGAAATAACGCAATGTCTTTTTGGAAAAATGAAACCATTATAAGACCCAGGTCCCATCACACAATGCAACGCACACCAGAGGATAGGGTTTTACCTTATAATGGTCAAAAGATGCTTGATACGTTTAAAACGGATTTGATATTATTATTAGTGTATATATTTTAATAAAAAGATTTGAATCATAAGTATCAATCCTAGACGGCATGGTTACCATATAGCATGTCGCCAATACTAGTTCTACAATCAAAACCGCAAGGGCGTATTGGAAATTTGGATTCCATCATGAGTCGAGGCTAGGGGCAAGATCCTCTCCGATTCGAGACACTCTAGCAAATGCCTCAGGATTCCCCGCAGTGAACCCTTGGAAGCGGTAGGGCCGGTCCCCGCCTATGGGCAGTGGATTGGTTATGCCTGAACACACGTTTCCCGGTCCCTTTGGACCTATAGTATGACCACCAACGGCCTATAAAAAAAACGAGGCGCCTCAAAATCCATCATCCACATAAGTAAAATGTCAGGGCTGGCAGGTCGCTGACACCACTCTAGCTAGAAAGAAACGTGTGCACTCCCTACGGTCCATATCCCGTTTTTGACTCATACCGGGGTGTGAGGCTCGCGAAGTCACGCTATACACAAAGCTACGCCTAAACAGGCCGTGCTTTGATCATCAACCACAAGGCCTGCTTTTCAACAAAAGCCTTGATCAATGCATCTTAGCATGCCACATTGTCAGTCCATACTATACCATTGATTTCTGCCAATATATAACCTCTAAGCTCATATGTCTCAGAGAAGGGTGTTAACCACCAAGCAGATATGTATTAAGAGAGATCAACGAATGTAGTATAAACGACTACAACGTTAGACATACATTCCATTTATAAACTTATGCCCTGGGTCTGAGCGAAAGTCAAATCCGTACAAATCAACACTTCGTCCGAACTGCCACCACTGAAGCCCTTTCAAGGTAGCTACTCCTCTCATGGGTCTCAGTAGCAACACATCCATTCGATGTGAAGATCGTCGGTCTTCAATCACCGTCTTCAAATCTTCGACTTAGAACGTCGTATAATCATTTGAAATGAGATTGAACTCGGTCTTTTCAAATGATTCTCGCGTATATATATATATATATATATATATAATAATTTGAAAACATTTCCTATCGTTATTAATATTTGATAACGACCTATCGCTACTTTTATTTATATAAAAATAGCTCGAATAAATTTAGCGACGCTTCGGGTCAATGGGCGACCCTGGCGCTGTTTTCAACCAAATTTGACTTACGCATATCTAACTGCTGGATTTTGATGAAATTTCTATCATTGGAAAGATTTTCCCAAAGCGGTCCTAACGGTTCCTGTTTTGGGAAAATCCGACGGTCGGATCTTTCGGTATAACCGTTTAAAGTTACGATTGTCGATACGCGAACTACTGCGCGTGTTTCGTTTAAATTTAATATATATATATATATATATATATCGTTTTACTATTTCAATTATAAAAGTCTATTCTTTTTATCGCATCTAAAATGACGATAAAATATTTCTTGTTTTATTTTATTACCTTTCTTATTTTATTTACTCTAATTATAAATAAATTATGCTTTATATATCCTTTTAATTTATTTTCTATTTATTTACCTAAATGTAAATAAATTTTTTTCTATTCTTTTCCTTATTTATTTACCTAAATGTAAATAAATATTTCTCTACTTCTTTTATCTTATTTATTTACATTATTTATAAATAAATGTTTCTAATTCCTTTTCTTATTTATTTACACTATTTGTAAATAAATGTACTTAATTTCTTTTTCTTATTTATTTACACTATTTGTAAATAAATGTTTTCAATTTCTTATTCTTATTTATTTACACTATTTGTAAATAAATGTTTACCTTGACTTTTACTATATTTATTTACACTAATTATAAATAAACGCATCTTTTACTTTTATCTTATTTATTTACCCTGATGTAAATAAATGTTTACCTTTACTTTTTCTATATTTATTTACACTAATTGTAAATAAATGCATCTTTTACTTTTATCTTAATTATTTGCATATGAAAATGTAGATAAATATTATTCACATAATTATTCTATTAATCCTTTTTATATACATAAGGAAATGTAAATAATTCTTATCAACATATTTATTCTTTTAATTCCATTTTACATAAAAATGTAACTTTATTTACAATGTAAAACCATATTCTTTAATTACATAAAAATGTGACTTTTATTTAATCTTTTCATTTACCCAATGTAAATAAATGTTCTTCTTTTTTTTCCTATATTTTATTTTCTCTAAATATTTGTAGTAATTTACATATATAAAATGTAAATTTAGAAAATTAATATATATGCTTTAACCTCTCACATTGGATAGATATTGTTGTGATTACTGGACAGCCGGGCGGGTCCGGGCAGGTTTACATCACAACTCAATCCAACCTCGGGTTAAGCATACTTTTTCTTTTTTTTTTCTCTTTACATAGAAAATGTAAGTGTTTTCTTTTATTTTCTTTTGCATTGAAAATGTACATATTACTTTTCATTTACATTTACATTAAAAATGTACATATTACTTTTCATTTACATTTACATTAAAAATGTACATATTACTTTTCATTTACATTTACATAACATAAATGTACATACATCTTAATTACATTTTTAATAACATAAAATGTACTTTTGTCTTAATTACATTTTAAATTTGTAGACAAGACATTGTCCTTTTATTTATGTTGACAAAATAACTTAAAAATTTGTCTCTTTATTATGTTAACAAAATAACATAAAAGTTTGTTCTTTTTATTATGTAAAAAAAAATGACATAAACACTTGTTCTTTTTCTATGTTAACAAAATGAGATGATTTTGTACAATCCTTTTAAATGACAAAATGTGAATCTTGGTCTATGTTTTGTTTGCATCCAAAAATGCAACTAAAAATATATAGTTCTTTTCACTTTAACATTTTATACGTAAAATTGTTATTTTACTTTACTCTAACATTTTATGATTTGAAATGTTATTTCTCTTTACTCTAATATAAATGTCAATTTATTTCTCTGATATAAATGTCACTTTATTTCCCTAATATAAATGTCACTTATTCCTCTAATATAAATGTCACTTATTCCTCTAATATAAATGTCACTTATTCCTATGTTTGTATTTGTAGTGTATAATATAAAAAAAAAGATGAACTTTGTTCCTATGTCATAATTGTATTAAGAACACAAATAAAACGATAATTTATTGTCTATTCTATATTTGTGTTAGAGAGCACATATAAAAGGGAAATTTATTCTCTAAGTTATATTTGTGTTGAACGACACAAATAAAAAAAAAGATACTTCATTTCAATGTTGATATTTGTGTTGAATACACAAATAAAGGTGATTCCAATTCTACGTTATATTTGTGGTGAATACACAAATAAAGGGATGCAATTCAATTTCAATGTTAATATTTGTGTTAAGTACACAAATAGAAGAATGGTTCATTTTATAATCAAAATGTTCTAATGTTAACATTTTTAACATTTCTAATCTAATGTTAACATTTTAACTAAAACGATGCTTTTATTTTAATGTTAACATTTTGACAGAATGGTGTTTGCTAATCTAAATGAACAAGTATAACAAAATATGATTTTGTATTCTAAATGAACATTTTAACTAAATGTTCCTTTTAATCCTTATTGACTTTTCTTTTAATGTATCAAAATATACCTTTCCTATTCATTTCTTTTTGATGTAACAAAAATATGCATTTGGTTTGTAAACTTCTAATACAAACCAAAAATGTGAATTTGTTTGTGAACTTCTAATGCGAACAAAATGGTGATTTTGTTTATAAACTTCAAATGCGAACAAAAGTGTTAATTTTTGTTAATAAAACTTCAATGCAAACAAAAGTGTTAATTTTGTTAATAATTTTCAATGTAAACAAAATGATGAATTTGTTTGTATCTTCAATTCAAACACAAATGATACTTTCGGTTATATCTATCAATGCAAAACAAAAATGACAATTTTGTCTATATCTTTCGATGCAAAACAAAAATGATACTTTTTTTTGCTACATTTTCTAATCTAGCTTAGTGAATAAAAATGAAAATTTTATTTCTAACTTGATATACTTGTTTTATCTATTTTATAACAAACGTGATATATTTGTTTCCATATATTCTCTAACAAACATGAATATATTGGTTTTGCAAACCAGAAAGAAAGGTCTAATCTTTAACTGTTTTATGGATCTACATACACATCCCAAAACAACGCAATACAGATCTAAAATTCATACATCATTAATAATCAACCATGAATATTCCAAAAACAACTCAATCCATACAACAATCCAATCCAAACATAAATCATCTCAGATCTAAATTTATTTACAAACAACTATTTAACGGTGATAAAATAATTAATTAAATTAATTAAAAATAGAAATTCTCACAAATAGCTTTCCATTCAGATTCAAATTTTCCCTGAATTTTGATTTGCACAGTTTCAGTCCTAGTCAGTCTAGGCACGAAGATCTTGGTCTCACGATTCCAACATGACTGAAATCTTCGAATTTCATCGCTGTTCGCAAAAGTTATGATAATATAAACCTTAAACACTTAGTTAAAATAATTAATTAACCAATTTCTTTTAAATAGCGTTTAGGAAAATCGTTACCTTTAATTCACCTTTCTTCTTCGTTTGTTCTTACTGTAACAAAGCAACCCATCATCGTGGCCTTCCTCCTCCCATCGCACGCACACCGAGGCGTCGCACCCCGATCAGACACTGCCATGTCAAAGCCCTTCGAACGAGCCACCTGCGCCCCCATTCTTGGCCAGCTCGCCGCCCCTAGGAGGTCAGGAAATGCCTCCAAACTTTGGCTCTTCCCACGTGAAATCCGGCCACTCGACACCCCCATCGCTGATCTTGACCGTTGAGATTGTAGTGCTCGCGGAGTACTTTGATTTTGTCATAGTAACCATTGTTGATAAAAGTGTGGATTGGGAGATAAATTGAGGAGAAGATCGGAGCGTTCTGGCAATTGCTTGAAGGGGTTGGCGGCTGGAAGAAGAGGGAATTAGGGTTATACGTACAGTGTATTTATAGGCGTATTTCTAGTGTATTTTAATTTACTTAATTCTTTTAAATTCGTATATCGTCTGGAACTCCAAAATAAATTTTACGAAAAATGTTTCTAGGCAAATACCCCTGTTCCGGACGCAATGGAACAGGCCTCGTAACCCAATTCGGTTGTTACGATATATTTTTCTTTAAATTAAAATATAAATTAATATATATTTAATTCAAACGTACATTTTAAATTACCGGGGCCACATACGACCTCTAAAAATTCCAGAAAAATTATATTTGGCTATGTTTTGACGATACGGTTCTAGCAAGACTAATTTCGTCGAATTCTGAGACTGTTTGAAAAATGGCTATTTTCCCGTCGATTAAAATTGACCGAAACTGACAAAACACAGTTTCTTTTGCCACGCTCACATATTAACTCGGAAAATTCTAAAAATTGAAACCTAGCAATAATTTGACATTCCGGTTCCAACAAAAGTGGTTTCGTCGGAAACAGAGGTCGTTTGAAAATTGACTATTTTCAGTGGCTTTAATATTATTTAAAATTGAAAATTTTAAATTCTGGCACATTTTCCAACAAAATTCTTTAAAATAAAAATTTTAAATTGGCCCTGATTTTCCGGGTTGTTACAGGCAAGAAATCCCGTTCAGTGGTTTGGGTAATTGTGAACCTATTCCTCCGGGGGAAGTAAGGGTTTTAGTGTTAGTGAAGCGACCCGAACTTCCCCGGTCTCCGAGGAGATGAGAAAGAACGAATTACTGTGAGGACAAGACAAATCAGAACGCATACGGAAGAACATTTCATTGTTAATTACAACAATTCCATCAGAATAAAAGAATATACAGAGTATAAATGAATATTACACAGAAATATCATAGATTTAAATTACATTTAAATACGTCGTAGTGGAAAATAATACAATACACAACTAGAAGTAATGCACGGATACAAAGCTTTTCGAGTATTGTTCCAGCTGTAAACCAGGATCCTGTGAATATAAATCTGGAAAATCAAAACTACTAGCTGTCCGTGTCGAAAATAAGGGCACCTAGAGTTTAGGTTAAAACAATAAACTCCAGGTCAGTCATGGGACTGGTGTGAGAACTAAAACAGTTGTAAATCTTTATTTAAAGTTAGGTAAATCAAGGGACCACGCCGTATAACACAGAACGGGTTTCCTCCCAAGAATACTAGTGCATAAAACAACAGCGCAATGCTAAATAAAGAAAAATGAAGCTATTATAAGACCGAGGTCCCATCACACAATGCAACGCAAGCCGGAGGATAGGGTTTTCCCTTATAATAGCCAAACATGCTTAGTACGTTTAAAACAAATCATTTGATACTACTATAAGTGCATAGCATGTAAAACAACTTCAAATCATAAGTATCAATCATAGACGACATGGGTACCATATATCATGTCGCCATACTAGTTCTACAATTAAAAACGCAATATTGCATATTGGAAATTGGATTTCCGTCATGGTGGCTCCTGATTCGAAAGATCGATCGTGTAATACAATTCCCCATGGCTTACGTCCCAACAAGAGAAAACACCGTCTGTACATCCGCACTTTTGGGACCAGAGTATCACCGCGACTTACGTCCCAGCAAGAGAAAACACCGCTTACTCTATATATCCCTGAGCACTAAGCTCATCTCGGTCGACCGAATCCACGACACCACTAAGGTGCCCATCCACTAAAAAACATACTGATCAAACCATCAGTTTACCACCATACCGAGGTGTGAGGCTTGCGAATCAACGCTATACACAAAGCCATGCTATATCAAAGCTGCGCTTTGATCATCACCCACCAAACTTTGCTTTTCAACAAAAGTCTAGATCACTGCATCTCAGCATGCCACACTATCAATCCATATCGTACCACTGATTTCTGCTAATATATAACCTCTAAGCTCGTATATTTTAGAGAAGGGCGTTAAGCAAGAGAATAAATTCCCCGCCGCCAAACAGATATATATTTAGCAGAGATCAACGAATACAATATAAAGGAATACAATGTCAGACACACCATCCATTTACCAGTCCGTTCTAGGTCTGAATGAAACCGGAGGCACTTTCCTCGCATATCTGTCGATCTCCAAGTACGTCTTGACGACCACCAACTGATTCCCTCATCTTGGGTGTACAGCCCAATCAAGATCATCATTAATCACCCAAACGATGTGAAGACTTTCGGCCTTCGACCACCGTCATCATCTTCGACTTATCGTCGAATCGGTTATTCAGAATGGGTGTAAACCCGGCCTTTCCGAACAACCCGCGTATGTTATAAACAAATGTTACACAAACACAACATACGCCTCATTCCAATTCATCAGTCACTAATCGTAAATTAGCAAGGGAACAATTCCCCAAGTATTAACCCCGAAGGACGAAACCAACAACAGATCAATACCCAGGAAACCATTCTTCTTAGCTAACCTATAGTTAGTTTCTAAATTTCACGGTCTTAGGGAAAGGTTCCCATTAATTTTATCAAAGATAAATTCTTTAAAATTTATTCTTTAATCTTCCTTCGGATATCATTTCAAACCAAATTATGGTTTTCCAAACTAGTCGGGATTAGCGAACCACACCGAAGTAATTATTTGTTTTATTTCCCAATCCCAACCTATTCATCCCATGAAGAAAAACTGGTAATACTTCATATCTAACACCATGGTGTTATCGGTAAATTCAATTACCATTTCACGTTCAAATCTAATTAAAGATTTAACAATCGCTTTGAAGCAAAACCGGTGATACTCCATTCTCGATCTTTTCAATCTAATTAAAGATTCATTAAAACTCCACTTAGTTTTAATCTTTAACTGGGTTAAAGAATCAGTGTCATTTTAAAATACGGTTCACTATGAACCCAAAATCACATTACATTTCAATCAGACCCTAACCATAAACCAGCAAGTGAGCAATTCCCTAAGTATTAACCCCGAAGGCCGAAACCAACATCAGATCAATACCCCATAAACCATTCAACTTAACTAATCTCCAGTTAGTTTCTGATTTTCTTAACTCCTTTGGATCTAAGAACAGTATTATTGAAGATACCGTTCACAACAACCCAAAATCACATTCTATTAATTATCGGGTTAAAGAACAAGTGTTATTTAAAACACTGTTCACGATAAACCCAAAAATCAATACTAATTCAGTTACAATTAAATATTATTTAATTGGTACACTTCATTAAATCTAAATAAAAGATTTAATCTTTTTCTCAACTGGGCTTAAGAACAGTGTTAATGAAGATGCCATTCACGACAAACCCAAATCACATTTGATATTAAATACAAGGCTCTGAATAGAAAATATATCGGCTTATATTCAATATCAAATTCTACGACCAACAAATATCGTATTGGAAGTAACGGTATAAATATATCTTTCAAATTTCCATAACAATATCTGTATAATCACGAAATCCAACATCGAAATAATCCAAAGACAATTTCAATTCAAATCCATTCCAATTCAATTATTGGAAATCCTGGTTACTTTTAAAACCCTTTCAAATCAAATTTATTTATTTAAAAATAAATAGAATTTTAATTCTAGTTCAAAACTAGTTCACTTCGATAAAAATCTGTTTTTATCTTTTCAAATATGGAGTTTTTCATCCCAATTTTTCCCAAATCATTTCTTATGATTTTACACAAATTATTACTATTTTTAATAATTTTATCAAGGCCCGTACAGTCGATTCCCATCAACGGCCATCGAACTACACTTACAACGACCTTTTCCAAATTTGATTATGATATAATTCCAAATCCAACCGTTAGATTTCAAATTTATAATATTCGTTAGAGCTCTTTTCGATACGAACCCAACGGTTCCGGTTTTAGGAGAATCCGACGATCGGATCTCCCGCAATGTCCGTTCGAAGTCAATGGTCGAAATTCACGAACTGCCGCGGCGCGGCACGTTCTATTCAGGCCATTATATATATATATATTTATATATATATATATATATATTATATATATTTCGTCGATTTCCTTTTTAAAACGAATTTTATATATCATTTCAAATTTGTTTCAAAAACAATTTCAACCTTTATTTCAAATTCAAATCAAAATTGAATTTTCCCTTATAAATTCTTTTTACATTCACTTCGTTTTTGAATTTCAATTCTTCTCAAAATATCAGATTTTGAAATCACTTTCGATATTCATTATAAAATGAATAAAATCGATATAAATATCGTTCACATCAAAATGGCGTCAATCTAATCAACACGGCTTCATATATTTCTATTTTCAAATATTCTATTTCAAATATTTCTTTTTCAAATATTTCTATTCAAATATTACTATTTCAAATATTGAATGAAGCCCAATCAATTACCATATAATGTTAATTATATGGATTTTCTACAACACATGTATACCATAACAACGATGAATAATCAACCATCATCCAAAGTGCACTCTACACTGTATAAGCATCGAATATAAATATTTAACGCTTATAACAGTCTGTCAATCAATCGATCGACATACAACTAAACAATCGGGATTAGTGTACGTCAAATATCATCCCAATACCCGTGTGGGGTTTCAAACAATCAAACACAGATTTTATTTGTGCAATTGGGCGATGTGTAAAATTTATCGTCCCAATCAATATCAGTCAAATGTGTGTATATAAACAAATCGGACGATTTGTTTATTTTTATTTCATTTCTTATACACGTTAAAAATTCTATTTTTAACTATAAAATATTTTCCAATATAAAATATTTTATTTCAACTATATAAATGTTTTATTTCATTTCACATCACATCACACAATCAACTACACATCAAAATCAAACAAACAAGCATACAAGCCATCCATGGTCTGTGGGCGACGGGTGTCGGGTGCTACTAAACACCGTCTGCGTCCTAGTATATATTTCAACTAGAAATAAAATTAAAAAGTGAGAAATTCTCACCGATTAGCCAATCCAATCCCACTATTCTTCTTATGTAGAAATCTTCGCCGTTCTTGCCTCTTGTCACTTTCTTTGCCCGTATTCTCTACATATGTAAAAATCACATTTTTACTTCGCTATTCAATATATAAAAATCGAATTTTTTTTACTTCGCTGTTCAATATATAAAAATTGAATTTTTACTTTGCTATTCAATATATAAAAATCGAATTTTTACTTCGCCATTCAATATTTAAAAATCGAATTTTTACTTCGCTATTCAATATATAAAAATCGAATTTTTACTTCGCTATTCAATATATAAAAATCAAAATTTTACTTCGCTATTCAATATATAAAAATCGAATTTTTTTTACTTCGCTGTTCAATATATAAAAATTGATTTTTTACTTTGCTATTCAATATATAAAAATCAAATTTTTACTTCGCTATTCAATATATAAAAATCGAATTTTTACTTCGCTATTCAATATATAAAAATCGAATTTTTACTTCGCTATTCAATATATAAAAATCGAATTTTTTACTTTGCTATTCAGTATATAAAAATAGAATTTTACTTCGCTATTCAATATATAAATATCGAATTTTTACTTCGCTATTCAATATATAAAAATAGAATTTTTACTTTGCTATTCAATATATAAAAATCGAATTCTTTATATATATCAAAAATATAATACAAAACAATATTACGTCAGTGAGTCCTATTCAAGTGTTTAGAAATCCCTACCGATGCCTTGGCGTCCTAAGTACCAACCAGAATTCATAAATACTCAACGGAACAAACCGACACAATACGAAATCATTTTATATCAAAATTATTAGTACACTCTCTCATATACACTCAAACTCATTCTAGGGTATAACTACCATGTCTCTAATGAGTTAATCCCAAATAGAGCCAAGATTTTCGCTAAACCAAAGCTCTAATACCAAATGTAACATCCGCGATTTTTTAACCATTCAAATCGACAATGATCCTCTATGTCGACTTAAACAAATAAAAAATACGGATAGTTACTGGGACTTATAAAAGAAAAAGAAGAAAGAAGAAAACAAATACATAATCTCACAGCGGAATGACAAAATATAATAAATAAATAACAGTTTAAAAGCAGTTGAAAAATATATTTTTGACTATAATATACAATGATAATCAGAGTTACACATACACAAATATATACAACAAGGCAACGAAAAAAAAGTGCAGTGGAAAATCATATATATAATAAATGTATACCAAATCTTCGTCTTCAATCTCCAAGGCAAGTTAATCTTCACTAACTGCAACTTCATACGACCCGAGCATATTGCATAAAAGAAAACAAAACAAACACTCAGTGAGAACTAAATCTTTCAAATATTAGTCAAATTAAAATACAAAATAACATGGTTTTATGGATGCAGAAATCTAAAGAAGTATTATGTAACAACCCGGAAAATCTGAACCAGTTTGAAAATTTTAAATTGGCTATTTTGGTGGATTTTAAATATTTAAAATAAATATTTTAAATAAGAACAACGAAAAGTAGGTTTGAATCGATGTTTGAAAATAAATATAATTAATTCTAATTATAAACAAGGCCTGAAATGGCGCGGTAGTTTCAAAATTTGAATTCAAACTTTGACTGACTATACCGGGTGCAAAATAAAACGGATTTTAGTGAAACCAAAAATATTTAAATCTGTTAGTGAATATCTTTCTAACGAATCTGAAAAATCGAAGTTTCATAGCGGGAGTCAAAAGTTATGGCCAAATGAATTTTCAGAAAGGTCGCTATAGAGTATATATAGCCCGTGAAAATGGCCATTTTGCAAACGACCTCAGAATTCGACGAAACCACTTCTGTTGGATCCGGGATGTCAAATTATTTCTAGGTTTCAAATTTCATAATTTTTGAAGCTAGTATGTGAGCGTGGCAAAGGAAAATGTGTTTGGTCGATTTCTATTAAATTGGATCGACCAGAAAAGGGTCAATTTTCAAACGGTCTTAGAATTCTGCGAAACTAGTTTTGTTGGGACCGTATCATCAAAACATAGCTTGATTTATTTTTCGGGAATTTTTAGAATCAATATGTGGCCCCGGCAAATTGAAATGTACGTTCAAATTAAATATTGAATGTTTTATATTCTAATTTGAAGAGAAACTGACTCAAACAGTCGATGGGCCTACGAAACATATCCCATTATGTTCAGAATGGGGGCATTTAGCTAAGGGCGATAGTCGTTGGGTTTGGATTGGAGGTCGTGTTAGAAAGCCCCCTTTTAAAATTTTAAATAGCTCCCGGCCAATCAGATTTTTTTTATAAAAAAAAGAGAAATTCTCTCTCCCCGCTCCAGATCACAAGGCGGAAACCAGTCGCCACCTTCTCTCCTCCATTCCTCCCTCAACACGCCGAATCAGCCTTGTCCCCTTTGGAGTTTTTTGAAGAGCTTGTCTTCCTCTTCAAATCCATACAAGTGGCGCTGTAACAACCCGTATTTTCAATAACCTGTTATAGCGTAAATCGAGGCAGAATTTAATTCTAAAATCTGAATCAAGGGAAACGGGCTGTGCCATTGCGTTCGTCTCGGAAAAATACGCGAAATAGAGTCCGAGTTTTCGAAAATCGGAGTCCGTATGAAGAAGATATGGACGAACGAAGTTAGGCAGAAAAACCGAAAACAAGCCAGAATGCACTGGCGCACTTGTGAAGTGCGCCAGCACAAAAATACACTGGCGCACTTGGGAAGTGCGCCCGTGTCGAGCCAGAAGCCTGCACAGCTTTCTGGCTTGACCCTGGCTGGCTTGGTGCACCTGTTTTTGTTCTCTGGTCTGTTCTGCTGGTCTATGACGATTTTTGATGGTTTAGATCTAAACTAGGGTTAATCCTATGGCCTAAACTAACCTAAACTTCTATAAAAGGACCCCTAAACCTAGCCTAAATCATCATTATTCATTCATACAACTAAACTATGGCAAAATCAATCCTCTCATGGCCTCCACTCTCTTCATAAAATTCCTAAATAAATTTCTAAGTGATTTTCCATGCATACAAGTGTTTTCAAACTTGTATGATCATCATTAGCTTGCATTCAAGTCAAGTTTCAATATTTGCATCATAAAGAAAGAGTTTTGATCATTTTGGCTCAAGGGTTTTTATGCTAGAGCTTGCATTTTGGGTCTATTTGATTGCATAAGAGCTTTGTCATATCTTTTGTGCCTTCATAAGTATTGTAAGCCCTATTCTACTTTCATACTTAAACTCTAAAGTTAAATGTATGATATGCAAGTTTGCCATAATATGCAAGTTTACTATGATGTGTTATGCAAGTTCATCAAGTTATGTTATGCAAGTCCATCAAGTTATGTTATGCAAGTTCATCAAGTTATGTTATGCAAGTTCATCAAGTTATGTTATGCAAGTTTGATATGTTATGATATGCAAGTTTGCCATGCTATGTTATGCAAGTTAATCATGTTATGATATGCAAGTTTATCATGTTATGTTATGCAAGTTTGATATGCAAGTTTGTCATATGATATGCAAGTTATGTTATGCAAGTTTGGGTTGATCATTTGGTTCATGTTATCATGTTATGCAAGCTTATCTTGAGTATATGAACATAAAGCTCCAAGCTTTATGCTAAAGGTTGCATTTTGGCAACATGTAAGTTATCATATCTCTTATGATAACTTGCATGTGAGGCCAAATGCGAACTTATGGCCATTTCCACATGTCATTTATCACCATGTATCACCAATATGCTAAGTTTGGTTTTATGCATGCTTTTGAGGCCTAAAATGTAATATGCAAGTATATGAACATATGTACATTTCATATGCCACCATGATGAACTTGTGGCATCAACACCTTTATGTCATGATTATGCCAAGTTCCCTCTTTCTATCATTTATGCGCTATTGCGATATGTAAGCGATGGGATTGCGTTTCGGGTTGGGTAAACTTAAAAGACATAAAAACATAAGCTTGGGAATTTACCTATTAAGTTAGGTCTACCCATTGGGAATTTACCTATTAAGTTAGGTCTACCCAATTGCTTGAAAATTTGTAACATGTTTTGGAAACATGATGGACATGACACTTAGAAAAGATAAGTGTGACCAACTCGAGGTTGGGTTGAGTTTGTAGCGTAAACCTACCCGGAACCGACCGGCTTAACTAGTTGCTACAAACAATAGGACACAATGTGAGAAGTTGGCCATGTTGTACCTTGAACCCGAGGTTAGACCAAGTTGTGGTGTAAAGCTACCCGGAACCGACCGGCTTAACTAGTAACCGCAACAAAGTCTAATGTGAGAGGTTAAGGCGCATTAAATTAATTAATGGCTCATGATTAGGGTTAAGTCATGGACCGCTTGAATACTTAACCAATTAAACACGATGGGTTGGTAGGGTTAAGTCATGAACCTTGGGTACACTTAACCAACTTGGTACTTGAATGGGTTGGGTTAACCACATTTAACCCATTAAGGAAACCCTAGTTACGTGGTACTTTGCACCAGTAACCCTCTTAGTTGTATCATGATACCCTAGGGACTAGGCTAGGGAGGGGCACGATTACTGGATGCCATGTAAGCGACCAAAACGACGGCTGAGTAGGTGCGCCGGTGTAGGTTCAGGCGGGCCATGGTCGTGCACATGGTCCGAAGTTGAAAAAGCAGGCACAGGCACCAGTAGGTTTAGACTATGCGTGCATTGATTTGTGTCAGTGGTTGACACCCTAGGACTTGATACACCCTAGGGTGGACCTAGCACAGTTTAGCTACACTTCGTAGTTGGGCCGTATGACACCGACACTTGACGAGTTAGGCTTATAGGGAGCCGATCGACTAGACCGTGCTAGTTGGACCTTGGTTTGGGTCATTCATGATGTTGGGCCAAACTTGGGCCTGGGGATTACTTCTTGTTTACACTTTGGACCTCGTATTGGGGTCACTTCATGTTATTGGGCCAAAGCTTGGGCCAAGGGATCAATACTTGTTTATTCAAGTCATGTTAGTCTGCTAGTACACCTGTGGTGCAAAACCTTAATCCCGATTATGCGATGAAACCTTTATCTACCTTGTTAATTAGTCATCATGCTAGTATGTTGTTATCCTTATGTCCATCCCTGCTGCTCATGCCAGTTAACTTTATCAGTTTACATTGATTGTAGTAGGGCTTACTCAGTCTTTTTGACTGACCTGTTTTCTTTCACCTCTTTTCTTCCGTTTCCCCCCCACCCCCCAGGTTCTCAGGGTGGGAACGTCGGAGCTTAGCTTGGATTTCGGATTGCTTGCTTGTGGGATTTCAGCTCATGTACGGTTTCGACATGAAGCTAGCTATGGTTATCACTTATTTGGGATAGTACTTATGTATTTCAGTTTTTCAGTTGATGTTGTTTTTATCTAGACTTGTTTTTTTTGGAAAGCTATGTTGTACCAGACTTGTTTTGAAATGGTTTAAAATCTTCCGCTGTTTTATCTATGTTATTTACTCTGTTTACATATACACATATGTTCTTGTTCTGCCTTGATATATCATTATGCATGTTTACCTGATTCAAACGCCCCTCCAAAGTCAGAGTACTTGCAAGAGCCACTCTGGCGGAGGTGGGGTGTTACATTTGGTATCAGAGCATATGGTTTACGAGAAGGAACAAAAAGGTTTTTAAACTTTTGGAAAACTATTTTCAAAACCAAGTATAAAGTATTTTCCAAAGAAAAATCTAGTTTATTTTAAAGGCTATTCCCCAAAAAGCCATTAGCAAAATCCCTTCGTTTTTCTCCATTCTGAATCTGTCTTTTTCTTCGTTTTTAGTATGGCCGATCACTTTGCTATTCCGGAGGGAGTACACGTACCTGTTTGGTATAGGAGGCTTTTGGAGGCTAGGGCGACCGAAGCCGGCCCCGCAGATGTTCCTCCTCCTCCGGCAGTTAACGTTCCTCCTCCTCCTCCTCCGGTAATTAATGTTCCTCCTCCTCCTGTTGCTGAGGTTCCTCTTCCTCCTCCCCCTCAGCATCCTCAGGCCGACTTCGCAAAGACTTGCAAAGATTTCAAAGCAATGGGTGGCAAGAATTTTCAAGGCACTGAGACTTTTGTAGAGGCCAGAAATTGGTTGAAAGAGACCGAGGATTTATTTGCTATCTTTGTGTTAGACGATCAGAGGAAGATCTTGTTGGCGGTTTGGCTTATGAAGGATGAAGCCGCTTATTGGTGGGAAGTCACCAATGGGACTAGGCCTGTTGAGACTTGGGCCGATTTCAGGGCAAGGTTCGTGCTTAAGTTTCTATCTTCTGCTGAGGAGAATCAGCAAATGGAGAGGTTCATAACTTTGAAACAAGGAGATATGTCTGTCAAAGAATATATGAACAAATTCAATCAGTTAGCTTGTTTTGGCTTGGATATGGTGAATACTCCTCAGAAGAAGGCTCTTCATTTTGCTAGAGGATTGAATGAGCCATTGCAGGGATTGTCTATGTCACATATTCCCCATGGGGCCACGTTTGAGAGCTTGGTTGATATGGCGTTACTTCAGGAAGATGACAAGAAAAATGATACTCAAACCAAGAAGACTGATTCCCAGGGAAAAGGAAATCAGGGTAATCCAAGTGGTCAGAGCAGTCAAGGCAATCAGAACAACAAGAACAACAAGGGCAACAAGAATAAGGCAAAGGAAACAAGAAAGTGCAACTTCTGTGGGATTGTTGGGCACATAGTCAAGGACTGTAGGAAGAAGAGAAGGAAATTGGGTGGGTGCTTTCACTGTGGAGAGACGGGACATTTTAACAAGGATTGCCCTAGGAAGCAAGGGCAAGGCCAGGGTCAGCCTCAGCGTGCTGGACCTTCAGGAGGGCAAGTTCATGCTCTCAATGCCGCTCCAGTTCCCGATCAAGGTAGTATTTCTGTTGAGAGCCTTGTATACATTTCTGATTTTCCTGTTTGTACCTTGTTTGATTTTGGTGCATCACATAGTTTATTTCATCTGATCTAATTGAAAGTTTGCACCTAAGTACTAATCTAGTTAAGGATCCCGTGTGTGTTTTAATTCCAATTGGGGGTTCCGCCCATTTGTCTGTTATCTACGTGGATCTGAAAATCTCTATCTTTAGTGTAGAGATCTCGTGTGATGCTTATATTCTCGGTTTCATGGGGTATGGGTTGATTTTGGGCTTGGATGGGTTGTCCAGTTTTGGAGCCATCCTTGATTTTTGAGCATAGGGTTGTGAGGCTCATGAATCGCCTCGGTGACACCCTAAAAATTTCTTGTAACCCTATGGGTCCCGTCATGTTGTGTTATCTTGAATCCCTCAACTCGTCTATCGATAGTTTGCAATCGGTGAGGGTGGTCCGAGAATATCCTGATATCTTGGGTGAAGTGAAGGGGGGTTAGCCCCAAGCGAGAGATTGATTTCCGCATTTATCTGGTTGATAATGCCAAGATAGTTTCGTGGCCGGTTAGGCACATGGTCCCGCAAGATGAGAGTTATGAAAGCAAGTCAAGTAGTTGCTTGAGAAGAACTTCATTAGACGAAGTATATCTGAATGGGGAGCGCCTGTAGTATTTACTACCAAGGCAGATGGTTCTCTTCGACTTTGTGTCGATTATCGTGAGTTAAACAAAGAGAATAGACAACCATTGCCAAGGATCGATGATTTGTTCGATCAGCTTGTAGGAACATCTGTTTTCTCTTGATCTTGCTATTGGATTCCATCAGCTCAGAGTAGCTGAAGATAGTATAGGCAAGACTGCGTTCAGAACTCCAGATGGATTCTTAGAATGGCTGGTCATGCCATTCAGTTTGGCTAATGCACCCGCCTACTTCGTGGACTTGATGAGTAGGGTGTTCAGGGAGTTCTTGAACAAGTTTGTCGTGGTCTTCATAGATGATATTCTGGTCTTCTCTAAGGATGAGGAAGAGCATGCAAGGCACCTCGTGGAGGTGATGGATACGCTTAGAGCGCATCAGTTGAAAGCCAAGTCCTCCAAATGTCATTTTGGAGAAAAAGGAGTTAGATTCCTTGGGCATATAGTTTCTAAGCAAGGCTTAGCGGTGGATCCCGCTAAGGTAGTTGCAGATCAGGATTAGAAGACTCCAAGGAATGCAACTGAAGTAAGAAGTCCTCTCCGTTTAGTTAGTTAGTTAGCGTCCCTTGAGCTTAAATCTACCCTTCTGGATCATGTAGGGACTTCACAGAAAGAAGACCCGCAGTTAGTCGAGATCATGGACAAGTTGACTCGAGGCGAGATGGTAAGTCACCTCGCTATAGATGACAAGGGATGGCTAAGACGCGATGAGAGAAAGAAGGTTCTTGATGATGCACATCACTCGAGGAGGTGGCCGAGTTGGTCCCAAGGTGCATGTTGTTCCAACAGGTTAAAGGCCAAGTCATAAAAGCCCGGTGGGCCATTATACCCGTTGGAGGTCCCCGCAATGGAAGAGGGAAAAACATCACGAAGGATTTCGTGGATGGACTGCCTAGGTCAAGGAAAGAGAATACGGGCATGTGGGTCATAGTAGGTAGACTCACGAAGAGCGCTCATTTCACTCCGGTAAAGAGCGGAAGGACTGCATCATAGCTAGCGACAGTTTACTTTCAAGAAATAAAGCGGTTGCACGAGGTTCCCTAAATTATAGTTAGTAACCAGGACTCAATCTTCACTAGCCAGTTTTGGGATAGTCTACGGGAAGTCATGGGCAAGCAACTGAATCTAAGCACGGCATATCATTCGCAGGCGGATGGTTCATTGGCAACGTGGATTGGTATTTTCAAGAAAAGTTCTGCTGCGTGGAATACTTTATGGTAAGTAAACGAGATCCAGGATTCACTAGTGAATTTTGGAGAGCTTGCATGAAATCATGAGGTCGTGGTTATGTTTAAGCCAAGAATGATAGAAGAAGAGTAAGTGAAAGAGGAAGACGAGAGGCGACAATGAAATGGGTTCCAACTCATATTAGGAAATAGGAGTTAAGAAGCCAAGAAATCATGAGGTAAAAGACGGTCAAAGCATAGTGGAGTTAAACTCAAGGAAATGTGACTTGGAAGGCTGAAGGCTAGATACGCGCATCATATCTCTTTCTAAGAGTATATCCTTGATCCTTGTTTTCCTGTGGAACTTACTCGCATGTTATCTTTTTATGTATATCCTCTCGGTCCCATTTTCGGTCCTATTTCTATCGGGAGGTATGACTTATTGGCTAGTAATACATGTCAGGGTTTGAAGGGGGTCCGTTAGGTTGACTAAACCTTTTGGGCTTTTATAGAATATAGGTTGGGTTAGGAAGGGATTTCTCGTAATCCGAAAGGAGTATATCCTGCTTATCTTCCCGATCTCTTTGTAGCATATCTTTCTTTTTCTATCTATATCATGTTAATCTTGTCATGAGAACCTTAGGAAGAAACCCTTTGGATGAAACATGTGTTTGAAACATGTTATGCTTGATGGTTGCAAGTGGTTGCAAGTGTTTGCAAGTGGTTACTCGTGGATGCATTATACACGTTAGGCACTAGATCGGCTCACACACTCCTCATATTGCATATGCATGAGTGTTTACGCTTATTCATGGATGAAAATTTTTGTGTTATCACATGGATGTTGCATATGGATGTATGTTATGTGCACACATATAGATGTTATACATTATGTTAGGAATTGCATACATATGGATTCATTTCACTAACATAATTTGCATTGATGATATTTGCATTAGATAAGTATATATACACAAACCTTTGCATATGTTCATGCAACATTTAGAATCTTGTAAGGACAATGATTGCTCGTGGATGATGTTTTGAGTAGATGGATGTTGGATGGTAGGATACGTTCTTCCTAACTTGAAGATTTCGGGGACGAAATCCTTTAAGGAGGGGAGAATGTAACAACCCGTATTTTCAATAACCTGTTATAACATAAATCGAGGCAGAATTTAATTCTAAAATCTGAATCAAGGGAAACGGGCTGTGCCATTGCGTTCGTCTCGGAAAAATACGCGAAATAGAGTCCGAGTTTTCGAAAATCGGAGTCCGTATGAAGAAGATATGGACGAACGAAGTTAGGCAGAAAAACCGAAAACAAGCCAGAATGCACTGGCGCACTTGTGAAGTGCGCCAGCACAAAAATACACTGGCGCACTTGGGAAGTGCGCCCGTGTCGAGCCAGAAGCCTGCACAGCTTTCTGGCTTGACCCTGGCTGGCTTGGTGCACCTGTTTTGGTTCTCTGGTCTGTTCTGCTGGTCTATGACGATTTTTGATGGTTTAGATCTAAACTAGGGTTAATCCTATGGCCTAAACTAACCTAAACTTCTATAAAAGGACCCCTAAACCTAGCCTAAATCATCATTATTCATTCATACAACTAAACTATGGCAAAATCAATCCTCTCATGGCCTCCACTCTCTTCATAAAATTCCTAAATAAATTTATAAGTGATTTTCCACGCATACAAGTGTTTTCAAACTTGTATGAGCATCATTAGCTTGCATTCAAGTCAAGTTTCTATATTTGCATCATAAAGAAAGAGTTTTGATCATTTTGGCTCAAGGGTTTTTATGTTAGAGCTTGCATTTTGGGTCTATTTGATTGCATAAGGGCTTTGTCATATCTTTTGTGCCTTCATAAGTATTGTAAGCCCTATCCTACTTTCATACTTAAACTCTAAAGTTAAATGTATGATATGCAAGTTTGCCATAATATGCAAGTTTACTATGATGTGTTATGCAAGTTCATCAAGTTATGTTATGCAAGTTCATCAAGTTATGTTATGCAAGTTCATCAAGTTATGTTATGCAAGTTTGATATGTTATGATATGCAAGTTTGCCATGCTATGTTATGCAAGTTAATCATGTTATGATATGCAAGTTTACCATGTTATGTTATGCAAGTTTGATATGCAAGTTTGTCATATGATATGCAAGTTATGTTATGCAAGTTTGGGTTGATCATTTGGTTCATGTTATCATGTTATGCAAGCTTATCTTGAGTATATGAACATAAAGCTCCAAGCTTTATGCTAAAGGTTGCATTTTGGCAACATGTAAGTTATCATATCTCTTATGATAACTTGCATGTGAGGCCAAATACGAACTTATGGCCATTTCCACATGTCATTTATCACCATGTATCACCAATATGCTAAGTTTGGTTTTATGCATGCTTTTGAGGCCTAAAATGTAATATGCAGGTATATGAACATATGTACATTTCATATGCCACCATGTTGAACTTGTGGCTTCAACACCTTTATGTCATGATTATGCCAGGTTCCCTCTTTCTATCCTTTATGCGCTATTGCGATATGTAAGCGATGGGATTGCGTTTGGGGTTGGGTAAACTTAAAAGACATAAAAACATAAGCTTGGGAATTTACCTATTAAGTTAGGTCTACCCATTGGGAATTTACCTATTAAGTTAGGTCTACCCAATTGCTTGAAAATTTGTAACATGTTTTGGAAACATGATGGACATGACACTTAGAAAAGATAAGTGTGACCAACTCGAGGTTGGGTTGAGTTTGTAGCGTAAACCTACCCGGAACCGACCGGCTTAACTAGTTGCTACAAACAATAGGACCCAATGTGAGAAGTTGGCCATGTTGTACCTTGAACCCGAGGTTATACCAAGTTGTGGTGTAAAGCTACCCGGAACCGACCGGCTTAACTAGTAACCGCAACAAAGTCTAATGTGAGAGGTTAAGGCGCATTAAATTAATTAATGCCTCATGATTAGGGTTAAGTCATGGACCGCTTGAATACTTAACCAATTAAACACGATGGGTTGGTAGGGTTAAGTCATGAACCTTGGGTACACTTAACCAACTTGGTACTTGAATGGGTTGGGTTAACCACGTTTAACCCATTAAGGAAACCCTAGTTACGTGGTCCTTTGCACCAGTAACCCTCTTAGTTGTATCATGATACCCTAGGGACTAGGCTAGGGAGGGGCACGATTACTGGATGCCATGTAAGCGACCAAAACGACGGCTGAGTAGGTGCGCCGATGTAGGTTCAGGCGGGCCATGGTCGTGCACATGGTCCGAAGTTGAAAAAGCAGACACGGGCACCAGTAGGTTTAGACTGTGCGTGCATTGATTTGTGTCAGTGGTTGACACCCTAGGACTTGATACACCCTAAGGTGGACCTAGCACAGTTTAGCTACACTTTGTAGTTGGGCCGTATGACACCGACACTTGACGAGTTAGACTTATAGGGAGCCGATCGACTAGACCGTGCTAGTTGGACCTTGGTTTGGGTCATTCATGATGTTGGGCCAAACTTGGGCCTGGGGATTACTTCTTGTTTACACTTTGGACCTCGTATTGGGGTCACTTCATGTTATTGGGCCAAAGCTTGGGCCAAGGGATCAATACTTGTTTATTCAAGTCATGTTAGTCTGCTAGTACACCTGTGGTGCAAAAACTTAATCCCGATTATGCGATGACACCTTTATCTACCTTGTTAATTAGTCATCATGCTAGTATGTTGTTATCCTTATGTTCATCCCTGCTGCTCATGCCAGTTAACTTTATCAGTTTACATTGATTGTAGTAGGGCTTACTCAGTCTTTTTGACTGACCTGTTTTCTTTCGCCTCTTTTCTTCCGTTTCCCCTCCCCCCCCCCAGGTTCTCAGGGTGGGAACGTCGGAGCTTAGCTTGGATTTCGGATTGCTTGCTTGTGGGATTTCAGCTCATGTACGGTTTCGACATGAAGCTAGCTATGGTTATCACTTATTTGGGGATAGTACTTATGTATTTCAGTTTTTCAGTTGATGTTGTTTTTATCTAGACTTGTTTTTTTTGGAAAGCTATGTTGTACCAGACTTGTTTTGAAATGGTTTAAAATCTTCCGCTGTTTTATCTATGTTATTTACTCTGTTTACATATATACATATGTTCTTGTTCTACCTTGATATATCATTATGCATGTTTACCTGATTCAAACGCCCGTCCAAAGTCAGAGTGCTTGCAAGAGCCACTCTGGCGGAGGTGGGGTGTTACAGGCGCCCTCCCTTGTCTCGTGTGCGTCGAGATGCGCCTCCGTGAAGTCCTCAACTTCAGACCGCCACCGTGGATGACTGGAGCCACCAAAGTGGGCCCCACTTCCGGTGCAGGTGCGCCTCTCCACGCCCAACCTCGTGGTACCCTCTGATCAACGTAATACTTCACGGATTCAAAGAAAAATCAAGACCTAGTTTTGAAGGTTTTTAGAGAGGTACGGCTGATATTATTTTAAACTATTCTATAGCACTTTAAAGCGCTATGGTTTGTGATATCACTATAAAAATTGTATCTTTTTCGTTTGTTGACGAAATTCAGTGAAACAAGAGACAGTGGACTCGTGTGGATGTCTTCTACATTCTAGAAGAGACCGCATATTTTTCTGAGCCTTCTGCTATTTTTGGTGGAGTGGAACCCAATGTGAGATTTCTGAAATATAAACTATATGGAAAACAACGATGTATAAATTATATAGTCGAAGTATGAGTTATATAAGCGTTGTCCATGTATAAGCGTTGTATAAGTTTTATGTTCGATGTATAAGTTATATATGCGTTGTAAAAATAATATATGCGTTGAAATGAATTGAAGTGATATTGAAATGAAATCGAAATATAGTTATATACGTATATCTATATATATATACACTCCCCTCGTCCACAGACCATGGACGATAGATATTGGTTGTGATATTGTTTGGATTATTGGTTTATGTGAAAATTTGGTGAATATCATGAATGGTTGGTTTGAAATGACTGATTGTGACTAAAATCCCAACAGGATTAGTATATGGGAAAATTCGTCTGCGTACGAACTAGATATTGAAAATCCCCATTGTCAAAAGCTGCGAGGCTTTAAGGTAGAGCGAGGAGCCATACTAGCGATGACCCCGGTTTTAACTACCCTGCCGTGATGCTGCCGAAATTTTCTGAAATATTTCTGTGTTTGAATTAAATTCATGTGTTGAATGTTGAATAAAAATATATTCATGTGTTGAATGGAGTTCGTGTATTGAATAAATTCTTTGAAAAATAAAAATAACATTTTTATCATATATATATATATATTATACAAAATACTAGTGTTTTAAATAAATCGTTTTAACACAAAAAATAACATTTTACCTTACGTATAAACTTTATAAAAAAACCGTGTTTCGAAATAAATGGTTTTACAATTAAAATAACATTTTTATTATATATATAAACTATAGAAAATACTCATGTGTTGAATAAAGGACTAGAACGATAAAAATCATATTTTTATCGTATATGTGAAGTTAAAAACATTCATGTGTTGAATATATAGATTGAACGATAAAATCTACATTTTTATTGTGAATATGAAGTGCTAAAAATATTCATGAGTTGAATAAATATTTTTGATGATAAAAATATCATTTTTATCAAATATACGAAGTAATATGGTTTTGGAATCGAAGAATGAATTATATATTTATATATATATATATATATATATGTATAAATAAATAAAATAAATCGAATAATGAAGCTGCAGTTCGTGTTTTGAAACTGTGATTTCAAATGATTAGTGCAGGAGATCCGACCATCAGATTTTCCCAAAACCGAAACCGTTGGGTTTGCCTTGGAAATATCTTTCCAACGACACCCACTTTGTGGAAATCCAACGGTTGGATTGTCCGGAATGTTTAATTCAAATCTAAAGAAAAACAGCGCCAGAATCAATTATATATATATGTATATATATAATTAAATTAAATCGAATAACGACGTTGCAGTTCGTATTTTGAGATCGAAACTTCAAACGAGTGTACCGGGAGATCCGACCGTCGGATTTTCCCAAAGCTGAAACCATTGGATTTGTTTTGAAAAGATCTTTCTAATGATATAAAATCTGTGAAGATCCAACAGTTAGTTTTTCAGATATGTGTAAATCAAATCTGAAGAAAAACAGTGCCACGGCCGCGTTATGGCCTGAAGCGTCATTTGAATGAAATTGGCTACTTTTGAAATAAATAAAAATAGCGATAAATCGTTATAAAATATTATAAACGATATAGAATGGAAATAAACCAATTTTACCTGGTTTGCTTGAAATTTGATGGTTGACTGTGTTTGACATGAAAATTATACTAAAGAATTTATCTTTGATAAAAATAATGGGAACCTTTCCCTAAGAATGTGAAATTTAGAAACTAACTGAAGGTTAGCTAAGTCGAATGGTTTCCTGGGTTTTGATATGATGTTGGTTTTGTGCTTCGGGATTAATATTTGGGAAAATGTTCTCTTACTAATTTACGGTTAGTGACTGATGAATCGGAATGAGGCGTATGTTGTGTTTGTGTAGCACTTGTTTATTATATACGCGAGTTGCTCAGAAAGACCGGGTTTATCCCATTCTGAATAACTGAATCGACGATAAGAAGTCGATGATGAAGACGATGGTTGAAGACCGTAGATCTTCACCTCGGTTGGATGATAACTGATTTCCTGATTGAGAGGCATCCTGAAATATGGATAATGAGTGGTGATCATCCAGACGTACGTGGAGATCGATGGATATGCGAGGTATGTGGTGCCTCCGGTTTCGTTCAGACCAGAACGAACTTGTAAATGGACTGTGTGTCTGACAATTGATTTTGTTCTATGCTGATTGATCTCTATTAAATATATATCTGTTTGGCAGCGGAGAATTTATTCTCTTGCTTAACGCCCTTCTCTGAGACGTACGAGCTCAGAGGTTATATATCGATAGAAATCAGTCGCATAGAGTGAATTGCCTGTGTGGCATGCCTAAGTGGAAGATGATCAAGGCTTTTGCTGAAAAGCAAAGTCTTGTGGTTGATGATCAAAGCACGACCTGTGTGGCATAGCTTTGTGTATAACGTGAATTCGCGAGCCTCACACCCCGGTATGAACCAGAAACGGGAGAGGAACTCAGGAGGGCATGCGTTTCCTTCTAGCTAGAGGTGGTGTCAGTGCTTAAACTGGCTGACATTTATATTATTTTCACCTATGTGGTTGTTGCTGTTGCGAGGCACCTCGAATATATCGATGACTATGTGAAGCCGATGGAGTCATTCGTCGGCTCATTTACGCCCCAAAGGGTGGTGAAACGTAGTGTTCAGGCATTTTAATCCACATCGGTGGACCGACCCTGACGATCCAAGGGTCGATGCGCTCTGACCCTGTGGCTCGGGCTAGATAGTCGCGAAGTCGGTAAGGACTATCTTTTGCCTTGGTTCATGACGGAAATCCAATTTCCAAATACGTGACTGTGCGGTTTTGATTGTATACCTATATATGGCAACATAGTGGTATGGGGCATTAATGTCGTCTATGATTGATACTTATGATTTGAAATTGTTTTTGAAACATATGAACGCTAGTAATAATACCAAATGCTTTTGTTTTATTCGTATCAAGCATATTTGGCCATTATAAGGTAAAAACTCTATCCTCCGGTTTGCGTTGCATTGTGTGATGAGAACTGAGTCTTATAATGGCTTCATTTTTATAAAAAACATTGCTATGTTTGAAAAATTTACTTGTTTTAAAGCACTGGCAATCCAATGGAGTAAACCCGTTCTGCGAAAGTGGCGTGGCCCTGTGATTAGCCATATTATACAATGTGTTAAGTAGATTTCTCATACCAGTCCCATGACTGACTCGTAGTTTGTTTCACTTGCAAACTCGGGTGCCCCTCTTTCTACACGGGAAGCCTTGTATTCAGGGTTTAACAAGCTCTTTCTAGATAGCTGGAGCTGAAGACGGATTCTATCATTTATCTCTTTTTATGCTGTTTAGCTCCTATTGTACATATTATGTTTGTTTCCGCTGTAGACATTTATTTATAGTTGAACTGTATTTGTACTAAGTATGATCCTGTATACTGTGTAACTCTGATGATTATGTTTATCCAGTGTATTCTATTGTACATTATCTGGTGTATTTATTTATTTCTGTTCTGCTATAATCTGTTTATGTGTTATATTTCAAAGATTACCCTAGACACCATAGTACGAGGTTTTGGGGACGTCACATATTTTGAACAATTCGCAAATGATTTTGGAAAAATGAAGCTATCATAAGCTCGTCACACATCACACAATGCAAGCGCACACCAAATGAGCTAGTTTTGTCTGATGATAACTAAAAATGCCTTCATACATTGAAATCCTCTTTCAATACTATTATTAGTGCATAGTATTGAAAACGTTTCACAAATAAATATATTAATCTTAGCAAGCATAGTGGCTATGCCCACATACATAGTTTACAAACAAAACGAAAGGCTCGTATTGGTCGTTACGTTCCAATATGATGGTTCCTGACACGAAAGATCAATTAGGACACGATCAATGTAATAACCCGGAAAATGTGAACCAGTTTAAAATTTTTAAATTAGGTTATTACCAAGAAATTTGAATAGTTGAAATAGCATATTTCAATAAAATATAGAATTGGGTATAATATTGCAGTTTGAAATTTTGAATACAAACTTTGTCTGACTGTACCGGGTGGAAAATATAACGGATTTTGACGAAACTGAAAATATTTAAATCTGTTTATCAATACCTTTCTAACGAATCTGAAAAATCGAAATTTCATAACGGAAATCAAAAGTTATGGCCAAATGAATTTTCAGAAAGGTCGCTATATAGTATATATAGCCCTTGAAAATTGAGATTTTGCATACGACCTCGGAATTCGACGAAACCACTTTTGTTGGGTCCGGGATGTCAAATTATTGCTAAATTTCAAAGTTCATAATTTTTGAAGCTAGTATGTGAGCAGGGCAAAGGATAATGTGTTTGGTCAAATTCTGTTAAAATGGGTCGACCTAAAAATGGCCGTTTTTCAAACGAGCTCAGAATTCGACGAAACTGGTTTTGTTAGGACCGTATCGTCAAAACAAAGCTAGATTTATTTTTCTGGAATTTTTCGATTCAGTTTGTGGCCCTGGCAAATTGAAATGTACGTTTAAATTAAATATCGAATGTTTTATATTTTAATTTGAAAAATAACTGACTGTAACAGTCGAAATGGCCAACGAAACATATCCCATTGTATCCGGAATGGGGCTATTTAGCTAGGGGCGACAGTCGTTGGGTTTAAAAAGGAGTCTGTTTGCAAAAACACTATTTAAATATTTCTATAAAGCTCTGGCCAATAGGAAAATTTCTTTTATAAAAAAAAATACGAAGAAACCCTAGCCGCCGCGATTTGGACGACTCACGAAGCACGAAGCTTCTCGTCGACTTTGCCGCCGCCTCAGGCGATTTCGCCGCCGCCGCCAGTTAGAGCTTCTGACCACCGTAGTCCCCTCTCCACATCCGACCCAGTCTCGCCACCATCAGAGCCGCCGCCATCGAGTTCTGGCGCTCCAAAGTCGGCACGTTTAAGCCGCCGCCCAGGGTTCATCTCGACGTCGAACTGGAGGAGACTGGTGGCGCCGGAAAGCTCTTCCCTCCCTCGACGACGTCCAACAGTCTGATCATCCTATAGAGCTACAAATCAAGAGAAAAATCCAAACCTAGAATTGAGCAGGTTTGAAAACTAACGGCTTATATAATTTTAAACGTTTTTAACACTTTAAAGCGTTGCAAAACTTTGAAAAATAATATCTTTTTCGTTCTTTAACGAAATTCGATGAAACAGGAGACACCATGACCGCAAGGAGGCTCTCTACATTCTAGAAGAAGCCGCGGATTTTTCTGACCTTCCTACGATTTTTAGCACCGCAATAACCAATGTGAGGAATCTAAACTATTTGTGTGAATGAAATCGCGTTGTATAAATTATATAAGCGAAGTGTAAATTATATACGCATTGTATACCTCATGTACATGTGTTGTATAAGTTATATTAGCGATGTATAAATTATACAAGCGTTGAATGAAACATATATGCTTTGAATTGTGATGAAATGCAAGTGAATTATTATATATTATATATATATACTCCCCTCGTCCACAGACCATGGACGATATTTATTGCTTGTGATTGACGTGATATTATATGGTATGACGAATGGTTGGAAATAATTGTTTGTGGTTGATATTATGGTTGAAAAATACCTTTGTGGTTGAAAAATACCCTCTTGTGGTTGAAACAAAATAGAATAGGATTGTGGAATTGAAAATAAAACATGCCGCCTGCGTGCGAACTAGATGCATGATCCCCATTGTCAAAAACCGCGAGGTTTTAAGGTAGAGCGAGGAGCCGTACTAGGGACGGTCCCGGTTTTAACTACCCTGCCGTTATGCTGCCGAAATTTTCTGAAATATCTATGCATTAGAATATTTTTCATTCGTTGAAATAAATATGTTCAAATTTTATCTAATATTCATGTGTTGAGTTGCAATTCATTCGTTGAGTTGAAATTCATGTGTTGAATATTATTCGAATTTAAATAAATGGCTTTAGCGATAAAAATCACATTTTTATATATATTCAAATTTTATCGAATATTCATGTGTTGAGTTGCAATTCATTCGTTGAGTTGAAATTCATGTGTTGAATATTATTCGAATTTAAATAAATGGCTTTAGCGATAAAAATCACATTTTTATATATATTCAAATTTTATCGAATATTCATGTGTTGAGTTGCAATTCATTCGTTGAGTTGAAATTCATGTGTTGAATATTATTCGAATTTAAATAAATGGCTTTAGCGATAAAAATCACATTTTTATATATATTCAAACTTTATCGAATATTCATGTGTTGAGTTGCAATTCATTCGTTGAGTTGAAGTTCATGTGTTGAATGTTATCATCTTTTAAAAATAAAATGAATTGACAATGAAAACTATATTTTTATAGTGAATAAGAAGTGTTAAAAATACACATGCGTCGAATAAATATTTTTGACGATAAAAAAATATTCCTTTTATCATGTATACGCTTAGTTAAAAATACACATGTGTTGAATAAATATTTTTGATGATAAAAATATCCCTTTTATCATGAATACGCTTAGTTAAAAATACACATGTGTTGAATAAATATTTTTGATGATAAAAATATCCCTTTTATCATGTATACGCTTAGTTAAAAATACACATGTGTCGAATAAATATTTTTGATGATAAAAATATTCCTTTTATCATGTATACGCTTAGTTAAAAATACACATGTGTTGAAATCAATAATAATTTGCTAGAAATATTATTATTAGCTTTGTTCTGCATATATATACATGTGTTGAATAGGAAAATGGATTAGCTGTAGAGTAAAGAAATTATTTGCGTGCCCGACAAATAGGTAAACCTTGATGAGTTGGCTGCGCAATTTTATTTATATATCAACTCCTGTGAATGCCATTGGATGCGGAGTGCTGGTTTTTCTGTGTGAAATAATAAACAACGCCATAGGATAGTAACAATTAATTTTGAATTACACTACATGGTATACTTCTTGATGATAGGCATACTTCATCATATTCCACATAAGCAATTGGAGCTTGTGTGACGAGGTGAAAGATTTACCATACAAGCAAGAGGCTTGTATGGCGATGACTATGTACTACAGGTTGAACTGATGACTGATATGGACTATATAAATTATAACGATAAATTGCCAGATTAATAAAAACCCCACATGGGTCTGGAGTTGACAATAATCATGTCGCTCTAGTTATTAGATACGGCACATGGACTATTTATTTCCACACGGAAACGGGGTGACGGGAATTTATTCTCTGGAGTGATTATCAGTACATGCTCCCCCGTAAACACCAGGATATATCACTATAAATATGTGAATGATTTTTAGGATTTATTGGGTACCAAATACGGCCCAATAAATTTCCAAACCCCTCCCCGTATAAAGGAGGTTATGGCGAAATTTTTCGAAATATTAAGGCGTTAGTGAAATATTTGTAGTGAAAACCATAGTTGAAAATATAAAATAAACCATAGTTGAAACAATAGAATGAACTATAATTATATATATAAATATAAATATAATTACAGGGAATAAAGGCCGTGCAGTTCCCGTTTCGGAATCGTAATTTGAAACGATTAGTTAGAGAAATCCGACCATCGGATTTTCTCGAAACCGCAATCGCTAGGTTCGCCTTGGAAATATCTTTCCAACGGCACCAACCTTGTAAAAATCCAACGGTTGGATTGTCCGGAATGTTTAATTCAAATCTGAGGAAAAACAGCGCCCGAATCGTTTATATTTATATATAAATATAAATATAATTAAATTAAATCGAATAACGACGCTGTAGTTCGAATTTTGAAACCGTAACTTCAAACGACTAGTGTGGAAGATCCGACCGTCGGATTCTCACGAAACTGGAACCGTTGGGTTCGTTTTGGGAATATCTTCCCACTGATATAGACTTTGTAGAAATCCAACGGCTAGATTTTCCGATATATGTAAAACAATTTAAGGGAAAAACAGCGCCACGACACGACCTGAAACGTCGTTTAATTAAATATGGCCATTTTTAAATAAATAAAAATGGCGAAAAATCATTATAAAATATTATAAGCAATATTGATTGAAAATAAACCAATTGGGCTTGAATTGTTTGATATTTGATGGTTGTATGTGTATGACATGAAAATAACACTAAAAAACCGAAAGATGGATGTCGAATAATATAACCATAAAATGAATCGGTTTAAATTCTAATGACGTGAATTATTTGAAAAGGCCGAGCTAACCCTCATTTCAAATAATTTATCGAGCGATTCGAATTGGGAAATGCAAAGACGATTCAAGACCGACGATCTTCGTATCGGTTGGATGGGCGCTACTGAGGTTCCTGACCGGAGTAGCTACCGAAAAGGGACGGAAGTAGTAGCCGTCTGAACGTATGTGTTGATTGGACGGATATACGAGGAATTTGACGCCTCCGGTTTCGTTCAGACCCAGGACGGACTTGTAAATGGACTGTGTGTCTGACATTAGATTTTGTTCTATACTGATTGATCTCTGTTAAATATATATCTGTTTGGCGGCGGAGAATTTATTCTATTGCTTAACGCCCTTCTCTGAGACGTACGAGCTTAGAGGTTATATATCGATGGAAATCAATCGTATGGAGTGGACTGCCTATGTGGCATGCCAAGATGCTGTGATCAAGGCTTCTGTTGCAAAGTAAAGTCTTGTGGATGATGATCAAAGCAAGGTCTACATGGCCTGGCTTTGTGTATTTCGTAGATTCGCGAGCCTCACACCCCGGTATGAGTTAAAAACGGGATACGGACCGCTGGGAGAGCACGACGTTTCTTTCTAACTATGGTGGTGTCAGTGACTTACCAGCCCTGACATATATATCTACTTTTCACCTTTGTGGTTGTTGGAATGCGAGGCGCCTCGATTATAGGTCTGTAAGGACCGGGAACCGTGTGTTCAGGCATAATTAATCCTCTAACGTAAGTGAGGACCGGCCCAGCCGCATCCAGGGGTTACCCAGAGTGTGTAGTCCCGAGGCATTTGCTAGAGTGTCTCGAAGCGGAGAGGAGCTTGCCCCTTGCCTCGACTCATGACGGAAATCCAATTTCCAATACCAAATAACGGACTTGATTGTAGTACTAGTATGGTGACATAGTATATGGTAGCTATGCCGCCTATGATTGATATTTATGATGCTATTCATTTTTGAAACATATATGCACTAGTAATAATATCAAATGATTTCGCTTTACACGTATCAAGCATATTTGGCTATTATAAGGTAAAACTCTATCCTCTGGCTTGCGTTGCATTGTGTGATGGGACCTGAGTCTTATAATGGCTTCATTCTTTCTAAAAACATTGCGTTGTTTTAAAAGAATTTACTTTGTTTTAAATGCACTAGCAATCACTGGAGTAAACCCATTCCGCGGAAGTGGCGTGGTCCTATGATTTGCTATTACTGTTGTTTAACTGTTAAATAGATTCCTCATACCAGTCCCCATGACTAACTCGTTGTTTGTTTCACTTTGCAAACGCGGGTGCCCTTATTTTCACACGGGCAACCTAGTACACAGGTGACAGGTGGTTTTTGGTTCTGCACTACTGCATAGAGTGCATTTTTGGCTCATGGCGAGGCTGACTTCACAGAGATGACTTTGATATTTTCCGCCATTACTATACTTATGTTATGATTCCGCCACGGGCGATGCAGACTGATTTATTTTCCGCATTTCTTATTATATGTATATGTATTCCGCCTTCGGCGATGTAGACTGATACCCTTATTATGTCTCACTGCATGTATGTATTCCGCCTCTGGCGATGATGACTGATCACTTTCCTTTCATTTACTAAGTTATATCCCATGTTATGCTATTCTGATATCCTACATGTTGTGATTCCGCTGTCATATCCATGTAAAATTATTTTATTTATTGTTTCTGCTATTATCTGTACTCTGCTATGATGATTAATGTGTTATTTCCCATTGATTATCCTTAATACCGCCCCTCGGATTTTGGGATCGTCACAGTTGGTATCAGAGCTTTGGTTAACCTTAGCTCCGGGATCTAACACATTAAACACCTCATCGGAATAGAATCAGTAGTGTTCTAATGTGAGTAGCTCATTAGAGATAGGATTAGCAATGTCCTAGAATGAGCTAAGCAGATTAGCAAAACAATTTGATCAGTACATCATCATTATCTTTCTTTGTATTCCCTTGCTTTATCATTTATGAAAATTATCAAATCTGTGAGCTTGACTCTTTTCTTGCTTATACAGTTCTCTTAGATGGCTACGCGAGGAGCAGCAGCTAGAGGAGGTCGTGGAGGCCGAGGAGATGCAGCAGGAGGACGGGGAAATATCCTCGTAGTAGTGGAAGGCCCTATTATTCAGCCACCAGCACCAGAAGACTTTGAGCTAGATAAAGTAGAAAAGAGGTACAGAAATCTTGGGGGAAAACATTTTACTGGCACTGGCACAGTGACCGAGGCAGTAGCTTGGTTGAAAACCTGTGAGAAAATCTTCGAAGGCATGGGTATGGGAACTAACAACAAAGCCCGACTTGGCATTTGGCTCCTTCAGGAAGAAGCAGAGCTGTGGTGGGATGCCATTACCTCAGAAGATGCCACTGGTACTATTCGGACTTGGGAGCAGTTCAAGACTTTGTTCAATGAGAAGTTTGTACCGGAACAAGCTCTAGAGAGGATGCGAGAGCAGTTTGCTAATCTCCAGCAGGGAGACCTCTCTATTCAGGATTATCTAAATAAGTTCACTCAGTTATCGTGCTATGCTCCAGAGCTGATTTTGACCAACAAAGCAAAGAACAAGAGGTTCATATTTGGGCTGAAGCGCAAGTACCACGATAGAGCTATGAGCAACATCAAACTCTCCTTTACAGAACTAGTAGAGATGGCTTGCAATTACGAAGACATGGATGAGAGGCATGCTAGCCAAGACCGCGCTAAAAGCCAAGCAGGAAATAAGCGCAAGGCTTCAACAGATCAACCCGAATCTAGCATTACCGCAGCCGCTACTCAGAAACCTGCAAAGATCCCGAAAGGAAATTGTTACAACTGCGGGAAGCCAGGTCACTTTTCTAATGTATGCAAAGCTCCAAGGAAACCAAAGGCAAATGACTCAGCCGAATGCTACAACTGCCATAAGAAGGGGCACTATAGCAGGAACTGTCCTCTGAAGCAGAATGCTCAAGTGGCTCATGTCTATGACGGGAAGACCCCGCCAGCTACCACCGATGGATCAGGTAAACCCGATGTCTTGGGAGGTACCCTTACCATTAAAAATATTCCTGTTTCTGTACTTTTTGATACTGGTGCATCACGTAGCTTCATTTCTGGTAACCTTGTTCACAAATTGAAATTAAAAAGAAGAAAACTTAAGGAACCAATTAAAGTTCAAAACCCGATAGGAGGTTCTGTTAGTCTCAGTTTATACTGCAGAGTGCCTATCTCTTATTCTCGTTACAAGTTTCCCATCCACTTAATTGTCATGGATTTATCGGAATTCGATGTTTTTCTCGGTTTGGAATGGTTAACCAAATATAAGGCCGAAGTTAGATGTGCCGAAAGAATCGTTAAAGTCGAAACGAAGCTTGGACCTATATATATACCGTGTCATGGCTCAGAAATTAATAGAGCAGAATTCTGGTCTTCTTTAGAAGTTATTCCCCCTTCGATAGAAAAGATACCGGTCGTGAAAAATTATGCGGATGTGTTTGAAGAAGTAGAAAACTTACCGCCGCAAAGAGAAATTGAATTTAGAATAGATTTAATTCCTAACGCCTGACCAATAGTACATCCAATAAGAAGAATGGCCCCGAAAGAAAAAGAAGAGCTAAGTAGTCAAACCCGAGAATTGCTTTGGAAAGGTCTAATCAGACCGAGCTTTTCAGCATGGGGAGCAGCAATAGTATTTGTCCCGAAATCAGACGGTACTCTAAGACTTTGGGTTGATTACCGAGATCTCAATAAGCAGACACTGAAGAACAAATATCCTTTGCCCCGAATAGATGACATGTTAGATCAATTAAATGGAGCAACAGTATTCTCCAGAATGGACCTAGCTACAGGTTTCCACCAATTACGTATAGCCGAAGACTGTGTTCCTTTAACAGCCTTCAGGGGTCCCGATTTATTCTACGAATGGTTAGTAATTCCGTTCGGCTTGTGTAACGCTCCGGCATACTTCGTTGATCTTATGAACATAGTGTTCCGTGGTGTGTTGAATAAATTTGTTCTAGTCTTCATCGATGACATTTTAATCTACTCCAAGTCGGAAGATGAACATGCAAAACATTTAGAACAAGTGTTGAAAATTCTAAGGAGAAATGTCTTGAAAGCTAAATTTTCTAAGTGTGTCTTCTGGCAGAATGAAGTTAAATTCCTAGGCCAAGTGGTATCAAAAGAGGGAATTGCTGTAGACCCAAGCAAAATTACAGCGATTCAGAACTGGAAACAATCTACTACCCCCACAGAAGTTCGAAGTTTCCTTGGATTTGCTAGTTACTATCGGAAATTCGTTCAGGATTTTTCAAAGATATCAGGAGTATTGACAAAGCTTACAAAGAAGCATGAGAAATTCAAATGGACACCCGAATGTGAAGAAGCTTTCCAAGAGCTAAAACTGAAGTTGACAACTGCTACAGCATTGACAATAATAGAAGGTAATCAAGACTTGACTGTATGGACTGATGCTTCTATTAGAGGGCTAGGCGCAGTGTTAATGCAAAAAGGCCAAGTGAACGCTTATGCCAGCCGTCAACTAAAGCCACATGAAAGAAACTATGCAACTCATGATCTTGAGTTATTAGCTATCGTGTTTGCTTTAAGAATCTGGAGGCATTATTTACTGGGCGAGAAATTCGAACTATTTACCGATCATCAATCCTTGAAATACCTGTTCACCTAGAAAGATTTAAACTTGAGGCAGCAGCGCTGGTTAGAATTTCTTGCAGCATACGATTTTGAAATTCTATACACCCCAGGGAAAGCCAATGTTGTAGCAGATGCGCTCAGCAGAAAGAATAAAATCATCGCCAGTTTTGTCATCACGTCTTCATTAATAGACAGGATCTCGACCCTTCAGATAGACGATGAATTTATTCAAAGAATCAGTCAAAGGAGGTGAATCCACAAGTTTTCGACTCGATGACAAAGGAGTTCTAAGATTAAAGGGTAGAATTTGCATCCCAAACCTTCCCGAGCTCAGAAGAGAAATACTTGATGAGTGCTACAAATTCAAATTAAGTATCCATCCCGGTGTGAGCAAAATATATAACGATATCAAACGTACATTCTGGTGGAGGTCAATGAAAAGAGATATCTCATTATATGTTAGCAGATGTCCCACTTGTCAGCTAGTTAAGAGTGATCAACAGAAATTGGCTGGACTATTACAACCATTAGAAATTCCAGGTTGGAAGTGGGAACAAATCTCAATGGATTTCATCGATGGCCTGCCTCGAACTAGAAAAGGAAACGACAGTATATGGGTAATCGTAGATCGCTTCACGAAGATTGCCCATTTCATACCTGTCCGATCCAACAGAACGGCTCAAAGTCTAGCACAGATTTACTTCAAAGAAATAGTTAAACTACATGGAGTGCCGCTCAATATAGTCAGCGATAGAGATCCCCTGTTTACTAGCAAATTCTGGGAAGCATTCCAGGAAGAATTGGGAACCAAATTAAATCTAAGCACCGCTTATCACCCACAGACAGACGGCCAAACTGAGCGGGTGAATAGAATTTTAGAAGATTTACTACGGGCTTGCGTTATCGATTTTGGAGGCTCACGGGAAGATCACTTACATTTAGCAGAATTCTCTTACAACAATAGCTATCAAGCAAGTTTGGGAATGTCCCCATTTGAAGCATTATACGGTAGACCGTGCAGATCTCCCGCATGTTGGGTAGAACCTGGCAATAGACTTGTGTTAGGGCCCGATATGATTCAAGAAGCATCGGATAAAGTCGATTTCATTAAGAAGCGATTAAAAACCGCACAGAGCCGACAAAAAAGTTATGCTGATGCGAGAAGAAGGGATATATCATTTGCCGTTGGCGATTATGTTTATTTAAGAGTTTCTCCAATGCGAGGAGTAATCAGATTTGGCAAGACTGGGAAGTTGGCAACGAGATTTATTGGTCCCTTTCCTATACTTGAACGGATGGGAACTCTTGCATATAGGGTTTCATTACCTAATTGGTTGCCTGGTATATATGATGTGTTCCACGTATCTCAACTCAGAAAACATGTTCATGATCCTGACCTTATTGTGGAAGAAGCAGCGCAACATGATATTGACATAACTCCAGAATTAGCACTCAGTAGAGAGCCATTAAAGATAGTTGGCAAAGAAACCAGAGACCTAAGGAGGAAAAAGATTCATTTAGTCAAAGTGCAGTGGAGTAGTGATCCTAGAGACTATACTTGGGAGACTGAGGAAAGCATTAAACAAGCCTATCCCAAATGCAGAGTGGACATCTCTGACTAACTCCGGTGCAAGGTACCTTTACAATACTTTGCATTTACATTTTATTTCCTACTTAACTGTTATTTCCTTTTCGAGGACGAAAAGTTTTAAGTGGGGGAGATTGTAATAACCCGGAAAATGTGAACCAGTTTAAAATTTTTAAATTAGGTTATTACAAAGAAATTTGAATAGTTGAAATAGCATATTTCAATAAAATATAGAATTGGGTATAATATTGCAGTTTGAAATTTTGAATACAAACTTTGTCTGACTGTACCGGGTGGAAAATATAACGGATTTTGACGAAACTGAAAATATTTAAATCTGTTTATCAATACCTTTCTAACGAATCTGAAAAATCGAAATTTCATAATGGAAATCAAAAGTTATGGCCAAATGAATTTTCAGAAAGGTCGCTATATAGTATATATAGCCCTTGAAAATTGAGATTTTGCATACGACCTCGGAATTCGACGAAACCACTTTTGTTGGGTCCGGGATGTCAAATTATTGCTAAGTTTCAAAGTTCATAATTTTGAAGCAAGTATGTGAGCAGGGCAGAGGATAATGTGTTTGGTCAAATTCTGTTAAAATGGGTCGACCTAAAAATGGCCGTTTTTCAAACGAGCTCAGAATTCGACGAAACTGGTTTTGTTAGGACCGTTTCGTCAAAACAAAGCTAGATTTATTTTTCTGGAATTTTTCGATTCAGTTTGTGGCCCTGGCAAATTGAAATGTACGTTTAAATTAAATATCGAATGTTTTATATTTTAATTTGAAAAATTACTGACTGTAACAGTCGAAATGGCCAACGAAACATATCCCATTGTATCCGGAATGGGGGTATTTAGCTAGGGGCGACAGTCGTTGGGTTTAGAAAGGAGTCTGTTTGCAAAAACACTATTTAAATATTTCTATAAAGCTCTGGCCAATAGGAAATTTTCTTTTATAAAAAAAAATACGAAGAAACCCTAGCCGCTGCGATTTGAATGACTCAGGAAGCACGAAGCTTCTCGTCGACTTTGCCGCCGCCTCAGGCGATTTCGCCGCCGCCGCCAGTTAGAGCTTCTGACCGCCGTAGTCCCCTCTCCACATCCGACCCAGTCTCGCAACCATCAGAGCCGCCGCCATCGAGTTCTGGCACTCCAAAGTCGGCACGTTTAAGCCGCCGCCCAGGGTTCATCTCGACGTCGAACTGGAGGAGACTGGTGGTGCCGGAAAGCTCTTCCCTCCCTCGACGACGTCCAACAGTCTGATCATCCTATAGAGCTACAAATCAAGAGAAAAATCCAAACCTAGAATTGAGCAGGTTTGAAAACTAACGGCTTATATAATTTTAAACGTTTTTAACACTTTAAAGCGTTGCAAAACTTTGAAAAATAATATCTTTTTCGTTCTTTAACGAAATTCGATGAAACAGGAGACACCGTGACCGCAAGGAGGCTCTCTACATTCTAGAAGAAGCCGCGGATTTTTCTGACCTTCCTACGATTTTTAGCACCGCAATAACCAATGTGAGGAATCTAAACTATTTGTGTGAATGAAATCGCGTTGTATAAATTATATAAGCGAAGTGTAAATTATATACGCATTGTATACCTCATGTACATGTGTTGTATAAGTTATATTAGCGATGTATAAATTATACAAGTGTTGAATGAAACATATATGCTTTGAATTGTGATGAAATGCAAGTGAATTATTATATTATATATATATACTCCCCTCGTCCACAAACCATGGACGATATTTATTGCTTGTGATTGACGTGATATTATATGGTATGATGAATGGTTGGAAATAATTGTTTGTGGTTGATATTATGGTTGAAAAATACCTTTGTGGTTAAAAAATACCCTCTTGTGGTTGAAACAAAATAGAATAGGATTGTGGAATTGATAATAAAACATGCCGCCTGCGTGCGAACTAGATGCATGATCCCCATTGTCGAAAACCGCGAGGTTTTAAGGTAGAGCGAGGAGCCGTACTAGGGACGGTCCCGGTTTTAACTACCCTGCCGTTATGCTGCCGAAATTTTCTGAAATATATATGCATTAGAATATTTTTCATTCGTTGAAATAAATATATTCAAATTTTATCGAATATTCATGTGTTGAGTTGCAATTCATTCGTTGAGTTGAAATTCATGTGTTGAATATTATTCGAATTTAAATAAATGGCTTTAGCGATAAAAATCACATTTTTATATATATTCAAATTTTATCGAATATTCATGTGTTGAGTTGCAATTCATTCGTTGAGTTGAAATTCATGTGTTGAATATTATTCGAATTTAAATAAATGGCTTTAGCGATAAAAATCACATTTTTATATATATTCAAATTTTATCGAATATTCATGTGTTGAGTTGCAATTCATTCGTTGAGTTGAAATTCATGTGTTGAATATTATTCGAATTTAAATAAATGGCTTTGGCGATAAAAATCACATTTTTATATATATTCAAACTTTATCGAATATTCATGTGTTGAGTTGCAATTCATTCGTTGAGTTGAAGTTCATGTGTTGAATGTTATCATCTTTTAAAAATAAAATGAATCGACAATGAAAACTATATTTTTATAGTGAATAAGAAGTGTTAAAAATACACATGCGTCGAATAAATATTTTTGATGATAAAAAAATATTCCTTTTATCATGTATACGCTTAGTTAAAAATACACATGTGTTGAATAAATATTTTTGATGATAAAAATATCCCTTTTATCATGAATACGCTTAGTTAAAAATACACATGTGTTGAGTAAATATTTTTGATGATAAAAATATCCCTTTTATCATGTATATGCTTAGTTAAAAATACACATGTGTCGAATAAATATTTTTGATGATAAAAATATTCCTTTTATCATGTATACGCTTAGTTAAAAATACACATGTGTTGAAATCAATAATAATTTGCTAGAAATATTATTATTTGCTTTGTTCTGCATATATATACATGTGTTGAATAGGAAAATGGATTAGCTGTAGAGTAAAGAAATTATTTGTGTACCCGACAAATAGGTAAACCTTGATGAGTTGGCTGCGCAATTTTATTTATATATCAACTCCTGTGAATGCCATTGGATGCGGAGTGCTGGTTTTTCTGTGTGAAATAATAAACAACGCCATAGGATAGTAATAATTAATTTTGAACTACACTACATGGTATACTTCTTGATGATAGGCATACTTCATCATATTCCACATAAGCAATTGGAGCTTGTGTGACGAGGTGGAAGATTTATCATACAAGCAAGAGGCTTGTATGGCGATGACTATGTACTACAGGTTGAACTGATGACTGATATGGACTATATAAATTATAACGATAAATTGCCAGATTAATAAAAACCCCACACGGGTCTGGAGTTGACAATAATCACGTCGCTCTAGTTATTAGATACGGCACATGGACTATTTATTTCCACACGGAAACGGGGTGACGGGAATTTATTCTCTGGAGTGATTATCAGTACATGCTCCCCCGTAAACACCAGGATATATGACTATAAATATGTGAATGCTTTTTAGGATTTATTGGGTACATAATACGGCCCAATAAATTTCCAAACCCCTCCCCGTACAAAGGAGGTTATGGCGAAATTTTTCGAAATATTAAGGCGTTAGTGAAATATTTGAAGTGAAAACCATAGTTGAAAATATAAAATAAACCATAGTTGAAACAATAGAATGAACTATATTTATAAATATAATTACAGGGAATAAAGGCCGTGCAGTTCGCGTTTCGGAATCGTAATTTGAAACGATTAGTAAGAGAAATCCGACCATCGGTGTAACAACCCGTATTTGCAATAACCTGTTATAACATAAATCGAGGCAGAATTTAATTCTAAAATCTGAATCAAGGGAAATGGGCTATGCCACTACGTTCGTCTCGGAAAAATACGCGAAATAGAGTCCGAGTTTTCGAAAATCGGAGTCCGTATGTCCCGATTAAGGCCCAACGAAGTTTTCAGAAAATTTCAAAGTAAAAACAGATTTCAAATTCAAGTTTGAATTTGGAAAATTGGGTAAGATTGGGCCAGGCGGGAAAATTCCGGCCAGGGCACCCAAGTCGACAGCCCTGTCAACTTGGGAGTCGACTTGGTTGGACCAAGTCAACAGCCCTGTCGACTTGGCTCAGCCGGGCAGTCCTGCCTGGTGCACCGTTTTGGGTTTGTGTTGAGCTTGGGGGCCAGATTCGGTTTTAAGGGCTGAGATTGGAACTAGGGTTTAATCCTAAGCTTGAAACTAGTCCTAATCTCTATAAATAAGCCCCTAACCTAACCCTAAATCATCATTAATCAATCCTACAACTAAACTATGGCAAAATCATTCCTCTCATGGCCTCCACTCTCTTCATAAAATTCCTAAATAAATTTCTATGAGATTTTCCATGCATACAAGTGTTTTCAAGCTTGTATGAGCATCATTAGCTTGCATTCAAGTCAAGTTTCTATATTTGCATCATAAAGCAAGGGTTTTGATCATTTTGGCTTAAGGGTTTTTCTATTGAAGCTTGCATTTTGGGTTTAATTGGTTGCATAAGGGCTTTGTCATATTTTTGTGTCTTCATAAGCATTGTAAGCCCTTTTCTAATTTCATACTTAAACTCTAAAGTTAATGAATGATGCAAGTTGTGTTTGATCATTATGATATGATATGCAAGTTTATCATGTTATGCAAGTTTACTATGATGTAATATGCAAGTTTATCATGTTAGCAAGTTTGCTATGTTATGATATGCAAGTTGCCATGTTATGTATGCAAGTTTGGGTGGACCATCTCACTCATGTTATCATGTTATGCAATCTTATCTTGGGTTTATGAGCCTAAAGCTTCAAGCTTTATGCTAAAGGTTGCATTTTGGCAACATGTAGGTTATCATATCTCTTATGATAACTTGCATGTGAGGCTAAATGCGAACTTATGGCCATTTCTACATGTCATTTATCACCATGTATCACCAATATGCTAAGTTTGGTTTTATGCATGCTTTTGAGGCCTAAAATGTAATATGCAAGTATATGAACATATGTACATTTCATATGCCACCATGTTAAACTTGTGGCTTCAACACCTTTATGTCATGATTATGCCAAGTTCCCTCTTTCTATCATTTATGCGCTATTGCGATATGTAAGCGATGGGATTGCGTTTGGGGTTGGGTAAACTTAAAAGACATAAAAACATAAGCTTGGGAATTTACCTATTAAGTTAGGTCTACCCTTTGGGAATTTACCTATTAAGTTAGGTCTACCCAAATGCTTGAAAACTTGTAACATGTTTTGGAAACATGATGGACAAGACACTTAGAAAAGATAAGTGTGACCAACTCGAGGTTGGGTTGAGTTTGTAGCGTAAACCTACCCGGAACCAACCAGCTTAAGTAGTTGCTACAAACAATAGGACCCAATGTGAGAAGTTGGTCATGTTGTACCTTGAACCCGAGGTTAGACCAAGTTGTGGTGTAAAGCTACCCGGACCCGCCCGGCTTAACTAGTAACCACAACAAGGTCCAATGTGAGAGGTTAAGGCGCATTAAATTAATTAATGCCTCGTGATTAGGGTTAAGTCATGGTCCACTTAATACTTAACCAATTTGGGCTTGGTAGATTAAACGGGGTTAAGTCGTGAACTCATCGTTACACTTAACCAAGTTAATCCATGATTAGCAAGAGGGTTAAACCATACTTAACCCACTAGAAAAATCCTAGCAATGGGGGTCCACTCCAGCAGTAATCCCAAGTTTGTATCATTAAGGCCCTAGGGTCTAGGCTAGGGAGGGAGCACGATTACTGGACTGGAGGTAAGTGACCAAAAGCGACGGCAGAGTGGTACGCCGGTGTAGTTCCGGGCGGACCATGGTCGTGCACATAGTCCAAAGCTGGGGAAAGCATGCACGAGTACCAGTAGATCGAGACTGTGCACTTATGTTTATGGTGTCCAGGGGTTGCCACCCTAGGGCTTGATACACCCGACACGTGACGAGTTAGGCTTATAGGGAGCCGATCGACTAAACCGTTTGGTTGGACCGCGGATTAGGGTCACTTCATGTTATTGGGCCAAAGCTTGGGCCAAGGGATCAATACTTGTTTATTCAAGTCATGTTAGTTTGCTAGTACACCTGTGGTGCAAAAACCTTAATCCTGATTATGCGATGACACCTTTATCTACCTTGTTAGTTAATCATCATGCCAGTATGTAGTTATCCATATGTTCATCTTAGCTTTCATCATTCCAGTTAACTTTATCAGTTTACATTGATTGTAGTAGGGCTTACTCAGTCTTTTTGATTGACCTGTTTTCTTTCGCCTCTTTTCTTCCGTTCCCCCCCCCCCCCAAGGTTCTCAGGGAGGGAATATTGGAGCTTAGCTTGGATTCCTGATCACTTGCTTGTGGGATTTTAGCTCATGTACGGTCTTGACATGAAGCTAGCTATGGTTATCACTTATTTTGGGGATAGTACTTATGTATTTCAGTTTTTCAGTAATGTTGTTTTTATCTAGACTTGTGTATTTGGAAAGTTGACATTATGTTGTACCAGACTTGTTTTGAAATGGTTTGAAATCTTCCGTTGTTTCATCTATGTTATTTACTCTGTTTACATATATACATATGTTCTTGTTCTGCCTTGATATATCATTATGCATGTTTACCTAATTCAAATGCCCCTTCAAAGTCAGAGTGCTTGCAAGAGCCACCCTGGCGGAGGTGGGGTGTTACATTTGGTATCAGAGCATATGGTTTACGAGAAGGAACAAAAAGGTTTTTAAAACTTTTGGAAAACTATTTTCAAAACCAAGTATAAAGTATTTTCCAAAGAAAAGTCTAGTTTATTTTAAAGGCTATTCCCCAAAAAGCCATTAGCAAAATTCCTTCGTTTTTCTCCATTCTGAATCTGTCTTTTTCTTCATTTTCAGTATGGCCGATAACTTTGCTATTCCGGAAGGAGTACACGTACCTGTTTGGTATAGGAGACTTTTGGAGGCTAGGGCGACCGAAGCCGGCCCCGCAGATGTCCCTCCTCCTCCTCCTCCAGTAGTTAATGTTCCTCCTCCTCCTGTCGCTGAGGTTCCTCTTCCTCCTCCCCCTCAGCATCCTCAAGCTGACTTCGCAAAGACTTGCAAAGATTTCAAAGCAATGGGTGGCAAGAACTTTCAAGGCACTGAGACTTTTGTAGAGTCCAGAAATTGGTTGAAAGAGACCGAGGATTTATTTTCTATCTTTGGGTTAGACGATCAGAGGAAGATCTTGTTGGCGGTTTGGCTTATGAAGGATGAAGCCGCTTATTGGTGGGAAGTCACCAATGGTACTAGGCCTGTTGAGACTTGGGCCGATTTCAGGGCAAGGTTCGTGCTTAAGTTTCTATCTTCTACTGAGGAGAATCTGCAAATGGAGAGGTTCATAACTTTGAAACAATGAGATATGTCTGTCAAAGAATATGTGAACAAGTTCAATCAGTTAGCTCGTTTTGGCTTGGATATGGTTAATACTCCTCAGAAGAAGGCTCTTCGTTTTGCTAGAGGATTGAATGAGTCGTTACAGGGATTGGCTATGTCACATATTCCCCATGGGGCCACGTTTGAGAGCTTGGTTGATATGGCGTTACTTCAGGGAGATGTCAAGAAAGAGATCAAGATGAATGATACTCAAGCCAAGAAGACTGATTCCCAGTGGAAAGGAAATCAGGGTAATCCAAGTGGTCAGAGCAATCAAGGCAATCAGAACAAGAACAAGAACAAGAGTCAAGGCAACAAGGGGAACAACAACAAGGGCAAGAACAACAAGGGGAAGTGCCATTATTGCAGTTTAGTCGGGCATCTTATTAAGGATTGTAAGAAGAGGAAAAGGAATAATGGTGAATGCTTTTTCTGCGGTGAGACTGGACATTTCAGTAAGGATTGCCCGAAGAAGCAAGGGCAAGGCCAGGGTCAGACTCAGCGTGCTGGACCTTCAGGAGGGCAAGTTCATGCTCTCAATACCGCTCCAGTTCCCGATCGAGGTAGTATTTCTGTTGAGAGCCTTGTATATATTTCTGATTTTCCAGTTCGTACCTTGTTTGATTCGGGTGCATCGCATAGCTTTATCTCATCTGATCTTGTTGATAGTTTGCACCTTAGTACTAGCTTGGTAGATGATCCCGTTTGTGTCTCAAATCCTATTGGGGTTTCCGCCCATTTGTCTATGATATGTGGGGATTTGAAGATCTCTATACTGAGTGTAGAGTTCTTGTGTAGTGCTTATGTTCTTGGTTTTAGGGGATACGGATTGATATTGGGCATGGATTGGTTGTCCAGATATGGAGCCATCCTTGATTGTGAGCATAGGGTTGTGAGGCTCGTGACTCGCCTCGGAAACACCCTAGAGATTTCTTGTGATCCGAGAGGTCCCGTCATGTTGTGCTATCTTGAATCACTCGACTCGTCAATGGAAACTCTTCAGTCTGTGAGAGTGGTTCGAGAGTATCCGGATGTTTTTGATGAAGTTAGGGGGTTGCCCCCTAAGCGAGAGATTGATTTCCGCGTTTATCTGGTGGATAATGCAAAGCCGGTTTCTTTGCCCGTTCGGCACATGGCTCCGTGTGAAAGGCGGGAGCTAAGTAAGCAGGTGAAGGAGTTGCTTGAGAAGAACTTCATTAGACGAAGTATATCTGAATGGGGAGCGCCTGTGGTGTTTGCTACCAAGGCAGATGGTTCTCTCCGACTTTGTGTTGACTATCGAGAGTTGAATAAGCTGACTAAGAAGAACAGACACCCGTTACCGAGGATTGATGATCTCTTTGACCAGCTTGTCGGTGCTTCTGTTTTCTCTCAGCATGATCTTGCTACGGGATTCCATCAGCTCAGGGTAGCTGAAGATAGTATAGACAAGACTGCATTCAGAACGCCAGATGGATTCTTCGAATGGCTTGTCATGCCGTTCGGCTTGACTAATGCACCTGCATATTTCGTGGACTTGATAAGTAGGGTGTTCAGGGAGTTCTTGAACAAGTTTGTCGTGGTCTTCGTAGATGATATTATGATCTTCTCTAAGGATGAGGAAGAGCACGCAAGGCATCTCGTGGAGGTGATGGATACGCTTAGAGCGCATCAATTGAAGGCCAAGTTCTCCAAGTGTCACTTTTGGAGAAGGGAAGTTAGATTCCTTGGGCATATAGTATCTAAGCAAGGCTTAGCGGTGGATCCCGCTAAGGTAGTTGCAGTTCAGGATTGGAAGACTCCAAGGAATGCAACCGAAGTGAGAAGTTTTCTAGGTCTTGCAGGCTTTTACCGGAAGTTCATCAAGGACTTCGCGAAGATTTATGCTCCTCTCACTAAATTGACAAAGAAGAATTTAGTTTTTGCTTGGAGCATAGAATGCAAGCTTGCTTTTCAGAAGCTCAAGAGAGCTCTCACATCAGCACCTGTTCTAGCTTTGCCCGATGGAGGGAAGTTATTTACAGTATACACCGATGCATGTGGCACGGGGTTAGGAGCCGTTTTGATGCAAGAAGGAAGAGTGATATGCTTTGGCGGTAGACAACTCAAAGTGCATGAGAAGAATTATCCCACTCATGACTTAGAGTTGGCAGCAATAGTATATGCACTCAAGGCTTGGCGCCATTATCTTCTGGGGGAAAGATTTGAGCTTTATACCGATTACAAGTCATTGAAGTATCTCTTTTCTCAGAAGGATCTGAATCTGAGGCAACAAAGATGGATGGAATTCTTGGCGTCCTATGATTTTGAGATAGCTTATACCCCTGGCAAGGGGAATGTGGTAGCAGATGCATTGAGTAGAAGAAGGTTGACCCTAAGTCCTCTATTCGTTGAGATGAAGAATTTAGAGTATGTGGCAACCTTTGATTTCTCTTTGGCAATTGAGTCGATGACCGGTTCTTTAGCATCTCTAGAGCTCAGACCTACCCTTCTTGATCAAGTTGGGGCTTCGCAGAGAGAAGACCCTCAGATAGTTGAGATTATGGATAAGCTGATTCGAGGAGAGGCGTCTTGTCATCTCGCTCGATATTCTATTGATGACAAGGGTTGGCTGAGGAGAGACCGAAGGTTATGTGTTCCAATGGTAGAAGATTTAGTAAGAAAAGTTCTTGAGGAAGCGCATCGCTCTAAGTTGACTATACATCTAGGCGGAGATAAGATGTATAAAGATATGAAGCGCATTTTCTTTTGGCCTGGGATGAAGAAGGATGTGGCAGAGTTTGTCTCTAGATGTATCATTTGCCAGCAAGTTAAGGCCGAGTCGAAGAAGCCCGGTGGGCTATTGCATCCTCTAGACGTTCCACTATGGAAGTGGGAGAGTATTTCCATGGATTTTATCGATGGGCTACCAAGGTCAAGGAAAGGGAATACAAGCATTTGGGTTATTGTGGATAGACTTACGAAGAGTGCCCATTTCATTCCGGTGAAGAGCAAGAGGACCGCATCTTGGCTAGCGTCCGTATATCTTCGTGAGATTGTGAGATTACATGGAGTCCCTTCTAGTATTGTCAGTGACTGTGACCCAATCTTTACAAGTCAATTCTGGAATAGCTTGCAAGAAGCTATGGGCACGAGGTTGAATCTAAGTATGGCTTATCACCCACAGACGGACGGTCAAACCGAAAGGGTGAATAGGGTACTCGAGGATCTGTTGAGGCTTTGTATTCTGGATTTTGGTGGTACTTGGGAAGACCATCTTCCTCTTGTTGATTTTGCATATAATAACAGTTATCAGGCAAGCATAGGGATGGCACCATTTGAAGCTTTATATGGGAGGCCGTGCAAGTCGCCTACATGTTGGTGGGAGACTACAGATGAGCTTATACTTGGGCCTGACATGATCAGAGATACATCCGAGAAGGTCGAGTTGATTCGGAGACGGATGAAAGCAGCCCAAGATCGACAGAAATCCTATGTTGATAAGCGAAGAACTGATTTGGAGTTTGATGTTGGGGATATGGTTTTCGTGAAGGTTTCTCCTTTGCGGAATGTGGTCCGATTTGGAGCCGTTGGGAAGTTAGCACCGAGATTTGTTGGACCATTCCCTATTATAGAGAGGATCGGGCAGATGGCTTATAGAGTGGAGTTGCCCGAGAAGCTTGCCGGAGTACACGATGTTTTTCATGTCTCGCATCTCCGGAAGTGTTTACATGAATTTGCAGAGGTTGTTGAGCCAAGTGTTATGAAAGATGTGGAAGTGGAGAAAGAGGCTACCTTGAGGAGAGCTCCGATTCGTATCTTGGGGACAGAGACCAAGAAGCTAAGGAATCGAGAGGTCAAGTTGGTGAAGGTTCAATGGGGTGAAGCCGAAGAAGACGCAACTTGGGAAACCGAGGAGAAGATGCGTGGGCTTTATCCATTCCTTTTTGAGGGTACACTCTCAATCTCTTTTCTTTGTTAGCATATCTTTCTCTTTACTATCCATGTTTATCTAGTTTATCATGTTAATCTTGTCATGAGAACCTTAGGTAGAAACCCTTTGGATGAAACATGTGTTTGAAACATGTTATGTTTGATGGTTGCAAGTGGTTGCAAGTGGTTACTCGTGGATGCATTATACACGTTAGGCACTACATCGGCTCACACACTCCTCATATTGCATATGCATGAGTGTTTATGCTTATTCATGGATGAAAATTTTTGTGTTATCACATGGATGTTGCATATGGCTGTATGTTATGTGCACACATATAGATGTTATACATTATGTTAGGAATTGCATACATATGGATTCATTTCACTAACATAATTTTCATTGATGATATTTGCATTAGATAAGTACATATACACACACCTTTGCATATGTTCATACAACATTTAGAATCTTGTAAGGACAATGATTGCTCATGGATGATGTTTTGAGTAGATGGATGATTGGATGGTAGGATACGTTCTTCCCAACTTGAAGATTTCGGGGACGAAATCCTGTAAGGAGGGGAGAATGTAACAATCCGTATTTGCAATAACCTGTTATAACATAAATCGAGGCAGAATTTAATTCTAAAATTTGAATCAAGGGAAACGGGCTATGCCATTGCGTTGGTCTCGGAAAAATACGCTAAATAGAGTCCGAGTTTTCGAAAATCGGAGTCCGTATGACCCGATTAAGGCCCAACGAAGTTTTCAGAAAATTTCAAAGTAAAAACAGATTTCAAATTCAAGTTTGAATTTGGAAAATTGGGTAAGATTGGGCCAGGCGGGAAAATTCCCGCCAGAGCACCCAAGTCGACAGCCCTGTCGACTTGGGAGTCGACTTGGTTGGAACAAGTCGACAGCCCTGTCGACTTGGCTGTCGACTTGGCTCAGCCGGGCAGTCCTGCCTGGTGCACCCTTTTGGGTTTGTGTTGAGCTTGGGGGCCAGATTCGGTTTTGAGGGCTGAGATTGGAACTGGGGTTTAATCCTAAGGTTGAAACTAGTCCTAATCTCTATAAATAAGCCCCTAACCTAACCCTAAATCATCATTAATCAATCCTACAACTAAACTATGGCAAAATCATTCCTCTCATGGCCTCCACTCTCTTCATAAAATTCCTAAATAAATTTCTATGAGATTTTCCATGCATACAAGTGTTTTCAAGCTTGTATGAGCATCATTAGCTTGCATTCAAGTCAAGTTTCTATATTTGCATCATAAAGCAAGGGTTTTGATCATTTTGGCTTAAGGGTTTTTCTATCGAAGCTTGCATTTTGGGTTTAATTGGTTGCATAAGGGCTTTGTCATATTTTTGTGTCTTCATAAGCATTGTAAGCCCTTTTCTAATTTCATACTTAAACTCTAAAGTTAATGAATGATGCAAGTTGTGTTTGATCATTATGATATGATATGCAAGTTTATCATGTTATGCAAGTTTACTATGATGTAATATGCAAGTTTATCATGTTATGCAAGTTTGCTATGTTATGATATGCAAGTTGCCATGTTATGTATGCAAGTTTGGGTGGACCATCTCACTCATGTTATCATGTTATGCAATCTTATCTTGGGTTTATGAGCCTAAAGCTTCAAGCTTTATGCTAAAGGTTGCATTTTGGCAACATGTAGGTTATCATATCTCTTATGATAACTTGCATGTGAGGCTAAATGCGAACTTATGGCCATTTCTACATGTCATTTATCACCATGTATCACCAATATGCTAAGTTTGGTTTTATGCATGCTTTTGAGGCCTAAAATGTAATATGCAAGTAAATGAACATATGTACATTTCATATGCCACCATGTTAAACTTGTGGCTTCAACACCTTTATGTCATGATTATGCCAAGTTCCCTCTTTCTATCCTTTATGCGCTATTGCGATATGTAAGCGATGGGATTGCGTTTGGGGTTGGGTAAACTTAAAAGACATAAAAACATAAGCTTGGGAAGTTACCTATTAAGTTAGGTCTACCCTTTGGGAATTTACCTATTAAGTTAGGTCTACCCAAATGCTTGAAAACTTGTAACATGTTTTGGAAACATGATGGACATGACACTTAGAAAAGATAAGTGTGACCAACTCGAGGTTGGGTTGAGTTTGTAGCGTAAACCTACCCGGAACCAACCGGCTTAACTAGTTGCTACAAACAATAGGACCCAATGTGAGAAGTTGGTCATGTTGTACGTTGAACCCGAGGTTAGACCAAGTAGTGGTGTAAAGCTACCCGGACCCGCCCGGCTTAGCTAGTAACCACAACAAGGTCTAATGTGAGAGGTTAAGGCGCATTAAATTAATTAATGCCTCGTGATTAGGGTTAAGTCATGGTCCACTTAATACTTAACCAATTTGGGCTTGGTAGATTAATCGGGGTTAAGTCGTGAACTCATCATTACACTTAACCAAGTTAATCCATGATTAGCAAGAGGGTTAAACCGTACTTAACCCACTAGAAAAATCCTAGCAATGGGGGTCCACTCCAGCAGTAATCCCAAGTTTGCATCATTAAGGCCCTAGGGTCTAGGCTAGGGAGGGAGCACGATTTCTGGACTGGAGGTAAGTGACCAAAAGCGACGGCAGAGTGGTACGCCGGTGTAGTTCCGGGCGGACCATGGTCGTGCACATAGTCCGAAGCCGAGGAAAGCATGCACGGGTACCAGTAGATCGAGACTGTGCACTTATGTTTATGGTGTCCAGGGGTTGCCACCCTAGGGCTTGATACACCCGACGGGAGACCCTGCACAGTCTGACTACAATTATGTTTGGGCTGCATTGACACCAACACGTGACGAGTTAGGCTTATAGGGAGCCGATCGACTAGACCGTTTGGTTGGACCGCGGATTAGGGTCACTTCATGTTATTGGGCCAAAGCTTGGGCCAAGGGATCAATACTTGTTTATTCAAGTCATGTTAGTTTGCTAGTACACCTGTGGTGCAAAAACCTTAATCCTGATTATGCGATGACACCTTTATCTACCTTGTTAGTTAATCATCATGCCAGTATGTAGTTATCCATATGTTCATCTCAGCTTTCATCATGCCAGTTAACTTTATCAGTTTACATTGATTGTAGTAGGGCTTACTCAGTTTTTTTGACTGACATGTTTTCTTTCGCCTCTTTTCTTCCGTTCCCCCCCCCCCCCAGGTTCTCAGGGAGGGAATATTGGAGCTTAGCTTGGATTCCTGATCACTTGCTTGTGGGATTTTAGCTCATGTACGGTCTTGACATGAAGCTAGCTATGGTTATCACTTATTTTGGGGATAGTACTTATGTATTTCAGTTTTTCAGTAATGTTGTTTTTATCTAGACTTGTGTATTTGGAAAGTTGACATTATGTTATACCAGACTTGTTTTGAAATGGTTTGAAATCTTCCGCTGTTTCATCTATGTTATTTACTCTGTTTACATATATACATATGTTCTTGTTCTGCCTTGATATATCATTATGCATGTTTACCTGATTCAAACGCCCCTTCAAAGTCAGAGTGCTTGCAAGAGCCACCCTGGCAGAGGTGGGGTGTTACATTTGGTATCAGAGCATATGGTTTACGAGAAGGAACAAAAAGGTTTTTAAAACTTTTGGAAAACTATTTTCAAAACCAAGTATAAAGTATTTTCCAAAGAAAAGTCTAGTTTATTTTAAAGGTTATTCCCTAAAAAGCCATTAGCAAAATTCCTTCGTTTTTCTCCATTCTGAATCTGTCTTTTTCTTCATTTTCAGTATGGTCGATAACTTTGCTATTCCGGAAGGAGTACACGTACCTGTTTGGTATAGGAGACTTTTGGAGGCTAGGGCGACCGAAGCCGGCCCCGCAGATGTCCCTCCTCCTCCTCCTCCAGTAGTTAATGTTCCTCCTCCTCCTGTCGCTGAGGTTCCTCTTCTTCCTCCCCCTCAGCATCCTCAAGCTGACTTCGCAAAGACTTGCAAAGATTTCAAAGCAATGGGTGGCAAGAACTTTCAAGGCACTGAGGCTTTTGTAGAGGCCAGAAATTGGTTGAAAGAGACCGAGGATTTATTTGCTATCTTTGGGTTAGACGATCAGAGGAAGATCTTGTTGGCGGTTTGGCTTATGAAGGATGAAGCCGCTTATTGGTGGGAAGTCACCAATGGTACTAGGCCTGTTGAGACTTGGGCCGATTTCAGGGCAAGGTTCGTGCTTAAGTTTATATCTTCTGCTGAGGAGAATCTGCAAATGGAGAGGTTCATAACTTTGAAACAAGGAGATATGTCTGTCAAAGAATATGTGAACAAGTTCAATCAGTTAGCTCGTTTTGGCTTGGATATGGTTAATACTCCTCAGAAGAAGGCTCTTCGTTTTGCTAGAGGATTGAATGAGCCGTTACAGGGATTGGCTATGTCACATATTCCCCATGGGGCCACGTTTGAGAGCTTGGTTGATATGGCGTTACTTCAGGGAGATGTCAAGAAAGAGATCAAGATGAATGATACTCAAGCCAAGAAGACTGATTCCCAGTGGAAAGGAAATCAGGGTAATCCAAGTGGTCAGAGCAGTCAAGGCAATCAGAACAAGAACAAGAGTCAAGGCAACAAGGGGAACAACAACAAGGGCAAGAACAACAAGGGGAAGTGCAATTATTGCGGTTCAGTCGGGCATCTTATTAAGGATTGTAAGAAGAGGAAAAGGAATAATGGTGAATGCTTTTTCTGCGGTGAGACTGGACATTTCAGTAAGGATTGCCCGAAGAAGCAAGGGCAAGGCCAGGGTCAGACTCAGCGTGCTGGACCTTCAGGAGGGCAAGTTCATGCTCTCAATACCGCTCCAGTTCCCGATCGAGGTAGTATTTCTGTTGAGAGCCTTGTATATATTTCTGATTTTCCAGTTCGTACCTTGTTTGATTCTGGTGCATCGCATAGCTTTATCTCATCTGATCTTGTTGATAGTTTGCACCTTAGTACTAGCTTGGTAGATGATCTCGTCTGTGTCTCAAATCCTATTGGGGGTTCCGCCCATTTGTCTATGATATGTGGGGATTTGAGGATCTCTATACTGAGTGTAGAGTTCTTGTGTAGTGCTTATGTTCTTGGTTTTAGGGGTTACGGATTGATATTGGGCATGGATTGGTTGTCCAAATATGGAGCCATCCTTGATTGTGAGCATAGGGTTGTGAGGCTCGTGACTCGCCTCGGAAACACCCTAGAGATTTCTTGTGATTCGAGAGGTCCGGTCATGTTGTGCTATCTTGAATCACTCGACTCGTCAATGGAAACTCTTCAGTCTGTGAGAGTGGTTCGAGAGTATCCGGATGTTTTTGATGAAGTTAGGGGGTTGCCCCCTAAGCGAGAGATTGATTTCCGCATTTATCTGGTGGATAATGCAAAGCCGGTTTCTTTGCCCGTTCGGCACATGGCTTCGCGTGAAAGGCGGGAGCTAAGTAAGCAAGTGAAGGAGTTGCTTGAGAAGAACTTCATTAGACGAAGTATATCTGAATGGGGAGCGCCTGTGGTGTTTGCTACCAAGCTAGATGATTCTCTCCGACTTTTTGTTGACTATCGAGAGTTGAATAAGCTGACTAAGAAGAACAGACACCCGTTACCGAGGATTGATGATCTCTTTGACCAGCTTGTCGGTGCTTCTGTTTTCTCTCAGCTTGATCTTGCTACGGGATTCCATCAGCTCAGGGTAGCTGAAGATAGTATAGACAAGACTGCGTTCAGAACGCCAGATGGATTCTTCGAATGGCTTGTCATGCCGTTCGGCTTGACTAATGCACCCGCATATTTCGTGGACTTGATGAGTAGGGTGTTCAGGGAGTTCTTGAACAAGTTTGTCGTGGTCTTCGTAGATGATATTCTGATCTTCTCTAAGGATGAGGAAGAGCACGCAAGGCATCTCGTGGAGGTGATGGATACGCTTAGAGCGCATCAATTGAAGGCCAAGTTCTCCAAGTGTCACTTTTGGAGAAGGGAAGTTAGATTCCTTGGGCATATAGTATCTAAGCAAGGCTTAGCGGTGGATCCCGCTAAGGTAGTTGTAGTTCAGGATTGGAAGACTCCAAGGAATGCAACCGAAGTGAGAAGTTTTCTAGGTCTTGCAGGCTTTTACCGGAAGTTCATCAAGGACTTCGCGAAGATTTATGCTCCTCTCACTAAATTGACAAAGAAGAATTTAGTTTTTGCTTAGAGCATAGAATGCGGGCTTGCTTTTCAGAAGCTCAAGAGAGCTCTCACATCAGCACCTGTTCTAGCTTTGCCCGATGGAGGGAAGTTATTTACAGTATACACCGATGCATGTGGCATGGGGTTAGGAGCTGTTTTGATGCAAGAAGGAAGAGTGATATGCTTTGGCGGTAGACAGCTCAAAGTGCATGAGAAGAATTATCCCACTCATGACTTAGAGTTGGCAGCAATAGTATATGCACTCAAGGCTTGGCGCCATTATCTTCTAGGGGAAAGATTTGAGCTTTATACCGATCACAAGTCATTGAAGTATCTCTTTTCTCAGAAGGATCTGAATCTGAGGCAACAAAGATGGATGGAATTCTTGGCGTCCTACGATTTTGAGATAGCTTATACCCCTGGCAAGGGGAATGTGGTAGCAGATGCATTAAGTAGAAGAAGGTTGACCCTAAGTCCTCTATTCGTTGAGATGAAGAATTTAGAGTATGTGGCAACCTTTGATTTCTCTTTGGCAATTGAGTCGATGACCGGTTCTTTAGCATCTCTAGAGCTCAGACCTACCCTTCTTGATCAAGTTGGGGCTTCGCAGAGAGAAGACCCTCAGATAGTTGAGATTATGGATAAGCTGATTCGAGGAGAGGCGTCTAGTCATCTCGCTCGATATTCTATTGATGACAAGGGTTGGCTGAAGAGAGACGGAAGGTTATGTGTTCCAATGGTAGAAGATTTAGTAAGAAAAGTTCTTGAGGAAGCGCATCGCTCTAAGTTGACTATACATCCAGGCGGAGATAAGATGTATAAAGATATGAAGCGCATTTTCTTTTGGCCTGGGATGAAGAAGGATGTGGCAGAGTTTGTCTCTAGATGTATCATTTGCCAGCAAGTTAAGGCCGAGTCGAAGAAGCCCGGTGGGCTATTGCATCCTCTAGACGTTCCACTATGGAAGTGGGAGAGTATTTCCATGGATTTTATCGATGGGCTACCAAGGTCAAGGAAAGGGAATACGAGCATTTGGGTTATTGTGGATAGACTTACGAAGAGTGCCCATTTCATTCCGGTGAAGAGCAAGAGGACCGCATCTTGGCTAGCGTCTGTATATCTTCATGAGATTGTGAGACTACATGGAGTCCCTTCTAGTATTGTCAGTGACCGTGACCCAATCTTTACAAGTCAATTCTGGAATAGCTTGCAAGAAGCTATGGGCACGAGGTTGAATCTAAGTACGGCTTATCACCCACAGACGGACGGTCAAACCGAAAGGGTGAATAGGGTACTCGAGGATCTGTTGAGGCTTTGTATTCTTGATTTTGCTGGTACTTGGTAAGACCATCTTCCTCTTGTTGAGTTTGCATATAATAACAGTTATCAGGAAAGCATAGGGATGGCACCATTTGAAGCTTTATATGGGAGGCCGTGCAAGTCGCCTACATGTTGGTGGGAGACTACAGATGAGCTTATACTTGGGCCTGACATGATCAGAGATACATCCGAGAAGGTCGAGTTGATTCGGAGACGGATGAAAGCAGCCCAAGATCGACAGAAATCCTATGCTGATAAGCGAAGAACTGATTTGGAATTTGATGTTGGGGATATGGTTTTCGTGAAGGTTTCTCCTTTGCGGAATGTGGTCCGATTTGGAGCCGTTGGGAAGTTAGCACCGAGGTTTGTTGGACCATTCCCTATTATAGAGAGGATCGGGCAGATGGCTTATAGAGTGGAGTTGCCCGAGAAGCTTGCCGGAGTACACGATGTTTTTCATGTCTCGCATCTCCGGAAGTGTTTACATGAATCAGCAGAGGTTGTTGAGCCAAATGTTCTGAAAGATGTGGAAGTGGAGAAAGAGGCTACCTTGAGGAGAGCTCCGATTCGTATCTTGGGGACAGAGACCAAGAAGCTAAGGAATCGAGAGGTCAAGTTGGTGAAGGTTCAATGGGGTGAAGCCGAAGAAGACGCAACTTGGGAAACCGAGGAGAAGATGCGTGGGCTTTATCCATTCCTTTTTGAGGGTACACTCTCAATCTCTTTTCTTGGTTAGCATATCTTTCTCTTTACTATCCATGTTTATCTAGTTTATCGTGTTAATCTTGTCATGAGAACCTTAGGTAGAAACCCTTTGGATGAAACATGTGTTTGAAACATGTTATGCTTGATGGTTGCAAGTGGTTGCAAGTGGTTACTCGTGGATGCATTATACACGTTAGGCACTAGATCGGCTCACACACTCCTCATATTGCATATGCATGAGTGTTTATGCTTATTCATGGATGAAAATTTTTGTGTTATCACATGGATGTTGCATATGGATGTATGTTATGTGCACACATATAGATGTTATACATTATGTTAGGAATTGCATACGTATGGATTCATTTCACTAACATAATTTGCATTGATGATATTTGCATTAGATAAGTACATATACACACACCTTTGCATATGTTCATACAACATTTAGAATCTTGTAAGGACAATGATTGCTCGTGGATGATGTTTTGGGTAGATGGATGATTGGATGGTAGGATACGTTCCTCCCAACTTGAAGATTTCGGGGATGAAATCCTTTAAGGAGGGGAGAATGTAACAACCCGTATTTGCAATAACCTGTTATAACATAAATCGAGGCAGAATTTAATTCTAAAATCTGAATCAAGGGAAACGGGCTATGCCATTGCGTTCGTCTCGGAAAAATACGCGAAATAGAGTCCGAGTTTTCGAAAATCGGAGTCTGTATGACCCGATTAAGGCCCAACGAAGTTTTCAGAAAATTTCAAAGTAAAAACAGATTTCAAGTTTGAATTTGGAAAATTGGGTAAGATTGGGCGAGGCGGGAAAATTCCCGCTAGAGCACCCAAGTCGACAGCCCTGTCGACTTGGGAGTCGACTTGGCTCAGCCGGGCAGTCCTGCCTGGTGCACCATTTTGGGTTTGTGTTGAGCTTGGGGGCCAGATTCGGTTTTGAGGGCTGAGATTGGAACTATGGTTTAATCCTAAGGTTGAAACTAGTCCTAATCTCTATAAATAAGCCCCTAACCTAACCCTAAATCATCATTAATCAATCCTACAACTAAACTATGGCAAAATCATTCCTCTCATGGCCTCCACTCTCTTCATAAAATTCCTAAATAAATTTCTATGAGATTTTCCATGCATACAAGTGTTTTCAAGCTTGTATGAGCATCATTAGCTTGCATTCAAGTCAAGTTTCTATATTTGCATCATAAAGCAAGGGTTTTGATCATTTTGGCTTAAGGGTTTTTCTATTGAAGCTTGCATTTTGGGTTTAATTGGTTCCATAAGGGCTTTGTCATATTTTTGTGTCTTCATAAGCATTGTAAGCCCTTTTCTAATTTCATACTTAAACTCTAAAGTTAATGAATGATGCAAGTTGTGTTTGATCATTATGATATGATATGCAAGTTTATCATGTTATGCAAGTTTACTATGATGTAATATGCAAGTTTATCATGTTATGCAAGTTTGCTATGTTATGATATGCAAGTTGCCATGTTATGTATGCAAGTTTGGGTGGACCATCTCACTCATGTTATCATGTTATGCAATCTTATCTTGGGTTTATGAGCCTAAAGCTTCAAGCTTTATGCTAAAGGTTGCATTTTGGCAACATGTAGGTTATCATATCTCTTATGATAACTTGCATGTGAGGCTAAATGCGAACTTATGGCCAATTCTACATGTCATTTATCACCATGTATCACCAATATGCTAAGTTTGGTTTTATGCATGCTTTTGAGGCCTAAAATGTAATATGCAAGTATATGAACATATGTACATTTCATATGCCACCATGTTAAACTTGTGGCTTCAACACCTTTATGTCATGATTATGCCAAGTTCCCTCTTTCTATCCTTTATGCGCTATTGCGATATGTAAGCGATGGGATTGCGTTTGGGGTTGGGTAAACTTAAAAGACATAAAAACATAAGCTTGTGAATTTACCTATTAAGTTAGGTCTACCCTTTGGGAATTTACCTATTAAGTTAGGTCTACCCAAATGCTTGAAAACTTGTAACATGTTTTGGAAACATGATGGACATGACACTTAGAAAAGATAAGTGTGACCAACTCGAGGTTGGGTTGAGTTTGTAGCGTAAACCTACCCGGAACCAACCGGCTTAACTAGTTGCTACAAACAATAGGACCCAATGTGAGAAGTTGGTCATGTTGTACCTTGAACCCGAGGTTAGACCAAGTTGTGATGTAAAGCTATCCGGACCAGCCCGGCTTAACTAGTAACCACAACAAGGTCTAATGTGAGAGGTTAAGGCGCATTAAATTAATTAATGCCTCGTGATTAGGGTTAAGTCATGGTCCACTTAATACTTAACCAATTTGGGCTTGGTAGATTAATCGGGGTTAAGTCGTGAACTCATCGTTACACTTAACCAAGTTAATCCATGATTAGCAAGAGGGTTAAACCGTACTTAACCCACTAGAAAAATCCTAGCAATGGGGGTCCACTCCAGCAGTAATCCCAAGTTTGTATCATTAAGGCCCTAGGGTCTAGGCTAGGGAGGGAGCACGATTACTGGACTGGAGGTAAGTGACCAAAAGCGACGGCAGAGTGGTACGCCGGTGTAGTTCCGGGCGGACAATGGTCGTGCACATAGTCCGAAGCCGGGGAAAGCATGCACAGGTACCAGTAGATCGAGACTGTGCACTTATGTTTATGGTGTCCAGGGGTTGCCACCCTAGGGCTTGATACACCCGACGGGAGACCCTGCACAGTCTGACTACAATTATGTTTGGGCCGCATTGACACCAACACGTGACGAGTTAGGCTTATAGGGAGCCGATCGACTAGACCGTTTGGTTGGACCGCGGATTAGGGTCACTTCATGTTATTGGGCCAAAGCTTGGGCCAAGGGATCAATACTTGTTTATTCAAGTCATGTTAGTTTGCTAGTACACCTGTGGTGCAAAAACCTTAATCCTGATTATGCGATGACACCTTTATCTACCTTGTTAGTTAATCATCATGCCAGTATGTAGTTATCCATATGTTCATCTCAGCTTTCATCATGCCAGTTAACTTTATCAGTTTACATTGATTGTAGTAGGGCTTACTCAGTCTTTTTGACTGACCTGTTTTCTTTCGCCTCTTTTCTTCCGTTCCCCCCCCCCCAGGTTCTTAGGGAGGGAATATTGGAGCTTAGCTTGGATTCCTGATCACTTGCTTGTGGGATTTTAGCTCATGTACGGTCTTGACATGAAGCTAGCTATGGTTATCACTTATTTTGGGGATAGTACTTATGTATTTCAGTTTTTCAGTAATGTTGTTTTTATCTAGACTTGTGTATTTGGAAAGTTGACATTATGTTGTACCAGACTTGTTTTGAAATGGTTTGAAATCTTCCGCTGTTTCATCTATGTTATTTACTCTGTTTACATATATACATATGTTCTTGTTCTGCCTTGATATATCATTATGCATGTTTACATGATTCAAACGCCCCTTCAAAGTCAGAGTGCTTGCAAGAGCCACCCTGGCGGAGGTGGGGTGTTACAATCGGATTTTCCCGAAACCGCAATTGCTGGGTTCGCCTTGGAAATATCTTTCCAACGGCACCAACCTTGTAAAAATCCAACGGTTGGATTGTCCGGAATGTTTAATTCAAATCTGAGGAAAAACAGCGCCCGAATCGTTTATATTTATATATAAATATAAATATAATTAAATTAAATCGAATAACGACGCTGCAGTTCGAATTTTGAAACCGTAACTTCAAACGACTAGTGTGGAAGATCCGACCGTCGGATTCTCACGAAACTGGAACCGTTGGGTTCGTTTTGGGAATATCTTCCCACTGATATAGACTTTGTAGAAATCCAACGGTTAGATTTTCCGATATGTGTAAAACAAATTAAGGGGAAAACAGCGCCAGCGCCACGACACGACCTGAAACGTCGTTTAATTAAATATGGCCATTTTTAAATAAATAAAAATGGCGAAAAATCGTTATAAAATATTATAAGCAATATTGATTGAAAATAAACCAATTGGGCTTGAATTGTTTGATATTTGATGGTTGTATGTGTATGACATGAAAATAACACTAAAGAACCGAAAGATGGATGTCGAATAATATAACCATAAAATGAATCGATTTAAATTCTAATGACGTGAATTATTTGAAAAGGCCGAGCTAACCCTCATTTCAAATAATTTATCGAGCGATTCGAATTGGGAAATGCAAAGACGATTCAAGACCGACGATCTTCGTATCGGTTGGATGGGCGCTACTGAGGTTCCTGACCGAAGTAGCTACCGAAAAGGGACGGAAGTAGTAGCCATCTGAACGTATGTGTTGATTGGACGGATATACGAGGAATTTGACACCTCCGGTTTCGTTCATACCCAGGACGGACTTGTAAATGGACTGTGAGTCTGACATTGGATTTTGTTCTATACTAATTGATCTCTGTTAAATATATATCTGTTTGGCTGCGGAGAATTTATTCTCTTGCTTAACGCCCTTCTCTGAGACATACGAGCTTAGAGGTTATATATCGATGTAAATCAATCGTATGGAGTGGACTGCCTATGTGGCATGCCAAGATGTTGTGATCAAGGCTTCTGTTGCAAAGCAAAGTCTTGTGGATGATGATCAAAGCAAGGTCTACGTGGCCTGGCTTTGTGTATTTCGTAGATTCGCGAGCCTCACACCCCGGTATGAGTTAAAAACTGGATACGGACTGCTGGGAGAGCACGACGTTTCTTCCTAGCTATGGTGGTGTCAGTGACTTACCAGCCCTGACATATATATCTACTTTTCACCTTTGTGGTTGTTGGAATGCGAGGCGCCTCGATTATAGGTCTGTAAGGACCGGGAACCGTGTGTTCAGGCATAATTAATCCTCTAACGTAAGTGAGGACCGGCCCAGCCGCATCCAGGGGTTACCCAGAGTGTGTAGTCCCGAGGCATTTGCTAGAGTGTCTCGAAGCGGAGAGGAGCTTGCCCCTTGCCTCGACTCATAACGGAAATCCAATTTCCAATACGAAATAATGGACTTGATTGTAGTACTAGTATGGTGACATAGTATATGGTAGCTATGCCGCCTATGATTGATATTTATGATGCTATTCATTTTTGAAACATATATGCACTAGTAATAATATCAAATGATTTCGCTTTACACGTATCAAGCATATTTGGCTATTATAAGGTAAAACTCTATCCTCCGGCTTGCGTTGCATTGTGTGATGGGACCTGAGTCTTATAATGGCTTCATTCTTTCTAAAAACATTGCGTTGTTTTAAAAGAATTTACTTTGTTTTAAATGCACTAGCAATCACCGGAGTAAACCCGTTCCGCGGAAGTGGCGTGGTCCTATGATTTGCTATTACTGTTGTTTAACTGTTAAATAGATTCCTCATACCAGTCCCCATGACTGACTCGTTGTTTGTTTCACTTTGCAAACGCGGGTGCCCTTATTTTCACACAAGCAGCCTAGTACACAGGTGACAGGTGGTTTTTGGTTCTGCACTGCTGCATAAAGTGCATTTTTGGCTCATGGCGAGGCTGACTTCACAGAGATGACTTTGATATTTTCCTCCATTACTATACTTATGTTATGATTCCGCCACGGGCGATGGAGACTGATTTATTTTCCGCATTTCTTATTATATGTATATGTATTCCGCCTTCGGCGATGTAGACTGATATCCTTATTATGTCTCACTGCATGTATGTATTCCGCCTCTGGCGATGATGACTGATCACTTTCCTTTCATTTACTAAGTTATATCCCACGTTATGCTATTCTGATATCCTACATGTTGTGATTCCGCTGTCATATCCATGTAAAATTATTTTATTTATTGTTTCTGCTATTATCTGTACTCTGCTATGATGATTAATGTGTTATTTCCCAATGATTATCCTTAATACCGCCCCTCGGATTTTGGGATCGTCACAATCAAGGTGCATCTCATGGTTTTCATCCAGATATGGACACCAAACACCAGGTAAATCACCGGCTAACCTCCGGACACGGACACCGAACATGCCCTTATTTTCCCTAGGTTTCAAAGTAGATCTACCGTCGAAGCTTTCGAATTTCAATAAAGATATGTATACAACCTAATCGCCAGTTTACCATCAATCTGGGATGCGAGGTTTGTCGAGGTCACAATATACACAATGCTATGCTTCAATAAATCAAGCTTTGACCATCACTAGCTCATTTCATAACTTGAATATGCCATATTGTCAATTTACAACATGTCACTGATTTCTATCAATACATAACCTCTAAGCACGTAAAACTTAGAGACGGGAATAATTAATTGCCACAATCTGATATATATTAACAGAAATCAGTGCTACGCAGTCAATTACAATGTCAAACACACAATCCATACAAGTCCATCCTAGGTATGAATGGAACAAAATCTGAATATCCTCAAATATATTCAGACCTCATGCCACTTATAACCTCGTATTGGGTGATCAGCCCAATCGAGACATCAGCAATCAATCCAAATAAATCCAAAAATTCCTGGTCTTCATTTGTCATTTCCATGTCTTTAGTTTCTTTATCACGTCGTATTATTACTTGGAATGGTTTTCGAACATATATTTGATCCCGGTCTTCCCAAATAATAAGTGCATTTTTAAACAATAGTTATGGATCATTACGGATTTCTTATTTTAATCTTCCTCCTAATTCATATTCAAATTAGATTGAAATTTCATTTCAATATCATGATTATTTAAACATCAATTTTTATCCAGAGGAGAATATATTTTTATTTCAAATCTCAGTCTGAATCGATGGTTTAAATCGAGAAAAATTCCAATTTAATAAACATTACAAACATTTAAATAACTTGAAAATAAATAAATGATTATAAATAAAACCTTTTTATGAAAATATATATTAAAATAATTAGAGTATAATAAATAATTTAAATCACTATATTTACATATATTAAATGTTTTACAGAAAAATTTTCTTTTTAATAATAAATATTAAAACATATTTTATTTCAAAAATAGAGGTATACATATAGTTAACTAATTTTTAAAGCATAATTGTTCTTCTTCAAATTTGAATTTATTAGCACAAATAAACATACAGATCATAAACTGAATACGGGACAATTTACATTAACGGTATCCATCCGGTAATCAATATAAGGCACACATCAAAATCATTTCATCAAAATAGCCAATATTATGTTGTTTCACTAGTTAACAAATGTCGGGGTTTCAGACTAGCAATTTAATTTCGAATAAATAATTCTAATGTCGATTCTAAATTAACACTATAGTTAACTTGTATGTCAATTTAAACAACCATCAACAATCAATCACAACCAGGAAATCAAATTTATTTCATAATTTAATTTAATAAATATAGGAACAATTCAGTTAATTGTGAGAGAGAAATTCACTCACCTTGATTGTAAATGAGATCAGAATCCAAAATCAACATTAAATTTAAATCTAAACAGTTGGAAATTTTCGGGTTGTTACAAAGCAAGTCAATTCAAATAAGCAAATCAAGCAAACAACTCAAGCAATCAACTCAAGCAATCAATTCAAGCAATCAACCAAATTAAATAATATGTGTTAATAAACACTTCTTGAACCTTTAATTAATCCTAGAAACTATAAAACTCCCCCTTAATCTAATGCAAGACTAAACATAGCCTATACTCTAATTCCCTTAAAACTATAATAAGACATTAATCTAGACTAAAAAAATAAAATATTCAATTATTCGATTAACTGTTTAAATTAAAATTAAATATTCATTAAATTTCAAATTAAATCAAATTATAACTTAAATCAAGTCCATAGATTTATTTCATAAATTTAAGTTCCACATTTTATTATTTATAAATTCAAATTTGAATTTCAAATTTGAATTTCAAATTTAACTTAAACAGCTTAAATTCCATCGTTTAACAAATCAAATTTGAATTCTCCTTTAATTCAAACACAGCTTAAATAAATTTGTTTCACAAATTTTAAGTTCCCGGATCTTGATTATTTCTCAAATTAAATCTGAACTGCAAATTCAAATAAACGAATTCGCTTTTATCTCAAGTTATTCAATATCAAATCCAAAATTCCATAAATTCCAATTTAAAATTTGAATTTTCCTTTTAAATTAACCCACTCAAATTAATTTAATTATTTAAATATTAAATTTCAAAACAGCCTTTCTAAATAAAACTACATTTGAAAAACTATTTATACTCAATTCAAACAATCACCATCATTAAAATTAACAAAAATATGATTTTCCCTAATATATTCCAATGTATTTATTTTAAATTGAAATTTAAATATACTAAAAATTATGGGATGTTACAAAAGATGTTATGTATTTGATTAACAATCCTATATTTCTAATTAGATAAAAACTTTTAATACTATATACTTGATATGTGTGGAGTTAAAGTTAACATGTAATGCAGTGTGTTGGTTATAATGCAGTATGACATATGCAAATCTATATGAAGTGATATAGTGAATGAGATGCAATTTGTGACGTGAACGATTTTAATTTGAGATGTACTGTAATTTATAATCATGATGCATGGTATGAAATAAGATGTGTAATGATAGTATGCAAAATGTTTTGGTAATTATATTTATTTAGATAAAATATATTTAAAGTACTATCAAACTATTATGCATATACATATATATTACAAATTTTTTGAATTAAATAGGGATAATATATATTAATTGCTAGACTTAGGTTAATGATACTTATGAAAGAGATTTGATTGGATAGTAAAGGTAAAAGTTTTATTGTATTCATAATATATAATAAAATATTTAAAGTAATTCTATGAGAAATGTGGAGTCAAATAATCTTAGTAGGGTGCATCTTTAATATAGTAAAAATTGAAGATCTTTTTAAAGAGAATATAGAATTGTATCATATAAAGTAAATATATAGTCATAATTTTGCATATAAAAATTATTTTTAAAAAGGATTCAAAATTTAATTTATTATGAAATATAAATTAATCTTTTAATATAAATCAATTTAAAATTTAAAATTCTAGAAATCAAAATATATTGATTTGTTAAGGAACCATTTATATGTTAACTTTAGAAAGAATTTTATAGTCATAACAAAATTATGAAATCTGGATATAAATTAAACTATAAAACTATAATTTCTTATATTTAAGACATAAAATCATACATATATATATTATTATTATATCAAAATATTAGGTTAAATATTTAAGCTTTTATAAATCTTAATAAGAAATCAAAATAAGTATTAAGTTACAAATAGTATGTAACGACCCAGGGATTTTCGGCCCTAAAAATCGACATAATTACCTTTACCGTAACTCATGCCGACCTTTCAAACACCGAAAACACTGGACGTTACAGTTGTATCAGAGCTATTTGTTTAGTAATAACCTTGGCTCTGTGGTGTAACTCGATAGAGATGGGGTTAGTAATAACCTAGATCGAGATTGAGTGTATATATATGATAGCGTATTTGTCAATTTTATATACATATGTTTTGTATTGTGTTTGTTGATCGGTTCAAGAGTTGAGAAGCGTTGGACTGACCATGAATACAATATTGTTTTGTAAAGGGGGTAAACAAAATAATTTTACCCGAATTATATTTTTGTATAGAAAAAGAATAATTTTCTCAATTTATTGAGAAACTAGTGTGCTTGATTGATTTGGATGGAAATCAAATCGGATTGAAAATTTGAATTGAAAAACTTAACTTTGTTAAGTGAAATTAAATAATGATATTGAAATTAAATTAAATTAAATTGGAAATTTGATGAATAAATAATAATCAAAAGAAAATCAATTGAACATTAATCAATTAATGTTTAGTTATGTGAAACCAAAGTAAAATATTAATGTTGTGCGTAAATTCAATTGGTTTGATTAAGATTGGTTAAATTGATTTGGTTGATTTGATTATTTATTGGTTGTTGATTGTGAACTGTTGTTATTAGAGGAATATTATCTCAGAATTTCACATACCGTTACTTATATGTGAATTGAGTTAAGTACAGGTGCCAGATGGCTAGGCAGATTGATATTGGTCGAGTAAATCGCATATACGTTGAGCAAGTATGCTCAATAGCGCTCGCAAAAGGTACGCCTACGTGAAAATTTAAAATTTTGGGGTTTTGATTTTTGTTTTTCGACCGTTGGTCGATGGATATATATTAACTATTCCTGCGATATCACAGATGTCACTCCGTGCAGGGAAGACTCTGCCGAATTTTTCCGGGAATTTAAGGTGTCGGAAATTTTTCGATATTTTTGAAAAATATTTTTTTACGATATTGAACTGGTTTTTGATTTATAATAAATTGGATTGGGAAATTAACGGGTTTGCAGCGTTCTTTCATACCTTAGCAATTTCTAGGACGAAATTATTTTAAGGGGGGAAGAATGTAACACCCGTGTTTTTGGCAGTCAAATATTTTATTTAATTTATTATTTTAAATATTATATTTGGAATATTAAAGGATTTTAATATTGAATTCATTTATTTAAAACGACGTTTAAACGTTATAATTTACATAATTATAAAACGAGCTCGAAATGGCGCGGCAGTTCGTAATATTGAATTTTTAACTTCAATTGAGGATACAGGATCCAATATAAGTCGGATTTCTGTGAAATGAGAAACGTTGGAACCGTGTTGATTACAATTTTCATATGAAAGAAAAAAAATCCATATTTCGTGTTATAGATTTGAAGTTATGGCCAAATCAAATTTTAAAATAGTCGCTGTGAAAAATTGTTATTTAAATATCGGCCTTTAAATGGCCATTTTGCAAACGGACTTCGTTTTCGACGAAATCAGTTTCATTGGGACCGTATCATTAAATTTTTGCACGGTGTTGAATGGCGTAGCAAACCAATGTCATTTGTGACCACGGTAGCCGTAAACGCCCGTTTAATTTCCATAGCGCGTAATTAATATAATAATGGGATATTCGAGTGTAACTTGAGCAGACGACCGAATTAAGCCGTGAAACTAGTTTCGTTGAGTTCGTATCGTCGATTAGAGTCAAGATAGGCATATAGTTTGTTATTTTTGAAGATCGGAAAATTTGGAGTCCAGAATGGCATTGCAGTGCGCGTAAAAGTAGCCTACCGGGGAAACAGTCTCAGAATGCGATGAAACTAGTGTCGTTGGGTTCGTATTGAAGAATTATTTTAGGATTTCAAGGTTCCAAGTTGATTTGATTTATTTGGTGATCGTGGAAAAATTAGACGCATGTTTATTTCTGGTTTTATAAAGGAATTTTTTTCATACGACCTCGGATTTCGACGAAACTTGTCCCATTGGATCCGGAATATCTTTTTACACTAAGATTAGCTTTTTCATCAGTAAACGAAAGTCGTTTGTGGTGGTTTCTGCGTGTTACTTCATGTTGAAGTTTCGTTAATATCATTATATTAATTTAACACCCTTTTTATACTTCATTCTTTAAGTAAAATGGTACACCCTCACTGTTAACTACGTAGTAGTGTCTTGTAAGTTCGAAATGCAGCTCGTGCTGATTGAAAAGAGAATGGCCTACTCTAAGGACACATACTGCTGGTCTACGAAGGACACATGCTACCGTATTTAAATTTTACAGTCCTATCAAATGAAGTAGCACATCTTTTTCTTTCCAGAGATCTTCCCCTGCTAACACACGTATCCTATTCACATGCACACAGAGACCTATAGAAGATTTCCCCATCACCTTAAATATGCGTTGTCTTCTCATAGCCACCCTAGCATTTCTTTTCTCCTTTAACACTATCAAGCAGACTGAGTACACCGCGCTGCCTCGTCTTTTCATTTCATAAATGTCCTGCTAACATAAACTCAGCGCAGACGCCTACTTCCTGCTAACCTCTCTAAGATGTACCATTCAGCTGATGGACTTTCTTCTTATCCCGTACCTTTCCTTCTATAAATACCTTGCGTCTTCCAACAAGATTAAGGAGAGCCAAAGCTCCTATAAACACAAGACCAAACTCTGGTGTAATATAAAATATAAAAATAGGCCTTTACTAGGTGGGAATGGGGCAAGTGAGGACGCTATCTGGAGGTGAGGTTGGTCGGAGGGAATGGCCAGGACGCTGGCGGATCTGGTAAGGCGGGAAGTGTGGGGCCCGACGCTCTAATGAGATGTAAGAATCAGTGTAGTGAAGAAAGTCTACGGAGCGGTGGGTGTTTGTTCGATAGGTGGAGGCGCACATTTACTGGTGATGTGGTGGGTCAGCACAAGTGTTTGTGGTAGGGTGACATCGCGAGTTACGAAGGGTCTTGGTGAAGGCGGAAGCCGGATTACTGGTGGCATCTCGATGATTTGGGAGGCGGATGGAGAAAACGTACTATAGCGAGGTGGAAAGTAAGAAGGACGTGTGCTGTTGGAAAAAAAACAAAGAGAGCAAGTGTGCAGTTAGGGAAACAAATGAAATAAAGTGGGATAACGTAACATGGAGTGATGGGGTGTTTGTGCATGTCTAGAATGAAGTTGATGAATAGGGGAGAGAACAAGGCGGAGCGTGACAATAAATGGAGATAATGTAAAAGAGAAGACAGGCTCGCGGCATGAGTAGCTACAGGTAAGAACAATGAAAATGAACAGTGAAATTTAAACATACCAAATCATTATTTTATTAAATGCCTAATCCTAGGTATACTTGTATTCGTAAAGCAAGTTTTATGTTAGTTAGTTAACATATAAAATACGGAGGTCTGGTTAAAATCTTGAAAGGTGCCTAACCGATTAGGGGAGCTTAATCTTTGCACGCACCAATTGTCATAAGTTAAAGATTTAAGCTAAGATTCTTTTTATTTAATAGTAATATTACTAGTATCTAGCATATTTGGGAAGTTGGGTATACGCCCGAACAGTATATGCAAATTATATACAGCCAATAGTCCTTATAAATGTTTTGAATCTTTTGATTTATTTTTCGGTTACTGTTATTTCTTAAGTTCTGAGACCATGTTCTTAAATACGATTAGGATGTGGCCTTTATGATTTCATACTAGTAAAGTATGCAAAACTACCTAATTAATGCCCACGTGACCAAAGATATGTGCATTTAAATAATGGTTTCATGTTTTAATTAAGATATATAAACTTTTTGCTGTCTAATGAAAGATTTAAAAGTGCCTAAACATAATTAACGTTATTTAAAAAATTAGTTAAGGTCCAACTAGTTTTGATTTAAAACGTACAAATTTGATAACGTGCTCATCTGGCAACAGAATCAGACCAAGCAAAAAGTGTGGAACTGTATCGGCGGATGGGACATTTTGAAACTGGACGGAGTTGGAAACAATGAAGATTTTCAGTTAAATTATGCGCTCATTTAATTTATCTGAAACGAACCGGTTAAACAACGGTATCAACTCAAGGTAAGTTAAACTCACTCAGTTTTCCCCATTTATATTTTATATAAATTGCGTTTTTATTTTGTGTGCTCTGCTTGCAAATGGTTGACTGTTTGTTTGCTGATTTAACCGATGAAATTAAACCATCGTTTAATTTCAGTGAAATACCAAATCGTTATTCTAACGATTGGTTCCAATAAAGGTAACTTACCTTGTTGGTCACGTTTTTAAAATAAACGTGTTTAATTGGTTGAATTGGTTGAATTGTTTGAATTGCTTGTGAATTGGTTGATGTTGAATGTTTGTTATTGAACGATCTGTTCGGGGATAACCATTTGTATACAGGGAAGAACAGGTTGGAGGGATCCAACTGGATTCCTCAAATATATTATTTATTTTCATATTATCAATATATGAATTATCCTATTTGGGATGATTGATTTTATTATTGACTGAAGCTTCAACATCTGTTTAGTTTAAACGAATGGGCGGTATTGGTTGGGTATTTGGCGATATCTGGCCTATAAAATCAATCGTTTTATAAATATTAATTTACCGTCAAGAAAATCGATAGAGGTGAAGTTATAAAATTTATTTTTAACTGGAGATAGATTTTGAAATATATTATTTTAAATACAAGTTTTTAAAAAGGAAATTTAGATAAAAGGGTTTTATTATAAACCCGAGCTATATAAAAGAGATTTGAGGTGTTATATCGTTAATTCTAAATTAACGTTACTTAAAATGGGATCAAATAAAAGTGGGAATTGAAATGAGATTTCCAAAGTGGAATATAGTTGAATGGATTGAAACGGGATTGGAAAAAAGTAATTTGATAGGAGAAGTAAAGCATAAGGTTTGTAAACTAAAGCCGAATTATAGAAAATGAATTTTTTTTAAAGAATAAATCTTATGTTAAATAAGAAGCATAAAGCTATATTTAAAATGTCGAAATGTTTAAGAGTTTTTAAATTTACATTTGTTTAATTGAAAGGCCAAGTGGTACTGAATACTGAACCAGTGAACCTATTGGATTATCATGATTGAAACACTGTTGATTTTGATAGTTAAATCACCGACTATCAAATCTGACCCATACAATTGTTGATACGGAAAGACCGGGATCGAATTATATTCGAATACCATTCCAACCAACAAATATGTGAAGATGACAGAAGATGACTGAGATGGAGCATTGAAGACCGTGGATCTTCATAAGCAGAAGGATTCTAATAATCTCTGGTTTAGCGGCCAGAGATAAACTGTGATTCTATCGTGGTTGAAATCTACGGGATGCAAAGATTTCTCGCTACTGATTCATGGGGTGATTCCTATACGGGATGCAGTAGGAGACTACTTTCGGTTCATCCTGTTCCTGGATGGCTTATATGGACGAGTGTCTGACAGAGTATTTCCAGATGGTCACGTACATTGATTTTTACAAACGTACTTCTGTCAGTTGCAGAATATTTTTGTGAACGTCAACTACTGATTTGACGGATCTGACGATGTGGCATTCAAAGTGAATGGTGGCCAGGTGTTGTAAAGGAAATTCAAACCTCAAGCCTCACAGCCGGGAAATGACAAAAATCGGGCAGGCAGCATGGCTATGTGGGTCGCTCCCATTAGGGTGTATAATCACCTATCTAGAGAAATTCCTATTTGTTTCTTTAATCTATTTCGATGTTGTCCCTTTTCGGGAAACGGTGGTTTGAGCCCAACCGTTGGTGATATACATTCGATGCACTCAAGCGAAATGAGTGGTCGGTCATGTGAGGATCGGGTTGTAAGACATTCTTGTTGAACCCAGTGTATTCGCCTCTAGAGATACACTATCGGCAGGTGGTCCCATACCTTGTCAAGGTCGGAATCCAATCTCCAATAAGCACCCACGGTTTTTGATTGTATACTATATATGTTGAGCGTGAGATGCAAGCGTTCCACTAGATTGCTATTTACTTGTATGTAGACATTATTATAATATCAGAAAAGATATTGATTTCAAAAATGTTTTGGGTTATCGTAAGGTAAAAACCGTCCGTGTTTATGTGAGGATTTGATCTTACGATTACCCTTTTCTTTTGAAAAGATTTTAACTTTAAAATCAAGTTGTGTGTTACCTTAATATTGTGCGAGTTTTTCTGACTATGGTTCACCGGACTGAGCCGGTGTTTTGTAAATGCTCGGATTAGCCCGGGGTGTACAGGTTTAGGTTATCGAATGATGTGAAGAGACGGTCTGGAAGAGTCCAGACGGTGATATTATATAGCTACTATTCCGTTGTGTGTTGTATCTGAGGACGGGGTATTATAACTGTCCAGATGTGTGATGTATTCTGATAATTGTAAGTATTTTAAAGCTCTCAGTAAAGATTTATTTCTATATTATATTTTGTTTCGCTGCGATGTGAGATTCTGATTCTGTGTTGTGGTGTTTCTTCTTCTTCTTCTATTCTAATATTTCTTTCTTTCTTATCTCACCCTCTAAATTCTTTCAAATAACGTCCAGTATTTTTGGTGTTTGAAAGGTTGGCATGAGTTACGGTAAAGGTAATTATGTCGATTTTTAGGGCCGAAAATCCCTGGGTCGTTACATAGTATTTGTGATAATGTAACCCAAAATTGTTATGAAATCATATGAATAATATATAAGTTAAACAATGCATGTCTAAACTTTATAAAAGACGAATAAATTTATATTTTACAACAATTTCAAAAAGTTATATTAACTTTATATATCATATTAGCATGTTTATATAATTTTATTAAATTGTATACTTTTACTATATATTTTTTGAAACAAGATATAAGAAAATATGTAGATAAACAAAGTTAATAACTAGAGTTTGAACTGGCTTTTTCTAATTAAAAAATACGGAGGGAAGTATGAAAGTTTAAACTTTTGAAATTCAAAATTTGAATTTCATTACATCGACATGACCTATAATGACCCACAAATCCGTACCATTTGAATTGACTGAATACAACTCACGTATAATCCAAATTTGGACGAAAATACGAATCATTAATAGAAAGAAGTTAGAGGATGAGAAATAGAAAGAAAGAAAATTAGAATAGAAGAAAATAGATAGAAGATCGAACCGAACAACATCACAGAATCTCACAATCACAGCGAAACAAAATATAATATACAAAATCATTTTTGAAGTACAAACTGGATTTCTAACTTACATACATCATCATAGTACATCACATATACTATAACGACCCGTATTTTCAGCTATATATAATTAATTTATTTAATTATTTAAATAGTGATCCAGAGAATTAAATGGTCGATATATTAAATAATATTGAATATTTAATTAATATAAATAATAGAATAATATATTTAATAATTCTGAAATAGTCAGAAATAGAGAATTGACTATATTGTGTGAATTGGGCCATTCAAAATATATAATTCAGTTTAGAATTTGATTTATAATAATGAATATATTATTTAAATGAAGTTTGAATGTATAATTATATTATAATTATAATCGAGCTTGAAATGGCGCTGCAATTCGAAATTTGGTGATTCGAACTTTAAACGAATATACAGAATTAGTTTTAAGCCGGATTTCTGTGAAACAATAAACGTTCAGAGCTGGTGAAGTATATTTTTCTAATGGAAGAGAAAAATCGGGATTTCATCATATATATTTTGATTTATGTCCAAATCAAATTTCCAAATAGTCGCTATAGAATCGTTTATCGACCATGACGATTTATTTGATATAACTAGATACTGGTTTTGAATTTGGACAAGATTCTTTTGAGACGTAGTTATAATTCACTTTTTAGAATTTTATTGTAATTTTTAATTAATTAAATACGCAACTTTTTATTTGGAGTATTTTGCACCCTTAATCGGCATTTTTGGGGTTTCACAATATAAGTTAACCTACCAATATTATTATATTTTTGGGATCGTGGCACGTTACTCATCTTAACGGTATTTTTATTTCTGTCTATAGTGGCTCGTAAAGCGATGAAATTTGGTGTAACGGAGACCGTAAAACTTCGTTCTGGAAAAAAAATTGGAAACCCTTTCTTAACCTAAAAATCTATTTATCTGATCAATGGTAAAGCCACGTTTCCCTTCCTAAATCCGCAAGTTCTCCTTGGCCTCAGAACGAACTCGTGCTCTTCTTGGATCCACAAAACAAATTGCAACTAAAACCTTATAAATACATGAATGAAGGCTTTAATTTATTTTGGGTTCAGGAAAATAATGTCAGAAATCAAACTTTCAAAATGAAATTAAAAGAAAATAAAAACACAAATGAGAAGGAGTGGCCAAGGTTGGGAGCTCGGTCTGAAGGATCAAGGAGGCTTGCGCTGGGACGTTGGTGGAGGAGGACGGGCCTTATGTATCTAGTGAGCCCAGTTAGAATTTGAAATCTAAGTTTTATTTAATTTAAATAACCATAAACTTGTAATTTCAATATTTCACTTGTACTGTATCAGAATTTCGAACGGTCAGATCCGATGGGATCGTATGGAAAGGGGCTACGCAATGGAACTAACTGGGAGTGAATCGGAGCTTGTTACAATTTATAGCAAAATAAATCTCCTGTCTAAATCAACCGACAGTTATCGTTATTTAACGATGATCATCCAATATGATTAAATCTCACTAACTCTGTACAGTTTATATTTTTTATAAATATAATCTAGTGTTGATAAAATGTCAGTTAATTGCTGTGTGTTGACTATTTGGATGAACTGCTAGCTAGTAGGTGAAATTATATATATATATAAAAATCGTTAAATATATATTGATTCTGTTTATCAGAATATTTCATATCGAAATGAAATTGATGTTATTATATCATTTAACATCTGTGGATGCAGGGAAACAGGTAAGAGGAATCCAACTGGATTTCTCAACATTTATTTTACAGTTTTCATATATTGTGATATATGATGTGATGTATAATCTATTATTGATTATGTGTATTAGAATGATATTGATCATTGTGATTTGGTATGTTAAATACCATAAGAAATACCGGAATGTGGAAAGAGAATTTTCAAAGTGATATTGAAAATAAGATATTTATAAATTCAAAGGATTTTATAAAATGAAATATTTATAAAATCAAAAGATTTTATAAAAGGAATTATTTATAAAATCAGAATATTTTATAAAAGAAGATATTTATAAAATAATAGAATTTTATAAAAGGTTTTTTTTGTAAATAAATAAAATTAATAAAGGGAACATTTATATGCAATAAATAAGATATTATAAGGAATATTTATTAGGAAAATAAATAGGATAAAAGGAAATATTTTTAAAACAAAAATAAAAGGAAATATTATAAAACAAAAAGAATTGTGTAAAAAGAAATTTTACATTTGAAAGGTTTAGACCCGTGCTTCGCACACGGGTATAGCATGATATGGATTTAAAACAAAGATTTTAAATAAAATTTGTTCTACCCAATAGAGTAAGAAGATTAATTTATAAATAAGGTTTTATAAATTAAGTAAAATATTTATCATTGGTTAAATAGAATATATAAGTCAGGACTTATATAGAGAAGTAAGAATCGATTTCAGCATCGATATTTGAAACTGAATATGGACGAAGAGTAAATTAGATAGGGTTAATTAGTTAGAGTAATCGATTAGAGTTAAATCGAACTAGAGTTATTCAAATAGAGTTAAATCGAACTAGAGTTATTCAAATAGAGTTAACCGAACAAGAGTTAGTCGAATATTAGTTATTCGAATTAGAGTTAATTGATTAGAGTTAATTGATAGGAGTTAATCAAAATAGAGTTAACCAAATAGGAGTTAATTGAATGGAGTTAATCGAAAAAGAGATAGTCGAATATAATCTATTCGAAAAGAGATAGTCAAATATAATCTATTCAAAAAGAGATAGTCGAATATAATCTATTCGAAAAGAGATAGTCGAATATAATCTATTCGAAAAGAGATAATCGAATATAATCTATTCGAAAAGAGATAGTCGAATATAATCTATTCGAAAAGAGATAATCGAATATAATTTATTCGAAAAGAGATAATCGAGCATAATCTATTCGTAGAGAGTTAATCGAATATTAGTTATTCGAAGGAGAGCTAATCAAATAAAGATTACTCGAAAGTGAGTTATACGTCGAATTCAATTATATCGAATTCGGGAAAGTATTATTTACTTTCCGGCGTTTAAATCGAGATTTATTTATTTATAAATTAGGTGTTTATTTATTTATTCAAAGTAAAGAATAAAAGTTATATTTGAAGTTAGATATTTCAAAAGTAGGGATTATAAAGTTATCGTTATAACCAATGTTTTTATAAAAGAAATGGATTCGTAAATAGAATCCGTGAGGTTTGCAAGGAAGTTGTTAAAGGTTTAAAAAGATAAACTTTGTCTATTCCTATGTTAAAACGTTGTTCAGTTAAGGTCTGAGAGGTAATTATACCCCAACTTGATTGACTTCCTTCTTAACTAAGGAATGGTTAAAGTTTGATAGTAAAGGTAGGTTAAGTGAATTTAGTTAATGAGCGTAATGGTTTGTGTTGGCATAGCGATGTTTATTTAAACACCAGTTTAAATCAAATGAAGGAGTTTTGGAAATGTTTTCCAAATAAGAATTAGAAATGTTTTCTGATAATAGAAAATAAGAAATGGGAATAAATATGGAAACGTTTTCCATTGATTAATAACGTATATTTCCTAAGTTTAAAAAATAAGGATTTACGAATATATGAAAACGGGAAATAAGGAATAATAAATTAATGATAAATTAATTTAAAGGGATAAATGTTGAATGTTGATTGATCGATAAAATTTCTATTTGGAAATAATATCGTTTTTTGCACACGAGTTTTCTTTTGATAGTTAAATCACAGACTGTCAAAGTTTTGTCCATTTTCCCGTCGTCAATACGGAGCGACCAGTTAGGTTATTATCCGAGAACCACTCCGTGTGGGCGTTAGTGTTTCGAATCAAATAGATCAAAGACAAATTAAAGATAGTGTTATGCAAGGGCTATCCTGTTTACAGAATAGTGCCTACGGTTTGTCCAGTCCCAGGACAACCTGTATGGAAGAATGTTTGACAGAGTATATCTGGTGGATCACGTGAGTTGATCGTTTCAAATGTATTTACGTTAGTGGCGGAGAAATTCGTTTCTATTAGCTTATACTCGTGGTATTTTTGGAGAAATCAATTTGTGGTTTGATGAGTATGATGATGTGACATTCATAGTAAATGAAGACGTGATCTGTATAGAGATACGTTATAACCTCAAGCCTCATCAACTAGGAAATGACAGAAATCGGGCAGGCAGCATGGCTAAGTGGGCCGCACCTAATTAGGGTATATTGTCATCATCTAGAGAATATTCATTTGTTACTTCTTTCAATTTTGTATCTCCCGGGAACGGTTATGTTGGAATACTAACCGAGGGGTGGCAACATATTCGATACATTCAAGAGAAATGAATGGTCGGTCATGTGTGGCCGACTTACAAGATGTTCTTGTTGAACTCCAGTGTATCGCTTCTAGAGTACACTGAGCGGAAGGTGGATCCATACCTTGTCATAGTTGGAATCCATTCCCCAAATAAGAGCCCACGGTTTTGATTGTATAATATATATGTAGAACGTTAGATGCAAGCGTTTCTGCTAGATTTCTATTTACTTGACCTAGACATTATTATAATACCAGACAAGTATCGTTTTAGAAATATTTTGGGTTATCATAAGGTAATAGCCATCAGTGTTTATGTGTGGATCGGTCTTATGATTATCCTTTGTTTCAAAAGAAATTTTGAAAGTTAAATCAAATGATTTGAGTTTACTCACACCAGTCCATGTTGCTTAACTGGTACGTTTGATAGGGGGTTCTCGCTTCGCGGTTTAGTGGTGAACGAGAGACTCTTACCCCTACAGGTCCTGTAATATAGCGGGTTGGTCGAGTCGAGAGGCTGGCCGTAAAGCATGGAGTTGGGGTACTGTAACAACCCGGAAATCCGAGCCAATTTAAAAAATTTATTTTGGCAATTTTAGTGAATTTTGAATGTTTAAAATGGTTTTGTTTTATATAATAACGACGAGAAATTTATTTTGAATTGAATTAGAACGTATATATTTATTTGAATCGTCGTTAGAATATAAATATTTATTTTAAATTATAAAAGGAATTAAATATGGCGCGGTAGTTTGAAAATTTGATTTCAAATTTCAAATGAATGTACAGGATTCAAAATAAACCAGATTTTAGTGAAACCAAAAATATTTGAATCTATTTGAGAATATCTTTCCAGCGAATCCGAAAAATTGAAATTTCATAGCGGGGATAAATGGTTATGTCCCGTTGAAATTTCAAAATAGTCGCTATGGAATTTTTGGCCCATAAAAATGGAAATTTTGCAAACGACCCCTGTTTTCGATGAAACCACTTTTGTTGGATCCGGGATGTCAAGTTATTGCTAGGTTTCAAAATTCGTAATTTTTGAAATCAATATGTGAGTGTGGCGAAGTAAAACGTGTTTTGACAGTTTCAGTCTATTTCGATCGACCAGAAAATGACAATTTTTCAAAAGGTGTCAGAATTTGACGAAATTAGTTTTGTTAGGACTGTATCGTCAATACAAAGCTAGACAATATTTTTTGGGAATTTTTAGAGTCCGTATGTGGCCCCGGTAAATTGAAATACTCGTTCAAATTCAGTATATAGATTTATATTTTGATTTTGATGAAAACTGATCGAAACGATCGAATCGGCTTACGATACATATCCCGTTGTGTTTGGAATAGGGGTAATTAGCTAGGGACGACAGTCGATGGGTTCGATTTCGAGCTCGAAATAAAAAGTTGCTTTTTGAAATTAAAAAATAATAAAATATATAAATATTTATATAACCCCCCCTTTTACTTTCCTTCTCCACTCAGTAGTCAACGTTAAAAATAAAATAAAAAAGAAAAAAAAGAAAAGGGAAAGGGGGATTGCGATCTCGTCGCCCCCCTAGAGGATCACCAACGCCGCGGCGCCAGGCGAAGCCACCGCCGGCTCCCTCTCCATCGCAACCCCCCTTCCTCTCTCCAGCGTTCTTCTCTCCCTCCACCCTCGAAACCCCTCTCTCGCGCTTCTCTCTCCTCCTCTTATAATTGCGCCGAGCCCACCGCAGTTCGCCCCCTGGAAACCCGTGCCCACCGCCAGCCTATCCTCCACCACTCACCACATGACCTCGCCGCAACTCCACCTCCCCATCAGGACCTCCGACGACCATTGATAACCCCCTCCCCTTTGCAAACCCGAAATCGAAAAGAAAAAGGTGCGTTTTTTATGAGTTAATTCAGTCTATATAAATCAGTTTTTATTTAATTAATTCAGTATATATAAATCAGTTTTTATATATTTAAATAAAGTGGAAAAGTTTGGATTTTTATTATGAGGAAGAAATGATTTTTATAAGTATAAAATTTCGATTTTCTTTTATTTTACTTATGTGTTCAAAGTAGAAAAATCTGATTTTATTTATAGAAAGTATAGCATAAAAGATTAGATTGTTCTATGTTAAAAGATTAGATTTTTTCTAAGTTAAAAGATTAGATTTTTCTATGTTAAAAGATTAGATTTTTCTTTGTGAAAGGATTGGATCTTTCTATATGAAAAGATTAGATTTTTTATATGAAGTAGCAAAATAAAAACATGATTTTTATGCATAGGGATCTGAAATAAAAATATGATTTTTATATAGTAGAGATAATAAAAATATGATTTTTATATTATATAGATAATAAAATTTTGATCTTTATATATGTAGCAATAGGATAAAAATATGATTTTTATCTAGGAAGTGACGATATAAAAATGTGACTTTTATATATTCATTAACAATAGAAAGATCTGATTCTTATCAATATAGTAGCGGCATAAAAATATGATTTTTAACTATATAGCGTGGTTATGAAAATATGAAATTATTTTTAGAAAGATAAAAATATAATCTTTAGCCTCTGTATGTTATTTATAAAATAATCATACAAAGAAATAATTATTGATTGGTTAAAAATATAATTTTTAACGTAGGTATACTACATAGATCGACAATCAAAGAATGGCGGAGTGGATCCCCAAGGTGAGAACTCCTCGCTTTTATTTTATTTTTCTAGTTTGAAATATATACTAGGACGCAGACGGTGCTTAGCAGCACCCGACACCCGTCGTCCACAGACCATGGATGACTTGTTTGTTTGATTGATGTGTTGTGAAAATTGATTGTGTGATGTGGAATGAATAAATATTTTATAGTTAAAAACATAATTTTTAACGTGTATATAAAATAAATATTTATAAACAAATCGGACGATTTGTTTATGTACACACATTTGACTGATATTGATTGGGACGATAAATTTTATACACCGCCCAACTGCACAAATAAAACCTGTGTTTGATTGTTTGAAACCTCACACGGGTGTTGGGATTAAATTGGACATACACTAATCCTAATAATTAGCTATATGTCGATCGATTGATTGACAGGCTGTTATAAGCATTAAATATTTATATTTGATGCTTATGCAGTGTAGAATGCACTCTAGATGATGGATTGTTGTTTTCATTGTTGTTATACACATTTGTTGTGTGAAATCCATATAATCACATTATATGGTAATTGGCTATGTCTGATTCCAGTTCAGAAAGAATAAATATTTTGAAATAACGATTATTTTAAAATAACGAATATTTTCAAATAATATTCAGAAAAGAATTAAAATCTGATTTTGATGTCCGATTTGGGATGGGCATGAATATATTTAAATATATATAGTCGTGTTGATTAGATTAACGCCATTTTGACGTGAATGATATTTATATCGATTTTATTCATTTTTATAATGAATATCGAAAAGAAATTGATTTCAAAATCTAATGTTTTGAAAATATTATCATTTATATATCGATCATATGGAACATTCAATTTTGATTAGAAATTGAATAGGAAGTTGAAATTGTTTTGAAATTTAAAACGATTTATAAAATATGTTTTAAAAGGAAATCGACGAAATATATATAATATATATATAATGGCCTGAATAGAACGCGTCGCGCTGCGGCAGTTCGCGGATTTCGACCATTGACTTCGAGTGGACATTACGGGAGATTTGACCATCAGATTCTCCTAAAACAGGAACCGTTGGGTTCGTATCGAAAAGAGCTTTCTAAAGAATGTTAGAAATTAGATATCTAATCATTGGATTTGGAATTATGTCCAAATCAAATTTGGAAAAGTCACTGTAAGTGCAGTTCGATGGCAGTTTTTGGAAATCGACTGTACGGGCCTTAATAAAATTATTAAAAATATCAATAATTAGTGTAAAATCGTAAGAAATGATTTGGGAATAATTGGGATGAAAAACTCCATATTTGAAAAGATAAAAATAGATTTTTATCAAAATGAACTAGTTTTGAACTAGAATTATAATCCATTTATTTTTAAAATAAAGAAACTGAATTTGAAATGGCTTTAAAAATAACCAGAATTTCCAATATATAAATTGGAATGGATTTGAATCGAAATTGTTTTCGGAATATTTCGATGTTGGATTTCGTGATTATACTGATGTTGTTATGGAAATTTGAAAGATATATTTATATCGTTATTTCCAATACGATATCTGTTGGTTATAGTATTTGATATTGAATATAAGCCGATATATTTTCTATTCAGAGCCTTGTATTTAATATCAAATGGGATTTCGGTTTGTCATGAATGGTGTCTTCATCAACACTGTTCTTAAACCCAGTTAAGAAAAACGATTAAATCATTTTATTTAGATTTAATGAAATGTACCAATTAAATGATATTTAATTGGAATTGAATTGGAATTGATTTTTGGGTTTATCGTGAATGGTGTTTTAAATAACACTTGTTCTTTAACTCGATAATTTATGGAATGTGAATTGGGTTTGTTGTGAACTGTGTTTTAACGACATTCGTTCTTTGACCTGATTCACAGTGAAATGTAATTTGGAATTTATAAATCTTTTGTTAAGGTTTAAAGGAGATTTTCCAAAGTAAAGTTTTCCAATTTAAATAAAATAAACTGGAATGGAATGGAATTCGATTTGGTAATAATCGAAGTGAATTTCCGTGGAGGAGGACTGCTGATATATATGGACTTTAAAAGGATTTGCCATTATTCCATTTATATTATTAGTCGGATATGGAAGTTTATATTGATTATATATATATATCGATTCGTTTTCCTTGAAGATTCCATGGTTAATGGAATGTGATTTCGGATTGTAGTGAATGGTATCTTTAATGATACTGTTCTTACACCCAACGAAGTTAAGAAAATCAGAAACTAAGTGGAGACTAGTTAAGTTGGATAGTTTCTTAGGTATTGATCTGATGTTGGTTTCATCCTTCAGGGTTAACACTTAGAGAATTATTCACTTGCTAATTTACGGTTAAAGGCTGATGGAATAGAATGTGATTTTAGGTTTATCGTGAACCGTATTTTAAATGACATTGGTTCTTTAACCCAGTTAAAGACAGGATATGATTTCCCAAGTTAAACAATCATTATTATTGATTTTTGGGAAGATTAAAACCAGTGGAGTTCTAATGAATCCTTAATTAGATTGAAATGATCAAGAACGGAGTATCACCAGTTTTGCTCCAGGCAATAGTTAAATCTTTAATTTGACTTAAACGTGAAATGGTAATTGAATTTACCGATAATACCGTGGTGTTAGATATGAAGTATTACCAGTTTTACTTCATGGGATGAATAGGTTAGGATTGGGAAATGAAAACAAATGATTACTTCGGTAAGGTTTGTTAATCCCGACTAGTTTTGATAAACTATAATTTGGTTTGAACTGATATTCAAAGGAAGATTAAAGAATAAATTTAAAGAATTTATCTTTGATAAAATTAATGGAAACCTTTCCCAAAGTAAAAGAATATTTGAATAAAGGAATATTCTGGATTGGAATAAGGTGTTTGTTGTGCTTTTACAACCCTTGTTTATTATATACGCGAGTTATTCGGAAAGACCGGGTTTATCCCATTCTGAACAACTGAATCGACGATAAGTCGACGATGAAGACGGTGGTTAAAGACCGGAGGTCTTCATGTCGTTTGGATAATTACTGATGATCTTGATTGGGTTGTACACCCAAGAGGAGGGAATCAGTTGGTGATCGTCCAGACGTACTTGGAGATCGATGGATATGCGAGGAATAAGGTTCCTCCAGTTTCGTTCAGACCCAGAACGAACTTGCAAATGGATTGTGTGTCTGACATTGGATTTTATTCTGTGTTGATTGATTTCTATTAAATATATATCTTTTTGGCAGCGGAGAATTTATTCTCTTGCTTAAAGCCCTTCTCTGAGACGTACGAGCTCAGAGGTTATATATCGATAGATATCAGTCGCATGGCATGAATTGCATGTGTGGCATGCTGAGATGCAAACGATCAAGACTTCTGTTGAAAAGCATAGTCTTGTGGTTGATGATCAAAGCACGGCTTTAATACAGCGTAGCTTTGTGTAGCGTTAATTCGCGAGCCTCACACCCCGGTGTGAACCAGAAACGGGAGAGGACATTAGGGTGGGCATGCGTTTCCTTCTAGCTAGGAGTGGTGTCAGCGTTTTACTAGCCCTGACATTTTACTTATGTGGATGATGTATTGCGAGGTGCCTCGGTTATATCGGTCGATCCGGGACCAATGGAGTCATTTGGCTCATTTACGCCCCATATGGCGGGGAAACGTAGTGTTCAGGCATTTTAATCCACATCGAGTGGACCGGCCTTGACGATCCAAGGGCTCACCTGCGTGTTGGTCCTGAGACATGGGCTAGATTGTCTCGAAGCGGTGAGGACGATCCCTTGCCTCGGTTCACAGATGTAAATCCAACTTCCAATACGTGACTTTGCGGTTTTGATTGTATTGCCTAGTATTGGTGACATGATATATGGTACTCATGTCGTCTCGGATTGATACATTTATATTTGAAATTGTTTTATACACTATGCACTTATAATAGTATCGAATGATTTGTTTTAAACAAACCAAGCATGTTTGGCTATTATAAGGGAAAACCCTATCCCCCGACTTGCGTTGCATTGTGTGATAGGACTTAGGTCTTATAATAGCTTCATTTTTCCAAAAAGCATTGCGTTGTTTTGTTATATGCACTGGTATTCTTGGAAGGAAACCTGTTTCGTGTTATATGGCGTGGTCCCTTGATATATCTGATTTAAAGTAAAGTTTTAAATAACTGTTTTAGTTCTCACACACCATTCACATGACTGACCTGGAGTTTATTGCTTTAACCTAAACTCTGGGTGCCCTTATTTTCCGCACGAGCAGCTAGTAGTTTGGTATTGCAGATTTATATTCACATGATCCTGATTTACAGCTGGAACGATATCCGAAAAGCTTTGTATCCGTTTATCTCTTTCAGTTGTGTATTGTATTATTTTTCCGCTGTTATGAAATGTATTGTAATCTCTGATATTTAGTAATTGTGTAATATTGATTCATACTCTGTTTATTCTTGTATTCTGATGGAATTGTTGTAATAAGCAATGAAATGTCCTTCTGTTTGTGTTCTGATTGGTCTTGTCCTCACTACAATCAGTGATTTCCTGTAAGGGGGATTTCGGGTCGTAACAGTACCTCTGTAAGCCATAGGGGAGGTTAGTCCTGTGCCTTTGGGGATGAGGGATGGTTGAAAAGCCTACCAAATTCCTGGGTCGCTACAGTTGGTATCAGTGCTTAAGGTTAAGTAATTACCTTGGCTCTGTGGCGTGACTCAGTAGAGATGGGGTTAGTAATACCCTAGATTGAGTCGATTGTATATATACGAGTGAACGTATTTGTATTTGATATAAAAAATTGTTTTATATTTTGGAGATTTATTGGTTGAGTTATTTATGAGTTCTGGTCGATCAGTTTGATCCACTGTATCGGTAGGGGTTTATAAACACTCGAATACGATGAACCGACATTGTACGTTTTGAAAAGAGGGTAAACGAAATAATTTTACCCAAATATATTTTGATATAAAGAATATATATATTGGAAATATAGTATATTGAATGTGTTGGTTGATTATAATTGAAACGGTTATGTAAATAACCAATCAAAACTCGTATAAGTGTTACGAAATGAATTAAAATTGAATTTACTCTAGAATTGAAATTTAAACTCTACGGTTTGAATAAGTGTTGTAAATGGATTTCGATTAAATATATGTGAATTTTAAAATCCTGGGAGATTTTAAATTGGTTACAAGCAATGTGAATTGTATTTTGAAATGTATTTCAAAATGGAAGTATTTGAATATGAGTTTTAAAAAGTGATATAGTATTGAACTCACTTCGATAAGATGGAAAATAATCTTGATGACGATGGCCACATCATCAGTGTCATTTTCGAGTTGCTAAGTGACGGATTACTACCAAAGATTTTGTCTTTGAATTATTTTGAATCCTGAAAAGGAAAGTTTGATTTTTGAAAAAAGCAAAGCTGTTTAAAACTCTCAGGAATAGATTGTTTGAATTAAAAATAAATTAAACAGGAATTGTGAAAGCAAATTGGAGTTAAAATAAAGCCAGTTAAGTGGAAAATGATATTTGGCTTGGATATAAGCGAATGGTTGTGTTGGAGATAAAAGTGATTGGAGTTTTATTGGGATGACATTGGTATATGCTGAATTAGTAGCAGATGTAAAGGATATAATGATATGCCCGACAAAAAGGTACAACTTTATATTATATATTGGGTATGAGATTTTGATGAGCCGAATTGGTAAGCCGCTTGGCGGTTTGATTTTCTTTTGGATTAGAGAGTGCCTAGAGAGGCGAGTTGGAGTTTGAGCTATCGACCAGTACAAAGGAGGTGCTGGCGATTTTTTTTGAAATGTTAAGGTGTTAGAAAATTTTCAGGATTTTTGAAAATTTTCGTTGGTAGGAATAAATTAATATTTTAATTGAAATTAATTGATTCAGTTGAAACTGGAGTTAAGAAGTAAACAAATAATTTTTAATCCAGTCAATAGGGTTAGTTTTCTACCTTAGCAATTTCGAAGGCGAAATTATTTTAAGGGGGAAGGAATGTAACGACCCATATTTTCAGCGATATATAATTAATTTAATTATTTAAATAGTGATTCAAAGAATTAAATGGTTGATAAATTAAATAATATTTAATTAATATAAATAATAGAATAATGTATTTAATAATTCTGAAATAGTCAGAAATAGAGAATTGGCTATATTGTGTGAATTGGGCCATTCAAAATATATAATTCAGTTTACAATTTGATTTATAATAACGAATATATTATTTAAACGAAGTTTGAACGTATAATTATATTATAATTATAATCAAGCTCGAAATGGCGCTGTAGTTCGAAATCTGGTGATTCGAACTTTAAACAAATATACAGAATTCGTTTTAAGCCGGATTTCTGTGAAACAAGAAACGTTCAGACTGGTGAAGTATATTTTTCTAATGGAAGAGAAAAATCGGGATTTCATCGTGTAGATTTTGATTTTTGTCCAAATCAAATTTCCAAATAGTCGCTATAGAATCGTTTATCGACCGTAACGGTTTATTTGATATAGCTAGATACTGGTATTGAATTTGGACAAGATTCTTTTAAGATTTAGTTATAATTCAATTTTTAGAATTTTATTGTAATTTTTATTTAATTAAATACGCAATTTTTTATTTGGAGTATTTTGCACCCTTAATCGGCATTTTTGGGGTTTCACAATACAAGTTAACCTACCGATATTATTATATTTTTGGGATCGTGGCACGTTACTCATTTTAACGGTATTTTTATTTTTGTCTATAGTGTCTTGTAAAGCGACGAAATTTGGTGTAATGGAGACCATAAAACTTCGTTCTGGAAAACAAAATGGAAACCCTTTCTTAACCTAAAAATCTATCTCTGAAAAATGGTAAAGCCACGTTTCCCTTCCTAAATCCGCAAGTTCTCCTTGGCCTCAAAACGAACTCATGCTCTTTTCGGATCCACAAAACAAATTCTGACTAAAACCTTATAAATACATGAACGAAGGCTTTAACTTATTTTGGGTTCAGGAAAATAATGTCAGAAATCAAACTTTAGAAACAAAATTAAAAGAAAATAAAAACAAAAATGAGAAGGAGTGGCCAAGGTTGGGAGCTCGGTCTGAAGGATCAAGGAGGCTTGCGCTGGTATGTTGGTGGAGGAGGACGCTGCAAAGTTTTGTGGAGCTGGAGTTTTATAAAAGAGGAAGTGAGAGTAAGTACGGTAGTTTTGTATGAAAGAAATGAAGGGGTCTACATGAATGTACAGAAGTAGGGCCGTGAGTTGTATGAATGGAAGGGGGCGTTGTATTCTGGAGTTGGGATAAAATGGTGACAGTTCAAGGACTGGCGTGCATTAGAGTGGGAGGAAAGTGGTTGGTGGATGCGATATTGGTGGGTCCTGAGAAGTATTCTGGTGGGTTTTGTTTGTCAATCGGTGGTAAGATGAGGGAGTGCCGTGAGTGGGAGTTCGACGCATTTTTCCTGAGGAGCTGTCGAGTTTGTTAATGGTAGCATAAGTGGAAAGAACAATCAAAGAGAGAAGGGGCAGTGAGTTTTCTATGAGTTTTTGTTGAAGAATGGAGGAGGATGGAAGGACTTAAAGGAGGCGTTAATGGTGTTGAAGAGGAGCAGGTCGCATTCAATCTTTTTGGAGAAGAAGATATTAGCAGTCTGGGTACCCGTGAATTGGTATGGTACTTATGTGACTAGTGAGCCAAATTAGAATTTGAAATCTAAGTTTTAATTAATTTAAATAACCATAAACTTGTAATTTCAATATTTCACTCGTACTGTATGAGAATTTCGAACGGTCAGTCCGATGGGATCGTGGACGGGGACTACGCAATGGAACTGACTGGGAGTGAATCGGAGCTCGTTACAATTTATAGAAAAATAAATTGCCTGTCTGAATCAACCGACAGTTATCGTTATTTAACATTGATCGTCCAATGTGAGTAAATCTCACTAACTCTGTACAGTTTATATTTTTATAAATATTATCTAGTGTTGATAAAATGTTGGTTCATTGATGTGTGTTGACTGCTTGGATGAACTGCTAGTCAGTTGGTTGAAATTATATATATATAAATCGTTAAATATATATTGATTCTGTTTATCAGAATATTTCATATCGAAATGAAATTGATGTTATTATATCGTTTAACATCTGTGGATGGAAACAGGTTGGAGGAATCTAACTGGATTCCTCAACATTTATTTTACTGTTTTCATATATTGTGATATATAATCTGTTATTGATTATGTGTGTTAGAATGATATTGATCATTGTGATTTGGTGTGTTAAATACCATAAGAAATACCGGAATGTGGAAAGAGAATTTTCAAAGTGATATTGAAAATAAAATATTTATAAAATCAAAGGATTTTATAAAACGAAATATTTATAAAATCAAAAGATTTTATAAAAGGAATTATTTATAAAATCAGAATATTTTATAAAAGAAAATATTTATAAAATAATAGAATTTTACAAAAGGGATATTTATTTGTAAATAAATAGAATTAATAAAGGGAATATTTATATGAAATAAATAAGATATTATAAGGAATATTATTGGGAAAATAAATAGGATAAAAGGAAATATTTGTGAAACAAAAATAAAAGGAAATATTATAAAACAAATAGAATTATGTAAAAAGATAATTTTACATTTGAAAGGTTTAGACCCGTGCTTCGCACACGGGTATAACATGATATGGATTTAAAACAAAGATTTTAAATAAAATCTGTTCTACCCAATAGAGTAAGAAGATTAATTTATAAATAAGGTTTTATAAATTAAGTAAAATATTTATCATTGGGTAAATAGAATATATAAGTCAGGACTTATATAGAGAAGTAAGAATCGATTTCAACGTCGATATTTGAAACTGAATATGGACGAAGAGTAAATTGGATAGGGTTAATCAGTTAGAGTAATCGATTAGAGTTAAATCGAACTAGAGTTATTCAAATAGAGTTAAATCGAACTAGAGTTATTCAAATAGAGTTAACCGAACAAGAGTTAGTCGAATATTAGTTATTCGAATTAGAGTTAATTGATTAGAGTTAATTGATAGGAGTTAATCAAAATAGAGTTAATCAAATAGGAGTTAATTGAATGGAGTTAATCGAAAAAGAGATAGTCGAATATAATCTATTCGAAAAGAGATAGTCGAATATAATCTATTCGAAAAGAGATAGTCGAATATAATCTATTCGAAAAGAGATAGTCGAATATAATCTATTCGAAAAGAGATAATCGAATATAATCTATTCGAAAAGAGATAATCGAACATAATCTATTCATAGAGAGTTAATCGAATATTAGTTATTTGAAGGAGAGTTAATCAAATAAAGATTACTCGAAAGGGAGTTATACGTCGAATTCAATTATATCGAATTCAGGAAAGTATTATTTACTTTCCGACGTTTAAATCGAGATTTATTTATTTATAAATTAGGTGTTTATTTATTTATTCAAAGTAAAGAATAAAAGTTATATTTGAAGTTAGATATTTCAAAAGTAGGGATTATAAAGTTATCGTTATAACCAATGTTTTTATAAAAGAAGTGGATTCGTAAATAGAATCTGTGAGGTTCGCAAGGAAGTTGTTAAAGGTTTAAAAAGATAAACTTTGTCTATTTCGAAGTTAAAACGTTGTTCAGTTAAGGTATGAGAGGTAATTATACCCCAACTTGATTGACTTCCTTCTTAACTAAGGAATGGTTAAAGTTTGATAGTAAAGGTAGGTTAAGTGGATTTAGTTAATGAGCGTAATGGTTTGTGTTGGCATAGCGATGTTTATTTAAACATCAGTTTAAATAAAATGAAGGAGTTTTGGAAATGTTTTCCAAAAAAGAATCAGAAATGTTTTCTGATAATAGAAAATAAGAAATGGGAAAAAATATGGAAATGTTTTCCAATGATTAATAACGTATATTTTCTAAGTTTAGAAAATAAGGATTTACGAATATATGAAAACGGGAATTAAGGAAATGAATAAATTAATGATAAATTAATTTAAAGGGATAAATATTGAATATTGATTGATCGATAAAATTTCCATTTGGAAAAAATATCATTGTTTGCACACGAGTTTTCTTTTGATAGTTAAATCACAGACTATCAAAGTTTTGACGATTTTCCCGTCGTCAATACGGAGAGACCGGTTGGGTTATTATCCGAGAACCACTCCGTATGGGCGTTAGCGTTTCGAATCAAATAGATCGAAGACAAGTTGAAGACGGAGTTATGCAAGGGCTATCCTATTTACAGAATAGTGCCTTCAGTTTGTTCAGTCCCAGGACAACCTGTATGGAAGAATGTTTGACAGAGTATATCTGGTGGATCACATGAGTTGATCGTTTCAAATGTATTTACGTTGGTAGCGGAGATATTCGTTTCTCTTAGATTATACCCATGGTATTTTTGGGGAAACCAATTTGTGGTTTGACGGGTATGATGATGTGGCATTCAAAGTAAATGAAGACGTGATCTATATAGAGATACGTTATAACCTCAAGCCTCATCAACTGGGAAATGACAGAAATCGAGCAGGCAGCATGGCTAAGTGGACCGCACCCAATTAGGGTATATTGTCATCATCTAGATAATATTCATTTGTTACTCCTTTCAATTCTGTATCTCCCGAGAACGATTATGTTGGAATACTAACCGAGGGGTGGCAATATATTCGATACATTCAAGAGAAATGAATGGTCGGTCATGTGTGGCCGAGTTACAAGATGTTCTTGTTGAACCCCAGTGTATCGCTTCTAGTGTACACTGAGCGGAAGGTGGATCCATACCTTGTCATAGTTGGAATCCATTCCCCAAATAAGAGCCCGCGGTTTTGGTTGTATAATATATATGTAGAACGTTAGATGCAAGCGTTTCTGCTAGATTTCTATTTACTTGATCTAGACATTATTATAATATCAGACAAGTATCGTTTTAGAAATATTTTGGGTTATCATAAGGTAAAAGCCATCTGTGTTTATGTGTGGATCGGTCTTATGATTATCCTTTGTTTCAAAAGAAATTTTGAAAGTTAAATCAAATGATTTGAGTTTACTCACACCAGTCACATGACCGACCCAGAGTTTATTTTTTTTTGTTTCCCTAAACTCTTGGGTGCCCAATTTGGTACGGGCAGTCAAGTAGTCGGGATTTACAGATACTTGAAGAGCTGGAGCAGGAGGCTTCAAGATTATATAGCTATTGTTATTTCCACTGTGCTGTAAGTGTTATACTCTAATAATGGTATTGTATACAGATACTGTTTTATTTCAAAGTTATGTCATGAAATATATTTATTCGTTCCGCTGTGAGATTCGTGTTTACTCTGATGTTGTGATGTTCTTCTTCTTCTTCTATTCTAAGTTTCTATCTTATCTATTCTCACCATCTGTTTTTCTTTCTATTAGTTTTCTGGTTTCCAGCGCAATTGGGGTTGGACTTGTGTTATTTGGTCATCTCAAAATTGTACCGGAATTTCGGGACACTACATATACAATACAGCGGAAATAAACTCCAAATATCAACATGTCGAAGCCTCCTGCTCATAGCTCCTCCATATGAATCTGTGAATTCCTGAACTATTGCCCGTACAAATTTGGGCACCCAAGAGTTTAGGGAAAACACAGAATAATAAACTCTGGGTCAGTCATGGGACTGGTATGAGTAAACGATTTTATAACAGCCGATTCAGATAAAGGATATCTCATAAGACCACGCCGTGAAAATGGAACGGGTTTTTCCCTTATAAGAATACAAACACTTGTTTAACTTTCAAAAACGTTTTGAAAGAAAGAATAATCGTAAGACTGATCCGCACGTAAACATGGATGGGTTTTACCTTACGATAACACAAAACATTTTGAAAACAATATTCTTCTGATCTTATAATAATGTCTAAATACAAATAAATATCAATCTAGCAGAATGCTTGTGAAACGACTCGAACTTCCCCGTAAAGGAAAGCCCGGATTGAGTTTAGAACACGACAAATCAGAACACAAACAGAAGAACATTTCATTGCTTATTACAACAATTTACATCAGAGTACAAGAATATACATAGTACGAATAAATAATATACATTTGATAAATATCAGAGATTTAAATTACGTTTAAATACATAGCAGCGGAAAAATAATACCAAACATAACTGAAAGAAATACATGGATACAGAGCTTTCTAAATATCCCTTCAGCTATAAACCAGGATCCTGTGAATATAATATTTGCAAAACCCAACTACTAGCTGCCCGTGTGGAAAATTGAGAAACCCATAGTTTAGGTTAAAACAATAAACTCTAGGTCAGTCATGTGACTGGTGTGAGAACTAAAACAGTTACTTAAAACTTTACTTTAAAATCCGATATATCAAGGGACCACGCCGTATAACACGGAATGGGTTTCCTCCCAAGAATACCACTGCATAAAATAAAATAGCGCAATTCTTTTTGGAAAATGAAGCTATTATAAGACCCAGGTCCCATCACATAATGCAATGCAAGCTGGAGGATAGGGTTTTCCATTATAATAGCCAAACATGCTTGGTACGTTAAAACAAATCATTTGATACTGTTATAAGTGCATAGTTTATAAAACAACTTCAAATATAAATGCATCAATCCTAGACGGCATGGGTACCATATATCATGTCGCCAATACTAGGCTCTACAATCAAAACCGCAAAGTCACATATCGGAAGTTGGATTTCCATCTGTGAACCAAGGCAAGGGATCATCCTTACCTCTTCGAGACTCTCTAGCCCGAGCCTCAGGGTTAGAACGCATCGACCCTTGGAACGTCAGGGCCGGTCCACACGGAGTGGATTAAAATGCCTGAACACTGCGTTTTCCCGCCCTGTGGGGCATAAAATTGGTCGGTATATCTACCAAACAATCCATCGTCTTCACAGAGACTGAAATAACTGAGGCGCCTCGCTATTCATCATCCACATAAGTAAAACATCTAGGCATGCAAAACCCAGACACCACTCCTAGCTAGAAGGAAACGCATGCCCTTCCTGATGTCCTCTCTCATTTCTGGTTCACACCGGGGTGCGAGGCTCGCGAATTAACACTATACACAAAGTTATGCTATATTAAAGTCGTGCTTTGATCATCAACCACAAGACTCTGCTTTTCAACAAAAGCCTTGATCCTTTGCATCTTAGCATGCCCCACTGGCAATTCATGCCATGCAACTGATGTCCATCAATCACACAGAATGAAGTCCAATGTCAGACACACATCCATACAAGTCCGTTATGGGCCTGAACGAAACCGGAGGCACGTTATTCCTCGTCCCATATGTACAATATAGGAGAGAGGTCCTCGCATATCCGGTCGATCTCCAAGTACGTCTTGACGATCACCACTTATTACCTTGTCTTGGGTGTACAGCCCAATCAAGACATTAGTAATCATCCAAATGATGTGAAGACCTCCGGTCTTCAGCCACCGTCTTCGTCGTCGACTCGTCACCGATTCAGTTAATCAGAATGGGATAAACCCGGTCTTTTTGAATAACTCGTGTATATTACAAACAAGTGCTATAAAAACACAACATACGCCTCATTCCAATTCTGAATATTCTTTTATTTAAATATTCATATCCTTTGGGAAAGATTCCCATTAATTTTATCAGAGATAAATTCGTTAAACTTCCTTTGGATATCAATTCAAACCAAATTATGGTTTATCCAAACTAGTCGGGATTAGCGATCCTTACTGAGTTAATCATTTGTTTAATTTCCCAATCCCAACCTATTCATCCTATGAAGTAAAACCGGTAATACTTCATATCTAGCACCACGGTGTTATCGGTAAAGTTAATTACCATTTCACGTTCAAATCTAATTAAATATTTAACTATCGCTTGGAGTAAAACTGGTGCTACTCCATTCTCGATCATTTCCCGAATTTGATAATTTACATTATCACATTCTCTTTTTTAATCTAATTAAAGATTCATTAAAACTCCAATTCAGTTTTAATCTCAAAAATCATTACCTAATGATTATTCAATGTTAAGAAATTAATCTTATCTTTAACTGGGTTAAAGAACTAATGTCATTTAAAACATAGTTAACGATAAACCCAAATCACATTCCATTAATTATGGAATCATCATGGAAAACAGATCAATATATATAATCGATATAAATTTCCGTATCCGACTAATAATATAAATGGAATAACGACAAAGCCTTTTAAATTCTGTATATAGTAACAGTCTTCCTCCACAGAAGTTCACTTCGATTATTACCAAATCGAATTCCATTCCATTCCAATATATTAGATTGGAAAAATTTACTTTGGAAATTTTCCATTAAATCTTAATAAAAAGATTTATAAAGTCCAAATCACATTTCTCTATTTATCGGGTTAAAGAACGAATGTCGTTAAAAACACAGTTCACAATAAACCCAATTCACATTCCAATTAAATGTCAGTTAATTGGTAATTCTTCTTTAAATCTTAATTAAAAGATTTATTCTTTTCAAACGGGGTTTAATAACAATGTTACTGAAGACCCCATCCCCTCAGTCTCTAACCGTAAATTAGTAAGAGAACAATTCCCTAAGTATTAATCCCGAAGGCCGAAACAAACATCAGATCAATACCCAGGAAACCATTCAACTTAGCTGATCTCTAGTTAGTTTCTAATTTTCTTAACTCCATTGGGTTTAAGAACTGTATTATTAAAGATACCATTCACAACAAACCCAAAATCTCATTCCATTGTTAATCGGGTTAAAGAACAAGTGTTATTTAAAACACCGTCCATGATAAACACAAAAACCAATTACAATTTAATTCCAATTAAATGTTAATTAATTGGTAAACTTCATTAAATCTTAATAAAAATATTTATATCTTTTCTCAACTGGGTTTAAGAGCAGTATTAATGAAGACACCATTCATGACAAACCCAAAATCTAATTTGATATTAAATACAAGGCTCTGAATAGAAAATATATCAGCTTATATTCAATATCAAATTCTGAAAGCAACAAATATCGTATTGGGAATAATGATACATATATATCTTCCAAATTCCTCCACAATGTATGTATAATCACGGAATCCAATATCGAAATATTCCGAAGATAACTCGATTCAAATCCATTCCAATTCATATATTGGAAATTCTGGTTATTTTTAAAACCATTTCAAATCCAATTTATTTAAAAATAATTGGATTATAATTCTAGTTAATAACTAGTTCACTTCAATAAAATATATTTTTATCCGTTCAAATATGGAATTTTTCATCCCAATTCTTTCCAAATCATTTATTATGATTTTACACAAAGTATTGATATTTTTAATAATTGTATCAAGGTCCGTACAGTCGATTTCCATAAACGGCATCGAACTACGCTTACAGTGACCTTTTCCAAATTTGATTTGGACATAATTCCAAATCCATCCATTAGATTTCTAATTTCTTGTTTTCGTTAGAAATCTCTTTTCGAGACGAACCCAACGGTTCCGGTTTTAGGAGAATCCGACGGTCGGATCTCCCGTAATGTCCGTTCGAAGTCAATGGTCGAAATTCGTGAACTGCCGCGGCGCGACGCGTTCTATTCAGGCCATTATATATATAATATTGTATTTATTTCATCAATTTTCATTTAAAACGTATTTTATAAATCATTTTAATTTTTTTTTCAAAACGATTTCAACTTCATATTCAATTTCAAATCAAAATTGTATATCCCATATCATCGATATATAAATGGTAGTATTTTCAAAACATTAGATTTTGAAATTTCTTCCCTTTCGATATTCATTATAAAAATGAATAAAATTGATATAAATATCATTCATGTCAAAATGGCGTTAATCTAATCAACACGACTGCATATATTTAAATATTTTCGTGTTCATCCCAAATTGGACATCAAAATCAGATTTTGATCTTTTATTGAATATTATTTTAAAATATTCATTATTTTAAAATATTCGTTATTTTAAAATATTCATTCTTTCTAAACTGAAATCAGACACAGTCAATTACCATATAATGTTATTTATATGGATTTCATACAACACATGTATCGAACAACAACGATAAACAATCAACCATCATCCAGAGTGCACTCTACACTGCATAAGCATTAAATATAAATATTTTTAACGCTTATAACAGTCTGTCAACCAATCGATTGGCATACAACTAAACAATTGGGATTAGTGTACGTCAAATATCATCCTAATACCCGTGTGGGGTTTCAAACAACAAACACTGATTATTATTTGTGCAGTTGGGCGATGTGTAAAATATATCGTCCCAATCAATATCCGTCTTATGTGTGTACATAAACAAATCATCTGATTTGTTTATGAATATTTATTTTATTCATATATACGTTAAAAATTATTTATTCCATTCCACATTACAATCAATTTTCGTAACACAATCAAATCAAACAAGTCGTCCATGGTTTGTGGACCGTAGGTGTCGGGTGCTGCTAAGCACCGTCTGCATCCTAGTATATATTTCTAACTAGAAAATAAACTAAAGTGAGAAGTACTCACCTTTGGGATCCACTCCTCCATTCCTTATCTCTGAACGGTTCGGATTTGGATTTGATTCCTGTCGGTTCCATCGCAATCTGTTTCAGACGATTTTTATATTAAAAATCACATTTTTATTTCAATGCTATAAAAATCACATTTTTAATATGATGTTTATATATTAAAGATCATATTTTTATCCCGCTACTTTCCATATAAAAATTATATTTTTATATCTCTACTTTCTAGATAAAAATTATATTTTTGTAACTCTACTTCATAGATAAAAAATCTTATTTTAATAATGTTGTTCATACAATAAAAATCATATTTTTATATTGTGATTCATATTATAATAACCATATTTTTAGATCGATCTTTACATTAGAAAAATCATAATCTTATACACATTTCATATAAATAAAAATATAAGCTTTTCATATTTAAAAATATAATCTTTTCTTGTTCAAAAATATGATCTTTTCTTGTTCAAACATAATCTCACCTTGTTCAAAAATAATCTCACCTTTCATTTTTAAAAATCTTATTTTTATTATTACTAAATTTATTAAAAAAAATTGATTTAAAATTAATGCTAAAAAAACTGATTTTAAAAACTAATTGCATGAAATAAATAAAAATAAATAAGTAGAAAAAACTTATAGTATAAATCGAGGGGGGTGAGAACCCATGGCAGCTGCTCAGGAGGAGGAGGGGGTGCGGCTACACCAGGGGGAGGCGGCGGAGTGATGGGCGGCGGCCTTGACGAGCGGTGGTGGCGGGTTTCCTTCGGGTTTGGGGGTTTTGAACGGGGAGAGAAGGGGAATGGGGGGGTGGTGGCGTCGGGGTCTTGGGGGAGGGCGATGGCGGTCTACATGGCTGCGCAAGAGGGGGCGACGGTGGTGTAAGCGACGGGGAAGGGGGTGCGATTTTTTTTTCAAAACCTAATCTGAACAATGACGGGGAGAGAGAAGGTAAGGGGAGGGAGATTATATATTATATATTTTATTATTTTAAATTCCCAAAAAGCAGCCTTTTATTTCGACCTCCAAACGAGACCCACCGACTGTCGTCCATAACTAATTACTCCCATTCCGAAAGCAATGGGATATGTCCCATAAGCCAATTTGACCGATTCGACTAGCTTCCATCAAAATTAAAATATAAATAAATAGAATAGTTAATATTCATTTTAACGTATATTTTAATTTACCGTGACCACATACTGACTCCAAAAATTCTAGAAAAATAAATCTGTCTAAATTTTGACGATACGGTCTTAACAAAACTAATTTCATCGAATTTGGAGACCGTTTGAAAAACGGTCATTTTCCAGTCGAGTAAATTCAAACTGAAATTACCAAACACGTTTAAATTCACCACGCTCACATATTGATTCCAAAAATTATGAAAATTAGAATCTAGCAATAATTTAACATTCTGGATCCAACAAAGGTGGTTTCATCGAAAACGGAGGTCGTTTGCAGAATGGCTATTTTTATGGGCTATATTTCTATAGCGACTATTCTGAATTTTCAATTGGACATAACTTTTTATTCCCGCTATGAAATTTTGATTTTTTAGATTCGTTGGGAAGATATTTTCAAATAGATTCAAATATTTTTGGTTTCACTAAAATCCGATTTATGTTGAATCCTGTACATTCATTTGAAATTTGAAATCGAATTTTCAAACTACTACGCCATTTTCAATTCCCTTTATAATTAAAATAAATATTTATATTCTAACTTCGATTTAAATAAATTTATACATTCTAATTCTATTCAAAATAAATTTCTAGTCGTAATTATTTAAAATAAATCATTTTAAATATTCAAAATTTACTAAAATTGCTAAAATAAAATTTTTAAATGGTTCTGATTTTCCGGGTTGTTACAACTTGCATCTCACACTCCACATATATAGTATACAATCAAAACTGCGAGCGCTTGTTGGATAATGTTTTCCAACTATGACAAGGTATGGAACCATCTTCCGGTAGTGTATCTCTAGAGAGGAATACACTAGATTCAACAAGAACGTCTTGCAACCCGGACACACATGACCGACCACTCATTTCTCTTGAGTGTATCGAATATATTGTCACCTTACGGCTGCAGCCACCGTAGTCCGCGGAGATACACAAAATGAAAGAATTAACAAAACGAATATTCTTTAGATGACGACTATACATCCTAATGGGAGCGACCCACATAGCCAAGCTGCCTGCCCGATTTTTGTCATTTTCTGGTTATGAGGCTTAAAGTTGAACTTACCCTTAACAAATTATTTCTTTGAATGCCACATCGTCAAACCGCCAATCACTAATTGACTTTCCCAAAAATATATTACGGGCATAAAGCAAGAGAAATGAATTCCTCTGCCACCAACATAAATACGTTTGGAGAGATCAATGTACGTGATCAGTTAGGCATACTCTGTCAGACATTCGTCCATACAAGTTGTCATGGGAAGGACAAAGCGAAGGCACTATCCTGTAAACAAAACTGCCCTTGCAATACTCTGTCTTCAATGGTCTTCAATCAAATATCTGATTTATAACGTTTATATCGAATCTAAGTGGAATTTAGATTCCGGTCTCTTCGAAAACGATAACGAAAAGGTCCAGATTTGATAGTCGGTTATTTAACTATCAAATATAAAATAAACAGGTTTTACATCATTGGATCTGCTAAGTCATAAAATATTTAATTATGATATAACTTAATAAATAAATTCATTGAACAAACAATCTAGAATTTTCTGAATTACAGATCATTACTGATCTATTACAAGCGGTGTAGGTTAAATCAGTTAAACGACTTCATTATGATTGATTTACTTTAATAACACTAAATAATTTAATTTATATTAAATTGAATTTTTGAAACTCGGTACTTACGTCGAGTTGTTTATATTTACCATCGATCGATTACCAAAGCCCATTCGATCCTATATTCTTCATCTAATCCTATACATAGACAAGTCAATATATACATATGTATATTTTTAAATAAATATATTATTTTCATTTAGATTTGAAGATAAAGACATTTACATCTTTCTTAATTGAATGGGCCAAGCCTGATTATAACAGCCCATATATATATATATATATATATATATATATATGTTTTTAAAAAATTAATAATTGTTTAACTTGGATTATAATCTAAACTTCCCTTATATATATATATATATATATATATATATATATATATATATATATATATATATATATATATCCACGGGCCAAGCCCAAAACCCAATAGCCTACTCACACATATAAACACTGCACCTATTTCCTGCTTTGTACCGTTCTTTCCTGTTTCCATGGGCCAAGCCCAAAACCCAATGGCCTACTCAGGCATATAAACACTGCACCTATTTCCTGCTTTGTACCATTCTTTCCTATTTCCGCCCTTCACCCTTTTTCTTTTCCTCCCCAGTCTTTCTCGTTTTAATTCTTACATCATTTTTATTCCTACTGTTCTTACCTTTCATGTTATTTCTCTTTACGTTTTGTTTTTAAAAAAAACTATATTTTTCCCTCGTTTTCTTCCATGTTCACAGTCCACCTTTATTTCCCTTCCACTGTTTCTTACAGCAGGCTAGGGAAGTCTAAGGCATTTTATATAAATCTATATTACTAAATATATTACTGGCCTACTTCATGAATTCTGCCCAATCATGTGTCCCATTCTTTTATTGCTTTTCCACACCTGATCCTTTCATTTTTATTCCTCATATTTTTGCTTCCCTTACCAGTTTCATTTTGTATTATAATTCTTGCGTTTAGCTAGTAGCTACCATGTTATTTCCTTACTTCCGCAAAACAACTCGACCACTCATATCTTCTCCAGTATTTGCTGCCATACACACACTGGTGCATATGCACGCACTTCCCGGTTGACCTGCATTGGTCACGACCGCCTACGCAAACATGCCACCATCCACTGAACTCATGCACGCCCTCTTGTTATGCTTTGAACACAAGCATCAAATTTGGATGCTTCAACCCAGACTTCAGGTACTGAAAGTTATGTTTTATTCTTATACCAGGTTGGCAGTTTTGTTTGCTGAAATGTAAATTAATCCATGTACTTCTATCAGCCCATTCTCGCTTCTTCTCTTTTCTTTGATCAGCAAATGCTCCCCTTTGTTTTACTATTGCTATCCCACGCAACAACCAATATTACTCTGAGCCAAGCCTATACCCTTATCCAATAACCTATGAATCAACATAGACATAAAACTGTGCACCCCCCATGTATCAACACAACAACCATTCTTCATTTCCATTCTTCTTTTCTTATCTATTTCTTTCCTTTTTGGTTTACTTAACATATATATGTTTTTCATACATTTAGTGTGATTTTAAATTTACTAAACACATGGTGTTCTTTTCTAATGCCGCTTTAAAATTCCACCACACTTAATTCTTCACTGCGAGCGACGTGGGCTTCACCAGTTTAATCGATTAAGCCTCGAGACTACAAATAAATACCTATAACTATAATATACTCCTATATGTATTTTCAGTCTTCTTAGAAGCACAATCGTAGAAGAAATAAAGAAATCCGCATGTTACATGTTTTTATTATTAGTTCAAACTGATAATTTAAGCAGATCCTGCTTTACCATTTCCCAAACAGAGTCATACAACAGATCACTCTAAGGTTCAACTGGAAATTTCCAAATTCTAATTGGGATTATACTACACAAGACAGATGAATGCCTGTATTTTGTTTGAACACATCAGATTGAAAAGAAAAGAATGTTATACTCAAAAATATTACTTATTTTTCCTCTATAAACATTAATTATTTCTTGATTTTTAACACATGAAACGTTTATAATTAGGCCTAATGTATAAACTTGCATCATATACAAGCAATTGACATGGGACGTCCTTCATTCAGAAGTGTTGCAATGCTGCTGAGATGAGGTAAATTGGTAAATGTAACTTTGACAAATTGATTCATGATCTAACATTTTCTATGAAGCGGCATTTTAACATTATTGTAGATACGGATGTTTATCTTGGATTTTCTATCATTTCATTTACATGAACTAGCGAAGAAATGAAGGTTGAATATTGAATTCATCGACCATCTCCTATTCACAACTAGAAGCAGGCGGACCACAAGAAAGAAAAAAGATTAATAATCCAATATACAGTTGCACTACATGATTTTAGAAGTAATAAAGTAACATCTTATGCACAAACTTAAACAATTATTTCATCCAATGCAAGTATTAACCTTAGGTAGTTTACTCACTTAAGTGATTTTCTCTCATATGCCTTACACTTCCATGCTTATTCAATGACTACAGGGTTTACCAAGGTTAAACACATATAGATAAATATCTATATGTTTGTATCTTATATGTATATAGACAGTAGGTGAAAATAACAATAATAATAATAGGGAAATGTTTACTCACAAAGGGTTCACAGTCCTCATGCACTTCCATTTTTTTTTTCATATTTAGTCCAGACATTCTAATCACTTATGCACACTGATTTTTCTTTTTTTGGTTCCAAGTTTTAAAAGCATTGGTTTGTTTCCATTTCTCGCTCCAGTCTGGCTGCCATCTTCCATCCCTGGTCCAGGTTTTTATCTCTTCCTCCTATGTAATAACCCAGAAAATCCGAGCCAATTTAAAAAAATTATTTTGGCCACTTTAATGAATTTTGAATATTTAAAATAGATTATTTTAAATAATAACGATGAAAAATTTATTTTGAATAGAATTCGAACGTATATATTTATATAGATCGTCGTTAGAATATAAAATATTTATTTTAATTATAAAAGGAATTGGAAATGGCGCGGTAGTTCGATAATTCGATTTCTAACTTCAAATGAATGTACAGGATTCAAAATAAACCGGATTTTAGCGAAACCAAAAATATTAGAATCTAATTGAGAATATGTTTCCAACGAATCCGAAAAATCAAAATTTCATAGCGGGGATAAAAAGTTTTGTCCAGTTGAAAATTCAGAAAAGTCGTTATGGAATTCTGGCCCGTAAAAATAGACATTTTGCAAACGACCTCGGTTTTCAATGAAACCACATTTGTTGGATCCGTGAAATTAATGCTAGGTTTCAAATTTCGTAATTTTCTGAATCAATATGTGAGCGGGGCAAAGGAAAACACGTTTGACCAGTTTCAGTTGATTTTAATCGACTGGAAAATGGCCATTTTTCAAACAGTCTCAAAATTCGACGAAACTAGTTTTGTTAGAACCGTATCGTCTATACGAAGTTAGAAAATATTTTTCTGGAATTTTTCGAGTTAGTATGTGACCCCAGTAAATTGAAATGCGCGTTCAAATTCAATATATAGAGCTATATGTTGATTTTGACGAAAACTGATCGTAACAAGCGAATTGGCTTACGAAACATATCCCATTGTGTTCGAAATGGGGGTAATTAGCTAAGGACGACAGGCGGTGGGTCCCGTTTTGAGATCGAAAGATAAAGTTTCTTTGGAAGGATAAAATAAATTAAATAATAATAAAAGGAGCCCCCTTCCTTCTCTTACTCGGTCAACACCTACCCTCCCCGTCCATTTTTCAGAAAAGAATGAAATAAAAAATCTGCCCTTCAAAGTCGACCGCCGCCCGTCGCCCCAACCAGCCACCATCGCACCTTCACCCACCGCACCTGACCCCGACCGCCCCCTCTCTAGCCTCCGACGCTCTCTTCCCTTCCCCCTTTTCTACCACCGAGCCACCCAAACCCTAGAACCACCGTGAGTTCCACCGACCCCGTCAGCCTCTCGCGCCACCTCCTCATTCCCCTCCTCTTCTCCGTTCTCCCTCCGATTCGCCTTCCGCCCCCCTGGTAATGAACGACGGCAAGCCCTAGCTGCTGGGCTTCTTCATGAAAAACTGGAATGGGATTTAACAAAGGAAGGTAATGATTTCTAAGTGTTAAAAACTGAATTTTTACAGTGTTAAAAACTGAATTTTTACAGTGTTAAAAATTGAATTTTTATAGTGTTAAAAACTGAATTTTTATGATGTTAAAGATTAGATTTTTATTATAGGAAAGTTTTGATTTTTATTTATATGAAGGTATGATTTTTATTCATATAAAAATATGGTTTTTACCATATGAACAACAACTTAAAAATGTGATTTTTAAATAAAGAAAGGTTGAATCTTTGGTGTGGTAAAAATATAATTTTTATATTATAGAAAGGTTAAAAATATAACTTTTATTATATTACTAGCAAGGTAAAAATATAATTTTTATCATGGAAGTAGTGGTGTAAAGGAGTGATTTTTACATATGTAGCAGAGAGATAAAAATTCGATTTTTATATATGTAGTGGCTACGGACAACGAAAGTGATGAAAGGCGAGGACGACGAAGATTTCTACATAAGAAGAGTCGTGGCATTTGGATTAGCTAGTCGGTGAGAACTCCTCACTTTTATTTTAAATTTCTAGTTAATATATATACTAGGATGCAGACGGTGCTTAGCAGCACCCGACACCTGTCGTCCACAGACCATGGATGGCTTGTTTGTTTGATTGTATGTTATTGTGAAAATTGGTTGTGTTGTAGAGTAAAATAAAATATTTACATAGTTAGAAATATTTTATATCGTTAAAAATATAATTTTAAACGTGAATGAGAATTAATAAATATTCATTTACAAACCGGACGGTTTGTTTATGTACACCTATTTGAAGGATATTGATTGGGACGATAAATTTTACACATCGCCCAACTGCATAAATAATATTCAGTGTTTGTTGATGTGAAACCCCACATGGGTGTTGGGATGGTATTTGACGTACACTAGTCCCAATAATTAGTTGTGTGTCAACCGATAGGTTGACAAACAGTTGTGTTGTGCACTTTGGATGATTATTTATTGTTTCTATTATATACATGTGTTGTGTGGAATCCATATAATTAACATTATATGGTAATTGATTGGGCCTCATTCCAATTGGGACAATAAAGAATATTATAAAATAATAGTCACGTGTTGACAGTACTCATTTGTTGAGATTAGTCATGTGTTGAAAGAAATATAGATTCATGGGTTGAACAGAATAAATATTCATTTGTTGAATAGAATAACTAAGTTATTGAAAAATATAAAGCCGTGTTGATTAGAGATGCGCTATTTTGACGCGAACGATATTTATATCGATTATATTCCTTTTATAATGTATATTGAAAAGAGATTTCAAATCGAATATTTATAGAAATGAATTCGAATTGAAATTGAATAGAAATGAATTCGAATTGAAAATTGAATAGAAATGAATTCGAATTGAAATTGAATAGAAATGAATTCGAATTGAAATTGAATAGAAATGAATTCGAATTGAAATTGAATAGAATGGAATTTGAATTGAAATCAATTTGAAATGAATTTAAAACGAATTTGTATTGGAAAAATTCAATTTTGATTTGAATTTGTAATGAAGTTGAAATCGTTTTGAAAACGAATTTAAAACGATTTATAAAATACGTTTTAAAAAGGAAATCGACGAAGTATATATTATATATTATATATATAATATAATGGCCTGAATAGAACGCGCCGCGCTGCGACAGTTCGCGAATTTCGACCATTGATTTCGAATTGACGTTGCGGGAGATCCGACCGTCAGATTCTCCTGAAACTGGAACCGTTGGGTTCGTATCGAAAAGAGATTTCCAATGAATAATAGAAATTTGAAATCTAATGGTTGGATTTGGAGATATGTCCAAATCAATTTCAGAAAAGGTCGCTGTAAGTGCAGTTCGATGGCCGTAGATGGAAATCGACTGTACGGGCCTTGATAAAATAATTAAAAATATCTATAATTTGTGTAAAATCAAAATAAATGATTTGAGAAAAAACTGGGATGAAAAACTCCATATTGGAAAAGATAAAAATAGATTTTTATCGAAATGAACTAGTTTTGAACTAGAATTAAAACCAATTTATTTTTGAAATAAATAAATTGAATTTGAAACAGGTTTTAAATAACCAGAATTTCTAATATATTTTATTGGAATTGAAATAGAATGTGATTTAGGTTTATCGTGAACTGTGTTTTAAATGACATTAGTTCTTTAACCCGGTAAAAGTAGTTTTAATGAATCTTAAATTAGATTGAAATATGAATTGATAATTTAAATTATCAAAATTTGGAATGATCGAAAGGGGAGTATCACCAGTTTTACTCCTAGCGATAGTTAAATCTTTAATTAGATATGAACGTGAAATGGTAATTAAATTTACCGATAACACCATGGTGTTAGTTATGGGGTAATAACATTTTTGCTCCATGGGATGAATAGGTTGGGATAGGGAAATAAAATAAATAATTACTCCAGTGTGGTTCGCTAATCTCGACTAGTTTGGAAAACCATAATCTGGTTTGAAATGACATCCAAAGGAAGATTAAAGAATAAATTTTAAAGAATTTATCTTTGATAAAATTAATGGGAACCTTTCCCTATGAATATGAAATTTAGAAACTAGCTGTAGGTTAGTTAAGAAGAATGGTTTCCTGGATATTGATCTGATGTTGGTTTCGGCCTTCGGGGTTAATATTTGGGGAATTGTTCCCTTACTAATTTACGGTTAGTGACTGATGAATTGGAATGAGGCGTATATTGTGTTTTATAGCACTTGTTGATTAAGATACGCGAGTTATTCAGAAAGTCCGGGTATAACCCATTCTGAATAACTGATTCGACGATGAGTCGAAGAGATTGAAGACGGTGCAAGACCGACGATCTTCACATCGAATGGATGGGTGCTACTGATGCTCACGATGGGAGTAGCTACCTTGAAGGGGGCTAAAGTGGTAGCCGTCCGGACATACTTAGGGGTCAACGGATGTGCGAGGAAAGTGCCTCCGGTTTCGTTCAGACCTAGAACGGACTTGTAAATGAATGGTGTGTCTGACATTGTATTCCTTTATATTGTATTCGTTGATCTCTGCCAAATATATATCTGTTTGGCGGCGGAGAATTTATTCTCTTGCTTAACGCCCTTCTCTGAGACTTACGAGCTCAGAGGTTATATATTGGCAGAAATCAGTGGTACGATATGGATTGATAGTGTGGCATGCTGAGATGCAGTGATCCAGACTTTTGATGAAAAGCAAAGTATGGTGGATGATGATCAAAGCGCAGCTTTAATATAGCACGACTTTGTGTATAGCATTGATTCGCGAGCCTCACACCCCGGTATGGTGGTAAACTGATGGTTTAATCAGTATGCTTTTTAGAGGATGGGCACCTTAGTGGTGTCGTGGATTCGGTCGACCGAGATTGAGCTTAGTGCTCAGAGGGATAGGGTAAGCGGTGTTTTCTCTCGCCGAGACGTAAGCTGCAGTGATACTCGATTTCCCAAAAGTGCGGATGTGCATTACGGTGTTTTCTCTCGCTGAGACGTAAGCCGTTGTAGATGGCACTACACGATCGATCTTTCGAATCAGGAGCCACGAAATCCAATTTCCAAATACGACATTTTGCGGTTTTGATTGTAGAGCCTAGTATTGGCGACATGATATAAGGTACCCATGCCGTCTATGAATGATACATTTATATTTGAAGTTGTTTTCTTCACTTATAGTAATAATATAAGATGAAATTTCACATATCAAGCATATTTGGATATTATAAGGGAAAACCCTATCCTCCGGCTTGCGTTGCATTGTGTGATGGGACCTGGGTCTTATAATAGCTTCATTGTTCTTTATTTAGCATTGCGCTGTTTGTTTTCTGCACTGGTATTCTTGTGAGGAAACCCGTTCCATGTTGTACGGCGTGGTCCCTTGATTTACCTAACTTTTAAAACAAAGATTAATAACTGTTTTAGTTCTCACACCAGTCACATGACTGACCTGGAGTTTATTTTTTTAACCTAAACTCTGGGTGCCCTTATTTTGACATGGGCAGCTAGTAGTTTTGGTTTTGTAGATTTATATTCACAAGATCCTGATTTACAGCTGGAAAGATACTCGGAAAGCACTGTATCCGTGTATTACTTCTAGTTGTGTTTTGTATTATTTTCCGCTGCTTTGTAATGTATTGTAATCTCTGATATTTCCTATTGTATAATATTCATACTTTGTATATTCTTTTATTCTGATGGAATTGTTGTAATATACAATGAAATATTCTTCTGTTTGCGTTCTATTTTGTCGTGTTCTCAAGGTAATCCGGGCTTTCCTTCACGGGGAAGTTACGGGCTATTTCATCCTACCGTTCTATTTCTAGTTTTATGGTTGTTATTTGTTGTGTGAATATGGGCTATCATGTGTATGTATTTATAGTCACAAAAATAATAAAATAAATGGGTTAGCTTATAGGCTAAACAAGGTAGAGATGGCAGGATGTGAAGGCTACTGAAATAGGAGATTGAAAAGAGGTATTATTTGGTCATTTTCAATTTCATCTTCCAGCAAAATCTGAAGTGCACGACCACATGCAAATGCGGAAAAAACCACTATCTTTACATTTAAGCAAACATGCTACCTTAGCTTCCTATACTAGATGTGGAAATGTATATGCTTAGCTTTACATATAGGCTGCCCTATTGATTTGGATTGAAAGATGTGCCAAGGGGTTTTCGTTTCATATAGATGTTTTCCAGTCTTGACAGAGCACGCCCATGTGCACATTTATATGCAGAAAGGAATTAAATATACAATTGCTTAGTCCGTAAGCAATATATGCTACACACCTAGCTTTATTAAGCTGCTATGGGATGTAAAAAAATATATACATACAGGTTGGCTGAATGGAAAGGTTGATGGTGTATTTCAATGTTTTTATATAGCTATGACCATACTTGCTTTAGTCTAGTTCTAGGAAACAAGTTAGTATCTTATGGTTTGTTGTGCATTGTACACATCATATCTTGCAATACTTTACACTTAGCACTTAAGCAACCTCTTGGTTTTTTTTAATCTTATCCCATCCTATCAATTTCATGTCACGCATACTTATATGCTTACAACTGAAATAAATGAAAATTTACTTAATTTACTTGTTGAGTTATTTATTTATACATATATATTAAGAACAAGTTAAGTGCAACTAAATATAAAGCATACTTGTATATGTGTATAAATATAGCAAGTATACATTTAAGATTAACCAAAAAATGTTGTTCAAACTTTATAATATTTGCAGTTGATATTATCTAGATTTCTAACTAGAGTTTGAAACACATTAAAATACAAACACAATCACATAACGTTATCCACTACTTTTATATTCACTAGTCATGATATTTTAAATTATTAAAATATATACGTACTTGGAAATTTCCTCATTTTATTATTATTCACAATTTATTATTTAAATTAATTATCAAAATAATCCCAAAATAAATTGTATTACAAAAGTCGTAAAAACTGGGACGTTACAATCTACCCACCTTAAAAAAAATCATCCTCGAAATTGAAGAGTGACGAGGAGATTATAGTTAGATCTATAGTTATAGACTTATATTTAAAACAAATACATGGGTCAACCATTCATAATCACAACAATCAAGGCATTCAAAATGCACCGTTAACAATTTACAGCAATCAAGATATTTAATATATCAGCAATCAGCTATCAATCATAGCCCTCTTCAAAATTATAAATATATTTTACAATGGTTGGAAAATATTTCCGTTTCTAATTTATATACTTCTTATCTTCAACATTTATCAGTTCTAGAATGTCAACTTGTAAGAAATAATCTTATAAGTATCGACCCTGAAGACTGAAATCAACATCAGATCAATGCACAAAAAAATCGTTTACCTTAACCAATCTCTAGTTAGGTTCAATTTTTTAACTCCAGTTAAATTTTCAAATTCCAATACCTAGATTCTTGATTTATCGCAAACTAGTTTGAAATTATATATATTTATTTCATTTAATTCAAAACCTTTGAATTTTCTCAAACCATTTTGTTTTACTCTACAAATTTCCAGTTTGTCATATTTATGTAAATTACACAAACTCAATTTGGTTATATATATAGTTATTTCAAGTTAGACTAACAATCAACATCTCTTTATATATAATAATTCCAGAAAAAATATTCTTTTATAACCAAAATAAAATTTTAGGAAAACTTATTTCATTTACCCAACTTTGAAAACAATACTGTGTTGAATTACTTTACTCCAATGTTTAGAAATCCCTATCGACCTCGCCAGCTGAACGCGTCGATTTGAAATTTTTATACCACTCAATAATTTAATCAACACAATATAAAACCCTTTTTTATATCAAATAACAAATACATGCTCATATATATACACTCAAACTCAATCTAGGATATTACTAACCCCATCTCTATCGAGTTACGCCACAGAGCCAAGGTTACTACTCAACCTTCAACACTGATACCAACTATAACGATCCGCAAATCCGTACCATTTGAATTGACTAAATACAACTCACGTCCAATCCAAATTTTCATGAAAATACGAATCATTAATAGAAAGAAGTTAGAGGATGAGAAATGGAAAGAAAGAAAATTAGAATAGAAGATCGAAGCGAACAACATCACAAAATCTCACAATCGCAACGGAACAAAATATAATATATAAAATCACTTTTGAAGTACAAATTGGATTTTTAACTTACGTACATCATCATAGTACATCAAATATACAATACAGTGGAAATAAACACCATATATCTAAACGTCGAAGCCTCCTGCTCCAAGCTTCTACAGATGAATCTGTAAATTCCTGAACTATTGGACTGCCCGTACAAATTTGCGCACCCAAGAGTTTAGGGAAAACACAGAAAAATAAACTCTGGGTCAGTCATGGGACTGGTATGAGTAAACGATTTTATAACAGCTGATTCAAAAAAAGGATATTTCATAAGACCACGTCGTGAAAACTGAACGAGTTTTTCCCTTATAAGAATCCAAACACTTGTTTAACTTTCAAAGATGTTTTGAAAAAAAGAATAATCGTAAGACCGATCCACACATAAAAATGGATGGTTTTTACCTTACGATAACCCAAAACATTTTGAAAACGATATTCTTCTGATATTATAATAATATCTAAATACAAATAAATATCAATCTAGCAGAACGCTTGCATCTCACGCTCTACATATGTAGTATGCAATCAAAACTGCTAGTTCTTATTGGATAATGGTTTCCAACTATGACAAGGTATGGAACCACCTTCCGATAGTATATTTCTAGAGAGGAATACACTGGGTTCAACAAAAATGTCTTGCAACCCGACCACACATTACCGACCACTCATTTCTCTTGAGTGTATCGAATATACTGTCACCTTACAGCAGCAGCCACCGTAGTCCGCGGAGATGCTGAAAATGAGAGAAGTAACAAAACGAATATTCTCTAGATGATGAAAATACATCCTAATGGGAGCGACCCACATAGCCATGCTACCTGCCCGATTTTTGAAATTTCCAAATTGTGAGGCTTGAGGCTGAACTTATCCTTAACAAATCATTTCTTTGTATGCCACATCATCAAACCGCCAATTACTAATTGACTTTCCCAAAAATATATTACAGGGATAAAGCAAAAGAAACAAACTCCTCTGCCACCAACATAAATAAATTTGGAGAGACCAATGTACGTGATCAGTTAGGCATGCTATGTTAGACATTCGTCCATACAAGTTGTCTTAGGATTGGACAAAGCGAAGGCACTATCCTGTAAATAGAACAGCCCTTGCAATACTCTGTCTTCAATGGTCTTCAATCAAATCTCTGATTTATAATGTTTATATCGAATCGAAGTGGAATTTAGATTCCGGTCTCTTCGAAAATGATAACGAAAAGGTCCAGATTTGATAGTCGGTTATTTAACTATCAAATATAAAATAAAATAAACAGGTTTTACACCATGGATTTGCTAAGTCATAAAATATTTAATTATGATATAACTTAATTAATAAATTCATTGAACAAACAATCCAGAATTTTCTGAATTATAGATCATTACTGATCGATTACAAGCGGTGTAGGTTGATTCAGTTAAACGACTTCATTATGATTGATTTATTTTAATAACACTAAATTAGTTAATTTATATTAAATTGAAATTTTAAAACTCGGTACTTACGTTGAGTTGTTTATATTTACCATCGATCAATTACCAAAGACCATTCGATCCTATATTCTTCATCTAACTCCTATACATAGACAAGTCAATATACACATATGTATATTTTTAAATAAATATATTATTTTTATTTAGATTTGAAGTTAAAGACATTTACTTCTTTCTTAATTGAATGGGCCAAGCCCGATTATAACATCCCTTATATATATGTTTTTAAAAAGTTAATAATTTTTTAAGCTTGGATTAAAATCTAAACTTCCCTTATATATATATATATATATATATATATATATATATCCATGGGCCAAGCCCAAAACCCAATGGCATACTCACGCATATAAACAGTGCACCTATTTCCTGCTTTGTACTGTTCTTTCCTATTTCCTACCTTCACCCCTTTTTCTTTTCCTCCCCAATCTATCTCGTTTTAATTCTTACATCATTTTTATTCCTACTTTTCTTACCTTTCATGTTATTTCTGTAACACCCCACGTCCATTAATGTCACTCACAAAGGGAATGCATTAAGTATCGTGGAGCGTTATAAGTAAATAGAACAGAATATTACAAGACGGATAAATACTTGAAAAAATATAACTTTATTGCAGCGGAAACAGAAATAGGCTTGGTTACACTTTCAAAACAACAAAACCAAGTACATAATATCAGTCTTGTACAAAACCTTCAGAGTACATAATTTTAAAGCCATAACCCCCAATAGAAAATGCCATAAGCAGAATCAAAGCTAAGCAATACATCTTTCAACTTCAAGCTGGAAGAAAGAGACATCTGAACTAAGCTTGAGTATTTCCTCCCTGAGAACCTGGGGGGAAAACGGAAGAAAAGAGGTGAAACAAACTAGGTCAGACATTAGTCTGGTGAGTCAAGTAACTTTAATAGTATAATCATTAAAGTAACAGGATAAGAACATAAATTGGAAAGTAAGTAATGACTGAACATAAGCATGCATGACAAGGTAGGCAAGATGAATAAGATAAACGTTGATTGCGCTTCTAATCACTATAGGGTAATTATTACACTCCACCAATGCTAAATATATCGCACCGTTACTAGTTCCATACTGATAGTTGATCCCAACCCCGTAGTTGGAAGCCCTCAGGCGTAATGTAATGACCCGCATTGGCAGAGGTATTATAATTTATTTATTTAATTATATAAATAGTGATATAGTGAATTAAATGGTCATGGAATTAAATAATGATAAATATTTAATTAAAATAATAAATTAAATAATATATAAAATTCTGAAAATATCAGAATTGGCTGAAATGGAAATATGGTGTGAACTGGATCATCTGTGATATTTAATTCAGCTTGGAATTGAATTTGAATAACAAATATACTATAAAAACGACAGTTTGAATGTATAATTATATTATAATTAAAATCGAGCTCGAAATGGCGCGGCAGTTCGCTATTTGGCGATTCGAACTTCAACTGAATGTACATGATTCGTTTTAAGCCGAATTTCTATGAAACAAGAAACGTGTAGAGCTGGTGGAGTATATCTTTCTAGTGGAAGAGAAAAATCGGGATTTCGTCGTGTAGATTTTGATTCACGTCTAAATCAAATTTCAGAAAAGTCGCTGTGGAATTCCTCTATAATTTATAAAGGAATTATTTATATTTATAAAAGGAATTTCAATGTAAATCGAATATCGGGTTGACCCAGATTTGGAATATCAAGTTATAAATTCCAGTAGAGCTGTATGGTATTCCGCTGTGAATATATACGATAATATAAATTTATTTATATTTAATTTAATTATATTTAAATATATTTATATATTTAAATGGGTCATCCAGAGCTTTAAAATAGCCTGTTTTGCAAATGACCTCAGAATTCGACGAAACCAGTTTCGTTGGGACCGTAATGTCAAACTCTAGCAGTATGTCCATTCTGGTGATTTTTGAATACTGTGTGTAATCACACGGATTTTTAGAAGGTCAAAAACGGATAAAATAAACAAAATAAAAATATCCTAACAAAATATCTAGATATTTTAGCACCCTATAAATACACCCCCCCCCCTTAACAAATCCTTAAGACCTAATTCACTTTTTATCCGTCATCATTTATATGTTCTCAGCAAAACAAAACGTGAGTGAAAATCCATCTTTAAAAATTCGTAGAAACCAAAATAAATTAGTATAAATCATGCAAAATATATATTTGGATTCCCTTGAGCTTGCTCTTCAGTCTGGTGGTATCTGTTTAGGGTTCGACGCAGCTATTTTAGCTGTTGTTTTTATACAGCGTCCTAGGGTTTTCGGAAATCATGGGTTAGGGGAAAATGAGTTGATTTCTAGCGTTGGAAATGGATGGAGGGGGTCGAATGGTGGTTGTGGGTAGGATCTGGGTGGATTCGAAGTGATGAAATGTCGATCTCTGTAGTGGGTTCATCGTCGAAGTCGCGATCCCCATTTGCTTGAGCGAGCTAATCATTTTGGAGTGGAAATGGGAGAGGTTAATGAGAGATGGAATTTGGTATGTTTTGTGTGAGTTTTCGGTTGAAGGATGGAGTACAGTTGAGCAAGAAATGGGCGAAATTGGTGAGGAAGGAAGACTGGAGATCAAATTGTCATCGTGGAAGAAGGATAAGGGTGTTGGGCCTGGCATTTGCAAAAGGGTAGTGGGCCTTAGGAGAAAGGTTAAAGCCCATATAGAAATAATTCATGTTTTATTTATTTTTAAATCCTATACTAACCTGTAAACTGAATATTTCGTTCATACGGTGTCAGAATTACGAGCCGTCAGTCACGTTGAAATCGTATGGACGACGGCTACCAATTGAGACTGACTGGAAGTCCATCCGAGCCCGTAACAATTTATGGCGAAATAAATTGTCAGACTAAATCAAATAACGCAAACCGTTATTTAACGGCTAACGCGCAAATGTGAGTAAATCTCACTAACTCTGAACAGTTATAATTTCATGTTGTATTTTTAGAACTGCTAAATATTGTCTGATTGACTGTGTGCTGACTGTTTGATTGAACTGCTAGTCAGTTAGTTGAATTTCTATAGTGATTCTATTTATCAGAATAAATCATATGGAACTAAAAGTGATGTGATCTATATTGTTTAACATCTGTGATGCAGGGAAACAGGTTGGAGGAATCCAACTGGATTCCTCAACATTTATTTTACTGTGATTCATATATTGTGATATATGATGTGATATATAATCTGTTGTTGATTATATGTGTTTGGACGATTTTGATTGTTGTTATATGGTATGTTAAATACCACAAGAAATACTGGATGTGGGAAAGGGGATTTTCAAAGTGTATTTTGAAAATGAATCATTTATATAAAATCGATGGATTTTATATAGGAAAGGAAAAGGATTTTTATAAAAGAGAATAATTATAAAATCAAAGGATAAGTTATAATAAAAGGAAATATTTATTTGTTAAATAAATAGGATAGATAAAAGGAATATTTATTTGTTAAATAAATAGAATTATTAAAAGGGAGTATTTATTCAGGGAATAAATAAATCAAATGAGTTAGTTAAACCATATTTGTCAAATGAGTTAGTCAAACTCGATTGTCAAATGAGTTAGTTAAACCAAGTTAAGTGAGTTGATCAAACCAAGTTGATCGAGTTAGTTAAACTAGTAACCCTAAGGAGTTAAATCGGTTAGAGTTGACCCAAAAGGAGTTAAATCGATTAGAGTTGACCAGTTAGAGTTAATCAGTTAGGGTTGACCAGTCAGAGTTAATCAATTAGGGTTAACTAGTTAGAGTTAGAGTAAATTAGTGAAAGTTAGAGTTAACCAGTTAGAGTAAATCAGTTAGAGTTATCCAAATTGAGTAATCGAGTAGAGTTATTGAATATAGTATACTCGAGAGTAGAGTAATCGAATACTGGTTATTCGAAGTGAGTTAATCCAATATTGGTTATTCGAGAAGAGTAATCGAATATTGGTTATTCGAAGTGAGTTAATCGAGTATTGGTTATTCGAAGCAGGTTAATCGAATATTGGTTATTTGAAAGGGGAGTTATCAAACCTAGTTGAGTAAAGGAGTTAATCGAATCTAGTTTATTCGAATAGAAGTAAAGGAGTTAATAGAATAAAGTTTATTCGAATGGAGGAGTTATCGAATATAGTTTATTCGAAAGGAGTTAAGGGGGAAAAAGTTAATAGATTAGAGTTAAATCAAATAGAGTTGACCCAATAGAGTTGATCCAATAGAGTTAAATCCAAAGGAGTAAATTGAATAGAGTTAAGTGAAAAGAGTTAATCGAATATAGTTATTCAAAAGAAAGGTTAAGTAAGGAAGTTAGTTAAAGGAACTATAAATTGAACTTTGCCTATTTCAAGGTTAGAAGTGTTGTTCAGTTAAGGTCTGAGAGGTAGTTCTACGCTAACTTGATTGATTCATTTTTAACTAAGGAATGGTTAAGGTTCGATAGTGAAGGAGGGTTAAAGGAATTTAGTTAATAAGCGTAATGGTTTGAGTTGGCATCGCGATGGTTTGTTTAAACATCTGTCTAAGTCCAATGAAGGAGTTTTGGAAATGTTTTCCAAATAAGAACCAAAAATGTTTTCTGATATAGAAAACAAGAAATGGAAATGTTTTCCAATGGTAATAACATATATTTTCTAAATTTAGAAAATAAGAAATGGTGAATATAGGGAAACAGGAGACAAGTAAATTAATGAACTAAGGAGATAAATGTTAAATGATGTTTGATCGATATAAATTTCCATCTGGAAATAATATCGTTATTTGCACACCTATTTTTCTTTGATGGTTAGATCACAGACTATCGAAGTTTTGACCATTTTAACATTGTTAATATGGAGAGACCGGTTGGATTATTATCCAAGGAACCACTCTGTATTGGCATAAGCGTTGCGAATCATATATGCCAAAGATAATTGAAGACGGAGTAAAGTGCAAGGGCTATTGTATAAGTCTTAGATAACAGTGCCTAAGATGGATATACTGAATAGTACCTTCGGTTCATCCTGTTCCTGGATGACTTGTGTGGACGGATGTCTGATAGAATATTTCCAGACGATCACGTATATTGATTTCTCCAACCGTACCAAGAGTGGAAGCGGAGAAGGAAACTTCTTTTAGCTTACACATAATGTATGGTTGAGAAGGTCAATCGGTGATTTGATGGATTTGACGATGTGGCATTCAAAGAGAATCTGGTGTGATGATAAAGCATAGCTTCTAGCCTCACATCAGGTAAATGACAGAAATCGGGCAGGCAGCATGGCTAAGTCGGTCGCACCGAAGTAGGGTGTATAATCACCTGATCTAGAGTTTCATTTATTTCTAAAAATCTATTGTTGATGTTGTCCCATTCGGGAAACGGTTGTTGATCCCAACCGTTGGTGATATACATTCGATACTCTCAAGCGAAATGGGTGGTCGGTCATGTGTGCCGGGTTGCAAGATGTTCTTGTTGAATCCAGTGTATTCCTCTCTAGAGGTACACTAGCTAAAGGTGGTCCCATACCTTGTCATAGTTGGAAATCCATTACCCAATACGTGCTTGCGGTTTTGATTGTATACTATATATGTAGAAACGTGAGATGAAAGCGTTTCTGCTAGATGATTATTATATTGTGGTTGATAGACGTTATTATAATATCAAAAGGTTTTTGATATAAAGGTAATTTGGATTCTCATAAGGGAAAAACCCGTTCCGTTATACGGCGTGGTCTTATGAGATATCGTTTAGTTGTTCAACTGTTTTAAACTGTTTTACTCTCACCAGTCCCATGACTGACCCGGAGTTTATTTGTTTTGTTTTCCCTAAACTCTTGGGTGCCTAAATTTGTACGGGCAGTCAAGTAGTCGGGATTTACATATATACTGAAGAGCTTGGAGCAGGAGGCTTCATGATTATATAGCTATAGTTATTTCCGCTGTGTTGTAAGTGTTGTACTTTGATAATGATGTATATTCAAGTACTGATGTATATTTCAAAGTTATGTTACATATATTATTTGTTATTCGGTCCGCTGTGAGATTCGTGTTACTCTGATGTTGTGTTCTTCTTCTTCTTCTATTCTAAGTTTCTATCTTATCTATTCTCACCCTCTGTTTTCTTTCTATAAATTTCCTGATTTTTAGTTTAATTTGGGGTTGGACTTGTGTTTTTGGTCAGCTCAAATTGGACCGGATTTTCGGGTCATTACAGTTGGTATCAGAGCTAAAGTTAAGAATTACCTTGGCTATGTGGCGTAACTCAGTAGAGATGGGGTTAGTAATACCCTAGATTGATTTGAATGTATATATACGAGTTAACGTATTTGTTATTGATATAAAAATTTGTTTTATATTGTGTGGATTTATTGGTTGAGTTGTTTATGAGTTCTGGTCGATCAGTTTGATCCACTGTATCGGTAGGAGTTACTAAACACTCGAATACGATGAACCGTCATGGTATGTTTTGAAAGAGGGTAAATTAAAATAAGTTTACCCAAGGTATATCTTGATATAGAGAAGATAAATATATCAAAATTTTAATATGTTGGATATATTGGTTGTTATTATAATCAAGTAAGATTATAAATTAAATGGTTATGTAAATAATCAATCAGAATTCATATATGTGAAATACGTGAAATCAGATGAGTTAAATCTGAAATTTAAACCAGAAATTGAGTTAAAACTCTGGAGAATTGGATAAGTGTTTGTAAATGAATTTGGATTAAAAATAAGGAAAATTTAAGATCCTGGGATATTTTTAATTGTTTTACAAGCAGTGTGAATTATATTTTGAAATGAATTTCAAAGTGGAAATGTTTAGAAAAGGTTTTATAGTATTGAACTCACTTCGATCGCTGGAAAATAGATTCCGATGATGACAGCTGCATCATCAGTATTCATTTTCGAGTTGTAAGTGACTAATTACTACCAGAGATACTGTTTTGAATTTGTTTTGGGAAAGACAAGCTGTATTGAATTTCAAAATGGGATTTATAATATAGAATTTGAATAATAGAAATGGAATAGAATTAACTAAGTCAAAGAGGAATTAGTTAATCGAGTTTTGAATTTTAAGTTGAACTTTGAAAGGTGAATTGGATTTGTAAATAGATATTCGAAATCAAATATAGAACTTAAATTTGAAATTTGGATTCAAATTAGTTAATAAGCAAGTTAAAATATATTTGAACATGTCATGTTTGAATATAAAAGTGAAATAGACTAAAGAGTTAATTAACAAATTAATTAACGAATTGAGTTAAAACGATTAGGTATAGTTAAAATAGATTAGGCAGGTATAAATATACATGAGATAGGTATGGATAAGGTATGAAGGTATATAAATAGAATGCTCAACGAAAAGGTATGTATTTAATTCATATATGAGATTTTATGCACCGTATCGGCTAGCCGCTTGGCTTTTTCTTTTTCTTTTGGATTGGTGAGGGCCATGGGAGGCTATTTGAAATATCCCGATGCTCCCGGTACAAAGGAGGTTATATCGAATTTTTCCGGGAATTTAAGGAGTTAGAATATTTTTAAGATAATTTGATAGTTAGAAATCAACGTATCGATATATATATAGAAGTCGATAAGGAAACGAACTTAGAAATAGAATAGTAAAATCAAAAAGGAAGACTAGGAATAAAATCTAGTAAGAATAGTGTAACAACCCGAAAATCTGGGCCAGTTTAAAATTTTTATTTTGGCAATTTTAGCGAGTTTTGATTATTTTAAATGAATTATTTTAAATAAAAATGACGAGAAATTTATTTTGAATAGATTAGAACGTATATATTTATATTCGTCGTCGTTAGAATATAAATATTTATTTATATTTATAAAAGGAATTGAAAATGGCACGGTAGTTCGATTACTCGATTTCAAACTTCAATTGAATGTACCGGGTGCAAAGCAAACCGGATTTTAGTGAAACCAAAAATAATGTAATCTAATTGGGAATATCTTTCCAACGAATCCGAAAAATTGAAATTTCATAGCGGGAATAAAAAATTATGTCCAGTTGAAAATTCTGAATAGTCGCTATGGAATTCAGGCCCTTAAAAATGGACACTTTGCAAACGACCTCGGATTTCGACGAAACCACTTTTGTTGGATCCGTGTTGTAAAGTTATTGCTAGGTTTCAAATTTCATATTTTTTCGAATCAATATGTGAGCGTGGCAAAGGAAAATGCGTTTGACCAATTTCAGTTGATTTTAATCGACTGGAAAATGGCCATTTTTTCAATGGTCTCAGAATTCGACGAAACTAGTTTTGTTAGGACCGTATCGTTAATACGAAGCTAGAAAATATTTTTCTGTAATTTTTCGAGTTAGTATGTGACCCCGGTAAATTGAAATGTGCGTTCAAAGTGAAAATATACTGATTTATATTTGAAATTCAACGGAAACTGATTGAAACGATTGAATCAGCCTACGATACATATCCCATTGTGTTCGGAATGGGGGTAATTAGCAGGGGACGACAGTCGGTGGGTTCGATTTCGTGTTCAAAATAAAAGGTTTCTTTCTGGAATTTAAAATTGAATAAAACATAATTATATTAATATAACCCTTACCCCTCCCCTTCTCTCTTCATTCAAAGTCAAAAAGAAAAAAAACCGCTCAACTAAACCCGTCGATCCCTCCCCTTAACCCTAGCGCCGCCGCCATTAGGCGCTCCGCCAGCCGCCCCATCGGCCTCCAAGGACGCCGCCTTCCTCTCCTCTTCTTCCTCCTCTCCTCGTTCAATTCCCCCCCAAATCCTCATCCACCCAAACCACGCCAACAGTCGCCCAAAGGCCCACCTCAGGCGTCGCCGGCCAGAGCCCAACCTCTCTCACCTCATCGACGACATCACGCGCCGCCATCACCCCCTGCGCCACCTCGAGACCGCCCAACAGCCCCTCCCCGCTCACAAACTCCTACTGTAAGTTATTTATCGTTATTTATATTTGTTTGTTCAATGTAATTAGCTTCAAATAAGGATCTTTGAAATGTAAACACCGTATTAGGAATGCGATTTTTATCCATTTAGCGTTGAAAGTAAAAATTCGATTTTTATATATTGAATAGCAAGGTAAAAATTCGATTTTTATATATTGAATAGCGAAGTGAAAATTTGATTTTTATATATTGAATAACAAAGTAAAAATTCGATTTTTATATATTGAATAGCAAAGTAAAAATTCGATTTTTATATATTGAATAGCGAAGTAAAAATTCGATTTTTATATATTGAATAGCAAAGTAAAAATTCGATTTTTATATATTGAATAGCAAAGTAAAAATTCGATTTTTATATATTGAATAGCAAAGTAAAAATTCGATTTTTATATATTGAATAGCAAAGTAAAAATTCGATTTTTATATATTGAATAGCGAAGTAAAAATTCGATTTTTCTATATTGAATAGCGTAGTAAAATTTTGATTTTTATATATTGAATAGCGAAGTAAAAATTCGATTTTTATATATGTAGTGGCTACGGGCAACGAAGGTGACAAAGAGGCGAGAACGACGAAGATTTCTATAAATGAAGTGTCATGAAGTTGGGATAGCTATTGGTGAGAATTTCTCACTCTTTGATTTAATTTTCTAGTTATATATATATACTAGGATGCAGACGATGTTTAGTAGCACCCGACACCCGTCGTCCACAGACCATGGACGACTTGTATGCTTGTTTGTTTGATTTTGATGTGTAGTTGATTGTGTGACGTGATGTGAAATGAAATAAAATATTTATATAGTTGAAAATATTTTATAGTTAAAAATAGAATTTTTAACGTGTATATGAAATGAAATAAAAATAAACAAATCGGACGATTTGTTTATATACACACATTTGACTGACATTGATTGGGACGATAAATTTTACACATCGCCCAACTGCACAAATAAAATCTGTGTTTGATTGTTTGAAACCCCACACGGGTATTGGGGTAATATATGACATACACTAATCCCAATAATTAGTTGTATGTCGATCGATTGATTGACAGACTGTTATAAGCATTGAATATCTATATTTGATGCTTATACAGTGTAGAATGCACTTTGGATGATGGTTGATTATTCATCGTTGTTATTGTAGACATGTGTGGTAGAAAACCCATATAATTAACATTATATGGTAATTGATTGGGCCTCATTCCATATTTGAAAATAGAATATTTGAAAATAGAATATTTGAAAAAGAAATATTTGAAATAGAAATATTCGAAATAGAATATTTGAAAATATGAATATATAAAGCCGCGTTGATTAGATTTACGCCATTTCGACGTGAATGATATTTATGACGATTTTATTCATTTTATAACGAATATCGAAAGTGATTTCAAAATCTGAAATTTTGAAAAGAATTGAAATTCAAATTGAAATTGAATAGAAATGAATTCGAATTGAAATTGAAATTGAATTGAATTGAAAATGAACAGAAATTGAATTAGGAATCAATTTGAATTAAATCAGTTCGAAATGAAATGAAAATGAATTTATGTTGGAAAATTCGATTTTGATTTGAAGTTGAAATAGAAGTTGAAATCGTTTTGAAAACGAATTTAAAACGATTTATAAAATACGTTTTAAAAGGAAATCGACGAAGTATATATTACATATATAATATAATGGCCTTAATAGAACGCGCCGCGCCACGGCAGTTCGCGAATTTCGATCATTGACTTCGAACGGATATTGCGGGAGATCCGACCGTCGGATTCTCCTAAAACCAGAACCGTTGGGTTCGTATCAAAAAGAGCTTTCTAACGAATATTAGAAATTTGAAATCTAATGGTTGGATTTGGAATTTTGTCCAAATCAAATTTTGAAAAGGTCGCTGTAAGTGCAGTTCGATGGCCGTTGATGGAAATCGACTGTACAGGCATTGATAAAATTATTAAAAATAGTAATAATTTGTGTAAAATCATAAGAAATGATTTGTGAAGAATTGGGATGAAAAACTCCATATTTGAAAAGATAAAAATAGATTTTTATCGAAATAAACTAGTTTTGAACTAGAATTATAATTCTATTTATTTTTAAAATAAATAAACTGGATTAGAAATGGTTTTGAAAATAACCCGAATTTCCAATAATTATATTGGAATGGATTTGAATCGAAATTGTCTTTGGATTATTTCGATGTTGGATTTCGTGATTATACAGATGTTGTTATGGAAATTTGAAAGATATAGATATATATATCGTTATTTCCAATACGATATCTATTGGTCGTAGAATTTGATATTGAATACAAGCCGATATATTTTCTATTCAGAGCCTTGTATTTAATATCAAATGTAATTTGGGTTTGTCGCGAATGGTGTCTTCATTAACACTGTTCTTGAACCCAGTTGAGAAAAAATTAAATCTTTTTATTTAGATTTAATGAAGTGTACCAATTAAATAATATTTAATTGGAATTGAATTGATATTGATTTTTGGGTTTATCGTGGACAGTGTTTTAAATAACACTCGTTCTTTAACCCGATAATTAATGGAATGTGGTTTTGGGTTTATCGTGAACCGTGTTTTAAACGACACTGTTTCTTTAACCAAGTTAACGATTAAAACTAAGTGGAGTTTTAATGAATCCTTAATTAGATTGAAATGATCGAGAATGGAGTATCACCAGTTTTACTCCAGGCGACAGTTAAATCTTTAATTAGATTTGAACGTGAAATGGTAATTGAATTAACCGATAACACCATGGTGTTAGATATGAAGTATAACCAGTTTTACTTCATGGGATGAATAGGTTGGGATTGGGAAATTAAAACATATGATTACTTCGGCAAGGTTCGTTAATCCCGACTAGCTGAATCAAAATTCAAAAGAAGATTAGAGAATAAATTCAAGGAATTTATCTTGGATAAAATTAATGGGAACCTTTCCCTATGAATGTGAAATTTAGAAACTAACTGTCGGTTAGCTAAGCAGAATGGTTTTCTGGATATTGATCTGATGTTGGTTTCGGCCTTCGGGGTTAATATTTAGGGAATTATTCTCTGGTTAATTTACGGTTAGTGACTGATGAATTGGAATGAGGCGTAATGTTGTGTTTGTGTAACACTTATTTAAAATATACGCGAGTTATTCAGAAAGACCGGGTTTATCCCATTCTGAATAACTGATTCGACGTGGTGTCGAAGATGAAGACGGTAGTTGAAGACCGTAGGTCTTCGCGTCGTTTGGGTGACTACTGATGATCTTGATTGGGATGTACACCCCAGAAGATGGAAACAGTTGGTGATCGTCCAGACGTACTTGGAGATCGATGGATATGCGGGGTACTAGGTGCCTCCGGTTTCGTTCAGACCCAGAACGGACTTGTAAATGGACTGTGTGTTTGACATCGGATTTCATTCTGTGTGACTGATATCGGTCGCATAGAGTGGTTTGCCTGTGTGGCATGCTAAGATGCAAATGATCAAGGCTTCTGTTGAAAAGCAGTCTTGTGGTTGATGATCAAAGCACGACCTTTATGGCGTAGCTTTGTGTAGCGTGGAATCGCGAGCCTCACACCCCGGGGTGAACCAAAAACGGGAGACGGACCTCAGGGAGGACCTGCGTTTTCTTCTAGCTAAAAGTGGCGTCAGTGGTTTTACGTGCCCTGACGAGTTTGACTTACGTGGTTGTTGCTGTTGCGAGGCGCCTCGGATATATCGGTCGTTCTCGAACCGATGGATTCATTTAGTTGGCTCACCTACGCCCCAAAGGGCGGGGAAACGCAGTGTTCAGGATTTCGACTAATCCACATCGGTGGACCGGCCCTGTCGCTCCAAGGGACGATGCGTTCTGTTCCTGAGACACGGGCTAGAGCGTCTCGAATCGGTAGAGGACTATCTTTTGCCTCGGTTCATAGATGGAAACCCAATTTCCAAATACGTGACTTTGCGATTTTGATTGTATCACCTATATATGGCGACATAGTGGTATGGGGCATTCATGCCGCCTATGATTGATACTTATGATTTGAAGTTGTTTTATACACTATACACTTATAATAGTATCAAATGATTTCTTTTAAACGTATCAAGCATTCTTGGCTATTATAAGGTAAAAACCCTATCCCCCGTCTTGCGTTGCATTGTGTGATAGGACCTGTGTCTCATAATAGCTTCATTTTTCTTTATTTAGCATTGCGCAATTGTTTCATGCACTGGTGTTCTTGGGAGGAAACCCGTTCCGTGTTATACGGCGTGGCCCCTTGATTTACCTAACTTTAAAAATAAAGATTTACAACTGTTTTAGTTCTCACACCAGTCACATGACTAACCTGGAGTTTATTGTTTTAACCTAAACTCTGGGTGCCCCTATTTTGACACGAGCAGCTAGTAGTTTTGGTTTTGCAGATTTATATTCATAGGATCCTGGTTTACAGCTGGAACAATATCCGGAAAGCTTTGTATCCGTATATCTCCTCTAGTTGTGTATTGTATTATTTTCTGCTGCTATGTATTTAAATGTAATTTAAATCTCTGATATTTCTATGTAATGTATATTCATTTATACTCTGTATATTCTTGTAATCTGATGCATTGTTGTAATATACAATGAAATGTTCTCCCGTCTGCGTTCTATTTTGTCTTGTTCTCAAAACGATAGGGCGTTTCGAACGGTCTGGGTCGGTTTAGCGACTGATTCGGATTGAGCAAAATTCTTTTTCGTCACAAATAGAAAGAGAAAGCATATACGTGTTTAAACGTGAATAAGTAGTTGTATGGTATTGATTATTCGAGTAAGTAGTCATATCTGTTTTGACGTTATAAATGTTATTCAGTCAAGGTCTGAGAGGTAGTTATACCCCAACTTGATTGATTTCATTATTAACAAATAAATAGTAAGATTTCAGGCTCGAAGATCAATGTTGAATAAGAGTTAGTTGAATATAGTATTTAGGTTGTCGTAGCGATGTTTTACACAACATCCGTTTTAACCCAAATAAGTGTAAGATTGGAAATATAATAAAGAATATTTCCTAAGTATAGAAATAAACGAGATCGGAAAAGAGATAAGTAATTGGAATATTTTCCAATTATAAATAGCATATTTTTTTTAATGTTTAGAAAATAAAGGAAAGCGATATTCAGAAATGTTTTCCAAATAACATAAAAGGCCAATATGGTTATTGAAAATATTTGGTTAACAAATACTGATAAAGAAAGAGAGAAGTGATTTAACTAATGGAATGTTGATTAAGGGCTCAGTGACATGTTCAAAAGGAAAATTTGATTTTTGAAAAGAGTAAACTATTTAAAAACTCCCAGGGAAAGACTGTTTGAATTAAAAACAAATTTAACAGAAATTTGTGAAAGCAAATTTGATTTAAAGTAAAGCCAGTAAAGTGGTAGCTGAGATTGAATTAGAATGATATCAAGACAAATTGGATTGTGAGATTCAAATTTGAAGTGTAATGTGATAATCAAGTTAAGAGTTAGGAATCGAGAAGAAACTCGAGTTGAAATGATATTTGGCTCGGATATAAGCGAATGGTTGTGTCGTGGATAAAAGAAGATTGGAATTTGATTGGGGTGACCCTTGTATCTGCTGAATTGATAACAGGTGGAAAGGATATAATGATATGCCGACAAAAGGTACAAGTTTATATTTCTATTGGATATAAGATTTATGAGCCGAATTGGCAAGCCGCTTGGCTGTTTGATTTTCTTTTGGGTTGGAGAAGGCCCAGAGAGGCAAGTTGGGGTTTGAGCTATTAACCAGTACAAAGGAGGTGCTGGCGAAATTTTTCAAAAAAAAGTTAAGGTGTTAGAAAATTTTCAGGATTTTTTGAAAATTTTCGTTGATAAGAATTAATTAATAATATAATTGAAATTAAATTAGTTTAGTTGAAACCTGAAGTTAAGAAGTGAACAAATATGTTCTAACCAGTCGATAGGGTCGTTCTCTACCTTAGCAATTTCGAGGACGAAATTATTTTAAGTGGGAAAGAATGTAATGACCCGCATTGGCTGAGGTATTGTAATTTACTTATTTAATTATATAAATAGTGATATAGTGAATTAAATGGTCGTGGAATTAAATAATGATAAATATTTAATTAAAATAATAAATTAAATAATATATATAATTCTGAAAAAATCAGAATTGGCTGAAATGGCAATATGGTGTGAACTGGATCATCTGTGATATTTAATTCAGTTTGGAATTGAATTTGAATAACGAATATATTATAAAAACGACAGTTTGAATGTATAATTATATTATAATTAAAATCGAGCTCGAAATGGCGCGGCAGTTCGCTATTTGGCGATTTGAACTTCAACTGAATGTACATGATTCGTTTTAAGCCGGATTTCTGTGAAACAGGAAACGTGTGGAGCTGGTGGAGTATATCCTTCTCGTGGAAGAGAAAAATTGGGATTTCGTCGTGTAGATTTTGATTCACGTCCAAATCAAATTTCAGAAAAGTCGCTGTGGAATTCCTTTATAATTTATAAATGAATTATTTATATTTTTAAAAGGAATTTCAATATAAATTGAATATCGGGTTGACCCAGATTTGGAATATTAAGTTATAAATTCCAGTAGAGCTATATGGTATTCCGCTGTGAATATATACGATAATATAAATTTATTTATATTTAATTTAATTATATTTAAATATATTTATATATTTAAATCGGTCATCCAAAGCTTTAAAAATAGCCAGTTTTGCAAACGACCTCAGAATTCGACGAAACCAGTTTCGTTGGGACCGTAATGTCAAACTCTAGCAGTATGTCCATTCTGGTGATTTTTGAATACTGTGTGTAATCACACGGATTTTTAGAAGGGCAAAAACGGATAAAATAAACAAAATAAAAATATCCTAACAAAATATCTAGATATATTAGCACCTTATAAATACCCCCCCTTAACAAATCCTTAAGACCTAATTCACTTTTTATCCGCCGTCATTTATATGTTCTCAGCAAAACAAAATGTGAGTGAAAATCCATCTTCAAAAATTCGTAGAAACCAAAATAAATTAGCATAAATCATGAAAAATATATATTTCATTCCCATGAGCTTGCTCTTCAATCTGGTGATATCTGTTTGGGGTTCGACGCAGCTATTTTAGCTGTTGTTTTTATACAGCGTCCTAGGGTTTTCGGAAATCATGGGTTAGGGGAAATCGAGTTGATTTCTGGCGTTGGAAATGGATGGAGGGGTCGAATGGTGGTTGTGGGTAGGATCTGGGTGGATTCAAAGTGATGAAATGTCGATCTATGTTGTGGGTTCATCGTCGAAGTCGCGATCCCCATTTGCTTGAGCGAGCTGATCATTTTGGGGTGGAAATGGGAGAGGTTAATGAGAGATGGAATTTGGTATGTGTTGTGTGAGTTTTCGGTTGAAGGATGGAGTACAGTTGAGCAAGAAATGGGCGAAATTGGTGAGGAAGGAAGACTGGAGATCAAATTGTCATCGTGGAAGAAGGATAAGGGTGTTGGGCCTGGCATTTGCAAAAGGGTAGTGGGCCTTAGGAGAAAGGTTAAAGCCCATATAGAAATAATTCATGTTTTATTTATTTTTAAATCCTATACTAACCTGTAAACTGAATATTTCGTTCTTACGGTGTCAGAATTACGAACTGTCAGTCATGTTGAAATCGAATGGACGACGACTACCAATTGAGACTGACTGGAAGTCCATCCGAGCCCGTTACAATTTATGGCAAAATAAATTGTCAGACTGAATCAAATAACGCAAACCGTTATTTAACGGCTAACGCGCAAATGTGAGTAAATCTCACTAACTCTGAACAGTTATAATTTCATGTTGTATTTTTAGAACTGTTAAATATTGGCTGATTGACTGTGTGTTGACTGTTTGATTGAACTGCTAGTCAGTTAGTTGAATTTCTATAGTGATTCTATTTATCAGAATAAATCATATGGAACTGAAAGTGATGTTATCTATATTGTTTAACATCTGTGATGCAGTGAAACAGGTTGGAGGAATCCAATTGGATTCCTCAACATTTATTTTACTGTGATTCATATATTGTGATATATGATGTGATATTTAATCTGTTGTTGATTATATGTGTTTGGACGATTTTTATCGTTGTTATATGGTATGTTAAATACCATAAGAAATACTGGATGTGGGAAAGGGGATTTTCAAAGTGTATTTTGAAAATGAATCATTTATATAAAATCGATGGATTTTATATAGGAAAGGAAAAGGATTTTTATAAAAGAGAATAATTATAAATTCGAAGCATAAGTTATAGTAAAAGGAAATATTTATTTGTTAAATAAATAGGATAGATAAAAGGAATATTTATTTGTTAAATAAATAGAATTATTAAAAGGGAGTATTTATTCAGGGAATAAATAAATCAAATGAGTTAGTTAAACCAGATTTGTCAAATGAGTTAGTTAAACCAGATTTGTCAAATGAGTTAGTCAAACCCGATTGTCAAATGAGTTAGTCAAACCAAGTTAAGTGAGTTGATCAAACCAAGTTGATCGAGTTAGTTAAACTAGTAACCCAAAGGAGTTAAAACGATTAGAGTTGACCCAAAAGGAGTTAAATCGATTAGAGTTGGCCAGTTAGAGTTAATCAGTTAGGGTTGACCAGTCAGAGTTAATCAATTAGGGTTAACTAGTTAGAGTTAGAGTAAATTAGTGAGAGTTAGAGTCAACCAGTTAGAGTAAATCAGTTAGATTTATCCAAATGGAGTTAATCGAGTAGAGTTATCGAATATAGTATACTCGAGAGAAGAGTAATCGAATATTGGTTATTCGAAGTGAGTTAATCCAATATTGGTTATTCGAGAAGAGTAATCGAATATTGGTTATTCGAAGTGAGTTAATCAAGTATTGGTTATTCGAAGCGGGTTAATCGAATATTGGTTATTTGGAGGGGGAGTTATCAAACCTAGTAGAGTAAAGCAGTTAATCGAATCTAGTTTATTCGAATAGAAGTAAAGGAGTTAATCGAATATTGTAATGACCATTATTGGCAGAGGTATTATAATTAATTTATTTAATTATTTAAATAGTGATATAGTGAATCAAATGGTCGTGGAATTAAATAATGATGAATATTTAATTAAAATAATAAATTAAATAATTTATTTAATTCTGAAATAATCAGAATTGGCTGAAATGGAAATATGGTGTGAACTGGATCATCTGTGATATATAATTCAGTTTAGAATTGAAGTAGAATAATGAATATATTATTTGAACGATAGTTTGAACGTATATTTATATTATAATTAAAACCGAGCTCGAAACGACACGGCAGTTCGCTATTTGGCGATTTGAACTTCAACTGAATGAACAGGGTTCGTTTTAAATCGGATTTCTGTGAAACAAGAAACGTGTGGAGCTGGTGGAGTATATCTTTCTAGTGGAAGAGAAAAATCGGGATTTCATCGTGTAGATTTTGATGTATGTCCAAATCAAATTTTAGAAAAATCGATGTGGAATTCCTTTATAATTAGTAACGCTTTATTTACGTTATAAAAGGGTTTTCAATATAATTAAATATCAGTTGCGAATTTAGACAGGATTCTTTTGAGGCGTGGTGATAATTTAATTTTTAGAATTTTATAGAGATTTTTAATTAATTAAATAAACAACTTTTTATTTGAAGTATTTTGCACCCTGAATCAGAAATTTGGGCTTTCACAATATGAGTTCACCTACCGGTATTATTATATTTTTGAAATCGTGACACCGAGCTGGACAAAACGGTATCTTTATTTTGTCCGAACGTGAGTGGAATTTTACACAACCGGATACCCTTATCGTATGTCTCATATTTGAGATATATATTAGATTCCATCCTTGTCTTCATTCAATTGTTCTCAAAGACATTAAGGCCTAAAATGGAACACTTTAGTTCTCGAAGATATTAAGGCTTAAAATGGAATACGTCACCGCAAAGTTCCATTTTTAAAATAGTATATTATTTCCTAAACCTAATTGTTTTCCCCGATCAGAAAGCAACCATGGCTCCAAAGTTCTCAACCACGTCTTCCTTCCTAAAAACATGGAGTAATCAAAGCCAAGAAAAACTAATATATTTAACATCCTTATAAATACCCCTCTTTTGCATTCCTAAACCTAAAAAAAAAACAGTCAAACGAAATTCAAGCCGCCACTAATTCTTTTCTGCAAAACCATTTCCGTGAGTTCCTAAAATCCTAACAATCCAAACTAAAATCTCTAAATCCTCAAGGGTGTATATTCGCGATCCTCATCTCATGCTTTTCACGATAATATTAGTTTTGTGATACTCGCTCAAGGTAGCTGCGGTTCGAGATGGTCACAGTAGCCTTAGGGCTTCGATTTGCGAAGTTGAGGGAAGAGTTAGGCTAAATATGAAGGTGATGGACAGTACGGTCTCGAGGAGAGCAAGGAGAAGGTGATTTCCGTTTGTTGAATCCGTGACATAGAAGAGGTCGATGAGTGCAGGAAGAAGGGTGTTTGTTGTAGGTGTTAAGGAGGAGTATGAAGGAGTTATTGGTGATGAGTGAAGGAGAAACAGTAGTGACTAATATATATTGTACGTGAGAGTGGGAGGTGTGCATGTATTGGATGCGTACAAATGTATTGAAGAGGATGGCCTGCTGTGTAAAAGATGGGGTTTGTAGAAAGGGTAAGGGAGTTGTGTTAAAATGGGGTTCGAGATGTAGCAGGGAGGAAGAAAACAAGCGGACGCGGATATCATTTGGCAAAGGGAAATGGGATGGACGTGATTTGTGCATAGAGTATTAACAGAAAAGAGCATCAAAGGTTAATGGTATTGGTAGTTTTAACGTGTGATGTTGTAGGTATAAGGGAGTTGATGAAAAGGGAGACTCAAGCTAGCTATAACGTGAAGGACAGGAAGTGTATACGTAGCAGCAGTCGAGTGGGGTAGTGAAAGAAGAAAATGGGCCAGGCCGAGATTAGAAAAGTTTGTGAACAGAGTGTCACGCTGGGATCGTATGGACAGGAACGACAACTTTCAGACTGGTCTAGAATGTTTTGGAGTTCGTAACAATTTATGGCGAAATAAATTGACTGATCAGAATGGACAATCGTTATTCGTTATTTAACGATAATGAACAATGTGAGTAAATCTCACTAACTCTGAACAGTTTATAATTTCATGTTGTATTTTTAGAACTGTTAGATATTGGCTGATTGACTGTGTGTTGACGGTTTGATTGAACTGATAGTCAGTTAGTTAACTTTCTGTATTGATTCTGTTTAACAGAATGTATCATATAGAACTGAAAGTGATGTTATCTATATTGTTTAACATCTGTGATGTAGGGAAACAGGTTGGAGGAATCCAACTGGATTCCTCAACATTTATTTTACTGTTTTCATATATTGTGATATATGATGTGTTATATAATCTGTTATGGATTATAGGTGTTGGAATAATGTTGATCATTTTTATTCGATATTTTAAATATCATAAAAGACCTTGGGATGTAAAAAGAATTATTTCAATGTATATTGAAATAAAGGGAGTTTATAAAATCAATAGATTTTGTAAAAGGAAATATTTCGAAAGTAAATAAAAAGGGAAATCATTTGTAAAGTGAAGAACTGTTACTAAAAGTAAATCTTTATAAATGAATAGTTTATTCGAAAAGAATAAAGGAGTTAATCGATGTTAGTTTAATCGATTAGAGTTAAAACAAAGGAGCTAATCGATGTTAGTTAATCGATTAGAGTTAAAACAAAAGAGTTAATCGATGTTAGTTTAATCGATTAGAGTTAAAGCAAAGGAGTTAATCGATGTTAGTTTAATCGATTAGAGTTAAAGTAAAAGGAGTTAATCGATGTTAGTTAATCGATTAGAGTTAAAACAAAGGAGTTAATCGATGTTAGTTTAATCGATTAGAGTTAAAGCAAAGGAGTTAATCGATGTTAGTTTAATCGATTAGAGTTAAAGCAAAGGAGTTAATCGATGTTAGTTTAATCGATTAGAGTTAAAGTAAAATGAGTTAATCGAATATAGTTATTCGAATAGAAAGCAAATGGAGTTAATCGAATATAGTTTATTCAAAGAAAGAAAAAGGAGTTATCGTATATAGTTTATTCGAAAGGAGTTAAGTGAAATGAGTAAATCAATAGCGTTATTCAAATAGAGTTAATCCAATAATGTTAGTCCAATAGAGTTAATTGATAAGGGTTAATCGAACAGAGTTAAGTGAAAAGAGTCAATCGAATATAACTATTCGAAGGAGGGTTAAGTAAGGAAGTTAGTAAAGGGATATAAAGTGAACTTTGTCTATTTCAAAGTTAGAAATGTTGTTCAGTTAAGATCTGAGAGGTAGTTCTACCCCAACTTGATTGGCTTCGTTTTTAACTATGGAATAGTTAAGGTTTGGCAGTAAAGGAAATGGTTTGTGTTGGCATCGCGATGGTTTGTTTAAACATCTGTCTAAGTCCAATAAAGAAGCTTTGGAAATGTTTTCCAAATAAGAAACCAGAAATGTTTTCTAATAAAGAAAACAAGAAATGGAAATGTTTTCCATTGTTAATAACATATATTTTCCAAATTTAGAAAATAAGAAATATTGAATATAGGGAAAAAGGGATAAGTAAATTAATGAAATAAAGAGATAAAAGTTGAATGATGTTTGATCATATAAATTTCCATTTGGAAATAATATCGTTGTTTGCACATCTGTTTTTCTTCGATAGTTAAATCACAGACTATCGAAGTTTTGACCATTTTAACGTTGTTAATATGGAGAGACCAGTTGGATTATTATCCAAAGAACCACTCTGTATTGGCATAAGCGTTGCGAATCATATATGCCAGAGGAAATTGAAGACGGAGTTATGCAAGGGCTATCCTGTTTACAGAATAGTGCCTTCGGTTCATCCTGTTCCTGGATGACTTGTATGGACGGATGTCTGACAGAGTATTTCCAGACGATCACGTATATTGATTTCTCCAACCGTACCAAGAGTGGAAGAGGAGAAGGAAACTTCTTTTAGCTAACGCGTAATGTATGGTTGAGGACGTCAATCAGTGATTTGATGGATTTAACGATGTGGCATTCAAAGTGAATCTGGTGTGATGATAAAGCTTAGCTTCTAGCCTCATCATCCGGTAAATGACAGAAATCGGGCAGGCAGCATGGCTAAGTCGGTCGCACCAAAGTAGGGTGTATAATCACCTGATCTAGAATTTCATTTACTTCTAAAAATCTATTGTTGATGCTGTCCCATTCGGGAAACGGTTGCTGATCCCAACCGTTGGTGATATACATTCGATACGCTCAAGCGAAATGAGTGGTCGGTCATGTGTGGCCGGGTTGCAAGATGTTCTTGTTGAACCCAGTGTATTCCTCTCTAGAGGTACACTAGCAAAAGGTGGTTCCATTCCTTGTCATAGTTGGAAATCCATTACCCAATACGTGCTTGCGGTTTTGATTGTATACTATATATGTAGAACGTGAGATGAAAGCGTTTCTGCTAGATGGTTATTATTATTACTGTGGTTGATAGACATTATTATAATATCAAAAGGTTTTTGATGTAAAGATATTTTGGATTCTCATAAGGGAAAAACCCATTCCGTTATGCGGCGTGGTCTTATGAGATATCGTTTACTTGTTCGAACTGTTTTAAAACTGTTTTACTCACACCAGTCCCATGACTGACCCGGAGTTTGTTTTGTTTTGTTTTCTCTAAACTCTTGGGTGCCCAAATTTTGTATGGGCAGTCAAGTAGTCAGGATTTTACAGATATAGTTGAAGAGCTGGAGCAGGAGGCTTCAGGATCATATAGCTATAGTTATTTCCGCTGTGTTGTAAGTGATGTACTTTGATATTGATGTATATTCAAGTACAGATGTATATTTCAAGTTTTGTTATATATATTATATGTTATTTGTTCCGCTGTGAGATTCTTGTTACTCTGATGTTGTGTTCTTCTTCTTCTTCTTCTATTCTAAGTTTCTATCTAATGTTTCGTCATCCTCTAATTTCTTTCACTAATTACCAGGATTTTTCGATGTTTTGTTTATCGACATCGAGTTTATGTCGATAACCAAAGTCGCTCAAAATCCGGGTCATTACAGTTGGTATCAGAGCTTAAGTTAAGTGAATTACCTTGGCTCTATGGCGTGACTCGGTAGAGATAGGGTTAGTAATACCCTAGATTGAGTTTGAGTGTAAATATACGAGTGAGCGTATTTGTTATTGATATAAAAATTGTTTTATATTATGGAGATTTATTGAGTGAGTTGTTTATGAGTTCTGGTCGATCTGTTTGATCCACTGTATCGGTAGGGATTTTGTAAACACTCGAATACGATGAACCGTCGTGGTATGTTTTGAAAAGAGGGTAAACGAAATAATTTTACCCAAATTATATTTTGAATATATTGGATATATTGGTTGTTATTATAATCGAGTAAGATTATAAATTAAATGGTTATGTGAATAACCAATCAGAATTCATATAAGTGAAATACGTGAAATCAGATGAGTTAAATCTGAAATTTTAACCAGGAATCGAATTAAAACTCTGGAGAATTGGATAAGTGTTTGTAAACGGAGTTGGATTAAAAAAAGGAAAATTTAAGGTCCTAAGAGATTTTAGATTGTTTTACAAGCCGTGTGGATTATATTTTTTAAATGAATTTCAAAGTGGAAATGTTTAGAAATGGTTTTATAGTATTGAACTCACTTCGATCACTGGAAAATAGGTTCTGATGATGACAGCTGCATCATCAGTACTCATTTTCGAGTTGTAAGTGATGAATTACTACCAGAGATACTGTTTTGAATTGGTTTTGGGAAAGACAAGTTGCGTTGAATTTCAAAATGATATTTATAATATAGAATTTGAATTTTGAAATAGATTTGAAATATTAACTTATTTTAAAAGAAACAAAACGAGAAGTTCCTTTATAAACGAAGTTTATAAATGAAGTGAAGAAAATTATCATTGGATAATTCAGAAATAAAAATACAAGTGTGAAATTGAAAGGGAAATCTATTTTCCAAAGGTAGAAATATCAATTTCAAAAGGAACTGAAATCGAGACTTATTTAAAGAATGAATAAAGAAAGTTTGAAAAGGAATTTGAATAAAGGAAGTTCAAACATAGAATTCAAAAAAGAAAATTCAAAGGGGATTTGAATATAGAAAATTCAAAGGGGATTTGAACATAGAAAATCGAAAGGGGATTTGAATATAGAAAATTCAAAGGGGATTTGGAAATAGAAATTCAAATGAGATTTGAATAAAGAAGATTTAAATAATGGAAAATTGAATATATAATTCATATAGAGTAATAATCGGATTTGAATATAGGAAATTCAAAGGGAGTTTGAATATATGAAATTCAATGGAATTGAAATAGAGTTTGAATATAGAAATTCAAATAGAGTTTGAATATAGAGATTCAAATGGAATTCAAATATAGAATTTGAATATAGTAAATATAAAGGAATTCAAATATAGGATTTGAATATCGAAGGTGAAATGGAATTTGAATATAGAATTCAAATGGAATATAATTTATAGAATTTGAATGTATACAATTTTAATAGAATTTGATATATCGATTTGAATAATAGAAGTGATATAAAATTTGAATCGAAATTGAATAGAATTAACTAAGTCGAAGAGGAATTAGTTAAACAAGTTTTGAATTTGAAGTTGAACTTTGAAAGGTGAATTGGATTTGTAAAGGGATATTCGAAATCGAATATAGAACTTAAGTTTGAAATTTGAATTCAAATTAGTTAATAAGTAAGTTAAAATATATTTGAATATGTTATACTCAAATATGAAGGTGAAATGGGCAAACCAGTAATTTGAAAATCACTTAACGAACTAAGTTAAAACGATTGGATTAAGTTGGAATGAATTAGAAATGTATGGATATACATGAGACAGGTTTGGAATATAGTATAGAAGTAAAATAGATAGAATGCTCGACGAAAAGGTATGTATTTAATTCACATATGAGATTTTATGCGCCGTATCGGCTAGCCGCTTGGATTTTTCTTTTTCTTTTGGAATGGTGAGGGCCATGGGAGGCTATTTGAAATATCCCGATGCTCCCAGTACAAAGGAGGTTATGTCGAATTTTTTCGTGAATTTAAGGAGTTAGAATATTTTTAAGAAGTTTAATAACTAAAAATCTATATATCAATATATATAGAAGTCGCTAAGGAAACGTACTTAGAAATAGAATAGTAAAATCAAAAAGGAAGACTAAGAAAAAAATCTAGTAAGAATAGAAAGAGGAAGCGTATACGTGTTTAAAATTGAATAAGTAGTTGTATGGTGTTGATTTTTCGAGTAAGTAGTCATATCTGTTTTGACGTTATAAATGATATTCAGTCAAGGTCTGAGAGGTAGTTATACCCCAACTTGATTGATTTCATTATTAACAAATAAATAGTAAGATTTCAGGCTCGAAGATCAATGTTGAATAAGAGTTATTTGAATATAGTATTTGGGTTGTCGTAACGATGTTTTACACAACATCCGTTTTAACCCAAATAAGTGTAAGCTTGGATATATAATAAAGAATATTTCCTAAGTATAGAAATAAACGAGATCGGAAAAGAGATAAGTAATTGGAATATTTTCCAATTAGGAATAGCATATATTTTCTAAAGTTTAGAAAATAAAGGAAGGCGATATTCGGAAATGTTTTCCAAATAACATAAAAAGGCCAATAGGGTTATGGAAAATATTTGGTTAACAAATATTGATAAAGAAATAGAGAAGTGATTCAACTAAGGGAGTATTAATTAAGGGCTCAGAGGCAATTTCAAAAAGGAAAATTTGATTTTTGAAAAGAGTAAACTGTTTAAAAACTCCCAGGGAAAGACTGTTTAAATTAAAAACAAATTTAACAGAATTTTGTGAAAGCAGATTTGAATTAAAGTAAAGTCAGTTAAGTGGTAATTGAAGTTGAATTGAAATCGAATAAGATTGGATTTGTGAAATTAGAATCCGAAATGGTATTGATTGAGGAGTTAAGGAATTGAAAATCAAGAATTGAACTTGAGTTGAAATGGGATTTGGCTTGGATATAAGCGAATGGTTGTGTTGGAGATAAAAACTGATCTGGAGTTTGATTGGCATGACATTGGTATACGCGGAATTGTTAACAGGTGGAAAGGATATAATGATATGCTGACAAAAGGTACAAGTTTATATTTCTATTGGATATAAGGTTTATGAGCCGAATTGGCAAGCCGCTTGGCTGTTTGATTTTCTTTTCGGTTGGAGATGGCCTAGAGAGGCGAGTTGGAGTTTGACCGTGTAACGACCCAGCAGTTTTCGGCCTCGAAAATCGATATAAATACCTTTATCGTATCTTATACCGATCCTCCAAACACCGAAACACTGGAGCGTCTAGAAGAAGTTAGAGGGTGAGAAAAGAAAGAAAGAAATATTAGAATAGAAGAAGAAGAAGTATCAACACATCACAGAGTCTCACATCGCAGTGGAACAAAATATAATACAGAAACAATATTTATTGAGAGCTTTTGAAAATACTTACAATATCAGAGTACAACACACATCTGGACAGTTTCGATAATCTGTCCTCTTATGCATATATATCACACAGCGGAATATCATTCATCTGAACTTCTTCAGCTCGTCTCTGGACTTCTCAGTATCTGATAACCTGAACCTGTACATTCCGGGCTAACCCGAGCATTTACAAAATACCGGGTCAGTCTGGTGAACCAGAGTGAGATAAACTCGCACAGCATTAAGGATAAATCATCCAATCATGATTTTTAAAGTTCGAAGTTTTTCAAAAGAAAAGGATAATCGTAAGACCGAATCCACACATAAACACGGACGGTTTTTACCTTACGATAACCCAAAACAGTTTTGAAAACAATATCTTTTCTGATATTATGATAATGTCTAAATACAAGTAAATAATAATCTAGAGGAACGCTTGCATCTCACGCTCCACATATATAGTATAAAATCGAAAATCGCGGGCGCTTATTGGATATTGGATTTCCAACTTGACAAGGTATGGGACCACCTTCCGCACGTGTATCTCTAGAGGCGAATACACAGGGTTCAACAAGAACGTCTTGCAACCCGGCCCTCACATGACCGACCACTCATTTCGCTTGAGTATATCGAATGTATATCACCAACGGTTGGACTCAAACCACCGTTCCCGAATGGGCAGAATCGATAGATTTAGAAACAAAAGGAATTTCTCTAGATAGGTGATTAGACACCCTAATGGGAGCGACCCACATAGCCATGCTGCCTGCCCGATTTTTGTCATTTCCCGGTTGATGAGGCTTGAGGCTAGGATTCCTCTTCGTACATCTGGCCATCATTCACTTTGAATGCCACATCGTCAGATCCGCCAGATATCACTAATTGACATCCACAAAAATATTCCAGTTGATAAGCTAAGAGAATGTGCACTTCTCCGCCATCAACCTGGTACGTTCGAAAATATCAACGTACGTGATTTCTTTGGAAATACTCTGTCAGACACTCGTCCATACAAGTCATCCAGGAACAGGATGAACCGAAAGTACTCTCCTACTGCATCTCATATAGGAATCACCCCATGGATCAGTAGTGAGCAGTCCTTGCAACCCGTGGATTTCAACCATGACAAAACCACAGCTTATCTCTGGGAGCTAACCAAAGATTATTAGCGGTCCTTCCGCTTATGAAGATCCACGGTCTTCAATGCTCCACTTAGATCATCTTCTGATCTCTTCACGTATTTGTTGGCCGGAATGGTTTTCGCGTATTAATTCGATCCTGGTCTTTCCATACCAACAATCGTATTGGTCAAACTTCGATAGTCGGTGATTTAACTATCGAATAACAATGGTGTGAACACAACACTTGGCACAACTCGACCACTTTTAAATTATACTTAACGACAAAACAATCTTTCTTTGATTAACTCTGCTTGAATTACCTTGATTGGTTAACCCTACTTAACTAACTCGATTTATTTAACTCGATTAACTTGACTTGATTACTTTTCTCGATTAATTTAAATTTGACTCAACTCCATTCGCTCGACTCTAGATCGCAGCGATCACAATGGTTACGCCTGATCCCCTCAGGAAACATCCGACCGCCATAGGCTATCTGCAGCCCTGCGAATTACGCTAGCAGTCGTACGCAATGGAAACTTCCCTAGATAACTTTGTTTGGCTATTTCTAACTATATTTGATCAGTTCTAATTGACTAACCGATGTTACTATAATTTGAAAACAACATGCTTATTTCCTTTGAACCCATATCGTACTATTATTAAATTTCCAAACCCTTGCATCAGAGTTTGATATTCTAGTATATGATAAAACTACTTTCAACACTTCACTCGATCTAAACTAGTACTATTCCTTGATAATAGTGAAGCCAACCAAGTTGGGGTATTTTAGTTACCTCTCAGACCTTGATCGACCCATTCTTACCTCAGAATAACATTAGTTCGTCCACTAATCTCAAAAGCCCGTTTGCCCTTTGGGTTTCAATTTGGTTTTTAAACCCATCCCTTATGTTTGAAACTTCGTTCAAGATTTTTTCTTAATTCTTTATTTAAGTAAACATCCTTTTAAACACCACTTAATCTTCGGATATTCTTCCATTTATAAACCCTTGACTTATCATGTCAAACCCTCGCCAAATGATTTTATTCCCTCTACTTGGATGTTCTATAATAAACCCTTATCGCCTCTTTGGCTAAAACTCATCGTTAGTTAATCACTTGTTAATTTGATTCCCATTTATCAAATCCTGTTTGAAACTTGGATTTTACCATCTCCTTATTAAAATTCTTACTTGGCATTAAACTGACTTTACTACTTCAAATCATTAAAGAATAAATTTGCTTTGGCCACTACTATATTTAAATATAGTTAATTTTAACCTTAACCAAAAATAGCATTGTCATTACGTTTACATGCTTACTCAATAATAATCCAGGTTATTCACAATGACCAATTCACTTATTCCTTTAGATTTATAGTTAATCAAAGATTAACTAACATCCAACACTATTCGTTAAACTTTAACGAATATCTAAACCGATATTTATTTCCTTCGTCCATTTTACTCGAAATGGTGAATTTTACCAATCAAACACATCAGTTAGCTATTAACTGAATTCCAATTGTCATTTCCCCCTTTCTTAAATAAATTAATTAACTTAATTAATTAAAGTCACTTTTTAATTGTTTGAAAAACAATTATTTTCCTTTTTACTAACCCATGGAAAACTCTTGCTTTCTGCTTCCCAACTGATCTAAATCATTTAATTAAATTCCTTACTAACTCGATGTAAAATATTTATTTGTGAATTCTCAATTTAAACCCCATACAAAATAATTTGAAAACTTTAATTCAGTTATAAATGAATTTATAACTTTTAAAAATACATCAATTCCCTTGACGGGTCGAATGACGTTAAAATCTCACATTTGGCCTTTTACTGCCAATTATCAAATCAACTAACATTCAGTTCAAACAATTCCAATAATTTCCAAATACGTTTATAAACGTGATCAATCCCAGGAGTTACTTTGTTATGGGTCATTCCCAACAATAGGTATTTTCTAAATTTAAACAATCGATGATCACCAGTATATATACCTAACAGTCAACCATTAACAATCAGAACACGCAAAATAAATTACCCAGTTTATATAAAATATAAACGAGGAGGCTGAGTGAGTTTAACTCACCTCGGTTGGAATCTGTTGATAAACGGTCTGTTCTGATCAATTTAACTTGACGTTTTAATTTGAATAAAATTCTAGATACTCCGGACTGCGCCTGCTCCATCTTGAAGTGCTCGACTCCACGGTCCCAACGTATCTGACCGTGCGTAAATCTGATAACGTATGTGTAAATTATCGCATAAACAAATTTGTAACTAATTTAAATAAACATGGATTTTCTATTTAAATTAAAATGGGCTTTACCCTTTTTGATCCACCGGCCCACAAAAAGAACCCGACCCGCTTTCATAAAAACCCTCCCCCTTCGATCCTTCCCTCATTCAATCAGCCGCCACGAAATTTTGTCCTCAAACCCGAAGAAAAAAAACCCTAATCCCCCAAATTGCTAGATGGCGTCGCGACCCTCCCTTCGTGCTCCTCCACGTCCATCGGTCGGTCAGTCACCATCAACCCATCCTTCTACCGAGACCACGACGAACCCTCAAACCCCTAGATCCATCTCGGATTCAAGACGAGGCCTCCATCGCGAATGATTTCAACCGAAATCAGTCCACCATCAAAAGTTAAGTCTTTATTTTTGATTTTCCTATACCGCATATATTTTTATTTGATTTTCTGGTTGGTTTTGTGTCGTTCGAATGGTCCAGGATGAATGAAATACTGCTATATTTATAGTTGCGATTTGCTTTAGATGAGTACACTGTCATTCATTAGCTACGAGTTGTTATTTCACTCAGATTCGAATTTGTAGTTGGATTTTGTTGTTCGGATTTTTAGGGTATACCTTTTTATCTGTTCGAAATGGGTTCTGATAGATCTTGGATAGGCTATGTCAAGTGAATTTAAATCAAAGATTCAAAACTGGAATTATAGATTTTATTTCCATGTAAACAGTGAATTATTACTGTATATCCATGTGGGTTTTGCTGTTCAATAAAGATTTTGTAATTAAATCCACAGATTCGAACTTGTATTTAAACAGTTTTCGAAATGGATTCCTACTGTATTTACTGCTTTGATTTTGCTGTGCAGATTTATGTACAAATATATACATATATTTGTTTCACTAGCTTGTCCTTTGTACTGATTTTTAGCTGTTTACCTTGGCCGTGAAGATGGATGTATCACGGTTTGAGGGAACATGGCATACTGTTCTTAAGATTTGAAAAGGATTCTTTTGGATTTCCTGATTTTTATATGAATATCAAATTGGTTTCAACACCACATGTTTAGAGTATTCATACTTGTATCTATGTTTGCAGTATTCTACTATCTTAGCTTAGCTGTTCATGCTTTATGTATATGAGTATAGGTATTAGCTGTTTTTAGCTGTACACCCCATGTTCCTTAGTTATTTATTACCATTCCTTTAGTTGTTCGATTTATATTTTCTTTTTAGTCACTTCCTTGACTGTTCTTGCATTCTCAGATTAACACATTCATAGCTGTGTAGCTATTTCTGAAACAAATCTATATAGGTTTTGATAGCACAAACAAATGCTTAGCCGTATAATTTTGATATCTGTTGTTTATTTAAATGCCAGTATCCTTTAGCTATTCTTGTACTGTTAAGATTTTTATGTATGAGAGATTTCCTTGTACTTTCTAGTCTTAACTGCTGTATATTTTTTTTTTCTTTTAAATTTCCTTGCTGATCATACTCTGTCATGAAGTCACCCTTTAATGGGTTTTTTTCTCTTTGTTTCCTCGCAGATCAAAAGAGATCGAGATGAGTTCACTGATTTGAAAGAACAAAAGCTGCTCATATTAGATATTGAATCTCTTTATTAGTTTATATTATTATGGCTTGTCATCGGATTTGAAAATCTGAGATTATCTGTACGTAGTATATAATTGCAGTTTTGTACATTTGTGGAAATGTGTATATGGTTCGATCTGATGTATAGATTAACTTAGCTTCTTTTTCTTCTTCTTTTCTTTCGACACATGTATATGTGTTTGGCATTTGTATAATTATAAATGAATCAAGATATTAATGTATGCGGAAAGTTTGTGGTAGCCTGAAAATCAAGGTATATAGTAATATCCTACATGGAAGTGTAATTTCTCTTAAACTCTTCTATGTAAAAAAAAAACCTATTATGTTTCTAATTATCAGTGTGCAAACATAGACTTATCATTTTTCTTTCTTTTCCTTTCTCTTGTCTATCCCAGCCTTATGTTGAACTCGACGGGCCGTTTTGTTTTGTTGAACGAATAGGTGGTATACTCGGGTTTTTATTCGCTTGCCAACCCGAGCGGGAACGTAACTAAATATATACATATATATTATATTCAAGAAAACAAAATTTAATGAAAATAAATAAATAAATAGATGAATGTCATTGTATTTACTAAATCAACGACTTTAATTACATTTAGTATTCAACTTGACATTAAAACTCTAGTTTTTAAATAATATTCCAACTCTATTCTAAATATATAAATATATAGTCGAGCTCTATTCTAAATTAAATAAATTCGATAAAAATCCCTTATATTTCAAATAAAATATATAAACAAATTTAAATATTCGAATTAAAATGGCTGAAAATTCTGGGACGTTACATTCTTTCCCCCTTAAAATAATTTCGTCCTCGAAATTGCAAAGTAAGAAGAATATTTCGAATCATATTATCTTTAAATGTATTACTGTTTGAATTAAATTCAAGCAAATTTGAACTCTAAATTTTTTTTCTTTTTCGCTAACGCATCTCCTGCATGGCTTGATCGGTATGACTACAACTGCCACTCTAGCCTTAACTTCTTCGAAAAGGAAATTCAAAAGTCGAATGGCAATCCACTTTATTCGAATCCCAGTCTATTTATCCATTAAATTTTCAAACCCTAATTCATTCACTCAATTTGAATTCATTCTTGAATTGGTTTTACCTAACCAGGTTCAGTTTCATTTCTCATATCTGATTCAATTGACTAATTGATTTTTCTAATCAATTCAACTTTATTTCATAATTCAAATTCGATTTCAAATCAAATCAACCAGAACAAACAAACACTCCACATTAATATAATATAGAAAATAAATTCCTTTTTCTATATAAAATATACGTTGGGTAAAATTATTTCATTTACCCTCTTTTAAAACATACTGTGTCGGTTTATCGTACTTCAGTGTTTAGAAGCACCTATCGATACAGTGGATCAAACTGATCGACCAGAACTCATAAACAACCCAACCAATAAATCTCCACAATATAAAACAAATTTTTATAAAATCTACAAATACGTTCACTCGTATATATATATACCCACACTCAATCTAGGGTATTGCTAACCCCATCTCTACTGAGTCACGCCACAGAGCCAAGGTTACTACTCAACCAATAGCTCTGATACCACTGTAACGACCCAGCAGTTTTCGGCCTCGAAAATCGATATAAATACCTTTACCGTATCTTATACCGATCCTCCAAAAACCGAAACACTGGAGCGTCTAGAAGAAGTTAGAGGGTGAGAAAAGAAAGAAAGAAATATTAGAATAGAAGAAGAAGAAGTATCAACACATCACAGAGTCTCACATCGCAGTGGTACAAAATATAATACAGAAACAATATTTATTGAGAGCTTTTGAAAATACTTACAATATCAGAGTACAACACACATCTGGACAGTTTCGATAATCTGTCCTCTTATGCATATATATCACACAGCGGAATATCATTCATCTGAACTTCTTCAGCTCGTCTCTGGACTTCTCAGTATCTGATAACCTGAACCTGTACATTCCGGGCTAACCCGAGCATTTACAAAATACCGGGTCAGTCTGGTGAACCAGAGTGAGATAAACTCGCACAGCATTAAGGATAAATCATCCAATCATGATTTTTAAAGTTCGAAGTTTTTCAAAAGAAAAGGATAATCGTAAGACCGAATCCACACATAAACACGGACGGTTTTTACCTTACGATAACCCAAAACAGTTTTGAAAACAATATCTTTTCTGATATTATGATAATGTCTAAATACAAGTAAATAATAATCTAGAGGAACGCTTGCATCTCACGCTCCACATATATAGTATAAAATCGAAAATCGCGGGCGCTTATTGGATATTGGATTTCCAACTTGACAAGGTATGGGACCACCTTCCGCACGTGTATCTCTAGAGGCGAATACACAGGGTCCAACAAGAACGTCTTGCAACCCGGCCCTCACATGACCGACCACTCATTTCGCTTGAGTATATCGAATGTATATCACCAACGGTTGGACTCAAACCACCGTTCCCGAATGGGTAGAATCGATAGATTTAGAAACAAAAGGAATTTCTCTAGATAGGTGATTAGACACCCTAATGGGAGCGACCCACATAGCCATGCTGCCTGCCCGATTTTTGTCATTTCCCGGTTGATGAGGCTTGAGGCTAGGATTCCTCTTCGTACATCTGGCCATCATTCACTTTGAATGCCACATCGTCAGATCCGCCAGATATCACTAATTGACATCCAAAAAAATATTCCAGTTGATAAGCTAAGAGAATGTGCACTTCTCCGCCATCAACCTGGTACGTTCGAAAATATCAACGTACGTGATTTCTTTGGAAATACTCTGTCAGACACTCGTCCATACAAGTCATCCAGGAACAGGATGAACCGAAAGTACTCTCCTACTGCATCTCATATAGGAATCACCCCATGGATCAGTAGTGAGCAGTCCTTGCAACCCGTGGATTTCAACCACGACAAAACCACAGCTTATCTCTGGGAGCTAACCAAAGATTATTAGCGGTCCTTCCGCTTATGAAGATCCACGGTCTTCAATGCTCCACTTCGATCATCTTCTGATCTCTTCACGTATTTGTTGGCCGGAATGGTTTTCGCATATTAATTCGATCCTGGTCTTTCCATACCAACAATCGTATTGGTCAAACTTCGATAGTCGGTGATTTAACTATCGAATAACAATGGTGTGAACACAACACTTGGCACAACTCGACCACTTTTAAATTATACTTAACGACAAAACAATCTTTCTTTGATTAACTCTGCTTGAATTACCTTGATTGGTTAACCCTACTTAACTAACTCGATTTATTTAACTCGATTAACTTGACTTGATTACTTTTCTCGATTAATTTAAATTTGACTCAACTCCATTCGCTCGACTCTAGATCGCAGCGATCACAATGGTTACGCCTGATCCCCTCAGGAAACATCCGACCGCCATAGGCTATCTGCAGCCCTGCGAATTACGCTAGCAGTCGTACGCAATGGAAACTTCCCTAGATAACTTTGTTTGGCTATTTCTAACTATATTTGATCAGTTCTAATTGACTAACCGATGTTACTATAATTTGAAAACAACATGCTTATTTCCTTTGAACCCATATCGTACTATTATTAAATTTCCAAACCCTTGCATCAGAGTTTGATATTCTAGTATATGATAAAACTACTTTCAACACTTCACTCGATCTAAACTAGTACTATTCCTTGATAATAGTGAAGCCAACCAAGTTGGGGTATTTTAGTTACCTCTCAGACCTTGATCGACCCATTCTTACCTCAGAATAACATTAGTTCGTCCACTAATCTCAAAAAGCCCGTTTGCCCTTTGGGTTTCAATTTGGTTTTTAAACCCATCCCTTATGTTTGAAACTTCGTTCAAGATTTTTTCTTAATTCTTTATTTAAGTAAACATCCTTTTAAACACCACTTAATCTTCGGATATTCTTCCATTTATAAACCCTTGACTTATCATGTCAAACCCTCGCCAAATGATTTTATTCCCTCTACTTGGATGTTCTATAATAAACCCTTATCGCCTCTTTGGCTAAAACTCATCGTTAGTTAATCACTTGTTAATTTGATTCCCATTTATCAAATCCTGTTTGAAACTTGGATTTTACCATCTCCTTATTAAAATTCTTACTTGGCATTAAACTGACTTTACTACTTCAAATCATTAAAGAATAAATTTGCTTTGGCCACTACTATATTTAAATATAGTTAATTTTAACCTTAACCAAAAATAGCATTGTCATTACGTTTACATGCTTACTCAATAATAATCCAGGTTATTCACAATGACCAATTCACTTATTCCTTTAGATTTATAGTTAATCAAAGATTAACTAACATCCAACACTATTCGTTAAACTTTAACGAATATCTAAACCGATATTTATTTCCTTCGTCCATTTTACTCGAAATGGTGAATTTTACCAATCAAACACATCAGTTAGCTATTAACTGAATTCCAATTGTCATTTCCCCCTTTCTTAAATAAATTAATTAACTTAATTAATTAAAGTCACTTTTTAATTGTTTGAAAAACAATTATTTTCCTTTTTACTAACCCATGGAAAACTCTTGCTTTCTGCTTCCCAACTGATCTAAATCATTTAATTAAATTCTCTTACTAACTCGATGTAAAATATTTATTTGTGAATTCTCAATTTAAACCCCATACAAAATAATTTGAAAACTTTAATTCAGTTATAAATGAATTTATAACTTTTAAAAATACATCAATTCCCTTGACGGGTCGAATGACGTTAAAATCTCACATTTGGCCTTTTACTGCCAATTATCAAATCAACTAACATTCAGTTCAAACAATTCCAATAATTTCCAAATACGTTTATAAACGTGATCAATCCCAGGAGTTACTTTGTTATGGGTCATTCCCAACAATAGGTATTTTCTAAATTTAAACAATCGATGATCACCAGTATATATACCTAACAGTCAACCATTAACAATCAGAACACGCAAAATAAATTACCCAGTTTATATAAAATATAAACGAGGAGGCTGAGTGAGTTTAACTCACCTCGGTTGGAATCTGTTGATAAACGGTCTGTTCTGATCAATTTAACTTGACGTTTTAATTTGAATAAAATTCTAGATACTCCGGACTGCGCCTGCTCCATCTTGAAGTGCTCGACTCCACGGTCCCAACGTATCTGACCGTGCGTAAATCTGATAACGTATGTGTAAATTATCGCATAAACAAATTTGTAACTAATTTAAATAAACATGGATTTTCTATTTAAATTAAAATGGGCTTTACCCTTTTTGATCCACCGGCCCACAAAAAGAACCCGACCCGCTTTCATAAAAACCCTCCCCCTTCGATCCTTCCCTCATTCAATCAGCCGCCACGAAATTTTGTCCTCAAACCCGAAGAAAAAAAAACCCTAATCCCCCAAATTGCTAGATGGCGTCGCGACCCTCCCTTCGTGCTCCTCCACGTCCATCGGTCGGTCAGTCACCATCAACCCATCCTTCTACCGAGACCACGACGAACCCTCAAACCCCTAGATCCATCTCGGATTCAAGACGAGGCCTCCATCGCGAATGATTTCAACCGAAATCAGTCCACCATCAAAAGCTAAGTCTTTATTTTTGATTTTCCTATACCGCATATATTTTTATTTGATTTTCTGGTTGGTTTTGTGTCGTTCGAATGGTCCAGGATGAATGAAATACTGCTATATTTATAGTTGCGATTTGCTTTAGATGAGTACACTGTCATTCATTAGCTACGAGTTGTTATTTCACTCAGATTCGAATCTGCAGTTAGATTTTGTTGTTCGGATTTTTAGGGTATACCTTTTGATCTGTTCGAAATGGGTTCTGATAGATCTTGGATAGGCTATGTCAAGTGAATTTAAATCAAAGATTCAAAACTGGAATTATAGATTTTATTTCCATGTAAACAGTGAATTTTTACTGTATATCCATGTGGGTTTTGCTGTTCAATAAAGATTTTGTAATTAAATCCACAGATTCGAACTTGTATTTAAACAGTTTTCGAAATGGATTCCTACTGTATTTACTGCTTTGATTTTGCTGTGCAGATTTATGTACAAATATATACATATATTTGTTTCACTAGCTTGTCCTTTGTACTGATTTTTAGCTGTTTACCTTGGCCGTGAAGATGGATGTATCACGGTTTGAGGGAACATGGCATACTGTTCTTAAGATTTGAAAAGGATTCTTTTGGATTTCCTGATTTTTATATGAATATCAAATTGGTTTCAACACCACATGTTTAGAGTATTCATACTTGTATCTATGTTTGCAGTATTCTACTATCTTAGCTTAGCTGTTCATGCTTTATGTATATGAGTATAGGTATTAGCTGTTTTTAGCTGTACACCCCATGTTCCTTAGTTATTTATTACCATTCCTTTAGTTGTTCGATTTATATTTTCTTTTTAGTCACTTCCTTGACTGTTCTTGCATTCTCAGATTAACACATTCATAGCTGTGTAGCTATTTCTGAAACAAATCTATATAGGTTTTGATAGCACAAACAAATGCTTAGCCGTATAATTTTGATATCTGTTGTTTATTTAAATGCCAGTATCCTTTAGCTATTCTTGTACTGTTAAGATTTTTATGTATGAGAGATTTCCTTGTACTGTCTAGTCTTAACTGCTGTATATTTTTTTTTTCTTTTAAATTTCCTTGCTGATCATACTCTGTCATGAAGTCACCCTTTAATGGGTTTTTTTCTCTTTGTTTCCTCGCAGATCAAAAGAGATCGAGATGAGTTCACTGATTTGAAAGAACAAAAGCTGCTCATATTAGATATTGAATCTCTTTATTAGTTTATATTATTATGGCTTGTCATCGGATTTGAAAATCTGAGATTATCTGTACGTAGTATATAATTGCAGTTTTGTACATTTGTGGAAATGAGTATATGGTTCGATCTGATGTATAGATTAACTTAGCTTCTTTTTCTTCTTCTTTTCTTTCGACACATGTATATGTGTTTGGCATTTGTATAATTATAAATGAATCAAGATATTAATGTATGCGGAAAGTTTGTGGTAGCCTGAAAATCAAGGTATATAGTAATATCCTACATGGAAGTGTAATTTCTCTTAAACTCTTCTATGTAAAAAAAAACCTATTATGTTTCTAATTATCAGTGTGCAAACATAGACTTATCATTTTTCTTTCTTTTCCTTTCTCTTGTCTATCCCAGCCTTATGTTGAACTCGACGGGCCGTTTTGTTTTGTTGAACGAATAGGTGGTATACTCGGGTTTTTATTCGCTTGCCAACCCGAGCGGGAACGTAACTAAATATATACATATATATTATATTCAAGAAAACAAAATTTAATGAAAATAAATAAATAAATAGATGAATGTCATTGTATTTACTAAATCAACGACTTTAATTACATTTAGTATTCAACTTGACATTAAAACTCTAGTTTTTAAATAATATTCCAACTCTATTCTAAATATATAAATATATAGTCGAGCTCAATTCTAAATTAAATAAATTCGATAAAAATCCCTTATATTTCAAATAAAATATATAAACAAATTTAAATATTCGAATTAAAATGGCTGAAAATTCTGGGACGTTACAGACCGATTGACCATTACAAAGGAGGTGCTGGCAAAAAATTTCGAAGAGTTAAGGTGTTAGAAAATTTTCAGGATTTTTGAAAATTTTCGTTGATAAGAATTAATTAATAATTTAATTGAAATTAAATTGGTTCAGTTGAAACTGAAGTTAAGGAGTGAACAAATATGTTCTAACCAGTCGATAGGGTTGTTCTATACCTTTTAGCAATTTCGAGGACGAAATTATTTTAAGTGAGGAAGATTGTAATGACCCGCATTGGCAGAGGTATTATAATTAATTTATTTAATTATTTAAATAGTGATATAGTGAATCAAATGGTCGTGGAATTAAATAATGATGAATATTTAATTAAAATAATAAATTAAATAATTTATTTAATTCTGAAATAATTAGAATTGGCTGAAATGGCAATATGGTGTGAACTAGATCATCTGTGATATATAATTCGGTTTAGAATTGAAGTAGAATAACGAATATATTATTTGAACGATAGTTTGAACGTATAATTATAGTATAATTAAAACCGAGCTCGAAACGACGCGGCAGTTCGCTATTTGGCGATTTGAACTTCAACTGAATGTACAGGGTTCGTTTTAAATCGGATTTATGTGAAACAAGAAACGTGTGGAGCTGGTGGAGTATATCTTTCTAGTGGAAGAGAAAAATCGGGATTTCATCGTGTAGATTTTGATGTATGTCCAAATCAAATTTTAGAAAAGTCGTTGTGGAATTCCTTTATAATTAGTAACGCTTTATTTACGTTATAAAAGGGTTTTCAATATAATTAAATATCGGTTGCGAATTTAGACAGGATTCTTTTGAGGCGTAGTGACAATTTAATTTTTAGAATTTTATAGAGATTTTTAATTAATTAAATAAACAACTTTTTATTTGAAGTATTTTGCACCCTGAATCAGAAATTTGGGCTTTCACAATATGAGTTCACCTACCGGTATTATTATATTTTTGAAATCGTGACACCGAGCTGGACAAAACGGTATCTTTATTTTGTCCGAACGTGAGTGGAATTTTACACAACCGGATACCCTTATCGTATGTCTCATATTTGAGATATATATTAGAGTCAATCCTTGTCTTCATTCAATTGTTCTCAAAGATATTAAGGCCTAAAATGGAACACTTTAGTTCTCAAAGATATTAAGGCTTAAAATGGAATACGTCACCGCAAAGTTCCATTTTTAAAATAGTATATTATTTCCTAAACCTAATTGTTTTCCCCGATCAGAAAGCAACAACGGCTCCAAAGTTCTCAACCACATCTTTCTTCCTAAAAACGTGGAGTAATCAAAGTCAAGAAAAACTAATATATTTAACATCCTTATAAATACCCCTCTTTGGCATTCCTAAGCCTAAAAAAAAAAAAGTCAAACGAAATTCAAGCTGCCACAAATTCTTTTCTGCAAAACCATTTCCGTTTCCTAAAATCCTAACAATCCAAACTAAAATCTCTAAATCCTCAAGGGTGTATATTCGCGATCCTCATCTCATGTTTTCACGAATATTAGTTTTGTGATACTCGCTCATGGTAGCTGCGGTTCGAGATGGTCACAGTAGCCTTAGGGCTTCGATTTGCGAAGTCGAGGGAGGAGTTAAGCTAAATATGAAGGTGATGGACAGTACGGTCTCGAGGAGAGCAAGGAGAAGGTGATTTCTGTTTGTTGAATTTGTGACATAGAAGAGGTCGATGAGAGCAGGAAGAAGGGTGTTTGCTGTAGGTGTTAAGGAGGAGTATGAAGGAGTTGTTGGTGTTGAATGAAGGAGAAACAGTAGTGACTAATGTATATTGTACGTGAGAGTAGGAGGTGCGCATGTATTGGATGCGTACAAATGTATTGAAGAGGATGGCCTGCTGTGTAAAAGATGGGGTTTGTAGAAAGGGTAAGGGAGTTGCGTTAAAATGGGGTTTGAGATGTAGCAGGGAGGAAGAAAACAAGCGGACGCGGATATCATTTGGCAAAGGGAAATGGGATGGACGTGATTTGTGCATAGAGTATTAACAGAAAAGAGCAGCAAAGGTTAATGGTATTGGTAGTTTTAACGTGTGATGTTGTAGGTGTAAGGGAGTTGATGAAAAGGGAGACTCAAGCTAGTTATAACGTGAAGGACAGGAAGTGTATACGCAGCAGTAGTCGAGTGGGGTAGTGAAAGAAGAAAATGGGTCGGGCCGAGATTAGAAAAGTTTGCGAACAGAGTGTCACGCTGGGATCATATGGACAGGAACGACAACTTACAGACTAGTCTGGAATGTTTTGGAGTTCGTAACAATTTATGGCGAAATAAATTGACTGATCAGAATGGACAATCGTTATTCGTTATTTAACGATAACGAACAATGTGAGTAAATCTCACTAACTCTGAACAGTTTATAATTTCATGTTGTATTTTTAGTACTGTTAGATATTGGCTGATTGACTGTGTGTTGACGGTTTGATTGAACTGCTAGTCAGTTAGTTAACTTTCTGTATTGATTCTGTTTAACAGAATGTATCATATAGAACTGAAAGTGATGTTATCTATATTGTTTAACATCTGTGATGCAGGGAAACAGGTTGGAGGAATCCAACTGGATTCCTCAACATTTATTTTACTGTTTTCATATATTGTGATATATGATGTGTTATATAATCTGTTATGGATTATGAGTGTTGGAATAATGTTGATCATTTTTATTCGATATTTTAAATATCATAAAAGACCCTGGGATGTAAAAAGAATTATTTCAATGTATATTGAAATAAAGGGAGTTTATAAAATCAACAGATTTTGTAAAAGGAAATATTTCGAAAGTAAATAAAAAGGGAAATCATTTGTAAAGTTAAGAACTGTTACTAAAAGTAAATCTTTATAAATGAATAGTTTATTCGAAAAGAATAAAGGAGTTAATCGATGTTAGTTTAATCGATTAGAGTTAAAACGAAGGAGCTAATCGATGTTAGTTAATCGATTAGAGTTAAAACAAAGGAGTTAATCGATGTTAGTTTAATCGATTAGAGTTAAAGCAAAGGAGTTAATCGATGTTAGTTTAATCGATTAGAGTTAAAGTAAAAGTAGTTAATCGATGTTAGTTAATCGATTAGAGTTAAAACATAGGAGTTAATCGATGTTAGTTTAATCGATTAGAGTTAAAGCAAAGGAGTTAATTGATGTTAGTTTAATCGATTAGAGTTAAAGCAAAGGAGTTAATCGATGTTAGTTTAATCGATTAGAGTTAAAGTAAAATGAGTTAATCGAATATAGTTATTCGAATAGAAAGTAAAAGGAGTTAATTGAATATAGTTTATTCGAAGAAAGAAAAAGGAGTTATTGAATATAGTTTATTCGAAAGGAGTTAAGTGAAATGAGTAAATCAATAGCGTTAGTCAAATAGAGTTAATCCAATAATGTTAGTCCAATAGAGTTAATTGATAAGGGTTAATCGAATAGAGTTAAGTGAAAAGAGTCAATCGAATATAGCTATTCGAAGGAGGGTTAAGTAAGGAAGTTTGTAAAGGGATATAAAGTGAACTTTGTCTATTTCAAAGTTAGAAATGTTATTCAGTTAAGGTCTGAGAGGTAGTTCTACCCCAACTTGATTGGCTTCGTTTTTAACTAAGGAATAGTTAAGGTTCGGCAGTAAAGGAAATGGTTTGTGTTGGCATCGCGATGGTTTGTTTAAACATCTGTCTAAGTCCAATAAAGATGCTTTGGAAATGTTTTCCAAATAAGAAACCAGAAATGTTTTCTAATAAAGAAAACAAGAAATGGAAATGTTTTCCATTGTTAATAACGTATATTTTCCAAATTTAGAAAATAAGAAATATTGAATATAGGGAAACAGGAGATAAGTAAATTAATAAAATAAAGAGATAAAAGTTGAATGATGTTTGATCGATATAAATTTCCATTTGGAAATAATATCGTTGTTTGCACATCTGTTTTTCTTCGATAGTTAAATCACAGACTATCGAAGTTTGACCATTTTGACGTTGTTAATATGAAGAGACCGGTTGGATTATTATCCAAAGAACCGCTCTGTATTGGCATAAGCGTTGTGAATCATATATGCCAGAGGAAATTGAAGACGGAGTTATGCAAGGGCTATCCTGCTTACAGAATAGTGCCTTCGGTTCATCCTGTTCCTGGATGACTTGTATGGACGGATGTCTGACAGAGTATTTCCAGACGATCACGTATATTGATTTCTCCAACCGTACCAAGAGTGGAAGCGGAGAAGGAAACTTCTTTTAGCTAACGCGTAATGTATGGTTGAGGACGTCAATCGATGATTTGATGGATTTAACGATGTGGCATTCAAAGTGAATCTGGTGTGATGATAAAGCGTAGCTTCTAGCCTCATCATCTGGTAAATGACAGAAATCAGGCAGGCAGCATGGCTAAGTCGGTCGCACCGAAGTAGGGTGTATAATCACCTGATCTAGAGTTTCATTTACTTCTAAAAATCTATTGTTGATGCTATCCCATTTGGGAAATGGTTGCTGATCCCAACCGTTGGTGATATACATTCGATACGCTCAAGCGAAATGAGTGGTCGGTCATGTGTGGCCGGGTTGGAAGATGTTCTTGTTGAATCTAGTGTATTCCTCTCTAGAGGTACACTAGTAAAAGGTGGTTCCATACCTTGTCATAGTTGGAAATCCATTACCCAATACGTGTTTGCGGTTTTGATTGTATACTATATATGTAGAACGTGAGATGAAAGCGTTTCTGCTAGATGGCTATTATTATTATTGTGGTTGATAGACATTATTATAATATCAAAAGGTTTTTGATATAAAGATATTTTGTTTCTCATAAGGCAAAAACCCGTTCCGTTATGCGGCGTGGTCTTATGAGATATCGTTTACTTGTTCGAACTGTTTTAAACTGTTTTACTCACACCAATCCCATGACTGACCTGGAGTTTATTTTGTTTTGTTTTCCCTAAACTCTTGGGTGCCCAAATTTTGTACGGGCAGTCAAGTAGTCAGGATTTTACAGATATAGTTGAAGAGCTGGAGCAGGAGGCTTAAGGATCATATAGCTATAGTTATTTCCGCTGTGTTGTAAGTGATGTACTTTGATATTGATGTATATTCAAGTACAGATGTATATTTCAAGTTATGTTATATATATTATATATTATTCGCTCCGTTGTGAGATTCGTGTTACTCTGATGTTGTGTTCTTCTTCTTCTTCTATTCTAAGTTTCTATCTTATCTTTCCTCATCCTCTAATTTCTTTCACTAATTACCAGGATTTTTCGATTTTTTGGTTATCGACATCGAGTTTATGTCGATAACCAAAGTCGCTCAAAATCCGGGTCATTACAAATATTGTTTATTCGAATGGAGGAGTTATCGAATATAGTTTATTCGAAAGGAGTTAAGGGGGAAAAAGTTAATAGATTAGAGTTAAATCAAATAGAGTTGACCCAATAGAGTTGATCCAATAGAGTTAAATCCAAAGGAGTAAATCGAATAGAGTTAAGTGAAAAGAGTTAATCAAATATAGTTATTCGAAAGAAAGGTTAAGTAAGGAAGTTAGTTAAAGGAAATATAAAGTGAACTTTGCCTATTTCAAGGTTAGAAGTGTTGTTCAGTTAAGGTCTGAGAGGTAGTTCTTCCCCAACTTGATTGACTTCATTTTTAACTAAGGAATGGTTAAGGTTCGATAGTAAAGGTGGGTTAAATGAATTTAGTTAATAAGCGTAATGGTTTGAGTTGGCATCGCGATGGTTTGTTAAAACATCTGTCTAAGTCCAATGAAGGAGTTTTGGAAATGTTTTCCAAATAAGAACCAGAAATGTTTTCTGACATAGAAGACAAGAAATGGAAATGTTTTCCAATGGTAATAACATATATTTTCTAAATTTAGAAAATAAGAAATGGTGAATATAGAGAAACAGGAGATAAGTAAATTAATGAACTAAGGAGATAAATGTTAAATGATGTTTGATCGATATAAATTTCCATCTGGAAATAATATCGTTGTTTGCACACCTGTTTTTCTTTGAAGGTTAAATCACAGACTATCGAAGTTTTGACCATTTTAACGTTGTTAATACGGAGAGACAAGTTGGATTATTATACAAAGAACCACTCTGTATTGGCATAAGCGTTGCGAATCATATATGCCAAAGATAATTGAAGACGGAGTAAAGTGCAAGGGCTATTGTATAAGTCTTAGATAACAGTGCCTAAGATGGATATACTTAATAGTACCTTCGATTCATCTTGTTCCTGGATGACTTGTATATGACGGATGTCTGACAGAGTATTTCCAGACGATCACGTATATTGATTTCTCCAACCGTACCAAGAGTGGAAGCGGAGAAGGAAACTTCTTTTAGCTAACACATAATGTATGGTTGAGAACGTCAATCGGTGTTTTGATGGATTTGACGATGCGGCATTCAAAGTGAATCTGGTGTGATGATAAAGCGTAGCTTCTAGCCTCACATCCGGTAAATGACAGAAACCGAGCAGGCAGCATGGCTAAGTCGGTCGCACCGAAGTAGGGTGTATAATCACCTGATCTAGAGTTCCATTTATTTCTAAAAATCTATTGTTTATGTTGTCCCATTCAGGAAACGGTTACTGATCCCAACCGTTGGTGATATACATTCGATACACTAAAGCGAAATGAGTGGTCGGTCATGTGTGGCCAGGTTGCAAGATGTTCTTGTTGAATCCAGTGTATTCCTCTCTAGAGGTACACTAGCGAAAGGTGGTCCCATACCTTGTCATAGTTGGAAATCCATTACCCAATACGTGCTTGCGGTTTTGATTGTATACTATACATGTAGAAACGTGAGATGAAAGCGTTTCTGCTAGTAATTATTATATTGTGGTTGATAGACATTATTATAATATCAAAAGGTTTTTGATATAAAGATAATTTGGATTCTCATAAGGGAAAAACCCGTTCCGTTATATGGCGTGGTCTTATGAGATATCGTTTACTTGTTCAACTGTTTTAAACTGTTTTACTCACACCAGTCCCATGACTGACCTGGAGTTTATTTGTTTTGTTTTCTCTAAACTCTTGGGTGCCTAAATTTGTACGGGCAGTCAAGTAGTCGAGATTTACAGATATACTGGAAGAGCTTGGAGCAGGAGGCTTCAGGATTATATAGCTATAGTTATTTCCACTGTGTTGTAAGTGTTGTACTTTGATAATGATGTATATTCAAGTACAGATGTATATTTCAAAGTTATGTTACATATATTATATGTTATTCGGTCCGCTGTGAGATTCGTGTTACTCTAATGTTGTGTTCTTCTTCTTCTTCTTCTATTCTAAGTTTCTATCTTATCTATTCTCACCCTCTGTTTTCTTTCTATAAATTTCCTGATTTTCAGTTTAATTTGGGGTTGGAATTGTGTTTTTGGTCAGCTCAAATTGGACCAGATTTTCGGGTCATTACACGCAACATCTAGTAAGAGGTATCTAACCCATACAATCCTTGACAGCCTACTTTCCCATAATAGATACTAGATGTCCCCATACTACCCCTAATCGATCGGCTCCCTAACTCGCATGTATTTATTACTTGTGTCGTTCGGCCTCGCTTGTTTGTAGATACCTGTGTTGGTCCCACCATAGGGTGTATCAATCCCTATGATGGCAACCCGACACAATTCAAGATGCACAGTGTATGACTACTGATGCCCAGTGCCTGCTTTTTCCACTCCGAAGTACGTCCACGCCCGTACTCCGTCGGAACCTACACTGACGCACCACCCGCCGCTATTTTGATCGCTTATAATCAGCCCAGTAATCGTGCCCCACACTTCCTAGTTCAGGGTACGATGATACATCTATGTGGATTACTACTGAAATGGGTCCCCGTTACTAGGGTTTCCTAACCAACATGTTATAACGGTTAAGTGTTCTGAATTTAACCTAACCCCACCCATTTGCTTAATTAACATGTTGTATAGGTTAAGTGTCTCCTATCCATATGTCACTAACCTTCCCACTGATTCACGCATGTTTATTTAACGGTTAAGTATGTGGGCTTGAATATACTAATATTACCCACCTACCCAAGATTAATTTAACCCTTCCACTTATCAAGTCTATATGTATTATTGGTTAAGCTTGCCTTAACCCTATCCACTTTGTTCATGTAATATTGGTTAAGTTGTCTTCTTACCCATGTTAACTTAACCCCACCCACCTAACTCGTTTAGGTATCGTATTCATCTTTGATCAGCAGTAATTAGTTATTAATGCACAGACCTCTCATATGAAGTCAATCACTTGTGGCTGCTGGATATGTCGGGCGGTTCCGGGAAGACTTCCACCACAAGCCAGACTTAACCTCATGTCTAAGAATCTAATTAATGCCTTTGACCTCTCACATTAGACTTCCGTTTGTGGTTGCTGGATATGCCGGGCGGTTCCGGCAGTCTTATACCACATACCAAGTCTAACCTCGTGTCTTAGGCGTTCATCTTTTAGCCAATTTACATATTTACTGTCCAAGTCTAGATTTATATGTAAATTATCCATAAGTGTGGTCAATTCAAGTTATGCCACATTTACTTGTTATGCCCAAAATTACTTGATTAAGTTATATCCAATTCCCCGCGTTTCAATGGCACGTACAACAAGGTCCAAAACTAAAACAGAGAGGGATAGAGGAGAAACACAAGAATTGACATAAGGAACAAAATAGGCATGTAAAGGTTTACCCAACTCAAGAATCATGTTTCCAATAGACATGTTGTACATTAACAATAAGTATGGCTAAATTGAGCAAGTTACATCATAGGCATGAAGATTCGATAAAATTGAACATAAAAGAATCACCAATTCGGTGTACAACATGATAGGTTCCATTGTATCAATCACAACAGTCTCATAGGCATAGGTAATTCTGATTTCACAAAAGAATAAGCATGAATCAGAATTGATTATCTTACAATCAGGCATAGTTCTAGATTCGATTCATTACAAGTCATGATTCCTATTACATGTTCCAAATCTAAAAATAACTGAACTTACCAAATTATCACAAGTTTACACCCAAACCCATTTACGTCAAGTCTCATGTTTGCTTATTATATACAATTTTTCCCAAACCATAGCCATCATCAATTTATGCCTTTTTACAAATCACATGTTATTCAATATTTCCCAAACTTTTTCCCCATCATTCAAGTGTTATACTTGCGTCGAATTTCGTATAATATGTTAGGCTCGAATTTAGCCTAACTCATAAATAGAAAAAGGAAAAAGGAAAAGGGAAGAGAATCATGGTATCAAAATAGGCATAAATATACGAGCATGAACAGGCATGAACATAATTGATCAGAAAAGCATAGCCTATGAATCAAAAAAGATGACAACTTGCAAATTTGATAAGATCCATTATAGGTATAATCAGATGATCACAATTTACAATTTATCATAATTACTTTAGTTTAATTATCTTGTGAAAGCTACATGAACTCACAGAGATTAAGAAAGAAGAGAAGATCTGGAATCTGATTTCTGAAGTTGATAAGCTAATCCGTTGATGTAGGCTTTGATCTTTATCTTTAACCTTGAATTTGATTTGTTACGGTGGAGGCTAGATTTGTTTAGGATTCAGCAGCATATAGGCTCATGAACGAATTTAATTTAGCTTAGGGTTTAGGTTAGATATTATTATATAGAAGTACAGAATTAATTTGATCCTTTAGATCAACCTAGGAGTCATCAGAGCCATCCAATCCAAGAAAATGCGTCCTCAGGCCAATCAAATGTCGCCACGTAGCCCTACGACTCAAAAAATCATCACTGTCCAAACGGTCAGCAGGGATCGACCCCTGTGGGAGGTCGACACCCACGTCGACACTCCTATAGGGGGGTCGACACCTGTGTCGACACCCTTTAAGGGGGGTCGACACCCTCTGGCGGGAATTTTCCCGCCCACTGCTTTTCGCTGGTTTGAATTCAAATTCAGATTTATTAATTATTTATTTAATTCTGATATAAACTTGAAATCTTCTAAGCTCCATAACTTCTTCATACGGAGCCCGATTTACGCAAACTCGGACTCTATCTCAAGCAGAATTCCGAGACGAACGCAATGGCATAACCCGTTTCCCTTAATTCTTCTTATAAAAGTTAAGTGTTCTTAAATTTGTTAATTTTAATATTTAAAACTATGGGGTGTTACATTCTTTCCTCCTTAAAGGATTTCGTCCCTGAAATCTCCAAGTCAAGAAGAATGTATATCCTACCATTCAACATCCATCTACTCAACCATTCAATCACAGGCATCCATTGTCCTTAAGAAGATTTATAATGCTTTCATGATCATATGCATAGTGCGTGTATATGTCCTTATCTAATGCAAAATCAGGCGGTCAACTGATTCAGTTGACCTCCTTAATGCAAATCATGATAGTGCGTGCATCCATTATGTATGCAAAAGAACCCTATTGATACATATCATTTCTATGTGAGTGCACAACCGTACATTCATACAAATGCAACATCCATATGATAACACATAAAGTTTCAACCTATATACAAATACATATATGCATATGCAATATGAAAGTGACTGAGCTGATCTAGCGCCTAATGTGTGTGTAAATGCATCCACAAGCAACCACTAGCAAACAGTTGCATCCACCAAACATAACATGTCTTAAACACATGTTTACAACCATAGTATTTTCCTATCTAATGATTGAGGATGTAAACGAGAGGACATACTAAACGATAGAACAAGTATAAACAAAGCGGTAGAAAAGGGAGAAGTTAAGAACGTATCCTCATAAAAGGAAAGGGTACGATGCACGTATCATGTCTTCCGTCTCCCAAGTCGCGTCTCCTTGATCATCTCCCCATTGGATTTTAACCGAGTTGACCTCTCTGTTGCATAACTTCTTGATCTTCGATCCAAGGATGCATGTAGGAGCTTGTCTAATCGTGGCATCTCGCTCCACTTCCACCTCTCTAAGCATGCTCAGCTCCACTACTTCCGCAGTATCATGTAAACACTTCTGCAAATACAACATGTGAAACTTGTCATGAACACTACTAAGCTTCTCCGACAACTTCACTCTATACGCCATCTGTCCAATCCTCTATATAATGGGAAAGGGTCCTACACACCTTGGTGCCAATTTCCCTGCAGATCCAAAGCAAACTATGTTCCTCAATGGCGACACTTTGACAAAAACCATGTCCCCAACATCAAACTCAAGATCGGTCCATCTCTTGTCAGCGTTTGACTTTTGTCGGTCCTGTGCCATCTTCATTCATCTTCAAATCAAGTCCATCTTTTCCGAAGTTTCTCTCCAATCAGCTCGGGTCCAAGCAAAATCTTATCTGTAGACTCCCACCAACAAGTTGGTAATCGACAATCGACACGGTCATCCATAAAAACCCTAATACTAGCTTAATAACTGTTGTTATAAGCGAACTCCACAAATGGAAGGTGCTCTTCTCATGTCCCTCCAAAACCCAGGATACATAACCTCAAAAAGATCTTCAAGGATTCTATTTACCCTTTCTGTCTGTCCATCCGTCTGTGGACGATACACGATGCTCAAACATAACTTCGTACCTACCGCCTTTTGCATATCACCTTTTCCTTTTGCATCAAAACCTGCTCCAAGCCCTATCCCGCAAGCACCGGTATATACTGTGAACGGTTTGCTCCAATCTAGCAAAGTCAAAACTGGGGCTGATATCTTCGCAAAGTCCTTAACGAACTTCCAATAGTAGCCTGCCAACCCTAGAAAACTTCTTACTTCCGTTGCTTTTCTAGGAACCTTCCAATCTTGGATTGCCACCACCATTGCAGGGTCCACTGCTATCCCTTCCTTAGAGACCACGTGTCCTAAGAACCTCACTTCTTTCCTCCAGAAATGACATTTGGAGAACTTAGCTTTGAGTTGATACGCTCGTAGGGTCTCTAAGACTTTATTAGATGTAGGGCATCCTCTTCCACGCTTCTAGAGAAAATCAAAATACCATCCATAAAGACTACCACAAACTTGTCTAGAAACCCCCTAAAGACCCTACTCATCAAGTCTACGAAATATGCTGGTGCGTTCATCAAACCAAAAGGCATGACGAGCCATTCGAAGAAACTGTCGGGAGTAGATTCAGTCTTAACTATGCTATCCTCAGCCACCCTTAGCTGATGAAATCCTATAGCTAAATCCAACTGCGAGAAAACCGAAGCGCCAACCAACTGATCGAACAAGTCATCTATCCTTGGCAATGGGTGTCTGCTCTTCTTCGTGAGCTTGTTCAGCTCCCCATAGTCCACGCACAATCTAAGTGAACCATCCGCCTTTGTAGCAAAAACAACTGGAGTACCCCATTCCTAAATGCTTCTTCTTATGAACCCTTTCTCATGCAACTCTTTCACTTGCTTACTGAGTTCCCTTCTCTCTCTTGGAGCCATGTGGCGCACTGGTAATGCAACTGGCTTTGCATTATCTACTAAGTATATACGAAAGTCTATCTCGTGCCTCAGGGGTAAACCCCAACCTCATCAAAGACGTCATCATACTCACGGACCTCACGAACAGATTTCAAATCGTCGATCGATGCGTCAAGAGATTCTAGGTAGCTAAGCATCACTAAACTCCTAGGGTCACAAGAAATATCAAGGGTCTTTCCACAACGAGTCAATAGTCTAACTACCCTTTTTCCACAGTCTACGATGGCACCATGCCTGGATAGCCAATCAATCCCTAGAATCAAGCTATAGCCCGTGAAACCAAGAATGAAGGCGTTGCATTCAAACCCAATGCCCAAGATAGACACTCACAAATCCCGACAAAGCATAGATAAATGAGCCGAACCACCAATAGGATTTGAGACTACAATAGGATCCATAACTAAACTAGTATTTAGGTGCAGTGTTTCAACTAACGAAGCAGATACAAATGAGTGCGAAGCGCCAGAATCAAACAAAGTTTGAACAGGATGATCAAAAAGGAAAAATCAAACTTTTAACAAAAACGTTTCTATCTCTCTCCCGTCCTCGTTCCATGAGAGCATGAACCTGTCCTCCAGAAGTAGGTCATGGCCTTTGCCATTGCCCTTGTCCTTGCCCCCTCGGCCAGTCTTTAATCAGATGTCTTGCCTCACCGCAATGAAAACAACCAGGCTTCCTCTTCTTCCTATAGTCCTTAATTACATGGCCCGTTACACAACAATAAAGACACCTTCTTTTGTCATGGAGTTATTTATTCTTTCTACTTCCTCCTTTACCTTCTTCATGGATTAAAGCCATATCAACAAAATTCCTCATCCTTGGGTTGTGCTCCTTAGCCTAAACTCCATCATCGACCAAGCAGCCAGCTGAACCTTCCTTCCATCGTCTATCTCAAAGATACCAAACTAGTCCTCCATTTCCTTGAGCCAATACTAGCTTCGACAAACGTCTCATTCCTATGAAACGGTTTTCCGCCCATCACCTGAAAGTCCTTACATATCTTAGAGGAAGCATCCACACGCGGGGAATGAGACTCAAGAAGGGAAAAAGGAAGAGATTCGTGTAATAACCCGGAAAATCTGAGCCAGTTTAAAATTTTTATTTTGGCTATTTTAACGAATTTTGAATATTTAAAATGAATTATTTTAAATAATATCAACGAGAAATTTATTTTTAATAGAATTAAAACGTATATATCTAATTGAATCGTTGTTAGAATATAAATATTCTATTTTAATTATAAAAGGAATTGAAAATGGCGCGGTAGTTCGAAAATTCGGTTTCAAAGTTCAAATGAATGTACCGGATGCAAAATAAACTGGATTTTAGCAAAACCAAAAATATTAGAATCTATTTGTGAATATCTTTCCAACGAATCCGAAAAATTGAAATTTCATAGTGGGGATAAAAAGATATGTCCAGTTGAAAATTCAGAATAGTCGTTATGGAATTCTACCCCTTAAAAATGGAAATTTTGCAAACGACCTCTGTTTTCGACGAAACCATTCTTTTTGGATTTGGGATGTCGAATTATTGCTAGATTCCAAAATTCATAATTTTCTAAATCAATATGTGAGCATGGCGAAGTAAAACGTGTTTTGACAGTTCCAGTTGATTTTAATCGACTGGAAAATGGCCATTTTTTAAACGGTCTTAGAATTTGATGAAATTAGTTTTGTTAGGACCGTATCGTCAATACGAAGCTAGAAAATATTTTTTGGGAATTTTTAGAGTCCGTATGTGGCCCCGGTAAACTGAAATGTGCGTTCAAATTCAATATATAGATTTATATTTTGATTTTCATGAAAACTAATCGAAACGATCGAATTGGCCTACGATACATATCCTATTGTGTTCGAAATGGGGGTAATTAGTTAGGGGCGACAGTCGGTGGGTTCGATTTCGAGTTTGAATTAAGAAGTTGCTTTTTAGGTTAATTAAATATTAAATAAATAAAATATAAAAATCATTTTTCCCTCTTTAACCCCCTCCCCTTGCCGTTGACTTCAAATTCAGAAAAGCAAATAAAAAAAGAAACGTAAAAACCCGTTGATGCCCTCAGCTCCCCCGTCGCCCTTCTCTCCAGCCCCACCGCCCACGTCGATCCCCTCCTCATCGCGACCGAACCCCTCCCCTTCCTCTTCGGCACGAGCGCGAGACCCCTCTCCTTCCCCATTGGAAAACCATTCCCCATAAACCCTAGAACCTCGCCAAACGTTCGCCTGTGCCACCATCAGACCGGACCCCCTCGCCGCGGCCATCTCCGACCACCCCGAAACCCGCGTCGACTGTGAATTGCCCCCACCCCTCAGAAAAATTGAATTTGAGGTAAATTTTTATTAATTTAATTATTAGTTAAAGTGATTAGCTTAGAAAAAAAATCAGTTTTTAGCATAGATTAAAATCAGTTTTTATATATGGTTTAATTATAAAGATAAGATTTTTATTTAAGTTAATGACGTGATTTTTATTAAGTTAAAGTTATGATTTTTATGATAGGGAATGTGTAGATTTTTACTAATCTAAAGATGAGAACTTTAAATATATAAAGTCAAGATTTTTCCTTATGTAAAGTTTAGTTTTTAATTTAGGCAAGTTTAGATTTTTAACCCGGTAAAGTTTTGATTTTTAATATAGGCAAGAAAATATGATTTTTACATTATAAAAAGAATAAAAATATGATTTTTATATTATATAGATAGTGAAGATTTTATCTTTATTATATGAACACCGTTATAAAAACATAATTTTTATCTATATAATGGCAGTGTAAAAATAGAATTTTTATCTACATAGTAGCGATATAAAAATAGAATTTTTATCCATATAGAGTGAATTATAAAAATGTGATTTTTATATACATAGCAACAATATAAAAATGTGATTTTTATATGTGTAGTGGCTACGGATAGTGAAATTGATAAAGGGCGAGCACGACGAAGATTTCTACATAAGAAAAGTCGTGGCGTTTGGTTTAGCTTTCGGTGAGAACTTCTCACTTTAAATCTTTTTTTCTAGTTAAAATATATACTAGGATGCAGACGGTGCTTAGCAGCACCCGACACCCGTCGTCCACAGACCATGGACGACTTGTATGCTTGTTTGATGTGTTGTGAAATTTGTTTGTGATGTTGATGTGAAATCGATAATAAAATATTCATGTGTTGATTATAAAATATTTTATCGTTAAAAATATAATTTTTAACATGAATGTGAACAAATAAATATTCATTTACAAACCGGACGGTTTGTTTATGTACACCTATTTGAAGGATATTGATTGGGATGATAAATTTTACACGTCGCCCAACAGCACAAATAATATTTAGTGTTTGTGGATTGAAACCCCACACGGGTGTTGGGATGATATTTGGCGTACACTAATCCCAATTATTTAGTTGTATGTCGATCGATAGATCGACAGGCTGTGTAAGCATTAATTATTTATATTTAATGCTTATGCAGTTGTGTGGTGCACTTTGGATGATGGTTATCGTTGCTATTTATATACATGTGTTGTATAGAAACCATATAATTAACAATATATGGTAATTGATTGGGCCTCATTCCAATTGGGAAAATAAAGAATATTATAAAATGTATATTCATGTGATGAATAGAATAAAGAAAATTCATGTGTTGAATAATATAATAGTCATGTGTTGACAGTGCTCATGTGTTGAGAATATTCATGTGTTGAGTAAAATATTTTAAATAATAAAATTTACATCTTTATCAAAATTTTATAAAATATATTAAATAACAAAAATAGTCATGTGTTGATAGTGCTCATGTGTTGAGAATATTCATGTGTTGAAAGAAATATAGATTCATGTGTTGAATAGAATAAATATTCATTTGTTGAATAGAATAACGAAGTTATTGAAATATATAGAGCCGTGTTGATTAGAGATGCGCCAATTTGACGCGAACGACATTTATATCGATTATATTCATTTTTATAATGATTATAGAAAAGGAAGTGATTTCAAAATATAACGTTGTGAAAATATTATCATTTGTATATCGATGATGTGGAATATTCAATTTCGATTCGAAATTGAATATGAAGTTGAAATCGTTTTGAAAAGGAATTTAAAACGATTTATAAAATGCGTTTTAAAAGGAAACCGACGAAATATATATATATATATATATATATATATATATATATATATGTATATATATATAATGGCCTGAATAGAACTCGCCACGTTGCGGCTGTTCATGAATTTCGACCACTGACTTCGAATGGACATTGCGGGAGATCCGACCGTCGGATTCTTCTGAAACCTGAACCGTTGGGTTCGTATCGAAAAGAGCTTTCCAATGAATATTATAAATTTGAAATGTAACGGTTGGATTTGGAATTACGTCCAAATTAAGTTTGGTAAAGGTCGCTGTAAGTGCAGTTCGGTGGTCGTTATTGAAAACCGACTGTACGGGCCTTGATAAAATTATTAAAAATATCAATAATGTGTGTAAATCATAATAAGTGATTTGTGAAGAATTGGGATGAAAAATTCAACATTTGAAAAGATAAAAGTAGATTTTTATCAAAGTGAACTAGTTTTGAACTAGAATTATAATCCCATTTATTTTTAAAATAAATAAAGTGGATTTGAAATGGTTTTGAAAATAACCAGAATTTCCAATACGTGAAGAGAAAATGGATTTGAATCGAAATTATCTTCGGAATATTTCGATGTTGGATTTCGTGATTATACAGATATGGTTGTGGAAATTTGAAAGATATATTTATATCGTTGTTTCCAATACGATATTTGTTGGTCGTAGAATTTGATATTGAATACAAGCCGATATATTTTTTATTCAGAGCCTTGTATTTAATATCAAATGAGATTTGGGTTTGTCGTGAATGGAGTCTTCATTAACACTGTTCTTACGCCCAGATGAGAAAAATATTAAATCTTCCTATTTAGATTTAATGAAGTGTACCAATTAAATAATATTAATTGGAATTGAATTTAAATTGGTTTTCGGGTTTATCATGAGCGGTGTTTTGAATAACACCTGTTCTTTAACCCGATTAACAATGGAAAGTGATTTTGGGTTTATCGTGAACCGTGTTTTAGATGACGTTGGTTCTTTAACCCAGTTAAAGACAGGATATTGATTTGTGGGAAGATTAAAACTAAGTGGAGTATTAATGAATCTTTAATTAGATTGAAATGTGAATCGATAATTTAAATTATCAAATCTGAAAAGCGATCGAGAAAGGGGTATCACCAGTTTTGCTCCAAGCGATAATTAAATCTTTAATTAGATTCGAACGTGAAATGGTAATTAATATTTACCGATAACACCGTGGTGTTAGATATGGAGTGTTACCAGTTTAGCTCCATGGGATGAATAGGCTGGGATTGGGAAATAAAATAAATAATTACTTTGGTGTGGTTCGCTAATCCCGACTAGTTTGGAAAACCTTAACACGGTTTGAAATGATATCCAAAGGAAGATTAAAGAATAAATTTAGCAGAATTTGTCTTTTATAAAATTAATGGGAACCTATCCCTAGGAATGTGAAAATTTGAATAAAAGAATATTCTGAATTGGAATGAGGCGTATGTTGTGTTTGTGTAACACGTGTTTATTATATACGCGGGTTATTCGGAAAGGCCGGGTTTATACCCATTCTGAATAACCGATTCGACGATAAGTCAAAGATGAAGACGGTGGATAAAGACCAGAAGTCTTCAGATCGGTTGGGTGATTACTGATGATCTTGATTGGGCAGTACACCCAAGATGAGGGAATCAGTTGGTGATCGTCCAAACGTAATTGGAGATCGATGGATATGCAAGGAAAGTGCCTCCGGTTTCGTTAAGACCCAGAACGAACTTGTAAATGGACTGTGTGTCTGACATTGGATTTTATTTAAATATACATCTGTTTGGCGAGGGAGAATTTATTCTCTTGCTTAACGCCCTTCTCTGAGACGTACGATCTCAGAGGTTGTATATCGATGGACATCAATCGCACGGAGTGAATTGCCTGTGTGGCACGCCTAAGTGGAAAATGATCAAGGCTTCTGTTGAAAAGCAACGTCTTGTGGTTGATGATCAAAGCACGGCTTGTGTGGCACAGCTTTGTGTATGGCGTTAATTCGCGAGCCTCACACCTCGATATGAGTCAAAAACGGGTTAAGGACCCAAGGAGTGCACGGCGTTTCTTTCTAGCTAGTGGTGGTGTCAGTGCTTAAACTGGCTGACATATATATACTTTTCACCTGTGTGGTTGTTGGAAGTGAGGCGCCTCGAATATAAGGTCGATAACTGGCACTATGTGAGCCGACGTACAGACCATTATATAGGTCCTATAGGACCGGGAAACGTGTGTTCAGGAATAACTAATCCTCAAAAGTAAGAGAGGGCCAACCTTGGAGGTTCCGAGGGATCGCTGTGTGTGGTCCTGAGACATTTGCTAGAGTGTCTCGAATCGGAGAGGAGCTTGCCCCTTGCCTCGACTCATGATGGAATCCAATTTCCAATGTGTGACTTGCGGTTTTATTTGTAGAGCCTGGTATGGCGACTTGATAGATGGTACCCATGCCGCCTAGGATTGATATTTATGATTAAAATTGTTTTAACACTATACACTTATAGTTATATCAAAATAATCTTTTTTTAAATGTATCAAGCATTCTTTGGCTATTATAAGGTAAAACCCTATCCTCCGGCTTGCGTTGCATTGTGTGATGGGACCTGGGTCTTATAATAGCTTCATTTTTCTTTATTTAGCATTGCGCTGTTTGTTTTATGCACTAGTATTCTTGGGAGGAAACCCGTTCCGTGTTATACGGCGTGGTCCCTTGATTTACCTAAATTTTAAAATAAAGATTAATAACTATTTTAGTTCTCATACCAGTCACATGACTGACCTGGAGTTTATCGTTTTAACCTAAACTCTGGGTGCCCCTATTTTCTACACGGTCAGCTAGTAGTTTTGGTTTTGCAGATTTATATTCACAGGATCCTGATTTACAGCTGGAACGATGCTCGGAAAGCTCTGTATCCGTGTATTACTTTCAGTTGTGTTTTGTATTGTTTTTCCGCTGCTATCTAATTTATTGTAATCTCTGATATTTATCGAATGTGTAATATTTATTCATACTTTGTATATTCTTGTATTCTGATGGAATTGTTGTAATAAACAATGAAATTTTCTTCTGTTTGTGTTCCGGTGTGTGTTGTTCTCATCTCAGTCCGGGCTTTCCTTACCGGGGGAGTTCGGGTCGTTATAGAGTGGTATCAGAGCTTTGGTTTACAGAGCTCGAGAACAAGACACATTAGAACCATACAAAAGAATTCATCAGATATTGGATTAGTAATGTCCAATGAGAATTACTCGTTACAGATGGGATCAGTAGTATTCTAGAATGAGTGTGTAGAGTATATTTTTGAAATAAAAAAAAATGAAGACAAATTTTGTTTTGAAAATTAAATTCAATTATTCGTATTTGAATATTTTATCTGTATTGAATTTGGATAATCTAGTATATAAAGATTTTGCATATACATGTCATGAACGTATATTCGAAGTTTTAATATACTTGATAGATATAGAATCACATTCTAGACACCTGGGGATAATTCTAGTGATGTCCGGACATCATCAGTATTTATGTTCGTGTTTCGAAGGTGTGATATCTATATATTTCCATTAGACTGGTGTGAGAACCAAAACTAGATAGATTTATTGTTGTGATTTGGCTTCAAAAACATGATTTTCTGTATATATCAAAATTATGAATTTGAAACGTTAATTCACTGATTGATCGATGGTTGTGTTGTTTGTTTATTTGTTTGAAATTTTGAACTATTATGCCAAATTGAACCGAATATTGAACTATATTGAAAATTGTTTGAAAATGCATGCATATACATGTACTTACATTGAACAGGTCATAGCAAGGAGGCTAGAGCAGAAGAATAAAATTGTTTGCCCGACAAATAGGAACATGTTTACAAATTTATTGGGTTAGAATTATTTTATGAGCCGATTGGCTAGCCGCTTGGCTATTTCATTTTCTTTTTGGATTGATGAGGGCCATGGGAGGCTATTTGAAATATCCCGAAGTCCCTGGTGCAGGGGAGGTTATGGCGAAATTTTTCGAAAATTTAGGGTGTTAGCCAAATTTTTGAGAAATTTGAAAAGTTCTTAGAAACTGAAAAATTGAAGAACTTAAGCCGTAAAGAAAATAATGAAAGTTGAGTTGGTTTGTAAAACAACTTTCAGCTTCGTTCCTTTTCAGGGACGAAAAGTTTTAAGTGTGGGAGATTGTAATAACTCGGAAAATCTGAGCCAGTTTAAAATTTTTAATTTGGCTATTTTAACGAATTTTGAATATTTAAAATGAATTATTTTAAATAATATCGACGAGAAATTTATTTTAAATAGATTTAGAACGTATATATTTAATTGAATCGTTGTTTGAAAATAAATATTTTATTTTAATTATAAAAGGAATTGAAAATGGCGCGGTAGTTCGAAAATTCGATTTCAAAGTTCAAATGAATGTACCTGGTGCAAAATAAACTGGATTTTAGCGAAACCAAAAATATTAGAATCTATTTGTGAATATCTTTCCAACAAATCCGAAAAATTGAAATTTCATAGCGAGGATAAAAAGATATGTCCAGTTGAAAATTCAGAATAGTCGCTATGGAATTCTGGCCCTTAAAAATGGAAATTTTGCAAACGACCTCTGTTTTCGACGAAACCACTTTTGCTGGATCTGGGATGTCGAATTATTGCTAGATTCCAAAATTCATAATTTTCTGAATCAATATGTGAGCATGGCGATGTAAAACGTGTTTTGACAGTTTCAATTGATTTTAATCGACCGGAAAATGGCCATTTTTCAAACGGTCTCAGAATTTGACGAAATTAGTTTTGTTAGGACCATATCGTCAATACGAAGCAAGAAAATATTTTTCGGGGATTTTTAGAGTCCGTATGTGGCCCCGGTAAATTGAAATGCGCATTCGAATTCAATATATAGATTTATATTTTGATTTTGACGAAAACTGATCGAAACGATCGAATTGGCCTACGATACATATCCCATTGTGTTCGGAATGGGGTTAATTAGTTAGGGGCGATAGTCGATGGGTTCGATTTCGAGTTCGAATTAAGAAGTTGCTTTTGGGTTAATTAAATATTAAATAAATAAAATATAAAAATCCTTTTTCCCTCTTTAACCTCCTCCCCTTGCCGTTGACTTCAAATTCAGAAAATAAAATAAAAAAAGAAACGTGAAAACCCATCGATGCCCTCAGCTCCCCCATCGCCCTTCTCTCCAGCCCCACCGCCCACGTCGATCCGCCCCCCTCCTCCTCGCGACCGGACCCCTCCTCTTCCTCTTTGGCATGGGCGCGAGACCCCTCTCCTTCCCCAATGGAAAACCGCCCCCCCCCTTAAACCTTAGAACCTCGCCAACCGTTCTCCTTTGCCACCATCAGACCGGACCCCCTCGCCGCGGCCATCTCCGACCTCCCCGAAACCCGCGCCGACTGTGAATTGCCCCCACCCCTCAAAAAAATTGAATTTGAGGTAAATTTTTATTAATTTACTTATTAGTTAATGTGATTAGCTTAGAAAAAAATCAGTTTTTAGCATAGATTAAAATCAGTTTTTATATATGGTTTAATTTTAAAGATAAGATTTTTATTTAAGTTAAAGACGTGATTTTTATTAAGTTAAAGTTATGATTTTTATGATAGGGAATGTTTAGATTTTTACTAATCTAAAGATGAGATCTTTAAATATATAAAGTCGAGATTTTTCCTTATGTAAAGTTTAGTTTTTAATTTAGGCAAGTTTAGATTTTTTAACCCGGTAAAGTTTTGATTTTTAATATAGGCAAGAAAATATGATTTTTATATTATAGAAAGAATAAAAATACGATTTTTATATTATATAGATAGTAAAGATTTGATCTGTATTATATGAACACCGTTATAAAAATAGAATTTTTATCTATATAGTAGCGGTATAAAAATAGAATTTTTATCTACATAGTAGCGATATAAAAATAGAATTTTTACCCATATAGAGTGGCTTATAAAATTGTGATTTTTATATACATAGCAACAATATAAAAATGTGATTTTTATATGTGAGTGGCTACGGACAGTGAAATTGACAAAGGGCGAGCACGACGAAGATTTCTACATAAGAAGAGTCGTTGCGTTTGGTTTAGATTTCGGTGAGAACTTCTCACTTCAAATCTTGTTTTCTAGTTAAAATATATACTAGGATGCAGACTTTGCTTAGCAGCACCCGACACCCATCGTCCACAGACCATGGACGACATGTATTCTTGTTTGATGTGTTGTGAAATTTGTTTGTGATGTTGATGTGAAATCGATAATAAAATATTCATGTGTTGATTATAAAATATTTTATCGTTAGAAATATAATTTTTAACGTGAATGTGAATAAATAAATATTCATTTACAAACCGGACGGTTTGTTTATGCACATCTATTTGAAGGATATTGATTGGGACGATAAATTTTACACGTCGCCCAACAGCACAAATAATATTCAATGTTTGTGGATTGAAACTCCACACGGGTGTTGGGATGATATTTGGCGTACACTAATCCCAATTATTTAGTTATATGTCGATCGATAGATCGACAGACTGTGTAAGCGTTAATTATTTATATTTAATGCTTATGCAGTTGTGTGGTGCACTTTGGATGATGGTTGATGATTATCGTTGCTATTTATATACATGTGTTGTATAGAAACCATATGATTAACATTATATGGTAATTGATTGGGCCTCATTCCATTTGGGAAATAAAGAATATTATAAAATGTATATTCATGTGATGAATAAAATAAAGAAAATTCATGTGTTGAATAATATAATAGTCATGTGTTGACAGTGCTCATGTGTTGAGAATAATCATGTGTTGAGTAAAATATTTTAAACAATAAAATTTACATCTTTATCAAAATTTTATAAAATATATTAAATAACAAAAATAGTCATGTGTTGACAGTGCTCATGTGTTGAGAATATTCATGTGTTGAAAGAAATATAGATTCATGTTTTGAATAGAATAAATATTCATTTGTTGAATAGAATAGCAAAGTTTTTGAAATATATAGAGTCGTGTTGATTAGAGATGCGCCATTTTGATGCGAACGATATTTATATCGATTATATTCGTTTTTACAATGATTATAAAAAAGGAAGTGATTTCAAAATATAACGTTTTGAAAATATTATCATTTGTATATCGATGATGTGGAATATTCAATTTCGATTCGAAATTGAATATGAAGTTGAAATCGTCTCGAAAACGAATTTAAAATGATTTATAAAATACGTTTTAAAAGGAAATCGATGAAATATAATATATATATATATAATGGCCTGAATAGAACGCGCCGCGCTGCGGCAGTTCGTGAATTTCAACCATTGACTTCGAATGGACATTACGGGAGGTCTGAACGTCGGATTCTCCTGAAACTGGAACCGTTGGGTTCGTATCCAAAAGAGCTTTCCAATGAATATTAGAAATTTGAAATCTAAGGGTTGGATTTCGAATTATGTCCAAATCAAATTTTGAAAAGTTCGTTGTAAGTGCAGTTCGGTGGCTGTTATTGAAAACCGACTGTACGGGCCTTGATAAAATTATTAAAAATATCAATAATTTGTGTAAAATCATAAGAAGTGATTTGTGAAGAATTGGGATGAAAAATTCCACATTTGAAAAGATAAAAATAGATTTTTATCAAAATGAACTAGTTTTGAACTAGAATTTTAATCCCATTTATTTTTAAAATAAATAAAGTGGATTTGAAATGGTTTTGAAAATAACCAGAATTTCCAATACGTGAAGAGGAAATGGATTTGAATCGAAATTATCTTCGGAATATTTCGATGTTGGATTTCGTGATTATACAGATATGGTTGTGGAAATTTGAAAGATATATTTATATCGTTATTTCCAATACGATATTTGTTGGTCGTAGAATTTGATATTGAATATAAGCCGATATATTTTCTATTCAGAGCCTTGTATTTAATATCAAATGTGATTTGGGTTTGTCGTGAATGGTGTCTTCATTAACACTGTTCTTAAGCCCAGATGAGAAAAAGATTAAATCTTCCTATTTAGATTTAATGAAGTGCACCAATTAAATAATATTAATTGGAATTGAATTTAAATTTAAATTTGTTTTTGGGTTTATCGTAAGCGGTGTTTTGAATAACACCTGTTCTTTAACCCGATTAACAATGGAAAGTGATTTTGGGCTTATCGTGAACCGTGTTTTAGACGACATTGGTTCTTTAACCCAGTTAAAGATAGGATATTGATTTGTGGGACGATTAAAACTAAGTGGAGTTTTAATGAATCTTTAATTAGATTGAAATGTGAATCGATAATTTAAATTATCAAATCTGAAAAGTGATCGAGAAAGGAGTATCACCAGTTTTGCTCCAGGCGATAATTAAATATTTAATTAGATTCGAACGTGAAATGGTAATTAACATTTACCGATAACACCGTGGTATTAGATATGGAGTGTTACCAGTTTAGCTCAATGGGATGAATAGGTTGGGATTGGGAAATAAAATAAATAATTACTTCGGTGCGGTTCGCTAATCCCGACTAGTTTGGAAAACCTTAACACGGTTTGAAATGATATCCAAAGGAAGATTAAAGAATAAATTTAGCAGAATTTATCTTTGATAAAATTAATGGGAACCTTTCCCTAGGAATGTGAAAATTTGAATAAAAGAATATTCTGAATTGGAATGAGGCGTATGTTGTGTTTGTGTAACACGTGTTTTTTATATACGCGGGTTATTCGGAAAGGCCGGGTTTATACCCATTCTGAATAACCGATTCGACGATAAGTCGAAGATGAAGACTGTAATAACCCGGAAATCCAAGCCAATTTAAAATTTTTATTTTGGCAATTTTAGCGAATTTTGAATATTTAAAATGAATTGTTTTAAATAATAACAACGAGAAATTTATTATGAATATAATTCGAACGTATATATTCATATAGATCGTCATTAGAATATATATCTTTATTTATATACATAAAAGGAATTGAAAATGGCGCGGTAGTTCGATAATTCGATTTCAAAATTAAAATGAATGTACAGGATTCAAAATAAACCGGATTTTAGTGAGACCAAAAATAATGGAATCTAATAGAGAATATCTTTCAAACGAATCCGAAAAATCAAAATTTCATAGCGGGGATAAAAAGATATGTCCAGTCAAAAATTTTGAATAGTCGCTATGGAATTCAGGCCCTTAAAAATGGAAATTTTGCAAACGACATCGGAATTCGACGAAACCACTTTTTTTGGATCCGCGATGTCAAGTTATTGCTAGGTTTCAAATTTCATAATTTTTCGAATCGATATGTGTGCGTGGCAAAGGAAAACGCGTTTGACCAGTTTTAGTTGATTTTAATCGACTGGAAATTGGTCATTTTTCAAACGGTCTCAGAATTCGACGAAATTAGTTTTGTTAGGACCGTATCATCAATACGAAGCTAGAAAATATTTTTTTGGAATTTTTAAAGCCCGTATGTGGGCCCGGTAAACTGAAATACGCGTTCAAATTCAATATATAGAGTTATATGTTGATTTTGACGAAAACTGATCGAAACGATCGAATCAGCTTACGATACATATCCCATTATGTTCGGAATGGGGAAAATTAGCTATGGACGACAGGCGGTGGGTCTCGTTTCGAGGTCGAAATAAAAAGTACCTTTTTGAAAGTAAATAATTAAATAAATAAAAAATAATATCTCCCTTTCCCCCTTATCTTTGCTCAGACCCCCCCCCCCCCCGCCCGTTTACTTTTCAATTAGAAAATAAATAAATAAAAATAAAGAAGGAAGAACGACGATCGACGGGGCCACTTCAGACCACCGCACCGCCGCCCATCGCACCACCCATCTTGTCGCCGCCACACCAGACCGCCCTCCCCTCCTCCTCTGCTTCTCTCTCCCCTCAATCGCAAGACCGCGCCCCTGGAACCCTGGCTCCCCCCCCCCCCCCACATAGTCGAAACCCTGGACCATCGCTGTAGTGCCCCACTACCGCCGGCTATCAGACCCGCCACCGCCCTCTCCTCTACCCCGACGCCGACCACCAGACCCGGCAGCCCTCCCCCAAGTGCAACGCAGTAAGTTTTTTTTTTCTGATTTCATTTAAATAGAAAACATAATTTTGAGATTCAGTTTTTATTTCTATTTGTTTAGGTAATAAAGATGATATTTTTATAGGAATACAATTGTTTAATCTCAGTTTTTTTATTTACATAAAGCATATTATTAAATCAGTTCTTATTTGGATTTAGTTTTTATTTTAAATTCTTTTTATATAGTATATTAGAGAATATAAAAAAAATCAGATTTTTAGATAGAAACTAGCAAAGTAAAAAATTCGATTTTTATATATTGATAGCGAAGTAAAAATTCGATTTTTATATATTGAATAGCAAAGTAAAAAATTTTGATTTTTATATATTGAATAGCAAAGTAAAAATTCGATTTTTATATATTGAATAGCAAAGTAAAAATTCGATTTTTATATATTGAATAGCAAAGTAAAAATTCGATTTTTATATATTGAATAGCAAAGTAAAAATTCAATTTTTATATATTGAATAGCAAAGTAAAAATTCAATTTTTTTATATTGAATAGCAAAGTAAAAAATTCGATCTTTATATATTGAATAGTGAAGTAAATTTCGATTTTTATATATGTAGTGAATACGGAGGACGAAAGTGATGAAAGAAGAAATGGCGGAGGATTTCTAATTATGAAGAGTCGTGGCGTTTGGATTAGCTAGTCGGTGAGAACTCCTCACTTTTAATTTATTCTAGTTAATTATATACTAGGATGTAGACGGTGTTTAGTAGCACCCGACACCCGTCGTCCACAGACCATGGACGGCTTGTATGCTTGTTTGTTTGATTTCGATGTGTAATTGATTGTGTGATGTGATGTGAAATGAAATAAAATATTTTATAGTGGAAAATATTTTATAGTTAAAAATAGAATTTTTAACGTGTATTTAAAATAAATATTTATAAACAAATCGGAGATTTGTTTATATACACTGATTTGATCGATATTGATTGGGACGATAAATTTTACACATCTCCCAACTACACAAATAAAATCTGTGTTTGATTGTTTGAAAACCCCACACGGGTATTGGGATGATATATGACATACACTAGTTCCAATAATTAGCTGTATGTCGATCGATTGATGGACAGACTGTTATGAGCGTTAAATATTTATATTTGATGCTTATACAGTGTAGAATGCACTTTGGGTGATGGTTGATTATTCATCGTTGTTATTGTATACATGTGTTGTAGAAAATCCATATAATTAACATTATATGGTAATTGATTGGGCCTCATTCCAGTTTTGAATAGAAATATTTGAAATAGAAATATTTGAAATAGAAATATTCGAAATAGAAATATTTGAAAGAGAAATACTTGAAATAGAAATATTTGAAATAGAATAATTTGAAAATAGAAATATATGAAGCCGTGTTGATTAAATTGACGTCATTTTGACGCGAACGATATTTATATCGGTTTTATTCATTTTATAATGAATATCGAAAGTGATTTCAAAATCTGATATTTTGAAAAGAATTAGAATTCGAATTGAAATTGAATAGAAAGGAATTCGAATTGAAATTGAATTGAAATTGAAGGGAATTGAAAACGAACTGAAATTGAATTAAAAATCGATTTGAATTGAAATCAATTTGAAATGAATTTAAATCGAATTTATAGGGGAAAAATCAATTTTGATTTGAATTTGAAAAAGAAGTTGAAATCGTTTTGAAAACGAATTTAAAACGATTTATAAAATATGTTTTGAAAGGAAATCGACGAAGTATATATTATATATATAATATAATGGCCTGAATAGAACGGGCCGCGCCGCGGCAGTTCACAAATTTCGACCATTGACTTCGAATGGATATTGCGGGAGATCCGACCGTTGGATTATCCTAAAACCGAAACCATTGGGTTCGTATCGAAAAAAGCTTTTTAACGAATATTAGAAATTAGAAATCTAACGGTTGGATTTGGAATTATGTCCGAATCAAATTTGGAAAAGGTTGTTGTAAGTGCAGTTCGATGGCCGTGGATGGAAATCGACTGTACGGGACTTGATAAAATTATTAAAAATAGTAATAATTTATGTAAAATCATAAGAAATGATTTGTGTAGAATTGGGATGAAAAACTCCATATTTGAAAAGATAAAAATAGATTTTTATCGAAATGAACTAGTTTTGAACTAGAACTATAATTCTATTTATTTTTAAACTAAATAAAGTGGATTTGAAATGGTTTTGAAAATAACCAGAATTTCCAATAATTGCATTGGAATGGATTTGAATCAAAATTGTCTTCGGAATATTTCGATGGTGGATTTCGTGGTTATACAGACATTGTTATGCAAATTTGAAAGATATATATATATATATATATATATATATATACATATATATATATATATATATATATATATATATAGTTATTTCCAATACGATATTTGTGGGTCGTAGAATTTGATATTGAATATAAACCGATATATTTTCTATTCAGAGCCTTGTATTTATTATCAAATGTGATTTGGGTTTGTCGTGAATGGTGTCTTCATTAACACTGTTCTTAAACCCAGTTGAGAAAAAGATTAAATCTTTTTATTTAGATTTAATGAAGTGTACCAATTAAAAAATATTTAATTGGAATTGAATTGGTATTGATTTTTGGGTTTATCGTGAATTGTATTTTAAATAACACTTGTTCTTTAACCCGATAATTAATGGAATGTGATTTTGGGTTTATCGTGAACCGTGTTTTAAATGACACTGATTCTCTAACCCAGTTAAAGATTAAAACTAAGTGGAGTTTTAAAGAATCTTTAATTAGATTGAAAGATCGAGAATGGAGTATCACCAGTTTTTCTCTAGGCGATAGTTCAATCATTAATTAGATTTGAACGTGAAATGGTAATTGAATTTACCGATAACACCGTGGTGTTAGATACGAAGTATTACCAGTTTTACTTCATGGGATGAGTAGGTGGGGATTGGGAAATAAAGTAAATGATTACTCCGGTGAGGTTCGCTAATCCTGACTAGTTTGAATTGATATTCAAAGAAGATTAAAGAATAAATTTAAAGAATTTATCTTTGATAAAATTAATGGGAACCTTTCCCAAAGTATAAGAATATTTGAACAAAAGAATATTATGAATTGGAATGAGGCGTATGTTGTGTTTGTGTAACACTTGTTTATTATATACGCGAGTTATTCAGAAAGACCGGGTTTATCCCATTCTGAATAACTGATTCGACGTGGTGTCGAAGATGAAGACGGTGGTCGAAGACCGGAAATCTTCACATCGTTTGGGTGATTGCTGATGATCTCGATTGGGCTGCACACCCAAGAGGAGAGAAACAGTTGGTGATCGTCCAGACGTACTTAGAGATCGATGGATATGTGGGGCACTAGGTCCTCCGGTTTCGTTCAGACCTAGAACGAACTTGTAAATGGACCGTGTGTCTGACATTGGATTTTAGTCCGTGTGATTGATTTCTATTAAATATATATCTGTTTGACGGCGGAGAATTTATTCTCTTGCTTAAAGCCCTTCTCCGAGACGTACGAGCTCAGAGGTTATATATTGATGGATATCAAACGCATGGAGTGAATTGCCTGTGTGGCATGCCTAAGTGGCAGTTGATCAAGGCTTCTGTTGAAAAGCAAAGTCTTGTGGTGATGATCAAAGCACTGCCTGTATGGCATAGCTTTGTGTAGCATTGATTCGCGAGCCTCACACCCCGGTGTGAACCAAAAACGGGAGACAGACCTCAGGGTGGACATGTGTTTCTTTCTAGTTAGAAGTGGCGTCAGTGGTATTACACGCCCTGACGAGTTTGACTTATGTGGTTGTTTCTGTTGCGAGGCGCCTCGGTTATATCGGTTTCGGCTGATGCATTCTGGTCGGAAGACGGACCAAACTTACACCCCATAGGGTGGGGAAACGTAGTATTCAGGCATAATAATCCACATCCGTGGACCGGCCCTGACGATCCAAGGCTTGCCTGCGCGCTTGCCTGAGGCTCGGGCTAGAGAATCTCGAATCGGTGAGGACTATCTTTTGCCTCGGTTCACAGATGGAAATCCAACTTCCAATACGTGACTTTGCGGTTTTATTTGTAGAGCCTAGTATGGCGACATAGTGGGATGGGGCAATCATGCCGTCTATGATTGATATTTATGATTGAAATTGTTTTGACACTATACACTTATAGTAATAATAAAACATGAAATTTCGCGTACCAAGCATTCTTGGCTATTATTAGGTAAAAACCCTATCCTCCGGCTTGCGTTGCATTGTGTGATGGGACCTGGGTCTTATAATAGCTTCATTTTTCTTTATTTAGCACTGCGCTGTTATTTTATGCACTGGTATTCATGGGAGGAAACCCGTTCCGTGTTATACGGCGTGGTCCCTCGATTTACTAAACTTTAAAATAAAGATTAATAACCGTTTTAGTTCTCACACCAGTCCCATGAATGACCTAGAGTTTATTGTTTTTAACCTAAACTCTGGGTGCCCTTATTTTGACACGGGCAGCTAGTAGTTTTGGTTTTGCAGATTTATATTCATAGGATCCTGGTTTACAGCTGGAACGATATCCGGAAAGCTTTGTATCTGTGTATCTTCTTCAGTTGTAATTTGTATTATTTTCCGCTGCTATGTAATGTACTGTAATCTCTGATATTTTTCCGTTGTGTAATATTTATTTATACTCTGTATATTCTTGTAATCCGGTGGAATTGTTGTAATATACAATGAATTGTTCTTCCGTCTACGTTCTAATTTGTCGTGTTCTCAAAACAATCAGGCGTTTTGAACGGTCTTGGTCGGTTTAGCGACTGATTCGGATCGAGCGAAATTCCCGGTCGTTACAAAGATGGTGGATGAAGACCGGAAGTCTTCAGATCGTTTGGGTGATTACTGATGATCTTGATTGGGTTGTACACCCAAGATGAGGGAATCAGTTGGTGATCGTCCAGACGTACTTGGAGATCGATGGATATGCGAGGAAAGTGACTCTGATTTCGTTCGAACCCAAAACGAACTTGTAAATGGAAAGTGTGTCTGACATTGGATTTTATTCTGTGTTGATTGATCTCTATTTAATATACATCTGCTTGGTAGCGAAGAATTTATTCTCTTGCTTAACGCCCTTCTCTGAGACGTACGAGCTCAGAGGTTGTATATCGATGGACATCAGTCGCATGGAGTGAATTGCCTGTGTGGCATGCCTAAGTGGAAAATGATCAAGGCTTCTGTTGAAAAGCAAAGTCTTGTGGTTGATGATCCAAGCACGGCCTGTGTGGCGCAGCTTTGTGTATGGTGTTAATTCGCGAGCCTCACACCTCGGTATGAGTCAAAAATGGGATAAGGACCCAAGGAGTGCACGACGTTTCTTTCTAGCTAGTGGTAGTGTCAGTGCTTAAACTGGCTGACATATATATACTTTTCACCTGTGTGGTTGTTGGATGCGAGGCACCTCGAATATATGGTCGATAACTGACACTATGTGAGCCGACGTACAGACCATTATATATAGGTCCTATAGGACCGGGAAACGTGTGTTCAGGAATAATTAATCCTCAAAAGTAAGAGAGGACCGGCCTTGGAGATTCCAAGGGATCGCTGTGTGTGGTCCTGAGACATTTGCCAGAGTGTCTCGAATCGGAGATGAGCTTGCCCCTTGCCTCGACTCATGATGGAATCCAATTTCCAATGCGTGACTTGCAGTTTTATTTGTAGAGCCTAGTATGGCGACATGATAGATGGTACCCATGCCCCCTAGGATTGATATTTATGATTGAAACTGTTTTGACACTATACACTTAAAGTAATATCAAAATAATCTGTTTTTAAACGTATCAAGCATTCTTTGGCTATTATAAGGTAAAACCCTATCCTCCGGCTTGCGTTGCATTGTGTGATGGGATCTGGGTCTTATAATAGCTTCATTTTTCTTTATTTAGCATTGCACTGTTTGTTTTATGCACTGGTATTCTTGGGAGGAAACCCGTTCCGTGTTATACGGCGTGGTCCCTTGATTTACCTAACTTTAAAAATAAAGATTAATAACCGTTTTAGTTCTCACACCAGTCACATGACTGACCTGGAGTTTATTGTTTTAACTTAAACTGTGGGTGCCCCTATTTTCTACACGGGCAACTAGTAGTTTTGGTTTTGCAGATTTATATTCATAGGATCCTGATTTACAGCTGGAACGATGCTCGGAAAGCTCTGTATCCGTGTATTACTTTCAGTTGTGTTTTGTATTATTTTTCCGCTGCTATCTAATTTATTTTAATCTCTGATATTTATCGAATGTGTAATATTTATTCATACTCTGTATATTCTTGTATTCTGATGGAATTGTTGTAATAAACAATGAAATGTTCTTCTGTTTGCGTTCCGGTGTGTGTTGTTCTCATCTCAATCCGGGCTTTCCTTACCGGGGGAGTTCGGGTCGTTATAATTCGAAACAAAGAATAGAATGAAAGATATATGGGTTTTGGGGATTATGTTTTTTTAAAATAAACTTTCCTTTTGAAAATACAACATTTAATACAGTTTTGAAAATAATTTTCAAAAACTTTTATCTAATCTGGTAACCTTCAGCTCTGATACCAAGTGTAACACCCCACGTCGGTTAATGTCACTCACAAAGGGAATACATTAAGTTTCGTGGAGCGTTATAAGTAAAGAGAACGGAATATTACAAGAAGGATAAAGTAGTACTTGAAAAATTATAACTTGATTGCAGCGGAAACAGAAATAGGTTTGGTTACACTTTCAAAACAATAAAACCAAGTACATATTATCAGTCTTGTACAAAAGCCTCCAGAGTACATAATTTTAAAGCCATAACCCCCAACAGAAAATGCCATAAGCAGAATCAAAGCCAAGCAATACATCTTTTAACTTCATGCTGGAAGAAAGAGACATCTTAACTCAGCTTGAGTATTCCCTCCCTGAGAACCGGGGGGAACGGAAGAAAAGAGGCGAAACAAACTAGGTCAGACATTAGTCTGGTGAGTCCAGTAACTTTAACAGTATAATCATTAAAGTAACAGGATAAGAACATAAACTGGAAAGTAAGAAATGACTGTACATAAGCACACATGACAAGGTAGGCAAGATGAATAAGATAAACGCTGATTGCGCTTCTAATCACTATAGGGTAATTACTACACTGCACCAATGCTAAATATTTCGCACCGTTACTAGTTACATACTGAAAGTTGGTCCCAACCCCGTAATTGGTAGCCCTCACGCGTAACATCTAGTAAGAGGTATCTACCCCATACAATCCTTGACAACCTACTTGCCCATAATAGATACCAGGTGTCCCCATACTACCCCTAATCGATCGGCTCCCTAACTCGCATGTATTTATTACTTGTGTCATTCGGCCCCGCTTGTTTGTAGATACCTGTGTTGGTCCCACCATGGGGTGTATCAATCCCTATGATGGCAACCCGACACAATTCAAGATGCACAGTGTATGACTACTGATGCCCAGTGCCTGCTTTTTCCACTTCGGAGTACGTGCACGTCCGTACTCCGTCGGAACCTACACTGACACACCACCCGCCGCTATTTTGACCGCTTATAATCAGCCCAGTAATCACGCCCCACCCTGCCTAGTTCAGCGTACCATGATACATCTATGTGGGTTACTGCTGAAATGGATCCCTGTTACTATGGTTTCCTAACCAACATGTTATAACGGTTAAGTGTTCTCAGTTTAACCTAACCCCACCCATTTGCTTAATTAACATGTTGTACATGTTAAGTGTCGCCTATCCATATGTCACTTAACCTTCCCACTGATTCACGCATGTTTATTTAACGGTTAAGTTTGTGGGCCTGTATATACTAATATTATCCACCTACCCAAGATTTACTTAACACTTCCACTTATCAAGTCCATATGTATTTTTAGTTAAGCTTGCCTTAACCCTATCCACTTTTTTCATGTAATATTGGTTAAGTTGTCTTCTTACCCATGTTAACTTAACCCTACCCACCTAATTCGTTTAGGTATCGTATTCATCTTTGATCAACATTAATTAATTATTAATTCACAGGCCTCTCACATTAAGTCGATCACTTGTGGCCGCTGGATATGCTGGGCGGTTCCGGGCAGACTTCCACCCCAAGCCAGACTTAACCTCGTGTCTAAGAACCTAATTTATGCCTTTGACCTCTCATATTAGACTACCGTTTGAGGTTGCTGGATATGCCAGGCGGTTCCGGGCAGTCTTATACCGCAAACCAAGTCTAACCTCGTGTCTTAGGCGTTCTTCTTTTAGCCAATTTACATATTTACTGTCCAAGTCTAGATTTATATGTAAATTATCTATAAGTTTGGTCAATTCAAGTTATGCCACATTTACTTGTTATGCCCAAAATTACTTGATTAAGTTATACACAATTCCCCGTGTTTCAATCGCACGTACAATAAGGTCCAAAAATAAAACGGAGAGGGATAGAGGAGAAACACAAAAATTGACATAAGAAACAAAATAAGCATGTAAAGGTGCACCCAACTCAAGAATCATGTTTCCAACAGACATGTTGTACATTAACAATAAGTATGGCTAAACTGACAAAGTTACATCATAGGCATAAAGATTCGATAAAATTGAACATAAAAGAATCCCCAATTTGGTGTAAAACATGATAGGTTCCATTGTATCAATCACAATAGTCTCATAGGCACAAGTAATTTAGATTTGACAAAAGGATAAGCATGAATCAGAATTGATTATCTTACAATCAGGCATAGTTCTAGATTCGATTCATTACAAGTCATGATTCCTATTACATGTTCCAAATCTGAGAAATAACTGAACTTACCAAATTATCACAAGTTTACACCCAAACCCATTTACGTCAAGTCTCATGTTTGCTTATTATACACAATTTTTCCCAAACCATAGCCATCATCAATTCATGCCTTTTTACAAATCACATGTTATTCAACATTTCCCAAATTTTTTCTCCATCATTCAAGTGTTAAACGTGCGTTGAATTTCGCATAATATGTTAGGATCGAAGTTAGCCTAACTCATAAAAAGAAAAAGGAAGAGGGAAGAGAATCATGGTATCAAAATAGGCATAAATATACGAGCACGAACAGGCATGAACTGATAGAATTGATCAGTAAAGCATAGGCTATGGATTAAAAAAGAAGACAACTTGCAAATTTGATAAGATCCATTATAGGCATAATCATATGATCACAATTTACAACTTATCATAATTACTTTAGTTTAATTATCTTGTGAAAGCTACATGAACTCACAGAGATTTAGAAAGAAGAGAAGATCTGGAATCTGATTTCTGAAGTTGATAAGCTAATCCGTTGATGTAGGCTTTGATCTTTATCTTTAACCTTGAATTTGATTTGTTATGGTGGATGCTAGATTTGTTTAGGATTCAACAGCATATAGGCTCATGAACGAATTTAGTTTAGCTTAGGGTTTAGGTTAGATGTGATTATACAGAAGTACTGAATTAATTTGAGCCTTTAGATCAACTGGGAGTCATCAGAGCCATCCAATCCAAGAAAATGCGTCATCAGGCCAATCAAAAGTCGCCACGTAGCCCTACGACTCAGAATATCGTCACTGTTTAGAACAGTCAGCAAGGGTCGACCCCTATAGGGGGTCGACACCCATGTCGACACCCCTATAGGGGGGTCGACACCCTCTGGCGGGAATTTTCCCGCCCACTACATTTCACTGGTTCAAATTCGAATTCAGATTTATTAATTATTTTTTAAATTTTGATATAAACTTGAAATCTTCTAAGCTCCATAACTTCTTCATACGGAGCCCGATTTACGCAAACTTGGACTCTATCTCAAGCAGAATTCCGAGATGAACGCAATAGCGTAATCCATTTCCCTTAATTCTTCTTCTAAAAATTAAGTATTCTTAAATTTGTTAATTTTAATATTTAAAATTACAGGGTGTTACAATTTCTGTTTACATTTTTTTTAAATATGTATGTTTCCCCTGTTTTCTTCCATGTTCACAGTCCACCTTTGTTTCCCTTCCACTGTTTCTTACAGCAGGCTAGGCAAGTCTAAGGCATTTTATATAAATCTATATTACTAAAGATATTATTGGCCTACTACATGAATTCTTCCCAACTGTTCTTGCTTTTCCACACCTGATCCTTCCATTTCTACTCCTCATATTTTCTTCCTTACCAGTTTCGTTTTGCATTATAATTCTTGCGTCTAGCTAGTAGCTACCCTGTTATTTCCTTACTTCCGCAAAACATCTCCACCACTCATATCTGCTACAGTATTCGCTACCATACACATATTGACACGTAATGGTGCATATGCACGCACTTCCCGGTTGACCTGCATTGGTCACGACCGCCTATGCAAACACGCCACATCCATTGAACTCATCCATGCCCTCTGGTTGTGCTCCGAACAGAAGCATCAAATTTGGATGCTTCAGCCTAGACTTCGGGTACTGAAAGTTATGTTGTATTCTTATAGTAGGTTGGAAGCTTTGTTTGCTGAAATGTAAATTAATCCATGTACTTCTTTCGGCCCGTTCTCACTTCTTCTTTTTCTTTGATCAGCTAATGCTCCTCTTTGTTTTACTATTGCTATCCCACGCAACAACCAATATTACTCTGAGCCAAGCCTATACCCTTATCTAGTAACTATGAATCAACATAGACATAAAACTGCGCACCCCCATGTATCAACACAACAACCATTCTTCATTTCCAGTTCTTCTTTTCTTGTCCATTTTTTTTCCCTTATGGTTTACTTAACATATATATGTTTTTCATACGTTTAGTGTGATTTTAAATTTACTAAACACATGGTGTTTCTTTTCTGATGCCGCTTTAAAATGCCACCACACTTAATTCTTCACGCGAGCTGCATGGGCTTCACCAGTTTAATCGATTCAGCCTTAAGACTACAAGTAAATACCTATAGCTATAGTCTACTCCTATATGTATTTTCAGTCTTCTTAGAAGCACGGTCGTAGAAGAAATAAAAAAAATCCACATGTTACCTGTTTTTATTATTATTAGTTCAAACTGATAATTTAAGCAGATCTTGCTTTACCATTTCCCAAACAGAGTCATACAGCAGATCACTCTAAGGTTCAACTGGAAAGTTTCAAATTCTAGTCAGGATTATACTACACAAGACAGATGAATGCATGTACTTTGTTTGAACACATCAGATTGCAAAGAAAAGAATGTTATACTCAAAACATTACTCATTTTTCCTCTATAAACATTAATTATTTCTTGATTTTTAACACATGGAACATTTATACTTAGGCCTAATGTATAACCCAGCATCATATAAAAGCAATTGACATGGGACGTCCTTTATTCAGAAGTGTTGCCATGCTGCTGAGATGACGTAAATTGGTAAATGTAACTTTGACAAATTGATTCATGATCTAACATTTTCTATGAAGCGGCGTTTTAACATTATTGTAGATACGGATGTTTATCTTGGATTTTCTATCATTTCATGTGTATGAACTAGCAAAGAAATGAAGGTTGAATATTGAATTCATCAACCATCTCCTATTCACAACTGAAAGCAGGCGGACCACAAGAAAGCAAAAAGATTAATAATCCAATATACAGTTGCACTACATGATTTCAGAAGTAATAAAGTAACATCTTATGCATAAACTTAAACAACTATTTCATCCAATGCGAGTATTAACCTTAGGTAGTTTACTCACTTAAGTAATTTTCTCTCATATGCCTTACACTTCCATGCTTATTCAATGACTATAGGGTTTACCAAGGTTAAATACATATAGATAAATATCTATATGTTTGTATCCTATATGTATATAGACAGTATGTGAAAATAATAATAATGGGGAAATGTTTACTCACAAAGGGTTCACGGTCCTCATGCACTTCCAGTTTTTTTTTTTTCCAGATTTAGTCCAGACATTCTAATCACTATGCACACTGATTTTTCTTTACTGGCTTATGCAATTGATTCCATGCATTTTCCGGTTCCAAGTTTTATAAGCATTGGTTCGTTTCCATTCCTCACTCCAGTTTGGCTGCCATTTTCCATCCCAGGTCCAGGTTTTTATCTCTTCCTCCTACCATTCTATTTCTATTTTTATGGTTGCTATTTGTTGTGTGAATATGGGCTTTCATGTGTATGTACTTATAGTCACAAAAATAATAAAATAAATGGGTTAGCTTATAGGCTAAATAAGGTAGAGATGGCAGGAAGTGAAGGCTGTTGAAATAGGTGACTGAAAAGAGGTATTATTTGGTCATTTTCAATTTCATCTTCCAGCAAAATCTGAAGTGCACGGTCATGTGCAAATGTGGAAAAAACCACTATCTTTACATTTAAGCAAACATGCTACCTTAGCTTCCTATACTAGATGTGGAAATGTATATGCTTAGCTTTACATATAGGTTGCCCTATTGATTTGGATTGAAAGACGTGCCAAGGGGTTTTCATTTCATATAGATGCTTTCTGGTCTTGACAGAGCAAGCCCATATGCACATTTATATGCAGAAAGGATTTAAATATACAAGTGCTTAGTCCTTAAGCAATATATGCTATACACCTAACTTCATTAGGCTGCTATGGGATGTAAAAGAATATACATACAGGTTGGTTGAATGGAAAGGTTGATGATGTATTTCAATGTTTTTCTATAGCTATGACCATACATGCTTTAGTCTAGTTCTAGGAAATGAGTTAGTATCTTATGGTTTGTTGTGCATTGTACACATCATATCTTGGAAGACTTTAGACTCAACACTTAAGCAACCTCTTGGTTTTTTTTATCTTATCCCATCCTATCAAGTTCATGTCATGCATACTTATATGCTTACATATGAAACAAATGACAAATTACTTAATTTACTTATTGATTTATTTATTTATGCATATATATTAAGAACAAGTTAAGTGCAACTAAATATAAAGCATACTTGTATATGTGTATAAATATAGCAAGTATACACTTAAGATTAACCAAAAAATATTGTTCAAACTTTATAATATTTGCAGTTGATATTATCTAGATTTCTAACTAGAGTTTGAAACACATTAAAATACAAACAAAATCACACAACGTTATCCACTGCTTTTATATTCACTGGTCGTGATATTTTAAATTATTTAAATATATACGTACTTGGAATTTTCCTCATTTTATTATTATTCACAGTTTATTATTTAAATTAATTATCAAAATAATCCCAAAATAGATTGTATTACAAAAATCGTAAAAACTGGGATGTTACAAGACCATTTATGTATGTCGACATACATGTAGAAAATCAAAAAACATATTGTTTTTACTTCTTAGTTTTATTATATTATCGATTTATATTTCAGGTTTAATTATTTCCTGAAATAATATTAATCCTATATATAATTTATTTTATTATTATATTTATTATTGTTACTTTGAATTTCAGAATTCAAATTTCAAAATTCAAATTTTAAAGTTCTAGTTTGAATTTTGAAATTTTAAATTTCAAATTCAAAGCAAAGCAAACGAGTAAGACAATCAAAGCATTCATTCAACCAAAAAATTTAAAAACTAATTAAAGCGTACCTATTATTGCAATCCTTCTTTTTGTTGTTCTTCCATTTTTATGAATCACACATTCACATCTTCTAGAATTTGATGATGGAATCTTCTCTATTGCGACGGGCTCGTTTTTCTGGTTAGGATAGTATATTCATTTGTTGAATTTGAACACCATACGGGAAAGATATCGAAAATTTAGTCGTTCAACCAACTTGGCGCCAAAATTTGAATTTGAATTTTTTATTTTAAATGAATGGACACTTCAACTGCTATATATATAAATGTCCAAAAGTTATGTCTCTTCATAATCACTTATCCTCTTCTTCTTCTTCTTCTTCTCGATTTTCATTTTCAATCAAACATTCAAGAGGCATAAATTCTTCGTTTCTTGATGGAATTGGACGAAATCAACAGAAAATCGAAGAGAAATTCAAGGACTATGATCTAATAATAGTTTAGGGATAAATTTGGGTGGTATTGGGGTGCAAAGCCGAAATAGTAAGAGATATGCATGAAATCCGGTAACAGTTTTTCAATTTTGCATAGCCAACTTCAAATAGTCATATCTCACTCAATTTTGATCGAAATTTGACAATCTACCCATCAAATCGACCGCAAGAACAAGAACAAGAACTACAATCTGGAAAAGGATTTGAGACAAAATAGTCTGACATGTGGATGCAATTTGAAGATAATTATCGACAGTTTTGGTTTCCTTCTCTCTTTATTCATCAAAACTTCATTTGATCATTACTTGATCAATTCTTTATGAATTTACATGAAATCAGCGGCATTCCGAAGAAAATGAAGAGAAGTACGGTATTGAATCTACATGTAGATGAGAATCAAAATTTTCTACTTATTTGTTACCCATTTCTTTGTTGATTTACATTGTATATTTCCATTCTTCCTCTTGATGTCTTTTCACCAACCGTCATTACTCTTCTTCAATTGTCCTTCAGAATTTGAATTCTCAACACCCATGTACACCAATTCGGAATTTGAATTTCCAATAGCCACCTTTTCAGAATTTGAATTTTTAATAGCCACCATTTTAGAATTTGAATCACCAGCAGCCACTTTACCCATCTTTTCAATTTTTGAATATTCAATAGTCGTATAATACATCTTTTACTGTAAAACAACACAACTTTTCAAATAATCAAATGACTTTTCAAACTAACTAATCTACAATTTTAAAAGACAATATCATGATGGTTTTGTAATATATCCATATATCAAAAAAAATCAAAATTTAAAAAGTTTCAAATTTCAAAAATCAAATCATAATAACTTGATTTTTCAATAAAATTGAATGCAGACTCATCTAATACTGATGCAATATATGAATTAAAACTAGTGCTAACAATTATTTCAAAATTTTCCATTTAAATTTTTTTCAAAAATCAGATTATGAACTTTTTGAAAGACCTTGATTTGATACTAATTGTTAGGGATTGTGGAATGGATCGTTAAGGCAAAACAAACACTAGAGGGGGGTGAATAGTGTTATTGAGAACTTAAACAAAATCTAAAGTTTATGTGAACTACTATATGAATCAAACACAACAGATACAATCACAAACACAGAATCAAACACAAATACAAATATAAACAAAAGTAAAGAGCAGAATTGGAAAGAAGACACCGAATTTTATACTAGTTCGGAATTGCTCCTACGTCCAGTCCGACGCAACGTTGGATTACGCAGAGTTTTATTACTATACCAATAGTCAATTACAACCTCCTTGGTTTCACGACTATAAGGGATACCACTGATTCCAACCTCCTTGATTTCACGGCTATAAGGGATACCAATGATTCCAACCTCCTTGATTTCACGGCTACAAGGCATACCACCGATTACTTTACTCAAACCAAACAATTACAAACAGTCCTATAATTCTTCGATAGCACTTGATTCAGATAGTAATGTGTAGAGGGTGTAGAAAGAAGAAGATTAGTGAAAATAGAATTGAATTCGACAGAGTATAGATGTAAAAATAATAAAAATGATGGGAAATAATGGTGTAATGAAAGAGAGTGAAAGTGGAGAAGAAGTAGCTAAAAATTCGAAATCATCCCCTTTTTATAGTGTGTAAAAGGTTGCAATGCTCCAGAACCGTCACAAATAGTGAAAAGACACTTGCTTTCAATTTTGAAAAAATGACAGTTATATGCCGATATGGAGTTATTTGTATGTCGACACACCCTTAGTATAAAATTAATTTTTAAGCATTTTTCAAGTGTTTTGATATAAATATAATTCTGGAAATTCTTGAATCAAAATATAGTGCTATAAATTAATATTATAAAGTAGGAAACCATATGAAAACATAAATATAAACCATATAAACATATTTATAAAATTATAGAGTTTAAAACTATATAAATATAAAGTATATAAAATATAAATATATAAAACTTATAAAGTATAAACTTATAAAACTTAAGTTTAAATCAAATTAAAATAGAAAGTAAAATAGAGAAGATAGAGATTGAAGATAGAATTTGAAAACATAATTTGAAATTAGAAATTGAAAAACAGAACTTGAACTTGAACCTGAAGTGCTATTTAGAGTCTTACATAATTTAGACTATATTTACTATATTTATCTTAAACTCTTGAAATCTTGAATATTCATGAGTCTTGAATCATCTCCGAATTCCGAATCTCTAACATCTTTAAACTTTACAGTCTTCAGTAATAATTCCTGTACATAAATCCTGCATCTGTGTGTGTGTATACATTCCAGACAAATGTGTTAGTATATATTTTATAATCAATTAATATTGAAATAAGGTTGTTATGATCAAAACTTCATTCTCCAACAATGATACGAGGTGGTATGCCATTTAACTAATACCGATCTTCCAATATTTTAGTTGTAATGTTGTGTAAATGTTGCATACCCAATTTGTCAATATAAATAGCATAGTAATGATGAAACACTAAAATTTTAATTCTAAAATATTATGCCTAGTCAATCAATTATTGGAAAAGATATATGAAGTTAAGACATAAGATTATATACATCATGATAGTAAAAAGGCATTCGTTTATTTTGGACTTCAAAATTCACATTCATAAAACAACCCAAAAGATCATGAAGCATGTTCAAATTTCTCATTTCTAATAATGAAAATTTCTACATATATATTGACCATTATATTTCTCAAATTTAATTCAAGTGGGACTTTTCTTCAAAACTGTATGGGTGTGTGTGTAAATAAGAATATTAGAACTTAAAAAGTAAATCAATATCCAAAGTCCTAGGTTTAAATTTTTGATACATAAATCAAACAAAAGTTTTAAAATATAAAAATTTGCAAAAATATTATTTTTTTCTACATAGCACGGCTTTTTCTACTGTTGTTTTTACATATAACATTATGTATTTCTGTCATATTGTAACCAACACACAAATGGTATAACATTGTATAAGCTTTGAAAACAAGAAATAAATTACATGGAAGAAAAGCTTGCACATATAAGTATACATGTATATGCCAACCTGAAACCTGTTCTGAAGCAAAATTCAGAATAGGAATTACTTTAATTCGAAGCATACTAAACTTTTAATACAATAATTAAAAAAATTGTCCTTTACTCACTGGCTAAATGTTTTCAGCATAACAAAAATAAATTACGTAATATTTTGTCTTGACCTTCATCGTAAGCAAAATAATGATTCAAAAATAATCTTAAATTTACACAAATTAGTTTTTTTTAAAAAAATGTTTTTTTGGCCAAATTTAGTAATATTATCAAAAAACTAATACATTCCTCAGTTTCAAATCCACTTCAGATTCGAAAATATTTGATTAGGAAATGAGTGATGATAAACCGAGACAGACATAGAAAGATAAATCTTAATCCAACCGAAAGTATTCAATACATCTGTGTACAAAACTGTTCATTTGTATAAACTTCGAAAACAAAGAAAGGTGAGAAAATCACAATAATATGTTAATTTATTACAATGGCATTGCACTTGCCAGACTTTATCTCTCCATGCGCTGAACAAATTCAATATTGTTTAAATACGTCAAATAACAATCCAAAATTGGTCTAAAAGAATAAACAAACATAGCATTTCCTGAAAATACTTTACAAATTAAACCACAATTGTATATCCACTAACAGTCCATTCTAGATTCCCAGCAGAGGTTTTTGCAGAAAGCAAAAGAAGTGTAATAACAGTAAAGTGGACACATATATCTCATTATGATTTGCAACCTTGATTACAATAAAAGCTCTTTTTATTTATTTATAGCATACAAATTGCTTATCATATGATGAACATATATGCTCTTCCCTGCGATTTAGGGGAAACGCACATCAAATAACTCATATTTTTTCAATAAAATCAAATTAGAAATTCAAGTAACATTTTCAGTTCAACACATAACAAAATGAATGTAAAATGTTAACCCAAGCCACAATCGCATATCCATTAAATAATATACAATAAAACTAATTTAAAGAAAATATTTTAAATTAAAAGTGTTACCTTGGGTGAAAGCCATTCATTAATGATTTAAGTTGTTCGACAACCACGTTGGCATGGAGTGAGGTAATATAGTGGCAAGCTTTCATGATAAGCAAAACATTAGTAAGGAAAGCTACCAAAGTTACAAATATTAAAGGCAAATAAATTTGCCTTTGTTAATCTAAATAAGGGCAAAAAATTGTATTAATTTGCCCTTAATGAAAGGGGAGGCAATTTAAGAAGAGCCTCTAAAAATGGCGTTGCTAATAATAAAAAGAGGCGAATGAAACACTTGATCTGCCCCTATTGTTCAGTCTTCCACGTAAGCCTAAAAAATTCAACAGTCATCTGAAGCACTCAGAAATGCCTCTATTATCAGTTGTAATTATTAACAGATATATGTTGCAGGCGCATATCACCGCCCCTGTTACACATTGAATTTATTATTACCGCCTGCTCTTCATTCATGGTTCTGACCAAAATATCATACTATATTATTATTATACAAATGAAAGAACTATCCGTCCACTAGAAATATTGTCCTTCATTGAGTATTTAAACTGAAATGGAAATAAAAATAGCATTTGTAGGACATAAGCTGTAGTCAATGAACATTTCCTAAAACAATATAAATCTAACAAACGTCTTCAACAAAGTATATAAAGGAAAATGTTACAAAGAATACTATCTTCTGTATACATTAATCACCACGAAGTTAATTGTTTTGATACATAAAAAATATGCATGACAACAAAAAAAGACCTTGACAACTTGCACTAATAACATCAATAAAATCTATATTACATCAGTAATGTGCTCTTGGTTCAACCTCAAATCATCGTGCACTCAATTCACATTCAACACAGAATCTATTAACTTGAAAAAGAAGGGACGTTATAGTAAGACAACAAGCTGGTATCTAAAGTTAGTATTAGATGGATGCAACGTGGGTTTTGTAACAAGAATATATTTTGCTCTGCAAAGTTGATAAATTGTCATATATGGCAATTAAAATGGAAATATGGAATGACTGACGTTCAGTTCGATTAAATATATGAGAAAAAACAGAGTTTGTTTCTCTGTAAAACAGAAGTGAAGGGAAATAATATAATTGCTAACTTTCTTTTTTATTTAGTTCATGCCATCTTAATAGTACAAACAGCAGCTAGTATTATTTATATAGCTTTCATGCATTACTACAGTCATTCTCAATTGTCACATAGAAATTAATGAAAACAAAAGGACAGCCACCTTTCCATATGTGGCTTTTCACTGTTCAAAGAACATAACTCTTCACAGTATGCATGCAAAGTTGGTTTATTATTCCAACAATGCCTCCCGTAAACCAAATTTGCTCTTCATTCCCAGTGCAGCAGCATTGCTTGTGAACTCATATCCTCCAACAGGCTTTGTGAATATATTGGCAAGTTGTTCACTACTTCTGCAATATTCGAGGTTAACTTCTCCACTGTTAACCAGCTCCCTCAGGAAATGAAATCTAATGCGAATATGCTTTGTCCTCCCATGTAAAACTGGATTTTTTGAAATAGAAATGGTTGAAGTATTATCGCAGAAGAGTGTTGTTGGGTTTTCTTGCTTGAACATGATGCTTTCTAAAACATTCTTCAACCATATGAGCTGACATGCAGCTGAAGAGGCAGCAATGTACTCTGCTTCGGTGGTTGAAAGTGCCACGACTTGTTGCTTCTTCGAACTCCATGAGACTGCTCCACCGCCAATATTGAAAACATACCCTGAAGTGCTTCGAGAATCATCAATACATCCACCCAAATCACTATCCGTATACCCGATCAGTTTGACAGGAACATTTGCCGGATAAAAAATTCCATAATCAATTGTTCCTTTAATATATCTTAAAATTCTTTTTGCTGCCACCCAATGTTCCGAGCATGGCTTCTCCATGAATCTACTTATTTGACTCACTGCAAACATAATATCAGGCCTGGTTGCTGTTAAATACATCAAGGCTCCAACCAAGCTTCGAAACATGGTTGGATTGATAACTTTTCCTCCCTTTTCTTTGCTCAGTTTTTGCCCTGTAATGCAAGGAGTATGCACAGGATTAGTTTGGTCCATTTTGTATCTTTTGAGGATCTCCCTTGCATAGCTCTCTTGGGATATAAAATTTCCATATAACCTTTGATTCACTTCTATTCCCAAGAAATGATTCAACTCTCCTAGATCAGTCATTTCAAATTCTTTCATCATTGAAAGCTTAAATTCTTGCAGCATCTCCAAATTATTTCCAGTAAAGACAAGATCATCAACATAAAGACTCACTATAATAAAATATCCATTAGAACTTGAATTTATGTATAAAGTGTGTTCATACGGACACCTTATAAAGCCATGTTTCACAAAATAATCATTAATCCTTCCATACCAAGCCCGTGGAGATTGCTTTAACCCATACAAAGCTTTCTTGAGCTTATAAACTTTGTTTTCTTCATTTTTCTTAACAAATCCGGGTGGTTGATCGACATAAACTTCTTCTTGGAGAGAACCATTCAAAAAGGCGGATTTGACGTCCATTTGAAATAGCTTCCAACCGTTTTGTGCTGCAAGAGAAATAATGAGACGGATTGTATCAAGTCTAGAGACAGGAGCAAATACCTCACTATAGTCTTCATTTTCTTTTTGCTTGTATCCTTTTGCCACCAATCTTGCTTTGTGTTTGTTGATGGAGCCATCGGGATTTGTTTTGGTTTTGAATACCCATTTTACACCAATTGAAGTCTTGTGTGGTGGTAGGTCAATAAGTTCCCATGTGTCATTTTTCTCGATTGCATTGATTTCTTCCTTTATAGCATGGATCCATTTGTCCTCCTTTATTGCTTCTTCAAATGCTATAGGGCTTTCACCTGCAAAGAAAGCAAAAAACACTTGATTTTCTTCTGTAATTTCTTTTGTTGTCTCATAAAGTTCTTGTAGGCTTTTTGTCTTTTTCCTTCGTGGAGATGGTGAGTCATTAGTTGACATTTCAGTTTGTTCAATGTCTTCATTTTGCTGGAAAGCATCATCAGCATTCTCTCGATCTACTACATCATCATCTACAATATTATCACCTTCTGGTATTTTTAGAACCTGCCATTTTAATGAACTTGCAACTTCTGAGAAATTATAAGCAGCCTTTTCATCAAAGTTTACATCCCTGCTGATTACAATCTTATTTGTCTTTGGATTGTATAATTTATATGCCTTACTTCTTTCGCTATATCCAACAAAGATGCATTTTTCAGATTTGTCGTCAAGCTTGCTCCTCAAAGCTCCTGGAATGTATGAAAAAGCAATGCAACCAAAGGTCCTAAGATGACGAACACTTGGTTTTCTTCCGTACCAAGCTTCATGTGGTGTAGAGTTGTTTAAGCTTTTTGTAGGAGACCTGTTGATTAGGTAGATGGCACATGAGACAGCTTCCGCCCAGAACTCGGCTGGCATATTCTTCTTCTTCATTAAGCATCTCGCCATTTCCATAACAGTCCTATTTTTTCTTTCGGCTACGCCATTTTGTTGCGGAGAATAGCGCGCTGTCAACTCATGCCTGATTCCATGATCACGACAATATTCTTCAAACAAATTTGATAAATACTCTCCTCCTCGATCACTTCTCAAATTTTTGATTTTATAATTTGAAAAGTTTTCAACACTTGACTTGAAATCTTTAAAACATTGAAGAGTCTCTGATTTTTCTTTAACAAAATAAACCCATGTTTTCTTTGTATAATCATCAATAAAGAGAAGAAAATATCGATTACCTCCAAGAGATGAAACTTGAATAGGCCCGCATAAGTCTGTATGGACAAGTTCCAAAGGAGAGTGAGACATCCATTTTGATTTTGTCGGAAAAGAGTTTCTTTGCTGCTTTCCGAGTTGACATTCATCACAAACTTCGCTTGACATCTGAATGTTGGGCAGGCCTTCAACAATTTTATTTTTTGACATCATCTTCAAACTTGTAAAGTTGAGATGGCCAAATCTATCATGCCATAGTTTGCAGGTTTCCTCATTATATGTAAGGAAACAAGAACCATCTGAAACATCAAGTTTAAGAGGGTAAAGGTTGTTTGAGGTCATGGTAATCTTTGCAATCAGCTGACTATTTTTCTTCATAATGCATAATTTGTTGCTGAAATGAATGCTAAAGCCCTTCTTCATTAAATGTCCAACGCTGAGCAAATTACTTTTCAGCCCAGGCACATAGTAAACATCAGACATCCTCTCAACCTGTCCTCTTTTTGTCTTGAAACTGATTTCTCCCATGCCATGAATTTTATAAGATTTAGCATCACCAATTGTTACCTGTCCATGATTAGCTTCAACTAGTTTTGAAAATAATTGTTTGTTTCCAGTCATGTGTCTGCTTGCTCCGCTGTCTAAATACCAAATGTTATCAACATCTCCATCAGTAGCAATTAATAAAGTCTCTTGTGAGTCTTCAAAGTTTTGCTTATGCACATGACCAACTTCTTTGTTTTTCTTAAGTTCTGGATTTTTAATCCAACATTCATTGATTTTATGTCCTGATTTATGACAGTGAAAACATTTAACATAGCCTCTTTTACCTTCTTGTGAATTGAAATCATGACCTCTTCCATGTTGAGATCCATAGAAATTTCCCTTCCTTTCTTCTTTCTTCGGCGCTACTGCATCTTTTCCTCGTCCATGAGAACCACCTCTCCATCCTACTCCTCTTCCTCGTCCACGGCCTCTTCCATATTGTGAGTTGTAACTGTTGCCTCCAGCATTTGTAACATGAGATTTTAGTGCTTGATCATTAGTAGAAGAAGTGACTTGTGGGCTTCTTTGATTAATTCGAAATTCATGAGCCTCCAAGCTCCCTTGTAGACTTTCTACCGACAAGGATGACATGTCTTTTGATTCTTCGATCGCAACAACAATATGGTCGAATTTGCTTGATAAGCTTCGAAGGATCTTCTCTATAATTTTTTGAGTTGGTACTACTTCACCATTAGAAGCCATCTTATTTGTAAGAGAATTTACTCTTGTGAAATACTCTGAAATCTTTTCATCATCTTTCATCTCTACTTTCTCAAATTCTGCCCTTAAAGCTTGCAAACGAACCTTCTTCACTTGATCTTGGCCTGAGTATGTAGTTTCAAGTATTTCCCATGCTTCCTTGGAATTTTTTGCTTTGCTTATCCTTTCATAAACTTGAATTTCTATGGCTTGAAAAATTTGGAAGAGAGCCTTCTTATCTTTTTGCTTTTCCTTTTTTAAAGTGTTTCTCTGAGCTTCTGATAACTGAGCTCCAGGTGCTTGTTGTTCTACACCATTTTCGACAGCATCCCATAGATCTTGAGACTCAAGACATAGCTTCATTAAGCAGCTCCAGTAATCATAGTTTTCACCATTGAATTTGGGTACAAGAGGAATAGGATTGGTAGTAGAAGTTGCCATTAGAACCTGACAATATGCTCTGATACCAGTTTGAGAAAAAACAGAGTTTGTTTCTCTGTAAAACAGAAGTGAAGGGAAATAATATAATTGCTAACTTTCTTTTTTATTTAGTTCATGCCATCTTAATAGTACAAACAGCAGCTAGTATTATTTATATAGCTTTCATGCATTACTACAGTCATTCTCAATTGTCACATAGAAATTAATGAAAACAAAAGGACAGCCACCTTTCCATATGTGGCTTTTCACTGTTCAAAGAACATAACTCTTCACAGTATGCATGCAAAGTTGGTTTATTATTCCAACAATATAGGTATTCCATACCAGCTAAAATAATTATTCATTCTTACTACAATAAGTGCATCTTAGCTTGTGTTTAAAGAACCACTAATGGGAAGATATCAAAAAATGTTGAAAGAAAGAGTGAAACATGTATCACAATATATTCCCAATTTATTACAGGGTATTTGCACATATTTACTCGGTGTCTGTACACAAGTACTATGGAATCTTTTTGCTGTTAACTTCCTATGAAGAAATCAATTACATCATGAAAACTAATAGTATAACTGCAAACAATCTTTTATAGGCAATAAGTTAATCAAAAGAAAAGTTATGCAATTCAACAAGGCTTAAGGTTATATTCATAGACAATATATTATATCTTTGCCAACTTATCCAATTACAACGTAGACCTGGATACATCCAAAAATACAAAAATATGTACCATTTTTAATACTGTACAAACGCAAAGAGTGGAAATAATGATGTTCTGTAAGCATACTAGCTTGATTAAGTCAATTTTTTTATCGAATACATACAATGTAAAGATGTAACATCCACTAGAGTGTACAAAGCAAGCAAAGTTATCCATGATGAAACATATCTGGAAGCAGCTAAAATGTTGAAGGCCGTTTGATATCATTTTTAAGTTTTGTGCTTAGAATGTTCGACCTATGATACAAAGCATGGAAGATTGAATTAGAATATTTAAAATTCTATGTCATTATGACAATGGAAGTATGAAAAACGGATTAACTGATTTTCATGCTCTTGTTATTTTCCAAATTATCATTAAAAAAACAAAAACATAATTATTTTTATTTTATATGTTAAATTCAATTTTCAGGCTAGTTGCATGTTGTATCTACCTTCATAAATACGTAAGCCATGTGTAATTTTGGTCGTACGAAAACCAAAAATTAGTAAGGACAAACCAAATAACGCCTAAAACATTTGAACGCCCATCAGGATATTCTGAGCTAGAGAAATTATTTCCAAAAGCCAAGTGAATTAAGTCTTTTAAATATTTGTCGGACTAGTCCATTGTCCTAACATATCATGTAGTTACTTATATATGATCAACTAGAAAATAAAAGGTTCTAAGTGACTTGGACAAAACAAAAAATGGTTAGAATAATTTACCTCTATGTATGAAGAAACAATCAAATATATGCAAACTACATGTAGAGCCGTAATAAGAGTGCATTTTATAGGATAAGTAAGTAAAGGTAAGCATATCTTAATCAAAATAATAATATTGAGCAAATTCTTAACTTAAATAAGATATTATTGTATTGTCTATACTCATGTGTATTATTTTCAAAACATAGTTACAACAACAATCTTGGAGAGTTCCAAAAGTAGTATACTTTATGTGAGCATATAAAGTAACTTCCTTTCCAAAATGCGAAGTGTCAAGCATGTCGCTTATATGCAACATTGATATCACTTCATCTTTAATAAAAACATGTTGCTTAAACTGAGTTGATTAAATAATACATGAAACCAGGTAATTTAACTCACATGATCACAATACTTTTAATGTCATAGTTCATAAGTCAAATTTCTGAAATAATATGCATATCAATATTGTCCAAATACTTTTCAATCTACATCAGTTCATAATCAACAAGGCATATAAGCAATCTATTTCTAAGGTAATAATAATGAAATAACAAACGTCTTTGGAAGTGTTGATACATAGACAAGTAGTTGAAAGGAGATAGAATTATAGGGAGAAATAAAATGATTTCACTCATTGAAAGTTTTGGAAACTGAGTTATTATGCCTTTTGATAGTATAGTAATGAGTAAAATAGAAAAGTATAGATTCAAAAGAGATGTCAATAACATATAGCAATGCCAAAAAGGTGCATCCAATAAAAAAAATGTCATCCCAGACCCTCCGAACATGTAGGGTTCTAAAATACTATGAGCTAAACTTTATCCTAATTTATCTTAATAACATAAAACATAACATAGAGACACCCAGTGCTATTTATACAGACGAAAAGAGAGTACCTTTTATATGTCTTCATGATACAACAGTTTCATGATGACGGACACTGGTGGGGAACATCAACTTAATTTGGCATTATTAGCTATTTTTTAACGGCATCCTTCCTTCAGCATCTGCAACAAATAGGGTATTATCCAGCTGTAGAAAAAATATACTAAAAAAGCAACATCCATAAAAATTATACCATAATAAAGTATATAAAAAAAAATTTAAGTAAGCATTACTAGAACACTTTGATATTAAATTCAACCAAATGGACAATACATGTCTGACACTGTGCATTATAACATTGGTTCATACCTACCAGACTACCCAACCTAAATGTAGAGGAGTCGATATTCTTTTCTAGATTGGAATCGTAATGAAATAGAAATGCTTAAATTAACTTTTTGTATTCTGTCACACTTTTTACTGCTAAATATCTAACTCATCAACACCTAATTCTAAAAACTATTATAAACTTAGATATACGGTAACGTATATGTAAATCAGTTATTTACGGTTACACATGCTTCCCATGTACATATTTGGTTGGTAAAAATTTGATTATATATAAATCTAACCACTGATTCATTTTGCAGATCTAGCTTATTTGCCAAATATTCCACCAATAATTGAATTACCATTCTTCCATCCCTACATAACAATTTATTTATTTAGCATAATGAAAATATATTAATTATATTGTAGTAACAAACCTAATAGCACTATTGCATAATTAACTTTACTAAAACAAGATAAACCAAAAATGAAGTTGACAGTAAAACTACTTAAATTGGGCATTTCAATATGAACTTAGCGTACGCTGATTGAACCAACTCATTCTGATTATTTGGCATTTCCTGATAAATAAGTTTCAACATGAAGAAAAGGCTTTTAAAAATAAGGTATATATGGTAAAGTACATTAAATGTGATTGATCACTTCTTCTTCAACACAAGGACATGTTAAGTAACTATGTTGACAAACAATGATATTACTCTAGACTTATACGATGAAATAACGAGAATGGTTGTGCAGAAGAATATACGCACATTATTTTATTATTAAATAATATTCCCTCCAATCCAAAATATAAGTCGTTTTAGAGATTTGTATGGGAATTAAGAAAAAATTCAAATGCTTCTTTTTGGTGGGTTGGCTCCTTTTTTCATGTAAAGTTAAGTTACTTTCTCTATTTCCAAGTACAAAAAAGTGGTTGTTGGGTTTCCAAAGCAGCCATCTACTCACATGAACCAATAGACGTACTTCATGAAAAATCAATAAAGTAGATACAATTTATTATAGATAAAAACTTCTTATATTTTGAAAAACAAAAAACTTCACAAAACATCCTATATTTTGGACTGGTGGAGGGAGTATATCTCATTTCATTTGGTCCTTGTTTTAGTTCCATTCTCTTTTCATTACATAGATATTTAGCCCTAACATTTTGAAATATTTATGTTATGCGAACTTCACGTCATAAAGAACCCAGCTTTTCTCATTTAAATAATAAGAGATTTTTTTTAAATGTCAAAAGAAAAAAGAACATTAGCAATTCTAAATTCATTGTCTTCTTGAAGATAAATGGCATATTATCTCCGGCTCTTTTAATGATATTGAAATCAAAGATAATCTTGGATATCGTGAATATGAAAATAGTTTATCTTTGTCATTAGTTCATAACTAGATCATATCCTGCAGCTGAACTCTAGCATTATTACTAAACAATAAAAGATTACCATTTTTGAGTTGTTTATATTTATAAGGAAAAAGAAAACAAGAAAGAAAAAACTATATATGAATGGTAAGATATGTATAACAATATCGAAATTGCAGTCATCCTCATAGTTCATTCCAGCTCAGGCCATTATATAATGCAACTGGTTTTCAATCTTCAAGGTTACAACCTTCACACTTTGGGGAACAGATATATTCACCAACTACAAATAAGTACTTGAACCTTAGGACTTATTGTTGTTATATGTTTACTTGTGTATGCTTCCATCAGTTGATATTGTAAGCACGAAAAAATAATTGAAAGCATGAGAAATCTATATATGTGGACTTATGGGTTAGCAATGAGCCTTGTTGATTCTTCCCATATTCTAGCTCAATAAGCGAACAAAGAAATAACATCTTGAAAGTATTTGAATTGGAACATTTTATTTTTTTGGACCTTATTTGTTTTGAGTTTATTAGGTTGATTTACTTATTCCCATAGTGTGCACTGCCTTTGTACTCTTGTATTAGGTGCTCTAACTAATATTTTTGAAATTTCGCTTAAATGCATGATTATAATGTGCTAAGGTTATCTTAAAGCCTTAATATGCATCTCTCGGATATCAACGCAATTTGACATCTTCAAGAGTTTATGCTTTCTTCCATCTTGGTTGTTCAGTAGAGGAACATGTTGCTTTTTGGTTTTATAAAATAGGATTTTATAGCTTTACAATTGTTGTAATACTTCAATGTATGTCTGCAAAGCATTATATATTTTTATCCTTTCCCTACTATAATTTTAGAATTCTCACCAAGACACGTGAAATAGCATTTGACATCCTAGTCAGTATGAGACTAATCTTACAATATTATTGAGATTATAAAAAGAAATTAAGAACAAAAAGAAGTCATAATCAACGAAAAAATTACGAAGGCCAATTTGTAGTTCTCCATTCAAAGCACTAACAAGGACAGTCTAACTAAACCTAATTTAGAATTTGCTGTAAACAGATAATTAAAAGGATTAAAAAATTGGTGAAACTTGACCTTAACTGCAGAAAACCATAACAGCGGCCTCCTTCAAATCTGCTTTCTCTCAAACCGAAATAGAATCAATGAAAATCTTTCCAGATCTAGATATCTATCACCTTTTGTCTTCATTTAGTGTTTCAGATCTAGATCCAGAAAAATAGCTTCCTTTCAGCGGTTAGGACTCAACGATCATGTCAATGGTAAACATACGCAAATGAGCAGCGTCAGTCTGATCCACCTATCGAAAATTCCATTAATCATTTTCATCGTTTAAATTTAAAAGTTAGGGTTTGGTGATGTAGAATGAAGGGGAAAGTCTTTTTTCTCTAATCCTGAAAAGGGGAAAGTATCGGGGAATGTGATAAATCTGTAGAGCGGATGGATGACATGTAAAAAGAGTTACAGTAAGGACGGGTAAATTTACCTTAATTGCTTTCATTAACGACCAATGTTGTATTCGCCCCAATCAAATGATATTAGAGGCATTCAACATATTCCGCCTCTAATGTAATGCCTCTAATGCTGATAAATTTGGTAACTTTGACTGGTTTTGATGGATGAGTGATGAAATAGTAGGACTGCAAGACGTTATATGTGTTTCTGATGTAACTTACTGAATTCATAATATAACCTTATGCCTAGGCTGTAATAATTCATGCCCAAAACATAATACATATACAATAAAAACAATATATAAGGAGAGAAAACTCATCAAATGCCTTTAATATTGAAAAAGGAGTAAAGAAATAATCCAAAAAGCATGCAGGAAAAAATTATATAGTTCAAAAGTATGCAACTTAATTTCTCAACCACTTTAGTACCATAATATCTTTTGACAAAACATGCAGCAGTATTTGTTATTTTGAACAACGAAATTTCTTTGTAATAATGATTTGAAGCACAAATTAACTTAGTTCGCTAACTTATTCTATAAGACTCTTTTAAAAAGTTTAGAAGTCCTATATAGAAAGATAAAAAAATTCATATATATGGACAATCTAATATAGAAACTTGAATGATTATACAGATACATACTAAATATGGTCCTTTCTTTTTCCCTATTGTAATTTATCATCTATTAGGTAATGTAATAGATTAATTTTTACCCCAAAGTTCATAATTTCATATTTCATCGTTTCATTATTCAAAATTGTTGTAATCTCGAATCCCATTTTGTTCATGGTCATGAAGCTCTCTCAAAGTCCATATGGAATAAAGAGCATGGATAATGGTGGCAAGAATAGTTGGGCAACGCTCACAGAAAAAAGGTGCTAAATCCCAAAAATAAAAAGTCGAGTGAGGTTAACTCATAGTAAAAAAGAAAAGGGCAATCAATGAAGAGTAGTAAGAAAACTTGAAATACACAGCGATATCTGTATTTAGTTAAATTAAAATCAAAAGCATGATTATCATCTAGATCATTATGTTGCTCCTGTTTTGGGCATTTCAACACTAAGCACTTTAGTATACCTAATTCTGAATTATTATTATTTTGCAATTTATATCATTAAGTCCACGAAACTACACAGACAACATTTATTTCAAATTATGAGCTTTTAAAATAGTTTATTATCTGTTAAGAAATAGTTTGAACCATGAATTAGTTTACTACAGGCATGTGCAGTGTGTACCTAGTTTTATTTTTCATTGCTTTGCTAAACTATTAATAATTTCATAATTTCTGCATTGTAAGTTTAAAATGTATTAAAGCATTATAGAATAATCAGTACATTACAATCTATTATTCCATGTTGTACACTAAATCATGTAAGTACACTGGTCAAAAGCATGACAGGAAGACATGGATATAATTGTTGATGTAACGAACAAATAATAAATTGTGCTAGGTTGCCCGAATGAAATTTTGTCAAAATAAATTGTAAAGCAACAATGACATGACATAACGGACAAAGGAAAAAAAAAGTAGGGTGCTTACCTCAAATCGAACATTCAAGGACCGAGCGGACCATAAAGGGAGAGGAAGGCAGGAGAGCCGCAGGGAGAACAATGGTGGGAAATGATCGGAAACAACGTGGAAACACTTGATTTTACAAACTGCGCAGAGGGTTTATAGAGGAGGAGGTGCAATGGCAAGGAGAGGTAAATCTGCTACCAAGATTGTGGGCAGGCAGTGGTTGGGTATGGGACGAGGCATGAGGCGCTAGGGGAAAATGAAGGCGGAGGACATAGGGAATAAAAACAAAGATGAGTATTATTTGAAGAAAAGGAACTGTAACTTAGCTATTAGGTAGCGTTTGTTTATTTTGTGTTTTGCATTTTTAGTTTTCGGCGTTAATTATGAAAGTTGTGAAGATTTGAAATGTAGTGGTGGTGATGGATCAAAGGGAAAGAGAGTGACGGAGGGGACCGCGGGAATGGTGGATAGACGGATTTGTTATTGTCATTCCCTTGTTTCTTAAAATATGAAAAATAATAAAAAGTTGTTTTCTGTTTTGTGTGTTAACTCCGTTTTGTAAAACGGTCATTTTTCACGATATATGTGCATTGTCGGTATTTTTGTATGTGTGAAAACTCAAAATTGAAAAATCTAAACCAAACGCTACCTTACTTTTCCAGTCTGCCCAGGATTAAAACCAACCTTTTTAATATCAATTCAAGATCTAGTTGTGGGTAATGTTAAACGTTTGGCTCATATATGGTAGGCCTAAGACGGATGTCTATTTTGCATATTAATATAGTATAATAAGCTGGATGTAAAAAAATTGTTTTTTACAATGGAAGCATAAGAACCGTGAATTAAAAAAAAATAGGCTTTCTTGTATCTGCTCAAAGACAATGTTTATGCATTTGGAACAAAAATTTACCCTTATCTCTAAAGGATTTCACAATCATAGTATTCATCGTATCAGCACCATTTAGCGAATTTAGAAAAACTACATCGCAAGGTATGATCGTGCAATATTGTACCAGGTATAAAACTAAAATTAGATACGAAACAGATTATTGCCATTTACAAAGTATAATAATCTAGAATATATCTTGTTGTGACGTGTTCATATAAAGAATAAGTTTTCAAAAAAAAAAAATCATGAAGGCTGATTTTAATCAAAGGTTAAATTATATTTGCTATAAAAGAGAAAAAATCATTAATAACAAACTTTCTGGTAGGCTTTTGGTATGAATAAGCGCTAATATGTTTATAAATAGCGATCACGTGTCCATTAATATTTGAAAACTGTCAAGTAAAATCAGGTTTCGTGTGTTTTTCGACCTAGATTAATAAATATCTAAATCGTTTCAAAGAAATTATAATAGGTGAAAATACGTCTTTCTTACCAACACATCCTTTCAATTTTTTTAATGACCAATTAGGACTTTGTTATCATTTGTTTTCGGACAAATTGACACGATTTGTAACAAACTGGAAATGCGAGCCAATTTAAAATTTTTATTTTGGCAATTTTGATGAATTTTGAATATTTAAAATGATTATTTTAAATAATATCAACGAGAAATTTATTTTGAATGTAATTAGAACGTATTGTTTTATATATGCCATCGTTAGAATATAAATATTTTATTTTAATTATAAAAGGAATTGAAAATGGCGCGGTAGTTCGATAATTCGATTTCAAACTTCAAATGAATGTACAAGATTCAAAATAACCCGGATTTTAGTGAAATAAAAAATATTTGAATCTAATTGAGAATATTTTTCCAACGAATCCGAAAAATTGAAATTTCATAGCGGGAATCAAAAGATATGTCCAGTTGAAGATTCAGAATAGTCGCTATGGAATTTTAGCCCTTAAAAATGGAAATTTTGCAAACGACCTCAGATTTCGACGAAACCACTTTTGTTGGATCCGTGATGTAAAGTTATTACTAGATTCCAACTTTCATAATTTTTTGAATCAATATGTGAGCGTGGCAAAGGAAAACGCGTTTGACCAGTTTCAGTTGATTTTAATCGACTGGAAAATGGGCATTTTTCAAACGGTCTCAGAATTTGACGAAACTAGTTTTGTTAGGATTGTATCGTCAATATGAAGCTAGAAAATATTTTTCTGGAATTTTTTGAGTCAGTATGTGGCCCCGATAAATTGAAATGTGCGTTTAAATTCAATATATAGAGTTATATTTTGATTTTGACGAGTTTGACTTATGTGCTTGTTGCTGTTGCGGGGCGCCTCGGTTAGATCGGACGATCCAGGTCCGGTGGAGTCATTCGTTGGCTTATTTACGCCCCATAGGGCGGGGAAACGCAGTGTTCAGGAATTTTAATCCACATCGGTGGACCGGCCCTGACGATCCAAAGGCTTAACTGAGTACTTGCCTGAGACACGGGCTAGATTGTCTCAAATTCGGTAGAGGACGATCCCTTGCCTCGGTTCATAGATGGAAATCCAATTTCCAAATACGTGATGTTTCGATTTCAGTTGTAATCCTATATATGGCGACATAGTGGGAAGGGGCGCTTATGCCGTCTAAGATTGATACTTATGATTTGAAATTGTTTTTGACACTATACACCTATAGTACTATCAAAATAATCTGTTTTAAACGTATCAAGCATTATTTGGCTATTATAAGGTAAAAACCCTATCCTCCGGCTTGCGTTGCATTGTGTGATGGGACCTAGGTCTTATAATAGCTTCATTATTTCTTTATTTAGCATTGCGCTGTTGTTTTATGCACTGATATTCTTGGGAGGAAACCCGTTCCGTGTTATACGGCGTGGTCCCTTGATTTACCTAACTTTAAAATAAAGATTAATAACTGTTTTAGTTTTCACACCAGTCCCATGACTGACCTGGAGTTTATTGTTTTAACCTAAACTCTGGGTGCCCTTATTTTGACACGGGCAGCTAGTAGTTTTGGTTTTGCAGATTTATATTCACAGGAACCTGGTTTACAACTGGAACGATATCCGGAAAGCTTTGTATCCGTGTATCTTCTTCAGTTGTATTTTGTATTATTTTCTGCTGCTATGTAATGTATTGTAATCTCTTATATTTATCGAATGTATTTTATTCATTTATGCTCTGTATATTCTTGTATCTGATGGAATTGTTGTAATTAACAATGAAATGTTCTTTTGTCTGCGTTCTAATTTGTCGTGTTCTCAAAACAATCAGGCGTTTCGAACGGTCTGGGTCGGTTTAGCGACTGATTCGGATCGAGCAAAATTTCCGGTCGCTACACGATTAATCTCATGTTTTACGTGTCTTCCCATATTAGTCCAGAGTTTGGATTATTTATAATTAATTCCAAGCTTGGGGTATCTTCCCATATTTATCCCGTCTACCTGTTAACCTGTTATAGCAGGTTTCAAGCTTTAACTTTTCCAAATCAAACTCTCTATCGCTAACATAAAGCTACTCCAGATGGATCTCAACAATCTCTTTTACACTTTTCACTTACAATCTCAACAAACCCTCTATCGCTAACATGAAGCTTCTCCATATTGATTTGGGAAAGCTAAAGCTTAAACCTGCTATAACAGGTTAACAGGTAGACGAGATTAATATGGGAAAGAACCCCCAAACTTGGAATTAATTAAAAATAATCCAAACTCTAGATTAATATGGAAAAACACGTGGAACTTGGGATTAATCGTGTCAATTATTCCTTTGTTTTCAGTAATTTGTTATTTTTCAAAACTAACACAATGTAGTGGTCAGATGCCAATATTACCAATGAATATTTTCTTGAGTACAATCAATAACAAAATGACTTTTTAACTTAGATATCACATAATACCTAAGAGTAAATACAGCTTTTATATATATATATATATATTGTGTGTGTGTAATATATCTATGTATGTATGTACGTACGTTACTTCAGTTTTTTTCCTACATAGCATGAATTTATACAAAGCTCATCTTGTTTATGAGAAAAAAAGAGAGTAAGTACTCATAAATTATACGCACATACACATTATTCTCATTTGGTTCATTAAATAGTGCAAGGTTAAAATACATATGTTGGAACACCTTAAAAAGTGTTAATCTGTTATGGTTGTAAAATGGATTCATAGTTCCACTGAATTTCATAATAGAAACTATATTGCAGTTTCATGCCTGCACTGAAATGTAAAATGATTACCATATCGTTGATTACGAGCATGGTATTGTTTATTTAGAAGGAGCAGTTAATGCACTAATAAGAAGACAATCAATGCACTTGAAAATTAATATCACCAGCATTCATTCCAAACGGGATATTATTTACATAAAAGGTGCACTTAATATGATGGAAAAAAGACAATTAAACTATTTAACAGTAAATATAAATCACCGATTTTATTTTTCAATATATGAAATTTGTTTATAGATGTTGAATAAGAATATAAAATGCTCTATAAAAGAAAATAAATTGTGAGATATTAATTTTCAGGGGTTTCTAGGGAGAAGGAAAAGCTAAGAGAAAAAATTAGTTTCAAGGACAAAAAGTTCAGATTTTAGGCTCAGAGACACTTTTTAGTGTAAATCAAGAAATTCAAGGCCCATCACCATTTCTTCTTTTACACTAAAGTTTGTCCTTCAGCTTAAAATCCAAATTTGTTGTCCTCCAGCCTAAGTTTTTCTCTAACTTTTTCCTTTTGCCTATTTTCCTATATAAACAATTGCTTTCATTTATTTTATCAAATACAACAAATAAACATACCAAGATAAATGCCACTACATTTCCATAAAACCCTTGATAATTCAATTTGATCCAAAATACAGCGGTACATTTCGATCTTTATTTGAACAAATTAAAACAAAACCATTTTAAATGTTGAAAAGTTTTTTTGTTAGTTTTGATATCAATTATAAAAAGACTATGAATATAGAACTACTCTTTATATGCAGTGAAAATGTGAGCCAACTTAGAACCAAGATTGTTGACATTTTTGTTTACCAAGAACACCGTATAGATGCATCAAAACAAATACATATATTTTGTAATAAAAACATGAAACTATATCAGAGGTAATGGACATCTGCGAGTGAAAAGTCATTTGGGTTTATCCAAACAACGATATATAAGCAATTTAGACTATTACCAATTTATTATTTCAATTTGAATTCATGTGCAAATAAATTGCCTTATATAAAATCAATTACGGAAAATGCATGCATATATGCATGTACATATGTACGGACAGTAGTGAAAATAAATTAAACATTAAAAGTACAAAAAGTGGTTTAAAAACTAAATTATACACACCTAAATTAAGTTCTTATTTAAATTAAATATAATAAAATAAATAATATGTACACGCATCTTATTACAAAAAAGACATATTTGGATAGTCATTTTCATTTAGGTAAAGAAATTAACTTTATTCCAAAGGAATGCATACGTGTTTATGCATTTAAATAAAAGCGCATAAAAATACAAAATTATTCACAATAAAATCAACATTTGGGAATAAAAATGTAACAACTCTGTTTTCCATGTCTGAATTATACGCATGTTTATGATTTGTAGTGATTTGTTGAATTAAATAAATGAATTCATTGTCGATACCGAATATAATATTATATGGATAATTGAAACAGTTGAAACCAAATTAATCTTAATTCGATGATAAATTAATGACTAAAAATAAGTGAACATCAAATGAACCAAAACTATAAAATTATCATGGCTTAGTTTATATAATATAACAATAATAAATTAGAACGAAAACGAGGCCTAAACCATTTGGGCTAAAGCGGGTATCTATTACTTCTTTGTCTCTTGAAATCTTCTTATTTTAGTTTCTAGAAGGGCATCAAACTTTAAAACAAAAGCGGGCCTCGTTACTTTACCGTCCCCAAATTGTCACATCCCTAATCCTCCTCACAAAAGAAAAACAGACGACAGAATCCCCTTTTTTTCCAATTTCACCGATTTTGAAAAAAGAAAAAAGAAAAAAAAGAGGGATCGCGCTCGCCATTAGAGATGGCGAGCACGTCCAAGCGGAGAGGGGAGGCGGCTTCCAAATTGCTGCCAAAAATCGACAGCGAGGGAGGAGAATTTCCTAAGATGGCTTGCACGTGGGAATAGGTGTTTAAGGGAGACGAGTTCAATGATGTTTTATGTGATGGCAGTGGGCGAATGGAGAAGATTGTGTGGAAGTCTCAGGTGGTTGGTGCAAAGATGGAAGGAGAAGTAAGTAAGGGTGAGCGATAGTTCTGGAAGGCTGGAGATGTTCATTATGATGCATATAAATGTTCATGCTATTAGGTGAGTTTTCACCTTACTCACATCTATGTCTTCACTCATAATAGTTATATCTTTGCATATCATTGTGTGATTGGGTTGAATTGCTTGGATGAATGAATTGTTTGAATTGCTTGGATGAATGAATTGGTTGAATTGATATTGTTGTCATCTAATTGTTTATGAAATTCAATTGATCAATGCATTTTGTGTCGGTTTGATGTTTTAATATAGAGGGGAAGTTATCAATTTTATTTTCAATCTATATTTATATAAATTGTCTATTTTGATGATTGATTTATTCTGTGATATTAAATAAATTGAGAAGTCTATGTGTGTGTGTATACACACACACACACACACATGTTTGTATAAGTAAATATTAGCGTTTAATCTATGTTATTGGAAAAATATATGTATGCTATTTAATTTGATTATATGTATGCTGTCAAACTTATACTTTTAATTAAATATTCTATTTTAGAATAAATCCTATATGGTTTGTACGACCACCTTAAATATTTTACAACCGTTTAGAATAAATTACTTGAGAAGTTTTCATTTTATTATTGTAACAACCCGTAAAATGCGAGCCAGTTTGAAATTTTTATTTTGGCCATTTTAGCGAATTTTGATTATTTAAAATGAATTATTTTAAATAGTATCGATGAGAAATTTATTTTGAATATAATTCGAACGTATATATTATACGCATCGTCGTTAGAATATAAATATTTATATATATAATTATAAATAGAATTGAAAAAGGCGCGGTAGTTCGATAATTCGATTTCAAACTTCAATTGAATGTACCGGGTGCAAAACAATCCGGATTTTAGTGAAACCAAAAATAATGGAATCTAATAGTGAATATCTTTCCAACGAATCCGAAAAATCAAAAGTTCGTAGCGGGAATCAAAAGATATGTCCAGTTGAAAATTCTGAATAGTCGCTATGGAATTCAGGCCCTTAAAAATGGACATTTTGCAAACGACCTCGGATTTCAACGAAACCACTTTTGTTGGGTCCGTGATGTTGAATTATTGTTAGATTCCAAATTTCATAATTTTTCGAATCAATATGTGAGCGTGGCAAAGGAAAATGCGTTTGACCATTTTCAGTGGATTTTAATCGACTGGAAATTGGCCATTTCTCAAAAGGTCTCAGAATTCGACGAAACTAGTTTTGTTAGGACCGTATCGTCGATACGAAGCTAGAAAATATTTTTCTGGAATTTTTCTAGTTAGTATGTGACCCCGGTAATTTGAAATGTGCGTTTAAAATTCAATATAATGATTTAAATGAAAATTCAAAAGGAAACTGATAATAACGATCAAATCAGCTTGCGATACATATCCCATTGTGTTCGGAATGGGGGTTAAACGCTATGGACGACAGGCGGTGGGCCTCGTTTCGTGGTCGTGGGTAAAAGTCAACTTTTTGAAAAATTAAATAATAAAACAATTAAAATAAATTTTAATTTCCCCCTCCCTCCTTCCTTTATATCCTTTTTGGCCCCCCCCCTTTGTTTAAAATTCAATCGTTCAGAGAAATAAAAAAAAAAAAAAAAACCTAAATCGGATCGCCGCCCCCCCTCCAGACTTCGCCGTCGCCTCAACCCGAAGCCGTCGCCTCACCCCGCAGCCTCCGCCTCCACCTCGAAACCCTCGAACACCCCCAGTCGAATCACATCGCGACACCTCGAAGCTCGCGAAGACGTCGCGCCACCCCCCCCCCCCCCCTCGAAGCACCTCCACGCTGCCACCACCGTTCGAACCCTGCCGCCGACGAACTGCGAAGTTCTTCCCCCCTGTAAGTATTTCCTTTTATTTTTATTATTATTTTATTTTTATTTTATTTAAACGTAATTTAAAAACTGAATTTATAAAATTAGGTTTAAAAACTGAAAATTAAAAACCGATTTTATAAAAGCAAGTTAAAACAGATTTTTTTTAAAAGTATAGAAAAACTGAATTTTTAAAGTATATAAAACTGTTTTTTTAAAAGTATAGAAAAACTGAATTTTTAAAAGTATATAAAACTGATTTTATCTTAAGGTTTAAAATAAGGAAAAAGGTTTTAACTTTAATATAAGAAAAAGGTTTTAACTTTAATATAAGAAAAAGGTTTTAACTTGAAATAGGAAAAAGGTTTTAACTTTGAAATAAAAATTCGATTTTTATCTATTGAACTTTGAAATAAAAATTCGATTTTTATCTATTGAACTTTGAAATAAAAATTCGATTTTTATATATTGAATAGCGAACTAAAAATTCGATTTTTATATATTGAATAGCGAAGTAAAAATTCGATTTTTATATATTGAATAGCGAAGTAAAAATTCGATTTTTATATATTGAATAGCGAACTAAAAATTCGATTTTTATATATTGAATAGCGAAGTAAAAATGTGATTTTTACATATGTAGAGGATACGGGCAAAGAAAGTGAAAGGAGGCGAAACGACGAAGACTTCTGCAAATGAAGAGCCGTGGAGCTAGGATAGCTATATGTGAGAATTTCTCACCTTTCAATTTCTTTTCTAATTATATATATATACTAGGATGCAGACGGTGCTTAGTAGCACCCGACACAATCGTCCACAGACCATGGACTTGTTTGTTTGACTGTTTGGTGATTGATTGCGATATTGGTTTGAATGTGGTTTGTGGTGTGAAAAATCGAATCGATAAATTGGTTAGGATTAGACGTGCGCCGTTATAAGGCGAAGGAGTAAGGCTAGGTTAGACCCTTACTCCAAATCTTGTGGTTTGCATAATGAAATTGATTTGATTGATGAGTGAATGGCGTGGGCCTTCACTAGACCGGGGATAAGGCTAGGCCTTGTCCCGTTTCTAGTATCGTGCCGTTATGCCGCCGAAATTTTCTAAAATATGTTAGAAAAATAAAAATATCATTTTATTTAAAGAATGAACTGAATAGAAATTCATATGTTGAAATAAAATGTTTTATCGTTAAAAATATAATTTTTAACGTGAATGTGAATAAATAAATATTCATTTACAAACCGGACGGTTTGTTTATGTACACCTATTTGAAGGACATGGATTGGGTCGATAAATTTTACACATCGCCCAACTGCACAAATAAAATATGTGTTTGATTGTTTGAAACCCCACACGGGTGTTGGGATGAAATTTGAAGTTCACTCATCCTGATTCATTGAATATGTCGATCGATTGATTGACAGGCTGTTATAAGCGTTGAATATCTATATTTGATGCTTATACAGTGTAGTGCACTTTGGTTGATGGTTGATTATTTTTCAATGCTATTATATACATGTGTTGTATGAAAATCCATATAATTAATTTTATATGGTAATTGATTGGGCCTCATTCCAGTTTAGAAATAGAAATATTTGAAATAGAAATATTTGAAATAGAATATTTGAAAATAGAAATTTATGAAGCCGTGTTGATTAGATTGACGCCATTTTGACGTGAACGATATTTATATCAATTTTAATCGATTTCAAAGTGAATTGAAAACGAATTCAAAGTGAATTGAATTGAAAACGAATTCAAAGTGAATTGAATTGAAAACGAATTCAAAGTGAATTGAATTGAAAACGATTTCGAAATGAATTGAATTGAAAGTGATTTCGAAATGAATTGAATTGAAAGTGATTTCGAAATGAATTGAATTGAAAGTGATTTCGAAATGAATTGAATTGAAAGTGATTTCGAAATGAATTGAATTGAAAGTGATTTCGAAATGAATTGAATTGAAAGTGATTTCGAAATGAATTGAATTGAAAGTGATTTCGAAATGAATTGAATTGAAAACGATTTCGAAATGAATTGAATTGAAAGTGATTTCGAAATGAATTGAATTGAAAACGATTTCGAAATAAATTGAAAACGAATTCGAATTGAATTGAAAGTGAATTGAAATGAATTCAAATTGAATTGAAATTTGAATTGAATAGAAATGAATTTTAAAACGAATTTATAAAGAAGAATTCAATTTTGATTTGAATTGAAAAGGAAGTTGAAATTGTTTTTGAAACGAATTCAAAACTATTTATATAATTCGTTTTAAATAGAAATCGACGAAATATATATTATATATATTATATATATAATATAATGGCCTGAATAGAACGCGCCGCGCCGCGGCAGTTCGTGAATTTTGACCATTTATTTCAAACGGACATTACGGGAGATCCGACCGTCGGATTCTCCTATAACCGGAACCGTTGGGTTCGTATCGAAAAGAGCTTTCTAATGAATGTTAGAAATTTGAAATCTAACGGTTGGATTTGGAGATACGTCCAAATCAAATTCAAAAAAGGTCGCTGTAAGTGCAGTTCGATGGCCGTTAATGGAAATCGACTGTACGGGCCTTGATAAAATTATTAAAAATAGTAATAATTTGTGTAAAATCATAAGAAATGATTTGTGAAAGTTTGGGATGAAATACTCCATAGTTGAAAAGGTAAAAATAGATTTTTATCGAAATGAAATAGTTTTGAACTAGAATTATAATTCTATTTATTTTAAATAAATAAATTGAATTTGAAATGGTTTTGAAAATAACCAAAATTTCCAATGATTGCATTGGAGTGGATTTGAATCGAAATTTTCTTCGGAATATTTCGATGTTGGAATTCGTGATATTACAGGTGTTGTTATGGAAATTTGAAAGATATATATTTGTATCGTTATTTCCAATACGACATTTGTTAGTTGTAGAATTCGATATTGAATATAAGCCGATATATTTTCTATTCAGAGCCTTGTATTGAATATCGAATTTGATTTGGGTTTGTCGTGAATGGTGTCTTCACTAACACTGTTCTTGAACCCAGTTGAGAAAAGATTAAATCTTTTTATTTAGATTTAATGAAGTGTACCAATTAAATGATATTTAATTGGAATTGAATTGGTATTGATTTTTGGGTTTATCGTGAACAGTGTTTTAAATAACACTTGTTCTTTAACCCGATAATTAATGGAATGTGATTTGGGTTTGTCGTGAATGGTGTCTTCACTAACACTGTTCTTGAACCCAGTTGAGAAAAGATTAAATCTTTTTATTTAGATTTAATGAAGTGTACCAATTAAATGATATTTAATTGGAATTGAATCGATATTGATTTTTGGGTTTATCGTGAACGGTGTTTTAAATAACACTCGTTCTTTAACCCGATAATTAATGATTGTGATTTTGGGTTTACCGTGAACCGTGTTTTAAATGACACTGATTCTTTAACCCAGTTAACGATTAAAACTAAGTGGAGTTTTAATGAATCTTTAATTAGATTGAAAAGATCGAAAATGGAGTATCACCAGTTTTGCTCCAGGCGATAGTTAAATCTTTAATTAGATTTGAACGTGAAATGGTAATTGAATTTACCGATAACACTGTGGTGTTAGATATGAAGTATTACCAGTTTTACTTCATGGGATGAATAGGTTGGGATTGGGAAATTAAAACAAATGATTACTTCGGTAAGGTTCGCTAATCCCGACTAGTTTGAATTGATATTCAAAAATGGATTAAAGAATAAATTCAAGGAATTTATCTTTGATAAAATTAATGGGAATCTTTCCCTATGAATGTGAAATTTAGAAACTAACTGTCGGTTAGCCAAGCAGAATGGTTTTCTGGATATTGATCTGATGTTGGTTTCGGCCTTCGGGGTTAATATTTGGGGAATTATTCTCTTGATTAATTTACGGTTAGTGACTAATGAATTGGAATGAGGCGTATGTTGTGTTTGTGTAACACTTTTATAAAATATACGCGAGTTATTCGGGAAGACCGGGTTTATCCCATTCTGAATAACTGATACGACGATAAGTCGAAGATGAAGACGATGGTCGAAGACCGGAAGTCTTCACGTCGTTTGGGTGATAACTGATGATCTTGATTGGGCTGTACACCCAAGAAGATGGAAACAGTTAGTGATCGTCCAGACGTACTTGGAGATCGATGGATATGCGGGGTACTAGGTGCCTCCGGTTTCGTTCAGACCCAGAACGGACTTGTAAATGGACTGTGTGTCTGACATCGGATTTCATTCTATGTGACTGATATCGGTTGCATAGAATGGTTTGCCTGTGTGGCATGCTAAGATGCAAATGATCAAGGCTTCTGTTGAAAAGCAAAGTCTTGTGGTGATGATCAAAGCACGGCCTTTGTGGCGTAGCTTTGTGTAACGTTTACCTCGCGTGTTTCACACCAGGTATGAACCAAAAACGGGAGACGGACCTCAGGGAGGGCATGCGTTTCTTTCTAGTTAGAAGTGGCGTCAGTGGTTTTACACGCCCTGACGAGTTTGACTTATGTGGTTGTTGCTGTTGCGAGGCGCCTCGGATTGATCGGTCGTTCTCGAACCGATGGAGCCATTCGTTGGCTCGTTTACGCCCCAAAGGGCGGGGAAACGCAGTGTTCAGGCATTTTAATCCACATCGGTGGACCGGCCCTGACGATCCAAAGGCTTGACAGAGTACTTGCCTGAGGCTCGGACTAGACAGTCTCGAATCGGTTGAGGACTATCTTTTGCCTCGGTTCATAGACGGAAATCCAATTTCCAAATACGTGACATTTGCGTTTTTATTTGTAAACCTATATATGGCAACATGATATATGGTACCCATGCCGCCTATGATTGATACTTATGATTTGAAGTTGTTTTATGCACTATGCACTTATAATAGTATCAAATGATTTGTTTTAAACGTATCAAGCATTCTTTGGCTGTTATAAGGGAAAACCCTATCCCCCGGCTTGCGTTGCATTGTGTGATAGGACCTGGGTCTTATAACAGCTTCATTTTTCTTTATTTAGCATTGCGCTGTTCGTTTTATGCACTGGTATTCTTGGGAGGAAACCCGTTCCGTGTTATACGGCGTGGTCCCTTGATTTACCTAATGATTTAAAATAAAGATTAATAACTGTTTTAGTTCTCACACCAGTCCCATGACTGACCTGGAGTTTATTGTTTTAACCTAAACTCTGGGTGCCCTTATTTTGACACGGGCAGCTAGTAGTTTTGGTTTTGCAGATTTATATTCACAGGATCCTGGTTTACAGCTGGAACGATATCCGGAAAGCTTTGTATCCGTATATCTTCTTCTAGTTGTGTATTGTATTATTTTCCGCTGCCATGTATTTAAATGTAATTTAAATCTCTGATATTTCTGTGTAATATTCATTTATACTCTGTATATTCTTGTAATCTGATGTACTGTTGTTATATATAGTGAAATGTTCTTCTGTATGAGTTCTGTTTTGTCCTGTTCTCAAACGATAGGGCGTTTCGAACGGCCTGAATCGGTTTAGCGACTGGTTCGGACCGAGCGAAATTCCTTGCCGTCACATTTGGTATCAGAGCTTTGGTTTACAAAGCAGAGAACAAGGCACATTAGAACCATATGAAAGAATTCATCAGATATTGGGTTAGTAATATCCAATTAGAATGACTCGTTAGAAATGGGATCAGTAGTATCCTAGAACGAGTGTGAAGAGTATATTTTTAAAGTGAAAACAAATTTTGTTTTGAAAATTTAAATCAATTATTCGTAGTTGATTATTTATTTATATTGATTTTGGACAATTCAGTATATAAAGAATTTGCATATACGCCTTGCAAACGTATATTCAAAGTTTTAATATACTGGATAGATATGGAATCACATTCTAGTCGCCCGGAGATGGTACTGATGATTGTCATGACATCATCAGTATTTATGTTCGTGTTTCGAAGGTGTGATTTTCTATATATTTCCATTAGACTGGTGTGAGAACCAAATCTTATATAGCTAGAATATATTGTTGTGATTTGGCATCAAAAACATGATTTTGTATATGTATCAAAGTTATCAATTTGAAAACTCTAATCCACTAATTGATTGATGTTTGTGTTGTTTGTTTATTTGTTTGCTAATTTTGAACCATTTAGCCTAACTGAATCAAATATTGAATTATATTGAAAATTGGTCGCATATGCTTGCATATACATATACTTACATTGAACAGGTCATAGCAAGGAGGCTAGAGCAGAGAATAAAATTTGTTTGTCCGACAAATAGGTACATGTTTACTACATAATTTCCTGTTTTGTTTGGGTGATGATGATTTTGTGAGCCTATTGGCTAGCCGCTTGGCTTTTTCTTTTTCTTTTTGAGATCTGAAGGACCGGGGAAGCTATTTGAAATTCCCCGATGCTCCCGGTGCAGGGGAGGTTATGGCGAAATTTTTCGAAAATTTAGGGTGTTAGCCAAATTTTTGAAATTTTAGAAAATTCTCAGAAACTGAAGAGTTGGAGAATGGAAGCCAGATCGAGCGTAGGGCTGATTAATCAAACCACTTTCGACTTTGTTCCTTTTCGGGGACGAAAAGTTTTAAGTGGGGGAGATTGTAACAACCCGTAAAATGCGAGCCAGTTTGAAATTTTTATTTTGGCCATTTTAGCGAATTTTGATTATTTAAAATGAATTATTTTAAATAGTATCGATGAGAAATTTATTTTGAATATAATTCGAACGTATATATTATACGCATCGTCGTTAGAATATAAATATTTATATATATAATTATAAATAGAATTGAAAAAGGCGCGGTAGTTCGATAATTCGATTTCAAACTTCAATTGAATGTACCGGGTGCAAAACAATCCGGATTTTAGTGAAACCAAAAATAATGGAATCTAATAGTGAATATCTTTCCAACGAATCCGAAAAATCAAAAGTTCGTAGCGGGAATCAAAAGATATGTCCAGTTGAAAATTCTGAATAGTCGCTATGGAATTCAGGCCCTTAAAAATGGACATTTTGCAAACGACCTCGGATTTCAACGAAACCACTTTTGTTGGGTCCGTGATGTTGAATTATTGTTAGATTCCAAATTTCATAATTTTTCGAATCAATATGTGAGCGTGGCAAAGGAAAATGCGTTTGACCATTTTCAGTGGATTTTAATCGACTGGAAATTGGCCATTTCTCAAACGGTCTCAGAATTCGACGAAACTAGTTTTGTTAGGACCGTATCGTCGATACGAAGCTAGAAAATATTTTTCTGGAATTTTTCTAGTTAGTATGTGACCCCGGTAATTTGAAATGTGCGTTTAAAATTCAATATAATGATTTAAATGAAAATTCAAAAGGAAACTGATAATAACGATCAAATCAGCTTGCGATACATATCCCATTGTGTTCGGAATGGGGGTTAAACGCTATGGACGACAGGCGGTGGGCCTCGTTTCGTGGTCGTGGGTAAAAGTCAACTTTTTGAAAAATTAAATAATAAAACAATTAAAATAAATTTTAATTTCCCCCTCCCTCCTTCCTTTATATCCTTTCTGGCCCCCCCCCCTTTGTTTAAAATTCAATCGTTCAGAGAAATTAAAAAAAAAAAAAAACCTAAATCGGATCGCCGCCCCCCCTCCAGACTTCGTCGTCGCCTCAACCCTAAGCCGTCGCCTCACCCCGCAGCCTCCGCCTCCACCTCGAAACCCTCGAACACCCCCAGTCGAATCACATCGCGACACCTCGAAGCTCGCGAAGACGTCGCGCCACCCCCCCTCGAAGCACCTCCACGCTGCCACCACCGTTCGAACCCTGCCGCCGACGAACTGCGAAGTTCTTCCCCCCTGTAAGTATTTCCTTTTATTTTTATTATTATTTTTATTTTATTTAAACGTAATTTAAAAACTGAATTTATAAAATTAGGTTTAAAAACTGAAAATTAAAAACCGATTTTATAAAAGCAAGTTAAAACAGATTTTTTTTAAAAGTATAGAAAAACTGAATTTTTAAAGTATATAAAACTGTTTTTTTTAAAGTATAGAAAAACTGAATTTTTAAAAGTATATAAAACTGATTTTATCTTAAGGTTTAAAATAAGGAAAAAGGTTTTAACTTTAATATAAGAAAAAGGTTTTAACTTTAATATAAGAAAAAGGTTTTAACTTGAAATAGGAAAAAGGTTTTAACTTTGAAATAAAAATTCGATTTTTATCTATTGAACTTTGAAATAAAAATTCGATTTTTATCTATTGAACTTTGAAATAAAAATTCGATTTTTATATATTGAATAGCGAACTAAAAATTCGATTTTTATATATTGAATAGCGAAGTAAAAATTCGATTTTTATATATTGAATAGCGAAGTAAAAATTCGATTTTTATATATTGAATAGCGAAGTAAAAATTCGATTTTTATATATTGAATAGCGAACTAAAAATTCGATTTTTATATATTGAATAGCGAAGTAAAAATGTGATTTTTACATATGTAGAGGATACGGGCAAAGAAAGTGAAAGGAGGCGAAACGACGAAGACTTCTGCAAATGAAGAGCCGTGGAGCTAGGATAGCTATATGTGAGAATTTCTCACCTTTCAATTTCTTTTCTAATTATATATATATACTAGGATGCAGACGGTGCTTAGTAGCACCCGACACAATCGTCCACAGACCATGGACTTGTTTGTTTGACTGTTTGGTGATTGATTGCGATATTGGTTTGAATGTGGTTTGTGGTGTGAAAAATCGAATCGATAAATTGGTTAGGATTAGACGTGCGCCGTTATAAGGCGAAGGAGTAAGGCTAGGTTAGACCCTTACTCCAAATCTTGTGGTTTGCATAATGAAATTGATTTGATTGATGAGTGAATGGCGTGGGCCTTCACTAGACCGGGGATAAGGCTAGGCCTTGTCCCGTTTCTAGTATCGTGCCGTTATGCCGCCGAAATTTTCTAAAATATGTTAGAAAAATAAAAATATCATTTTATTTAAAGAATGAACTGAATAGAAATTCATATGTTGAAATAAAATGTTTTATCGTTAAAAATATAATTTTTAACGTGAATGTGAATAAATAAATATTCATTTACAAACCGGACGGTTTGTTTATGTACACCTATTTGAAGGACATGGATTGGGTCGATAAATTTTACACATCGCCCAACTGCACAAATAAAATATGTGTTTGATTGTTTGAAACCCCACACGGGTGTTGGGATGAAATTTGAAGTTCACTCATCCTGATTCATTGAATATGTCGATCGATTGATTGACAGGCTGTTATAAGCGTTGAATATCTATATTTGATGCTTATACAGTGTAGTGCACTTTGGTTGATGGTTGATTATTTTTCAATGCTATTATATACATGTGTTGTATGAAAATCCATATAATTAATTTTATATGGTAATTGATTGGGCCTCATTCCAGTTTAGAAATAGAAATATTTGAAATAGAAATATTTGAAATAGAATATTTGAAAATAGAAATTTATGAAGCCGTGTTGATTAGATTGACGCCATTTTGACGTGAACGATATTTATATCAATTTTAATCGATTTCAAAGTGAATTGAAAACGAATTCAAAGTGAATTGAATTGAAAACGAATTCAAAGTGAATTGAATTGAAAACGAATTCAAAGTGAATTGAATTGAAAACGATTTCGAAATGAATTGAATTGAAAGTGATTTCGAAATGAATTGAATTGAAAGTGATTTCGAAATGAATTGAATTGAAAGTGATTTCGAAATGAATTGAATTGAAAGTGATTTCGAAATGAATTGAATTGAAAGTGATTTCGAAATGAATTGAATTGAAAGTGATTTCGAAATGAATTGAATTGAAAGTGATTTCGAAATGAATTGAATTGAAAACGATTTCGAAATGAATTGAATTGAAAGTGATTTCGAAATGAATTGAATTGAAAACGATTTCGAAATAAATTGAAAACGAATTCGAATCGAATTGAAAGTGAATTGAAATGAATTCAAATTGAATTGAAATTTGAATTGAATAGAAATGAATTTTAAAACGAATTTATAAAGAAGAATTCAATTTTGATTTGAATTGAAAAGGAAGTTGAAATTGTTTTTGAAACGAATTCAAAACTATTTATATAATTCGTTTTAAATAGAAATCGACGAAGTATATATTATATATATTATATATATAATATAATGGCCTGAATAGAACGCGCCGCGCCGCGGCAGTTCGTGAATTTCGACCATTTATTTCAAACGGACATTACGGGAGATCCGACCGTCGGATTCTCCTAAAACCGGAACCGTTGGGTTCGTATCGAAAAGAGCTTTCTAATGAATGTTAGAAATTTGAAATCTAACGGTTGGATTTGGAGATACGTCCAAATCAAATTCGAAAAAGGTCGCTGTAAGTGCAGTTCGATGGCCGTTAATGGAAATCGACTGTACGGGCCTTGATAAAATTATTAAAAATAGTAATAATTTGTGTAAAATCATAAGAAATGATTTGTGAAAGTTTGGGATGAAATACTCCATAGTTGAAAAGGTAAAAATAGATTTTTATCGAAATGAAATAGTTTTGAACTAGAATTATAATTCTATTTATTTTTAAATAAATAAATTGAATTTGAAATGGTTTTGAAAATAACCAAAATTTCCAATGATTGCATTGGAGTGGATTTGAATCGAAATTTTCTTCGGAATATTTCGATGTTGGAATTCGTGATATTACAGGTGTTGTTATGGAAATTTGAAAGATATATATTTGTATCGTTATTTCCAATATGACATTTGTTAGTCGTAGAATTCGATATTGAATATAAGCCGATATATTTTCTATTCAGAGCCTTGTATTGAATATCGAATGTGATTTGGGTTTGTCGTGAATGGTGTCTTCACTAACACTGTTCTTGAACCCAGTTGAGAAAAGATTAAATCTTTTTATTTAGATTTAATGAAGTGTACCAATTAAATGATATTTAATTGGAATTGAATTGGTATTGATTTTTGGGTTTATCGTGAACAGTGTTTTAAATAACACTTGTTCTTTAACCCGATAATTAATGGAATGTGATTTGGGTTTGTCGTGAATGGTGTCTTCACTAACACTGTTCTTGAACCCAGTTGAGAAAAGATTAAATCTTTTTATTTAGATTTAATGAAGTGTACCAATTAAATGATATTTAATTGGAATTGAATCGATATTGATTTTTGGGTTTATCGTGAACGGTGTTTTAAATAACACTCGTTCTTTAACCCGATAATTAATGATTGTGATTTTGGGTTTACCGTGAACCGTGTTTTAAATGACACTGATTCTTTAACCCAGTTAACGATTAAAACTAAGTGGAGTTTTAATGAATCTTTAATTAGATTGAAAAGATCGAAAATGGAGTATCACCAGTTTTGCTCCAGGCGATAGTTAAATCTTTAATTAGATTTGAACGTGAAATGGTAATTGAATTTACCGATAACACTGTGGTGTTAGATATGAAGTATTACCAGTTTTACTTCATGGGATGAATAGGTTGGGATTGGGAAATTAAAACAAATGATTACTTCGGTAAGGTTCGCTAATCCCGACTAGTTTGAATTGATATTCAAAAATGGATTAAAGAATAAATTCAAGGAATTTATCTTTGATAAAATTAATGGGAATCTTTCCCTATGAATGTGAAATTTAGAAACTAACTGTCGGTTAGCCAAGCAGAATGGTTTTCTGGATATTGATCTGATGTTGGTTTCGGCCTTCGGGGTTAATATTTGGGGAATTATTCTCTTGATTAATTTACGGTTAGTGACTAATGAATTGGAATGAGGCGTATGTTGTGTTTGTGTAACACTTTTATAAAATATACGCGAGTTATTCGGGAAGACCGGGTTTATCCCATTCTGAATAACTGATACGACGATAAGTCGAAGATGAAGACGATGGTCGAAGACCGGAAGTCTTCACGTCGTTTGGGTGATAACTGATGATCTTGATTGGGCTGTACACCTAAGAAGATGGAAACAGTTAGTGATCGTCCAGACGTACTTGGAGATCGATGGATATGCGGGGTACTAGGTGCCTCCGGTTTCGTTCAGACCCAGAACGGACTTGTAAATGGACTGTGTGTCTGACATCGGATTTCATTCTATGTGACTGATATCGGTTGCATAGAATGGTTTGCCTGTGTGGCATGCTAAGATGCAAATGATCAAGGCTTCTGTTGAAAAGCAAAGTCTTGTGGTGATGATCAAAGCACGGCCTTTGTGGCGTAGCTTTGTGTAACGTTTACCTCGCGTGTTTCACACCAGGTATGAACCAAAAACGGGAGACGGACCTCAGGGAGGGCATGCGTTTCTTTCTAGTTAGAAGTGGCGTCAGTGGTTTTACACGCCCTGACGAGTTTGACTTATGTGGTTGTTGCTGTTGCGAGGCGCCTCGGATTGATCGGTCGTTCTCGAACCGATGGAGCCATTCGTTGGCTCGTTTACGCCCCAAAGGGCGGGGAAACGCAGTGTTCAGGCATTTTAATCCACATCGGTGGACCGGCCCTGACGATCCAAAGGCTTGACAGAGTACTTGCCTGAGGCTCGGACTAGACAGTCTCGAATCGGTTGAGGACTATCTTTTGCCTCGGTTCATAGACGGAAATCCAATTTCCAAATACGTGACATTTGCGGTTTTATTTGTAAACCTATATATGGCAACATGATATATGGTACCCATGCCGCCTATGATTGATACTTATGATTTGAAGTTGTTTTATGCACTATGCACTTATAATAGTATCAAATGATTTGTTTTAAACGTATCAAGCATTCTTTGGCTGTTATAAGGGAAAACCCTATCCCCCGGCTTGCGTTGCATTGTGTGATAGGACCTGGGTCTTATAACAGCTTCATTTTTCTTTATTTAGCATTGCGCTGTTCGTTTTATGCACTGGTATTCTTGGGAGGAAACCCGTTCCGTGTTATACGGCGTGGTCCCTTGATTTACCTAATGATTTAAAATAAAGATTAATAACTGTTTTAGTTCTCACACCAGTCCCATGACTGACCTGGAGTTTATTGTTTTAACCTAAACTCTGGGTGCCCTTATTTTGACACGGGCAGCTAGTAGTTTTGGTTTTGCAGATTTATATTCACAGGATCCTGGTTTACAGCTGGAACGATATCCGGAAAGCATTGTATCCGTATATCTTCTTCTAGTTGTGTATTGTATTATTTTCCGCTGCCATGTATTTAAATGTAATTTAAATCTCTGATATTTCTGTGTAATATTCATTTATACTCTGTATATTCTTGTAATCTGATGTACTGTTGTTATATATAGTGAAATGTTCTTCTGTATGAGTTCTGTTTTGTCCTGTTCTCAAACGATAGGGCGTTTCGAACGGCCTGAATCGGTTTAGCGACTGGTTCGGACCGAGCGAAATTCCTTGCCGTCACAATTATACTATGAAATTGTCTATGACCATAATTGGTATATTATTGTATTGATATTAGTACATAACATGTTTTATTAGTTTAAATAAATTTATGATAGATATTATGTTTCCCAGCATTTAAATCATCATTTAAATGTTATCTTGTTTTGTTCGTTTGCAAATTATGTTGGAATTATTTTACCTTTAAGACCGTTTTAGGAGATTTGAATATGATATCTATTTTTATGACTTAGCTATTTATTTTAGTTTTTGTGCTTATCTCATTTATTTTATTTTCTCCTATTCGCATTTTTAGTCTACGAATGATTCACTGCTGATAACGATTTGGTTTATGATTTGAATATGAACCAGTGATGACATCTATTATATGATTTTATGATGTTTATATTCTATGTAACAAGAAATTTGAATAAATAGTTTAGTGAAACCGTCTGGTATGGGACTTTCGGTGTCACTATCCTGGTTATTCATTAGACTTGTTATATAGAGTATTGAAGGATAAGTGTAGTGTAAACCATTGTCTATACCACTGTTTCAAATCTCGCAAATATCGCCCGAGATCTCTTCCGAGATCTTGTTTTGGGCTCCTTCCGAAACGAAACAACAAATATCACTCTAAATCTCCTTTCGAATATATCGCCCGAGATATTGCAATACCGAACGATATATCGACCGAGACGAACTACTAGAATATCGTCCGAGATCTTAGTTTTTTTGGTTAAAATTTAAATTTGTGCCAAAACTAGAACTATAATTAAAAAACTCAAATCTAGCCATATCAATCTTTTGTTATTTTACATTTGCATGTTAAATGACTATATTGTATATTCGTATATGTTTTACAATGCTTATGATTTTCATATTCGTCTTTTTACATACATGTTACTTATGAAATTATGTATTTTATGGTCTATTTATGCTAAAAAATTTAATGTTTTGGGTCCTTTTAATGTTTCCTATCTAACAATATTCTTGTTTTAAGCATATTACGATTTAGAATACGAATGATCTTTCGCAAAATAAAGAATAATAAAGTTATTTTGCATTTTAAGTTTAATTACTATGTTTTTGATAGCATTCATAAAAATCATTTTGTTAAAATATCATTTTTAACATATCATTTACCCCGAGATTGTTCTGATATGAACTTTCAGACCCGAGATGAAAATCCGAGATGAACACCCGAGTTAGACTCATCTCGTCCGTGATCTCCCCCGATACGAGACCGAGTCTATAAAATCCCCGAGATGAAACACGACCGATATCCGAGATTTAAAACCTTGGTCTATACTGAGAAGTCCTGAGCGACTATCTCCTTACCAGTACTAGATAGTCCTGAGCGGCTATCGAGATAGTCCTGAGTGACTATCCTGTATTAGACCTGAGAGTTTAACTTATGGAGATCTTAGTATCTTCTATTATAGGAATCAAAATTGTTTAGTACTGGTATATGATATTTTCATTGCACGTGCGGCTTTGCTGAGTCCCGCCATTGTTGATATGCGTGCGGCGTTACCGAGTCTCGCCAATGTTGATATTGATCAATGTGATCTTTTGTGATTTTTCTTATATTCGATGTGATTTACATATATGATTCTCGTTTATGATTTTATCATGTTATTGTATTTTGATGGCCTGTGAGCTATCGTATGATTGTGATGATTCTCTTTATGATCCCATCGTGTTATTGTATTTTGATAGCATGTGAGCTATCGGGTAATCGTGATATTTTGGCGATTCCATAATGCGTTATAATTCTTGAATGGGATTCATTTGAATAAGACTATGTTGTCCTTTGCATACGTTTTTATATGGTAATGCTTCCATAATATTTTAGCCATGAGGCATGAATCATTAATGTCGATATTTGAGAATTGAGTGAACCTAATGATTAGGTTTATGAAATGATCATTGTGGATTAAATAATGTTGTACCCCTTTTATGTTATTATTCTTGTTTAGAGCACCCAAACAATTTATAGTACTATAATGGATTTAAACATAGACTGATCCGTTTATTATTTATATAATACTGGGGTCAGACCGAGACATTAGAGGTTCATGGACATTGAGACCAGCTTGTATTTATTGGGCTTAGAAGAGTATAATAACATAGTATATCATTTACTATCATGTATTGTATGGATTGATGTATATATCGATGTGTAATAAGTAAAAATGTATAAAATGTTAAATATTATACATTATATTTTATCGATGCGATTAACTCTGTGATCTCTGTATTCATGTATATTCTATATTGTTCTGTCCTGGAGGCACACGTGTAATTGTTTTGAACCGACATTGATTACGAAAGAGTAAGTAATATTTCAGAAATTTTAGTACGTACCAGTGTTAGTCCAAGAGAATTTACACGTGTGTGCCCTTACAGCCTCGTTCTCCGTATTATCTGACGGTATTACTTAGTAATACTCTTGGATAATATGGGTATAGAGGTAGGGTGTTACAAATTGGTATCAGAGCGAGGTTTAGAACAATACGTTATATATGTATATAGTGAAAGAGACGTGTCTAGACCTTAGAAGTGACTTAGAGTCCGTGCCCCCATGGATGTGTGGTAGTTTTTGCTATAATTATATGATAGTAGTTTTTAGAAGCCGCCGCCTTGCAATTGAACCTTGAATGACTTCGTTACTTCTATGTTGATAACTTACTTGATTGTTGGAGATTGAAGATTATAAATGCCTCCTATCGAAAGTTTCTATAGGTGCCAACTTCGGTACAATTTTTCTGCTTTGATTTACTTGTATCATGTTCGATTAATGGAAATTACAATTGTTGAATAGTGTATATAGAGAATAATTTTGGCAAAAAAAAAGTCTTTATTGATTTCATATGTTTTGAAATTTAGATTTGAATACTTTAATTCATGAACTCTTTTCAACCATGGCGGTTGACTTTCTAGCACATGAATTTTGATTGATATTATCTGGTTTTGGTTTGTTCACTTCACTCTTTATAATTGATTGCTTCTTCAGAAAAGTATAGATATATTCATCTTTCTGTTTTATTTTATTCTCGAGCTTATGAACACTTCCTAATGTGCTTTTGCCCTCTGCATTTTCCCTTGCAGTTTTGTAGCATTTTGTTTTGTGCCTGTGCACCCTTAGCTGTTGCATCTCTACTGGATCGTGTTGTTTCTGAACATTTTTGTTTTGTGCGTGTTTTATATGCGCTTTTGCACGTTCTTCCTGTCTGGTTGAACCGTTGTTGCATTCGGGCTTTTGTTGTGTTGTAATTTGGAATTTTACTGTTTCTTTTTTTCTTATGCATCCTTTTGCAAGTTTTGGCCTTGTGTGTTTGAACACTAGGTACTATGTACCTGGTTGCATTTTTTTTCCATTGGCTTGTTACTTCATGCTGGAGTTGTGCACTTGCGCCTTTTTCCCTCCCTAGTGCATTAATTTGCTAGTTTGCATATTTATGGATAATCTTATTTTCTTTTCAACACTTGTGCACACTTGCGTGATAAACTCCTTTACTACTGGTTTTGGTCCAGATGCATGTGCATTCTATTTTAATTTTTTTTGATGGTTGCCTGCATAACCTGTTTATTGCTTTTTTTGGACTTGACTTTGAACACTTGCATATGCACAATACCTGATCATATGCACTGGTATATTTCTTGCTTTTATTTTGGTGTACATGACTTGTGACTTCACTCTTTACCTTAAATTGAGACTGAAATATATTGGAGCAAGAAGGTAGCAGACCAAATTCGAGTTTGTGTGTAAGAGGGTTGTATATGAGAGTGGAAAATAATATATTGTATACAAACAAGACAGAAGCCTGTGTGTACTAATTGAAACAGTATTGAAATACGGCGCTGCTGCTGTTAGCGGCAAGAGTAAGAAATAAAATAAAATGAAAATAATTATAATAACGAAAGTATTAAGGGACTGGTATGTGTAGCCATGTGTGGGTTATGTGCGCTTTCTAGTATTTGTTTCATTATGTAACAATTCATTTTCACATGCAATTATTAACTTTGTGTTTTGTGTGTGATTGAATTTGATTGTGCATTTTTTTTTGAACCTGCATTATATATATGTATATATATGTGTATGTGTGTATATATATATATTCCATATGTTTGTAATTTGAAACGTGTAAAAAAAAAAAGAAGAAGAAGAAGCCAGAACTTGCTAGCTCCAGTTTTGTTTTATTTGTTATAATAAGTATGCATGTTAGAAAGATCTATACATCTACAGTATATCATTATTCCCTTTGAAGTGCATGCCTCCATCCAAGTTTTGACTAGCCTCGGTCTTTGATGGAATAATATCATATTTATTGCTTTCTATGTTCATCTGTAGTTAATTCTGCTGCACCGTGACTGTGTAAAAAAACGACAAAGAAGCAACATAGGAATATTTAAATAAACAATACCAATGTTTTCAGTAAACAATGGAACAATTTATATGCGCCTCGGTTATTTTGCATTTCTTGCAAGTTAACCTTTTCTTGAGTTATGAATGCATGTAATACCTATATTGCGTATTGTTTATAACTATTTTGGGGATTTTAGTGGACCAGCAAAATGAAAATATAACCATAGCAAGTTTTTTTATGTGTGTGTTAAATTTTACACACGTATTAAATTTTAGTGAACTTATTACATATATTGTACACAATAAGAGTTTAAAGTCATGATAAGTATGGTTTGAACATGAATTATCGTGGACATATGTCGCTGTCCTGAAATGGAAAATTAACTTAAAATAGTGGTAAACGGTTTTATTCATAACTTTTGGACACTCAGTCCGATTTCAATGAACTTGGAACTTCCGGAAAGCTTAGAACACAAGCTATAATTTTTGTTAGAAGAATTTGGTAAAAAGTTTGATGTTCGCTTAGTCCAAAAACATGAATTTGTAAAACTGGCCCAAGCACCGTTTTCCCAGTTTCGTAAAGCTATATTGATTTACTCATAACTTTTGACTTTCTTATCCGTTTTTGACGATTTTGGACATTGCGGAAAGCTTGTATCCTAAGCTACAACTATTATTTTGGGAGTTTTGAGAAATTATGTCGTTAGAATGGCTAAAAACGCAAGTGAAAGGGACTGACCTGCACTTGTATATTCCAGTTTTGTAGGCACTTAAGGTTTTTAGAGCCATTTCATTATTAAAATCGTACACACTATGGTGCTTGACAACCTAAAACCTGTCCAGAAAAAAAAGGAATAGAATCTTGCGTGCTACCATTTTGTGAATTACCCATGTAAATGGCTAGGAAACATGGCTGCCTGCTTCATAGCAGGTACTTGGAAAAACCATTACCAACTGGGACTTGCATCATTAATCAGTTCAAGTGGATGGATGGGTGTTTATGCATATGCACATTTTCCATTTCATTTCTTTCTTTCATGTGTGCACTTCTCTTTTATTTGGTTTTACCTGAGAATTCGTATGTTCCAAAATGATTAGTTTTGTATTAACTTCCTCTTCTTTGACACCTTGTTAAAGCAGACACAAGATACATGCCAGTGTACCCGAAGGCACCCTCCTACCGCATTCTAGGAATCACCCTACAGATCAGTAGCGAGAAGTCCTTGCAATCTGTAGTCTCCAACCACGACAGAACCACAGTGTATCTCTGGTTGCAAGTCAGAGATTATAAGTAGTTCTTCCGTTTTATGAAGATCTACGGTCTTCAATTGCTCCATGTTTATTCCATGTAAGTTAGTTTCATACGTAACGTTGATTCGAAGTGGTTTTGGGTCTAGCTCCCATCCCGATCTCTTCGAAAAAACACGTCAAAAGGTCCAGTAATAACAATTCATTGGTAGTTGGGTTTTTAACTATCAACTTACAACAGTATTGTCAAGTACCATGGCAGCTCAGGCCCTCATTGTTTAAAATCATTCATTAAACTCTTTATCGAATCATTGAATATCATTTCATACATTTAAAGTCAATTCCATTTCCATATCTTGACAAGTCATCTTTTGTTTCGTCGTTTGGAAACAATGCATTTCATTTATTTACACTTCGCTTTTTTCTCCTTATATTCAAAAAAACATTTCCATATCTTCATAACCCATTTATTCACTTAAATATTGTGACGACCCCAAACCCCGATAAGACGGTGGCAAGGGTAATCTTTGGAATATAACATATAAATAGATAATAGCAGAACAGAAATAAATAAATACACCAGATAATGTACAATAGTATACACTGGATAAACATAATCATCAGAGTTACACAGTATACAGGATCATACTTAGTACAAATACAGTTCAGCTATACATAAATGTCTACAGCGGAAAACAAACATAATATGTACAATAGGAGCTGAACATCATAAAAAAGAGATAAATGATAGAATCCATCTTCAACTCCAACTATCCAGAAAGAGTCTGCTAAAACCTGAATACAAGGCTGCCCGTGTAGAAATAGGGGCACCCGAGTTTGCAAGTGAAACAAACTACGAGTCAGTCATGGGACTGGTATGAGAAATCTACTTAACACATTTTACAATATGGCTAATCACAGGACCACGCCACTTTCGCGGAACGAGTTTACTCCATTGGATTGCCAGTGCTTTAAAACAAACAAATCTTTTAAACATCGCAATGCTTTTTATAAAAATGAAGCCATTATAAGACTCAGTTCCCATCACACAATGCAACACAAACCGGAGGATAGAGTTTTAACTTATAATGGCCAAAATATGCTTGATATGAGAAAAACAAATCATTGGATATTATTGCTAGTGTTTATATGTTTCAAAAACAATTTCAATCATAACTATTAATCATAGACGGCATGGGTACCATATATCATGCCGCCATATATATATACAATCAAAACCGCACAATGTCGTATTTGGAAATTGGATTTCCATCATGAACCAAGGCAAAAGATAGTCCTTACTGAATTCGAGACGCTCTAGCCCGTGTCTTAGGCAAGCGCGCAGGCAAGCCTTGGATCGTCAGGGCCGTCCATCGATGTGAATTAAAATTCCTGAACACTGCATTTCCCCGCCCTATGGGGCGTCACTGGTCATATCCGACCACACCATCGGCTCCGAAGAGACCGAAGCAAACCGAGGCCTCGCTTTCCATTATCCACATAAGTAAAATACCCGGGCGTGCAAAACTCAAAGCACCACTCCTAGTTAGAAGGAAACGCATGTCCTCCCTGATGTCCTTCTCCCGTTTCTGGCTCATATCAGGGTGTGAGGCTCGCGAAACAACGCTATACACAAAGCTATGCCACACAGGTCGTGCTTTGATCATCAACCATAAGACTTTGCTTTTCAACAGAAGCCTTGATCATCTGCCACTTAGGCATGCCACACAGGCAATTCACTCCATGCGACTGATTTCTATCGATATATAACCTCTGAGCTCGTACGTCTTAGAGAATGGCGTTAAGCAAGAGAATAAATTCTCCGTCGCCAAACAGATATATATTTAATAGGGATCAATCAGCACAGAACAAAATCCAATGTCAGACACACAGTCCATTTACACGTTCGTTCTGGGTCTGAACGAAACCGGAGGCACTCAATACCTCGCATATCTGTATAATCAAAAAGTACGTCCGGATGGCTACTACTTCAACCCCTTCAAGGTAGTTACTCTTATCATGAGCATCAGTAGCACCCCTCCATTCGATGTGAAGATCATCGGTCTTGCACCATCTTCATATCTTCGACTTTCACTCGTCGATCAATTATTTGAAATGAGAGTTAACTTGGCCTTTTCAATTAATTCACGTATATTTAGAATTTCAAATCAATTCATTTCAATGGTTAAATTATTCGATATCACTAATTCTGTTCTTTAATGTAATTTTCACGCCAAACACATTCAACCATCAAATATCACATAAACCGAGCAAATTCAGTTTATTTCCATTCCATATCGTTTATAATATTTTATCACGATTTATCACTATTTTTATTTATTAAAAAATAGCCAATTCATTCAAAACAACGCTTCAGCCATAACGTGGCCGTGGCACTGTTTTTCTTCAAATTTGATTTACACATATATGAAAATCTAACCGTTGGATCTTCACAAATTTTATATCATTAGAAAGATCTTTTCAAAACGAGTCCAACGGTTTCAGTTTCGGGAAAATCCGACGGTCGGATCTCCCGCACTAATCGTTTGAAGTTACGATTTCAAAATACGAACTGCAGCATCGTTATTCGATTTAATTTAATTATATATATATATATATAATCGATTCTGACGCTGTTTTTCTTTAGATTTGAATTAAACATTCGAGACAATCCAACCGTTGGATCTTCACACAGTGGGTGTCGTTGGAAAGATATTTCCAAAGTGAACCCAACGGTTTCGGTTTCGGGAAAATCCGATGTTCGGATCTCCCGCACTAGTCGTTTGAAATCACGGTTTCAAAACACGAACTGCAGCTTCGTTGTTCGATTTAATTTAATTATATATATATATATATATATAATTCATTCTTCGATTTCAAAACTATTTTCACTTCATATATTTGATAAAAATGATATTTTTATAATCAAAAATATTTATTCAACACATGAATATTTTTAGCACTTCATATTTACAATAAAATGTAGATTTTATTGTTCAATCTATATATTCAACACATGAATGCTTTCGACTTCACACACACACGATAAAAATATGATTTTTATCGTTCTAGTCCTTTATTCAACACATGAATATTTTCTAGTTTATATATATAATAAAAATGTGATTTTTATAGTAAAACAATTTATTTCAAAACACGATTATTTTATATAGCCTATATACATAAGGTAAAAATGTTATTTTTGGTATTAAAACAATTTATTTAAAATACTAGTATTTTATATAGCCTATATATATAATAAAAATGTGATTTTTATCTTTCAAATAATTTATTCAACACATGAATTTCTACTCAACACATGAATTTCTATTCAACACACGAATATAGTTTCAACACATGAAAATAATTCTAACACATGAATATTATTGAAAATTTCGACAGCATAACGGCAAGGTAGTTAAAACCGGCACCGTCCCTGGTACGGCTCCTCGCTCTACCTTAAAACCTCGCAGTTTTTGACAATGGGGATTTTCAATATCTAGTTCGCACGCAGGCGAATTTTCCCATATACTAATCCTATTGGGATTTCAATCACAACCAATCATTTCAATTCAACCATTCATGATATTCACCAAATTTCACATCAACCAATCCAAACAATATCACAACGAATAAATATCGTCCATGGTCTGTGGACGCGGGGAGTGTGTATATATATATATATATATATATATATATATATTCGTATATAAATATATTTCAATTCACTTCAATTCATTTTAATGTCATTTCAACACGTATATAATTTTTACAACGCATATATAACTTATACATCGAACATACAACTTATACAACGCTTATACATGAGGTGTACAACGCTTATATAACTCATACATCGACTATATAATTATACATCGTTGTTTTCCATATCGTTTATAAATTAGAAATATCACATTGGGTTCCACTCCACCAAAAATAGCAGAAAGCTCAGAAAAATATGCGGTCTCTTCTAGAATGTAGAAGACGTCCACACGAGTCCACTGTCTCTTATATCACTGGATTTCGACCACAAACGAAAAAGATATGATTTTTACAGTGAAATCATAAACCGTAGCGCTTTAAAGTGCTATAAAATAAAACACAGGCCGTTACCTTTCAATAATCGTTCCAAACTAGGCTTGCATTTATCTTCCAATTCGCTGCGTTATAGGAGGATCGACCAACGCCACGTCAAAGAGGGAGGAGTCGCGCACCCACGCACGGTGGTGGGGTCCAGTTCGATGCCCCTGGGTAGCGGCGGCGGCGGTTTGAAGTTCGGGACTTCCCGAGCTCGATTCGAACGCTACAGGCCACGAAAATTCCAATCTTTATATGGATGTGAAGATCGTGAGGAGTACTACAGAATTCTCCAAAGGGCCATGGGTTTTTATTGAGTGGATTTAAAGAAAGAGAGGAGAGAAGGTCAGAACTATTTTCTGCCGTCGCCTGGAGGGTTTATCGAGGAGAGAGAAACTGTGCTGACCAATAGGTTTTTTATATTTATATATTTTTAAAAATTCGAAAATACCCCTTATCTCATACGAACTCCAATCCAGACCCAACAACTGTCGTCCCTAGCTAAATACCCCCATTCCGAACACAATGGGATATGTTTCGTAGGCCCATTCGACTGTTATAGTCAGTTTTCCCTCAAATTAAAATATAGAACATTCAATATTTAATTTGAACGTACATTTCAATTAGTTGGGGCCACATACTGATTCTAAAAATTCCCAAAAATAGATCTAGCTATGTTTTGATGATACGATCCCAACAAAACTAGTTTCGTCGAATTCTGAGACCGTTTGAAAAATGTCCATTTTTTGGTCGATCCAATTTAACAGAAATTCACCAAACACATTTTATTTTTCCACGCTCACATATTAACTTCAAAAATTATAAAATTTGAAACCTAGCGATAATTTGACATCCCGGATCTAATAAAGTGGTTTTGTCGAATTCCGAGGTCGTTTGCAAAATGTCTATTTTCACGGGTTATATAAATTCTATAGTGACCTTTCTGAAAATTCATTTGGCCATAACTTTTGACTCCCTCTATGAAACTTTGATTTTTCAGATTCGTTACAAAGATATTCACTAACAAATTTAAATATTTTTGGTTTCACTAAAATCCGTTTTATTTTGCACCCGGTACAGTCAGTCAAAGTTTGAATTGAAATTTTGAAACTGCCGCGCCATTTCAGGCCTTGTTTATAATTTAAAATAATTATATTTATTTTCAAACATCGATTCAAACATACTTTTCGTCCTTATTATTTAAAATATATTATTTTAAATATTTAAAATCCGCTAAATTAGCCAAATTAAAATTTTTAAACTGGCTCAGATTTTCCGGGTTGTTACAAATATGGAATAGTCTATATATCTATATCACTGTTATTATGGCGCTCGACTAATCGCGACTAGTCGGCTAGTCAGTGTTGGAGCATCGACATGAAACGTCGACTTGCCAAACGTTGACTGAAACTAAAACCCTAAAATCGGAACCTTAAATCGAAGTCTCGATGTCGATTTGGAACCCCAAAATTTACTATTCGAAGTCTCGATATCGATCTAAGGGTTCGATTTAGGGTTCGAACTCAAATCGAGACTTCAATTTAGGGTTAAAAACTCAAATCGATCTGAGTCGATACTAAATCGTTCTGAGGATTCAATTTAGGGTTCGAACTCAAAAGTTAATGCAAAGCAGCGAATCCGATTTGAGGGTTCGATTTAGGGTTTAAGTCTCGATGTCGATCTGCATATAAGTATTAAGCTACTTGTCGATCTTTTGTGCTTTAATTCTTTATCAGTTTAGCCATATGTCCATGCTCCCTGTATGTTATATTAAGGCAGAACAATATTATTTGTCTGATGACTGTAAAAATGTACGTGTTTCTATTGTTTCAATGATAAACAATATTGATGGCAGAACAATATTACATGTTTCAATGATAAACAATAAAAGCACATGAGGTATGTCAGTACATATTTGAATTTTATCCATGTATTAGCTAGAAATTTCAAATTATATATGTATATATATTTATTTATCGACTAGTCTACGACTAGTCCACTAGTCGACTAATTGGACCTTTATCGACTCAACTCGACTTACCGCCTTGATAACCATGATCTATATATTGTTAATTCAATAATATAATACAATTACCCATTCTGATGAGGCAAAACCATGTCAAACGACATATTCTTTCTTATTCAACTAAATGGCTTTTACTTCACTTCCATTTGAAGATTTAATGGACATTTACTACAATTCCAAATATTTATTTTCGTTTCCAAATTGATATAAACCTTCCATTTCTAATTACTTATTATTTGAATAAGTATATTATTTCCATTATTTGGAAAAAGGTATAAACATTATCACATTTCAACTTGGCAAAACAATGTTAAATTATTTATTGTTTAATTCAAAACTCATCATATTAAATTACATTCAAACCCCGCAATTGAATTGCAAATGTTTACGAGAATAATAACTCATTTCAACTTCCTTTACCATTACAAACTAATATCATTCCTCGATAATAGTAAAGCCATTCAAGTTGGGGTATTTTATTTACCTCTCAGACCTTGATCGACAACGTTCTTATCTCAGAATAGATAGAAGTTCGTAATTCCAAACTCATATTCTTATATATCATCATATCTTATTTTCAATTTTTATTTAAACCATGGTTTTATAAACTATATCCTTTCTTTTTAAAATCTCAATTGACCATAACCATTTCACTTAATATATTAATTACGTAAAACATTTACTAAAAATATTAACCCAATGCTTCAAAAACTTCTGTATACTATTCTGCTCATAATTGGATTCGTTTACCAATACCTTATCCAAAACTCTTTTAACATCATTAAACTAATGGTTGGATTTTATAATCAAACCCTTTTACTATCTTCTTTGCTCAAATCGGTAAGCATTTTTATTTTGGTTTTACAAATCATTTCTCATATTTGAAAAAATCCCTTTTATTATCATTTTATTTAAAACTCTTTATTTTAATAACTAAAATAAAACTGAAACTTCAATACAGTTATAAAAAATAAATGTTATAACTTTAAAATAGGTTAATATAGCTCATGACAAACTAATATCTCAAACCGATGAATTTTAGAACCCCCGCTGCCAATTACTAAACCAATACTGACTATTGATTAAAAACACAACAATTAGATTCACCAATCAACATTCATTCAATCGTTGATATCTAAACATGATATAATATAAATTTGCATACACGGTTCATAATTAGCAATATGAAATGACCAATAACAAATAAAGAACATCCATAGCATCCATTTAACCAACTTTAATGATAAATATTAATAATATGAATTTAACACATAACAGCAGTCCAGAAGTGTGAGAATTAACTCACCATTTTGTTTCCGACGATCGATTCGTGCATTGTTTCATTTAATTTTAAACTAGCGTTTAAAATTAAATGAAAAATCAGTTGCTTTCAATCCATTCCGAATTTACCCAGCATTGTAGCACTCGATGATACGATCCTATCGAATCCAGTTTCACTTGATTATGTTCATGAACGTACGAGATATCGTCATTACAAGTTCAATGGTCATTAAAATTTAACGAATAATCGTTAATTAATTAAACCAATTAATTAATCCTTAAACTTATAATTAACTTTAAATGATTTACTAATCTTTACCTTGTAAAATGGAAAGAGATTTTTATAAAGATTGGGTATTAAAAGTCCAAGTTATAATTGAAAGTTCATAAAGAGACGAGTAATGCAAAGATTTCAATCAGATTTTTTTACTTAATTATTTAATCCAGTAAAATAAAGTGGGATATGATTTCGAAAAGGAAATGATTAATGGTTTCCATAGAAGATTTAGAATTTGACATGAGCTAGGAATAGAAATATTACCAATGTTATCAGAATTAAATGAAATCAAAGACGTTGAAATCGCGATGGGAAATTTGCAGAGCTAGTTCAGAAGGATTCAAAATCAATTGGGCTTTTCGTTTAATTTTAAACATTGCAGAGCTAATTCAGAAGGATTCAAAATCAATTGGGCTTTTTGTTTAATTTTAAACGCTGTTTAAAATTAAATGAAATAACGTTGAAATCGAATTGGAAATAAATGGTGAGTTAATTCTCACTCTTTTCTGGAATTTTCGGGAATGTTATGATGTGTTAAATTGATATAAAAATATAATTCACCGTTACAGTTGGTATTGAAGCTCTGTTGATTCCAGTTTTAAAGGTTACTATTGATTTGACTACGACTTTTGATTTTCATATCTGTTTTACACGATTTTGGACATTTTGGGAAGCTAAGATCGTACACTACAACTATCATTTACGAAGTTTCATAAAAATTTGTTGTCTGCTGAGTCAAAAACCGTGTTTATTACAACTGACCTGCATATGTATATACTAAGGGAAAAAAATTCTGAGCTGGAATCATTATGATCATGATTTTCGATTAGTTTATCCAAATTTGACAATCTTATACATTCCAGAACGCTAAAACCTAAGCTACAACTTTTATTTTGAGTGCTTCATGAAATTTTGTCGTTTGCTAGGCTAAAAACATTGATTTTTACCGCTGTTCGGGAAAAACTGGGCTGTTGCACGTGCGAAAACCATTAATAACATGAAATACACTTCATGTTTTGCAACCCGAAAGATATTTTGAGGAGCTACAACCCTGCACAACAAATTATTTTTAGAATATATGACTTGATTTGGAAGACTTAACGAATTATATAGGTAACATACAAATGTTTGGATGACTATAGATTTAACATTTTTATATGCGACTAACATTTGAGTTGAGATAAGTACAGGTACATGAAGTCATCACGGATTGGATTTTGATGCATACACGCTATTGCTCACTAAAATAGCAAATAAAATTGCTTAAAAATGCAAATAAAAAGGTACGTTTTCGGATTAAATACTGGAAATTATTTATATGTTGTGTTGTTGCTTTGATTCCCGGATTTCAGGATGCCCCGTGTTGGGATGCCTCTTCGGAGATGTATATTTTGTGTATATATTGTATTCGGATTTTCCGAAATGTCAACCGTACAAAGGAGACTCTGCCGAAATTTATGAAAATTTCGGAAGTTAGAAATTTTTTTCATATAAATTATATAGTAAATAAAAAGTAAAGGATGTGAAACAAACTAGATAAAATTTACTGCATGCACAATAGAGTGATATGGAATTGAGAAATTTAGTTGATGTATGTGCCGAAAGACAGGATATGAGTTGGTTATAATTTTCGTGTTAGAAATTGCGAGGACGCAATTTTATTAAGGGGGGAGGTCTGTAACAACCCTATTTTCCATGTCTGAATTATACGCATGTTTATGATTTGTTGAATTAAATAAATGAATTCATTGTCGGTACCGAATATAACATTATATGGAAAATTGAAACAGTTGAAACCAAATTAATCTTAATTCGATGATAAATTAACGACTAAAAATAAGTGAACATCAAACGAACCAAACCAATAAAATTATCATAGCCTAGTTTATATAATATAACAATAATAAAATAGAATGAAAACAAGGCTAAACCATTTGGGCTAAAGCGGGCATCTATTACTTCTTTGTCTCTTGAATTTTCTTATTTTAGTTTCTAGAAGGGCGTCAAACTTTAAAGCAAAAGGGGGCCTCGTTACTAATAAAATACGTTCATTAGTACATCAGACTGTATTATCACACATGTCGGGTTTGGGCCTTCAGCCCAATACCTTTCCGCATTTAGTTCGTTAGCTATATGTCTATAAATAGCTAACGTTACATACTTGTACAATCATCAGTTTATCAGTTTATTTTTACAATAAAGAATTTTACAAACACTTCTACTCAAATTCCTTTATGGTATCGGAGCAGAAAGCCTAACGGCACAAATTTAAGATTACAAGTTCGAGAGAAAGAGTATTTGTATTCATTCTCCTCAGAAAATCTTCATTACTGGAGATTACACCCCTCTCCGATCTGCATCTGTTCCTAGTAGTTATACCTGATGTGTATTGCCTCGCCAAGAGGTAGAATCAGAGTATTATCATCATTTTCTACAATCTTGGCTGCAATTCCAGCCATCTGACATCTGAGTCATCATTTGGCGTGAGATCTGGTTACGTAAATCACCATCTCTGGTGATCTAGCCGTCCAAGAATTTCTTTTTCCGTCTGTTACTAGCTTTTCTGGTTAAAGATCCGGTTGCAGAAAAACACTTAAAAGTGTTTTTGCCATCCAAGAATCTCCTTATTATCCAAGAAAGCTTTTCTTGTTAATCAAATGGCTGGAACTAATGATGCTGCGCTTAGCTCAGCCAATTCAGGCACCAATCCACCACCAACCATACCTCCATCGCCAAGCTTCCAGTTAATAAAGCCCAAAAGCCACATAATCACCATCCCATTAGATGAGGATAATTACATGCTTTGGAAATTTCAAGTAGAAGCAGCGTTGAAAGGATATGGTCTTCTTGATTTCATCAAAGGGACAGTGTTGATCCCACCAGTTATGATCCACGACAAATACGGAAATCTAGTCAGTAATGAAGACTATATGAGATTTCAAAAGCAAGACAGCCTGCTTGTATCATGGCTAATATCATCAATAAGTGCAAACATGTTATCACAGGTGATAGGCTGCAATACATCTTATGCTGTATGGAATACTATTGAACAAATTTTCAGTGCACAATCGGCAGCAAGAGTAATGTTGTACAGGAGACAGTTACAATGCATAAGAAAAGATGAGATGTCCATGAATGAATACCTAACCAAAGTAAAGACTGTGTGATAAACTAAACTCTACTGGTCATGTGATTAGTGAAAGTGAACAGGTTCTCTACATTACAGGAGGATTGGATGAAGATTATGAATCAATAGTGACATTTATTGCCTCACAGAAGACTGTACCTGACTTGCAGTATGTGCACTCATCTCTTCTTGCAAATGAAGTAAGAGTTGAACAAAAAAGATCATCTCAATCAGAATTTTCAGTCAACTATGCCTCCATAGCAAGAAACAAAGGTCAGCAAAAAGTAAATACTGGTCAAAACAACAAGCAAGAAAATCAAGGATTTAGATGTAATGCTGGCCAGAGGGGTAGAGGCAGAGGAGGCAGATTCAATAACAATAACAGGGTGAAATGCCAGATTTGTGAAAAATTTGGGCATGTTGCAAGTAGGTGTTATTTCAGGTTTAACACAGAGTATAATGTGAATCAGCAAAACCAGAGAGGACCAAATGTTAATGTCACACAAATGGGGCAACAAAGAACAAATGCTGAAGGGTCAAGAATGCAGACACAAGGTTCAACCAATGATGAGACCAACAAATCAGATGATATTAACCTTGATGACTGGTACCCAGACTCAGGAGCAACCAATCATGTCACTAACAATCTACAAAATCTGAATCTGGGGAACAAAAGCTATTCAGGTACATGTTCTGTTTTAATGGGTAATGGTGAAACTGGTAGTATATCACATACAGGATGTGGTTACATTAATGGAAAAAGGGAACTCTATATAAACAATTTACTTAGAGTGCCTAAGATTAAGAAAAACATGATTAGTGTATCACAATTTGCTAATGATAATCAGGTATACATTGAGTTTCACTCTAACTACTGCCTTGTTAGAGACTTACTGAACAAAAACATATTACTACAGGGTAGTTTGGATAAGGGGCTATACAAGTTCAAGAACTTGAAGTCAAGACATGCCACTAATATTGGAACCCATTGCTATAGTGTTGAATCTATTAATGACAATAATGACATGTATAAAACTTTTAATGAATGGCACTGTAAATTGGGACATCCAAATATCAAAACTGTTAAACATGTTCTGAATGAAAATAATATTGATTGCAAGTATATACCTGATAATTATATATGCAAGCATTGCCAAATTGGCAAAAGCCATAAACTGCCCTTCAATGGGTCAGATACAAATTACAGCAGACCACTTGAACTCATCGCTGCAGAACTATGGGGTCCCTCTTTAGTAAAAACAGATCATGGATACAGGTATTATCTTTCCTTTGTTGATGCATTTACTAGGTATACATGGATATATCTTCTTAAAAATAAATCAGATGCACATGATATAACAGTACAATTTGTAACACTTGTTGAAAAACAAACACAGTGCACTGTTAAAATCATGCAGACTGATGGTGGAGGTGAATTCATGTCTCTAAAGAATTTTTTTAAGGATAAAGGAATTTTACATAGGACAACCTTCCTACACGCATCTGAACAGAATGGGCTTGTCGAAAGAAAACATAGGCATATTGTTGAAACTGGGCTCACATTAATGTCACAATCCTCTGTACCACTGAAGTTTTGGTCAGAGGCCTTTATGACATCAGTGCATTTAATTAATAGAATGCCTACTAAAATATTGAAATACAAAAGCCCATATGAAATGATACATGGTGACAAACCAGGTTATCACAGATTAAAACCTTTTGGTTGCCTGTGTTTTCCTTGTCTAAGACCCTACAACAAACATAAGTTAAGTTTAAGATCAAGCCCCTGTACATTTCTGGGTTATGCAGAAATTCAGAAAGGGTATAAGTGCTTGAGTGATGATGGGAGGTTATACATTTCTAGACATGTTGTGTTTGATGAACATAAATTTCCTTTTGCAGAAAAGGACATTAGAACCACCAAAAGAATTGTTAACAGTGACAGGTATATTATAGCACCACCAGAATTAGTTGAAGACACTGTGTGCAACAACAAACAACATATATGCAATGAAGAAAAGGATGTTGAAAGTGTGCCTAGCACCAGATCAAGCTGCAGTCCAGACAACTCTATAATTGGAGAAGGTGATGCAAATTACAACACAGATGATAATGGATGTACCGATATGGAAGCAGCTAATGGGAACAGCAATACCACAGCAAATTCAAGCAAAGAAGACGAGCAACATGAACAAAACAGGCATCACATGATGACAAGATCCCAACATGGTATATTTAAGCCTAAAGTATATGCTACAGCTACGAGTAACAAAGAGCCCACTAACTTCAATGAAGCCATGAAGTGTCAAGAATGGAAAAATGCTATGGATGAGGAATATGCTGCCTTAATCAAAAACAAAACTTGGAACTTAGTTACTGAACCTAATCATAAAAATGTTATTGGATGTAAATGGACCTATAGATTGAAAAAGGCTGCAGATGGTAGCATACAAAAACACAAGGCCAGACTGATAGCAAAGGGGTACACACAAGAATATGACTTTGATTTCAAAGAGACTTTTTCCCTATGGTTAAACACACTACTATAAGGATAATTATGTGCATTGCCCTACACAAGCACTGGTGCATTAGGCAACTTGATGTTTGCAATGCTTTTTTGAATGGAAATCTACAAGAAGATTTGTACATGGAGCAGCTAGATGGTTATAAAACTGGACAAAATATGAACCTAGTCTGTAAGCTTAACAAGGCCATTTATGGGTTAAAACAAGCATCAAGGGTCTGGTATGACAAAATTAAAGATATTTTTACAAAATTGGGGTTCATTACTGCCAAGTCAGATAATTCTCTGCATATCAAAAGAAATGGGACTGATGTCACCTTTATACTGGTTTATGTTGATGACATTCTAATTACAGGCAGCAATCAAACAGAGATCAACAAAATAGTGCAATACTTGAACCAAACTTTCTCCATCAAGGACTTGGGCAACTTAAATTACTTCCTAGGAATACAAGTTATTCGAAATTCTAAAAATGAGGTCATGTTATCTCAAAGCAAGTACATTTCAGAATTACTTGTTCGTGCCAAGATGGATAAAGCTAAACCAATGCCAACCCATGACTAGTAATCTAAAATTGTCCAAACACAAAGGAGAAGCAATACAGAACGTCAAGGAATACAGAAGCATAGTGGGTGCACTGCAATACTTAACTGTTACTAGGCCTGACATTTGTTATAGTGTGAATAAAGTCTGTCAATTCATGCAATCACCTCTTAATGAACACTGGACGGCTGTTAAGAGGATCCTACGCTACCTAAGTGGAACAATCAACTTTGGAATCAAACTAACATCGAATAAAGAGTTAAACATTCAAGCTTACAGTGATTCAGACTGGGCATCAGATCGAGATGACTGCAGATCGACATCCGGATACTGTGTGTTCATGGGAACTAATCCTATCTCTTGGTGCTCGAAGAAGCAGCCAACCATCTCTCGCTCAAGCACTGAAGCGGAGTATCGATCATTAGCGAGCACCACAGCAGAGATCATGTGGATAAATTCTCTTCTCGGAGAGCTAGGGTTTCTACCCAGCAAGAGACTGGTGGTCTGGTGCGATAACTTGAGCACGGTGTCACTTTCAGCAAATCCGATCCAACACGCTCGCACCAAACACATCGAAATCGATCTGTATTTTGTTCGAGAGCAAACAACCACCGGAAAATTGGATGTAAATCATGTTCCTGCTCAATACCAGAAGGCTGATGCCCTTACAAAGCCGCTTTCAGCGACGAATTTTGTCAAATTTAGAAGCGATATGAAGATTGAAGAACGAGGCGGCGCAAAAAGGAGAGAGCAAACCCTAGATAAAATTGAGGGTGGATAATAAAATACGTTCATTAGTACATCAGATAGTATTATCACACATGTCGGGTTTGGGCCTTCAGCCCAATACCCTTCCGCATTTAGTTTGTTAGCTATATGTCTATAAATAGCTAACGTTACATACTTGTACAATCATCAGTTTATCAGTTTATTTTTACAATAAAGAATTTTACAAACACTTCTACTCAAATTCCTTTAGTTACTTTCCCATCCCCAATTCGTTCGCATCCCTAATCCTCCTCATGAAAGAAAAACAGACGACAGAACCCCCTTTTTTCCAATTTCACCGATTTCGGAAAAAAAAAGGGATCGCGCTTGCCATTAGAGGACGTAAGCATATCCAAGCGAATAAGGGAGGCGGCTTCAAAATTGCTGCCAAAAATCAACAACGAGGGAGGAGAAATTTCATAAGATTGCTCGCACGTGGGAATAGGTGGTTAAGGGAGGCGAGTTCTATGATGTTTTATGTGGTGGCAGTGGGCGAATGGATAAGATTGCGTGGAAGTCTCAGGTGGTTGTGCGAAGATGGAAGGAGAAGCAAGTAAGGGTGAGTGATAGTTCTGGAAGGCTGGAGCTGTTCATTATGATGCATATAAATGTTCATGCTATTAGGCGAGTTTTCCCCTCACTCACATCTATGTCTTCACTAATAATAGTTATATCTTTGCATACCATTGTGTGATTGGGTTGAATTGCATGGATGAATGAATTGTTTGAATTGCTTGGATGAATTAATTGGTTGAATTGATATTGTTGTCATCTAATTGTTTATGAAATTCAATTGATCAATGCATTTTGTATTGGTTTGATGTTTTAATATAGAGGGGACGTTATCAATTTTATTTTCAATCTATATTTATATATATTGTCTATTTTGACGATTGATTTATTCTGTGATATTAAATAAATTGAGAAGCCTATATACATATATATATATATATATATATATATGTTTGTATAAGTAAATATTAGCGTTTAATCTATGTTATTGGCAATATATATGTACACTATTTAATTTGATTATATGTATGCTCTCAAGCTTATACTTTTAATTATATATTCTATTTTAGAATATATCCTATTTGGTTTGCTCGACCACCTTAAATATTTTACAACCATTTAGAATAAATTACTTGAGAAGTTTTCATTTTATTATACTACGAAATTGTCTATGTATTGTGTTGATATTAGTACATAACATGTTTTATTAGTTTATATAAATTTATGATAGATATTATGTTTCCAAGCTTTTAAATCATCCTTTAAATGTTATCTCATTTTTTTCGTTTGCAAATTATGTTGGAATTATTTTACCTTTATGACAGTTTTGGGAGATTTGAATATGACATCTATTTTTATAACTTAGCTATTTATTTTAGTTTTTGTGCTTATCTCATTTATTTTATTTTCTCCTGTTCGCATTTTTAGTCTATGAATGATTCATTGTTGATAACGATTTGGTTTATGATTTGAATATGAAACAGTGATGACATCTTTTATATGATTTTATGATGTTTATATTCTATGTAACGAGAAATTCGAACAAACGGTTTGGTGAAACCGTCTGGCATTGGACTTTCGATGTCACTATCCTGGTTATTCATTAGACTTGTTATATAGAGTATTGAAGGATAAGTGTAGTGTAAACTGTTGTCTATACTGAGAAGTCCTGAGCGACTATCTCCTTACCAGTACTAGATAGTCTTGAGCGGCTATCGAGATAGTCCTGAGCGACTATCCTATTAGACCTGAGAGTCTAATTTATGGAGATATGAGTATCTTCCATTATAGGCATCAAAATTGTTTTAGTACTGGTATATGATATTTTCATTGCATGTGCGGCGTTGCTGAGTCTCGCCAATGTTGATATGCGTGCGGCGTTGCTGAGTCTCGCCAATGTTGATATGGATCCATATGATCTTTTATGATTTTTCTTATATTCGATGTGATTTGCATATATGATTCTCGTTTATGATTTCATCATGTTATTGTATTTTGATGGCCTGTGAGCTATAGTGTGATTGTGATGATTCTCGTTTATGATTCCCTCGTGTTATTGTATTTTGATGGCCTGTGAGCTATCGGGTAATTGTGATATTTTGGCGATTCCATAATGCGTTATAACTCTTGAATGGAATTCATTTGAATAAGATTATGTTGTCATTTGCATATGTTCTTATATGGTAATGCTTCCATAACATTTTAGCCATGAGGCATGAATCATTAATGTCGATATTTGAGTGAACCTAATAATTAGGTTTGTGACTTGAAAGATCATTGTGGATTAAATAGTGTTGTACCCCTTTTATGTTATTATTCTTGTTTAGAGCACCCAAACATTTTATATTACTATAATGGATTTAAACATAGACTGATCTGTTTATTATTTATATAATACTCGGGTCAGACCGAGACATTACAGGTTCAGAGATATTGAGATCAGCTTGTATTTATTGGGCTTAGAAGAGTACAGTAACCTTGTATATCATTTACTATCGTGTATTGTATGGATTGATGTATATATTGATGTGTAATAAGTAAAAATGTATGAAATGTTAAATATTATACATTATATTTTATCGATGCGATTAACTCTGTGATCTCTGTATTTATGTATATTCTGTCCTGGAGGCACACATGTAATTATTTTGTACCGACATTGAGTACTTAAGAGTAAGTAATATTTCGGAAATTTTAGTACGTACCAGTGTTAGTCCAAGAGAATTTACACGTGTGTGCCCCTACAGCCTCATTCTCCGTATTATCTGACGGTATTACTTAGTAATACTCTTGGATAATATGGGTATAGAGGTGGGGTGTTACAAAAAAGGCCTTTGAGTTTAGGTTTGATGCTTTTGTTTGCAAAAATCTAAAAATAGTTTTTTGCCTTTTAGGCTTGATGAGAATAATTCTGACAATTAAAACAACAAAATTTGAGTGTTCTAATCGCAAAAAAACATGTTTGCAAATGTATATCTTTCAGCATCAACAATGATAGAAAAAGCATATTGTAAGTTTGTAGGATAAATAAAAAAACCTAGAATAAAAATAAAATGCATTGAATTTGAAAGATTGAGAAGGCAAAAATTGAAATCAATAAGGAAGATATTTTCAAAGGAAAATGCCAAAACAAATACAGAAGAACATTAATAATGTCATTAAGATTAATACAATTATTGTTTAAACGTTTAGATAAAGTGATGTTAGGAGCAGAAAATTTTGAGATAAAAAATTTGAGTTTGAAAACTTTAAAAAGCTCCAATTTAAATGATGTTATGAATTGTAATAAAATTAACATCTACCATCACCATCGTCTGGTGAGAGATAAACCAGTGTAATCTATTGTGCTAAAACTAAAATTGTTTGCAAATATAATCAACACCCATTTACTAAATCTGTGCGTAGAACTAATTATAAATATTTCAAACAACAAATATTATATTTACATGGTTCATGTAAATGAGGACTAAGAGAATTGGGGTTGATCGAATATTAAATGTATGATGAAGAGTAAATACGGATATACAACTTATTTTATACGTAATGCAACAAAACTTCTCAATCCAATGAAGTAAAGTTAGCAATACTTGATTAGATCTTTTGGCCAATTAGAGTCAATGGAAAGAAACACAAAACCCATCTGATATCTCCTGTGTAGGGGACCAAACACGCAAACTTCATTACTTTGGTAAAACGATCTTGATTAACCACATATTCTATTGGTAGAATTTCAAAGACAACATATAAATAACATTCTCTTAACATCATAAATATGTAAAAAATTAACTTCCAGTAAATATAACATCGAATAAGAACTGGAATCTAACTTTTAGACAACATATACATAAAATTATGGTTTTAGTTCTAAATTTATTATTTATTAACTGCATAATTAGTTAGTCTCCATAAAAATTTAAGTTAGAATAGCTAAATTAATCAGCTGCGGTTTGAAACGGTTAATTCAATTTTATGTGTATGCAGTACTATTCACATGTAACCAACCAAATATAAAAGAAGGATAATAAACACATGTTGATTAAAGCTAGAAAGTGAGTGTTAACAATTTAAATGAAGAAAAATTATCCATGCATGTGTATACGTTATTTGTGTAATCACTGCATGTTGTCGCCATACATGCATGGGGAGGATATTGAATTTTCAGTGTGCTACTGATTTTTTACTCCACATTCTACAATAATCAATCTTATAGAAGTTAGATATTCACATACATATTTTAATAATTTGTTACCCATTTATGTTTTATGTAATTGCAAAGAACAAATAACAAATAATTTGTTACTCATTTATATTAGATGGCATTTTGTTTATTTTATGTTTTACATTTTGAGTTTTCAACTTTAATTTTTAGAAAATGAGAAGAGTGGAGAAACGGTGGAGGGGATAGAAATAAGATGGAAGGGACGACATAAAAGTTGGAAGGATGGTCGTAGAGTGAGTTTTCTCCCGTCCTTCCGATGTTTGCCAAAACACAAAAAAAAACAAAAACAAAAACAAAACAAAAAACAAAAAAAAGTTTTCTTGTTTTATGTGCTACCTCCATTTTCTAAACTGGTCGTTTTTCATGATATACATATCTTGTTTGCATTTTTATATGGATGAAAGCCCAAAAGAAAAATGGTAAACCAAACGTACACTTAGGCTTTCCTTATTTTAGTTTTTCTTATTCAAAATAATGCTATTTGCATGGATGTTATGGAAAGGAAACAAAAATAACCTTTTGCCTGAGGGTGCTACTCTTGGCAACAAATTTGAATGGCTTCCTTTAGATTCCCTTTTCAGGCAACTGAATCAGGTTATCTTCATAGAAACTCAAGCCAAAATATTTGTATCAATTCAATTACCACATGGAACAAAACAGTAACTAAATTTTAGTAATAGACTGAATTCAAGTCACCTTAGATTAGATCCTCTTCTGTTGCTATTATGAAAAAGATGAACCCAGGAAGCGAATAATTTATCTAGGAACTAAAATTGGAACAATGTGTTAATAAATAATACTACTAACATATACCACTTCTCAGATGAAACAAATACCAACTGTAATCACCTACTGGACAGTATTAACCAAAGATGGAAGTAATATCCTCCTAATAAAATAAATTCACAAATTACTTTCATATAATGCATTAAACAATGAGAAAAAAGCAAAGTTAATAGGAAATTGCATATTTCAGTTATGGTTTAAGGGCAAAAATAGCACTTGGTCAATTGAAGGTGGGCTTAGCATTGAATGCATTATGTTGTTTCATTTGGATTCAAGTTCATGAATCGTTTGTACACGAAGTTATGTTTCAATAATTTGCTATTTGGGTGAAAAATGTCAGTTTACTTAAGACAATTGATATATGCCTATAGTGAACATCGAGTTATTCCAAATGAAAAGGAATGTATAATTCCTGACAAAGTGCATACAGAGTTAGCATACAATTATATGCACTTGGTTAAAATTCATATCAATTTTTGTTGAACAATATATTAATACAAATCATGAGAGGTTTATATATTGTATATACACAGCAATAATTGAGAACTCATTGGCACATATTGAAAATAGCAACAGCTTGTCCAAAATATTAAAGGAAATCAAATAAGTATTGTTTCTAGGTAACATATGTTAAAGGAAGTAAAGAATAAGAGAAAACACGAGTGTTAGTATCTTATATTACTCCCGATGTATCAGTTACAATATTACATAAGTAATGGGCCTAGCCCACTTAGCCCATCTGTAAAATAGTCTATATATTGTTTCCTATAATGTATTGTAAATAGCACGTTCATTCTTCTTTTGACAATATCAAAATCACAAGTTCAATTCTGTGCTTATACATTTTCTTTCCTGCAAACATAATCTCAAATTCTTGATTTAGTATCAGAGCAGGTTTTGCTCAGAGCATTCTGATCAATCTGTTTCAAGGTGATCAGCTTGTTGTCCATCAGAAAAATTTCATCATCTGGACCCCTTCATCGAAGATTCAAGAATCCTCTCATTTGAAGGGTGTTGATGCCAGTAATAAACAGTGCCTTGCTGAGATCATCACACTGGCTGCATCTGTTTATCAGAGGCAGTTGTGTGGTAAAGAAAACTCAATTGGTTCAGAAATAACTGATCAAGAAGATCAAGAAAATTACACAATTGAAATCAAGTGCCTCCTGAAAGACTTGTTTCAGAATCAAGAAAATTCAATCTGTCTAGAAATCAATTTTCAATCAAGAATAGAAAATTCATCATAAAAAAGGTCTTAAGTCTGCAGCAAAATTTCAGTTGTGTATTTCTAAAACCTTCACAATTCAAAGTTCTTTCTGCAAAGCTTTCTTTACCTGTGTGCGTCATTTATTTTTCCTGATATAATGTCGAATGAGGGAGGAATTACCAGCCCTCAAGTATCAAGCACAGGGGGTGAACAGAGTCAACCGCCTTGCAACAATCCTCCAAATGATCCAGTTAATGACCTGATGAAAGCCATTGTGAAACCACAGAGTCAGATACTTTCAGTTCAACTGGATGAATCCAACTTTCTGCTTTGGAAACTACAAATTGAAATAGCAATAAGAGGATATGGGTTAGATGACTAAATATTCGGTACTAGAATAATTCCACCAAAATATACAAGAGACAGTGACGATAAACTTGTGCAGAATTTTGAATACATTGCCTATCAAAGGCAAGATAGTCTTGTGTGTGCTTGGATGATGTCATCCATAAGTACATCTATCCTACCTCAGTTAATTGGGTGTAAGACCGCTCATGAGGTATGGACAGCAGTTGAGAGAAAATTTTCATCTCAATCATCAGCCAGAATTATGCATTATAGAAGGAAATTACAAAATATGAGGAAGAATGACATGTCAATGAACGAGTATCTACTTAAGATCAAGAACCTATGTGATCAACTAGCCTGTGCAGGACACAAGATTTCAGAGTCTGAACACATTCTTTACATAATTGTGGTTTAGATCTTGATTATGAGGCTGTTGTTGCCATAATTTCAACTATGGAACCTACTCCTACTATTCAGTATGTGTACTCTACACTGCTTTCACATGAGGGAAGAATAGAGCACACCAAAGCTATCAATTCTGACCTGTTTGTTAATTATACTTACAACAAGAATAAACAGCAAGAAAAGGGTCAAGGACAGGGATCAAGAAATCAGTACAACAATCAGAGAGGAGGGTCATCAAATAGAGGTGGTAGAAGAGGTGGTAGGAGTAACAACAATAGTAGAATTCAATGCCAGATTTGTGGAAAATATGGGCACAGTGCTAGCAAATGCTATTTCATATATAATTCTAACTATACTTCTTCACAGCAAAACAACAGCAATAATGTGAATATGATCAATGTGCAGAAATAAGGTAGTAAAAATCAAGCAGAAGTGTTAAATTCTGAAACAAGCTCCATTGAAGAGACCAATGATGATTGCTGGTACCCGGATTCAGGGGCAACAAATCATGTTACCAACAATCTAAGCAATCTTAATTTAGGGAACAAATAATATAAAGGTACTCAAAATCTTTTTGTAGGTAATGGTAAGGTTGCACACATCACACACAAAGGAAATGCAAGTTTAAATGGACCCAAAGAACTTATTCTAAAAAATCTTCTAAGGGTTCCTTCAATTAAAAAAAACTTGTTGAGTGTTTCCCAATTTGCCAAGGATAATGATGTTTATTTTGAATTTTATCCTAATTCATGCATAGTCAAAGATATTCTAACACAGAAAATTATTTTGCAGGGTAGTGAATACAATGGATTGTACAGATTTGACATATCAAATCATGAAAACCCTAAATGTAATGAGGAAAATTGTGTGATGACTGTCATGAATGATTCTGAAGTCTGTAAAAAATTTGAATTGTGGCATTGCAAGTTAGGTAATCCTAGCTTTAAGATTGTTAAGCAAGTTATGAGAAATAACAATATGGATATTAATGAAAATTCAAAATCTTATGTTTGCTCATCTTGTCAATTGGGAAAATCTCACAAACTTGCATTTCCTAATTCTAGCACAGTCTACACTAAACCACTAGAACTAATTGCAACTGATTTATGCGGTCCTGCCTCTGTCAGTTCTGACTATGTGTATAAGTATTATATATCTTTTATAGATGCATACTCTAGATTTACATGGATTTATATGCTGAAGTCTAAATCTGAAACTTGCAATGTTGTCATGCAATATGTAAAAAAGGTTGAAAATATGACTGGGTACAATGTTAATACCATTCAAACTGATGGTGGAAGAGAATTTTTACCCCTAAAATCATTTTTTGAGAAAAAAGGTATTAATCATAGAACAACTTGCCCATATACCTCTGAGCAAAATGGTTTAATTGAAAGAAAGCCTCGACACATTGTAGAAACTGGATTAACTTTGCTTGCTCAAGCTTCTATGCCATTAAAATTCTGGCCAGAAGCTTTTAACACAGCTGTTCACTTAATAAATTTATTACCAACTAAGGTTTTAAATTTAAAAAGTCCACAGGAAGTGTTATTCAAAGTTAAACCAGATTATAATCACTTAAGAATATTCGAATGTCAATGTTTTCCTTGCTTAAGGCCATATAATAAACATAAATTAGACTTCAGATCAACTTCATGTACTTTTCTGGGGTATTGTAATAGTCAGAAAGGGTATAAATGTCTGGACAGTTCAGGCAGAATATATATTTCAAGACATGTTAAGTTTAATGAGCAGGTGTATCCATTTAGTTGTTTGAATATAAAAACAACTGAAAGGGTAATAAATCCTCGAATTTTCATACCTGATATTCCTGATGAAATTCAAGTAGCAATGCCAACTCAACATGTGAAGAGTGGCACCATTACCAGCACTTAACACACAGTGCCCTTAAGAGAGCCAGGTCAAGAGCATATCGATGATACTAGTGCTGACAATCAAAGTATTGACAGCCAAAGTCAAGCAAGTCAAGGAATGAACAGTGGCAGCAGTGATCAAATACCTGTTAGAAAAGTGCCAGACAATAATAACAATCAGAATACTGCTGCAAATGATAATCTCAACAAACATCCTATGCTAACTCGTGCCAAATGTGGAATATTCAAACCAAAGAATATTAATTCTACTGTTTTGCAGGATGAACCAGTTTCTTTCAATGAAGCAATTCAATCTGAAAAATGGAAAAGGGCCATGCATGATGAGTATAATGCTTTAATAAAGAAAGGAACATGGTCACTGGTTGAAAAACCAGAAAATAAAAATATTATTGGCTGTAGATGGATTTATAAATTAAAGAAAAATTCTGATTGTTCAATTTCAAAATTCAAGGCAAGATTAGTGGCTAAAGGATATTCACAACAGTATGGATTTGATTTTTCAGAAACATTTTCACCTGTTGTGAAATCACCATCTATTAGAATAATTTTAACTATTGCCTTGAATAGAAATTGGACAATCAGACAGCTTGATGTTAATAATGCTTTTCTCAATGGTGATTTACAGGAGGAAGTATTTATGGAGCAACCAAAAGGGTTCATTCAAAACAGCAATAAAAATTGGTGTGCAAGCTGAACAAGGCAATATATGGTTTAAAACAGGCACCCAGGGTTTGGTTTGACAAGCTAAAGTCAACACTTGTCAAACATGGATACAATTCTACTAAATCTGATAATTCTATCTTTACAAAGTTTACTAATTCAGATTCTACATATATTCTGATTTATGTGGATGATTTTATTATTACGGTTAGTAACAAAACAGAGATAGAGCATATTACTAAAATTCTCAATGCTGAATTCTCTATCAAAGATTTGGGTGATTTAAGCTACTTTCTGGGTATTGAAGTTAAAAGAACATCTGAATCATAGATCCATCTCAATCAAAGAAAATACATATCAGAGATTCTATTAAGAGCTAAAATGGATATAGCCAATTCTCTGCCAACTCCTATGGTTATAAACAGTCAGTTATCTAAGCTTAAAGGTGAAGCTATGAATGATGCAAGGTTGTATAGAAGTATTGTTGGTGCATTACAGTATGCAACTATTACAAGGCCAGACATATCATATAGTGTCAATAAAGCAAGTCAATTTATGCAGAACCCGTTAGATACTCACTGGAAGGCTATCAAAAGAATTTTAAGATATCTAAAGGGTACTATAGATCATGGGCTTATATTAAAAGCAAGCAACACTCTAAATATAAATGCATATGCAGATGCAGATTGGGCAACTGATATAGATGATAGAAAGTCTACATCTGGATACTGTATTTACTTAGGAAAAAATCCTGTGTCATGGAGTGCAAGGAAACAGAGTACTGTGTCAAGATCCAACACTGAAGCTGAATTCAGGTGTGTTGCAAGTGCCGCAGCAGAAGTAATTTGGATCAAATCTCTCCTAAGTGAACTTAAAATTAATTCAGAAAAAGGGCTGTAATTTGGTGTGACAATGTCAGTGCTATATCCCTCACATCTAATCCAGTTCTTCACTCAAAGACAAAACATTTAGAATTAGATCTCTATTTTATTCGAGAACAGGTTATGCAGAAGAAATTAAGAGTCGGGTACATACCTATACAACATCAAAAGGCTGACATACTTACCAAACCTCTGTCGAGATTGAACTTTACCAGATTAAAAGAGGAATTGAATGTTGATGCTGCAGATCCAAAGGAACGATCTACCAGAATCATCTACATACCAGATTGACAACGCTTGGGTGACGATGCTGCAGCTCATTTCAGCTGAAGATCTTTTAGATCTTAGATTATTAAAGCTGAAGGACCTTAAAGCTCAGATTCATTGAATGCCTAATGTTTTTCTCAAAATCGCCTCTTGCGGCGCCATGATTCTCAGCAAACCCTAACCCTAGTTGGGTTTGACGGGGGAGTAAAGAATAAGAGAAAACACGAGTGTTAGTATCTTATATTACTCCCGATGGATCAGTTACAATATTACATAAGTAATGGGCCTAGCCCACTTAGCCCATCTGTAAAATAGTCTATATATTGTATCCTGTAATGTATTGTAAATAGCACGTTCATTCTTCTTTTGACAATATCAAAATCACAAGTTCAATTCTGTGCTTATGCATTTTCTTTCCTGCAAACATAATCTCAAATTCTTGATTAAGGAAAACAACATGGAAATAAAGGAAAATTAAATGGAAGGAATGCATTCATATAGTTATGAGTTGCAGGCGGATCAATGGAAAAGAAATAAAAAAACAATGGAAAAACACAACCAAACATCTACAGTTTTTATTCTACGGTTTAGTTTCTGATATTGCAGGTGCTTGAAATTTCCGTATCATCTTAAGACAGTAAAAAGATTATCATAACTGGGCACGCATATGTTAGGGAAAACTGTAAAAGCAACAATAAGACCAATGAACTAAGTTTAGGGTTCTTACCTCAAACCGGGCGTCCAGAGTATAGTAGGCAGAATAGTTAGGATGAAAAAGGCGGAACAATAACTTCGACACAATGGAGGAAAGGTGCACTCAAAATCGAAGGGGGAAATGGCAGGGTATAGCCATGCTTGCAAGCCAACTCTTGCAATACAGAACTGAAAAGCCCTAAGTTAATTCAGGGTTCCGGAAGGCAAAAAGAGGAGGGGGGAGGGGGTCAGAGAAAATAAGTGGGTGACCAAGGAAAAATTAGAGATGAACTACATGGTAAACTCTGTTTGTAGAAATGAAAACAGCGCTTCGGGTAGGAATGATTTGCAGTAAGTTAAGCATAAACCAAATAAACCAACCAAACCAATTTATTCTGGACGCTGTGGTTTGGTTTTGAAATTAGTCCGATTTGTAATCAGTCCGGAAAAATATTTAGTTTGGTTATCGGTTTAACCAAATTAACCGAACTTTTATTATATTTTCAAAATTATTGATATTGTTACAAATATTTTATGTTAGATTAGTTGTCCAATTAAATTTTAATCATGACATATGTGTCAAAATTACTTTTAGAAAGCATAACAATCATAAATAATAATACTTTAACCATATATTTATGATTTATTTCAAATTATAGTTAATATTACAAACATAAGGTCTAAAATATTTTTAGTTCGGTTAAATCGGGTAGCCAACCGAATCAACCAAACTTAGTTTGGTTGGTTTGGTTTGATTTTCATTTTTATTGGTTTAAGTTTGGTTTGATAATTTTCATCATCGGATAAACCAAACCAACCAAATACTCACCCCCAATTTGCAGGGCAAAACGAAAGGCAAGGGCGCCGAGGAGGAAAGAAAAAGGTGGATGAGAAGGCGAATGAAATTACGGCAGGTCCTGTGAGTTGGGTTTCCTAAGTCGAGATTTATTTTGTTGCTCATCATTTTGAAGTACAAAGTAGATAACAAACATAAACAAAAAACTGAAGTTATATTCATCATATCGCTTGTTCACATACAAAATGTATAATTAAGACAAAATATTACATTATAATCTCCAATGATTTCATTTTAACGACTTAGCTAGTTTATCTTTCTGTTGTTTAACCTTTCTTGTTGTAAGCTCCGGAATTTTGTTTTCGAAACCTTATACGATTTTTGTCTTTTTCATTCTTCGTCATTGTCCTCTATTTATAATAAGAGCGCAATGGTAGAAAAATTGAATAATAAACATATTTAATATACATAAAAAAATAATGATTTTACTGCACAAACATTTATTCATTTGCCCAATTCAACCACTGTTGTAGTACATACATTTATTTTGTGGGAGACAATGAAATCACACAAGGCAAGCAAAAGGGTTTTGTCAATTTAAACTGAAGTCTTTTTATCAATATGTATATGTTTGCCCCAAATCCAATTCAACCGCCGCTACAGTTCAATCAAAAAATAAAGAAAAGGCAGATTCAATAATTTACCCCAATTCCAAATTTCCAATTCAAACACCTATGCCATTGGATTAAACAAGCCAAACACTAATTCAGTCATTAGCCCCATACTGGTAAATTATCTTTTACAGTGTGGTGCTGCTGGGTGTTGCGTGCTTCTTCTTCGTTCTTTTCTTTCCTGTTGAGCGAAGCCACCAGTTAGTTTTTTTTTTTTCTCGGTTCGCTGTTTCTAATTTTGACGAGGGGTTGCTCGAGCCAATAGTCTTGGTTGTCTTATGACTAAGCCGGGCCTGAATGAAATGAAACTCGAAAGAAAGATTTAGGAAAAGGCAGCGACACTTGAGTACACATTCCACGCGTCATTCTCAAGTGAAGTCTCACAGATTGATTGGTGCTTCAGAGTCATGAAAAAACAGCTCATCTTTAATAGTATACGAGTGTGAATCCATGCTACGCACACGGTTTTTTGTGATAAATTGATGTTGTCTGTTATAATATGCATTATATAATGTTGCTCATTCAAATATTAATCTCATTAAAATTAATGATTAAATAAAATTAGACTGAAATACTAACTGATATAGAGAAGAAACTCACATTGGTCTGTTTAAGGAGAAATATGATTAAATTGTTGATAATGTATAATTTGGAGAACATAATGTTATGAAAACTGTGCCTTTGCGGAAACGACCAGGATCTTATTCACCCAATTACTTAAAGATGATTTCTATGGAAACAAACACAGATATGAAATCACATGCGCAAACACAAAATATTCCACCCAACCACCCTCTTTATTGATTTTCAAAACGAAATTTTGTTTACACTCATTGGTTCAGCAACCAACAATAAACAAACTATAAGAATCAATAACCTTATTGAGAAAGGGAAAGAATATCTAGATGACTGAAACTTTTGTTGAAGAAGGAGAACAATGAAGAATGACGGCTAACCCTTGGATTAATTAATTCGGTCTCAATCACATGTCTTTAATCCAACCCTAGATGCTGCTTTTATAGGAGAATAGAAGCCCTAGGCAAATACCCAATTTGCCCCTTCATTACTTGCAGAATAAGTCACAGAAAAGACCAAGTCAAAAACGCAGGAAACCCCGCTCAGACGTCTGACCCACTGTTTTGAAAACTGCGCCTTTGTGGAAGCGACCAGGATCTTCTTCACCCAATTACTTAAAGATGATTTCTATGGAAACAAGCACAGATATGAAATCACATGCGCAAACACAAAATATTCCACCCAACCACCCTCTTTATTGATTCTCAAAACGAAATTTTGTTTACACTCACTGGTTCAACAACCAACAGTAAACAAACTACAAGAATCAATAACCTTATTGAGAAAGGGAAAGATTATCTAGATGACTGACACTTTTGTTGGAGAAGAAGAACAATGAGGAACGATGACTAACCCTTGGATTAATTAATTCAATCTCAATCCCATCATTTTGATCCAACCCTAGATATTTTTTTATAGGAGAATAGAATCCCTAGGCAAATACTCAATTTGCCCCTTCATTACTTGCAGAATAAGTCACAGAAAAGACCAAGTTAAAAACACAGGAAACCCCGCTCAGACGTCTGATCCAGATTGGTCAGACGTCTGTCCATGCTCTCGGGTTACCAAAACCCTTACACAGAATAAGTCACAGAAAATACCAAGACAAAAACGCAGGAAACCCCGCTCAGACGTCTGATCCAGATTGGTCAGACGTCTGTCCCTGCTCTCGGTTACCAAAACCCTGACAACAGAAGTCTGACTAAATGTTGTCAGACGTCTGTGCTGAAACGCATCACATAACCGCTTCTCCTTGCCTTCTTTCTACCACTGCTCCATCTCCTTTATTGCCAAGCACATCCACGCCTCGTATTCATCAACATATGTGATTTCATGTCACAAATCACAACACATAATCCATTATTCAAGTTTGTTATCTAAATAAAAATACACAAAACAAAAAATACATAGAATGACATATAATAAAATATACTAATAAATAGTAAGTACCTAGGACGATCTTATATCAAAAGGTCAGGCTAGCATATATTTACAACGATTCATTTCGTAACCACATTATTCATAATCAATGAAATTACTTATGCTTAATGCTACTGAATATCTTAGTAGTATCAAGGCTACCAAACCATTTCTCTTTGCATTGTTTTGGCTTTGATTATATACATAATGTGCAGATAGTGCAATAAGCATAACACCCATTCGACAGAAGTAGTTCTCCAATCGAAGATAAAGTGGCATAATCATGTCCGGTAGATGTATTCATGATTCTTCAGCTATAACGAAGTACTAACAGGATATAAACTCAAAGAAATAATATTGCACTATGTACAACAACAAAAAAATTGAAAACATTGAATAACACAGTTCCAAATCCTATGGACAAAGGACTAACATATCATCCCCTGATTGCCTAATTTTTTTCCTTTACCATTATGTACTAAGATTTAAGAAGCTTGACATTTGCACTTTACATTGTAATTTTGCAGTTTAAGGCTATATTTCCATAGTATCATAAAACAGAATAAATGCTTTAAGATGAAAAAGGTTGTCTCGAGAAAAAGGAAAAAAACATTTATTATGCATTATAAATTGCACTTCTAGAAAAATGTTTTCCATCTGCTTTCTCTTCACCGACTTCCACTGATTCTTTAATCATCTTTGGTTATGCTATTACTGTGGTGTAATGTTTGATTTAAAATGTGTACCAGCATTATTTACATCAATCTATTAGAAAAATAAAGCACAAAAAAGGTCCAATTATCATGAACCAACTTGAAGGTAAAAAGAAAATAATATAAATATATAAATAAAACTAATAAAATAAGGGACTCCTAAATAGTTTGAACCTTTGGCTTTTGCTCTAAACGTGCAAAATGACGCGGCCATCTGCTTTGATATGTGCAAATTAAATTTGTGCTTGTACCATTTTGCACAACCCCTTACGATATATTCCCTCCAGTTCATATTATAGGTTGTTTTGTGAGGTTTTTTGTTATTCAAAATATAAGACGTTTTCAACCATAATAAATTGTGTCTACTTTATTGTAGCCATGAAGTAATTCTATTGGCTCATGTGGGTAGGCGGCTCCTTGGGAAATCCCAACAATCACTTTTTTGTACTTGAAAATAGAGAAAGTAACTTAATTTTGCATGAAAATAAGGAGTCAACCCACCAAAAAGAAGCATTTAAATTTTTTTCTTAATTCCAGTGCAAATCTCTAAAACGACTTATATTATAAACTGGAGGGAGTATGTCTTTAATTGATATCAATTTATAAAGCTAGTGCGCACACACACATGAATATGTCTTTTAAATGAAGGGCCTAATTGTTCTGTATTAGCTATATTAATTTTGAATTGTTCGTGAGGCATAAATGCCCCGCTACAGTTTTTAACAAAAACTAAATGAGGTATTCTGGCCCGTTTCACAAATGCACGATTTTGGTCCATTTAGATTAATTAATAAATTTAGATTTTTATAAATTTCAAAAATTAAAAACTTGTGCAAATGAGATGTGGTTTGTGCGTCGTGATCGTATCGAAATGTTCTGTGTAGTGTAGTTGGTTTGAACTGAATAAGAGTAATTTATAATTTTTTAATCTATTTGTTGCTTATTTATTTGTGTAAATTATCGATACGTTTTATTTAGTAAAAACAAATAATAAATTAATTAATCATAAATCAATTAAATTAAAAATCATAAATTAAAATGACCGATTTAAATGGTCTACTTAAAGCCACAAATGCATTATTCGCTAACTTCACCGCTGAAATACTGTAACAACCCAAAATTTGGGGCCAATTTAAAATTTTCATTTTAGAGATTTTAAAGGTGTTTAAATAGTTGAAATGAATTATTTTAAATAAAAATGACTAGAAATTTATTTTGATTGAATTTAATACGAATATATTTAATTTAATTATTAAAGGAATTAGAAAAGGATGGTAGTTTGAAAAGTCAAACCTGAACTTTGACTGACCACACAGGATGTAGAATAAACCGGATTTTGGTGAAACGAAAAATATATAAATCTGTTAATGAATATCTTTCTAACGAATCTGAAAAATCAAAGTTTCATAGCGGGAATCAAAAGTTTTAGCCAAATGAATTTTCAGAAAGGTCGCTATAGAGAATATATCGCCCTTGAAAATATACATTTTGCATACGACCTCGGAATTCGACGAAACCACTTTTGTTGGATCCGGGATGTCTAATTTTGGCTAGGTTTCAAATTTCATGATTTTTGAAGTCAATATGTGAGCGTGGCAAAGGAAAATGTGTTTTGGTCAATTATAGTTAAATTGGATCGACCAGAAAATGGCCATTTTTTCAAACGATCTCAGAATTCGACGAAATTTGTTTTGTTAGGACCGTATCATCAAAACATAACCAAAAATAATTTTTCTAGATTATTTTGACTTCGTATGGGACCCCGGTAAAATTAGAAAGTACGTTCGAATTAAAAATAAAAGATTTATTTTAAAAATAAAAGAAACATGCTTTTAACTTTAGAATTGGACTTCGGCAATAACGCCATTGCGTTAAGAAGGCGTCAAAACTTATTGATCGACAGTCGTTGAGCGCGAATCGGAGCTCGAACGAAAAATCCCTATTTTCCGGAATTAAATAAATTAAATAAAAGAATATACGCTAGGGAATACACGTATAAATACGGGCACTATTCATCCTTCTTCTCCCGTTAGTTTCAGCCGCCACTAACCCATTTGTAACGACCCGTATTCTATGCACCATAGGACCGTAGAGTATTTGTTTCTTTCATATACGAAGTCGTATGGTCATGTAACTTTGGGAGATGACTATTGGGGTCATTTCCCACGTTCATGATTTTTCCCGATTTTTAAATGACCATTTTACCCCTAGTTGGCATTGTTTTGGCCATAACTTTTGACTAGAAAGGAATTTTGACCTGAAACCACTTCCATTGGCTCTGGATGATGGTTTACAATTCCGTAGAGTGGTCACATCAGCCAAACGGACTCACCGTTTGGGAGATATGGCTGAAACAAGTTCCAGATGGTGAAAAACAGCTTAATTGGGCTTAACCGGGTGATTAGCAGCTAGGCCCAGAGAGGAATTTCGGGTTTAGAGGTATAGGAGGACTGACTAGGGTTAGGAAATCACTTTCATTTCAGTTTTGAGCCGCCACAAACCTTCTTGAGACCCTAGTAATAGCTTCCATCCTCTAAAACCACTCCAAAACACATTTTTAGTGAAGATTAAGCCTAAACTACATCAAAACAAGGCCAAATAGCAACAGAGCAAGGTTGGAGTTGCTGCTATACATAGGAAATTCAACCCAAACAGAGAGTATTTCAGATTTGGTGTTTTATTTTGTGGCCAAGGTGAGTGATTTGCATAGTTTTGACACTAATTACAGTTAATTAAGGGTAATTAGTGAAGATTAGCGAATTTATACACTAATAAATTCTGGAAAAATGTTTAGAAATTCTTAAATAATATTTTATGCCTCTGTTAGAAAATTTAGACGATTTGATTAAGTTTAACTAAGTATGTGCTTAAACATGATTAAGAGGGATTATGGGAAAATGTGAGGTTTTAGCCACTTTTGATCCATTTTGATTCATTTGAATTGTTGTTTGGTGTTTGTGGTTGCTCTTACATGTTGCTATGAATCTATGGTATGTTTTATGATTGATTAGAATAGTTAGATTGGTCGAAAACGCCGTCGAATGGCGAAGAAAGCTCGCTGGAAAGTTGCAGAAGTGTGCAGGTTCCGAACTGGATCGGATCGGAGTAGGGGTCAGATCGGATTTGTGAACTGACCGAGGGAATTCGAACTGGATTGGAACTTGTCACTGGAGAAGGCTTGACGAGAAGGAAGGCCGTTTACTTAGAGTTGGAGTGGACAAGGGGATCGGATCGGAAGAACAATGAGGGCCAGATCGGATCGGACTGGAACACCGGATGGGATGAAGACGAGGAGCATAGGGTCGGAACGGGGAAAGTAGAGGCTAGGACAAAGGATGGGATCGGTTCGATGTACCGAACCGAACCAGGGGGCACCCGAACCGAACCGACGAGGGTAATGACTACCGAACCGAACCGACGAGGGTAATGACTACCGAACCGAACCGAATTCTAGGGCTGCTACTGCGCGACAACTCTTCGGAAGACCCACTCCAATTCAACCAAACCCGAGATGCAAAGGAAGTCCAAATGAGAAGTTAGAGCTCAAGATTCAGATGGGAATCAACGAGTTCGCTTCATGGTTGGGCTTTGCTGCGGGATGCGTGCCAAGGGGTTATCGATGTCTATAGCTTTGGACCACTATGGTAGGAGTTACGAAGGCGGATTCAGGGCCATTATGGCATCGGTAGAACCAAGGGCTACGACCAATGAAGTGGTTCATTGAAATGTTTGGTCATGACTCCATGTGTTTAGCTTGGTCACAGCAGGGTTTCTACAAGTCGGGATTCGTCGTTACCTCAATTTGTCTAATGTTCCAAAGTGGTAGATATCGTATGCTTTACGCGCTGAGTGAGAGATGTGAGGATGGTTGCTATGGATGATTTGTTTGCTATCATAATGACATGCACACCCCACCCTCGTTATCTTTACACCACTTGAAATGGCACCTAAGAGTGTTGTACAGTATGTAGTGCTAACTCTTTGGTTGTAGGTCCAGGTTCAGGTATGGTTTAGTATACCTGTTATTGTTCTGTTTAGATGCGTATCGCTCATACCAGGCTTTATGTCTGACCTAGAGTTTTATGTCTCCTCTTATTACTCTGGGTGCTCACACGAGCAGACGAGAGACAGGTTAGCTGGAGATGCACGGGTAGATGATCCGGAGACGAGCAGGAGGCTTCCACGTAATATATATAGTATTCTCCCTGTGTTGTTGAAGATCACTGCTTGGGCATTGGTGGTGCATCTTCTACTTTAGCTTTCTTTTGTTTAGAGACAGTAAATTTGGAAAGTGGTAATAAGCTGTATTTGGATTTCCGCTGCTCTGATGGTGATGTTGATTTTAGTTATCAGCTTATGCACTGTCTCACCTGTTTTTATGTCAAGTATTTTATTATTATGTTTTATTCCATGCGCTGTGAGACATTCTACAGGTTCCTTGATTTGTTCATTCTCTTCTTTCCTTTCTTTGGCGACCGTTCCGTGCTAGTCCGACATGTGTACAGCGCACTTTCAGAGGAAATACCGGCTGGTGCGGGGCGGGCCGTCACACTTGGTATCAGAGCTCTAGGTTGCGTAGTTAACCTAGGGAAGTTATCCGGGAGAGATAATATACGTATACGAGAGAGCGTATTTGTGATTATTTTGTTTTTTAAAGGCTATATATATATATACTATTAGTAGTATGAGAATGAAGTCATGCTGCACTAGCACCACTATGGGGTCGTTAATCGTTTCCTTTTTCAGATTGACGATCAGCCGATATGTTAGAGGTACCGGTAGAGGGGCCAATAATGGGAATGCTGCTGACATGAGGGCGATGTTTACTGACCTCATGAGAGAGATGCTTAGGGATGTGCAGAGGGCAGCTCCCAATGGTGGAAATGGTGGTGGTCCAATAGTGCAGGCGCCGAGAGTCGACTTCGCCAAGCTGAATAAGGATTATACTAGCCTTGGTGGGAAGCCGTTCCACGGAACGGAGTCGGCTACGGATGTTCAGGATTGGTTGGATAGTTGCGAACGTATCTTCGGGGATTTTGGTATCGAGGATGCGATGAAGAGAAAGCTAGCGTCCCGTCAGCTGCAAGGGCGGGCAATAAATTGGTGGAATGCTATAAAGGCAGCTACTCCTGAAGATCAGATTACTTGGGAGCAGTTTAAAGCTCGCTTTAGCGAGAAGTTCGTTCCAGCTGCTCAGAAGTCAGTGCTGTTTAAGAAATTCTTGGAGCTCAAGCAGAATGGCAGAGCTGTCTCGGAGTATATTGCTGACACTTTGTCAAAGTATGGGTTATCTCTTATTGATACTGCCGAGAAGAAGAATGAGAAATTCATAACTGGTTTGGATCAGTACTTGGGGGAAAGGCTTATTAACCACATCAATGAGACGTTTGAATCGATTGTTGGGAAAGCATTGAGATCAGAAAGTCTCTACCCTAAGCCGAAGACTGAGGTTGCATCCGCAGATGAGCCAAAGCGACAAGCAAATGGTGGAGGCAAGGGTGGTTCCCAGAATAATAGAAAGCAAAATCAGACTAAGGATGGCCAGAAGAAAAAGAATAAGCAAGATGTTGAGTGCTTCAGCTGTGGTAAGAAGGGCCATTATGCTAGTAATTGTCGGGCCAAGCCAGCGGATAGGAAGTGCTTCAACAGTGGCCAAATGGGACATCATAAGGACAAGTGTCCGCAACCCCCCAAAGAAAAGCAAATGGTGAAAGCCTACGCCCTTAATGCTATTCCTTCTTCGTCGAATGCCCCAACTGCGGCGGAGAAGGGAAAGAATGTCGTCATTCAAGGTATGCTTTCTGTTTATGATGTTCCTGTTAGAGTTTTGTTTGATACCGGAGCTTCCAGTTCTTTCATATCTAGTGACCTGGTAGATAGATTGGGATTAGAGCCCGAGATTGTCGATAGACCTTTAGTAGTGACGAACCCGATTGGTGGTTCGACTAGCCTTAGCATGATTTGTCGTAATGTGGTCTTGTCGAGTCATGGATGCATGTTTGTTTGTGATTGCTTTGTTTTGCGCTTTACTGGGGTTGGCATTATTTTGGGAGTAGATTGGCTCCGAAGATACGGGGTGGTGGTAGACTGTGAGGGCTTTTTAGTGACAGCTAGAGCGGATGATGGGCGGAGGATAGTGTTTGGTGGTCTACCCGGTGAGGGGGTATTGGCTAGTTTTCTAAACTCCCTCGACATTCCACATAGTGAGTTGTCAGGTTTGCCCGTGGTTGGCCAGTATCCGGATGTTTTCGAAGAAGTGACCGGGCTTCCACCACACCGGGAGATTGAGTTCCGTATTGATTTGGTAAAAGACTCCAGACCTATAGTGATGCCACTTCGTCGTATGGCACCAAGGGAGCAGCGAGAGCTCGAGGTGCAAGTCAGCGATCTTTTGAAGAAGGGATTTATCAGAAGGAGTGTTTCTGAATGGGGAGCACCAGTTGTGTTTGCTACCAAGGCGGATGGTTCCCTTCGTTTGTGTGTAGACTACCGCGGGTTGAATAAAGTGACAAGGAAGAATAAGTATCCTCTACCGCGGATAGATGATTTGTTCGATCAGTTGAGTGGCGCGAGAGTATTTTCTCAGTTGGATCTCGCGACAGGTTTACATCAGCTTAGAGTGGAAGCCGAGAGTATAGCTAAAACGACATTTTGAACGCCGTCTGGATTTTATGAGTGGTTGGTCATGCCATTCGGGCTGACCAATGCCCCAGCATATTTTGTGGATCTTATGAATAGGGTATTCAGAGATCAGTTGAATAAGTTTGTCCTTGTGTTCATTGATGATATTTTGGTCTATTCAAGGACAGAAGAAGAACACAAGGAACATTTAATAATAGTGATGGAGGTGTTGAGAAAACACCAATTGAAAGCAAAGTTTTCTAAGTGTCACTTCTGGAAGAGGGAAGTGAGGTTCTTGGGCCATGTTGTATCAAAGAATGGTATTTCCGTGGACCCGGCGAAGGTGGCTATGGTACAGGATTGGCCTACGCCCAAGAGTGCAACAGATGTAAGAAGTTTCTTGGGATTAGCTGGATATTATCGTAAGTTTATCCAAGGTTTCTCCAAGATAACAGCACCACTGACCCAGTGGACCAAGAAGACTCAAGCTTTTGTCTGGAATGAAAAGTGCGAGAATGCATTCAAGAGTCTAAAGGACAAGTTGACAAGCGCACCAGTGTTAGTCATTCCTAAGGGGAATGAAGAGATGACGGTATACACAGATGCCTGTGGTACCGGACTGGGTGATGTATTGATGCAAAGTGGTAGAGTTGTAGCTTATGCAAGTCGGCAATTGAAACCGCATGAGAGAAGATACCCTACCCATGATTTAGAATTGGCAGCGATCATGTTCGCATTAAAGATGTGGAGACATTATCTCTTGGGAGAAATATTTGAGCTGTTTACAGATCATAAGTCGTTGAAGTATCTCTTCTCCCAGAAGGATTTAAATCTCCGGCAACAAAGGTGGTTAGAATTCTTGGCTTCCTATGATTTTGATATTGCATATACACCGGGAAAGGGCAATGCGGTAGCCGATGCGTTGAGTAGAAGACATGCCAGTTTAGGGGCTATGTTTCTAGAATGGAAGCAACTGGAGTACATCGCTGGGTTTGATTTCAGACCAAAGTGCAAACTGGATCCAGAAATGTTAGCAAGTTTGACGATCAGACCCACTTTGATTGAGCAGATCGGCTCTAGTCAGAGGGACGATCCTAACCTATTGGAAATCATCTCCAAGTTAGAGATGGATATCGATGAGGAGATGAACAAGTATGGGCTTGATCGAGATGGATGGCTTAGAAATAATGGAAAGCTTGTTGTACCCAACGTCAATGGATTGAGAGATGAAGTGCTTAGAGAATGTCATCACTCAAAACTGACTATACACCCCGGTGGTAATAAGATGCATCGAGATATGAAGCAGACTTACTACTGGGAAGGGATGAAAAGAGACGTTGGGAAGTTTATATCCAAGTGCATGAATTGCTAGCTAGTTAAAGCCGAGAAAAAGAAGCCTAGTGGGTTGTTACAGCCCTTAGAAATTCCCGAATGGAAATGGGAGCAAGTCTCGATGGATTTCATCGATGGTTTACCAAGGACTAGATCGGGACATGATAGCATTTGGGTAGTTGTGGATCGACTGACTAAAAGTGCAAGATTTATACCAGTCAAATCGACCAGAACGACAGCTAAGTTAGCAGAATTGTATATGAAGTGGGTAGTGAGATTTCATGGAATACCTAAAAGCATTGTGAGTGACCGAGACCCGTTGTTCACTAGTGGGTTTTGGAAGAGCTTACAAGAGGCTCTAGGGTCAGAGTTACATCTCAGTACCGCATATCATCCTCAGACCGACGGTCAGACGGAGAGGGTGAATCGTATTTTGGAAGATCTCTTGAGGGCATGTATATTGGATTTTGGTGGATCATGGGATGACCATTTGCATCTAGTAGAGTTTGCATATAATAATAGCTACCAATCCAGTATCGGTATGGCTCCATATGAAGCTTTGTACGGAAGACCGTGCAACTCACCATCATGTTGGATAGAGACTGGAGAGAAGTTTATGCTTGGACCAGATGTGGTGAGGGAAACTTCAGATAAGATTAAGATCATTCAACAACGAATGAAGGCTGCCCAAGATAGGCAGAAGAGTTATGCTGATAAGAGAAGAAGAGACTTAAAATTCTCTTTTGGTGACTTGGTGTTTGTCAAAATTTCTCCGTTAAAGAGCGTGATACGATTTAGCAGGAGAGGCAAGTTGGCACCAAGATTTGTTGGCCCATTCCCTGTTCTTGAACCAGTCGGGAATTTGGCATATAGAGTTGGCTTACCAGAGAAGATGGCGGGAGTTCACAATGTATTTCATGTTTCCCAACTAAGGAAGTTTGTTCATGACCTAGATATGACTATTTCACCTGATCAGTTAGAGGACTTCGAAGTAGAACCCGAGGCGGTTGGGAACCGCAAGCCGGCCCGTATTGTCGAACACGACATGAAGCAACTTCGAAGGAAGGCGTGAAGCAAGTCAAGGTTCGGTGGAGCGAGGACGAGAATGATTGTACTTGGGAGATAGAGGAGAACCTTAGGAAGACACACCCAGAACTCTTTGCCTGGTAAGATTTTAACCTCGATTTAGTTTTCCACATGCTAGGATAAGCTTGTTTGCTTGTTTTGCATGTTTGATTGTTGTATGTGGTTGTTAGGCATGCGGGATCCTTTGTATGTTTTGGGTTAAGGAATTTCGGGGACGAAATTTCTTAAGGGGGGAGAGTGTAACGACCCGTATTCTATGCACCATAGGACCGTTGAGTATTTGTTTCTTTCACATACGAAGTCGCATGGTCATGTAACTTTGGGAGATGACTATTGGGGTCATTTCCCACGTTCAAGATTTTCCCGATTTTTAAATGACCATTTTACCCCTAGTTGGCATTGTTTTGGCCATAACTTTTGACTAGAAAGGAAATTTGACCTGAAACCACTTCCATTGGCTCCGGATGATGGTTTACAATTCCATAGAGTGGTCACATCAGCCAAACGGACTCACCGTTTGGGAGATATGGCTGAAACAAGTTCCAGATGGTGAAAAACAGCTTAATTGGGCTTAACCGGGTGATTAGCAGCTAGGCCCAGAGAGGAATTTCGGGTTTAGAGGTATAGGAGGACTGATTAGGGTTAGGAAATCACTTTCATTTCAGTTTTGAGCCGCCACAAACCTTCTTGAGACCCTAGTAATGGCTTCCATCCTCTAAAACCACTCCAAAACACATTTTTAGTGAAGATTAAGCCTAAACTACATCAAAACAAGGCCAAATAGCAACAGAGAAAGGTTGGAGCTGCTGCTATACATAGGAATTCAACCCAAACAGAGAGTTTTTCAGATTTGGTGTTTTATTTTGTGGCCAAGGTGAGTGATTTGCATAGTTTTGACACTAATTACAGATAATTAAGGGTAATTAGTGAAGATTAGCGAATTTATACACTAATAAATTCTGGAAAAATGTTTAGAAATTATTAAATAATATTTTATGCCTCTGTTAGAAAATTTAGATGATTTGATTAAGTTTTACTAAGTATGTGCTTAAACATGATTAAGAGGGATTATGGGAAAATGTGAGGTTTTAGCCACTTTTGATCCATTTTGATTCATTTGAATTGTTGTTTGGTGTTTGTGGTTGCTCTTACATGTTGCTATGGCTCTATGGTATGTTTTATGATTGATTAGAATAGTTAGATTGGTCGAAAACGCCGTCGAATGGCGTAGAAAGCTCGCTGGAAAGTTGCAGAAGTGTGCAGGTTCCGAACCGGATCGGATCGGAGTAGGGGTCGGATCGGATTTGTGAACTGACCGAGGGAATTCGAACTGGATTGGAACTTGTCACTGGAGGAGGCTTGGCGAGAAGGAAGGTCGTTTACTTAGAGTTGGAGTGGACAAGGGGATCAGATTGGAAGAACAATGGGGGCTAGATCGGATCGGACTGGAACACCGGATGGGATGAAGACGAGGAGCATTGGGTCGGAATGGGGAAAGTAGAGGCTAGGACAAAGGATGGGATCGGTTCGATGTACCGAACCGAACCAGGGGGGCACCCGAACCGAACCGACGAGGGTAATGACTACCGAACCGACGAGGGTACTGACTACCGAACCGAACCGACGAGGGTAATGACTACCGAACCGAACCGAATTCTAGGGCTGCTACTGCGCGACAACTCTTCTGAAGACCCACTCCAATTCAACTAAACCCGAGATGCAAAGGAAGTCCAAATGAGAAGTTAGAGCTCAAGATTCAGATGGGAATCAACGAGTTCGCTTCATGGTTGGGCTTTGCTGCGGGACGCGTGCCAAGGGGTTATCGATGTCTATAGCTTTGGACCACTATAGTAGGAGGTACGAAGGCGGATTCAGGGCTATTATGGCATCGGCAGAACCAAGGGCTACGACCAATGAAGTGGGTCATTGAAATGTTTGGTCATGACTCCATGTGTTTAGCTTGGTCACAGCAGGGTTTCTACAAGTCGGGATTCGTTGTTACCTCAATTTGTCTAGTGTTCCAAAGTGGTAGATGTCGTATGCTTTACGCGCTGAGTGAGAGATGTGAGGATGGTTGCTATGGATGATTTGTTTGCTATCATAATGACATGCACACCCCATCCCTGTTATCTTTACACCACTTGAAATGGCACCTTAGAGTGTGGTACAGTATGTAGTGCTAACTCTTTGGTTGCAGGTCCAGGTTCAGGTATGGTTTAGTATACCTGTTATTGTTCTGTTTAGATGCTTATCGCTCATACCAGGCTTTATGTGTAAAGACCCGCAAATTCCCGCTCTTTGAATCGACCATAAACCACACAGGTCTGACCCAAAAAGTGAAAATCTACGAATACTTTAACTTTGGGCATACAACACATTACAACATATAACAGAAGACTTTTATAACGCTATAATAAATGTTACATCAGAGTACAGAATATACATATCAGAGTACATTGGAATATAATTACAGCGGAAGAATAAATTACAATAAATGAATACATTGCAGCGGAACTAATCTCAGTGGAAGGCTATCAACATTATGGCCACAGCTTCAGTCTTCAATCCAGGATCTTGTTTTATCTATCTGTCAAATAAGCTACTCGACTGCCCGTGTGGAAAGAGGGCACCCGAGTTTGCAAAGTGAAACAAACTACAGGTCAGTCGTGGGACTGGTGTGAGAATTCTTAAACTAACCTTAATTAATAATAAGGCTAATCACAGGACCACGCCGCTAACGCGGAACGGGTTTACTCCAATGGATTGCCAGTGCATGACTAAAGTAAATCGTCAAAATAACGCAATGCTTTTTCTGAAAAATGAAACCATTATAAGACCCAAGTCCCATCACACAATGCAACGCAAACTGGAGGATAGAGTTTTACCTTATAATGATCAAAAGATGCTTGATACGAGAAACACGGTATTACATAATAATAGTGTGCAACCAATTTGAAATACATCAAAGTAAATATATCAATCCTAGACGGCATGAGTGCCCCATCCCACTATGTCGCCATATATAGGTATACAATCAAAACCGCGTGATGTCGTATTGGAAATTTGGGTTTCCATCTGAGTCAAGGCTAGGGAGGAGATCCTTACCGATTCGAGACATTCTAGCAATGCCCCAGGATTGGTACTCTGTCCAACCCTTGGATCCTGCAGGGCCGGTCCACACTTGCTTTTGTGGATTGGTTATGCCTGAACACACGCTTCCCGGTCCTTTTGGACCTATACTACGGCCAGTGGCGACCGCATAAACCCGAGGCCTCGAAAAATCCAACAACCACAATGAATAAATGCCAGCGCTGGTAGGTCCCTGGCACCACTCTAGCTAGAAAGAAACGTGTGCACTCCCTGCGTTCCCTTCTCCCGTTTTAGACTCTACCGGGCTGTGAGGCTCGCGAAGTCACGATATACACAAAGCTATGCCTAACTAGACTGTGCTTTGATCATCAACCACAAGGCCTGCTTTTCAACAAAGCCTTGATCAATTGCATCTTAGCATGCCACATTGTCAGACTCTACCATATCATTGATCATCTACCAATATATATATAACCTCTAAGCTCATACGTCTTAGAGAAGGGTGTTAAACACCAAACAGAAATATATAATTAGTAGCGTTCAACAAATACAGTAGAAAAGAATACAATGTCAGACACGCAATCCATTTACAAGTCCGCTCTGGGTCTGAGCGAAACATCGTGTCCGTCGATCTCCAAATGCGTTTGGACGATCATTACCAAATACCTTGCCTTGGAAGGCCAATCCCAATTCAAGATACCAGTCATCATCACCCCAACGATGTGAAAATCTTCAGTCTTCAATCATCGTCTTCGTCTTCGACTCTTGATCGTCGTGTTGATTATTCAGAATGGGTTAAACCCGGTCTTCTATATTTATTCTTTTCAATGAAAGCAATTTTACATAGAATTGTAATTCTTTAATTTTATGCTTTTTATTGTCTCTAGAAAGACAATAAAATGTAACACAAAAATATATTCTTTTTATCGCATCTAAAATGATGATAAAAATGTAACATTATCGTTGCTATTTTTATCGCATCAAAAATGCCGATAAAAATGAATCACTAACATTGTCTATTTTTATCGCACCAAAAATGTCGATAAAAAAAATGAATCACTAACATTATCTATTTTTATCGCACCAAAAATGTCGATAAAAATGAATCACTAACATTATCTATTTTTATCGCACCAAAAATGTCGATAAAAATGACAACATTAACCATTCTATTTTCACCGCATTCAAAATGACGATAAAATATTTAACATTAACAATTCTATTTTTACCGCATTCAAAATGACGATAAAATATTCAACATTAACAATTCTATTTTTACCGCATTCAAAATGACGATAAAATATTTAACATTAACAATTCTATTTTTACCGCATTCAAAATGACGATAAAATATTATCATAAGAAACGAAAGCAAAATGTTCTTTTTATTACTAAAAGGAAAAAAAAACAACAAAGATGCTTCTTTTAGTGCTAGAAAGAAACATGACATAAAAATGTTCTTTTAATGTTAAAAAGAAGAAGCGACAAAAATGACCCTTTTTATGTTAAAAAGAAAAGATGACAAAATATGTTTTTAATTCTAAAAGAAAAAAAACGACAAAAATTATCTGTTTATTCTAATGCAATATCTTTACAAAAGTGTTATTTTAATATCAATGCGAATTTTCAATTTCTTACTACATATAAAAATGTAAACTTTATATTACAATTATATATCCCATTATAAATTACATATAAAAATGTAATTTTATATTTTATTGCAAATCCCCTTTCTAATTACATATAACAATGTACTTTTTATTTTACATTGTAAATTGCATATAAAAAGTAGATTCTATCCTTATGTTGTATTTGCATTATAAAATGCAAATGAAAAGGTAAGTTTTATTTTCAATGTTATATTCGTATTATAAAGTGCAAATAAAAATGTAAATTTTATTTTCAAGTTTTATTTTCATTATAGTATGCAAATAATAAAAATAGCTTTATCATCAAGTTATATTCACATCATGAAATGTTAACAAAAATGTAAGTTTTGTATTCAAGACTCATTTGCATTATAATATGCAAATAATAAAACAAGTTTTAGTTTTCAGGTCATATTTACATTATAAAATATAAATAAAAAGGTAAGTTTTATTCTCAAGTGATATTTACATTATGAAATGTAAATAAATAAAATAAAAATAAAAAGTAAGTTTCAAGTTCATTTGTGCCTTGAAAACACAAATAAAAATATAAATTTTAATGTAAATCTTTATTTCAATACTTTGTTCGCATCGAGGGATGCAAAACAAAATATAATTCTCTTTTTATTTAAACATTTTGTTGCATTGAGAAATGCAAGAAAAATATAATTCTTTTTATTCTAAATGTAAATCTATATTTTGTCATTTTGTTCGCATCGAGGGATGCAAACAAAATACAATCTTTTTATTCCTTCGTACATTTCTGTTTGAGAAATGCAAACAAAACACAACCTTTTTTATCAACATTGAATTGATATTTCACATCAATTCAAATAAAAGGAAAATTTCCCTTTTTCCTTTCATTTTCTTTTTCTCTTTTTTTTTTTCCTTTTTTTTTTTCCCATGACAAAAGTATGGATTTTTGTTTCATCTTTATTCAATGACAAAAATATGAGTTCTTGTTTCATTTTTTTTTCAATGACAAAAATATGAATTTTTGTCTGTTAACTTTTAATGCAACAAAATTAAGAGTTTTTGTTTTCTTTTTATGCAACCAAAAATGAGAACTTTGTTAGTTAACCTTTAAGGCAAACAAAAAGAAATATATTTTATTCGTTGTTCGTAGTCTATTGTAAACAAACAAATAAAAATAATATTCTATTTGTCATTCAATTTCCATAGTAAAATCAACCAATAAAAAGAGTTTTTTTCTTCTTCGTCACTCCGTTTATATTGTAGTATCAACAAATAGAGGTACACTTTATTTGTCGTTCAAATTTCATTGTAACATCAACAAATAAAAATAAAATTTTATTTGTCGTTCCATTTCTTTGTTCATTTCAGAAGAATGAAAATGACATTAAAATAAAATAAATTAGAACGTCTAGATTTGAATAAAATATGTTTTAAATCGAAATTTAGATTTAATTTTCCAACTGCAATTTAAACTCAATAACATATACAATTTAAAGACGGATTTAAGCATAACATGAACAATAAGCACACCACGAGCAACAATCGATAATTCATACACACAAAACATTTCAGAACTAAATCATCATCATCATACAATTATTTTAATGTGGGAAAATAAATTAATAATTAATTAAATAATAAAGATTTGAACTCTCACCTCAAATTTTGGCTAAAAATCAACTGTCTCAGAATCAGGTGTGGTCTGCGCCATCGCGAAGAGCTCGGAAAGACGAGTCCAGCGCAATTTACGGTTTGTCAAACGGACCTCGTATGAGAGAGTTACGGATTTTTAAACATCGGATAATTTAAATATTTAAATAATAAAATAATATAAAAAAAAGGAAAAAGGACCTTCTTCCCCTTCGTTTTCTCACGGCCGAACCAACCTTGCTTCTCCCTCCTTCATGTCGCACCCCACCACAAGCACCCGGACCACGATCAGAAGCCACCACCTCGTCGGCCACCTCGAGACACACCTGCGCCGAGACCCGGGCCCCACTCGTACCCCCCTAGGACCCACAAATAACCCATAAACGCAGCCCATTCCCGGTCAAAATTCGCGAAATCCGTGCACCAAAATCCGATCTTAACCGTATAGATTGAAAGGTCTCTGAATTCTCTTCGATTTGGTAGGTCATACATAAATTTTCGTTGAACGGATTGGGAGATATTAGCGTTTGAAGTTCGGTGTTTTCTGGCCTTCGAAAATAGGTGGCGGCGGCCATGAACAGTATTAGGGTTAGGGTTTTTTTCGGATTTTTATATTATTTTAATATTAAATTCCGAATTTCGTGAAATAAAGTGGATTTTTGAACTTTCTCGGATTTGGGCCTGCTTACTGTCGATCTTAACGTTTTGAGGCCTTCTGAACGCGATGGGCTATGTCCCAATGTCCAATTCTGATGTCTACACGTTTTATTTTCGGTTTTAATTGAAAATACAATATTAAATTAATTAATTAATTCCTACCATACATTTAAATATGCCGGGGCCACATACGACCTCAGAAAATTCTAAAAAAAATATTTTTAGCTTTCTTATGATGATACGAATCCAACAAAATTATTTTCGTCGAATTCTGAGACTGTTTGAAAAATGGCTATTTTTAAGGCGTTCAAATTTAACTGTAAATAGTCAAAACACATTTTATTTCGCTACGCTCACATATTAATTCGAAAAATTCTAAAAATTGAAATCTAGCAATAATTTGACATTCTGGTTCCAACAAAAGTGGTTTCGTCGAAAACGGAGGTCGTTTGAAAAATGACTATTTTTAAGGCCAATATATTTAATATTAAAAATACAATTTTTAAACAAATAATTTTGAAACTCAAAATGTATAAGTGTTTACTGTTTTTCAATGCAGAAACGTCATTCCGAACTCAATGGAAGTGGTTTCGAGTCCAAATTCCTATATATGTGAAAAGTAGCCTTTCGGGCCCTATATATTCTACAACGACCTTTCTAAAAATTGAATTGGCCATAACTTTTGATTTCCGCTATGAAATTTCAATTTTTCAGATTCGTTAGAAAGATATTTTTAAATAGATTCTAATATTTTTGGTTTCACTAAAATTCGTTAAATTTTGCATCCAGTACGGTCAGTCAAAGTTCAAGTTTGACTTTTCAAACTACCGCGTTATTTCTAACTCTTTTTATAATAAAAATTAAATCATTCATTCTTCTTTCGATTTAAATCAAATTTGTGATCATTATTATTTAAATAAATTATTTTATATTGTCAAAACTCATTAAAATTTTCTAAAATAAAATTTTAAATTGGTCCTGATTTTTGCGGGTTGTTACAATCGCCCCCACTTAAAAACTTTTCGTCCTCGAAAAGGAACGTATCTAAAAATTGTAAAATTAACTATCTCAATTTTAATTTTTAATGGTTAATTATCTTTTCAAAATATATATAACTTTATATATAAAAATCATATTTCAAAGAAGAGATTATAAATATCGAAAATACGTTAATTAGAAATTCGTAACTCTTAACTCGTTCTAGGGCATTACTAACCCCATCTCTAACGAGCTCACTCATTCTAGGATACTGCTGATCCTATCTCTAATGAGTATTCTTATTGGATATTACTAATCCAATCTCTGATGAGTCTTCCGTTCAGTTCTAACGAGTTGTACCCCAAAGATTTGAGCTAACCTGAGCTCTGATACCAACTGTAAAGACCCGCAAATTCCCGCCCTTTGAATCGACCATAAACCACACAGGTCTGACCCAAAAAGTGAAAATCTACGAATACTTTAACTTTGGGCATACAACACATTACAACAGATAACAGAAGACTTTTATAACACTATAATAAATGTTACATCAGAGTACAGAATATACATATCAGAGTACATTGGAATATAATTACAGCGGAAGAATAAATTACAATAAATGAATACATTGCAGCGGAACTAATCTCAGTGGAAGGCTATCAACATTATGGCCACAGCTTCAGTCTTCAATCCAGGATCTTGTTTTATCTATCTGTCAAATAAGCTACTCGACTGCCCGTGTGGAAAGAGGGCACCCGAGTTTGCAAAGTGAAACAAACTACAGGTCAGTCGTGGGACTGGTGTGAGAATTCTTAAACTAACCTTAATTAATAATAAGGCTAATCACAGGACCACGCCGCTAACGCGGAACGGGTTTACTCCAATGGATTGCCAGTGCATGACTAAAGTAAATCGTCAAAATAACGCAATGCTTTTTCTGAAAAATGAAACCATTATAAGACCCAAGTCCCATCACACAATGCAACGCAAACTGGAGGATAGGGTTTGCCCTTATAATGATCAAAAGATGCTTGATACGAGAAACACGGTATTACATAATAATAGTGTGCAACCAATTTGAAATACATCAAAGTAAATATATCAATCCTAGACGGCATGAGTGCCCCATCCCACTATGTCGCCATATATAGGTATACAATCAAAACCGCGTGATGTCGTATTGGAAATTTGGGTTTCCATCTGAGTCAAGGCTAGGGAGGAGATCCTTACCGATTCGAGACATTCTAGCAATGCCCCAGGATTGGTACTCTGTCCAACCCTTGGATCCTGCAGGGTCGGTCCACACTTGCTTTTGTGGATTGGTTATGCCTGAACACACGCTTCCCGGTCCTTTTGGACCTATACTACGGCCAGTGGCGACCGCATAAACCTGAGGCCTCGAAAAATCCAACAACCACAATGAATAAATGCCAGCGCTGGTAGGTCCCTGGCACCACTCTAGCTAGAAAGAAACGTGTGCACTCCCTGCGTTCCCTTCTCCCGTTTTAGACTCTACCGGGCTGTGAGGCTCGCGAAGTCACGATATACACAAAGCTATGCCTAACTAGACTGTGCTTTGATCATCAACCACAAGGCCTGCTTTTCAACAAAGCCTTGATCAATTGCATCTTAGCATGCCATATTGTCAGACTCTACCATATCATTGATCATCTACCAATATATATATAACCTCTAAGCTCGTACGTCTTAGAGAAGGGTGTTAAACACCAAACAGAAATATATAATTAGTAGCGTTCAACAAATACAGTAGAAAAGAATACAATGTCAGACACGCAATCCATTTACAAGTCCGCTCTGGGTCTGAGCGAAACATCGTGTCCGTCGATCTCCAAATGCGTTTGGACGATCATTACCAAATACCTTGCCTTGGAAGGCCAATCCCAATTCAAGATACCAGTCATCATCACCCCAACGATGTGAAAATCTTCGGTCTTCAATCATCGTCTTCGTCTTCGACTCTTGATCGTCGTGTTGATTATTCAGAATGGGTTAAACCCGGTCTTTCTGAATAACTTGCGTAATTTGGGATTAAAAACAAATATTGGAAAATCACACATTTCGTCACATCCCAACTCAGAATATTCTTTTTAATAAGATATTCAATTTAAAAGATTCTCATTAATTTTATCAAAGATAAATATTTAAAATAAAATCTATAAATCAATTTCTAAAAATACGGAATTCCGCAGAAATCCAATCAATACATAATCGATATAGATTTCTGTATCAGACTAATAGTATAAATGGAATAACGGCAAAGCCTCTTAAATTCCATATATAATATCGGTCTTCTTTTACAGAAACCCATCTCAATTATTACCAATAGAATTTCCACTTAATTCCTATTTAATATATTAGTTGAAAAACTTGATTTATAGAAAATGTCTTTTTAATTCTATAAAATAGATTTATAAGTTCCAAATAATAATTTCAATGCAAATTGGATTAAAGGATAGATGTCGTTTAAAACATCGCCCACGGTAAACCCACTTCACATCTCAATTTATTTCATATCACAAAATATGATTGCAAATGCTAGTAATCTTTTAAAAACATATAAATATTCTTTATATAAAAGATTCTAAATGAGAAGTATTCTTTATTTTACAAATCTTTATCTTCTACAAATATTCCTTGTCTTAACATATACTTAATTAAAAATCTATTTTTTTTTAAATATATATACTTTATATAAAAAGGATTTCTAATGTAAAAATAGTCTTATTTAAAAGAACACTTGAATCGAAATGCGACTCAAACATTTACCATATAATTTGGATTATATGGATTTCACACACATCATATATATGACAATAACTGTATAATCATCAAGTCATCCATTACATCCAAAGTGTAATTTCCACTGTGTAAGCGTTAAAATTAAATAATAACGCTCATCACAGCCTGTCGATCTAACGATCAACATACAACTAAATATTGGGATTAGTGTATGTAAATTTTCATCCCAACACCCGTGTGGGGTTTTCAACCAATCAAGCAAATGATAAACTAATTTGTGCACTTGGGCGATGTGTGAAAATTATCGTCCCAATCACATACACAAGTCGGGTAACTTGTCTATGGAAGTGTATTACACAATATATAACACGACGATAAAAATGTCTCTTTTATTTATATTCCTTTTTTTCTTTGCCTATAAACGGTCAATAAAAATGTGATCTTTATTTCTATACTTTTTATTGTAATTTACATTTTTTCTTAACAAAATGTCCTTTTTATTCTAACTTACATTTTGAATGTAATTTTTCTTTTTATTGTTTATTTACATCAAAATGTAAATGTTCCCTTTTTCATTGTTTATTATTAACAGCAAAAATCTCGTCTTCTATATTTATTCTTTTCAATGAAAGCAATTTTACATAGAATTGTAATTCTTTAATTTTATGCTTTTTATTGTCTCTAGAAAGACAATAAAATGTAACACAAAAATATATTCTTTTTATCGCATCTAAAATGATGATAAAAATGTAACATTATCGTTGCTATTTTTATCGCATCAAAAATGCCGATAAAAATGAATCACTAACATTGTCTATTTTTATCGCACCAAAAATGTCGATAAAAAAAATGAATCACTAACATTATCTATTTTTATCGCACCAAAAATATCGATAAAAATGAATCACTAACATTATCTATTTTTATCGCACCAAAAATGTCGATAAAAATGACAACATTAACCATTCTATTTTCACCGCATTCAAAATGATGATAAAATATTTAACATTAACAATTCTATTTTTACCGCATTCAAAATGACGATAAAATATTCAACATTAACAATTCTATTTTTACCGCATTCAAAATGACGATAAAATATTTAACATTAACAATTCTATTTTTACCGCATTCAAAATGACGATAAAATATTATCATAAGAAACGAAAGCAAAATGTTCTTTTTATTACTAAAAGGAAAAAAAACAACAAAGATGCTTCTTTTAGTGCTAGAAAGAAACATGACATAAAAATGTTCTTTTAATGTTAAAAAGAAGAAGCGACAAAAATGACCCTTTTTATGTTAAAAAGAAAAGATGACAAAATATGTTTTTAATTCTAAAAGAAAAAAAACGAACAAAATTATCTGTTTATTCTAATGCAATATCTTTACAAAAGTGTTATTTTAATATCAATGCGAATTTTCAATTTCTTACTACATATAAAAATGTAAACTTTATATTACAATTATATATCCCATTATAAATTACATATAAAAATGTAATTTTATATTTTATTGCAAATCCCCTTTCTAATTACATATAACAATGTACTTTTTATTTTACATTGTAAATTGCATATAAAAAGTAGATTCTATCCTTATGTTGTATTTGCATTATAAAATGCAAATGAAAAGGTAAGTTTTATTTTCAATGTTATATTCGTATTATAAAGTGCAAATAAAAATGTAAATTTTATTTTCAAGTTTTATTTTCATTATAGTATGCAAATAATAAAAATAGCTTTATCATCAAGTTATATTCACATCATGAAATGTTAACAAAAATGTAAGTTTTGTATTCAAGACTCATTTGCATTATAATATGCAAATAATAAAACAAGTTTTAGTTTTCAGGTCATATTTACATTATAAAATATAAATAAAAAGGTAAGTTTTATTCTCAAGTGATATTTACATTATGAAATGTAAATAAATAAAATAAAAAATAAAAAGTAAGTTTCAAGTTCATTTGTGTCTTGAAAACACAAATAAAAATATAAATTTTAATGTAAATCTTTATTTCAATACTTTGTTCGCATCGAGGGATGCAAAACAAAATATAATTCTCTTTTTATTTAAACATTTTGTTGCATTGAGAAATGCAAGAAAAATATAATTCTTTTTATTCTAAATGTAAATCTATATTTTGTCATTTTGTTCGCATCGAGGGATGCAAACAAAATACAATCTTTTTATTCCTTCGTACATTTCTGTTTGAGAAATGCAAACAAAACACAACCTTTTTTATCAACATTGAATTGATATTTCACATCAATTCAAATAAAAGGAAAATTTCCCTTTTTCCTTTCATTTTCTTTTTCTCTTTTTTTTTTTCCTTTTTTTTTTTCCCATGACAAAAGTATGGATTTTTGTTTCATCTTTATTCAATGACAAAAATATGAGTTCTTGTTTCATTTTTTTTTCAATGACAAAAATATGAATTTTTGTCTGTTAACTTTTAATGCAACAAAATTAAGAGTTTTTGTTTTCTTTTTATGCAACCAAAAATGAGAACTTTGTTAGTTAACCTTTAAGGCAAACAAAAAGAAATATATTTTATTCGTTGTTCGTAGTCTATTGTAAACAAACAAATAAAAATAATATTCTATTTGTCATTCAATTTCCATAGTAAAATCAACCAATAAAAAGAGTTTTTTTCTTCTTCGTCACTCCGTTTATATTGTAGTATCAACAAATAGAGGTACACTTTATTTGTCGTTCAAATTTCATTGTAACATCAACAAATAAAAATAAAATTTTATTTGTCGTTCCATTTCTTTGTTCATTTCAGAAGAATGAAAATGACATTAAAATAAAATAAATTAGAACGTCTAGATTTGAATAAAATATGTTTTAAATCGAAATTTAGATTTAATTTTCCAACTGCAATTTAAACTCAATAACATATACAATTTAAAGACGGATTTAAGCATAACATGAACAATAAGCACACCACGAGCAACAATCGATAATTCATACACACAAAACATTTCAGAACTAAATCATCATCATCATACAATTATTTTAATGTGGGAAAATAAATTAATAATTAATTAAATAATAAAGATTTGAACTCTCACCTCAAATTTTGGCTAAAAATCAACTGTCTCAGAATCAGGTGTGGTCTGCGCCATCGCGAAGAGCTCGGAAAGACGAGTCCAGCGCAATTTACGGTTTGTCAAACGGACCTCGTATGAGAGAGTTACGGATTTTTAAACATCGGATAATTTAAATATTTAAATAATAAAATAATATAAAAAAAAAGGAAAAAGGACCTTCTTCCCCGTCGTTTTCACGGCCGAACCAACCTTGCTTCTCCCTCCTTCATGTCGCACCCCACCACAAGCACCCGGACCACGATCAGAAGCCACCACCTCGTCGGCCACCTCGAGACACACCTGCGCCGAGACCCGGGCCCCACTCGCACCCCCCTAGGACCCACAAATAACCCATAAACGCAGCCCATTCCCGGTCAAAATTCGCGAAATCCGTGCACCAAAATCCGATCTTAACCATATAGATTGAAAGGTCTCTGAATTCTCTTCGATTTGGTAGGTCATACATAAATTTTCGTTGAACGGATTGGGAGATATTAGCGTTTGAAGTTCGGTGTTTTCTGGCCTTCGAAAATAGGTGGCGGCGGCCATGAACAGTATTAGGGTTAGGGTTTTTTTCGGATTTTTATATTATTTTAATATTAAATTCCGAATTTCGTGAAATAAAGTGGATTTTTGAACTTTCTCGGATTTGGGCCTGCTTACTGTCGATCTTAACGTTTTGAGGCCTTCTGAACGCGATGGGCTATGTCCCAATGTCCAATTCTGATGTCTACACGTTTTATTTTCGGTTTTAATTGAAAATACAATATTAAATTAATTAATTAATTCCTACCATACATTTAAATATGCCGGGGCCACATACGACCTCAGAAAATTCTAAAAAAAATATTTTTAGCTTTCTTATGACGATACGAATCCAACAAAATTATTTTCGTCGAATTCTGAGACTGTTTGAAAAATGGCTATTTTTAAGGCGTTCAAATTTAACTGTAAATAGTCAAAACACATTTTATTTCGCTACGCTCACATATTAATTCGAAAAATTCTAAAAATTGAAATCTAGCAATAATTTGACATTCTGGTTCCAACAAAAGTGGTTTCGTCGAAAACGGAGGTCGTTTGAAAAATGACTATTTTTAAGGCCAATATATTTAATATTAAAAATACAATTTTTAAACAAATAATTTTGAAACTCAAAATATATAAGTGTTTACTGTTTTTCAATGCAGAAACGTCATTCCGAACTCAATGGAAGTGGTTTCGAGTCCAAATTCCTATATATGTGAAAAGTAGCCTTTCGGGCCCTATATATTCTACAACGACCTTTCTAAAAATTGAATTGGCCATAACTTTTGATTTCCGCTATGAAATTTCAATTTTTCAGATTCGTTAGAAAGATATTTTTAAATAGATTCTAATATTTTTGGTTTCACTAAAATTCGTTAAATTTTGCATCCTGTACGGTCAGTCAAAGTTCAAGTTTGACTTTTCAAACTACCGCGTTATTTCTAACTCTTTTTATAATAAAAATTAAATCATTCATTCTTCTTTCGATTTAAATCAAATTTGTGATCATTATTATTTAAATAAATTATTTTATATTGTCAAAACTCATTAAAATTTTATAAAATAAAATTTTAAATTGGTCCTGATTTTTGCGGGTTGTTACATTATGTCTGACCCAGAGTTTTATGTCTCCTCTTATTACTCTGGGTGCTCACACGAGCAGACTAGAGACAGGTTAGCTGGAGATGCACGGGTAGATGATCCGGAGACGAGCAGGAGGCTTCCACGTAATATATATAGTATTCTCCCTGTGTTGTTGCAGATCACTGCTTGGGCATTGGTGGTGCATCTTCTACTTTAGCTTTCTTTTGTTTAGAGACAGTAAATTTGGAAAGTTGTAATAAGCTGTATTTGGATTTCCGCTGCTCTGATGGTGATGATGATGTTGATTTTAGTTATCAGCTTATGCACTGTCTCACTTGTTTTATGTCAAGTATTTTATTATTATGTTTTATTCCATGCGCTGTGAGACATTCTACAGGTTCCTTGATTTGTTCATTCTCTTATTTCCTTTCTTTGGCGACCGTTCCGTGCTAGTCGGACATGTGTACAGCGCACTTTCGGAGGAAATACCGGCCGGTGCGGGGCGGGCCGTCACACCATTACTCATCAAAAATTCATCCTCCGATTTCTCCCTCCTCACTCAATTTCAGAACGCGCCATAGTACGACTTTTCGAAGAGTTTCTCGTGCTCTTCGATTCCATACCAAAGCACCCCTCATTGCCCGTAGCCGCCACCCCGACCAACTGAAACCGCCGCCGTTCGCACCCCACCGCGCCACCTAGCAGCCGCCGCACCCTCCCTCCTTCAGGCCGAACATCCCCCCTCTCCAAGCCCTATAATCTCCAATAACCCGTTCGTAAAATCATCAACTATAGCTCCCGATTTTCTGAATCAAAGTTTTGAACAAACTGAAAATATTAAGGTATGAATAACTCAGTTTTGCGACGCTTTTAATCGTTACAGTGACAGTTGTAAAAAGTTAGTTTCTAATTTATACATATGAACTTCAAATTGAAATCTTTTAGATCTGAAACCGCCGTGACTTCGAACACGAGATCTGATCGAGTTTGGACCTTCATTTCAAATCCAAGCAATGTGAGAATTTATTTTTAATTAAATTAATTTAATTATTATTCTTGCGTTATGTGAAGTTTGAATGGCAAATATAAACAAATCTACGATGGATGTTGTTCTAAATTATGGATCTGAATTGTTTGTGATGTTGTGATATTAGATCTAAAAATTTAAATACTAGATCTGAGTTTGGTGATTTATTAGGATCATCTATTTGTTAATCTTATCTATCATGTTTTGTTAATATTCACGAAACACCCGCAGTTATTCTCAGAATTTAACTAGGCTCTCTACTTGTGTAATGACCTGGACTCTTAGGGGTTAATTTTAAAATGTTTAATATGGATTTAAATATTGAGTTAAGTAAATAAATCAATTTTTATAGGGAGTTATCGATTTAAAAATCAATTTCAATTTAATATTGAAAATATTAAATTATCAGAATACGAAAATGGATTTAGTTGAATTCAAATTTTTATTTGAATTGAAAACAGTTCAAGTGATCAATACGAAATTCTGTTGGAAGTGGAACGATAATAAATATTTAATTATTATCGAAAAATAAATTGTTCTGAATTTAAATTAGTTTATATTTAAATTAATATCTCCTTTAGATGATAAAATTAGACTTCGTAGCCTGTCCCGGTGTGTTCAGAATATAGGTATTACCCTAGGAATGTTAGTTATTGGGTTCAGAAAGGAGTTAGGGACCCGTGGGATAATTTAATTTATTTTAATCATATAGGTAAATTAAAATTTATAATAAACAAATATAATTTGGTGGAATTCCTCCTGCCAACAACACCATAATCGTGGCCTCGCTACAACCCGAAGAATCAAAAGGAGGAGAAGCAAGTCACGGCTTCCATTTCAACTCCACAGAAAATTGGCCTCGCTGTTCAATGTTAAGGGCGCACTCTTCTGTTATAAAATCGCACTGACCCCATTCCTTTTCCCCTTTGATTTCGATCTCGTTCTTATTTTTCTTACTTTTTGTTCGATGCAAAAATAATGGTCACTCCTCTGTAAAATCAAAACCCCTACCTTGTTCTAATTAAAAACCAAAATCTCGAATCAAATTCCCCTCTTGTCTTCGCAAGATCTTGGTTTGGCTACGTGTTGGAAGTCGTGACAGATAGTTTCGGAGTTGCTCGAGTTCGAGCATCGCGTGTACTAGGAAGACAGGGAGGAGCTACAGTGTTCGATAGATGGTTTAGGCGTTGTCGAAGGAGCTTTAAGGGCTGCGATTGATACTCTGTCGGTTGAATTAGTGCACGGGATTTTTCCTGGGTGTGAAGTCGCGATGATTTGGATGAGGTTGAGGTTGAGGGGTGCTGTTGTATTGCGAGATGGTGATTGTTGTGGAGTTGTGAACAATGGTGAAAATTTACTGCTATGCATTTGTGGAGTGCCGCAGTTTGCTGAGGGAAGGGCTAAGGCTTATGTTCGCTATATGATGATCAAGTGCGGATTTTCAACGACGAAAAGATGAAGTTTTGGACGCTGTAATTGCTGAGTAGAAATCATGGTTTGTTTTAGGTTTAGCAGCTGAGTAGGATCAGATTGCTTAAAAATGAAAGAAGATGGAGTTTCCAATAGTAGGCAGCGTGGATTAAGGTAAGGAGTTAGGTAATTAATTTAGTTTAGTTAATTACATTTAATATATATATACACAGACTCGAAAATATAACACTTGTATATGATAACAGTTGGACGAGGAACAAAATTCACTCAAATCCTAAGGGTCTAAGCTTCATGATGAAATTGGGTTGGAATTATTGGGATCTATCATATTCAGCTTGGAAATTCTATTTAAATCGAATATCGCTCGATTTAAATTAAAAATGGAATGGAGCGTAAATTAAAATCTGGTGAGTAAATCTCACCTTTTATTTAGAAATTATTTTTATATAGTTAAAAATAATTGTCTGTGCTTGTTGAATACTTTCTGATTGTTTAAAATATATATTAGTTATTTAGGGCTATTATATATATATTGGGTGATTGATTTGGATTGATTCCCGCAGTCTCATTAGCGGATGCCCGCAGTTTCATAGCGGATGATTACCCTATACGCCCCACGCTATGATTAGTGGATGACCTTCTATACCGCGATATCCTGCCTCGAAGCAGGATGGGTATTACTATGTTGACTAACATCTGTGGATGAAGGAAAACAAGTTGGAGGAATCCAACTGGATTCCTCAAAAATATATATTATCTGTTTGTTGGTTTGATTTCATATATATTCATATATGATGTGTTAAAAATCAAATGATTGAAAATTGGTTGATTTGATTGTTTAAATTTTCACTGGGGCTGGGAATATTGATGTATAAAATACCCTGAAAGGGTATTTGAGATTTAGAAAGGGAATTCTATTTTTATAAATAGAATTTGAATTTTAAACAAAACTATAGAAAACATTAACTTGTTTTGAAGGTATATAAAACAAGTAATTGAATTTATAAACTTTGTTTATAAATGAAAATGTGGGATTTGAATTGAATTTATAAACATTGTTTATAAATATATAATGAGGGGATTTTAAGTAAAGTTATAAACGTTGTTTATAAATAATGCAGAGAATTCAAATGGACTTTAAACTATAGAATTTGAATAGAGAATTCAAATGGACTTTAAACTATAGAGTTTGAAAATAGAATTCAAATGAAGTTTTAAATAAAGAGAATTCAAATAGAATTGAATTGGAATTTGAATAGAGAAGTCGATAAGGAAACGAGAGCATGAGTATAACTAGAATTTGTTAATATGCAGTTAAAATATATTTGAACATGTCATGTTCAAATATTAAGGTGAAATAGACTGAAGAGTTAAGTAACAAATTTAATTAACAAATTGAGTTAAAACGATTGGTATAGTTAAAATAGATTGGACATGCATAAATATACGGGAGACAGGTATGGAATAAAGTATAGAAGTGAAATAAATAGAATGCCCGACAAAAAGGTACGTATTTAATTCATATATGAGATTTTATGCGCCGTATCGGCAAGCCGCTTGGCTTTTTCTTTTTCTTTTTGAGATGAGAAGGACTGGGAAAGCTATTTGAAATTTCCCGATGCTCCCGGTACAAAGGAGGTTATGGCGATTTTTTCCGGGAATTTAAGGAGATAGAATATTTTTAAGATAATTTGATAGTTAGAAATCAACGTATCGATATATATATATAAGTCGATAAGAAAACGAACTTAGAAATAGAATAGTATAATCAAAAAGGAAGTATAAGAATAAAATCTAGTAAGAATAGAAAGAAAAAGTGTATACGTGTTTAAAGGTAAAGAAGTAGTTGTATGTTATTGATTGTTCGAGTAAGTAGTCATATCTGTTTTGACGTTATAAATGTTATTCAGTCAAGGTCTGAGAGGTTGTTATACCCCAACTTGATTGATTTCATTATTAGCAAATAAATAGTAAGATTCCAGGCTCGAAGATCAATGTTGGATAAAAGTTAGTTGAATATGGTATTTGGGTTGTCGTAACGATGTTTTACACAACATCCGTTTTAACCCAAATGAGTGTAAGCTGGGAAATAGAATAATAAATATTTCGTAAGTATAGGAATAAACGAGATTGGAAAAGAGATAAGTAATTGGAATATTTTCCAATTATAAATAACATATATTTTCTAAAGTTAGAAAATAAAAGAAGGCGATATATGGAAATGTTTTCCAAATAACGTATAAGGCCAATATGGTTATTGAAAATATTTGGTTAACAAATATTGATAAGAAATAGAGAAGAGATTTAATTAATGGAATATTTATTTAAAGGCTTAGTGATTGTTGGATGTTTGGATGAACACTTGTTTTATTCGATAGTTAAATCATCGACTATCGAAACACTTGTTTTTATTCGATAGTTAAATCACAGACTATCGAAATTTTGACCATCGTTGTCAATATGGAGAGACCGGTTGGATTATTATCCGAAGAACCACTCCGTATTGGCAGTAGCCTGGGAATCAGATTATATAAAGATAATCGAAGACGGAGTAGAGTGCAAGGACTTTTTCTATTAATAGAAATAGTGCCTTCAGTTCATCCTGTTCCTGGGTGACTTGTATGGATGAATGTCTGATAGAGTATGTCCAGAAAGGTCACGTACATTGATTTCTTCAACCGTACCAAGAGTGGAAGCGGGGAAGGAAACTTCTTTTAGCTAACACGTAATGTACTGTTGAGGACGTTAATCGGTGATTTGATGGATTTGACGAGGTGGCATTCGAAGTGAATCTGGTGTGATGAAAAGCGTAGCTTCTAGCCTCATCATCCGGTAAATGACAGAAATCGGGCAAGCAGCATGGCTATGTAGGTCGCACCTATTAAGCTGTATAATCACCTGATCTAGAGTTTCATTTACTTCTAAAAATCTATTGTCGATGCTGTCCCATTCGGGAAACGGTTGCTGATCCCAATCGTTGGTGATATACATTCGATACACTCAAGCGAAATGAGTGGTCGGTCATGTGTGGCTGAGTTGCAAGATGTTCTTGTTGAACTCGGTGTATTCTCCTCTAGAGATATACCAGCGGAAGGTGGTTCCATACCTTGTCATAGTTGGAAATCCATTACCCAATATGTGCTTGCGGTTTTGATTGTATATTACATATGTGGAACGTGAGATGCAAACGTTCAACTAGATTGTATTTACTTGATTTAGACACTATTATAATATCAAAGGAGTTTTGATATAAAGCTATCGTTCCTTTCAAAAGGGATTTTTGAAAGTTAAATCAAGTGTTTGGATTCTCATAAGGGAAAAACCCGTTCCGTGTTATACAGCGTGGTCTTATGAGATATCATTTAGTTTCTGAAATTGTTTTAAACTGTTTACTCATACCAGTCCCATGACTGACCTGGAGTTTATTTGTTTTGTTCTACCTAAACTCTTGGGTGCCTAAATTTGTACGGACAGTCAAGTAGTTCAGGATTTTACAGATCTATCTAAAGGAGCTTGGAGCAGGAGGCTTCAGCGTTAGTTATATAGAGTTTTGTTCCGCTGTGTTGTAAGTGTTGTACTCTGATAAGTGTATGTTATACAGTTAAGATTTTGTATTTCAAAGGTATGATATATTATATTTTGTTCCGCTGCGATGTGAGATTCTGTGTTGTTATTTCTGTTCTTCTTCTACCTCTTTCTTCTAAAAAAAAAAATGTTTTGTATTTTCGTGATATTTGGGTTGGACGTATGATGTATATAGTCAACTCTGATGTTACGGAAATCTGGGTCATTACACTTGGTATCAGAGCTTAGGTTGAGCGAATACCTAGGCTTGTTGGAATGTGCTCATTAGAGATAGGGTCAGTAGTACCCTAGAATGAGTTGAGCGTATATGTATATACGAGAGAGCGTATTTGTTATTTGATATAAAAACTGTTTTATATTGTGTTGACTAGTCTGTTGAGTGAATTATAAATTTTGGTCGAATCGTGGGACGCCATGATGTCGATAGGAGTTTATAAACACTTGAACATGAGATTGGACACGATATTGTTCTTAAATAGTTAAGTTGATTGTTAGGATTATAATCAAATTAGATTATAAAACAGAAATAGATGTATAACCAATTGAATTTGTATATGAAATCAAATATACAAATGAGATAAATTGAAATTGAATTCAAACTAGAATTAAGAATTTAAAATCATGGGAGTTTGGAAAATATTTTTCTAAATGGAGTTTGAAAGAAATATAGTACTGAACTCATTCAGTAGCTGGCAAATAATTCTGATGATGGTCGCAACATCATCAGTGTTCATTTTCGAGTTTCTAAGTGATGAATTGCTGCCTTAGAAAAGTTTTTGATGGAAATTTGTTTGAAAGGAAAACAAGTTGTTTAAAAATTCAAATGTTTTGAATTTGAAATAGATGTAAATATATGTATATATTTATATTACTTCAAAGAAATTTTGAAATGGGAATTGGAATATAGAAATTCAAATGGAGTTTGAATATAGAAATTCAAACGGTGTTTGAATATAGTAATTTAAATGGAATTCGAATATAGAATTTGACATAAGAGAAATCGAATAGAATTTGAATAAAGGATTTCAAATGGAATTTGAATAAGGGATTTGAAATGGGTTTTTGAATGAAGGATTTCAAATAGAAATTGAAGATCAGAAATTCAAATAGAAATTGAAGATAAGAAATTCAAATAAAATTTGAAGATAAGAAGTTGAATTAGAATTTGAATAGAAGAAAATTCAAATAGAAATTGAATAGAAGGAAATAATATAGAGTTTGAATAAAGAAATTCAAATGGAATTTGAATATTTTAAATTAAGATATAGGATTTGAATATTAGAAGTGAAATAGATCGGGAATATTATGTTGAAATGGAAAAATGGATTTGATACATATTAAAAATATATCAGAATGGAGTTGAATTTATTATAAACAAAGTTAAAACGTTTATATTTATAAATATAATTAAAACGAGCTTGCCATAGCGCGGTAGTTCGTAATTTGGCGATTCGAACTTCAATTTAGTATACAGAACTCAATTGAAGTCGGAAATCTTTAAAACAAGAATCGTCGGGACCGGTTGAACAATAGTTTTCTAATGAAAGAGAAAAATCTGGATTTCGTCATATAGATTTTGAGTTATGTCAAAATCAAATTTTTAGAAAAGCAGCGCCAGAACCATTATAAAACCATAACGGTTTAATTAAATAAATAAAAGGATTTTTAGGAAATAAAATCCGAATTGGCATTAGAAAAATCCAGGCTGGAGATATAAAATAAATATGAACTCCAGTGAAGTAAATGAAATGATTTTTAGAACAAAAATCATATTTTAAATGGTTAAATAGAATTAACTAAATTGGGGAAATAATTTGTTAAAAGAAATTTGAATCGAAATTGGGTTTTTGGATAAGTGAAAGAGATTGAGAATTTATATTCGAAATCGAATATATAACTCGAGTTGAAAATATAATTAGATTAGTTTATAATTAAGTTGACATATATTTGAACAAGTTATATTCAAATTAAAAGGGTGAAATAGGCAAAACGGTTAATTAACAACTAGTTAATGGGAATTCGAATGATTGAAATTAAATTTAACTTAAGTAAGTTAAATGGATCGAAATGAATAAATTGAGTAAAATCAATAGAAATGAAATACGAATTTGGTGTGAATAAAGAAAAACCAAAAGAGTTAAAAAGGAAATATATTTGTAACACAAATACAAAGGAAGTTATGTGCAAACAAATAGAAGGAGAAATATTTGTGAAAAACATTTACAAATAGAATTTAGAAGGGAATATTTGTAAAAACATTTACAAATAGATTAAATGGAAATATTTATTTATTTGTTAAATAAATAGAATGTTATAAATGAGATATTTATTTGTTAAATAAATAGAACTTAATCAAAGGAATATTCAGAAGATGAATAGAAAATGGAAATCTGTTTTAACAGATAAGTAGAAAAGATTAATTTATAAATAACAGTTTATAAATTAAATTAAATATTTATCATTCGATAAATGGAATATATAAGTCTGAGCTTATATAGAGAAGAGATATTGGTTTTTAACACCGATAGTTTTAAATAGAAGGGGTATACAACACTTGTATAAGTGAAGTAACGTTATTAAAGAGAACATTTATAAAGTGAAGAACCGTTACAATAAGTAAATTTTTGTAAATGAATAAACGTTATCCAATAGGTTTTATTCGAATAAGAGAAGTCGATTAGAGTTAGAAATAATCGATTAGAGTTGGAATAAATCGATTAGAGTAAGAATTAACCAGTTAGAGTTAATCAGTAGGGTTAATCCATAGAGTTAATTGAATATTAGTTATTCAATTAGAATGTATCGAATATCTATTATTCTAATAAAGAGTTAGCCAGATAAAGTTAATTGAACATGATTAATCGAATTAGGATTTGACTGAATATTAGTTATTCAGTTTGATCGAATATAGTTATTGAGATAGAGTTAGTCAAACATAGTTACTCAGGATAAGTTGCCATTTCGTACGACTGCTAGCGTAATTCGCAGGGCTGCAGATAGCCTAGGGCGGTCGGATGTTTCCTGGGGGAATCAGGCGTAACCATTGTGATCGCTGCGATCTAGAGTCAAGCGAAAGGAGTTATCGAATATTAGTTATTCGAATAGAAGCAAAGGAGTTAACCGAATATAGTTTATTCGAATAGAAAGTAAATGAGTTAATCGAATATAGTTTATTCGAAGAAATTTTTTCAAATCTAGTTATTTGATAGAGAGATTATCGAATATAGTTATTCGAAGGGAGGAGTTATCGAATAAGGATTTATTCGAAAGAGAGTTATGTAAGGAAGTTTGAAATGTTGAGTATCAACATAAATAAGTTTTGGAAAAGTTAATGGGTTTGTAGCACTTTTTCTACCTTAGCAATTTCGAGGACGAAATTATTTTAAGTGGGGAAGATTGTAATGACCCGGACTCTTAGGGGTTAATTTTAAAATGTTTAATATGGATTTAAATATTGAGTTCAGTAAATAAATCAATTTTTACAGGGAGTTATCGATTTAAAAATCAATTTCAATTTAATATTGAAAATATTAAATTATCAGAATACGAAAATGGATTTAGTTGAATTCAAATTTTTATTTGAATTGAAAACAGTACAAGTGATCAATACGAAATTCTGTTGGAAGTGGAACGATAATAAATATTTAATTATTATCGAAAAATAAATTGTTCTGAATTTAAATTAGTTTATATTTAAATTAATATCTCCTTTAGATGATAAAATTAGACTTCGTAGCCTGTCCCGGTGTGTTCAGAATATAGGTATTACCCTAGGAATGTTAGTTGTTGGGTTCAGAAAGGAGTTAGGGACCCGTGGGATAATTTAATTTATTTTAATCATATAGGTAAATTAAAATTTATAATAAATAAATATAATTTGGTGGAATTCCTCCTGCCAACAACACCATAACCGTGGCCTCGCTACAACCCGAAGAATCAAAAGGAGGAGAAGCAAGTCACGGCTTCCATTTCAACTCCACAGAAAATTGGCCTCGCTGTTCAATGTTAAGGCCGCACTCTTCTGTTATAAAATCGCACTGACCCCATTCCTTTTCCCCTTTGATTTCGATCTCGTTCTTTTTTTTTTCTTTTTTTTTGTTCGATTCAAAAATAATGGTCGCTCCTCTGTAAAATCAAAACCCCTACCTTGTTCTAATTAAAAACCAAAATCTCGAATCAAATTCCCTCTTGTCTTCGCAAGATCTTGGTTTGGCTAAGTGTTGGAAGTCACGACAGATAGTTTCGGAGTTGCTCGAGTTCGAGCATCGCGTGTACTAGGCAGACAGGGAGGAGCTACAGTGTTCAATAGATGGTTTAGGCGTTGTCGAAGGATCTTTAAGGGCTGCGATTGATACTCTGTCGGTTGAATTAGGGCACGGGATTTTTCCTGGGAGTGAAGTCGCGATGGTTTGGATGAGGTTGAAGTTGAGGGGTGTTGTTGTATTGCGAGATGGTGATTGTTGTGGAGTTGTGAACAATGGTGAAAATTTACTGCTATGCATTTGTGGAGTGCCGCAGTTTGCTGAGGGAAGGGCTAAGGCTTATGTTCGCTATATGATGATCAAGTGCGGATTTTCAACGACGAAAAGATGAAGTTTTGGACGCTGTAATTGCTGAGTAGAAATCATGGTTTGTTTTGGGTTTAGCAGCTGAGTAGGATCAGATTTCTTAAAAATGAAAGAATATGGAGTTTCCAATAGTAGGCAGCGTAGATTAAGGTAAGGAGTTAGGTAATTAATTTAGTTTAGTTAATTACATTTAATATATATATACACAGACTCGAAAATATAACACTTGTATATGATAACAGTTGGACGAGGAACAAAATTCACTCAAATCCTAAGGGTCTAAGCTTCATGATGAAATTGGGTTGGAATTTTTGGGATCTATCATAATCAGCTTGGAAATTCTATTTAAATCGAATATCGCTTGATTTAAATTAAAAATGGAATGGAGCGTAAATAAAATTCTGGTGAGTAAATCTCACCTTTTATTTAGAAATTATTTTTATATAGTTAAAAATAATTGTCTGTGCTTGTTGAATACTTTCTGATTGTTTAAAATATATATTAGTTATTTAGGGCTATTATATATATATATATATATATATTGGGTGATTGATTTGGATTGATTACCGCATTCTCATTAGCGGATGCCCGCAGTTTCATAGCGGATGATTACCCTATACGCCCCACGCTATGATTAGTGGATGACCTTCTATACCGCGATATCCTGCCTCGAAGCAGGATGGGTATTACTATGTTGACTAACATCTGTGGATGCAGGAAAACAGGTTGGAGGAATCCAACTGGATTCCTCAAAAATATATATTATCTGTTTGTTGGTTTGATTTCATATATATTCATATATGATGTGTTAAAAATCAAATGATTGAAAATTGGTTGATTTGATTGTTTAAATTTTCACTGGGGCTGGGAATATTGATGTATAAAATACCCTGAAAGGGTATTTGAGATTTAGAAAGGGAATTCTATTTTTATAAATAGAATTTGAATTTTAAACAAAACTATAGAAAACATTAACTTGTTTTGAAGGTATATAAAACAAGTAATTGAATTTATAAACTTTGTTTATAAATGAAAATGTGGGATTTGAATTGAATTTATAAACTTTGTATATAAATATATAATGAGGGGATTTTTAGTAAAGTTATAAACGTTGTTTATAAATAATGCAGAGAATTCAAATGGACTTTAAACTATAGAATTTGAATAGAGAATTTGAATGGACTTTAAACTATAGAATTTGAAAATAGAATTCAAATGAAGTTTTAAATAAAGAGAATTCAAATAGAATTGAATTAGAATTTGAATAGAGAAGTCGATATGGAAACGAGAGTATGAGTATAATTAGAATTTGTTAATATGCAGTTAAAATATATTTGAACATGTCATGTTCAAATATGAAGGTGAAATAGACTGAAGAGTTAAGTAACAAATTTAATTAACAAATTGAGTTAAAACGATTGGTATAGTTAAAATAGATTGGACAGGCATAAATATACAGGAGACAGGTATGGAATAAAGTATAGAAGTGAAATAAATAGAATGCCCGACAAAAAGGTACGTATTTAATTCATATATAAGATTTTATGCGCCATATCGGCAAGCCGCTTGGCTTTTTCTTTTTCTTTTTGAGATGAGAAGGACGGGGAAAGCTATTTGAAATTTCCCGATGCTCCCGGTAAAAAGGAGGTTATGGCGAATTTTTCCGGGAATTTAAGGAGATAGAATATTTTTAAGATAATTTGACAGTTAGAAATCAACGTATCGATATATATATATAAGTCGATAAGAAAACGAACTTAGAAATAGAATAGTATAATCAAAAAGGAAGTATAAGAATAAAATCTAGTAAGAATAGAAAGAAAAAGTGTATACGTGTTTAAAGGTAAAGAAGTAGTTGTATGTTATTGATTGTTCGAGTAAGTAGTCATATCTGTTTTGACGTTATAAATGTTATTTAGTCAAGGTCTGAGAGGTAGTTATACCCCAACTTGATTGATTTCATTATTAGCAAATAAATAGTAAGATTCCAGGCTCAAAGATCAATGTTGGATAAAAGTTAGTTGAATATAGTATTTGGGTTGTCGTTACGATGTTTTACACAACATCCATTTTAACCCAAATGAGTGTAAGCTGGGAAATAGAATAATAAATATTTCCTAAGTATAGGAATAAACGAGATTGGAAAAGAGATAAGTAATTGGAATATTTTCCAATTATAAATAACATATATTTTCTAAAGTTAGGAAATAAAAGAAGGCGATATATGGAAATGTTTTCCAAATAACGTATAAGGCCAATATGGTTATTGAAAATATTTGGTTAACAAATATTGATAAGAAATAGAGAAGAGATTTAATTAATGGAATATTTATTTAAAGGCTCAGTGATTGTTGGATGTTTGGATGAACACTTGTTTTATTCGATAGTTAAATCATCGACTATCGAAACACTTGTTTTTATTCGATAGTTAAATCACAGACTATCGAAGTTTTGACCATCGTTGTCAATATGGAGAGACCGGTTGGATTATTATCCGAAGAACCACTCCGTATTGGCAGTAGCGTGCGAATCAGATTATATAAAGATAATCGAAGACGGAGTAGAGTGCAAGGACTTTTTCTATTAATAGAAATAGTGCCTTCGGTTCATCCTGTTCCTGGGTGACTTGTATGGATGAATGTCTGACAGAGTATGTCCAGAAAGGTCACGTACATTGATTTCTTCAACCGTACCAAGAGTGGAAGCGGAGAAGGAAACTTCTTTTAGCTAACACGTAATGTACTGTTGAGGACGTCAATCGGTGATTTGATGGATTTGACGAGGTGGCATTCGAAGTGAATCTGGTGTGATGAAAAGCGTAGCTTCTGGCCTCATCATCTGGTAAATGACAGAAATCGAGCAAGCAGCATGGCTATGTAGGTCGCACCTATTAGGCTGTAAAATCACCTGATCTAGAGTTTCATTTCTAAAAATCTATTGTCGATGCTGTCCCATTCGGGAAACGGTTGCGGATCCCAATCGTTGGTGATATACATTCGATACACTCAAGCGAAATGAGTGGTCGGTCATGTGTGGCTGAGTTGCAAGATGTTCTTGTTGAACTCGGTGTATTCTCCTCTAGAGATATACCAGCGGAAGGTGGTTCCATACCTTGTCATAGTTGGAAATCCCTTACCTAATACGTGCTTGCGGTTTTGATTGTATATTACATATGTGGAACGTGAGATGCAAACGTTCCACTACATTGTATTTACTTGATTTAGACACTATTATAATATCAAAGGAGTTTTGATATAAAGCTATCGTTCCTTTCAAAAGGGATTTTTGAAAGTTAAATCAAGTGTTTGGATTCTCATAAGGGAAAAACCCGTTCCGTGTTATACGGCGTGGTCTTATGAGATATCATTTAGTTTCTGAAACTGTTTTAAACTGTTTACTCATACCAGTCCCATGACTGACCCGGAGTTTATTTGTTTTGTTCTACCTAAACTCTTGGGTGCCTAAATTTGTATGGGCAGTCAAGTAGTTCAGGATTTTACAGATCTATCTAAAGGAGCTTGGAGCAGGAGGCTTCAACGTTAGTTATATAGAGTTTTGTTCCGCTGTGTTGTAAGTGTTGTACTCTGATAAGTGTATGTTATACAGTTAAGATTTTGTATTTCAAAGATATGATATATTATATTTTGTTCCGCTGCGATGTGAGATTCTGTGTTGTTATTTCTGTTCTTTTTCTACCTCTTTCTTCTAAAAAAAAAATGTTTCGTATTTTCGTGATATTTGGGTTGGACGTATGATGTATATAGTCAACTCTGATGTTACGGAAATCTAGGTCATTACAACTTGAGATTAACTTCATGTTATTAACTTGATTTGATCCCTTTTATTATTTAAAGTATTGTTTATGGTTGGATTAGATATGAGATATTAGACACGTAATATTGGACATGAAATTTGGTCATAATTTTTACGTTGTAAAAAAAACGATGTTTTTGCAATGTAAATTAGAAAAGGTAAAATTTACATTGTAAATAAAAGAATTACATTTTATATGTAATAAGAATTTTAATTTACATTGTAAATTAAAAAAAATTACATCTCTATATGTAATTAGGAAAGTGAAGTTACATTGTAAATTAAGAATGCATTTATATATGAAATTAAGAAGAGAATCTACATGTAAATTTAAAAGTACATTTTTAATGTAATCAAAGGGTAGGAATTTACATAGTAAATTAAAGAACAAAATTTGACATGTGATGTTTATTACCATTTTCTTTATTAAATAAGAATTACCTTTCTTGATGTAATTAGAAAAGGTGAATTTGCATTGCGAATAAAGATTTACATTTATTTTTAATGTAAATTAAGACATGATTTACACGTATGAAATTTACATTTATTTTTTTATGTAAATTAAGACATGATTTACACCGTATGAAATTTACATTTATTTTTAAATGTAATTAAGACATGATTTACACCGTATGAAATTTACATTTATTTTTAATGTAAATTAAGACATGATTTACAACGTATGAAAATTTACATTTTTATTAATGTAAATAAAAATAGGAATTTTCACCGCATGACAAATTACATTTTTCTATGTAACTAAAATATGAATTTACACCATATAATAAAAATTACATTTTTTTTACAATGTAAATTAGAAGTAGAGTTTGCATTGTAATAAAAATTATATTTTTATAATATAAATTAGAAGTAGAGTTTGTATTGTAATAAAAATTACATTTTTATAATATAAATTAGAAGTAGAGTTTGCTTTGTAATAAAAAATACATTTTTACAATGTAAACAAGAAGTAGAGTTTGCATTGTAATTAAAAATTACATTTTTACAATGTAAATAAGAAGTAAAGTTTGCATTGTAATTAAAAATTACATTTTTATAATGTAAATAAGAAGTAGAATTTGCATTGTAATTAAATTTACATTTTTATATGTAAATTTAGAATAGGATTCACACTGCAAATATAGGTTACATTTTTATTATGTAATTAAGATGAATTTACATTGAAGTTAAAATTTACATTTTTACATGTAAATTAAAAAGTAGGATTTTGCAATGTATCAAAATTTACATCTTTACATATAAATAGAAAATAGGAATTTACATAGGAATTAAATTTACATCTTTACATGTAAATGTAAAGGATGGAATTTACATTATTAATGTAAGTAAATAATGAATTTAGAATGCTGTAATATTATCTTCATTTTCAAATGAATTAAAATTTAATAAGGATCGGTAGTTGTTTAGAGCATTGTTTAAATCAAACGACGTTATTACGATTAAGCGATTATATATATATATAATTTAAATTAAATGAATCGAGCGTGGTAGTTCACATTTTGAAATCGTACCTTTAAACGACTATACAAGGAGATCCGACCGTTGGATTTTCTTGAAACTGAAACCTTTAGGACCGTCTTGGAAAAATCTTACCAACGATATATATCACGTTAAGATCCAACGGTTAGATTCTGATAAATGTAAAAATCAAATTGGTTGAATGTAGTGCCATAGTCGCCCATTGACTCAAGGAGTCGTTATATAAAAATTTAATTATTTTAAATAATTAAAATAGGAAGTAATCATTATAAAATGATATCAGCAAATACGAAGGATTTAAAATATATATATATATATATATATATATATATATGAGGATTATTTGGAAAGTCCGAGTTCTCTCATTCCAAATAATCAAACGACGTTAATTGAAGTATGAAGATGGCGTATGAAGACCATAAATCTTCCCTCGAATGGACAACGACCGAGGCCCTGATTTGACTTGCTCCCAATTCAAGGGTCATGGTCATTTCCCAAACGTACGTGTTGATTTCACGGGTTTGGTTTTCGCTCAGACCCAGAGCATAAGCTAATAAATGGATTGTGTGTCTGACATCGTACTCCTTAAATATCATGTTATTAATTTTCTGTCGAATGCATGAATGATTGGTGGCGGAGAATTTATTCTCTTGCTTAACACCCTTTCATATATTTCGGCAGAGGATTGGTAGTGCGATATGGAGTGACGATGTGGCATGCTAAGATGCATATGATCAAGGCTTTGTTGAAAAGCAGGTCTTGTGGGATGACCAAAGCATAGCCTGTTTAGGCATAGCTTTGTGTATAGCGTGACTTCGCGAGCCTCACACACCGGCGGAGTCTAAAATGGGAGAAGGGAACGCAGGGAGAGCAGCACGTTTCTTTCTAGCTAGAAGTGGTGATTGGGCTTTAACACGGTCCGACATTTTACTTATGTGGATGATGGAATGAGGCGCCTCAGATGATAGGTCCTATAGGACCGGGAAACATGTGTTCAGGAATAACTAATCCGCAACTCATATGGTGGACCGGCCTTGCAGCTTTCCAAGCGTTCACTGCGGGGGAACCTGAGGCATTTGCTAGAGTGTCTCGAATCGGTAAGGAGCTACTCCCTAGTGTAACAACCCGTATTTTTGAATAACATGTTATAACATAAATGGAGGCAGAATTAAACTATAAAATCTGAATCAAGGGAAACGGGCTATTGTAAAAACCCGTAACTTCCGCATAAAGGAAAGTGTCGGATAGTTCGAGAACAAGCCACAACAGAACGCATATAAAAGAACATTTCATTGTATATTACAACAATGCATCAGATTACAAGAATATACAGAGTACAAATGAATATTACACAGAAATATCAGAGATTTAAATTACATTTAAATACATAGCAGCGGAAAATAATACAATACACAACTAGAAAGAGATATACGGATACAAAGCTTTCCGGATATCATTCCAGCTGTAAACCAGGTTCCTGTGAATATAAATCTGCAAAACCAAAACTACTAGCTGCCCGTGTCAAAATAAGGGCACCTAGAGTTTAGGTTAAAACAATAAACTCCAGGTCAGTCATGTGACTGGTGTGAGAACTAAAACAATTATTAATCTTTATTTTAAATCATTAGGTAAATCAAGGGACCACGCCGTATAACACGGAACGGGTTTCCTCCCAAGAATACCAGTGCATAAAACAAACAGCGCAATGCTAAATAAAGAAAAATGAAGCTGTTATAAGACCCAGGTCCCATCACACAATGCAACGCAGCCGAGGATAGGGTTTTCCCTTATAACAGCCAAAGAATGCTTGATACGTTTAAAACAAATCATTTGATACTATTATAAGTGCATAGTGTATAAAACAACTTCAAATCATAAGTATCAATCATAGGCGGCATGGGCACCATATATCATGTCGCCATACTAGTTTTACAATTAAAACCGCAAATGTCACGTATTTGGAAATTGGATTTCCGTCTATGAACCGAGGCAAAAGATAGTCCTCAACCGATTCGAGACGCTCTAGCCCGTGTCTCAGGATCAGAGCTCGAGTGACCCTTGGATCGTCAGGGCCAGTCCACCGATGTGGATTAAACTTAAACCCTGAACATGCGCTTCCCCACCCTTTGGGGTGTCAATGAGCCAACAAATGACTCCATCGGTTCGAGAATGACCGATATATCCGAGGCGCCTCGCAACAGCAACAACCACATAAGTCAAACTCGTCAGGGCGTGTAAAACCACTGACGCCACTTTTTAGCTAGAAGGAAACGCATGCCCTCCCTGAGGTCCGTCTCCCGTTTTTGGTTCATACCGGGTGTGAAACTCGCGAATTCACGTTACACAAAGCTGTGCCACACAGGCTGTGCTTTGATCATCACCATAAGACTTTGCTTTTCAACAGAAGCCTTGATCTACTGCCACTTAGGCATGCCACACAGGCAATTCACTCTATGTGTTTGATATCCATCAGTATATAACCCCTGAGCTCGTATGTCTCAGAGAAGGGCGTTAAGCAAGAGAATAAATTCTCCACCGCCAAACAGATATATATTTAATAGAAATCAATCACACAGACTAAAATCCAATGTCAGACACACAGTCCATTTACAAGTCCGTTCTGGGTCTGAACGAAACCGGTGGCACCTAGTACCCCGCATATCCATCGATCTCCAAGTACGTCTGGACGATCACCAACTGTTTCCATCTTCTTGGGTGTACAGCCCAATCAAGATCATCAGTAATCACCCAAACGACGTGAAGACTTCCGGTCTTCGACCATCGTCTTCATCTTCGACACCACGTCGAATCAGTTATTCAGAATGGGATAAATCCGGTCTTTCTGAATAACTCGCGTATATATTATAAAAGTGTTACACAAACACAACATACGCCTCATTCCAATTCAGAATATTCTTTTATTCAAATATTCCTATACTTTGGGAAAAGTTCCCATTAATTTTATCCAAGATAAATTCTTTAAATTTATTCTTTAATCTCCTTTGAATATCAATTCAAACTAGTCGGGATTAGCGAACCACACCGAAGAAATCATTTATTTTATTTCCCAATCCCAACCTATTCATCCCATGAAGTAAAACTGGTTATACTTCATATCTAACACCACGGTGTTATCGGTAAATTCAATTACCATTTCACGTTCAAATCTAATTAAAGATTTAACTATCGCCTGGAGTAAAACTGGTGATACTCCATTCTCGATCTTTTCAATCTAATTAAAGATTCATTAAAACTCCACTTAGTTTTAATATTTCTCTGGGTTAAAGAATCAGTGTCATTTAAAAACACAGTTCACGATAAACCCAAAATTACATTCATTAATTATCGGGTTAAAGAACGAGTGTTATTTAAAACACTGTTCACGATAAACCCAAAAATCAATATCAATTCAATTCCAATGAAATCTCATTTAATTGGTACACTTCATTAAATCCAAATAAAAAGATTTAATCTTTTCACAATTGGGTTCAAGAACAGTGTTAGTGAAGACACCATTCACGACAAACCCAAATCACATTTGATATTCAATACAAGGCTCTGAATAGAAAATATATCGGCTTATATTCAATATCAAATTCTACGATTAACAAATGTCGTATTGAAATAACGATATAAATGTATATCTTTCAAATTCCCATAACAACATCTGTATAATCACGAATTCCAACATCGAAATATTCCGAAGACAATTTCGATTCAAATCCACTCCAATGCAATCATTGGAAATTCTGGTTATTTTTAAAACCCTTTCCAAATTCAATTTATTTATTTAAAAATAAATAGAATTATATTTCTAGTTCAAAACTAGTTCATTTCGATAAAAATCTATTTTTATCTTTTCAAATATGGAGTTTTTCATCCCAAATCTTCACAAATCATTTCTTATGATTTTACACAAATTATTACTATTTTTAATAATTTTATCAAGGCCCGTACAGTCGATTTCCACCAATGGCCATCGAACTGCACTTACAGCGACCTTTTTCAAATTTGATTTGGACATAATTCCAAATCCAACCGTTAGATTTCTAATTTCTCACATTCGTTAGAAAGCTCTCTTCGATACAAACCCAACGGTTCCGGTTTTAGGAGAATCCGACGGTCGGATCTCCCGTAATGTCTGTTTGAAATCAATGGTCGAAATTCGCGAACTGCCGCGGCGCGGCGCGTTCTATTCAGGCCATTATATTATATATATAATATATATATAATATATTTCATCGATTTCTATTTAAAACGAATTATATAAATAGTTTTAAATTCGTTTCAAAAGCCATTTCAACTTCCTTTTCAATTCAAATCAAAATTGAATTCTTCTTTATAAATTCGTTTTAAAATTCCTTTCTATTCAATTCAAATTTCAATTCAATTTGAATTCATATTCAATTCAATTCATTTCGAAATCGTTTTCAATTCAATTCATTTCGAAATCGTTTTCAATTCAATTCATTTCGAAATCGTTTTCAATTCAATTCATTTCGAAATCGTTTTCAATTCAATTCATTTCGAAATGGTTTTCAATTCATTTCATTTCGAAATCGTTTTCAATTCATTTCATTTCGAAATCGTTTTCAATTCATTTCATTTCGAAATCGTTTTCAATTCAATTCATTTCGAAATGGTTTTCAATTCATTTCATTTCGAAATATTTGATTTCAAAATTACTTTTCAATATTCATTTCAAAATGAATAAAATCGATAAAAATATCGTTCACGTCAAAATGGCGCATCTAATCAACACGTCTTCATATATTTCTATTTTCAAATATTCTATTTCAAATATTTCTATTATTAAAACATTTCGTTCAACACATGACCAATCTCAATGGATGAGTACTGTCAACACATGAACCTTTGTTTTATATTCTTTATTTTTCAAATTGGAATGAGGCCCAATCAATTACCATATAAAGTTAATTATATGGATTTTCTATAACACATGTATATATCAACAACGATGAATAATCAACCATCAACCAAAGTGCACTACACTGTATAAGCATCAAATATAGACTTTTAACGCTTATAGCAGCTTGTCAATCAATCGATCGACATATTTAATCAATCAGGATGAGTGAACTTCAAGTTTCATCCCAACACCCGTGTGGGGTTTCAAACAATCAAACAAATATTTTATTCGTGCAGTTGGGCGATGTGTAAAATTTATCGACCCAATCAATGTCCTTCAAATAAGTGTACATAAACAAACCGTCTGGTTTGTAAATGAATATTTATTTATTCACTTTCACTATATTCATATTCACGTTAAAAATTATATTTTTAACGATAAAACATTTTATTCCAACATATGAATTTCTATTATTCATTTACACAATAAAATGATATTTTTATTTTCTAACATATTTTAGAAAATTTCGGCGGCATAACGGCACGATACTAGAAACGGGACGAGGCCTAGCCTAATCCCCGGTCTAGTGAAGGCCCACGCCATTCACACATTAATCAAAATCACCAAACAACCAATTCAAATCACATCATATAACTAATCTATGCAACCAAACAAACAAGTCCATGGTCTGTGGACAATTGTGTCGGGTGCTACTAAGCACCGTCTGCATCCTAGTATATATATATATAACTAGAAAAATTAAATTGAAAGGTGAGAAGTTCTCACTTATAGCTATCCCATCATCTCGACTCTTCTTTTGCAGAAGTCTTCGTCGCCTGCTTTCACTACCTATGTAAAAATCGAATTTTCACTTCGCTATCCAATATATACAAATCATATTTTTATTTCGAAGCTCAATATATAAAAATCACATTTTTAATTCGAAGTTTAATATATAAAAATCACATTTTTAATTCGAAGTTCAATATATAAAAATCACATTTTTAATTCGAAGTTCAATATATAAAAATCACATTTTTAATTCGAAGTTCAATATATAAAAATCACATTTTTAATTCGAAGTTCAATATATAAATGTAACACCCCACGTCCGTTAGTGTCACTCACAAAGGGAATGCACTAAGTTCTGTGGAGCATTTAGGGTAAAAGATGCAGATAAATTACAAGACAGACAGAAATTAAACAGCGGAAAATAAAACTTTGCTTTATTGATAAAATAGTTTGTACAAAGATTTCTTTACAATATCAGAGTGTCATCTGTCTTACAAAATAAAGAAGCATAAAAATACATTTATATTCCCCAATGTAACAAGAACCAGCCATAGCATCTGAAAAAGAGAATCCAAGCAAAACTTCGACAAATCTTCAAGCTGGGAAATAGTGACGATCCAACTTAACCTGAGCTATACTACTCCCTCCTCTACTACCTGGGGGGGGGGGGAACGGAAGAAAAGAAGACGAAAGAAAAACAGAGTCAGACATAAAGCCTGAGTAAGTTCAGTAACTTCTAGCATGTGAACATGGAAAAACAAAACGACATGAATTAACTGAATACAAGATTACACCATGACGATAGGGTCAACAAGATTAGACAAGGTAGTCACAAGATATGCTAAGATGACTGGATATGCTCTAATACTTTCACAGCTTCGCTATTTCCTTGTTATATTGGTTTATATATCTCTACACCACCTAACTAGTGTTCAACTAGTAACGATAACGTGATCCCAACCCCTGTAGTTTCCATTGCCTTCAGGCATACATTTATTATTTATTACCTAGATCTAATCTAGGGTTTTCTATCAAGTGCTTTCTAGATTTAACTAGAGTTTTACGCTATCTGCTAAATGCTTTTCGAGTTCAGAGTTTATGCCACCTAGTCCAGCTAGGGATTACGCTACCTGTCGAACAATGCCCCCAAGTCTAGGACACACTACCTAGAGTGGTATATGTTCCTAGGCTTCCCCACGCATGTATCGCGAATCGTTATCGCTTGTCTAGATGCACATGTCCTGTAATGTGCGATCCGAGTCCTGTGACAGGGCAAATCAAGGAATACAGAACTCGGTCGGGAGCTTTCAGATATCTGCCGATGCAGATGCTAAGGTCTGTTTTTATTCCAGTGGCTATGGTCCCACTTGACCCCTCCCTCAGCTAATGAAAGGCACACCTTGTAAAATGAGAACTATACGCCGGCCCCCGGTGCCCCACTATCCTATGGCCATCCGCAACCATAACTAGATAGCAAGTATATGGTCTTTTGGAGTTCTCCGCCTTTCCGCTTCACGTATCTCGATTGACTCAAGATGGATGGTAGACGACGAGTTGCTATCACAGGGCTACCGTCTTCTCGCCGAATCACGCTGGTCCATCCTAGTCTTTAGGTTGCCACATATATATTGCAACCAAGGCATACCCTCGGTTCTTCTAACGCAGACCTTAACCTCTGTGAGCCCAGGATGATCATCTGCAGCCTCACAGAGGGATACCAAGAGTACCCTTACGTCCCCTCGAAGCCTCGGGCTTCGTAACCCAATTCGTTGGAGCTTTCTTAAAACCAGATGGATGTCCGCTCCTTCGTGTTATACTAAGAATTACTACTTAGTTCTACTAACTAAGGTTTACCACTTAGTTTCCAAATTCCTTGTTTTCTTAACTAAGTTTTACTACTTAGTCCCTTTTTCAACTGAGGTTTACTACTTAGTTTTCTTTCTCGCTAGGTTGGGTTGGTTAAGTGTCTTTAGTCGATTCAAGCTATCTTAACCCTCTTCCCTTATCCTATTACACTGGTTAAGTGTTATCCCTTTATGCTTTTTACTTAACCCTATTCATTTATCATATTCTGATGGTTAAGCATTCAAGTTTACTTAACCCTATGGTCTAGTCCAGCTAACATATTAATTTGGCTAAGTGTATTACTTAACCCCAACCTCTAGTCTAATTAACATGTTAAATTGGCTAAGTGTATTAACTTTACTTAACCCCACCTTCTAGTCTAGTCAACATGTTAATTTGGCTAAGTATTCCCATGGACTTAACCCTCCCATTCTAGTTTTAACTGTGCTAAGTTGGTTAAGTGTTCCTTAACCTTCCCATTCTAGCTTAACCGTGTTAGGTTGGTTAAGTGTTCCTATGGACTTAACCTTCCCATTCTAGCTTAACTTTGTTAAGTCAGTTAAGTGTTCCTATGGACTTAACTCTCCCATTCTTGTTCTAGCTTTAATTAATAAATTAAAGCCACAACCTCTCACATTAGACGGATATTGCTGCGGTTACTGGATGTGCCGGTCGGTTCCGGGCAGGTTTACACCGCAACTCAGTCTAACCTCGGGTTAGGCATATTCATGTTTTCTAAGTTCAAAGGGTTTTTGATTAATTTCCAAATCTGGTTTTGAAAAAAACCATCCCGTCCTTCGGATCAGTTAGGGATAGCCAGGGAGGGCAGGAAACTTGTATTTTCCAAACCCAAGCCTAGACACTATCCTCTCTGTCACCCTAGAACCTTCTGGTCTATGTGTTATAAAAAGGGATGTTATCAAAATACTTTTCTTTTGTTTATAAATTGTTAACAATTTATTTCAAAAGCCCATTTCCCCTTTTTAGACAAATTTGGCCTATATTTATTTGTCAAGCCTACTAGTATACTTATATTCTAGGCCCAAGTCCTAACCCAACATGCAGTTTAGGCCATTTCCTATTTCATTGCCGAAACTAGATTAAATATCCTAGTTTATAATTTATGGCCAAAACTTAACCAAGTTACATATTTTGTGGTAAATGAACAATTTAACATTTATGACGAATTCTATAAGTAAATTACTCCTAATTTACTTATTTCATTACTACTCTTTTAATGTACATTGTCACATTTATTATTATGGCCCATTCTCTCTTATTTATCATATTTATACTTTTTTGGTATGTAAATTATACCAAATTTAGTGTCGCTAACCATAATTTATTCTAAACATGACAATTGCTCACAATTATGAATAAATTCAAAATTGTGCTAATATACTTATTCCAAATCAACCTTAATTAACCCAATCTTGGTTTAACATCCTAATTCACAATTTATGGCAAAACTAGAATTATTTTTCTAGTTTACATTTTACGCCTAAAATTTAGCTTACTTACTAACGCTAAATTTAATATGTCAAAATCACATATTCCCTAATCCATGTCAAATTTCCCCGTTTTCATTTTAATATGCATGTCATAATACATATTCCAAATTATGCCAATTTCCAAGTTTACAATTACGTTCATATTCATTTCCATGTTTTTCCCCAAATCGCATTCCCACCGTTCGAATAATCGCGATTCAACCTAGATTATAAATAAATCTAGATTCGTAGATAAAAAGGGAATGAATCAAAATGACAAGAAGGAATAATTGGCATAAAAAGGTTTGGATAACAATGTAGGTTCAAGAATATGGGTAGACCTAACTAAATAGGTAAATTCCCACTGTCTTAAAACCAAAGAATGGGCAAAATAGGTTCAAGAACGTGGGTAGACCTAACTTAATAGGTAAATTCCCACTGTCTTAAAACCAAAGAAAAACCAAGGAACATGTAGAACAAATAATTGGGTTTAGACCCAACTTCTCAATCACAAAACTAAAGCAATATTTTCCTAATCATAAATCATGGGTGTCAAAATCACAGTTGTCCTCATTATGTCATAAGTAATAGTTTATGTCCAAATCAAAGGTATAGGCCTAGTCAAGGAAATAATCCTTGTAGTCACAGTCACAGTCATAGGAAATGTCCATAGTCATATGCGATGTTCATAGTCCAAAAGGGAAAATAATTCCCATAGTCATAAGTCATTGTCATAGGCAATGTTTATATGTCCCAAAATCAAAGGCTTATGTCATAGTCCAAAGGCATATGCTTTCAAAGGCCACAGTTCTATAGTCATAGTCACGGTTACAGTCTTATTTGTCCTCGAATCATAACAGTTCTTAATTCAGTCCAAGAGTATAAACACAGATTCGAAGAGAGAGAGAGAGAGATTTGGCATATTCCTTTATTCCTTTAATTTCATGTCACAAATAAAACAAAATATTCAGATCTAGAAATAACCAACTTACAGAAAATAGATCTAGAAAAGAAGGAAAACGTGGCTATGATTCGTGCGTCGTTGCTTGAAACTTGTTTGAGCTAGCCTTTGAATTCTTCACTTGAAACTTTGATTTGAATCCCTTCTTAAAAGTCTTTTAGCAGCATCTCCTCGTCTTGAATCATATTTTATTTTATTTATTTAAGAAAATTTAGAGGAGGGAAAGAAGCCATGAATCTTAGCAGCATAAGGATAGAAGAGAATTGGTGCAAAGAGAATGAAGACTAGGGCTGTTTATATAGCTGCTCAAGACCTTATCGTATACGCAGCGCTGAGTCAGCATTGAACCTAGTTAAGAAAATAGTCCAGGTACGTAGATGAATCTAGCCAAACCTTATCATACACGCAGTGCTGAGTCAGCATTGGGTCCCACTATTTTGGCATAGAAATTTGAAATTCGAATGAATTGTATTTGGCGTAGAAATTTGATTTTCGAACTTTTGAATTTCTGTAATTTATTTAACTGTTTTATTCACATGAAATATTCTTATATGTATACAATTCCTCTAACGACCATTTTACGCGTATATATAAACGCACAACTTTCATTTTATTTTCAAAATTCAAATGATGTTGCCATATTTCATTGACTGTAGCCTTATCTTGAATTTTTATCTTTCGTATACATATATTTTTGCATATATATATATATTCTGATATGTATATATATATTTTCTTTATTTCCTTATATGTACATTCTTATCCTTTCAAATTTTGAATTTGTATACATACATATATTTGCATGTTCAGTTGGCCCTCTCTAAAACAATGATAAAAAATTATGCCGCCGCCGGGGTTCGAACCCCCGACCTCCATGCTACAAATCCAATGGCTTAACCAACTGAGCTACAAAGGCTTTTGTTAATAAGTCTTAGAACAATAATAATTATTGTTCTCTCCTTACTCTTTTTCATGTTAGTTACAATACTTAAATTAAACAACTGCATGGATCTTTTTCTTTTAATTTTTCTTTTAAAAATTAATTATACTTTAATTTGTGAATCTTAATGTCACAGAATTACGGGGTGTTACAATAAAAATCACATTTTTAATTCGAAGTTCAATATATAAAAATCACATTTTTATTTTTTGACAATATGAAAGATTATATTTTTAATATTCCTATGATGTAAAAATTATATTTTTATTGCTTTAAAAATATAAGAATCATATCTTACTTCTTCTACTTAATAAAATTCCGGCTTTTCTATTTTAAAAATATGATCTTTTCTATTCTAAAAAAAGATGTGATCTTTTTCTATTTAAAGTTTAAATCTTTTCCTTTTTTAAAATTCAAATCTTCTTCCCTTTTTAAAATCTTAAAATAAAATAAAATCAGTTTTATTTCTTTTACAAAAATCAGTTTTATTTCTTTTAAAAAAACAGTTTTAACCTTTTTTTAAAAACCAGTTTTATCCTTTTTTTAAAAACCAGTTTTATTTCTTTTTTAAAAAAATCAGTTTTTATATTTTCTTTAAATCAGTTTTTATATCATAAAAATCAGAAACTAGCAAAACAAAAATAAAATAAAAATAAAAATAAACTAAATTACATTCTCACCGATGGCTGCGAAGAAAGGGGGGAAGAAGAAGGAGCGTCGGCGGCTTCGTGGGTTGTTCGATGGTGTTCTTCGGCGGGGTGCTGCGTCGGAGGGAGGTGGAGCAAGGGGAGGGTGGGTCGGAGCTTGCAGTGGGGCGCCATGGCCAGCGGCGGGCCCATGGGGGTGCGGCGAGGGTTTGGACTTGCGTTCAGGAGGAGAGAGAAGCGGGTTGGGGGGGGGGGGGGTCTTCGCTCTGTCGAGGAGGGCAGGGGGTGGGGGTTTGGATCGGGGCGGTGGCGATTAGGTGGAGGGCGTGGCGCTGGCGTCGATCGACGTCGAGGGGGGGGGGCTTGATCGATTTGTTGTTTTTTTTTTCTTTCTATTTTCTTATTCGTGAATGAACGATAAAGGGGGGGGGGCAGAGATAAGGAAAGGGTTTTTTTTTAATTAATTTAATATTTTTTTTATTCAAAAAGTTGACTTTTACATACGACCTCGAAATGAGGTCCACCGCCTGTCGTCCATAGCGTTTCACCCCCATTCCGAACATAATGGGATATGTATCGTAAGCTGATTCGATCGTTACAATCAGTTTCCATTGAACTTACATTTAAATCTATATATTGAATTTTAAACGTACATTTCAAATTACCGGGGTCACATACTAACTAGAAAAATTCCAGAAAAATATTTTCTAGCTTCGTATTGACGATACGGTCCTAACAAAACCAGTTTCGTCGAATTCTGAGACCGTTGGAAAAATGGTCAATTTCCAGTCGATTAAAATCAACTGAAACTGGTCAAACGCGTTTTCCTATGCCACGCTCACATATTGATTCATAAAATTATGAAATTTGAAACCTAGCAATAATTTGACATCACGGACCCAACAAAACTGGTTTCGTCGAAATCCGAGGTCGTTTGCAAAATTTCCATTTTTAAGGGCCTGAATTCCATAGCGACTATTCAGAATTTTCAACTGGACATATCTTATCATTCCTAAGATGAAATCCTGATTTTTCGGATTCGATAGAAAGATATCATCAATTAGATCCTATCATTTTTGGTTTCACTAAAATCCGGATTGTTTTGCACCCGGTACATTCAATTGAAGTTTGAAATCGAATTATCGAACTACCGCGCCATTTTCAATTCTATTTATAATTATATATAATTATTTATATTCTAACGACGACGTATATAATATATACGATCGAATTATATTCAAAATAAATTTTCTCGTCGATATTATTTAAAATAATTCGTTTTAAATAATCAAAATTCGCTAAAATTGCCAAAATAAAAATTTCAAACTGGCTCGCATTTTACGGGTTGTTACAGTCTCCCCCACTTAAAACTTTTCGTCCCCGAAAAGGAACAAAGTCGAAAGTGGTTTGATTAATCAACTCTACGATCGATATGGCTTCCATTCTCCAACTTTTCAGTTTCTGAGAATTTCCAAAATTTCAAAAATTTGGCTAACACCCTAAATTTTCGAAAAATTTCGCCATAACCTCCCCTGCAATGGGAGCGTCGGGGAATTTCAAATAGCTTCCCCGGTCCTTCAGATCTCAAAAAGAAAAAGAAAAAGCCAAGCGGCTAGCCAATAGGCTCATAAAATCATCATCACCCAAACAAAACAGTAAATTATGTATTAAACATGTACCTATTTGTCGGGCAAACAAATTTTATTCTTCGGCTCTAGCCTCCTTGCTATGACCTGTTCAATGATATATATGTATGCAAGCAAATGCGACCAAATTTCAATACAATTCAATATTTGTTTAAATTAGGCTAAATGGTTCAAAATTATCAAACAATTAAACAAACAACACAATCATCTATTAATTAGTGAATTAGAGTTTCAAATTCATAATTTTGATACATAGTCAAAAATCAGGTTTTTGATGCCAAATCACAACAATAGGCCCTATCTAATTTTGGTTCTCACACCAGTCAATAGGAAATATATAGATATCACACCTTCGAAACACGAATATAAATATTGATAATGCGGCCGCATTACCAAAATTATCTCCGGGCGACTAGAGTGTGATTCTATATCTATCCAGTATATTAAAATTTCAAATACACGTTTGCAAGGCGTATATGCAAAATTTTTATATACTGAACTGTCCAAATCAATATAAATAAATAATCAAATACGAATAATTGATTTAAATTTTCAAAACAAAATTTGTTTTCATTTTTAAAAATATACTCTTCACACTCGTTCTAGGATACTTCTGATCCCATCTCTAACGAGTCATTCCCATTGGATATTACTAATCCAATATCTGATGAATTCTTTCGTATGGTTCTAATGTGCCTTGTTCTCTGCTTTGTAAACCAAAGCTCTGATACCACGTGTAAAAACCCGTAACTTCCCCGTAAAGGAAAGTGTCGGATAGTTCGAGAACAAGCCACAACAGAACGCATATAAAAGAACATTTCATTGTATATTACAACAATGCATCAGATTACAAGAATATACAGAGTACAAATGAATATTACACAGAAATATCAGAGATTTAAATTACATTTAAATACATAGCAGCGGAAAATAATACAATACACAACTAGAAAGAGATATACGGATACAAAGCTTTCCGGATATCATTCCAGCTGTAAACCAGGTTCCTGTGAATATAAATCTGCAAAACCAAAACTACTAGCTGCCCGTGTCAAAATAAGGGCACCCAGAGTTTAGGTTTAAACAATAAACTCCAGGTCAGTCATGTGACTGGTGTGAGAACTAAAACAGTTATTAATCTTTATTTTAAATCATTAGGTAAATCAAGGGACCACGCCGTATAACACGGAACGGGTTTCCTCCCAAGAATACCAGTGCATAAAACAAACAGCGCAATGCTAAATAAAGAAAAATGAAGCTGTTATAAGACCCAGGTCCCATCACACAATGCAACGCAGCCGAGGATAGGGTTTTCCCTTATAACAGCCAAAGAATGCTTGATACGTTTAAAACAAATCATTTGATACTATTATAAGTGCATAGTGTATAAAACAACTTCAAATCATAAGTATCAATCATAGGCGGCATGGGTACCATATATCATGTCGCCATACTAGTTTTACAATTAAAACCGCAAATGTCACGTATTTAGAAATTGGATTTCCGTCTATGAACCGAGGCAAAAGATAGTCCTCAACCGATTCGAGACGCTCTAGCCCGTGTCTCAGGATCAGAGCTCGAGTGACCCTTGGATCGTCAGGGCCAGTCCACCGATGTGGATTAAACTTAAACCCTGAACATGCGCTTCCCCACCCTTTGGGGTGTCAATGAGCCAACAAATGACTCCATCGGTTCGAGAACGACCGATATATCCGAGGCGCCTCGCAACAGCAACAACCACATAAGTCAAACTCGTCAGGGCGTGTAAAACCACTGACGCCACTTTTTAGCTAGAAGGAAACACATGCCCTCCCTGAGGTCCGTCTCCCGTTTTTGGTTCATACCGGGTGTGAAACTCGCGAATTCACGTTACACAAAGCTGTGCCACACAGGCTGTGCTTTGATCATCACCACAAGACTTTGCTTTTCAACAGAAGCCTCGATCTACTGCCACTTAGGCATGCCACACAGGCAATTCACTCTATGTGTTTGATATCCATCAGTATATAACCCCTGAGCTCGTATGTCTCAGAGAAGGGCGTTAAGCAAGAGAATAAATTCTCCACCGCCAAACAGATATATATTTAATAGAAATCAATCACACAGACTAAAATCCAATGTCAGACACACAGTCCATTTACAAGTCCGTTCTGGGTCTGAACGAAACCGGAGGCACCTAGTACCCCGCATATCCATCGATCTCCAAGTACGTCTGGACGATCACCAACTGTTTCCATCTTCTTGGGTGTACAGCCCAATCAAGATCATCAGTAATCACCCAAACGACGTGAAGACTTCCGGTCTTCGACCATCGTCTTCATCTTCGACACCACGTCGAATCAGTTATTCAAAATGGGATAAACCCGGTCTTTCTGAATAACTCGCGTATATATTATAAAAGTGTTACACAAACACAACATACGCCTCATTCCAATTCAGAATATTCTTTTATTCAAATATTCCTATACTTTGGGAAAAGTTCCCATTAATTTTATCCAAGATAAATTCTTTAAATTTATTCTTTAATCTCCTTTGAATATCAATTCAAACTAGTCGGGATTAGCGAACCACACCGAAGAAATCATTTATTTTATTTCCCAATCCCAACCTATTCATCCCATGAAGTAAAACTGGTTATACTTCATATCTAACACCACGGTGTTATCGGTAAATTCAATTACCATTTCACGTTCAAATCTAATTAAAGATTTAACTATCGCCTGGAGTAAAACTGGTGATACTCCATTCTCGATCTTTTCAATCTAATTAAAGATTCATTAAAACTCCACTTAGTTTTAATATTTCTCTGGGTGAAAGAATCAGTGTCATTTAAAAACACAGTTCACGATAAACCCAAAATTACATTCATTAATTATCGGGTTAAAGAACGAGTGTTATTTAAAACACTGTTCACGATAAACCCAGAAATCAATATCAATTCAATTCCAATGAAATCTCATTTAATTGGTACACTTCATTAAATCCAAATAAAAAGATTTAATCTTTTCACAACTGGGTTCAAGAACAGTGTTAGTGAAGACACCATTCACGACAAACCCAAATCACATTTGATATTCAATACAAGGCTCTGAATAGAAAATATATCGGCTTATATTCAATATCAAATTCTACGATTAACAAATGTCGTATTGAAATAACGATATAAATGTATATCTTTCAAATTCCCATAACAACATCTGTATAATCACGAATTCCAACATCGAAATATTCCGAAGACAATTTCGATTCAAATCCACTCCAATGCAATCATTGGAAATTCTGGTTATTTTTAAAACCCTTTCCAAATTCAATTTATTTATTTAAAAATAAATAGAATTATATTTCTAGTTCAAAACTAGTTCATTTCGATAAAAATCTATTTTTATCTTTTCAAATATGGAGTTTTTCATCCCAAATCTTCACAAATCATTTCTTATGATTTTACACAAATTATTACTATTTTTAATAATTTTATCAAGGCCCGTACAGTCGATTTCCACCAATGGCCATCGAACTGCACTTACAGCGACCTTTTTCAAATTTGATTTGGACATAATTCCAAATCCAACCGTTAGATTTCTAATTTCTCACATTCGTTAGAAAGCTCTCTTCGATACGAACCCAACGGTTCCGGTTTTAGGAGAATCCGACGGTCGGATCTCCCGTAATGTCTGTTTGAAATCAATGGTCGAAATTCGCGAACTGCCGCGGCGCGGCGCGTTCTATTCAGGCCATTATAATATATATATATATAATATATTTCGTCGATTTCTATTTAAAACGAATTATATAAATAGTTTTAAATTCGTTTCAAAAGCCATTTCAACTTCCTTTTCAATTCAAATCAAAATTGAATTCTTCTTTATAAATTCGTTTTAAAATTCCTTTCTATTCAATTCAAATTTCAATTCAATTTGAATTCATATTCAATTCAATTCATTTCGAAATCGTTTTCAATTCAATTCATTTCGAAATCGTTTTCAATTCAATTCATTTCGAAATCGTTTTCAATTCAATTCATTTCGAAATCGTTTTCAATTCAATTCATTTCGAAATGGTTTTCAATTCATTTCATTTCGAAATCGTTTTCAATTCATTTCATTTCGAAATCGTTTTCAATTCAATTCATTTCGAAATGGTTTTCAATTCATTTCATTTCGAAATATTTGATTTCAAAATTACTTTTCAATATTCATTTCAAAATGAATAAAATCGATAAAAATATCGTTCACGTCAAAATGGCGCATCTAATCAACACGGCTTCATATATTTCTATTTTCAAATATTCTATTTCAAATATTTCTATTATTAAAACATTTCGTTCAACACATGACCAATCTCAATGGATGAGTACTGTCAACACATGAACCTTTGTTTTATATTCTTTATTTTTCAAATTGGAATGAGGCCCAATCAATTACCATATAAAGTTAATTATATGGATTTTCTACAACACATGTATATATCAACAACGATGAATAATCAACCATCAACCAAAGTGCACTACACTGTATAAGCATCAAATATAGACATTTAACGCTTATAGCAGCTTGTCAATCAATCGATCGACATATTTAATCAATCAGGATGAGTGAACTTCAAGTTTCATCCCAACACCCGTGTGGGGTTTCAAACAATCAAACAAATATTTTATTCGTGCAGTTGGGCGATGTGTAAAATTTATCGACCCAATCAATGTCCTTCAAATAAGTGTACATAAACAAACCGTCTGGTTTGTAAATGAATATTTATTTATTCACTTTCACTATATTCATATTCACGTTAAAAATTATATTTTTAACGATAAAACATTTTATTCCAACATATGAATTTCTATTATTCATTTACACAATAAAATGATATTTTTATTTTCTAACATATTTTAGAAAATTTCGGCGGCATAACGGCACGATACTAGAAACGGGACGAGGCCTAGCCTAATCCCCGGTCTAGTGAAGGCCCACGCCATTCACACATTAATCAAAATCACCAAACAACCAATTCAAATCACATCATATAACTAATCTATGCAACCAAACAAACAAGTCCATGGTCTGTGGACGATTGTGTCGGGTGCTACTAAGCACCGTCTGCATCCTAGTATATATATATATAACTAGAAAAATTAAATTGAAAGGTGAGAAGTTCTCACTTATAGCTATCCCATCATCTCGACTCTTCTTTTGCAGAAGTCTTCGTCGCCTGCTTTCACTACCTATGTAAAAATCGAATTTTCACTTCGCTATCCAATATATACAAATCATATTTTTATTTCGAAGCTCAATATATAAAAATCACATTTTTAATTCGAAGTTTAATATATAAAAATCACATTTTTAATTAGAAGTTCAATATATAAAAATCACATTTTTAATTCGAAGTTCAATATATAAAAATCACATTTTTAATTCGAAGTTCAATATATAAAAATCACATTTTTAATTCGAAGTTCAATATATAAAAATCACATTTTTAATTCGAAGTTCAATATATAAAAATCACATTTTTAATTCGAAGTTCAATATATAAAAATCACATTTTTATTTTTTGACAATATGAAAGATTATATTTTTAATATTCCTATGATGTAAAAATTATATTTTTATTGCTTTAAAAATATAAGAATCATATCTTACTTCTTCTACTTAATAAAATTCCGGCTTTTCTATTTTAAAAATATGATCTTTTCTATTCTAAAAAAAGATGTGATCTTTTTCTATTTAAAGTTTAAATCTTTTCCTTTTTTAAAATTCAAATCTTCTTCCCTTTTTAAAATCTTAAAATAAAATAAAATCAGTTTTATTTCTTTTACAAAAATCAGTTTTATTTCTTTTAAAAAAACAGTTTTAACCTTTTTTTAAAAACCAGTTTTATCCTTTTTTTAAAAACCAGTTTTATTTCTTTTTTAAAAAAATCAGTTTTTATATTTTCTTTAAATCAGTTTTTATATCATAAAAATCAGAAACTAGCAAAACAAAAATAAAATAAAAATAAAAATAAACTAAATTACATTCTCACCGATGGCTGCGAAGAAAGGGGGGAAGAAGAAGGAGCGTTGGCGGCTTTGTGGGTTGTTCGATGGTGTTCTTCGGCGGGGTGCTGCGTCGGAGGGAGGTGGAGCAAGGGGAGGGTGGGTCGGAGCTTGCAGTGGGGCGCCATGGCCAGCGGCGGGCCCATGGGGGTGCGGCGAGGGTTTGGACTTGCGTTCAGGAGGAGAGAGAAGCGGGTTGGGGGGGTCTTCGCTCTGTCGAGGAGGGCAGGGGGTGGGGGTTTGGATAGGGGCGGTGGCGATTAGGTGGAGGGCGTGGCGCTGGCGTCGATCGACGTCGAGGGAGGGGGGGCTCGATCGATTTGTTTTTTTTTTCTTTCTATTTTCTTATTCGTGAATGAACGATAAAGGGGGGGGGGCAGAGATAAGAAAAGGGTTTTTTTTAATTAATTTAATATTTTTTTTATTCAAAAAGTTGACTTTTACATACGACCTCGAAATGAGGTCCACCGCCTGTCGTCCATAGCGTTTCACCCCCATTCCGAACACAATGGGATATGTATCGTAAGCTGATTCGATCGTTACAATCAGTTTCCATTGAACTTACATTTAAATCTATATATTGAATTTTAAACGTACATTTCAAATTATCGGGGTCACATACTAACTAGAAAAATTCCAGAAAAATATTTTCTAGCTTCGTATTGACGATACGGTCCTAACAAAACTAGTTTCGTCGAATTCTGAGACCGTTGGAAAAATGGTCAATTTCCAGTCGATTAAAATCAACTGAAACTGGTCAAACGCGTTTTCCTATGCCACGCTCACATATTGATTCAGAAAATTATGAAATTTGAAACCTAGCAATAATTTGACATCACGGACCCAACAAAACTGGTTTCGTCGAAATCCGAGGTCGTTTGCAAAATTTCCATTTTTAAGGGCCTGAATTCCATAGCGACTATTCAGAATTTTCAACTGGACATATCTTATCATTCCTAAGATGAAATCCTGATTTTTCGGATTCGATAGAAAGATATCATCAATTAGATCCTATCATTTTTGGTTTCACTAAAATCCGGATTGTTTTGCACCCGGTACATTCAATTGAAGTTTGAAATCGAATTATCGAACTACCGCGCCATTTTCAATTCTATTTATAATTATATATAATTATTTATATTCTAACGACGACGTATATAATATATACGATCGAATTATATTCAAAATAAATTTTCTCGTCGATATTATTTAAAATAATTCGTTTTAAATAATCAAAATTCGCTAAAATTGCCAAAATAAAAATTTCAAACTGGCTCGCATTTTACGGGTTGTTACAGCTATGCCATTGCGTTCGTCTCGGAAAAATACGCGAAATAGAGTCCGAGTTTTCGAAAATCGGAGTCCGTATGACCAAGATATGGCCTCGCGAAGTTTCACGAAAAATTCCCAAATTAAAGTATACTTAATTAAGTGAAATGGGTTGCGCAGAGAAATATATATATATATATATTGATATATATATATATATATATATAATTGAAAATTAAATAAATAAATATGCAAAAATGTTCAAAACAGCGAATTGGGAGAGGGGAATAACCGAACCGGCCGATTTTTGAGGTCGACCCGAGCTCGCTTGGTCGACTAGGGGTTAATCCAGGGTGTTTGGCTGTCAACCCGTGGGCCGATTCGCTCAAATGCAGATTTTGCATTTGAATGGTTCTCATGGTTCATCTTTAATCTAAAGGCCCTAGATGGTTCCTACACTTGACTTCTTCCCCAAGACATGCTTTGATGGGTTGGATTGAATCTAGGTTTAATCCTATGGCCTAAAACACTTGCCTAATCTATAATAAGACCCTAACCTACCCTAGATCATCATTATTCATTCATACAACTAAACTATGGCAAAATCAATCCTCTCATGGCCTCCACTCTCTTCATAAAATTCCTAAATAAATTCCTAAGTGATTTTCCATGCATACAAGTGTTTTCAAACTTGTATGAGCATCATTAGCTTGCATTCAAGTCAAGTTTATATATTTGCATCATAAAGAAAGAGTCTTGATCATTTTGGCTCAAGGGTTTTGCTTGCATTTTGGGTTTAATTGATTTCATAAGGGCTTTGTCATATTTTTGTGACTTCTTAAGCATTGTAAGCCCTATTCTACTTTCATACTTAAACTCTAAAGTTAAATGTATGATATGCAAGTTTATATGCAAGTTTATCATGTTGTGATATGCAAGTTTATATGCAAGTTTATCATGTTGTGATATGCAAGTTTATATGCAAGTTTATCATGTTGTGATATGCAAGTTTATACGCAAGTATGCCAAGTTATGTTATGCAAGTTTGGGTTGAACATTTTGTTCATGCTATCATGTTATGCAAGCTTATTTTGGGTTTATGAACATAAAGCTTTAAGCTTTATGCCAAAGGTTGCATTTTAGCAACATGTAAGTTATCATATCTCTTATGATAACTTGCATGTGAGGCTAAATGCGAACTTATGGCCATCTCTACTGTAACAACCCGGAAAATCTGGGCCAGTTTAAAATTTTTATTTTGGCAATTTTAGTGAATTTTGATTATTTAAAATGAATTATTTTAAATAATATCGACGAGAAATTTATTTAGAATATAAATCGAACGTATATATTATACGCGTCGTCGTTAGAATATAAATATTTATATATAATTATAAATAGAATTGAAAATGGCGCGGTAGTTCGATAATTCGATTTCAAACTTCAATTGAATGTACCGGGTGCAAAACAATCCGGATTTTAGTGAAACCAAAAATAATGGGATCTAATTGTGAATATCTTTCCAACGAATCCGAAAAATCAAGATTTCATATCGGGAATCAAAAGATATGTCCAGTTGAAAATTCTGAATAGTCGCTATGGAATTAAGGCCCTTAAAAATAGCAATTTTGCAAACGACCTCGGATTTCGACGAAACCAGTTTTGTTGGGTCCGCAGTGTTAAATTATTGCTAGATTTCAAATTTCATAATTTTTCGAATCAATATGTGAGCGTGACAAAGGAAAATGCGTTTGACCAGTTTCAGTTGATTTTAATCGACTGGAAATTGGCCATTTTTCAAACCGTCTCAGAATTCGACGAAACTAGTTTTGTTAGGACCGTATCGTCAATACGAAGCTAGAAAATATTTTTCGAGAATTTTTCGAGTCCGTATGTGACCCCGGTAATTTGAAATGTACGTTTAAAATTCAATATAGTGATTTAAATGAAAATTCAAAAGGAAACTGATTGTAACAATCGAATCAGCTTGCGAAACATATTCCATTGTGTTCGGAATGGGGGTATTTAGCTAGGGGCGACAGTCGTTGGGTCTCGTTAGGTGTTCGAATTAAAAGTCAACATTTAGGGTTGAAAATAAATAAATATATAAAAAAAAATAAACTCCTCCCTTAACCAGGCCCCCCCCTTTTACTTTTCAATCAGAAAACCGATTCAATAAAAAAAAAAAAGAATAAGGGAAGAAGGCGGAAGAGCTCGCGCCTGGCGATCGTCGGAGGTGACCGCAACCCCCCCTTTTTGCGCGCCTTCCCCTCCGGCCTCTCCTCCAGTCCCGAAACCCCCCATCTCCAATCGCGAGACCCCAGTCGCGAATCCAAGCCCCCCACCCCTCGACGAAGCCGATGGCCCCCCCCTCGACGAAGCCGATGGCCCCCCCCTCTTCGCATACGGTAAGCATTCCTATTTTTACTTTTATTTTATTTTTATTTTAGAGTTTAAAATTAAATAGGATTTAAAAAAAAAAAACTGAAAACTGATTTTAGATAAAAACTGAAAATTGATTTTAGGTTAAAACTGAAAATTGATTTTAGGTTAAAACTGAAAATTGATTTTAGTTTAAAACTGTAAATTTTAAAAAGTTTTAAACTGTAAATTTTAAAGAGTATTAAAACTGATTTTGTCATAACTTAGAAACTGATTTTGTCATAACTTAGAAACTGATTTTAACATAATTTAAAAACTGATTTTTAACATAATTTAAAAACTGATTTGAATAAGAATTTAAAACTGATTTTAGATTTTTTTTAAGAAGTTATAAAACTGATTTTAATTAGAATTCAGAACTGATTTTGTTTTAGAAATCAAAACTGAATTTTAAAAGGAAATCAAAACTGAATTTTAAAAGGAAATCAAAAACTGAATTTTTTTATAGAAAGGTATAAAAACAGATTTTTTATAGAAAAGTAAAAATTCGATTTTTATATATTGAACTTCGATAGAAAAATAGAATTTTTATATATTGAACTTCGATAGAAAAATAGAATTTTTATATATTGAACTTCGATAGAAAAATATGATTTTTATATATTGAACTTCGATAGAAAATTCGATTTTTTTTATATATTGAATAGCGAAGTAAAAATGTGATTTTTACGTATGTAGTGAAAGCAGCAACGAAGGTGACAAAAAGGCGAAACGACGAAGACTTCTGCAAATGAAGTGCCGGGGAGCTAGGATAGCTATATGTGAGAATTTCTCACCTTTCAAATTTATTTTCTAGTTATATATATATATACTAGGATGCAGACGGTGTTTAGTAGCACCCGACACAATCCTCCACAGACCATGGACTTGTTTGTTTGGCTGTTTGGTTATTGATTGTGATATTGGTTTGAATGTGGTTTGTGGTGTGAAAGATCGAATCGATAAATTGGTTAGGATTAGACGTGCGCCGTTATAAGGCGAAGGAGTAAGGCTAGGTTAGACTCTTACTCCAAATTTTGTGGTTTGCATAATAAAATTTATATGATTGATGTGTGAATGGCGTGGGCCTTCACTAGACCGGGGATTAGGCTAGGCCTTGTCCCGTTTCTAGTATCGTGCCGTTATGCCGCCGAAATTTTCTAAAATATGTTAGAAAAATAAAAATATCATTTTTATTGAATAAATGAATTGAATAGAAATTCATATGTTGGAATAAAATGTTTTATCGTTAAAAATATAATTTTTAACGTGAATGTGAATAAATAAATATTCATTTACAAACCAGACGGTTTGTTTATGTACACCTATTTGAATGACATTGATTGGGACGATAAATTTTACACATCGCCCAACTGCACAAATAAAATATGCGTTTGATTGTTTGAAACCCCACACGGGTGTTGGGATGAAATTTGAAGTTCACTCATCCTGATTGATTAAATCTGTCGATCGATTGATTGACAGGCTGTTATAAGCGTTGAATATCTACATTTGATGCTTATACAGTGTAGTGCACTTTGGTTGATGGTTGATTATTTTTCAATGTAATTATATACATGTGTTGTATGAAAATCCATATAATTAACTTTATATGGTAATTGATTGGGCCTCATTCCAATTTGAAAAATAAAGAATATATATAAAATAAAAATTCATGTGTTGACAGTACTCATTCATTGAGATTGGTCATGTGTTGAACGAAATATTTTGATAATAACAACTATTTTGAAAAAGAAATATTTGAAATAGAATATTTGAAAATAGAAATTTATGAAGCCGTGTTGATTAGATTGACGCCATTTTGACGTGAACGATATTTATATCGATTTTATTCATCTTAAAAATGAATATTGAAAAACGAATTCGAATTGAATTGAAAACGAATTTGAATTGAATTGAAAACGAATTGAAATGAATTCAAATTGAATTGAAATTTGAATTGAATAGAAATGAATTTTGAAACGAATTTATAAAGAAGAATTCAATTTTGATTTGAATTGAAAAGGAAGTTGAAATTGCTTTTGAAACGAATTTAAAACTATTTATATAATTCGTTTTAAATAGAAATCGACGAAATATATATTATATATATTATATATATAATATAATGGCCTGAATAGAACGCGCCGCGCCGCGGCAGTTCGTGAATTTCGACCATTTATTTCAAACGGACATTACGGGAGATCCGACCGTCGGATTCTCCTAAAACCGGAACCGTTGGGTTCGTATCGAAAAGAGATTTCTAATGAAGGTTAGAAATTTGAAATCTAACGGTTGGATTTGGAGATACGTCCAAATCAAATTCGAAAAAGGTCGCTGTAAGTGCAGTTCGATGACCGTTGATGGAAATCGACTGTACAGGCCTTGATAAAATTATTAAAAATAGTAATAATTTGTGTAAAATCATAAGAAATGATTTAGAAAGAATTGGGATGAAAAACTCCATATTTGAAAGGATAAAAATAGATTTTTATCGAAATGAACTAGTTTTGAACTAGAATTATAATTCTATTTATTTTTAAATAAATAAATTGAATTTGAAAAGGGTTTTGAAAATAACCAAAATTTCCAATGATTGCATTGGAGTGGATTTGAATCGAATTTGTCTTCGGAATATTTCGATGTTGGAATTCGTGATTATACAGGTGTTGGTATGGAAATTTGAAAGATATATATTTATATCGCTATTTCCAATACGACATTTGTTAGTCGTAGAATTCGATATTGAATATAAGCCGATATATTTTCTATTCAGAGCCTTGTATTGAATATCGAATGTGATTTGGGTTTGTCGTGAATGGTGTCTTCACTAACACTGTTCTTGAACCCAGTTGAGAAATGATTAAATCTTTTTATTTAGATTTAATGAAGTGTACCAATTAAATAATATTTAATTGGAATTGAATTGATATTGATTTTTGGGTTTATCGTGAACAGTGTTTTAAATAACACTTGTTCTTTAACCCGATAATTAATGAATGTGACTTTGGGTTTATCGTGAACCGTGTTTTAAATGACACGGATTCTTTAACCCAGTCGAAGATTAAAACTAAGTGGAGTTTTAATGAATCTTTAATTAGATTGAAATGATCGAAAATGGAGTATCACCAGTTTTGCTCCAGGCGATAGTTAAATCTTTAATTAGATTTGAACGTGAAATGGTAATTGAATTTACCGATAACACTGTGGTGTTAGATATGAAGTATTCACAGTTTTACTTCATGGGATGAATAGGTTGGGATTGGGAAATTATAACAAATGATTACTTCGGTAAGGTTCGCTAATCCCGACTAGTTTGAATTGATATTCAAAAGTTGATTAAAGAATAAATTCAAGAATTTATCTTTGATAAAATTAATGGGAACCTTTCCCTATGAATGTGAAATTAGAAACTAACTGTCGGTTAGCTAAGTAGAATGGTTTTCTGGATATTGATCTGATGTTGGTTTCGGTCTTCGGGGTTAAGATTTGGGAAATTATTCTCTTGATTAATTTACGGTTAGTGACTGATGAATTGGAATGAGGTGTATGTTGTGTTTGTGTAACACTTTTATAATATATACGCGAGTTATTCGGAAAGACCGGGTTTATCCCATTCTGAATAACTGATACGACGATAAGTCGAAGATGAAGACGGTGGTCGAAGACCGGAGGTCTTCACGTCGTTTGGGTGATAACTGATGATCTTGATTGGGCTGTACACCCAAGAAGATGGAAACAGTTAGTGATCGTCCAGACGTACTTGGAGATCGATGGATATGCGGGGTACTAGGTGCCTCCGGTTTCGTTCAGACCCAGAACGGACTTGTAAATGGACTGTGTGTCTGACATCGGATTTCATTCTGTGTGACTGATATCGGTTGCATAGAATGGTTTGCCTGTGTGGCATGCTAAGATGCAAATGATCAAGGCTTCTGTTGAAAAGCAAAGTCTTGTGGTGATGATCAAAGCACGGCCTTTGTGGCGTAGCTTTGTGTAACGTTTACCTCGCGTGTTTCACACCAGGTATGAACCAAAAACGGGAGACGGACCTCAGGGAGGGCATGCGTTTCTTTCTAGTTAGAAGTGGCGTCAGTGGTTTTACACGCCCTGACGAGTTTGACTTATGTGGTTGTTGTTGTTGCGAGGCGCCTCGGATTGATCGGTCGTTCTCGAACCGATGGAGCCATTCGTTGGCTCGTTTACGCCCCAAAGGGCGGGGAAACGCAGTGTTCAGGCATTTTAATCCACATCGGTGGACCGGCCCTGACGATCCAAAGGCTTGACAGAGTACTTGCCTGAGGCTCGGACTAGACAGTCTCGAATCAGTTGAGGACTATCTTTTGCCTCGGTTCATAGACGGAAATCCAATTTCCAAATACGTGACATTTGCGGTTTTAATTGTAATCCTATATATGGCGACATAGTGGGATGGGGCGCTTATGCCGCCTATGATTGATACTTATGATTTGAAGTTGTTTTATACACTATGCACTTATAATAGTATCAAATGATTTGTTTTAAACGTATCAAGCATTCTTTAGCTGTTATAAGGGAAAACCCTATCCCCCGGCTTGCGTTGCATTGTGTGATAGGACCTGGGTCTTATAACAGCTTCATTTTTCTTTATTTAGCATTGCGCTGTTTGTTTTATGCACTGGTATTCTTGGGAGGAAACCCGTTCCGTGTTATACGGCGTGGTCCCTTGATTTACCTAATGATTTAAAATAAAGATTAACTGTTTTAGTTCTCACACCAGTCACATGACTGACCTGGAGTTTATTGTTTTAACCTAAACTCTGGGTGCCCCTATTTTGACACGGGCAGCTAGTAGTTTTGGTTTTGCAGATTTATATTCACAAGATCCTGGTTTACAGCTGGAACGATATCCGGAAAGCTTTGTATCCGTATATCTCTTCTAGTTGTGTATTGTATTATTTTCCGCTGCGATGTATTTAAATGTAATTTAAATCTCTGATATTTCTGTGTAATATTCTTTTATACTCTGTATATTCTTGTAATCTGGTGCATTGTTGTAATATACAGTGAAACGTTCTTTTGTATGCGTTCTGTTCTGTCATGTTCTCAAACGATAGGGCGTTTCGAACAGCCTGAATCGGTTTAGCGACTGGTTCGGACCGAGCGAAATTCCTTGCCGTCACATCTACATGTCATTTAGCACCATGTATCACCAATATGCTAAGTTTGGTTTTATGCATGCTTTTGAGGCCTAAAAATGTAATATGCAAGTGTATGAACATATGAACATTTCATATGCCACCATGTTAAGCTTGTGGCTTCAATACCTTTATGTCATGATTATGCCAAGTTCCCTCTTTCTATCCTTTATGCGCTATTGCGATATGTAAGCGATGGGATTGCGTTTGGGGTTGGGTAAACTTAAAAGACATAAAACATAAGCTTGGGAATTTACCTATTAAGTTAGGTCTACCCATTGGGAATTTACCTATTAAGTTAGGTCTACCCAATTGCTTGAAAACTTGTAACATGTTTTGGAAACATGATGGACATGACACTTAGAAAAGATAAGTGTGGCCAACTCGAGGTTGGGTTGAGTTTGTAGCGTAAACCTACCCGGAACCGACCGGCTTAACTAGTTGCTACAAACAATAGGACCCAATGTGAGAAGTTGGTCATGTTGTACCTTGAACCCGAGGTTAGACCAAGTTGTGGTGTAAAGCTACCCGGACCCGCCTGGCTTAACTAGTAACCACAACAAGGTCTAATGTGAGAGGTTAAGGCGCATTAAATTAATTAATGCCTCGTGATTAGGGTTAAGTCATGGTCCACTTAATACTTAACCAATTTGGGCTTGGTAGATTAATCGGGGTTAAGTCGTGAACTCATCGTTACACTTAACCAAGTTAATCCAGGATTAGCAAGAGGGTTAAACCGTACTTAACCCACTAGAAAAATCCTAGCAATGGGGGCCCACTCCAGCAGTAATCCCAAGTTAGTATCATCATGACCCTAGGGACTAGGCTAGGGTGGGGGCACGATTACTGGACTGGAGGTAAGTGACCAAAAGCGACGGCAGAGGGTACGCCGGTGTAGTTCCGGGCGGACTCTGGTCGTGCACATAGTCCGTAGCCGGAGAAAACATGCACGGGTACCAGTAGATCGGGACTGTGCACTCATGTTCATGGTGTCCAGGGGTTGACACCCTAGGGCTTGATACACCCGTAGGGTGGACCCGGCACAGTTCGACTACAATTATGATTGGGCCGTATTGACACCAACACGTGACGAGTTAGGCTTAGGGAGCCGATCGACTAGACCGTTTGGTTGGACCTTATATTAGGGTCATTTCATGTTATTGGGCCAAAGCTTGGGCCAAGGGATCAATACTTGTTTATTCAAGTCATGTTAGTTTGCTAGTACACCTGTGGTGCAAAACCTTAATCATGATTATGCGATGACACCTTTATCTACCTTGTTAGTTAATCATCATGCTAGTATATTGTTATCCTTATGTTCATCCCTGCTGCTCATGCCAGTTAACTTTATCAGTTTACATTGATTGTAGTAGGGCTTACTCAGTCTTTTTGACTGACCTGTTTTCTTTCGCCTCTTTTCTTCTGTCCCCCCCCCCCCAGGTTCTCAGGGAGGGAATACTGGAGCTTAGCTTGGATTTCGGATTGCTTGCTTGTGCGATTTCAGCTCATGTACGGTTTCGACATGAAGCTAGCTATGGTTACCATTTAATTGGGGATAGCACTTATTTATTTCAGTTTTTCAGTTGATGTTGTTTTATCTAGACTTGTTTATTTGGAAAGCTATGTTGTACCAGAATTGTTTTGAAATGTTTTGAAATCTTCCGCTGTTTTATCTATGTTATTTACTCTGTTTACATATATACATATGTTCTTGTTCTGCCTTGATATATCATTATGCATGTTTACCTGATTCAAACGCCCCTCCAAAGTCAGAGTGCTTGCAAGAGCCACCCTGGTGGAGGTGGGGTGTTACATTTGGTATCAGAGCATATGGTACGAGAAGGAACAAAAAGGCTTTTAGAAAACTTTTGGAAAACTATTTTCAAAACCAAGTATAAAGTATTTTCCAAAGAAAAGTCTAGTTTATTTTAAAGGCTATTCCCCAAAAAGCCATTAGCAAAATTCCTTCGTTTTTCTCCATTCTGAATCTGTCTTTTTCTTCGTTTTCAGTATGGTCGATAACTTTGCTATTCCGGAGGGAGTACACGTACCTGTTTGGTATAGGAGACTTTTGGAGGCTAGGGCGACCGAAGCCGGCCCCGCAGATGTTCCTCCTCCTCCTCCTCCGGTAGTTAATGTTCCTCCTCCTTCTCCGGTGGTTAATGTTCCTCCTCCTCCTGTCGCTGAGGTTCCTCTTCCTCCTCCCCCTCAGCATCCTCAAGTGGACTTCGCAAAGACTTGCAAAGATTTCAAAGCAATGGGTGGCAAGAACTTTCAAGGCACTGAGACTTTTGTAGAGGCCAGAAATTGGTTGAAAGAGACCGAGGATTTGTTTGCTATCTTTGGGTTAGACGATCAGAGGAAGCTCTTGTTGGCGGTTTGGCTTATGAAGGATGAAGCCTCTTATTGGTGGGAAGTCACCAATGGTACTAGGCCTGTTGAGACTTGGGCCGATTTCAGGGCAAGGTTCATGCTTAAGTTTCTATCTTCTACTGAGGAGAATCTGCAAATGGAGAGGTTCATAACTTTGAAACAAGGAGATATGTCTGTCAAAGAATATGTGAACAAGTTCAATCAGTTAGCTCGTTTTGGCTTGGATATGGTGAATACTCCTCAGAAGAAGGCTCTTCGTTTTGCTAGAGGATTGAATGAGCCGTTGCAGGGATTGGCTATGTCACATATTCCCCATGGGGCCACGTTTGAGAGTTTGGTTGATATGGCGTTACTTCAGGGAGATGTCAAGAAAGAAACCAAGATGAATGATACTCAAGCCAAGAAGACTGATTCCCAGGGAAAAGGAAATCAGGGTAATCCAAGTGGTCAGAGCAGTCAAGGCAATCAGAACAAGAACAAGAGTCAAGGAAACAAGGGGAACAACAACAAGGGCATTAAAAACAAGGGCAAGAACAACAAGGGGAAGTGCCATTATTGCGGTTCAGTTGGGCATCTTATTAAGGATTGTAAGAAGAGGAAAAGGAAGAATGGTGAATGCTTTTTCTGCGGTGAGACTGGACATTTCAGTAAGGATTGCCCGAGGAAGCAAGGGCAAGGCCAGGGTCAGACTCAGCGTGCTGGACCTTCAGGAGGGCAAGTTCATGCTCTCAATGTCGCTCCAGTTCCCGATCGAGGTAGTATCTCTGTTGAGAGCCTTGTATATATTTCTGATTTTCCAGTTCGTACCTTGTTTGATTCTGGTGCATCGCATAGCTTTATCTCATCTGATCTTGTTTATAGTTTGCACCTTAGTACTAGCTTGGTAGATGATCCCGTCTGTGTCTCAAATCCTATTGGGGGTTCCGCCCATTTGTCTATGATATGTGGGGATTTGAGGATCTCTATACTGAGTGTAGAGTTCTTGTGCAGTGCTTATGTTCTTGGTTTTAGGGGATACGGATTGATATTGGGCATGGATTGGCTGTCCAGATATGGAGCCATTCTTGATTGTGAGCATAGGGTTGTGAGGCTCGTGACTCGCCTCGGAAACACCCTAGAGATTTCTTGTGATCCGAGAGGTCCCGTCATGTTGTGCTATCTGGAATCACTCGACTCGTCAATGGAAACTCTTCAGTCTGTGAGAGTGGTTCGAGAGTATCCGGATGTTTTCGATGAAGTTAGGGGGTTGCCCCCTAAGCGAGAGATCGATTTCCGCATTTATCTGGTGGATAATGCAAAGCCTGTTTCTTTGCCCGTTCGGCACATGGCTCCGTGTGAAAGGCGGGAGCTAAGTAAGCAAGTGAAAGAGTTGCTTGAGAAGAACTTCATTAGACGAAGTATATCTGAATGGGGAGCGCCTGTGGTATTTGCTACCAAGGCGGATGGTTCTCTCCGACTTTGCGTTGACTATCGAGAGTTGAATAAGCTGACTAAGAAGAACAGACACCCGTTACCGAGGATTGATGATCTCTTTGACCAGCTTGTCGGTGCTTCTGTTTTCTCTCAGCTTGATCTTGCTACGGGGTTCCATCAGCTCAGGGTAGCTGAAGATAGTATAGACAAGACTGCGTTCAGAACTCCAGATGGATTCTTCGAATGGCTTGTCATGCCGTTCGGCTTGACTAATGCACCCGCATATTTCGTGGAATTGATGAGTAGGGTGTTCAGGGAGTTCTTGAACAAGTTTGTCGTGGTCTTCGTAGATGATATTCTGATCTTCTCTAAGGATGAGGAAGAGCACGCAAGGCATCTCATGGAGGTGATGGATACGCTTAGAGCGCATCAGTTGAAGGCCAAGTTTTCCAAGTGTCACTTTTGGAGAAGGGAAGTTAGATTCCTTGGGCATATAGTATCTAAGCAAGGCTTAGCGGTGGATCCCGCTAAGGTAGTGGCAGTTCAGGATTGGAAGACTCCAAGGAATGCAACCGAAGTGAGAAGTTTTCTAGGTCTTGCGGGTTTTTACCGGAAGTTCATCAAGGACTTCGCAAAGATATCCGCTCCTCTCACTAAATTGACGAAGAAGAATTTAGTTTTTGCTTGGAGCATAGAATGCGAGCTTGCTTTTCAGAAGCTCAAGAGAGCCCTCACATCAGCACCTGTTCTAGCTTTGCCCGATGGAGGGAAGTTATTTACCGTATACACCGATGCATGTGGCACGGGGTTAGGAGCTGTTCTTATGCAAGAAGGAAGAGTGATATGCTTTGGCGGTAGACAACTCAAAGTGCATGAGAAGAATTATCCCACTCATGACTTAGAGTTGGCAGCAATAGTATATGCACTCAAGGCTTGGCGCCATTATCTTCTGGGAGAAAGATTTGAGCTTTATACCGATCACAAGTCATTGAAGTATCTCTTTTCTCAGAAGGATCTGAATCTGAGGCAACAAAGATGGATGGAATTCTTGGCGTCCTACGATTTTGAGATAGCTTATACCCCTGGCAAGGGGAATGTGGTAGTAGATGCATTGAGTAGAAGAAGGTTGACCCTAAGTCCTCTATTCGTTGAGATGAAGAATTTAGAGTATGTGGCAACCTTTGATTTCTCTTTGGCGATTGAGTCGATGACCGGTTCTTTAGCATCTCTGGAACTCAGACCTACCCTTCTTAATCAAGTTGGGGCTTCGCAGAGAGAAGACCCTCAGATAGTTGAGATTATGGATAAGCTAATTCGAGGAGAGACGTCTAGTCATCTCGCTCGATATTCTATTGATGACAAGGGTTGGCTGAGGAGAGATGGAAGGTTATGTGTTCCAATGGTAGAAGATCTAGTAAGAAGAGTTCTTGAGGAAGCGCATCGCTCTAAGTTGACTATACATCCGGGCGGAGATAAGATGTATAAAGATATGAAGCGCATTTTCTTTTGGCCTGGGATGAAGAAGGATGTGGCAGAATTTGTCTCTAGATGTATCATTTGCCAGCAAGTTAAGGCCGAGTCGAAGAAGCCCGGTGGGCTATTGCATCCTCTAGACGTTCCACTATGGAAGTGGGAGAGTATTTCCATGGATTTTATCGATGGGCTACCAAGGTCAAGGAAAGGGAATACAAGCATTTGGGTTATTGTGGATAGACTTACGAAGAGTGCTCATTTCATTCCGGTGAAGAGCAAGAGGACCGCATCTTGGCTAGCGTCTGTATATCTTCGTGAGATTGTGAGACTACATGGAGTCCCTTCTAGTATAGTCAGTGACCGTGACCCAATCTTTACAAGTCAATTCTGGAATAGCTTGCAAGAAGCTATGGGCACAAGGTTGAATCTAAGTACGGCTTATCACCCACAGACGGACGGTCAAACCGAAAGGGTGAATAGGGTACTCGAGGATCTGTTGAGGCTTTGTATTCTGGATTTTGGTGGTACTTGGGAAGACCATCTTCCTCTTGTTGAGTTTGCATATAATAACAGTTATCAGGTAAGCATAGGGATGGCACCATTTGAAGCTTTATATGGGAGGCCGTGCAAGTCGCCTACATGTTGGTGGGAGACTACAGATGAGCTTATACTTGGGCCTGATATGATCAGAGATACATCCGAGAAGATCGAGTTGATTCGGAGATGGAAGAAAGCGGCCCAAGACCGACAGAAATCCTATGCTGATAAGCGAAGAACGGATTTGGGGTTTGATGTTGGGGATATGGTTTTCGTGAAGGTTTCTCCTTTGCGGAATGTGGTCCGATTTGGAGCTGTTGGGAAGTTGGCACCGAGGTTTGTTGGACCATTCCCTATTATAGAGAGGATCGGGCAGATGGCTTATAGAGTGAAGTTGCCCGAGAAGCTTGCTGGAGTACACGATGTTTTTCATGTCTCGCATCTCCGGAAGTGTTTACATGAATCAGTAGAGGTTGTTGAGCCAAGTGTTCTAAAAGATGTAGAAGTGGAGAAAGAGGCTACCTTGAGGAGAGCTCCGATTCGTATCTTGGGGACGGAGACCAAGAAGCTAAGGAATCGAGAGGTCAAATTGGTGAAGGTTCAATGGGGTAAAGCCGAAGAAGACGCAACTTGGGAAACCGAGGAGAAGATGCGTGGGCTTTATCCATTCCTTTTTGAGGGTACACTCTCAATCTCTTTTCTTTGTTAGCATATCTTTCTCTTTGCTATCCATGTTTATCTAGTTTATCGTGTTAATCTTGTCATGAGAACCTTAGGTAGAAACCCTTTGGATGAAACATGTGTTTGAAACATGTTATGCTTGATGGTTGCAAGTGGTTGCAAGTGTTTGCAAGTGGATACTCGTGGATGCATAATACACGTTAGGCACTAAGATCGGCTCACACACTTTCATACCGCATTTGCATGAGTGTTTATGCTTATTCAAGGATGAAAACTTGTTATGCTATCACGTGAATGTTGCATATGGATGAATGTTATGTGCACTCATGTAGAGATTATAAATTATGTTAGGAATTTGCATACATATGGACTCATTTCACTAACATATTTTGCATTAAGGGGGTTTACTGAATCAGTAACCTCCTGATTTTCGCATTAGATAAGTACATATACACACACCTTTGCATATGATCATACAGCATTTAGAACCTTTTAAGGACAATGATTGCTCGTGGATGATGTTTTGAGTAGATGGATGATGGATGGTAGGATACGTTCTTCCTAACTTGGAGATTTCGAGGACGAAATCCTTTAAGGAGGGAAGAATGTAACAACCCGTATTTTTGAATAACATGTTATAACATAAATGGAGGCAGAATTAAACTATAAAATCAGAATCAAGGGAAACGGGCTATGCCATTGCGTTCGTCTCGGAAAAATACGCGAAATAGAGTCCGAGTTTTCGAAAATCGGAGTCCGTATGACCAAGATATGGCCTCGCGAAGTTTCACGAAAAATTCCCAAATTAAAGTATACTTAATTAAGTGAAATGGGTTGCGCAGAGAAATATATATATATTGATATATATATATGTATAATTGAAAATTAAATAAATAAATATGCAAAAATGTTCAAAACAGCGAATTGGGAGAGGGGAATAACCGAACCGGCCGATTTTTGAGGTCGACCCAAGCTCGCTGGGTCGACTAGGGGTTAATCCAGGGTGTTTGGCTATTAACCCGTGGGCCGATTCGCTCAAATGCAGATTTTGCATTTGAATGGTTCTCATGGTTCATCTTTAATCTAAAGGCCCTAGATGGTTCCTACACTTGACTTCTTCCCCAAGACATGCTTTGATGGCTTGGATTGAATCTAGGTTTAATCCTATGGCCTAAAACACATGCCTAATCTATAAATAAGACCCTAACCTACCCTAAATCATCATTATTCATTCATACAACTAAACTATGGCAAAATCAATCCTCTCATGGCCTCCACTCTCTTCATAAAATTCCTAAATAAATTCCTAAGTGATTTTCCATGCATACAAGTGTTTTCAAACTTGTATGAGCATCATTAGCTTGCATTCAAGTCAAGTTTATATATTTGCATCATAAAGAAAGAGTCTTGATCATTTTGGCTCAAGGGTTTTGCTTGCATTTTGGGTTTAATTGATTTCATAAGGGCTTTGTCATATTTTTGTGACTTCTTAAGCATTGTAAGCCCTATTCTACTTTCATACTTAAACTCTAAAGTTAAATGTATGATATGCAAGTTTATATGCAAGTTTATCATGTTGTGATATGCAAGTTTATATGCAAGTTTATCATGTTGTGATATGCAAGTTTATATGCAAGTTTATCATGTTGTGATATGCAAGTTTATACGCAAGTATGCCAAGTTATGTTATGCAAGTTTGGGTTGAACATTTTGTTCATGCTATCATGTTATGCAAGCTTATTTTGGGTTTATGAACATAAAGCTTTAAGCTTTATGCCAAAGGTTGCATTTTAGCAACATGTAAGTTATCATATCTCTTATGATAACTTGCATGTGAGGCTAAATGCGAACTTATGGCCATCTCTACATGTCATTTAGCACCATGTATCACCAATATGCTAAGTTTGGTTTTATGCATGCTTTTGAGGCCTAAAAATGTAATATGCAAGTGTATGAACATATGAACATTTCATATGCCACCATGTTAAGCTTGTGGCTTCAATACCTTTATGTCATGATTATGCCAAGTTCCCTCTTTCTATCCTTTATGCGCTATTGCGATATGTAAGCGATGGGATTGCGTTTGGGGTTGGGTAAACTTAAAAGACATAAAACATAAGCTTGGGAATTTACCTATTAAGTTAGGTCTACCCATTGGGAATTTACCTATTAAGTTAGGTCTACCCAATTGCTTGAAAACTTGTAACATGTTTTGGAAACATGATGGACATGACACTTAGAAAAGATAAGTGTGGCCAACTCGAGGTTGGGTTGAGTTTGTAGCGTAAACCTACCCGGAACCGACCGGCTTAACTAGTTGCTACAAACAATAGGACCCAATGTGAGAAGTTGGTCATGTTGTACCTTGAACCCGAGGTTAGACCAAGTTGTGGTGTAAAGCTACCCGGACCCGCCCGGCTTAACTAGTAACCACAACAAGGTCTAATGTGAGAGGTTAAGGCGCATTAAATTAATTAATGCCTCGTGATTAGGGTTAAGTCATGGTCCACTTAATACTTAACCAATTTGGGCTTGGTAGATTAATCGGGGTTAAGTCGTGAACTCATCGTTACACTTAACCAAGTTAATCCAGGATTAGCAAGAGGGTTAAACCGTACTTAACCCACTAGAAAAATCCTAGCAATGGGGGCCCACTCCAGCAGTAATCCCAAGTTAGTATCATCATGACCCTAGGGACTAGGCTAGGGTGGGGGCACGATTACTGGACTGGAGGTAAGTGACCAAAAGCGACGGCAGAGGGTACGCCGGTGTAGTTCTGGGCGGACTCTGGTCGTTCACATAGTCCGTAGCCGGAGAAAACATGCTCGGGTACCAGTAGATCGGGACTGTGCACTCATGTTCATGGTGTCCAGGGGTTGACACCCTAGGGCTTGATACACCCGAAGGGTGGACCCGGCACAGTTCGACTACAATTATGATTGGGCCGTATTGACACCAACACGTGACGAGTTAGGCTTAGGGAGCCGATCGACTAGACCGTCTGGTTGGACCTTATATTAGGGTCATTTCATGTTATTGGGCCAAAGCTTGGGCCAAGGGATCAATACTTGTTTATTCAAGTCATGTTAGTTTGCTAGTACACCTGTGGTGCAAAACCTTAATCCTAATTATGCGATGACACCTTTATCTACCTTGTTAGTTAATCATCATGCTAGTATATTGTTATCCTTATGTTCATCCCTGCTGCTCATGCCAGTTAACTTTATCAGTTTACATTGATTGTAGTAGGGCTTACTCAGTCTTTTTGACTGACCTGTTTTCTTTCGCCTCTTTTCTTCCGTTCCCCCCCCCCCAGGTTCTCAGGGAGGGAATACTGGAGCTTAGCTTGGATTTCGGATTGCTTGCTTGTGGGATTTCAGATCATGTACGGTTTCGACATGAAGCTAGCTATGGTTACCACTTAATTGGGGATAGCACTTATTTATTTCAGTTTTTCAGTTGATGTTGTTTTATCTAGACTTGTTTATTTGGAAAGCTATGTTGTACCAGACTTGTTTTGAAATGTTTTGAAATCTTCCGCTGTTTTATCTATGTTATTTACTCTGTTTACATATATACATATTTTCTTGTTCTGCCTTGATATATCATTATGCATGTTTACCTGATTCAAACGCCCCTCCAAAGTCAGAGTGCTTGCAAGAGCCACCCTGGTGGAGGTGGGGTGTTACACCTAGCCTCGAATCATGATGGAAATCCAAACTTCAAATACGAACCTACGGATTTGATTGTATTACTAGTATGGAAGCATAGTATTATGGTATCTATGTGTCCTAGGATTGATACATTTATTTTGAAATGTTTTGATATATACTAATGATAATATTAAATTCGTATTTACTATATTTAGCATGTTTAATCACCATAAGGTAAAACCCTATCCTCTGGTTTGTGTTGCATTGTGTGATGGGACTTGGGTCTTATGGTGATTCCATTATTCTCAAAAGCATAGCGTTGTTTTACGATTCACTTATTATTTATTATGTCACTTTAAATTATGCACGGCAATCCATTGGAGTAAACCTGTTCCGCGATAGCGGCGTGGTCCTTGGATTTGCCTTATTACTAGTAGTTAAATTAGTTAAAAATTCTCACACTAGTCCCATGGTTGACCCGTTGTTTGTTTTCACCTTTTTGCAAACTCGGGTGCCCTCCTTTATACATGGGCAGCCAAGTAAACAAGTTCATTCTTTGCTTGGAGTGTTTTCTTTGGAGCTGCTTATTATCTTTCCTGGATTTGCTTTCGTGGAGAGGTGATGACTTGGAGCTTGAAGACATCTATTATTTGCTACTATTGTATTTTTCTCTTTTTAATTCCACACATCAAACTTGTTTCATTTCACGTTGTTTAAGTTGGAGTTGGAACTTATTTCATTTTCTGCAAACTTGATGTAATAATTTAGAATTCTATGATTGTGGACATTCTGTGGTTGATGACATTATATTTCCGCTGCTATGATGTTGTTACTCTATGAATTTTGTATGCTATGTTGTATCTGTGATTTGTATTATTGTATTTATGTTGTATTCCAAATGATTATTCCTTACTTTCATTCCGTGGAAGTTTGGGGTCATCACAGTTGGTATCAGAGCTTTGGTTAAACTTAGCTTTGGAATATAACATATTTATAATAATTCGTTTACATGGAATCACAATATTCTATGGCGAACATTTCATGTGAATACATAATAGTCAGTCATTCTATCATCATCATTTTATCCATCCTTTTATCTTTATCATTTCTTCAAATCACCATTACAGTTGTTCTGACTCTTTCCTGGATCGTACAGAGCTAACTAAAAATGAATACTCATGCCGCTAGAACTACTAGAGTTAGAGCAATGGGGCAAAATGTTGCTGAAACTGAGGAGGCCACAGTTCAACAGCCACCACCACAACAACAGCCCTTTGATTTGGACAAGGTGGTGAAGAAGTTCAAAAACCTGGGAGGAGTGCCAGTCAAGGGTACTGAAACTTTAACACAAGCTCAAGCTTGGCTGAGGATCTGCGAAAAGATTTTTGGAGGATTGGAGCTGGAGGATCAGAGGAAAAGATTAGTGGATTCATGGCTGGTACAGGAGGAAGCTCAAAACTGGTGGGACGTAGTCACGGTTGGAGGGACTGCAGACAATATGACTTGGATAAGGTTTAAGGAGCTTTTCAATGACAAATACATTCCAAGGCAGGAGGTAGAAAGACTGCATGACGAGTTTGCCAATCTAAAGCAAGGCGACAAGACCATCTCAGAATATGTACGAAGATTTGAAGACCTCTCCCTCTATGCCCCTGAATTGATTCAGGATGACTTTCAGAAGAACAAGAGGTTCATAAATGGGCTTGCGAGGAAATATATTGATAGAGTCACTGCCCACATCGACCTTTCTTTCAATAGGTTGGTGGAGTTTGCTTGTCGATATGAGGAGAATGATAAGAAGAATTCCCAACAAGACAGAGAAAGGAGCTTGGCCAACAATAAAAGGAAACAATCCGAGAAGAAGACTGAAGGAAGCAGTTCTGGAGCTGCTAAAACCTATGATAAGTCAAAGGTGCAATGCTACAACTGCCAGAAGTTTGGGCACTACAGCAAGGACAGCAGAAATCCAAAGAAGGCCAGAAGGGAGGACACTAGAAGATGCTATAACTTCCATAAAAAGGGTCACATCAAACGTAATTGTCCACTATTGAGGAGTTCCCAAGTTGCCCATGTGTACGAGGGAGCAAGTGCACCACCTTCTTCCGCACCTACTTCTTATGAAGGAGCAGGTAAGCCTGATGTTTTAGGTGGTACTATTTCTATTAAAAAAATTCTTTGTGTTGGTTCCTACCCTTCTATTCTTCACTTTTTCTTTTCGAGGATGAAAAGTTCTTAAGCGGGGGAGATTATAACAACCCAGAATTTGGGGCCAATTTAAAATTTTCATTTTTGAGATTTTAAGGGTGTTTAAATAGTTGAAATGAATTATTTTAAATAAAAATGACTAGAAATTTATTTTGATTGAATCGAATACAAATATATTTAATTTAATTATTAAAGGAATTAGAAAAGGACGGTAGTTTGAAAAGTCAAACCTGAACTTTGACTTACCACACAGGATGCAGAATAAACCGGATTTTGGTGAAACGAAAAATATTTAAATCTGTTAATGAATATATTTCTAACGAATCTGAAAAATCAAAGTTTCATAGCGGGAATCAAAAGTAATGGCCAAATGAATTTTCAGAAAGGTCGCTATAGAGAATATATCGCCCTTGAAAATAGACATTTTGCATACGACCTCGGAATTCGACGAAACCACTTTTGTTGGATCCGGGATGTCTAATTTTGGCTAGGTTTCAAGTTTCATGATTTTTGAAGTCAATATGTGAGCGTGGCAAAGGAAAATGTGTTTTGGTCAATTACAGTTAAATTGGGTCGACCAGAAAATGGCCATTTTTCAAACGATCTCAGAATTCAACGAAATTTGTTTTGTTAGGACAGTATCGTCAAAACATAAGCAAAAATAATTTTTTTCGGATTTTTCTGACTTCGTATGGGACCCCGGTAAAATTAGAAAGTACGTTCGAATTAAAAATAGAAGATTTATTTTAAAAATAAAAGAAACACGCTTTTAACTTCAGAATTGGACTTCGGCAATAGCGTTATTGCGTTTAGAAGGCGTCAAAACCTATTGATCGACAGTCGTTGAGCGCGAATCGGAGCCCGGACGAAAAATCCCTATTTTCCGGAATTAAATAAATTAAATAAAAAGAAAATACGCTAGGAAATACACGTATAAATACGGGCACTATTCATCCTTCTTCCCCCGTTAGTTTCAGCCGCCACTAACCCATTACTCATCAAAATTTCATCCTCCGATTTCTCCCTCCTCACTCAATTTCAGAACGCGCTGTAGTACAACTTTTCGAAGAGTTTCTCGTGCTCTTCGATTCCATACCAAATTCAGCACCCCTCGTTGCCCGTAGCGGCCGCCCCGACCACCTGAAACCGCCGCCGTTCGCACCCCACCGCGCCACACATCCGCCGCCGCATCCTCCCCCCTTCCGGCCGAACATCCCCCTCTCCAAGCCCTACAATCTCCAACAACCTGTTCGTAAAATCATCAACTACAGCTCCTGATTTTCTGAATCAAAGTTTTGAACAAACTAAAAATATTAAGGTATGAATAACTCAGTTTTGCGATGCTTTTAGTCGTTACAATGACAGTTGTAAAAAGTCAGTCTCTAATTTATACATATGAACTTCAAATTGAAATCTTTTAGATCCAAAACCACCGTGACTTCGAACACGAGATTTGATCGAGTTTGGACCTTCATTTCAAATCCGAGCAATGTGAGAATTTGTTTTTAATTAAATTTAATTAATTTAATTATTATTCTTGCGTAATGTGAAGTTTGAATGGCAAATATAAATAAATCTACGATGGATGTTGTTCTAAATTATGGATCTGAATTGTTTGTGATGTTGTGATATTAGATCTGAAAATTTAAATACTAGATCTGAGTTTGGTGATTTATTAGGATCATTTATTTGTTAATCTTGTCTATCATGTTTTGTTAATATTCACGAAACACCCGCAGTTATTCTCAGAATTTAACTAGAACTCTCCACTCGAGATTAACTTCAAGTTATTAACTCGATTTGATCCCTTTTATTATTTAAAGTATTGTTTATGGTTGGATTAGACATGAGATATTAGACACGAAATATTGGACATGAAATTTGGTCATAATTTTTAAGTTGTAAAAAAAAAACCGATGTTTTTTAAATGTAAACTAGAAAATGTAAAATTTACATTGTAAATAAAAGAATTACATTTTATATGTAATAAGAATGTTAATTTACATTGTAAATAAAAAAAATTGCATCTTGATATGTAATTAGGAAAGTGAAGTTACATTGTAAATTAAGAATGCATTTATATATGAAATTAAGAAGAGAATCTACATGTAAATTTAAAAGTACATTTTTGATGTAATCAAAGGGCAGGAATTTACATAGTAAATTAAAGAACAAAATTTGACATATGATGTTTATTACCATTTTCATTATTAAATAAGAGTTACCTTTCTTGATGTAATTAGAAAAGGTGAATTTGCATTGCGAATAAATATTTACATGTATTTTTAATGTATATTAAGACATGATTTACACCGTATGAAATTTACATTTAATTTTTTTATGTAAATTAAGACATGATTTAAACCGTATGAAATTAACATTTATTTTTAAATGTAATTAAGACATGATTTACACCGTATGAAATATACATTTATTTTTAATGTAAATTAAGACATGATTTACACCGTATGAAAATTTATATTTTTATTAATGTAAATAAAAATAGGAATTTTCACCGCATGAAAAATTACATTTTTCTATGTAATTAAAATATGAATTTACACCATATAATAAAAATTACATTTTTTTTACAATGTAAATTAGAAGTAGAGTTTGCATTGTAATAAAAATTACATTTTTTTATAATATAAATTAGAAGTAGAGTTTGTATTGTAATAAAAATTACATTTTTACAATGTAAATAAGAAGTAGAATTTGCATTGTAATTAAAAATTACATTTTTACAATGTAAATAAGAAGTAGAGTTTGCATTGTAATTAAAAATTACATTTTTATAATGTAAATTAGAAGTAGAATTTGCATTTAATTAAATTTACATTTTTATATGTAAATTTTGAATAGGATTCACACTGCAAATATAGGTTACATTTTTATTATGTAATTAAGACGAATTTACATTGAAGTTAAAATTTACATTTTTATATGTAAATTAAAAAGTTGGATTTTGCAATGTATCAAAATTTACATCTTTACATGTAAATAGAAAATAGGAATTTACATAGGAATTAAATTTACATCTTTACATGTAAATGAAAAGGATGGAATTTACATTTTTAATGTAAGTAAAGAATGAATTTAGGATGTTGTAATACTATCTTCATTTTCAAATTAATTAAAATTTAATAAGGATCGGTAGTTGTTTAGAGCGTTGTTTAAATCAAACGACGTTATTACGATTAAAAGATTATCTATATATATATATAAATAATTAAAATTAAACAAATCGAGCGTGGTAGTTCACGTTTTTAAATCGTACCTTTAAATGACTATACAAGGAGATCCGACCGTCGGATTTCCTTGAAACTGAAACCTTTAGGACCGTCTTGGAAAAATCTTACCAATGATATATTTCATGTTAAGATCCAACGGTTAGATTTTGAGAAATGTAAAAATCAAATTAGTTGAATGCAGCGCCATAGTCGCCCATTGACTCAAGGCGTCGTTATATAAAAATTTAATTATTTTAAATAATTAAAATAGGAAGTAATCATTATAAAATGATATCAACAAATACGAAGGATTTTAAATAAATATATATATACATACATACGAGGATTATTGGAAAGTCCGAGTTCTCTCATTCCAAATAATCAAACAACGTTAATTGAAGTATGAAGATGGCGTATGAAGACCATAAATCTTCCCTCGAATGGACAACGATCGAGGCCCTGATTTGACTTGCACCCAATTCAAGGGTCATGGTCATTGCCCAAACGTACGTGTTGATTTCACGGGTTTGGTTTTCGCTCAGACCCAGAGCATAAGCTAATAAATGGATTGTATGTCTGACATCGTACTCCGTAAATATCATGTTATTAATTTTCTGTCGAATGCATGAATGATTGGTGGCGGAGAATTTATTCTCTTGCTTAACACCCTTTCATATATTTCGACCAAGGATTGGTAGTGCGATATGGAGTGACGATGTGGCATGCTAAGATGCATATGATCAAGGCTTTGTTGAAAAGCAGGCCTTATGGGATGATCAAAGCATAGCCTGTTTAGGCATAGCTTTGTGTATAGCGTGACTTCGCGAGCCTTACACACCGGCGGAGTCTAAAACGGGATAAGGGAATGCAGGGAGAGCAGCACGTTTCTTTCTAGCTAGAAGTGGTGATTGGGCTTCAACACGGCCTGACATTTTACTTATGTGGATGATGGAATGAGGCGCCTCGGATGATAGGTCCTATAGGACCGGGAAACATGTGTTCAGGAATAACTAATCCGCAACTCGTTTGGTGGACCGGTCCTGCATCTTTCCAAGGGTTCACTGCGGGGGACCCTGAGGCATTAGCTAGAGTGTCTCGAATCGGTAAGGAGCTCCTCCCTAGCCTTGACTCATGATGGAAATCCAAACTTCCAATACGAACCTACGGATTTGATTGTATTACTAGTATGGAAGCATAGTATTATGGTATCTATGTGTCCTAGGATTGATACATTTATTTTGAAATGTTTTGATATATACTAATGATAATATTAAATTCGTATTTATCGTATTTAGCATGTTTAATCACCATAAGGTAAAACCCTATCCTCTGGTTTGTGTTGCATTGTGTGATGGGACTTGGGTCTTATGGTGATTCCATTTTTCTCAAAAGCATAGCATTGTTTTACGATTCACTAATTATTTATTCTATCACTTTAAATTATGCACGGCAATCCATTGGAGTAAACCCGTTCCGCGATAACGGCGTGGTCCTTGGATTTGCCTTATTACTAGTAGTTAAATTAGTTAAGAATTCTCACACCAGTCCCACGACTGACCCGTTGTTTGTTTCCACCTTTTTGCAAACTCGGGTGCCCTCCTTTCTACACGGGCTGCCAAGTAAACAGGTTCATTCTTTGCTTGGAGTCTTTTCTTTGGAGCTGCTTATTATCTTTCTTGGATTTGCTTTCGTGGAGAGGTGATGACTTGGAGCTTGAAGACATCTATCATTTGCTACTATTGCAGTTTTCTCTTTTTAATTCTAGATATCAAACTTGTTTAATTTCACGTTGTTTAAGTTGGAGTTGGAACTTATTTTATTTTCTGCAAACTTGATGTAATAATTTAGAATTCTATGATTGTGGACATTCTGTGGTTGATGACATTATATTTCCGCTGCTATGATGTTGTTACTCTATGAATTTCCTATGCTATGTTGTATCTGTGATTTGTATTATTGTATTTATGTTGTATTCCAAATGATTATTCCTTACTTTCATTCTGTGAAAGTTTGGGGTCATCATAGTTACCCCACCTCCAATTACCGCAAACACACCCTAAGCTTTCTAGTTCACAGTTTACCACGTATTCCGTAGTAATGCAAACAGTTGTCTCAAGTACTTAGCTACTCATAGTTCTTCCCATTTTCTCTGCAATATTTTGGTACTCATGATTCTTTTATTGTTTGAGATACTATTTTAGAGAATATAATTCTCAAAAGAGAGAAGAATGGATACTCCTAGAGTTGTACATTTTATACAAACTCTTTTTAATTATTTCATAGTATGCAATTTTTAGAAATACTCATTGGCCATGTTATACGCACGTAAGTGCAGCAACATGGGTAGATGGATGTGGACAGTGGATAATATTATTGATTTAGTGGATAAACAATGTGCAGGTGAAGAACTGTAAAACCGTTGAGAATAGTATGGCATTGTTTATAGTTTCAGAAAATGGAGAATACATGCAAAATGGAAATAATTTACAAACTCAGTATGGATACATATAATATGAGTTTGCCTATTGACAGCATTGAGTGCTTTGAGATGAAGGTGGAGTGCTCTGCTGCAACTTTGCCTGCGATATATAGAAATTCACTACTGATTATAATAATATGGAATAGAGTATACTATATATATATATATAAACACACATACATGCCATTTATCCTTTCTTACTGATCATCCAAACTTTCAAAGTTTGAGCACATCAGCCTATTTGATTCAACTGTCTTGGCTGAAGCATTTATTCAACTATCGTGGCTAAATTCAACTGTCTACCCTCAAAGACTGATTCTGGCTCTAGCACTTGGATTGTATCTTGTTGTTCAACTAACAACTCCCATATAACAAAAGGAATCCCTTATGTTACGTGCATACCAGCTCATATTTGTACACTATTCCTTCAATAAATTTCGTGATGTGGGACTATTAATTCTAACTTGTCATTCCTCCTTAACAACATGCGAGACAATCCTAATACACCGCAACCTTTTGCAGGGGAGAGTAACACCCTCTTCAATATCAGTTTGCACCAGTTTAAGGAGCTTGACATTTACTAATGCCCTTCTAGTAATCCACTTATCGTGCTAACCCTGCAGCATTCAAAGTCGACCAGTTTACAAAATCCTATAGTGAACCCATGCTCAGGGCTGGCCCAAGGGTATTGGATGCCCCAGTCGAAAAAATATTTTTGTTTATTTTAATGCCCCTTGACCAAAAAAAGAGAGAAGAAGATCAATAATCACTTTCAATAAACTACGCATTGTTGTGCTTTGTTTCTATATAAACCGAGAATTAAAAAACTAACTAAATTTAAGAACAAAAATCTAAAGAACTATCTAAATTTATAATTAATCACTAATTTACAATTTGAAAATACAGGTTGAAAATATCAGGTTCGATGCTTGTGGGGTAATCAAGTTCACTAATTTACAACGCCTGATATTTTCAATTTGCGTTGCCCAGTCCTTTAATTAATTGAAAACACTGACAAATCACTAAGTTACAACGCTTGTAGGGTTCAAGTTCAGATTGTGATGACTATTCACAAATTTATATCCAAGCAAGCAAAACAACAAAATTGAGTACTGCATGTAAATGTACAATTTACCATCAAAATTCTGCCATCAATATTCAAATACTGTGAAACAAAAAAGGAAAAAATTAAAGAATGAACTAACTTCATTTGAGCTGAGACTGAGAGGCTTATCCAAATTCTGTTTTGAGGCTCTACTATGAAACCAAAGTTAGGGATTGCAATTTGACGGCTGTAATTCGAAAGTCTGAGACTAGGATTTGCAATTTGAGATAGAAGCCGATTGCAGCAGCGAAGCCGATTTCAACGAATTAAAGTTTGGAGATTGAGGCCGATTGAAGCATCGACGGGAGAATCAGAGATAAGCAGAGCAGATCGATCCTGTTTTTTTTTTTGCTTCCTCTCTTTTCTGCATTGCCCCAGTCCTTTGTCTCCTTGGACTGTGTATTGGGCCGGGCCTGCCCATGCTATGCGCACGGAATACACATAATTTCTATACTACGTTAATTGGTAATGGTTAAAATATGCTATCTTGCATTGCCATTGAAATATTAGAAAAAAGAAGCATGCACAGTAAATATTATTGACTATTTCAGTCAAAACATTAAAATGAGCGACTAATGCTAACCGTGTTTCAAGTTTATGCTTCTAGCAATGGAGAAAAGCATTAGAGCAATGCCTTCATGTCAAATATCATAAGACCAATTCCACTAATTTATAACAAAAACTAATGAAATGAACTTAAAACAGATTTATACTATGGTAATTTGAAGAAAGCAGGGTGTATCATTTTCATATTAACATAAGGATCAATGGACAGAAACGTTAATGTGATGTATCGTAGCTTTGACCTAAGGAACCACTAAATGTGCAAAATATTGTATTACTGAAAAGTAAAAATGAACTTGAGCACACGATTAGAGAAGGAAATAAGAAGAAAAATGAGCTAATGTTTTCACTTTTTCTTAATAACTCATCAAACATTCCACCATGTTTCTCGTAGGATAAATGAGTATCTAGTCCATAACTATTCTTGGCCATGATGTCCGTGAATCATTACTAAAGATGAACAGTCAAAAAAATTGTAAAATATTAAAGATACTTTTGTAGAGTATTACCAGAAACAAAGACATCTTAATACATATTTAGATTTATTGCAACCAAAAGCAATAACATCTAAAATGTTAGGTGCAAAAAATTTGTATTGGTAATAATTAAGTTTTATCACAGCTTTTGAGGAATATCAATATATTAGAACAAAAGTAAAATATATAAGCCCTTTAAAAAAATCAATATGACTTGATGAAACCAATTAATCATGGACAAATTGGATCATTCACTTAGCTGCTTCGTGAAAACTTTGAACCAAAAAACAGTGATTTAATACCTTAGTGTTTTCTGCTTAACTTAAAAAAATAGTTACATAGCTGGACCTATATATCTCAAATATCTACAATTAAAATTCAAAGTCTCTTATCTAGTTCATAGCGAGGTTTCTCTTCTTTCCCTTACCTTCTAAGACCACAAACATCTATCTTGAGTATTTCATTATCAAACCTTGTCAAATCCACCTACCACTTCTTTATTTTAAAAGGACTTAGCAAGTCATCATGCATTTTCCAAAATTGTATTCTTAAAATTTATTACCAAGAGATGCAGTTGTCTTAGTTCTTTTATTAGAAGAACAATAACCTTGTTTTGTTAGCTACCTTTTCTCCTTGGCAGTATAATTTGATCACCTACCTAATTTTCAACATTTTCTCATAAGTCTTGATCTCCTCATCAACGATGCAGAGTAACAAACTGTATGCAGATGAATCATATTTGAGAATAACTATAATTTATACGGTACTTCTGATAAAAAAACCATATTATAACTTGAATATAAAACTTTTGTACCATAATTTAAAATATTCAACACTAATACATTATAATTACAACCTGACTTCGTCTAATGACCGTACGTTTGGTACCCAGTTCCGGTCCGCTAAGTCATATTACAACATAAATATAGTCATCCTTCGTGGTTTCCAAATATTACCTATTTTAAGGCTTGTTGAAAACTTATCAATGGACTATGTCAGATTGATTTTCACCTTTTATTGCAAAATGAGCAGGTCGCTTCTTCAATTCTACATTATCCAAATCAATCGCTGCACCCTCAGCCAACCTAACTGCACATAACAAATACACAATAATTGTACCGGCTAGGGAGATGGAAGGTTACGAAATTTAAAGCTTTATATGAAAAAGATGAGAGAGCAGTATATACTATATAAGTGTTGAAAGATATTTTGGTCCAATCGGTTAAGGTCCAAAACAGAAAAGCATAGTAAACATAAAGGAAAAATAATATGGAAGTTAAACAATAGCTAAGGGTAAGAGTTACTTAAACAATATTGGGATATCACATAAATATATTTTTTGTGGTAGTTAAGTCATGTTTTCACTCCATCCTCCTTGCTAATGTATAGAGAAGAACCTTAACCCGCATTCAGATCACTATAAAAATGAAATATCAATAATTTACCTTAGCCAATGTTAAACTTATAAAAGCATGTCAATGTGAAATTTCATAGCTATTAAACATGCTATAAAGAAGGCATTTGTGTAAAAAAAAAAAATAGACAGCTTAAGGTGAAATTGAAATGTAAACCCAAAAAAGAAGCAATAATAGCACCTTAAAGAGATCGGTGGGAATGCATTCAAAAGCAGCCTATTAAACAGTACTATTTATAATTGAATTTGATTAAATATATTATTATGAGTTAATGTTGTTTGAATATATAAGTGAAATTGGGAAAACAACATCAGAATCCATTATGATATGTGACTCGCATCATTTAGAAGTTAATATTCCAAGAATCACACGTGAAGCTGAAGGGACAGGAATAATAGTTGAGAAAACTAACCTGGTTAAAAAAGGAAATCTAAAAGCATACAACTTATAAACTTTTAGCACCTAAGGTAGGAAAAGAAAGTGATAGAAGGACTATTCCTAAAACATTTAAGCAAATTAGTGAAGGAAAAGGTTAAAGTGATAAGAAAAATATCAGTTCCTAAAACAACTTAAAGCTTAAAAAATTGCAATATTTCATACGTAGAAGTACTATTCCAGTGTAATGGCTATTACTTTTGCAACATGGATGATAAAATAAAATCCAAAATATCATATTCATTCTAAGACCATACTACTGTTTTGCTGCAATATCTTTGTGAGGAAATGTAGGGTAAGATGAAAACAGTTTCTCATACACTACTTGATTAGTTTTGGACGTGGTGGATGAGTATATTAATAGAACATATTCAAGTTAAAAATTTATTTTACATCCTTGTTAAGTGCAAGGACCTATTGGGAAAAGGATCATAATAAAGTCCATTTTTTATTTTCTTAAAACGCAAATCTAATATTAATTTAGAACCTAAAATTTTCATATCCAATGATAAGACTCCTGCACGAACTAATAGAATGTGAAAGTTTATCACCCATCTAAAATTGACCTCCATGGTGAGCATGTAAAACATATTTAAAAAAAAAAAAACTAATAACCATTGTGCCGCTATATTGCAAAATTAAACCCATTGACTATTATTCTGTTTAACAAAAAACTATGCTAACCTAGTCAGTTTTAGATCAAAAGCCAACATGGAACTTTAAAAATAAAACCATTTTGGAAAAAACCCTATAAGAATTGAATTTTACCTCAAACATGAGGAAACATTGGGTTCCACAGTGCAGCAGATTCATTGCTATAGTATCCAGTGTTCGACATAAGCTGGATGCACAAAATTGATGTTATTGAGAAATCTAATTTTTATTTTATTTTAATAACAAAATTGTGCTACAACCTAAGCTAAGGGAACGTACCGTGAAGACAACATCATCAAGAGGATGGAATCATCAGTTGTTGATGGTTTAGCTAGGTTGGGAAAAATTGCATAACTATCAATCAGGAGATGCACGCTAAGTAAACATGCGAAAATTCATTCCAAGACCATGTTATTCTTTTGCTATAATATTTATGCAATAAAACGTTGCGTAAAATGAATAGAATTTTCGTACATGCTCGATTAGTTCTGGACGTGGTGGATAAGTATATGAACAGAACATATGCAAGTTAAAAAATGAATTTACCATCCTTGTAAAGTATAAGGGACTTATCGGGAAAAGGTGCATAATAAAGTTCATTTTTTATTTAAAAAAGTGCAAATATAATAATAATTTAGAACCTATGTTTTTTTTTCCATATCTAATTAGAAGACTCCTGCACCAACTAAGTAATACTAACAGAATTTGCAAGTTAATCACCCATCGAAATTGACCTCCACGATGAGCATGAAAAGCATAAAAAAGGAAATAAAATAAAACTAACAATCATTGTGCCCTTATATTGCAGAATCAAACCCATAGGTTATTATTTCTGTTTAACAAAAATTATGCTAACCTAATCAATTTTCGACCAAAGTCAACATGGAACTTTAAAAACAAAATCATTTTGGAAAAACCCTATAAGAAATAAATTTTACCTCAAACATCAGGAAACTTTGGATTACACAGTGCAACACAATCGCTAATATAATTAGCTCTGGTAATCTTCTCTTTGTTAATGTTGGCATGTCTTAACCTTGTTATGCTATCAGCCACATAATGCACATAATTTTTTTATTCAATTTTAATCTCTTTTTACATCAGATGGACTGAAGATAGAACTAGAAATTTGACTTAAACATGAAAAAGGTGAATAATTTTAGAATTAATGTTATCCCAATCATGTCAAACAATAAATTCAGAAACAGATGTTAGTTCATCAATTGAAAATTGACATGAATGAGAGAAATGATCAGTAAATTATATCTTAACATAAATTTGCCACTATGAAGTTAGAAGGACACAAATCCCACCCAAAAATGAAATCAGTTGGAGTGCAGACATTGCTAGGAACGAAAATAACCTAAACGTGATCCAGTAGAGCATGTAAATCGCAGCAACTCGTCAACGGTACAGAAAAGGATAGTAATTGTTGATGACCGTGCGATGAAGAATTATCAGATTTGCCTAACTCGGAGAGTAAGCATAGATCGAATTGTCCTAATTTAGACAACAACAAAAAAAACTTTTTAAAATACAAATAGTAGAAATGTAACAACCCGGAAAATCAAAATCAATTTAAAATTTTTAATTTGGCTATTCTAATCAATTTGGAATATTTAAAATGATTTATTTTAAATAATAATGACTAAAAATTTATTTAGATCGAAGTTAGAGCGAATAAATTTATTTTAATTACATAACGAGCTAGAAATAGCGCGGTTGTTTGAAAATTTGAAGTTGAACTTTGATTGAATGTACAAGATGCAAAATAAATCGGATTTCAGTAAAATCAAAAATATTTAAATCTATTTAAAAATATCTTTCTATCGGATCTGAAAAATTGAAATTTCATTTCGGGGACAAAAATTTATGGCCAGTTATGTTAAATTTTGGCGATTAAAATATATTAATGAGAAGGCATTATTTGTTTCCATAATCAAGTCAATTATGGGAAACAAATTAATATGGAGAAGGCAATTGATTTAAAGAATCAATCAAGAATTGGTGGGGTGAGAGAGGCATTAATTGTTCCCATAATCAAGCCAAATATGGGAAACAATTAATTGATTTGGAGAATCAATCAAGAATTTATATAGGTGGAAACCAAATTAATGCGCAAGATTTGTGGTGAATCAAATCATGGAAATTTCTAAATATCTTCATCCTTATCTTCTAGAATTCTCTATTCTTTCTATATATATGAAGTCATTTGCTCACTTTTGTATCATCACAAGAAAAGATATCTCTCCATACTATTCCTCAATAGATCCCTATTTTCTGTATTTATTATAGGGAGAGAATTAGTATTGAGGTTTTGTTGTAATTCTTCTCATTTTTGTATCCTTCTCTTGAAGTAAAGAAATAAAGAATTTCTTGGGTCTCCGTGGACGTAGGATATTCATATCCGAACCACGTTAAATTTTTTGTATCTTCTTCTCCTCTTCTATTTTTGTTCTTTTGTTTGGTGATATTTTTTGTTGAGTTAGCGGTTGATAATTAATCGACAAGCTAGATCCATTTTTTGCATCGCTTCCACATTTATGCAATTTTTGCACAACAGTTTGGTATTAGAGCTAGTTGTCTTGTTCTAGATTAGTTACCAATGGCTAATTCTTCTAGTAGTTGTATGAAAAATTATAGCGTCACCAAATTTGTTAGAAGAAAAGTTTTTGGGACATGGAAGGTCAAAGTGAAAACTAATGACAGTGTTCTTCAACAACAACTTCATTCACTTAGAGGAAGAGATAAGATGCATCAGCGCCTTAGTGGAGATATGCATAGATCCCACTTCTTGGGTTCTAGAAGAGGTGCTTGCTATTATTGTAAGAAGAAGGGACATTTCATACGAAATTGTTCATCCCTGAGAAAGAAGAAAGAGAAGAAAGAGAAAGCTGCAATTCAGGCAGCATTTAGATCAGATGCAGATAGATGTGATAATGATACATCATTATTTTTAGCCACTATTTCACCTTTAGAGACTACAAGTTGGGTGATTGATTATTTTTGTTCAACTGTCTACCCTAAAAGACTGATTCCGGCTCTAGCACCTGGATTGTATCTTATTGTTCAGCTAACAACTCCCATATAACAAAAGGAATCTCTTATGTTACGTGCATACCAGCTCATATTTGTACATAATTCCTTCAATATATTCCGTGATGTGGGACTATTAATTCTAACCCATCATTCTTTCTTAACAACATGCGAGACAATCCTAACACACCGCAACCTTTTGCAGGGGAGAGTAACGCCCTCTTCAATATCAGTTTGCACCAGTTTAAGGAGCTTGACATTTACTAATCCCCTTCTAGTAATCCACTTATCGTGCTAACCCTGCAGCATTCAAAGTCGACCAATTTACAAAATCCTATAGTGAACCCATGATGCTATGCGCACAGAGTACACATAATTTCTATACTACATTAATTGGTAATGGTTGAAATCTGCTATCTTGCATTGCCACTGAAATATTAGAAAAAAGAAGCATGCACGGTAAATATTATAGACTATTTGAGTCAAAACATTAAAATGAGCGATTAATACTAACCGTTTGTGTTTCTAGCAATGGAGAAAAGCATTAGAGCAATGCCTTCATGTCAAATATCATAAGACCAATTCCACTAAATTATAACTAAAACTAATGAACTGAACTTAAAACAGATTTATACTATGGTAATTTGAAGAAAGCAGGGTGTATCATTTTCATATTAACATAACGATCAATGGACAGAAACGTTAATGCGATGTATCGTAGCTTTGACCTAAGGAACCACTAAATATGCAAAATATTATATTACTAAAAGTAAAAATGAACTTGAGCACACGATTAGAGAAGGAAATAAGAAGAAAAATGAGCTAATGTTTTCACTTTTTTCTTAATAACTCATCAAACATTCCACCATGTTTTTCATAGGATAAATGAGTATCTAGTCCATAACTATTCTTGGCCATGATGTCCGTGAATCATTACTAAAGATAACAGTCAAAAAAATTGTAAAATATTAAAGATACTTTTGTAGAGTATTACCAGAAACAAAGACGGCTTAATACATATCTAGGGTTATTGCAACCAAAAGCAATAACATCTAAAAAGTTAGGTGCAAAAAATTTGTATTAGTAATAATTAAGTTTTATCACAGTTTTTGAGGAATATCAATATATTAGAACAAAAATAAAATATATAAGCCCTTCAAAAAAATCAATGTGACTTGATGAAACCAATTAATCATGGACAAATTGGATCATTCACTTAGCTGCTTGGTGAAAACTTTGAACCAAAAAACAGTGATTTAATACCATAGTGTTTTCTACTTAACTTAAAAAAATAGTTACATAGCTGGACCTATATATCTCAAATATCTACAATTAAAATTCAAAGTCTCTTATCTAGTTCATAGCGAGGTTTCTCTTCTTTCCCTTACCTTCTAAGACCGCAAGCATCTATCATGAGTATTTCATTATCAAACCCTATCAAATCCACCTACCACTTCTTTATTTTAAAGGGACTTAGCAAGACATCAAGCATTTTCCAAAATTATATTCTTAAAATTTATTACCAAGAGATGCAGCTGTCTCAGTTCTTTTATTAGAAGAAGAATAACCTTGTTTTGGTAGCTACCTTTTCACCTTGGCAGTGCAATTTGATCACCTACCTAATCTTCAACATTTTCTCATAAGTCTTGATCTCCTCATCAACGATGCAGAGTAACAAACTATATGCAGATGAATCATATTTGAGAATAACTATAATTTATACGGTACTTCTGATAAAAAACCATATTATAACTTGAATATAAAACTTTTGTACCATAATTTAAAATATTCAACACTAATATACTATAATTACAACCTGACTTCGTCTAATTACCATACGTTTGGTACCCATTTCCGGTCCGCTAAGTCATATTACAGCAAAGATATAGTCATCCTTCGTTGTTTCCAAATATTACCTATTTTAAGGCTTGTTGAAAATTTATCAATGGACTATGTCAGATTGATTTTCACCTTTTATTGCAAAATGAGCAGGTTGCTTCTTCAATTCTACATTATCCCAATCAATCGCTGCACCCTCAGCCAACCTAGCTGCACATAACAAATACACAATAATTGTACCGGCTAGGAAGTTGGAAGGTGACGAAATTTAAAGCTTTATATGTAAAAGATAAGGGAGCAATATGTACTATATAAGTGTTGAAAGATATATTGGTCCAATCAGTTAAGGTCCAAAACAGAAAAGCGTAGTAAACATAAAGGAAAAATAAAATGAAAGTTAAACAATAGCTAAGGGTAAGAGTTACTTAAACAATATTGGGATATCACATAAATATTTTTTTTGTGGTAGTTAAGTCATGTTTTCACTCCAACTTCCTTGCTAATGTATAGAGAAGAACCTTAACCCGCATTCAGATCACTATAAAATGAAATATCAATAATTTACCTTAGCCTATGTTAAACTTATAAAAGCATGTCAATGTGAAATTTCATAGCTATTAAACATGTTAAAAAGAAGGCATCTGTGTAAAAAAAAAAACACTTGCCTCTCCTACAGAAATACATTTGATAGCCAGGCAGTAGACACAATTTTTTTATGCCATAACAGAATTACTAAGGCAGAAAATAGACAGCTTAAGGTGTAATTGAAATGTTAACCCAAAAAAGCAGCAATAATAGCACCCTAAAGAGATCAGTGGGAATGCATTCAAAAGCAGCCTAGTAAACAGTACTATTTATAATTGAATTTGATTAAATATATTATTATGAGTTAATGTTGTTTGAATATATAAGTGAAATTGGGAAAACAACATCAGAATCCATTATGATATGTGACTCGCATCATTTAGAAGTTAATATTCCAAGAATCACACGTGAAGCTGAAGGGACAGGAATAATAGTTGAGAAAACTAACCTGGTAAAAAAGGAAATCTAAAAGCATGCAACTTATAAACTTTTAGCACCTAAGGTAGGAAAAGAAAGTGATAGAAGGACTATTCCTAAAACATTTAAGCAAATTAGTGAAGGAACAAGTTAAAGTGATAAGAAAAATATTAGTTCCTAAAACAACATTAAGCTTAAAAAATTGCAATATTTCATACGTAGAAGTACTATTCCAATGTAATGGCTATTACTTTTGCAACATTGATGATAATATAAAATCCAAAATATCATATTCATTCTAAGACCATGCTACTGTTTTGCTGCAATATCTTTGTAAGGAAATGTAGGGTAAGATGAAAACAGTTTTTCATACACTACTTGATTAGTTTTGGACGTGGTGGATGCAGTGGCGGACCCAGCGATTCCACTTAGGTAGGGCAAAAAGAAAAAAACAATTTGTCGCACTTTGCCAAAGTAAGCTAAAACATGCTGTATATATATCATTATATGTTAACGCATTACAATTCAAGTGCTACAGCGGCTGTTTGGGCTAGATAAGGGTTTGTTTGGGCTGATTATTGCCTTCAGCTAGGGCAATGGTTTCATTCCAGGTGTGGCAGCTGCTTTATGCTTGTCAGATATTGCTTGGATCCCTAATTTTGACTTAGGGCGGCTGCCCCACCTCACCTAACAATAGGTCCGCCCCTGGGTGGATGAGTATATGAATAGAACATATTCAAGTTAAAAATTGATTTTACCATCCTTGTTAAGTACAAGGTTGACCTATTGGGAAAAGGAGCATAATAAAGTCCATTTTATATTTTCTTAAAACACAAATCTAATATTAATTTAGAACCCAAAATTTTCATATCTAATGATAAGACTCCTGCACCAACTAATAGAATGCGAAAGTTTATCACTCATCTAAAATTGACCTCCATGGTGAGCATGAAAAACATTTAAAAAAAAAAAGAAAGAAAACTAATAACCATTGTGCCGCTATATTGCAAAATTAAACCCATTGACTATTATTTCTGTTTAACAAAAAATTATGCTAACCTAGTCATTTTTAGATCAAAAGCCAACACGGAACTTTAAAAATAAAACCATTTTGGAAAAAAACCTATAAGAATTGAATTTTACCTCAAACATGAAGAAACATTGGGTTCCACAGTGCAGCAGATTCACTGCTATAGTATCCAGCGTTCGACATAAGCTGGATGTACAAAATTGATGTTATTGAGAAATCTAATTTTTATTTTATTTTAATAACAGAATTGTGCTACAACCTAAGCTAAGGGAACGTACCGTGAAGACAACATCATCAAGGGGATGGAATCATCAGTTGTTGATGGTTTAGCTAGGTTGGGAAAAATTGCATAACTATCAATCAGGAGATGCACGCTAAGTAAACATGCGAAAATTCATTCCAAGACCAAGCTATTCTTTTGCTGTAATATTTCTGCAATAAAACGTTGGGTAAAATGAAAAGCATTTTCGTACATTGCTTGATTAATTCGGGACGTGGTGGATAAGTATATGGACAGAACATATGCAAGTTAAAAAATGAATTTACCATCCTCGTAATGTATAAGGGACCTATCGGGAAAAGGTGCATAATAAAGTTCATTTTTTATTTAAAAAAGTACAAATATAATAATAATTTAGAACCTAATTTTTTTTTTTCATATCCAATTAGAAGACTCCTGCACCAACTAAGTAGTACTAACAGAATTTGCAAGTTATCACCCATCGAAATTGACCTCCACGATGAGCATGAAAAGCATAAAAAAGGAAATAAAATAAAACTAACAATCATTGTGCCCTTATATTGCAGATTCAAACCCATAGGCTATTATTTCTGTTTAACAAAAATTATGCTAACCTAATCAGTTTTCGACCAAAGTGAACATGGAACTTTAAAAATAGAACCATTTTGGAAAAACCCTATAAGAAATAAATTTTACCTCAAACATCAGGAAACTTTGGATTACACAGTGCAACACAATCGCTAATATAATTAGCTCTGGTAATCTTCTCTTTGTTAATGTTGGCAGGTCTTACCCTTGTTTTTCTATCAGCCACATAATGCGCATATTTTTTTTTATTCAGTTTTAATCTCTTTTTACATCAGATGGACTGAAAATATAAATAGAAATTTGACCCAAACATGAAAAAGGTGAATAATTTTAGAATTAATGTTATCCCAATCATGTCAAACAATAAATTCAGAAACAGATGGTAGTTCATCGATTCAAAATTGACATGAATGAGAGAAATGATCAGTAAATTATATCTTAACATAAATTTGCCACTATGAAGTTAGAAGGACACAAATCCCACCCAAAATGAAATCAGTTGGAGTGCAAACATTGCTAGGAACGAAAGTAACCTAAACGTGATCCAGTAGAGCATGTAAATCGCAGCAACTCGTCAACAGTATAGAAAAGGACAGTAATCGTTGATGACCGTGTGATGAAGAATTATCAGATTTGCCTAACTCGGAGAGTAAGCATAGATCGAATTGTCCTAATTTAGACAAAAACAAAAAACAGAAACTTTTTAAAATACAAATAGCAGAAATGTAACAACCCGGAAAATCAGAATCAATTTAAAATTTTTAATTTGGCTATTCTAATGAATTCGGAATATTTAAAATGATTTATTTTAAATAATAACGACTAAAAATTTATTTAAATCAAAGTTAGAGCGAATAAATTTATTTTAATTACATAACGAGCTAGAAATAGCGCGGTAGTTTGAAATTTTGAAGTTGAACTTTGATTGAATGCACAGGATGCAAAATAAATCAGATTCCAGTAAAACAAAAAATATTTAAATCTGTTTAAAAATATCTTTCTATCGGATCTAAAAAATTGAAATTTCATTTCGGGAACAAAAAGTTATGTCCAGTTATGTTAAATTTTGGCGATTAAAATATATTAATGAGAAAACATTATTTGTTTCCATAATCAAGTCAATTATGGAAAACAAATTAATATGGAGAAGGCAATTGATTTAAAGAATCAATCAAGAACTGGTGGGGTGAGACAGGCATTAATTGTTCCCATAATTAAGCCAATTATGAGAAACAATTAATTGATTTGGAGAATCAATCAAGAATTTATATAGGTGGAAACCAAATTAATGTGCAAGATTTGTGGTGAATCAAATCAAAGAAATTCCTAAATATCTTCATCCTTATCTTCTAGAATTCTCTATTCTTTCTATATATATGAAGTCATTTGCTCCCTTTTGTATCATCACAAGAAAAGATATCTCTCCATACTATTCCTCAATAGATCCTTATTTTCTATATCTATTATAGGGGGAGAATTAGTATTGAGGTTTTGTTGTAATTCTTCTCATTTTTGTATCCTCCTCTTGAAGTAAAGAAATAAAGAAGTTGTTGGGTCTCCGTGGACGTAGGATATTCATATCCGAATAACGTTATATCTTTTGTGTCTTCTTCTCCTCTTTTATTTTTGTTCTTTTGTTTGGTGATATTTTTATTGAGTTGGCGGTTGATAATTAATCGACAAGCTAGATCCATTTTTTGCATCGCTTCCGCATTTATGCAATTTTTGCACAACAGTTTGGTATTAGAGCTAGTTGTCTTGTTCTAGATTAATTACCAATGGCTAATTCTTCTAGTAGTTGCATGAAAAATTATGGCGTCACCAAATTTGTTAGAAGAAAAGTTTTTGGGACATGAAAGGTCAAAGTGAAGACTAATGACGGTGTTCTTCAGCAACAACTTCATTCACTTAGAGGAAGAGATAAGATGCAACAGCGCCTTAGTGGAGATATGCATAAATCCCACTTTTTAGGTTCTGGAAGAGGTGCTTGCTACTAATGTAAGAAGAAGGGAAATTTTATATGAAATTGTTCAGCCCTGAGAAAGAAGAAAGAGAAGAAAGAGAAAGCTGCAATTCATGCAGCATTTAGATCAGATGCAAGTAGATGTGATAATGATACATCATTATTTTTAGCCACAATTTCACCTTTAGAGACTACAGGTTGGGTGATTGATTCTGAAGCCTCTTGTCATATGACACCAAATAGGAGCTGTTTTGTCAGGTATGAGAAGATTGATGGCGAAACAGTTCATTTGGAGAATGGCACATCTGGTCATGTTGTGGGCGTTGGAAGTGTGAGGTTTAAGATGCATGATGGCGTTATTAGAACTATTACGGAAGTTCGACATGTTCCGATGCTGCAGAAGAGTTTATTATCAGTTGGTGCTTTGAGTAGACTTGGTATGATGATAATAATAGATGGAGAAAATTTAAGAGTGGCGAAAGGTTCCCTGGTTGTGATGAAAGTGGTGCGAGCTGATGATATTTATATGCTTCGCGGAGAGACAGCCTTGGAAAATTCAGTAGTTTCTACTGATTCTAGTGTTCCAGATTCTACTCAGTTATGTCACCTTTGATTAGGTCATGTTGATGAGGAGAGCCTGGAAGTATCGAAGAAGCATAGGTTAATTGTTGTTGATTCTCAATTAAAGCCTAGCTCTTGTGAAGATTGTTCTTTTGGAAAGAAGAAGCATGTCATTTTTGATGTTGGAAGACCTAGAGCTACAGAGTTTCTAGAGTATGTTCATTCATATGTTTGGGGACCCACCCCAATTGCATCTTTAGGTGGAGCCAGTTTCTTCGTCTTATTTGTGGATTATTTCTCATGTATGGTTTGGGTCTATTTCATGAAAACTAGATCCGAAATATTTGCCCAATTTCAGAAGTGGAAGACCTTAGTTGAAACGAAGTCAGGAAAACGGCTGCAAGTTCTTATAGTTGGCAATAGTAGTGAATTTGCGTCACAAGAATTCACTAACTATTGTGCGTCCAAGCATGTACTTAGAGATTTTTCTACGAAGTCACGTTCTTTTGAAGTGGCGGAGAGCATGTGTCGGATATTATGGGAAAGAGCTACGAGCTTGAGACTGACTGCTGGTCTAGAAGAGGAATTTTGGGCAGAAGTGATATCTATGACAATATTTCTCATCAACCGTACACCTTCTATTTCCATAGATATGAAGATCCCAGAAGAAGCATGGAAAAGAGAGCCTGTTGATTATTCATTCCTTAAAGTGTTTGCTTGTTCAGATTATTCAGAAGATGAGAGACTTGATAAGTTGAGGCCTAGAGGAAGCAAGCACATTTTGTTAGGCTATGGAGAAGGAATGAAGAAGTATAGATTGTGGTGCAAAACAACCAAGAGAATTGTGACTAACAGACATGCAATATTTGATGAGAGGTCTTTATTGAAGGTGGAGCCTCTATCAAGTGATGACATTAGGAGGATAGAAAATTCCCAAACATATTTGGGGTTATCAAATTGTATCCATATTCAGAGTGAAAGTGTTATTTCCGATGGTACCGTGGTTGATGAGAAGATTTCAGAGGTTCAGACTCTTGGTGGAGCTCGGTCGCAGTTAATGCCTTTTAGTTCAGTTGGCCCTATTAGTAAGCATATTTGTAATGATGATTATTCATCTTATGCTTCAAATGATGCGGAGCTTGTTGTTGAGTTTGATAAGGTAGACTTTGTGAAGTCGAGTAAAATTCTTGAAAACGAGGTTGAATTAGATAATATTGAGCATGTCCTCACTCAATACAAGTTGGAGAAGGTGAAGCGCGCTATGATGTCTCCATTAGTCTCTCAGATTTCTGTATCTTCAAGTTTGTCTCCTTCATCGGATTTTGTGAAGAATTTTGATATTTGTTCATATGCATTTTGCTTGTTGATGTGCATATTATCTTTCTTATGCTTGGGAAAGATTTGGAAGCTCTGTTTGGGCAATATTGCCCAAAGTAGTTCACATTGAGCTTGATGGCATAGACCCAACAATTTTGTTGATTTTTGGTGATTGATGAATATATTCAATCGAGCTGGAGTGTTAAATTTTGGCGATTAAAGTATATTAATGAGAAGGCATTATTTGTTTCCATAATCATGTCAATTATGGGAAACAAATTAATATGGAGAAGGCAATTGATTTAAAGAATCAATCAAGAACTGGTGGGGTGAGAGTGGCATTAATTGTTCCCATAATCAAGCCAAATATGGGAAACAATTAATTGATTTGGAGAATCAATCAAGAATTTATATAAGTGGAAACCAAATTAATGCGCAGGATTTGTGGTGAATCAAATCAAGGAAATACCTAAATATCTTCATCCTTATCTTCTAGAATTCTCTATTCTTTCTATATATATGAAGTCATTTGCTCACTTTTGTATCATCACTAGAAAAGATATCTCTCCATACTATTCCTCAATAGATCCCTATTTCCTGTATCTATTATAGGGAGAGAATTAGTATTGAGGTTTTGTTGTAATTCTTCTCATTTTTGTATCCTCCTCATGAAGTAAAGAAATAAAGAAGTTGTTGGGTCTCCGTGGATGTAGGATACTCATATCTGAAACACGTTAAATCTTTTGTGTCTTCTTCTCCTCTTCTATTTTTGTTCTTTTGTTTGGTGATATTTTTATTGAGTTAGCGGTTGATAATTAATCGACAAGCTAGATCCATTTTTTGCATCGCTTTTGCATTTATGCAATTTTTGCATAACAATTTAAATATTCAGGATAGTCGCTATGGAATTTAATATAAATATAGTCCTTAAAAATAGACATTTTACAGACGACCTACGTTTTCGACGAAACCACTTTGGTTGGATCCGGAATGTCAATTTGTTGTTAGATTCCAGTTTCTGTAATTTTTGGAATTAATATGTGAGCGTGGCAAAGAAAAACACATTTGGTAATTTCAGTTTGAATTGGATCAACCAGAAAATGACCATTTTTTCAAAAGGTCTCCAAATTCGATGAAATTAATTTTTTTGGGACCGTATCGTCCCAACAGAGCTAGATTTATTTTTGGGAGTTTTTGGAATCAGTTGTGGCCCCGGCAAATTAAAATGTACGTTCAAATCTAAATTTTAATGTTTTATATTTTAATTTGAAGAATAACTGACTAAAACAGTCGAATTGGCCTACGAAACATATTTCATTGTGTTCGGAATGGGGGTATTTAGCCAGGGGCGTCAGTCGTTGGGTTTGATTTAGAGTTCGCATAGGAAAACACTATTTTTGGAATTTACATAAATATCAGTCAATCACAAAATTCCTTTTATTATTTTATTTTCCCAAAAAAATAAAAAAAACCCGACACCCTCTCCAGCGATCGACGGAAAAGCTCCCTCCCTTCTCTCCTCAATAACTCACGATCCACGCAACAAAACCTAAAGGTCCTTTGGAAGTTTTTGTAGATCTCACCCTTCTCTACAAATCCATACCAATTTCGTGACCTATCATTCGGTATTTGACGAGATCCGTCGCTCCAAAGTTCAACAGTTTAAACCGCTGCCGTGACTTCATCTCGCCATCAAGTTGAGGGTGACCACCGGCGCCGGAAAGCCTGCTCCAAGCTCTTTCATGTAGCGAAGGCCAATCGTCTCCAAGTGCTTCGAATTTCACGGAAAAAATCTAAATCTAGATTTTAACAAAACAAAAAGGTAACGGCTTTGTTTTATTTAAAAGGGTTTTAACACTTTAAAGCGTTGCAAAGTTAATTTATGGAATAAATCATGTCTTTTTGGTATGTTGTCGAAATCCAGTGAAACAAGAGACATTGGGACCTTGACATCATACGCTACATTCTAGAAGAGACTGGAGAACCAATCGTCTCCAAGTGCTTCGGATTTCACGAAAAAAATCTAAACCTAGATTTTAACAAAACTAAAAGGTAATGGCTTTTTTTTATTTAAAAGCGTTTTAACACTTTAAAGCGTTGCAATGTTAATTTATGGAATAAATCATATCTTTTTCGTATGTTGTCGAAATCCAGTGAAACAAGAGACATTGGGACCTTGACATCATACGCTACATTTTAGAAGAGACTGGAGAATTTAATGGCTTTGTTTTATTTAAAAGGGTTTTAACACTTTAAATCATTGCAAAGTTAATTTATGGAATAAATCATATCTTTTCGTATGTTGTCGAAATCCAGTGAAACAAGAGACATTGGGACCTTGACATCATACGCTACATTCTAGAAGAGACCGGAGAATTTTTGGAGCTCTCTACAATTATAGAAGGAGTGGAACCCAATGTGAGCAATCTAAATTCATAAATAAATAAATAAAAATATATAGGTTGCAGACGAGGCTTAGTAGCTCCTGACATCATCGTCCAAAGACCATGGACGATTTGTTTGATAGTATTGTTCTGTAGGAATTTGTTGTGGTTGTGAATGATTGATAGTGGTTGCAACAAAACTGATTGTGTTTGTAGTGAATTAATTATATTATGAAAATGAATTGTATTGTGGAAAATGAAAGTATTGTAATGTTGCAAGGCCTAGGATAGCAAAGGAGCCGTGCTGGACATGGTGCCGGTGCTACCTACCCAACCGTTATAATGCCGAAATTTTCTGAAATGACTATATAAAATAGTTGTTGTGTTGAAATAAATTGTTTGGACAATAAAAATCACATTTTTATTGTATGTATGACTATATAAAAATATTCGTGTTTGAAATAAATTGTTTGAACAATTAAATAACATTTTTATTGTATATTTGAATCACTAAAAATATTCATGTTTGAAATAAAATGTTTTAACAATAAAAATCACATTTTTATTTTATATTTGAATCACTAAAAATATTCATTTTTGAAATAAAATGTTTTAACAATAAAAATTATATTTTTATTGTATGTTTGAATCACTAAAATTATTCATGTTTGAAATAAACTGTTTTAACAATAAAAATCATATTTTATTGTATGTAGGAACCTTTAAAAATAACCAAAGGTTGAAATAAATATTTGTTGATTGAAAATAATATTTTTAACATGTATATGAACTGTTAAAAATAGTCAAAGGTTGAAGTAAATATTTGTTGATAGAAAATAATATTTTTAGCATGTATACGAACTGTTAAAAATAGTCAAAGGTTGAAATAAATATTTGTTGATTGAAAATAATATTTTTAACATGTATATGAACCATTAAAAATAGTCATGAGTTGAAATATATTTTGTTCGCCAAAAATATTATTTTTATCACATATACGAAGTGTTAAAAATGACCGCATGTTGAAATAAATATTTGTTTGCTATAAATATTATTTTTAACCTATATAAGAGCTAAATAAAATATTCATGAGCTAAAATATATTTTTGTTCGTCAAAAATATTATTTTTATCATGTATGAATTGTTAAAAATAACCACGAGTTGAAATAAATGTCTGTTCATTCGAAATATTATTTATAACATGTATATGAAGTGTTAAAAATAATAATGTATGGAAATAATTATTTGTTCGCTAAAAATATTATTTTTAGCGTAGATCTGCATATATATACATATGCTGAACAGGAAAATGGATTAGCTATTGAGTAAAGAATTTATTTGCATGCCCGACAAATAGGTAAGCCTTAATGAGTTGGCTACGCAATTTTATTTATTATATAAACTCCCGTGAATGTCATTGGATGCGGTGTGCTGGTTGTTCTGTGTGAGATTATAAACAACACCATAGAATAGCAACAATTAATTTTGAACTACACTGGTTGGCATACTTCGTGAAGATAGCATACTCTATCATATTCCATATAAGCATTTGGAGCTTATGTGATGAGGTTGGAAGTACAATACAAGTGAGACGCTTGTATGGAGATGACTGCGTTTCAGGTTGAACTGAAGACGAACTATTGATTTCATAGCATATCATATTCCATATAAGCACTTGGACCTTGTATGACGAGGTTGAGATTACCATACAGGCAAGACACTCATATGGTGATGATTGAATTGCAGGATGAACTAAGGACTGATATGGACTAAACAAAATATAATGGTAAATTTCCAAATTAAATTAGAACTCCACACGGATGTAGAGTTGAAATAATCACGTCTCTCTAGTTATTAGATATGGCACATGGATTATTTATTTTCCAACACTGGACGAGTTGACGAGATTTATCTCTAGAGTAATTTTACACACTCCCTCGGGCATAGAATATGACACTAAAAATTGTGTATGTTTATACCGGATTTATTTGGTGCCTAATACGGCCTAATAAATTTCCAAACCCCTCCCCGTACAAAGGAGGTTATGGCGATTTTTTTTGAAATTTAAAGGCGTTAGCCAAATTTTTGAAGTGAAAATGGTTTGGAAATTGTCGAATTAATTATATATATATATATATATATATATATATATAATTAAAATAAAATGAATAACGATGCTGCAGTTCGCATTTTGAAATTGTAATTTTAAATGATTATTATGGGAGATCCGACCGTCGGATTTTCCTGAAACCAGAACCTTTAGGTTCGCTTTGAAGAGATATTTCCAACAATATAAAATTCGTTAAGATCCAACGGTTAGATTTTGCGAAATGTTAAATTCATACTTGGACAAGAGCAGCGCCAGTGCCATCGAATGACCTGAAATGTAGTTCGATGAAAATGGAATATTTTTAAATAAATAAAAATAGCAATAAATCGTTATAAAATATTATAAATGATATGAAATGGAAATAAACTGATTTTACTTGGTTTATTGGATATTCTGATGGTTACATGTATTTGACATGAAATTATTATATCGAATTGAAATGTGAGTGTCGAATAATGTAATCAGGGAAAAGAATTGATTTGAACTATATGAATATGTGAATTATTTAAAAAGGCCGAGTTAATTCTCATTTCAAATAATTGATCGACGATCAAAAGTCGAAGATATGAAGACGGTGCAAGACCGGTGATCTTCACGTCGAATGGATTACTACTGATGCCCTGGATCGGTTAGCTCCCAGGAGGCGTTACAGTGGTAGCAGTCCGGACGTATTTGTCGATTGTCCGGATGTGCAAGGGTCTCTCTCTCCTGTATTGGATATAGGGGACAAGGAATAAGGTGCCTCCGGTTTCGTTCAGACCCAGAACGAACTAGTAAATGGATGTGTGTCTGACATTGGATTTTATTCTATGCTGATTGATTTCTATTAAATATATGTCTGTTTGGTGGGGGAGAATTTATTCTCTTGCTAACACCCTTCTCTAAGACGTACAAGCTTAGAGGTTATATATTGATAGACACCAGTCTCATGGCGTGGAATGTCAATGTGGCATGTTGAGATGCAGTGATCAAGGCTTTTGTTGAAAAGCAGAGCCTAGTGATTGATGATCAAAGCACGACTTTAATATAGCATAGCTTTGTGTATAGCGTTAACTCGCAAGCCTCAAACCCCGGGTATGAACCAGAAACAAGAGAGGACTTCAAGGAGTACATGTGTTTCTTTCTAGCTAGGAGTGGTGTCATGGTATGGAGCCCAGACATTTTTACTTATGTGGATGATGGAAAGTGAGGCGCCTCAGTTATATCGGTCACTATGGGGACGATGGATGGTTCCACCCTAGTTTAAAAAGGATTTAAACTCCCCTTTGAGCACTAGAACTAGGCCGACCATCTCAATATGGTTCCACCCATATGTGTTATTCCCGATCTCTTTTGATTATCAAATTAGAAATGGCGGCCGATCTCTGGGATAAAAAACTAGGGTTTTCTGCAAATCCTCCAGATCGAACTCAATTGCCTGATTGATGGAATCCAATTCCCTGAAGCTTGAATCTCTTTGGCTTGATGCTTCGATTTGGGTTTCCTTTATGGCGATCAAAATCCTGAACGTATGTGAGTGATTTTCTCTTCAATTCTTTTTACTTGTTGTGTGGATTTTCGATCATAGATGTTGGGTTTTTTTTTCGATTTCTTGTCGCAATCTGTGATGATTTGGTGTATGTATTAATAGGGTAAAACAAAACCCTAATAACTCTGATTTCGCAAAAGTGATTCGATCTGAAGTTGTCTGGTTTCCCCTTTTGCCTCTCTCGATTGAATTTGAGATTTGTTGACTTTCTGAAAATGAAATGAATTGATTTCGTGGACCTGTTCTTGGACTTGATAACTTTGTGCAATTCTGGAAACAAATTACATGTGGTCCCTTGAATAAAATTGACAAATTTTTTGCCGAGTTGAATGATTGCCAAAACATTTGATCTCTGAATTTCTTGACTGAAAGTTTGTGGCCCCTTTTTGATTGCTCTCGATTAGAGCCGTGAATTTGTGATTGAATCTTCCCTTGTTTTACTTTGTATTTTTGGGATGAAAGATTGCTGTTTCCTCTTTTGAAATCTTTGATTGAATTTTGCCTTGATGGCTCGACAATGTGGAATGCCCTGCTTGAATACAATTTTGTTTGTCCTCTGGTTTGAACCCATGCATGATTTCTGGAATTAAATATTGCCAAATATGTTTCTCCAAAAATCATTTATGTTCATGCTAGTTTTCTGGAACTAAAAAAACTTTCTTACCCCTTGATTCACTGATATAAAAAAAACGAAAAAGAATCTCTTTCATTTTGTGTCGAGTTAATACAAACTTTGCACCATTTAAAAAACTTGATGCACCCTGGGCAGATACATGAATACTTTTCCCATTTAACCATTCTATTTTATTTCTGAAATCAGAAACATGATCTTGATGTTTTGCCCCGACAAAAAACTCTTGGTTCTCTGCATTTCTGATTGCATTCCTTAAATCCAGACTACAAATTCTGGAATTCATTGACCTGAATTGATTTTGAACTGCCTTGGAATTATTGACCATATAAAACTGCTTCACCATGTTCAGTCTTGTATACTTGAGTTAAACTTCCTGCTGCTTGTTTGAACTTGAGCATAATCACCCAAATTTGATCATTTTGCATTGTATGTATGAATTTTCTTTGAACAATATAACTTGCTTATTGTTGAGAAACTTGACCATACTGCTAGCTTTTTTCAGTCCTTGTTTTGACTTTTGCACATATATGCATGCGTGTCAAGATGTATTTTCTATTGCTATTAGAGTTGATGCTTTACTTGAACACTTGCTGTCTTGACTTGATCCATTTGAACTTGTCTTGCATCAACATGTTGTTTTCACCTTTTGTTGACTTATTGGATAAGTGCTGAACCATTTAAAAAAAAAAAAACATGCCACCGCACTATACATGTTGATGCTGCACTACTTCACTATTGCTACTCTGTATTCATTGACCCTTTTCCATGCACCTTTGTTTGTTGGCACCATGCTTTTGAAATTCATCTTGTATTACTTCCATTTGCTTTGAGGCTCGACCACTTTGGCACTTGTACTTGACACTGGCTTGATTAATTTGACTGAAGCATTTGACTTTGATTTTACTTGACCATGGCTCGACCATAGGCTTGTTGTTGACTTTTCATTGAGTTATTTTCACGTGCGCACTGAGTCGAGTAAGTCCACGTGGCTACTCCTCAGTTGCACTCTGATTGGTGTGGCAGTGCATATGTGTACACGTGTGTACATGCAGCCATCAGACGAGTTGTCCCTGTTCCTGCATTTAGATATATATGTTGTCTGCCTTGTGGTATTTACAGTGTTTCACTGTGAATATCACAAGCTGTCTAGACACAGTCAGATTAAATCAGATCGAGTCAGAAAAATGATGAGAAACACACCGAAATTCTGAGGCAAATAAAATTTTAAAAATAAAATTTATATTCGCATGAGTTCTGTTTTATTTATATTGCAGTGTACTGTGTGTGTGTTTCATGTGACAGGTAAGCATGAAGATGATGACTGGACTGACGGATAACAGTGAGCTGGACTGACAGTGAAGACTGTGAAGACAGAAGACAAAAGATAGTTTTGTCAGCTTTTAACTGAAAATGAGAATGTACCTGAGTGAATGTATAATGAGTGTAAGTGTTGTAAATAAAATGTATTGAATGTATGAAGATTGTACTGATATGAAAAGTAATAGTGGAGTGTACAAATAGTGGGGTTGTAAAAGTTGTACTGTTTGAATATTGAAATAAAATATTCTATTTAAATAAAATACTGTGTTAATATTTGAATTTCTGTACAATCGTATTTTATTTAAATATAAATATTATATTCCAGTCTGTGATGTAAATATAGAACAGTGCAGTAGCAAACACATTTATAAAATATATTTGGTTGTTATCATCAAACAAAAATCATATAATTGTGTATACAACACCGTTATATACAACAAGCTCCCCCTTTTGATGATGACAAACAAATAAAAGATTTTGAATGGATTAAATGTGTTTGTTCGTGAATATTTGAACTCCCCCTATTTAAATGCTCCCCCTACAACAGAAACTCCCCCTATAACTGTGCATGAGTGAAATGTATGAATAAATTTTCAAAATTAAAGATATTTATAAAATATTCACTCATAAATCAAAATCTAATCCATTCTCCCCCTTTTGTTATTATCAAAAGGATACTGATTTTAAAATACAGATGAAAAATTGACTAAAAATATAATTTCAGCTTAAGAGGAAGAACGGTCATCATAAATTTCAATCAGTCAAACAAAAATCATAATATTCTAACAACTGGTGGCATATTTCACATTGTAGAAAATGACGGATATACGATGAATTTTACATAAAATGGGGAGAGTTTTAAAAACAATTCATTTCCAATTATTTTCAAAGAATTTTATTAAAAAAGAGCACAAAAAACAGTGACGAATTTGGACTATAATTAATAATTCAACTTAAGTGAGAAAATCGAATAATCTCAAATCCCAATACCTAACAATCAACAAATCATAATACGTCATAAGATTTTAACACATTTCACAGATTAGAACATGGATTGATAGGCTGGTTTTTATACTCTGAGGAGAATTTCAGATTAATTTCAATTTATAGCACATTATTTCCTTTTTCTTTTTATTTTATTTAAGAGCACACTGACCACGCATAACCAGAGCTTGGATTTTTAAATGGGGTCAGTCGCAGCTTAAATTATAAGTTGTCTCTTAACCATGCATGACCAGAGCTTGGATTTTTAAATGAGGTTAGAGACACTCTTATATATTAATTATATTTTTATCATTTTCAGCTTTATAAAGAAAAAAAAAACTCCTCAGTATATGAAACCAATATGGATGATAGAACTCTGGTAGGTACAGAAATGGACTGTGAAATAAATTTCTAAATTAATTATATTATGAGAAAAGCTCGACTGTACTGGGGTTGTTGATAATTTTCAATTACCACTATTTCTGAATACTAATATAGTCCCATTTCTATCACAAATAATTTTCACTGTTTTAAAACAAGATGATTTCAAAAAAAAAATATAAACTCTCCACATTAATATAAAATCATGATGGATGGCAGACAGGTGATAGGTAAAGAAGATGGTCGTGAAATAATTACCAGTTCAGTGATATTATAACACATGTTCAACTATCATGAAAATATAAATAAAAATCTCCTCTTGTTGTGAAATATACTACAGTCACAATTCATCACAATTTCAAAATTTGATAATAATTTTGATGAATTATAAATACAGTTCAATTTGGATATTGATTTCAATTTTTGAATGAATAATCAATAAATAACTTTATAATTGAAAATCAATTACAAGAGAAATTTAGAGAGAAAAAAAAAATATACATGATGAGATTAAGACCAAAACGATTTTCCAGCACTTCCTAATCTGATACCACTTGTTGTCTCCTTTATCGAGGATTTTAATTACACTCTGATGGACTATCATGGATATCTCAGTCCAAAGAAATTTAAACACAAACCCAGACATGCAAATTTAGCACATTTATTAGAGCAGCAGATAAGGACAAGCAGTTATTTAAAGAACTGTATCAGAGCAGCAATCAAATCATAAACAAGCAATTTTCAACATATTTTCAAAACAATATCAAAGTAGCACGAGACATCAGTTATGAATCAGAATTTGTCAGAAAAAATTTCACAGAGGTTTCAGAAGGTCACAAAAGATGATTCACGATCCCAGATTTAAAAATATTGTTTATTTTAAATCATTTGATAAATATGAAAACTTCAAGATTTAATGAATCAATCACATCACATTTTAAATATCATATTCAGGATATGTGTGAGATTCAATAAATCAATAATTTCAAATGAGATTAAACAAACAGATATAATTAGCCATGGAATAACAATGAGTTTCAAGACCGATTTCTCAAAGATTTTTTCCAAATTATTTCTGACAAGCCCAAAGAATTTTTCAGCATATTTACATCAAGTTTGAAAGATAATTCATGATCCAAAAATATTTATTTGAAATCACTTGAAATAATGTCAAGTTTGAGATATAAAGAATTATTCACACAAGATTGGTAATTTCAATTTTTAAGTGGTGTGTGATATTCAAAATATCTAGAATCTCAAATGATTTCAAACAAAAACTAATTTCAATCATAATAATCATGAATAATGATGAAATTTCAAGATGTATTACTGATTCAAGACAGGTCAAAAGATATATCCAAGCCAATCTAAAAAACCAATAAAATTATCACAGCTGTGAAATGATAATGTGGTGTAATGAGTATAAATTTTCAAGCCTTTCTAAAATGAATTAGAAGAACTTCAGAACAGCAGAGATGTGTGAGATTTCAATCGTTTTTCAGATCTTCAAAAAATTTAGAATTCATATTAACAGTGTTCAAGATATGACAAGAATACGTCAACAGCGTTAGGAATTCAGAAAATAAAAAATGAACTTCAAAACAATTGCAGAAAAAAAATCAGTTTCTGGAAATGATTAAAAATATCAGAGTTCTACACACGCAAAACAAATTTCCAGAATATCATGAATACTGCAATTCTAGAAGCACAACAAAAAATATGGCAGTGATAAATCAAATCAGAATAGGCAGAAGAAAGAGATATAAGGGAGAAGAAGAAGAAATAAACAAAAGAAAAAAAATCAAAACAGAAAGTATTTACAGAGGTGAGTTCAGAGATCATACCAAAATTTAGTGTATATCAGAATCTCTAACTCAACAGACTTGGATAAGGAGCAGTGAATGATTCCATGATATGAAGCAGTTTGAATTCAGTTTCTCTTTCTGCACAGCAGCTCCTCAGCCTCCTCAAATACCTAATGGTTTAGGGAATCGAGTTGTCTAACAAAATTTGTAAAACCACTCACAGTTGTATTCATATGTTTTGGTACCCAGACTTGTTTATATAACAAGCCATCTGAATTAACTTTTGTACCTTTAGGAACCCAGATCTGTTTGAATTTAACAAATTTTGTTTTATTCCTTTTTGGGATCCAGGATTGTTCAAATAGATTATTATAAAACAAATTCTCATCAGGTTTATGATTCAAAAATCCTTTGCGATTATCAGAGTTCGAATTTCCATATCGATTCTTTCCAAAGCAGTCTAAAGGATTTTTCAAATCAATTGAATTTTGTTTTCCAAAAACATCATTTTTCTCAAAGCCAAGACCAGATTTATTTCTAATAGAAACTTGGTTTTGTAAAAGCATATTCAACGATTTTTCCCCATTAGAAAATTTATCCAAAGTTGATTCTAATCGTTGAATTTTGGATTTTAGATCGCTATTTTCTTTTAATAAATTTGAGGAATTATTTATAGCAATCTTCTGTTCAGCATTGAACTGTTTCAAAACCAGATTCTCATTTTCAAGCAATTTAATTTTGGCTTGGGATTTAGAAATTTCAAGTTCAAATCGTTTTTGCTTTTCAGACTCAAAATTCATGGTTTTTTCAATCTCATTTTCAAGTTCTTTCAAAATCAGACCACTTTTCACCAAATTTTCATTTTCAGCAATTTCAAATTTGGAATATATATCAGTCTTAAAATTTTCAAATTCCATTTGTAAAAAGTTATTCAAACTTGATAACTCAATCTTGTTTTCTTTTAAGATCAGAATTTCCTTTTCAAACTCTTGAATATTTTTATTGAGATGAACAAGATTGGTTTTCAATTTTAAACAATTTTTGCAATCTGAATTTGAAGAATTTTTAAAATATTCAAGCTGTGATTCCAAATCATTAATTTTGCTGGTCAACTCAGAATTCCTAAATTTTAGAGATTTGTTTTTAGATTTGAGTTTATCAACAGATTTAGTTAAATCAAGACACATATAAACCAAATCTTCGTATGAGAAATTTTCAACTTCAGCATCCGTTGATTCTCCATCATCTGATCCATCTGAATTTTCATCTGTAAGACTAGTTAAGCATAGATCTGAAGCTGAGTTGACTTTCTGGGCTTTTGAGCTATAGTTGTCAATTTGTCCATACTTCGTATTGAGAGCTATCCAGATTTCCTGCGCAGTTAAACAATGGGAAATCAGATTGTATTGATCATCATCAAGATAAGAATATAGAATATGTGTAGTACGAGAATTAAAAACTTTATCTACTCTATCGTGCCCATTGATAACAACATCCCAACATTTAATATTAACAGATTTTAAATAAAATTCCATTCTAGATTTCCAGTTTAAAAAATTTGTTCTAGTGAAAATAGTTGGAGATGAACTGGACTGACTTTCACTAAACTGACAGGATATTAGATTAATAAACAGATCACAGAATCCAGCAGAAATAAAAGTGCAGAAAATAAATCACACACAGATATACCCAGCTTCGGCAAAACCCTGCCTACTGCTGCATTCCTAAGGTTTCTACTAGGTGATAGAACAGATCCCGCATACAAGACCATGTACACTCGCAATCCCTGCTCCTATTCTAACCCTATGCTCAAAACCATACACTGACCGATATCCCCTCGATCAGGTTTCCCCTGATTACAACCCCGTAACCAGTAACCCAGATTTTACAGACTCTGTCAACTGTCAGTCAACACCCTGACTGATTCCCTAGATTTTACAGACTCTAGAACTGTTCGGACAGTTTACAGAACAAATTAAAATACAACAAAATTTAAACCAAAACAAAGCAAATTAAACCCAAGTTTAAAAAGGATTTAAACTCCCCTTCGAGCACTCGAACTAGGCCGGCCATCTCAATATGGTTCCACCCATATGTGTTATTCCCGATCACTTTTGATTATCAAATTAGAAATGGCGGCCGATCTCTGGGAAAAGAAAACTAGGGTTTTCTGCAAATCCTCCAGATCGAACTCGATTGCGTGATTGATGGAATCCAATTCCCTGAAGCTTGAATCTCTGTGGCTTGATGCTTCGATTTGGGTTTCCTTTCTGGCGATCAAAATCCTGAACGTATGTGAGTGATTTTCCCTTCAATTCTTTTTACTTGTTGTGTGGATTTTCGATCATAGATGTTGGGTTTTGTTTTTTGATTTCTTGTCGCAACCTGTGATGATTTGGTGTATGTATTAATAGGGTAAAACAAAACCCTAATAACTCTGATTTCGCAAAAGTGATTCGATCTGAATTTGTCTGGTTTCCCCTTTTGCCTCTCTCGATTGAATTTGAGATTTGTTGACTTTCTGAAAATGAAATGAATTGATTTCGTGGACCTGTTCTTGGACTTGACAACTTTGAGTAATTCTGGAAACAAATTACATGTGGTCCCTTGAATAAAATTGACAAATTTGTTGCCGAGTTGAATGATTGCCAAAACATTTGATCTCTGAATTTCTTGATTGAAAGTTTGTGGCCCCTTTTTGATTGCTCTCGATTAGAGCCGTGAATTTGTGATTGAATCTTCCCTTGTTTTACTTTGTATTTTTGGGATGAAAGATTGATGTTTCCTCTTTTGAAATCCTTGATTGAATTTTGCCTTGATGGCTCGACAATGTGGAATGCCCTGCTTGAATACAATTTTGTTTGTCCTCTGGTTTGAACCCATGCATGATTTCTGGAATTAAATATTGCCAAATATGTTTCTCCAAAAATCATTTATGTTCATGCTGGTTTTCTGGAACTAAAAAAACTTTCTTACCCCTTGGTTCACTGATATAAAAAAAACGAAAAAGAATCTCTTTCATTTTGTGTCGAGTTAATACAAACTTTGAACCATTTAAAAAACTTGATGCACCCTGGGCAGATACATGAATACTTTTCCCATTTAACCATTCTGTTTTATTTCTGAAATCAGAAACATGATCTTGATGTTTTGCCCCGACAAAAAACTCTTGGTTCTCTGCATTTCTGATTGCATTCCTTAAATCCAGACTACAAATTCTGGAATTCATTGACCTGAATTGATTTTGAACTGCCTTGGAATTATTGACCATATAAAACTGCTTCACCATGTTCAGTCTTGTATACTTGAGTTAAAATTCCTGCTGCTTGTTTGAACTTGAGCATAATCACCCAAATTTGATCATTTTGCATTGTATGTATGAATTTGCTTTGAACAATATAACTTGCTTATTGTTGAGAAACTTGACCATACTGCTAGCTTTGTTCAGTCCTTGTTTTGACTTTTGCACATATATGCATGCGTGTCGAGATGTATTTTCTGTTGCTATTAGAGTTGATGCTTTACTTGAACACTTGCTGTCTTGACTTGATCCATTTGAACTTGTCTTGCATCAACATGCTGTTTTCACCTTTTGTTGACTTATTTGATAAGTGCTGAACCATTTTAAAAAAAAACATGCCACCGCACTATACATGTTGATGTTGCACTACTTCACTATTGCTACTTTGTATTCATTGACCCTTTTCCATGCACCTTTGTTTGTTGGCACCATGCTTTTGAAATTCATCTTGTATTACTTCCATTTGCTTTGAGGCTCGACCACTTTGGTACTTGTACTTGACACTGGCTTGATTATTTTGACTGAAGCATTTGACTTTGATTTTACTTGACCATGGCTCGACCATAGGCTTGTTGTTGACTTTTCATTGAGTTATTTTCACGTGCGCACTGAGTCGAGTTGGTCCACGTGGCTACTCCTCAGTTGCACTCTGATTGACGTGGCAGTGCATACGTGTACACGTGTGTACATGCAGCCATCAAACGAGTTGTCCCTGTTCCTGCATTTAGATATATATGTTGTCTGCCTTGTGGTATTTACAGTGTTTCACTGTGAATATCACAAGCTGTCTAGACACAGTCAGATTAAATCAGATCGAGTCAGAAAAATGATGAGAAACACACCGAAATTCTGAGGCAAATAAAATTTTAAAAATAAAATTTATATTCGCATGAGTTCTGTTTTATTTCTATTGCAGTTTACTGTGTCTGTGTTTCATGTGACAGGTAAGTATGAAGATGATGACTGGACTGACGAATAACAGTGAGCTGGACTGACAGTGAAGACTGTGAAGACAGAAGACAAAAGACAGTTTTGTCAGCTTTTAACTGAAAATGAGAATGTACCTGAGTGAATGTATAATGAGTGTAAGTGTTGTAAATAAAATGTATTGAATGTATGAAGATTGTACTGATATGAAAAGTAACAGTGGAGTGTACAAATAGTGGAGTTGTAAAAGTTGTACTGTTTGAATATTGAAATAAAATATTCTATTTAAATAAAATACTGTGTAAATATTTGAATTTCTGTACAATCGTATTTTATTTAAATATAAATATTATATTCCAATCTGTTATGTAAATATAGAACAGTGTAGTAACAAACACATTTATAAAATATATTTGGTTGTTATCATCAAACAAAAATCATATAATTGTGTATACAACACCGTTATATACAACACTTTGTTGTGTTTACATATTGTTCCATGGCCCAGGTAAACCTGCAGGGTGAGGTCCGCTGACGACAGTGTTAATGAATATTCCTTTTCCTTTCCGTTGGGTCGTATCTCTAGGAGTGGCATGTCCCTGATTCGGAGCAGATCTTCCTTTTCCTCTGTCCCTCGAAGCAAGTTTATACTCATCGAGCTTCCCTTCATGTGGAAATCTTTCTACTACGTCTCTCAGGTGATGGCATTCGTTGGTTGAATGGCTACAAGTTTTGTGAGATAGGCAGAATTTCCCGGTTTCACGTTCTTTTTCCGTTGAATCTCTGGGTGGAGGCTTATTGTATTGCATTACATTACGGGTATCCAGATAGATGTTTTACAGGGTATCATTCAATGGCATGTAAGTTTCGAAAGGCTGGAATCGGGGTCTTTTCTTGGAATCGCCCCTCTTATTCATGTTCCTTTTGTGTTACTGTTCTTGCCTTAGGAAGCATTTCTTTCATTCTGATGGCCGACATTGACTTCAACCTTGTCGGGACTGTCACCGGACTACTTTATGGCGACATTGCTCTGGATTTCTTCCCTTGCAACCCTGCTAGAAGTCTCTTGCAGTTTAAGTATACTTCCTCTTACCCCAAGCGTATATTTTCTTTTTCATGAAACAACTCGATGATTGGAGGAGTTTTTCCGACCAGGTATCTTCTGAATTCAGTGTCTTTGTCCACCCCGTCTATTATCGCCATCAGAATAGTCTCGGGACTGGGGTTGCTTACCTCGATGAAAGCATTATGAAAACAGTCCAAATATCCCCTAAGTGTCTCACCAGGGGCTTAGTTAATCACAGAGATCTATGCCATAGATGGTCTATTGCAATTAAATTACAAGATGTTGCTAGCTACAATGTAAATATAGTTATGCTTATTTTTGTCAATTGCAACATTCACTTCAAGGTGTTACCGTAGATACCAGCAAGATGTTGCAGTAGCTATAAATATATTCAAATTAATAAAAATTTACACCTCAGCGATCCACACCATCATTTAAAACAATATCTTAACCATCAATCCACCACTCAGCTATTTCTATTTTCCACTTTTATTTTTATTCACCCGCTTTCCTTTTCATTTCGTTGTCACTCCTAAATTTTCAAAATCCTCAGGATCCCTAATTTTCATTCACCCAATCAATACCTGATTTTTCTTTTTTAGATCTCGTTCAAAATGTTCTCACCGATTAACATCTCTTCAAATTCAAATTTTCATTCATTAGACCTCGTTCAGATGTTCTCAACGATTTACATCTCTTCTAATTCGAACCTTCATTCATCATATCTACTGCTTTTCAAATCGCATAGGACCAATATTCTAGGAATGGGTGATTCAGCGATATTGTTTCAACTGTATACATCTAATGATGAAGATCTTGATTCTTCCAGACTGGTCCTTCGTAATAATTTCTCTAAAAACCGATCTGATTTACTATGGGTATGAAACATTCATTGGTCTTAAGACTTGCGATTGGCATGATATTTTCTGTTTGATTCCCATAATATTTGCGATTGACAAGTGTGTATGTACATATATACATGAAGTGGTTTGTATTTGGTGCTTGTTTCTTGTGGATCATTAATGTATTTCTAGCCTTGGTTGTTTCTTTGTTGTACTAGTGTCGTTGCTTCATGCTCATACTGATTTGCAAAATGAGCTTGTGCTATGGACTTGAATCTGTAATTACTTGTAGCCTTATATTTGTCAAGGCTTGACCATTTCTCGAGTTATTTCAAGATTATCTTTTGTGCATATGCTTTAGTGCTGTCTTGAGTGGCTTTCCATTCACCTTGTAAAATGAAACTCGTAAGAGCTGTTGAGGTTGTTGTATGTCCATCTCTTAAATAGCTGTACCATGTGAACTTATGTTCCTTGTGAACCATATTTATATGTTCATATGCTTTGATTTTCTGCTTTTTTGACTTGCATGCTTTGGTTAGAATTTATGGCCGAGCTTGTTTATATGTTGTTCCATTTGCACCTGAAATAGTCTTTGCTGATTGGATACAATAAAAGGCTCAGCCTTGTAATATTGGCTTGTACTGATTCATTTGCACCTGTATATGTTTTGGTTTGTGCCAATTTCCATTTGTTTCAACATTGTATCATTATTTACTTGTGCAATGTATACATACATGTATGTATATATGTATATACACACTTGTCAAATTTGCTTAGTTGGTTTGTACGTGCATTCTTCGTAATAATTTTGCTTGGTTGCTTACTTGTTGCTTAGTTGGTCTAAAGACTTGCGATTTGCCATTACTAAACCTTCCACTAGCATGCCTATTTCCATAATCAATGCCATGCCAAGGACAATTTGACTGTGCATGTGAAAACTGCAAATGGTTACTATTGCGATGACCAGGAAGAGACTCACCAAACACAAATGTTACTAACTTGCTCAACTCATATAGAACAAGTTTTACAAGCCTGACTGCCTCCGTGACAATGAAAAAAAATAGAGAATGCATGGATAAGTGTAAGGGCTAGTACAAGTCTATGCATTTCCATGTTTAGTTTTATTTTTGTTCAAGTTTATTTTGTGTGTGTTTCTGTAATTAACAAGCGTGCTGATGGTTGTTCCAGAAATCGAAGAGGATGTAAGTGTGTTACAGAAGTGGAAGTTGGAAACAAAACAACATCGATTCAAAGAAGGCATGGATAAAAAGGTCGATCCCTGCCGAGACTGCGGGTCCTCGAACCCCCGCCGGCGTTGCGCCCAGACCCGTTACTCGGCTCGCCTTTGGCTCGACATATATTTATCAGTGTCTGTGTCTGTATAAATTGAAACTGCATATGTAATGAGTGAGCTGAGTGATGTAGTGAGGAATATTTGTATATGTGAATAACCAGTATTGTAGTAAATCATTGAGTTGTAAATAGTTTGAGTCAGAAATTTGTACAATTTCGTTATTGAAATAAAATATTTTATTTAATAAAACACTATCTGATTTCAAATTCTGTGCAGTAGTATTCTATTAAATAAATATTTAATCGTGTTAGAGATGAAATATCTATAGCAACATTTTTGGAACGTGAAAGTGTTGCCATTGGCTTGTAAAAGTGTTACTAAAGATAATATGGGGCCCAATTTTAAGTAAAATTAGTATCTGTGGCAAAACTAGGAAAATGTTGCCATTGGATGGCAAAGATGTTGCCTTTCACTCTAAGGCAACACGGAAAATGCATTACCAGGAAAGTGTTGCCTTTGATCGTCTTTTTCCTACAACGACATTTCTTGGCACTTATTGCATCATATCTTGGATGATGCAGTAGGACATCTATGGCATAGTGTTACATGACACTTTTGGATTTCTTGGGGTGTAATCTGAATTGATTCAGGAACTTTTCACTCAAATCCTTGAAGTTGGGAATCGACCGAGGTGGAAGTCTGGTGAACCACGTCATAGCGACATCTTCTAGGTATATCGGAAAGGCCGTGCACATTATGGCATCGGGAGTCGTTGCGGCATTCATATACCACGAATAACGCATTAGATGTTGTCGCGGATTAGTTCTTCTGGAATAACAATTCATGGTGGGCTGGCTAAATTGCCTTGGAAATTTCACGTCTAAGATATCGTCCGTGAAAGATGTATGACATCGATATATACCCCAGTCTTTGTTGGTATATCCTCGACTATCCCTCATTATTTGATGCATCATCGCTGCTACCTCAGCATTGGTCAATGTATACTCGGGTCCAACGCTTTCATCTCTTTTGGACCCACTTGCCCTCGTCTTAGGCAACGTCACCTGAGCTGCTGTCTGAGCAGAGTTTCCTTGCCTCATGCGGTCATGTTCAGTCATAGGACTAGTGGGCTGAAGAAGTTGTACTTGAGTGGGTTGGAAAAGGTTTGGGTCCCTAGGAAGACCATGAGATCCACGCATTAGCAGCAACATAGGTTCTACTAGGCTGGGATCGTCGCAGCCAAGATGAAATGCTGCATCTTCTCGAGAACCCAATGAGCCAAATCGGACTTGTTCGAGATTTTTAGGCCTTTCCAAAGGTCTCCTTTGGAGTGGACGGCGTTCATTTTCCTTAGAGGAAGATGAATCTCCTGGTTCTCGACGACGAGTAAGTGATGATGTTCTTTGCCTCTGGAGTTCATCCATTTGTCTAGCCACCGAATTCATGTCATTACAGATTGCAGCATTGTCTTATCTTTGGGCTTCTAGGGAAACATTGGTCTCTTCCAACCTGGCGAGCAAGCATGCAAAATCATTCTAAGAGATAGGTGTTGAAGAAGAAGGTTGGTCAACTATGCGGTCGGCAGCACTAGACGTGCCTTCACCAGGTCGGACTGGTGCATCATCACCGGGTCAGATCGGCGCATCATCGCTGGGGTTGGGTCAAATTCGACCTGGGCACACTCAACCCTAAGTGATTCGACCCATGTGCTTGGGCTGCTGCTACGATCTGCTGATTGTCTTCTCGTTCTTCATTTGCCTCATTTCTTTGAAAAGCTTGTTGGTTCTTATCTTCTTTTGGAGCCATGGTAACCAAACTTGTTGAAATCGATGAAAACTTGAAAAATGATGAAAGTATGGATTATATCTTCGGACATGATGATCCAAACAGTAGAATAATAACCTAGAAAGCTTGGAATTCAAATTTCTCACTGAAAGCACCGAAAATTTTAGACCAAAAAATGGCACTAACGCCCAGTTGATTAGATTTTGTAGAGAATAATGAAGAAATATAAATTAAAAGCAAGAAAAAGCAATCAAACACATGAGATTTATAGTAGTTCGGCATTAACGAGCCAACGTCAACTTTGTAATTCCTCAATTTAGGAGAAGATTACAATTACAAGGTTTTGAACCACTCAAACACTTATATACAATCGATTTCCTCACAAATCTATAGAATTATACTCGAAATGGATGATTCTGGATGTAGGTCGAATGGCTATTGCGGCTATAGTATTAGGGTTCAGGAATTCAAGTGACAAAAGATCCTTTTCTCTACTTCGAATCGGGTATATATGGTAAACAGTAGGCGGGAACGATTATTTCCAGGTGGTAGTAGGCTCGGGTTTGTCGCAGATTAGTGGTGACCGGTCCGTGGCTATGTGGAGACCGACTCACAAAAATAGGAAGTAGTAGGCAGATTCTTAATCGTGTATTCCATCTGCACTTGGGTCGGGTCGAATTCATTCAACCCGATGAAATTCGACCGGATGTCCCCTATTTCCTTCGACCAGCAAACCTTCGAACTGTGACATTGGCACCGTCCAATCTCAAAACTGTTATATTTTATTCGACCCGTATATCATATTTCCATTCGACTTGGACCCCTAGCTATCGAATAGTCAGGGTCTTTGTCTTTTGTAAATGCAATCCTGATTGTCTGGACTTTGGGTAAGAAATAAACGGTGTTTGTATAAAGACATTACAATTAAAAGAAATCAGACGGTAAACGTGTGTATGTATATGATTAAATAAATAATATATATCTAAGGGATAAAATAATCTGGTATATTTGAATTTCGAAAAAAGAGATAATGATAAAGGGACAAGAATAATGTTTATAAGGTAAGAAATAAACTAAATTGATTAACATTATATATATAATAAAACTTTCCAGCCCTTCTAAGCGTTCATTGGGCAAATCAGGGACCAGAAGGTCGACCTTTCCCTAGAAGGGGTGTCGACCGCCAGTCGACTGGCCTTCTAAGGGGGAGGTCGACCGTTTGGCACATGAAGTGCCAAATAAGGTTGGGTTTAGGTTAGGTTTTAGGGATAATTTATAAGAATGGGCAGCTAGGATTAAATTTTAATAATCCTACGGTTCTTGTCTACACAAACACCTATAAGTAAACCCCTAGACTCTATACTTAAACCTAGCCACTCTCCATCTATGTCTCCACTCTCCCATTGATACCATAGGAATTCAAAATAGGTTTTCTTCTTCTCTCAAAAATCTGTTCTTCCTTTCCTAATCTCTTTTCTTATAGGATTTAAATTAGAATAAAGATTTGGAATCACATGGTTTATATATATCAGAATTTTAATTATTTGATTCTTATGTATATGGATCTCTAGGGATTGGAGTTCGCATCAAATAGGCAAAACAACATCAGATCCACGACATTTCCAAGCACTGTGAGTGAAATTAGTAATTACTTAGGCATATTCTACCTTTGTTAATTATTATATGAAATCGTATGCCTAGGGAGATTTCGAATAACGATAATATCAAATTGTAGAATCCCCAAATCTCCAATTTTTTTGTATATATATCGCACGAATTATTAATTGATATTGGGTTTGTGGATTCGTTTCAGTAGCGGATTAAGAAAATTAGGTTGATACACTTTTACTTGATCTGATTTATCCTTTTTGTCTAAATTTTGTTTGTTTTATAAAAAGGATTAGATTTGATTAATTTTATTATTTAAATAGGTTTGGATTTCCATTCTAAATGGATAATCTGAACGTATTCAGATTAGAAGCAAATCATATGTCAAATTTTTTATGAACAACATGAGAAAGAGGTAAATTATACAAATAAAGTGTTATCCACTAAGATCGATATGTATAACTGATGGGTTATTGACGAACTTATATGGGTCAGTTCAGTAACGATTAAGAAGGGGTCGGTTCTCATAGAGCTCCTAATCGGTCAGAGTCCTTCAGATCATTTCTTCAAGAAGGGTCGGTTGTAATGGACGAAGTCCCTGGTCGTCCTTTTTCTCTTGAAAGCCCTGGTCGTCCTTTTCCTCACAAATTCCAGGTTGTTTTTCTCCCAAGGTCGATCCCATATTTCAGAAGACAATTCTGTTATGTTCACAGACGTCTGGTCGGTCCGCATTTCCAGAAGACAGCTCCATTCTTGCTTCTCCTGCTCTGGTCGGTCCGCTTTTTGGTTTCAACTTCCTGGTCGTCCGTTTGCATCTGGTCGGTCCGGTCCGCATCTAAGCCCCCTGGTCATCTTTCCCATCAACGAGGGCTCCTGGTCGGTCAAAACAGAATAAAACAGCTTGACAGCTGGTGACAACTGGCAGTGGCATTCTTGTAAATACCCAAAAATACCGACCAGAACCCTGAATACAAGATTTCAGCCACTCCTCCGCCTATAAATAACACCCTACCTCCATCATTTTAGGGGGACTTTTCTGGAAACACGTGGAGGTGCTGCCAAATATCTTTTTGGACTTCTTCAGGCATTCCAACATCTATTCTTCATAATCCAACAAAGATCAATGGAGCATGGAATCATGGCTTCCACAAATGATATATGATAGAGCTTAAGGTCGAAGATCCATGGCAAAAACTTGGTAATAAGGAGATTTCCTCGCTGTCCAAGATATTTCTCTACCATTTTCAGCAATTCAAATGGAAGGATGTGTGTGAGAGAAAGTTTGGTTGAATGTATGAGTGATCTTACCTTGTAAACAACTTGTTGATAATTAAATTCTCTCTTAAAAGTGGACGTAGACCTCCTCAAAGGTCGAACCACTATAAACTCTTGTCTTCTTTCTATATTTTGATGTTTTCATGTATTAGATATGGCCTCATATAATAAAAAAGGTATTCTTACATCTTGCCTATGAAAAGGTGACGTGCTTTCTAAGCATCTCGCCTCCAATTAGGTGGCGTGTTAAGCAATACTTTGGTTGTTTTGCCAAATTTTGGTGTAAACAATTAGGCGCCCACCGTGGGGCCGATCTACTTTCTGACATCAAATATATTGTTAAGGACTTGGAGTTTTTGAGCCTAGTCTCAAAATAGACCGCTTGAATCTACGAGTTGGGCCTTCTGACGAACTCTCCTCAAAGTTCAAGCTACTTTCTGAAATAATGCCGCCAAAAGCAAATAAGGAAGTAAGGGCTAGAGCATCTAACGAGGGAAATCGAGAGGAAACCCCCGCCGTTAACCGGTTTGAAGTAGGCGAAACATCGAATGGAGGCGTGAATGTCACAAGAGGCAAGCTTGATCAAGCCGTCGCGGGTCTGACACAACAACAGGAAATAGCTAACAAAGCCATAATGGCAAGGCTAGATTCACTCTTTGCTCTTCAAACCGCTACAGCAAAGGTAGCCACAAGGACTGCTCATGCAGAGGTTACCGGATCTTCTTCCTCTAGTCCGAACCGAGAAAAATCTATCCAACAAATATCTGATCTTAATAAAGGAAAGAATGAGAATTCAAAGCATGTTGATCAGAACCATAACGCGGGGATTACTTCTCGTCAAGCGGCCAATTCTTCCAAAGGGGCACTTTCTAATGATGAAAGATCAGAACCCCGGAGTCACAACCGTGATGGCTTACTTAGGCAAGCTGCCGGTCAAGACAAAAGCGTCCGCCCTGCAGATAGCCTCCACGAGAGGGAACGCCTCCTGAAAATGGTCCAACAACTTATGAAAGAAAGCAAATCTCGAAATGATAATGAGGCTGAATGGGAGTTCGCGCCATCAAAAACCCCTCTCACTGAGAGAATCAAAAAGGCAACCTTCCCACGGAAATTCAAGCCACCTACAATCCAAGCCTACAATGGGACAGGCGACCCCAATGTGTTTTTGTTTCGATACGACCAACACATGGATGGGGCCGAAGCAATCGACGAGCTTAAGTGTTTGTACTTTCCAGTGTACTTGGAAGGATTAGCATCATTATGGTTCACTAAATTGCCTCCCAGATCTATTGATAATTTTTTCAAACTAGCAAGATGTTTTCAAGACCAATTCCGCCTCCAAACAACGAAGGTTAGAGATATTATGTCCCTCAATGAGTTGGAACAAGCCCCGGGTGAAACGATTAGATCTTTTCTAAGTCGTTTTAATGTTGCCGCTGCTGAAGTAGGGACCCACGAGCCAAGGCTAATTCTAATGGCCTTGAAGGGGGGCATAGATAAACATTCTGAATTTGGAAGGTGGTTAAATAGAAAGAAGCCCAACACATTAGAGAAATTCTATGACAAAGCCGAGGAATACATGAGTCTTGAAGATGATCCCATTTACTCTGTTGGCAAGACCAAAACTAATGTGGTTCTGGAGAAAAAAGAAGCTTCTACAAAAACCGATCAGATAAATTCAGGTTGGGGGCAAAAAAGAGGAAACGGTAATGATCCCAAGAACGATAAGGATTTTAAAAAGCGACGCTTCTTCAAGCCTACGGACCTTACTCCGTTGAATGATACGCTTGAGCACATATACATAGCAACTAAAGCTACGGAGGATTATCTGAGCCCGAAACCAATAAAGGTGCCCGAAGAAGCTACAAATTCAGGGAGGTTTTGCCAATTTCATAATCGACCAGGTCATGACACAAATGAGTGTCGGCACTTGAGGAATCTAATTGAAGAGTTGATAAGAAAGAACCGTCTTCAGGAGTACGTGAAACGTTCATCGGATACTGAGCCTACTCAAGGGCAGCAGATTCATCCAAGTCAAGACAGAAGAACACCAGCAAATGGTTCTCGACCTGTTATTAACACAATCAGTGGTGGACCTCATCCTGCAGGAGATACTTGGGAGGATATTGTCAGGTATACAAATGAACTAGGCAGTGCTTCAAAAAAAAATGGATTTGAAGTTTGCAGTAACTCACTTCGCTGGAAAATACCAAAAACATCATGGGAAGATGTGGTATTCCGAGATCGGGGTTCCAGTGGAATATTGACTCCAACCATTGACCCAATGGTGATCATTATTGGCTTGGGTCCAGCAATAGTGAAGAAGGTATTGATTGATAATGTTGCATTTGTAAATGTCCTGTTTTACAATACTTTCTCTAAAATGGGGTTGTCCATGGATAATGTGCGGGCAAGTAGAAATAAAATATACGGTTTCACTGGTGTACCAACTCAGCCTATTGGTGTAATCGATCTCCTCGTAGAAATTGGTGAGGGGAAGAAGCAAGTTTCCATGATGCAGTCTTTTGTGATAATAGACTCGCTGTCAGGGTATAATGCATTTTTGGGAAGATCAGCACTAGCTGCTTTCAAGATAGCTCTTGCTCCATGGTGTTTGACGATGAAGTTCCAAACTGCAAACGGAGTGGGAGTAATCAAAGGAGATCCTCAAGAGTCGAGAGACTGCTATATGGCAGAGTTGATTGAAGCTCGCAAGTATGACATCAAGAAGGATGTAGAGACTCCTCTCTGCATCCATGAAGCCCCCTTATAGCAATTAATGACCTCCCAGTGTGCTGGAGAATACAACGACATGCAAGAAGATATGGATCCGCGAAAAACCAGTGCAGGGGAGGAAAGGGCAGCACCAGCTGAAGCTACCATTTCTATACAGGTCCATGATAATGATCCAGATAAGGTGGTAAAGATAGGCTCTCAGTTGGATCCTTTGCTGCGAAAAGAATTGATTGTTTTTCTAAAGACGAATTTGGATGTCTTTGCTTGGAACCATTCAGATATGTGTGGAATATCTCCGGAAGTGATTGTGCATAAGCTGAACATTGATCCTAGCATACACCCTGTGAAACAGAAAAGACGGATGCAAGGCCCTGAGAGGTCTAAGGCTTTGGAGGATGAAGTGGATAGGCTATTAAAGAACAACTTCATTCGCGGGTCCACCTATCCTAAATGGGTGTCCAACCCAGTTCTTGTAAAAAAAGTCAAACGGCAAATGGCGGGTGTGTGTTGATTATTCTGATCTAAACAAAGCGTGCCCAAAAGACAGTTTCCCCCTACCTCGAATTGATCAGCTTGTCGATGCAACGACGGGGCATGAACTGTTGTCTTTCATGGACGCATATTCAGGCTATAATCTGATCATGATGCATGAGCCAGACCAGGATAGTACTAGTTTCATAACTGATCGCGGTTTGTATTGTTATAAGGTAATGCCGTTTGGTTTGAAAAATGCAGGTGCCACGTATCAACGTCTGGTGAATTCGATGTTCAAAGGGCAAATTGGAAAAACCATGGAGGTCTATGTTAATGACATGTTGGTAAAATCCAAGGAAGCAAAAAGTCATATGGAAGACCTTGACGAAATGTTTCAAATCCTAAGGCGATACCGCATGAAGCTAAATCCACTCAAATATTCATTTGGTGTAGCTTCAGGAAAGTTTCTTGGTTTCATGGTCAACGCCCGGGGCATTGAAGCAAACCCAGCACAAGTGGTTGCCTTGCGAGAAATGCGAGCTCCGCGGACTAAAAAGGAACTTCAGAGTTTGAATGGCAAGGTGGCAGCTTTAAGCCGCTTCATTTCAAAGGCAACGGACAGGTGCATTCCCCTCTTTGATGCATTGAAAAAGGAAAGGAAGAATTTACACTGGACTCCTGAATGCCAGCAAGCATTTGAGGATCTTATCAAGCACATGGAATCACCTCCGATGCTGTCAAAACCAAAAAATGGAGAAAGCCTATTCCTAAATCTTGCAGTATCATCCCATGCTCTCAGCGCAGCCCTCGTCAGGGAAGAAAATAAATTGCAGTGGCCGGTACACTACGTCAGCAAAAGGTTTACCGGGGCAGAGATGAATTATCCGAAGATCGAAAAGCTTGCATATGCTTTGCTTATTGCATCACAGAAGATCAGGCCTTATTTCTAATCTCACTCTATCAAGGTCCTTACAGATCAACCTTTGAAACAAGTGTTGTTTCGTCCAGAAACCTCAGGGAGATTACTAAAATAGAATATTGAGCTCAGTCAGTACGATGTCACTTATCACCCCAGGAAAGCAATAAATGGGCAAGCCCTAGCTGACTTTATTGCCGAGTTCACTGATAGAGGAGAGGAAATGGAAGAAACCAATGAGTTCGTCGCCAGATGGAAGCTTTTCGTTGATGGTGCTAGGAATGAATACTGTGCTGGGGCAGGAATCGTGCTAGAAACTCCAGAAGGACGACATATATGCCGTGCTCTACGATTCGAATTTCTAGTCACAAACAATGAGGCCGAGTATGAAGCTTTGCTCGGAGGATTGAGAGTTGCGAAAGAGTTAAGCCTGAGGAGTTTTTTGATCTTCAGCGATTCACAGTTGATGGTTTCTCAAATCAAAGGTGAATTTGAGACCAAGAGCAGAAATTTTCCAACGTATCTACGCAAAGTCAAAGAGTTTCTTGACAATCTAAAGTACTATTCTATCTCTCATATCCCTAGAGGAGAATATTGGAAAGCCGATTCTTTATCAAAGCTGGCTAGTACCGGAGATCCTCAAATATTCGGCCTAGTTCCAGTTGAAGTTTTATCTAGTTCCAGTGTTGAAGAATCCGATATAGATTGGGTTATAGAGACAGCTGACGACCCATACTCGTGGATGACCCCCATCAAGAATTATATACTCCATGGGACACTTCCTGAAAACCCGAAGGATCGCAAGAAGTTGCTTCGAAAGTCCTGTTTGTATCTCGTTCAGGATGGTCACTTATACAGGAGAGGATATTCAATACCTTTGCTACATGTGTAACAAAGGAGGAATCCAAAGAAATCCTGGCAGAATTACACGGAGGAGATTGTGGCGGACATGTAGGTGGACAAACTCTAGCCAAAAAAGTTCTTCGATATGGCTACTTCTCGCCAGAGGTAAATCTCGACTCTATGGTCTTTGCTAAAAAATGTGACCAACGCCAGAAATTTGCAAAGATTCCGAGAGCTCCATCGACTGAGTTGACACAAATGTTGGGTCCTTGGCCATTCGCTGTCTGGGGCATAGATTTGATTGGAGTATTACCTACGGCAAAATCCGGTTTTAAGTACACCATAGTTGCTGTGGACTATTTCACTAAATGGGCGGAAGCTGAACCACTGGCAACCATCACATCAAGAAAAGTGATCAATTTTTTTTGAAAAACATCATACGCAGATTTGGAATTCCGCAGAAGATCATCACCGACAGTGGCACGCAATTTGAAAGCTATGAGTTCAAAGACTTTTGCGACAAATATCACATTCAGAAAAGCTTCGCAGCAGTTGCCCACCCGCGGGCCAACGGGCAAGTTGAAGCAATCAACAAAATCCTGAAATCCACCATTAAGAAGCGTCTCGAGAAAGCTAAGGGTAACTGGATTGAAGAACTGCCGCTTGCACTATGGGCTTACCGTATGACACATAAAACTGCGATGGGGCATACTCCATTCTCTCTGGCATTTGGATCGGAAGTAATGATACCTGCGGAGTTAGAGGTTCCTATTCACTGCAGAATTCACTTTAACCAGAAAGAGAATGAAAAGTTGCAGCTTGAAGCCCTCGATTTACTCGAAGAAAAAAGGACTGAATCGGAGCTTAGGATAGTCGCCCATCAAAGGAGAATTGCCCGACACTTCAATTAAAAGGTCAGGCACAGAACATTCGAAGTGGGAGACTTAGTGTTAAAGAAGATCAAGACCGCAACAGGAGTTATTGGCCCCAACTGGGAAGGTCCATTTGTCATCGATCAAAAGCTCCTCGACGGCACCTTTAAGCTCAGGACTATAGACGGAATAGAAGTCCCAAGGGCCTGGAACAGTGATCACCTCCGGCGTTATTTCAAATAACTCTTTTGGCTCATATTCCTTTGTGTTTTTCTATGAATATAACGGATACTTTGTATGAAATTACATGAATATGAGTAAAACAACTCTTTTGACTCCTGTCTAAATTATACATCGCATACCTTTGATTATATACTCAAAGATGTTCAGTTATGATTTCTGATTATAGGACATAATTAAAAGGAAAAATTCGCTGGTTCATTCCCCGATGAAAGCCTGGTGTTAGTTCATAGCATAGTCCAAAAGGACAAATTAAGCACATGGATCCATAAAGCACTCCCGTCGAAATACGGCAAGTGAGGAATGTCTCCGTAAAATAAAAAAGAAGAACAAAATACCAAGGCCAATCAGCGGGAGAAACCAATGGAGTAAAATCAAAGAAGACTCGCTAAAATTCCACCAAAGGAGTATCATTCGAGAGGATCGACCTAGGGTTATGGATTTATAACCGAGGCATCTCGATCAACTCAAAGGTCCAACAAAATCAATACCCACTCCATGGAACTAGGCAGACATAGTCTTGAACCCAAAACCTCTCCGGGGGTGCTCAGTCAAATAATATAAAGTCAGTACAAATCTGACCACATTATTACCAAACTGAGTCTTTAACCCAAAACCTCTCCGGGGGTGCTCAGTCAAATAACTTAAAGTCAGTACAAATCTGACCACGTTATTACCAAACTGAGTCTTTAACCCAAAACCTCTCCGGGGGTGCTCAGTCAAATAACTTAAAGTCAGTACAAATCTGACCACGTTATTACCAAACTGAATCTTTAACCCAAAACCTCTCCGGGGGTGCTCAGTCAAATAACTTAAAGTCAGTTCAAATCTGACTACGTTATTACCAAACTGAGTCTTGAACCCAAAACCTCTCCGGGGGTGCTCAGTCAAATAACTTAAAGTCAGTAAAAATCTGACCACGTTATTACCAAACTGAGTCTTTAACCCAAAACCTCTCCGGGGGTTCTCAGTCAAATAACTTAAAGTCAGTACAAATCTGACCACGTTATTACCAAACTGAGTCTTTAACCCAAAACCTCTCCGGGGTTGCTCAGTCAAATAACTTAAAGTCAGTACAAATCTGACTACGTTATTACCAAACTGAGTCTTTAACCCAAAACCTCTCCGGGGGTGCTCAGTCAAATAACTTGAAGTCAGCAAAAAACTGACCACATTATTGCCAAACTGAGTCTTTAACCCAAGACCTCTCCGGGGGCACCCGATCGACTGTAGAAGTCAGTAAACATCTGACCAAATGACGTCACAAATTGGGCAAAAAAACTTCTTCAAGAGGTGCCCACTTATTTCTCAATATCAAGTCCGCCCAAATTTAAAAAATGGGGAATTCCAAATAATACATGTAAAGTTCGTATGAAGAATAAAAAGCTCCAAATGTCACAGTGCAATGATAGACACTTTTAAATTCTGATTACAACTTAAAGCATCTAATGATTAAGTTCATTGCCATTATATCAGGGTTGATACAATCCATTGGTACGGGGGCATATCATATCAGAAAGCCGAAAGTAATTGTTTGATTCTTCGCGTGCCAAAGGATCATTACAACCATATATAATTGAAAAATCCATAGACAATAGAATGTGTAAAGAAACATGTGCAAGTGCGATGGACAGACCAGAATATACGGAAAAAACATGATAACAAGGTTAAAAGTGCAAAAACACAGAACATTGTCACATCACGTTCAAGCACAGGATCAAGTCACAGCATTATCAAGTACAAATTATTCAGAATTCAGAACATTGCAAAGTAGTAAGCGAGGGCTGGTACTCACATATACATCCGGTATGGATAAAGTCTGGTAAACGCAAAACAAGCGAGTCTAAGCCACTACTTCTTCGAACCGCCAGATCTCAATGCAGGTTTGGAAGCAGAACCCTCAGGGGTTGATGAGCTGGTGGTCTTCTTTTTGATAGAACGCTTTCGGTTTTTCCGACCAGTGGAAGAACTGACCTTTTCCCCTTGATTGTCGATCACATCATCGATTGTTTCTTCAGAATCATGGTTGTCTTCTTGGAGGTTGTGGAGGTCTCGATCAAGGTTGGCAATCACGTCAATCCTTTCTTCCTGAGAGCCTGGTTGAGAAAGCATTATGTCCATGGAAGCATCAACAAGTGGGCCTGTATTAAATAAAGGCAAGTCAGTTTCAATGGCGTTCATCACCATGGATGTGTATCCACCGACAAGGGGCAATGGTGAAAGTGAATTCATTGCATAATCATAATGATCCACGAGCTTAAAATGTCCCAAAGGGGGAAAGAGACAATCTAAGTCAAGCATAACTTGGCACATGTCATCTTTACCTAAGGCGGGAGGGTTCGCACTGATTTCATAATCATCAATGTTTATTTCTCCATCCGAATCCTGTTGTCTGTCTTCAGCAGAATTTCCAGCAGTAGGGGAAGGAATCGCAATATCTACACAAGTCGAAAAGCTTGAGATGTCAACGTCATCAGTCAACCTGGTAAAAGTATTATCAACAATAGTACCAGAAGTCTTAGCTCCGGATGATTCACCGTGTTAGCTCTTGAGGAAGTTTCTGCCTTCAGCTAAGGTCTCTCGATCCTCTTTATCCAGTTGATCAAGCTGGAGCTGGCTGTCCTCGGCCCCGTCAGATCGTTTTAATACCTCTTCCCAAACATGAGCAAGAATGTTCCCATAACCCTCTCCTAAGAAACGAAGGCTCCCCCCATACATAACGCTGCAAACATAAAATTCCATGAAGGTTGCCTCGTCCTCTTCCTTAATCTTTCGCGCATTGTCCAAAGCTTCTTGCCTTTCTTTCTCCAAAGTAGAAGTTTTGACAGTTTCAACGGCAAGTTTATCACGAAGAGATATGATTTCCGACTCACGAGCAGATGAAGTCCTGCTTTCCGGGGCTAGCTGAGGTTCAGCATCTTCTTGTGCTTTTAAGGCGTCTTCAGATTGTTTATTTAATACGGCTTCCTTATGTTTAGCAGCTTCGAGTTCCTTATGAAGCCTTTCAATCTCGGATTCCAAATCGTTAACTTTAGAACCCCCTTCTAATGAAGAGATCTAGGTTTCCTGGGCTTTGATGACTTGAATAAGCTGGGCCTTTTCATCCTCCAAGTTTTTGATGCTTTCAATTCGGTGGGTGTTGAGATTCTGAAACTCATAGCCAAGTCGATGCCACGCTGAAAAACGCTTGTCAATGGTTTTACAGATACCATCTAAAAGATCCCTTGCTTTTGCCACATCCTCAATCATGTCCCGTTTGTCTTTGGGGCAGAGATCTACATCAAATTTTATCCCTCTCATATCCCAATCTCCGAATCTGTGAGAAAAAGGAGAACTGGAACCTCCAAGTTCCTTCTCTACGTCAAGTATTTCGCGCGGCCTTGAAATAATGGCTTGAAGCTCGGCCGGGGTTGGAAAGGGAGGGACATATCCTCGCGTACGCTTCTGAGGGATCTCCATGCTCAGATCATCTCCACTTTTTCTCTTTCCCAGAGAACTCTCTTTTTCTCGCCTTGCCTCATCATCCATTGTCCTGAGATGATCATAAAACCATGCTCTTTGCTCTGCAGTTCGCTCATAAGAAGCATGAGAAGAAATTAGGTGATGATCATGCAATCTATGAGGTTGAGATGTCTTGGTTGAAGGAGGGGCTGGCTTAAAGCGTTTCTTCAAGGGATGGGGAAGGTTGGAGGAAGACTGTCTGTTCTTCCGAAAATTGTCGATAAGTGAGAGCGGCCTCAATCCTGCAAAAGTAACAGACTCCTTCAGCATTTGAAAAGTATGTGAGTAAAACAACATGCGAAGTAAGTAGATGAGATTACGACTACGAAAACGAGCTTAATCCTAAAAAACATGCCTAGCAAGCATGTGTCGGGATTTGATCCTAAGTCTACCCTTGCATCCGGCACTGGTTCTGGAATTTCTTGAGGATTGGAATCGGGCTGAACGTTGGGGCTGTGGAACCTGAGGTAGGAGTTTTGTCCTTATTGAGATATTGCACGGTATCTAAGTCAGGAAGTTCACCAAAGGTACCCGTGGAATCTCCATCTTGGGCATTGGGAATAGATGAATCCATAAGAACATCTTCAATGAGTTATCTAAAGCCGTTTCCTCTACCTCAAGCTGTTTACCCTCCCGCTGTACAATTTCCTCTCCGGTGTTTAAAGGAGGCGGGGTTTCTGCAATTTTCTCCGGGATTGCCAAAGTCTCAACCTGTTTTTCAGAGGTGTGTTCATGTTTTTCAGGGGTGCTCACAGGTTTTTTGCTTCCATTACCAGATTGTGTACACTTCTTCATGTATTTCTTGGCTGTCTTCTTCACCGTCAAAGTATGGGATGGGGGAAGCAGGTTGTATAGTCAAAGGAATTCTTCGGAAAGCAAAAACTGTCTACTCCTTTCAGTTTCGCTAACAGATAATAATAACTCCAGAAGATATTTGTTAATATTTGTTTCTTGGTCAGAAGGAGCTTCTGTAAAATGAAGAAAAGTCAGTAAATGATCGTAAAAGGTAAAACAAAATCTTTGTGGATATTTACCTCCTTCGGTCCATTGGCCGAAAAAGTTGTCAGGACATCGCACATAGAAAAATTGATCGGGAAATCCTTTGATACTCTCGAACAAGCCAGTTATGACTCTAGATTGCCTGCTTTCCATAAAGAAAAAGGAAGGATGATCATTCTTCCGTTTCTTAAAAGAGTATAAGGAGCATATATCTTTGAAAGTTGGTTCGTGTTTTATAATTCTCATGAACAACACGTATAAACTCATAAGGATAAAATAGCCATTAGGGTGTAACTGATAAGGAGCAATGGCCAAATTCTTTAGGATCATTTCTATGAAAGGGTTGAAAGGAGGAATCGCTCCACTCTGGAGCATCCCCCGATTAACTGCAACATATCCAGGGGGAGGGTGGTCAGGCAAACCATCTTTTCCAGGGAACTTGACTTCGTCGTCAGATAGGCCATATTGCTTGCACAAGTTAAGATACGAGTCAACTTCAAGCGTCGTCAAGTAGCTATCAACTGGTGTATGAGTAAGAAATCGAGGGCTCGGAAAGTTTTGAATACAATTCATCTTAGTGGTAGCAGTCGAAGATGTTTCAATATTTCGATCAGAGGTCCCAACTTCTCTAGTTGGTGAGGTTCCCTCAACAATTTTGTGAGTCCTTCGTTTGGTCGTCATTTCTACACAAACAAGTATGTTTGAAGAACAAACTACAGGAATATTAATTAAGTTCAAGCAGGGTCGGCCTTGGCAACCTAAGGATCGGTCGCTCTAAAACCAGTCAAGCCCCGGTCGCTCAAAACTGGTAAAGAATCCGATCGCTTTAAACCAGTCAAGCCCCGGTCACTCAAAACTGGTGAAGCCCCCGGTCACTCTAAAACTAGTAAAAATCTGGTCGTACTTAAATGAGTAAAAGCTTCGGTCTCCCAAAGATAACCCCTATTTGGTCGGTAAAAACACCCTTGGGCTGGTCGTCCTATGATTAATTTGCATGCAGTCACAACCTGGTCGGTCAAGATTCAAATCCGTCTGGGTCGGTCGTATCAGGTAAAGCTGATTCAATCTCGAGCGAGCTTGTTCTTGGGTGCACTATAGGTTGGTCAAGCAAAATAAAGCCGAGCAGGTCGGTCTATACACTGATTAATCTGTTTAAACTAGTCGGTTAAACCAAATTGGCTAGAAGGATTATGTAAAGTAGTATCAGATCGACCCAAACCAGTTATTCAAAAAATCGACCAGACTGATCATACATTTAAAAGTAAGCGTGATTATTCAATACAAACATCGTGAAATGATAAATTAAGCAAAAAATTATGCATGCGTCAGCCATTCAAACATATACACAAACATATTGTGATCATCATCGCAACAAAGAAAAACAAGGATCCTCATCTCGAAATCATGATCCACAAACTCAAGTTGAATGCTACATTACTGTCAAACATTTCAGTACACCAAGGGTTTCAGACTCAAGGATTCTACCACAAATCACAATTACACATCAAATCCGATTTGAGCATAGCTCAGCCCAAAGCGAGATCCATTCAAATCCAAAGCAACGATGACAATTACAGCTAAATTAACATCAAGATGAAGATTCATATCTGCAATTAGATCAACTAACTGGCAGAGCTTAGATCGGACTTCCAGAGCTGACTGAAAACTCGAATTCAGGGAGATCGATGTCGGACCAGCGTTGAAGATCGATTCAACGAGAAGCGCGACCGGAGATTAGATCGATTTGAAGGATTGGATTGAATTAAAAGCTTGAATCGAAGAAGCAAGGCGGAGTTGACAAACTATATTTAATGGAGCACCGTCGCCATTAAAGCTGCTCGGAGAAGGTTGGATACGAATGGGGAAGGGCAAGAGACGGAAGTGCTTAAATATAGGGGTTACACCAACAGACCAACCCAGCCCATCCTGAAATAACCGACCCAACGGAAATCCAGTCCACATAAAAACCGACCCCTGCGAATAAAGTTTGAAACCGATCCCTAGTTAAAATTCGATTAATACAATCCATCAACGTATCGGGTAATATTTCGAAGTCCATAATTTTTTCATACAAAATATTATGAAACACCGAGGGGCAAAATGTTATCCACTAAGATCGATATGTATAACTGATGGGTTACTGACGAACTTATACGGGTCGGTTCAGTAACGATTAAGAAGGGGTCGGTTCTCGTAGAGCTCCTAATCGGTCAGAGTCCTTCAGATCATTTCTTCAAGAAGGGTCAGTTGTAATGGACGAAGTCCCTGGTCGTCCTTTTTCTCTTGAAAGCCCTGGTCGTCCTTTTCCTCACAAATTCCAGGTCGTTTTTCTCCCAAGGTCGATCCCATATTTTAGAAGCCAATTCTGTTATGTTCACAGAAGTCTGGTCGGTCCGCATTTCCAGAAGACAGCTCCATTCTTGCTTCTCCTGCTCTTGTCGGTCCGCTTTTGGTTTCAACTTCCTGGTCGTCCGTTTGCGTCTGGTCAGTCCGCTCCGCATCTAAGCTTCCTGGTCATCTTTCCCTTCAACGAGGGCTCCTGTCGGTCAAAACAGTATAAAACAGCTTGACAGCTGGTGACAACTGGCAGTGGCATTCTTGTAAATACCCAAAAATACCGACCAGAACCCTGAATACAAGATTTCAGCCACTCCTCCGCTTATAAATAGCACCCTACCTCCATCATTTTAGGGGGACTTTTCTGGAAAAACGTGGAGGTGCTGCCAAATATCTTTTTGGACTTCTTTAGGCATTCCAACATCTATTCCTCATAATCCAACAAAGATCAATGGAGCATGGAATCATGGCTTCCACAAATGATATATGATAGAGCTTAAGGTCGAAGTCCATGGAAAAAGCTTGGTAATAAGGAGATTTCCTCGCTGTCCAAGATATTTACCATTTTCAGCAATTCAAATGGAAGGATGTGTGTGAGAGAAAGTTTGGTTGAATGTATGAGTGATCTTACCTTGTAAACAACTTGTTGATAATTAAATTCTCTCTTAAAAGTGGACGTAGACCTCCTCAAAGGTCGATGTAACACCTCGTGTATTCTATAACCGTGAAATTCACAAATTAAAGTATAACTAATTTTAAATCAAAGAATTAATGGAAATGGGATACGCCATTTCGTTCGTCTCGGCAAAATACGTGAAATAGAGTCCGAGTTTTCGAAAAACGGAGCCAGTATGACCAAATTATGGCCCGATGAAGTTTCAGAAAATTCAAATTTCGAAAAACAGATTTGAATTTCAGCCCGATCAGAGTAGGCGGGAAAATTCCCGCCCAAACCCACCAGGTCGACCTGGGGGTCGACCCTAGGGTCGACCTGGGGGTCGACCCTAGGGTCGACCTGGGAGTCGACCTAGGTGTCGACCTGCCCCAGGCAGGTCGACTCTAGAGTCGACCTGGGGGTCGACCGGGGAGTCGACCTGGCCCCTGAGCCAGGTCGAACCCAACCCCCCTGGCTGGCCTAGTCTGTGTTTGGTCGATTTTCTGAGCCTTGCCTTGTCACTAGGGCTAGGTGTCAGCTCCTGGTTGGTCTCTCCTTTGAACGAACGGCTATTATTGAACCAAGCTTCATCGATGGTCTAAATCAACTCACAAACTCTATAACAAGGACCTAATACTAACCCTAATTCACATGAACTAAAATGGAGATGAGACCGTCATGCTGCTGAGGAGAGACTGAGGATAGCCGTCAGAAATAGAGAGACAACTAGGAGATAATTCAAAGCTTAAAGCAACGTTAAATCAATCAAAACAACGCCTACAACAAAGGATAGCATCTCCAAATTCAGATTCCTGAATTGAAGATTCGTCATACGTTGTAAGTAGAGTGCTATTCCGATGTGAATTAAATAATTGTGTTGACTTGTGTAAAGAAAGAAATGGAATTGTGGCGATAATAATCTATAATTGTATGTTTCTTTGATGCTAAACGATTTGGGAATATTATGGTATACGATTGGATATTTGCAAGTACGCGATTTGCATTGGAAGTTAACAACGAAATGGAATTGTGGCGATAATAACTTATATTTGTATGTTATTTTGATTCTAAACGATTTGGCAATGCTATGGTGTACGATTGGATTCATACAAGTATATGGTTTATGTTGACAACCACATGTTGTGGAATTTTAATTGGGATTCATGCAAGCATATGATTCATATTGAAAACTACATGTTTGTGGTAGTTATTTACAACACCCATTTGATAATTGCAAGTATATGATTCATGTTGAAAATAACAACTATATGTTGTAATAGTTTATTTGAAATTCATGCAAGTATATGATTTATTGTTATGCCAACATGATGTATAATTCTATGGTCATCTTTAGTGTAATTTGATCCACTTAAGTATTATGATTCATATGAAGGTTATGTTGGAATTGGCATCATAGTTCAAGCATAAAAATCATGATTTTGTGATAGTGACAAAAGCAAGCGTCTTTGTAAGCTTGTATTAATTTTATGAACATGACTAAACTATGTTTGTTATTATGCCTAGTTGAAAACATGTTTTTAGGCTTATGTTGTTATCATAATCATATGATAATATATTTGACACATAAGTTACATTAGAATTACACTAGAATTACATCCCACTTACAAGTTACATAGATAGGATAAAAAGCATGATTATATGAATAGTAGGATTCATGTTCAATTATGTTTATGCCATGACTATATGAATAGAAGGACTCATGTTCAATTATGATTATGCCATAATTATATGATTAGAATGGTTCATGTTTAAGTATTATTTATGGCATGACTACATGAATAGAATGATTCATGTTTCGTTTATACCATGATTATGTGAATAGAATGATTCATGTTCAAGTATTGCTTATATTATATGTTGTTACAATTGCAAGTTCACATATGCTTACCTTATGTTAATTGAATCGTTATGTTGCAAGTTCATGCGTTCACACTCCCCTTTTTATGTTACCTTATAAACACCATGTTATAGCCTCCCCTTTTCATATGGCTAAATTGGGTTTAAGTATTAAACCCAACACACCTTACATTGGAGCGAACGTATAAAACGGGGGTAATGACGTTTGGGCTAAAATATAGAACATATGTGTTGGCATGTTTGACGCATGCCAATAACCTTGAAAAACAATTAAGTGGCATAAATAAATCTTAATCAATAAAGATGAATTTGAATAATGGGCCGCAAATATTTACATATAAAAGGAAAAGAGACAAAATATGTAAATGTAGAAAATACGATGTGTTTGACCCGAGGTTGGATTGAGTTGTGATGTAAACCTGCCCGGAACCGCCCGGCTGTCCAGTAGTCACAACAATACCTATCCAATGTGGGTGGTTAAACACGGAGCCCAATAAGGACCCGAGGTTAGACTGAGTTTTGGCGTAAGACTGCCCGGACCCAACCGGCAACAGGCAGCCACAACAATACCTGTCTAATGTGAGAGGTCAGGGCTTTAATAAGACAATTAAGGCTGAGTCAGGATTGATAGGATTAAGTGAATTAAGACTTAATCAAAATAGAACATGCTAAACTAAATAGGCTGATTGGGGGTTAGGTTTATAAAACACTTAACCAACTTAGCATGTTGGCTAGAAATAGAAAACCTAGTAGCGGGGGACCCTTTTTAGCAGTAACCCTACTAGGTATCATGATACCCTGAAACTAGGCAGGGTGGGGCACGATTACTGGGCTGACTGTAAGAGGTCAAATCGACGGCGGTGGTGCAGCAGTGTAGGTTCTAACGGGGTGCGGGCGTGCACACACTCCGACGCAGAGGAGGCGCTGGACCTGATTGACGTGGGGGAGGTGGTGGCGGTGAGGCGGTGGGGCCTGTAGTGGCGGTGGTGGGTGGTCTGGGTGCTAGGGTTCATGAAATCAAAGATAGAGAGAAGGAGGAGGAAGAGGAGGAGGAGAGGGAGGAGGAGGAGGTGGTGGAGGGTAGCGGCCGGCGGCTGAGCCGATGGAGGAGGGAGGAGCAACGGCGGGTTTGGGGTTGGAGGCCATTTTTGTTCTTTTTTTCTTTTGAAGGAGAAATGAATTTATGAAGAGAGAAAGGGGGAATGAACGATTATATGCTAGTTTCTCGCCTATCATCTGAACGCCGACGATATCCAATTGCCATGGATTTCGGACACGACATAGTAGATGTGAAGACGAGTCCAACAAAACAAGTTTCGTCGAATTCCGAGTTCGTTTGTCCGTCTGTTAAAATTCTCAAAAATGCTCGGATAAGCTCTAAAAATGCGATTTTGGCGCACCGTTTCTTCTTGCACGTTCACATGCTAACCCCAAACATCATGCCCTTTTGGATTTAACCATTATTAGACGATACGAATCCACAAAAAAAACGGAATCGAATTCTTAGGTCGTACCAATAACGTTCCTTTGTAAAATGACTGTCTGTTTTTCCCTAAACTGTTTTAGCTTGCATGGCCACATACTAACTCCGTTCGACGCGCCCTTTGGAACTCAACAATGATTTGTCATTATGAATCCAAAAAAATTTACCTCGTCGAATTCTGAGCTCATATGCAAAATTTCACTTTTTAAGGGGCTAGAATACCATAGCGACTGTTCTGAATTTTCAACTGGACGTAACTTTTAACTCCCGCTATGAAAGTTCAATTTTTCGGATTCATTGGAAAGATATTTTCAAATAGATTCTAATATTTTTGGTTTCTCTAAAATCCGGTTTATTTTGAATCCTGTACATTCATTTGAAGTTTGAAATCAAATTTTCAAACTACCACGCCATTTTCAATTCCTTTTATAATTAAAAATAATTATTTATTTTCTAACGACGATCTATATAAATATATACGTTTTATTTCTATTTAAAATAAATTTCTCATTGTTATTATTTAAAGTAATTCATTTTAAATATTCAAAATTCATCAAAATTGCCAAAATAAAAAATTTAAATTGGCTTGGAATTTCCGGGTTATTCAACAATTTTATTGATTTTTCTGGAATTTAATAATATTTTATTAATATTATTATAGGCCTTTAAAATAGTCATTTTGAAAACAAAGTCCATTTTCAGTGAAATTAGTTTCATTGGAACCGTAACGTTAAATTGTTGTACGGTGTCAAATTTCGGGGCAAACCGATGTCGTATGTGACAACGGTAGCTATATATGCTTAGACATTGTGTATATCGTATAATTAAATTTATTTAATTTAATAGAGAGATATTTGAGTATAACTTGAGTTGACAATCGAACTAAGCCACGAAACCAATTCCGTTGAGTTCGTATCGACGATTAGAGTCAGGATAGGTAAATAGTTTGTTATTTTTAAAGTCCGGGTAATTTGGTGTCCAAAATAGCATTGTGATGCGTATAAAATAGCGTACGAGGGAATGGTATCGTAATGTGATGGAATGTGTGCATTAGATTAGTATTAATTAATTATTATATGATTTCAATTTTCGTATCAATCGGACTTACCATTTGATCATTGCAACGATAAATGCCTTAATAGTTTATATTATTTTGGTCAATTCAAATAGGGGTAACTTTAAAAGAATAAACGACTGGCCAAACGAACTCCGTTTTTTAGGAAATAAATTTCATTGGATCCATAAGGAAAAGATCTAGTATAATTTCAAAGTTTCAAGTTAATTGGATTTATTTTGTGATCATAGAAATTTTAAGTGCGTGATTTTTAGCCTTTGTTTATAACGTACTTTTTACGAATGACCTTAGAATTTAACAAACCTGTCCCATTGCGTCCAGAATATTTTTCTATGCCAAGATTACGAGTTTCTTTGAATTGAGGGTCGAATGTAAGAGTTTTTTCATGTCAATTCTCCGTTAAGTAAATTTATTAATATTTTAATAAACCCTCACCTTATAAATACATGTTAAATGGTCCAACCCTGCAAATTTTACCCCTGTGGTTAACGCCTCCCATAGGAAATGAACGAACGAAACTTCACCCCTTCCCTCCACATTTATCTTTGAATCCTATTATTATTTCCAGAAATGTTCAACTGAAAACATTAATGGCTTGGCATAATACATCGATTGTGCGACGATGATGAACTAGCGTTACTTGTAGGGGTCGGTTTGGTGAGTGGAACGTGCCATGGTCTCGAGCTTTTTGCTGGTGATTAGGTGAACTGGGTGGCGTGGTACTCGAGGCGTTGGTCAATGGTAAAGTGGCGCACCTACCGGTGAACACAGATCGTGGTCCGGTGGGTGTTTGAGGTGGCGGTCGACTGATGGAGTGGATGCGTGATGTTGCCTAGAGGATGGAACAAAGGGGCCGAACATCACATTACAGAAGGAGATGAAGGAACGAGAATGGAGGACCAATTTTGACCAGCCTTATTTCAGAAAAACTAAAGAGATTTACTAATACTAATTAATAATTTAGTTATTGGTGGCGTAAAATCATATGTATAACTGCTAATAGGATTCGAACAAGACATCCACGAGCAGGAAAATGAAGACAGAGCTTTACGGATTTTCCCAATTGCCTGGGTAATCAAAATGAAGTAAATGATTTATTGACCCTTAAGTTTAAACCAAGTAATCAGTGTTTAATAATTATCGTTAAGACCTTAATCAGTTTAAAATTACCCATATTTATATGTTAAACTAGCAGGTACAAAACGATCAAAAAAGGGAGCATGGGTTAATTGTTCAAATGGGAATCACGAGAGGAACTTGGCCTGAGATCTGTTAATTCAAAAAGTGATTAACCTAACTGAATTTGATAATCCTCTAATTAAGCAATTAATTATATTATAAATTATTTAAACCATCCTTTAATGTTTAACTAGGAAAAGGATCAGGAAAATCTTGGCGAGATTTCTGGAATAACTATCACAATTTACAGCAGAGAACAAGAGATTACAATCTGTCGTTTATTCGTAAATAAAAGTAATTAACCATTTAATTAATAAATTAATGGTTAGTTAAGGGAAATAATTATTTCAGTTAACCCTATTATTATTATATTTATGTCTATGATGTTAGAATTGGACCAAACGAAATGCGTTGGAATCGTAATTGAGAACACTACAATTTGGAGCAGTTTGGATAGAGCTGGAAGCTATTAGAATTTTTAATTAAGTTAAATGCTAGTTTAATTTAATTAAAATGAACCGCTTCAAATCAAGGTGAGTTAAAGTCACTTAGTACTTCCCACTTATATTTTATATATGTTGGGTTTTTATTTTTGTGTGATATGTCTGCTAATGGTTGACTATTTGTTAATTTTACATTCATATATTGATTGAACCCGTGGAATTACATGGTTGTTTAATTTCAGTGAAACACCAAATCCTTATTTTAACGGTTGGTCCCAAATAAGGTAACTTAAATTGTTGGTCACGTTTATTAAATAAACGTGTTTAATTTTTTGAATTGTTTGTGCATTGGGTGATGTTAATTAATCATTATTTACAGATATTGAAATTATTAGTCAAATTGAATTGAATAATATTATTTGAAGTAAACTATGTGAATACAAGGAAGTACAAGTTGGAAGGATCCAACCGGATTCCTCAAATATATTAGACGTTAATTATTCACATATTATCATCATATGAACTGTTATGATTAGATGATTGATTGGTTGTTGACCTGAAATTCAACATTTGTTTTGTTTAAACCAATGGGTGATATTGGTTGAGTAATGACAGTATATGGCCTGTAAATCATTCGTTTTCTAAATATTGATCTACCGTTAGGTGAATCGACATAACTGAAGTTATAAAATTTATTTTATAACTGGACATAGATTTTTTTTGAAGTATATTATTTTGAATAAAAGTTATTAAATGGTATTAAATATTTATTATCTGCTATTTAAGTTTATAATTAATTACTAAATGGTTTATAAAGTAAATTTCTGAAGTAAAACAGATTTTTAAGCAGATGAGCAGAAATTAACCTGACAATTAAGGGTTGGATAATTGTTAGTTTTAAGAAACAATTAAATGGAATTATTTAAATTATTTATATTATTAATTAATTTAAAGGTGAGAAATAACTGGAATCAGTTAGCGAAGTAACCGTGTTTTGAGTTGACTAAGTCGACTGTTTTAACTGGGATTGATTATTAAATTATTTTGTTTTGAATTAATTTAATAAAATGGTTTAATAAACAATTGTATTAATTTAAATAAGTTTAAAAAGGGAATTTACTATTTATTCAGTTATTAAAGAAGATAACTACTTGTACAATAGTTAATGATGAAGTAAATTATTATTTTAATTAATAATAATTTAAGTGTAGCTGTAATGAAGTCTAATGGAATTGAGAAAGGAGTTTGTGAACGGGTTTTATATTGAAACCTGAATTTTTATAATGAAGGGATTTTTAAGAGAATATGATAGTTCAAAATAAATGTTTACTTAATATTTAAATTAAGCAAAGTGAATAAAGATAAAAAGTGTTTATATTAAACCAATATTATATATATAAAGTTTATATAAAGAGATGAGGTGTTAAAGCGTTAGTTTCAAATTAACATTACTTAATAATGAGATTAAGTAAAATTCGGGAAATGTAAATAAGATTCTCAAAGTGGAAATGGTTGAATGGATTAGGAGAAGGAAGTGTTAAAAGTGAATTTGGTAAAGAAAAAAGGAATAGGATTTTGTAACAAAAACCCAATTTATAAACGAATTGTTTAAAGAAGGTTAAAAGGTGATGTTTTCGTAAGTAATTACTTAATCAATGAATTAAGTAAAAATAAGTGATATTTAAAAGTAGATATTTTTAAAAGTAAGAAGGTTTTACAAACCATATTTAAATAAAATAGTTTGATGAGATTTGTTTGATATTAAAATAGATATCGGTTTTTGAATTACAACTCATATCTATCTCTAGATAAGAACGTTATTGACCAAGGTTTCAGAGGTAAATAAATACCCCAACTTGAACAACTACAAAATTATCTGAGGATGATATTAGTTGGTAATGGGAAAAAGGTTATGAATAATTTATTATTTCCATATGGGAAATAATAACGAAATGTTAATCGCAGGATTTTTGAATACATAATGTAATTTCCCAAGGTAAGGAAACTAGAAGATTCGAGAATATATATATATATATATATATATATATATATATATATACACATATCATAAAATTTTCGAAGTATAGAAAATAAAAGGAGATGGTGCGGAATTATAACGATACTTTCGACATAAAAGGAAATGACAAATGGAGTTTAGGAATGAGTTTATTATAAAAGAATAAGGGTTGGTTATCGTTTTTAAATAATGAAACAAAGGAGATTTCGTAACGAACGATAATATGAATTCCCATTAAATATAATAAGGAGTGAAAATCTATATTCGTTATATTAAAAGATTTAATAATTTTAAATTAACATTCGTTAATTTTTTTTATAAAAAGGCCAAGTCATGCCAAGTACTGGATCAGTGAGCTCATTTTATTTTCACAATTATTTAATTGATAATTAAATCACCGACTATCAAATCTGACCCATACGATTGTTGGTACGGAAAGATCGGGATCAAAATTTATATTCCAAAACCATTTTGAACTAGAAAATACGTAAAGATATTGATTTAAGATGGAGCAATTGAAGACCGTGGATCTTCATAAGCGGAAGGATTACTTGTTGAATATTTTCTGGTTGTACAGCCGAGATATTCTGTCGTGATTCAGTCGGGATTGAGATTTTGCGGAATGTAAGGAATACTTGCTACTAAATGATAGTGTGATTCCTAGGATGTAGTAGGAGAGTGCCTTCCGTTCATCCTGTTCCCGTATGACTTGTATAGACGGATGTTTGACAGAGTATTTCCAAAGGGGTCGCGAACGTTGATTTCTTCAGACGTACCAAGTTGGTGGCGTAGAAGGGAAACTTCTTTGTCTTAACAACTAGAGTATTTTTATGGAAATAAATCAAGTGATTTCTCAAGGATCAGATGGTGTGGTATTCAAAGTGAATGGAGGTATGTTGTTCTAAAGGATAAGCTTAACCTCTAGCCTCATCAACCAGTAAATGGCACAAAATCGAGTAGGTCGCAAGGCTATGTGGGTCGCACTCATCAAAAGGATATATCATTACCTGATCTGGTGAAATTAAATGCCTTCGATTGTCCCTTTATTTTATATAAATGCTATGGGTTCGGTTGGCTGGCCCCCAACCGTTGTAATTATATATTCGGTACTCTCAAGAGACAGTTAGGGGCCGGTTATATTTTGCCTGGGTTGCAAGATGTTCTTGTTGAACCCCAATGTATTCATCTCCAGAGGTACATTGTGGGGAAGGTGGTCCCATACCTTGCCAGGAAATCCATTCTCCAATAAGCGCCCGTAGTTTTGATTGTATACAATATATGTAGAGCATGAGATGCAAGTGTTCTGCTAGATTGATATTTATTTGTATTTAGACAATTATAATATCAGAATAATATGTTGATTCAAAATGTTTTGGGTTATCGTTAGGTAAAACCCGTCCAATTTTATGTGTGGATTCGGTCTTACGGTTATCCTTTTCTTTCGAAAAGATTTTGACAATAAAATCAAGTTGTGTGATACCCATAAACTTAGTGTGTTTTTCTCACTCTGGTTTACTAGACTGACTCGGTGTTTGTAATGCTTGGGTTAGACGGGGTTGCATAGGTTCAGGTTATCAAATGTTGTGAAGAGACGAGCTGGAAGAGTTCAGACGCATGATACAGATATCATTCCGCTGTGTGATTGTATATGAGGACAGATTATTATAACTGTCCAGATGTGTGATGTACTCTGATGATTGTAAGTATTTTAAAGCTCTCAGTAAAGATTTAATTCCATATTATATTTTGTTCCGCTACGATGTGAGACTTTTTGTTGTGTTTCTTCTTCTTCTATTCTAATATTTCTTTCTTTCTTATCTCACCCTCTAATATTCTTCCTACTAATGTTACAGATTTTTCGTTGTCTGAATGGTCGGCATGTTATACGTTAAATGTATTTACGTCGATTTTTGGAGTCGAAATTCTACTAGGTCGTTACAGTGGTATCAGAGCGAGGTTTAGTAATAACCTTGGATCTATGGCGTATCTCAATAGAGATAGGGCTAGTAATACCCTAGATTAAGTTGAGTGTATATATGAAAGAATGTATTTGTATATTTTATAAAATTGTTTTACATTGCGTTGGTTGATCAGTCCAAATGTTGAGAAGCATTAGATTGGCAATGGAGACAATATTGTATTGTAAAGGGGAAGTGAAATAATTTTACCCGAATTATATTCTTGTATTGAAAATAAACAATTTTATTAAAATATTGAGATATTAGTTTGTTGTCGATTGATTTGGATGGAATTCAAATTAGATTAAAAATTTGAATTGGAACTTAACTAGGTTAAGTGAAATTAAATTAATAATGATATTGAATATAAATTTAATTGATTTGGTTGTGTATTGGGTGTTGATTGTGAATTGTTTGTTATTGGATGGTAGAATGTTTGACTAGAAATAATCAACAATTTAATGAAGCTGAAGAATTATAAAATGAATATATTGCAGTATAATTAAATGGGAATGAAACTGGATATAAATTGAAATTAATGATTTAATCCTGTGTTTGAAAATGAATTGATACTTCATGTTTGATTTTGGAATTGGTGTAGCAAATTTGTTGATTAATGAAATATTATTTAAGATTTCATATATATGTTTTTATATGCTGAACTAAGTTGAGTACAGGTGGCACAAGGTTGTAAGGATTGATATTGACCACGTAGATTTCATGCAAATTGAGTAGTATGCTCAATAACGCTCGTAAAAGGTACGCATATGCGAGAATATAAAATTTTGGCTTTTTTTTGTTTTTCGACTATGTGAGTCGATGTATATATTATTTGTTCTTGCGATATTGCAGATGTCACTCTGTGCAAGGGAGACTCTACCAAATTTTTCTGGGAATTTAAAGAGTTAGAAAATTTTCAAGGTTTTTGGAAATTTATATTGATTTAGTTTACGATTTATAATAAATTGGATTTTAAAGTTATGGGCTTATAACATTTTTCTTACCTTAGTAATTTCGGGAACGAAATTCATTTAAGGGGGGAAGAATGTAATGTCCCGTATTTTTGGTAGTCAAATATTTAATTTAACTTATTATTTTAAATATTGACTTAGAAATATTAATTGATTTTAATATTTAATTCGTTTATTAAAAACGAAGTTGAGCGTTAAATTTATATATAATTTAAAACAAGCTCGGAATGGCGCGGTAGTTCATAATATTGAGTTTTGAACTTCAATTGAGTATACATGATCCATTTTAAATTGAAATTCTATGAAACAAGAAACGTTGGAATCTAGTTGATGATAACTTTCTAATGAAAGAGAAGAATCCATATTTTTGTGTTAGAGAATGGTAGTTATGGACAAATCAAATTTTAAAATAGTCGCTATGGAAATTGCTAATAAAACGATAACGTTTATTAAATAAATTTAAGGATTTTTAATATAATTTGGATACCATTTAACTCGAAAATAATAATACTGGTTGTATACTTTATATTTGAAGTTATAGATATATTCTGTTTGGATATTTACAATAATAATAATTTATTATTATTTTATTGATTTTTCTGGAATTTAATAATATTTTATTAATATTATTATAGGCCTTTAAAATAGCCATTTTGCAAACAGAGTCCGTTTTCGGTGAAATTAGTTTCATTGGAACCATAACGTTAAATTATTGTATGGTGTAAAATTTCAGGGCAAAACGATGTCGTATGTGACAACGATAGCTATAAACGCTCAGACATTGTGTATACCATAAAATTAAATTTATTTGATTTAATAGAGAGATATTTGAGTACAACTTGAGCAAATAATCGAATTAAGCTGCAAAACCAATTCCATTGAGCTCGTATTGAGATTATAGTATGGATAGGTATATAGTTTGTTATTTTTGAAGAACGGGTAATTTGGTGTCCAAAATAGCATTGTGGTGCGTATAAAAATAGTGTACCGGGGAACAATCTCGGAATGCGACGGAATGTATGCCATTGGATTTGTATTAATTAATTATTATAAGATTTCAATTTTTGTATCAATCGGACTTACCATTTGATCATGACAATAATAAACACCTTAATAGTTTATATTATTTTGGTTAATTAAGACAGGGGTAACTTTAAAATAATAAACGACTAGCCAAACGAACTCTGTTTTTAACGAAATAAATTTCATTGGATCCAAAAGGAAAAGGTCTAGTATAATTTTAAAGTTTCAAGTTAACTGGATTTATTTTGTGATCGTAGGAATTTTAAATGCGTGATTTTTAGCTTATGTTTATAAAGGACTTTGAATTTGACGAAACTTGTCCCATTGCATCCAGAATATTTTTCTATGTTAGGATTACGATTTTCATTTCAATTGAGGATCAAATGTGAGCATTTTTGCACGTTCGTTCTCCATTAAGTAAATTTATTAATATTTTAATAAACCCTTATCCTATAAATACATGTTAAATGGTCCAACCCTAAAAAATTATATATGCGGTCAACTAAAATTCCGCCGCCTCCCATAGGAAATGAACGTACAGAAATTTACCCCTTTCCTCCACATTTATCTTCGATTATGATCATTATTTCTAGAAATGTTCAACTGAAAACATGGATGGCTTGGCATGATAATTCGATTGTGCGGCGGTGATGAACTGGCGTTGCTTGTAGGGGTCGGTTTGGTGAGTGGAAGGTGTTGCGATCTCAAGCTTTTTGCTGGCGATTGGGTGAACTGGGTAGCGTGATACTCGAGGAATTGGTCAATGGTAGAGTGGCGCACCTATTGGTGAGCCCATATCATGGTCCGGTGGGTGTTTGAGGCGGCGGGCGGCTGATGGAGTGGATGTGTGTTGTTTCCTAGAGGATGGAACTAAGGGATCGAGCATCACATTACAGAAGGAGACGAAGGAACGAGAACAACATATGGAGGACCAATTTCGACCGGCTTTATTTCAGAAAAACTAAAGTGATTTACTAAGTCTAATTGACGGTTAATAATCTAGTTATTGGTGGGCTAATATCATATGTATAACTGCTGATAGGATTCGAACAGGACAGCAACGAGCAGGAAAATGAAGACAGAGCTTTACAGATTTTCCCGATTGCCTAGGTAATCAAAACGAAGCAAATGATCTGTCGACCCTTAAGTTTAAAACCAAGTAATCAGTGTTTAATAATTATTGTTAAGACGTTAATTAGTTTCAAAATAACCATATTTATATGTAAACCTAGCAGGTATAGACTGGTCGAAAAAGGGAGCATGGGTTATTTGTTCAGAAGGGAATCGTGAGAGTAACTTGGCCTGAGATCTGTTAATTCGAAAAGTGATTAACCTAACCGAGTTTGATAATCCTCTAATTTAACAATTTATTATATTATAAATTATTTAAACCATCCTTTAATGTTTAACCAGAAAAAGGATAGGGAAAATCTTGGCAAGAATTCTAGAATAGCAATCACAATTTACAGCAGGGAACAAGAGATTACAATCTTTCCGTTTAACCATAAATAAAAGTAATTAACTATATAATTAATATATTAATAGTTAATTAAGGGAAATAACCATTTCAATTAACCCTATTATTATATTTATGATTTATGTTTGTGACGTCAGAATTGGACCAAACGAAATGCGTTGGAACCGTAATTGAGAACACTACAGTTTGGAACAGTTTGGATGGAGTCGGAAGCTATTGGAATTTTTAATTAAATTAAACTCTAGTTTAATTTAATTAAAATGAACCGCTTCAAATTAAGGTGAGTTGAACTCACTCAGTACTTTCCACTTATATTTAATATAAATTGGATTTTTATTTTTGTGTGCTATGTTTGTTAATGGTTGACTGTTTGTTAATTTTACATTCATATATTGGTTGAACCCATGGAATTAAATAGTTGTTTAATTTTAGTCAAATACCAAATTGTTGTTTTAACTGTTAATCCCAATTAAGGTAACTTACCTTGTTGGTCACGTTTATTAAATAAACGTGTTTTATTGTTTGAATTGTATGTGTATTGGGTGATGTTAATTAACCGTAATTTACTAATATTGAAATTATCAGTTAAATTGAATTGAATAAAATTATTTGAAGTAACCTTTGTGAATACAGGGAAGTACAGGTTGGAGAGATACAACCGGATTCCTCAAATATGTGAAAACCCGCAACTTCCCCGTAAAGGAAAGCGGTGGATAGTTCGAGAACAAGCCACAACAGAATACATACAAAAGAACATTTCATTGTATATTACAACAATGCACCAGAATACCAGAATATACAGAGTAAAAATGAATATTACACAGAAATATCAGAGATTTAAATTACATTTGAATATATCGCAGCGGAAAATAATACAATACACAACTAGAAGAGATATACGGATACAAAGCTTTCCGGATATCGTTCCAGCTGTAAACCAGGATCCTGTGAATATAAATCTACAAAACCAAAACTACTAGCTGCCCGTGTCAAAATAAGGGCACCCAGAGTTTAGGTTAAAACAATAAACTCCAGGTCAGTCATGTGACTGGTGTGAGAACTAAAACAGTTAATCTTTATTTTTAAAGTTAGGTAAATCAAGTGACCACGCCGTATAACACGGAACGGGTTTCCTCCCAAGAATACCAGTGCATAAAACAAACAGCGCAATGCTAAATAAAGAAAAATGAAGCTGTTATAAGACCCAGTTCCCATCACACAATGCAATCGCAAGCCGGAGGATAGGGTTTTTACCTTATAATAGCCAAGAATGCTTGATACGTTTAAAACAAATCATTTGATACTATAATAAGTGCATAATGTGTAAAACAACTTCAAATCATAAGTATCAATCATAGGCGGCATAAGTGCCCCATCCCACTATGTCGCCATACTAGGCTCTACAAATAAAACCGCAGAATTACGTATTTGGAAAGTGGGTTTCCATCTATGAACCGAGGCAAAAGATAGTCCTCAACCGATTCGAGACAATCTAGCCCATGTCTCAGGAACAGCCGCAACTGCCCCATGGAGCGACAGGGCCGGTCCACCGATGTGGATTATTATGCCTGAACACTACGTTTCCCCGCCCTTTGGGGCGTAAATGAGCCAACGAATGACTCCATCGGACTCGGATCGTCCGATCAAACCGAGGCGCCTCGCAACAGCAACAACCACATAAGTCAAACTCGTCAGGGCGTGTAAAACCACTGACGCCACTTTTTAGCTAGAAGGAAACGCATGCCCTCCCTGAGGTCCGTCTTCCGTTTCTGGTTCATACCGGGTGTGAAACTCGCGAATTCACGTTACACAAAGCTGTGCCACACAGGCTGTGCTTTGATCATCACCACAAGACTTTGCTTTTCAACAGAAGCCTCGATCTATTGCCACTTAGGCATGCCACACAGGCAATTCACTCTATGTGTTTGATATCCATCAGTATATAACCCCTGAGCCCGTATGTCTCAGAGAAGGGCGTTAAGCAAGAGAATAAATTCTCCACCGCCAAACAGATATATATTTAATAGAAATCAATCACACAGACTAAAATCCAATGTCAGACACACAGTCCATTTACAAGTCCGTTCTGGGTCTAAACGAAACCGGAGGCACCTAGTACCCCGCATATCCATCGATCTCCATGTACGTCTGGACGATCACTAACTGTTTCCATCTTCTTGGGTGTACAGCCCAATCAAGATCATCAGTAATCACCCAAACGACGTGAAGACTTCCGGTCTTCGACCACCGTCTTCATCTTCGACTTATCGTCGTATCAGTTATTCAGAATGGGATAAACCCGGTCTTTCCGAATAACTCGCGTATATTTTATAAAAGTGCTACACAAACCCAACATACGCCTCATTCCAATTCATCAGTCACTAATCGCAAATTAATCAAGAGAATAATTCCCCAAATATTAACCCCGAAGGCCGAAACCAACATCAGATCAATATCCAGAAAACCATTCTGCTTGGCTAACCGACAGTTAGTTTCTAAATTTCACATTCATAGGGAAAGATTCCCATTAATTTTGTCAAAGATAAATTCCTTGAATTTATTCTTTAATCTACTTTTGAATTTCGATTCAACTAGTCGGGATTTACGAAACTTACTGAAGTAATCATTTGTTTTAATTTCCCAATCCCAACCTATTCATCCCATGAAGTAAAACTGGTAATACTTCATATCTAACACCACGGTGTTATCGGTAAATTCAATTACCATTTCACGTTCAAATCTAATTAAAGATTTGACTATCGCCTAGAGCAAAACTGGTGATACTCCATCCTCGACCATTTCAATCTAATTAACGATTCATTAAAACTCAACTTAGTTTTAATCGTTAACTGGGTTAAAGAATCCGTATCATTTAAAAACACAGTTCACAATAAACCCAAAATCACCTTCATTAATTATCGGGTTAAAGAACGAGTGTTATTTAAAACACTGTCCACGATAAACCCAAAAATCAATATCAATTCAATTCCAATTAAATATTATTTAATTGGTACACTTCATTAAATCTAAATAAAAAGATTTAATCTTTTCTCAACTGGGTTCAAGAACAGTGTTAGTGAAGACACCATTCACGACAAACCCAAATCACATTTGATATTCAATACAAGGCTCTGAATAGAAAATATACCGGCTTATATTCAATATCAAATTCCACGACTAACAAATGTTGTATTGGAAATAACGATATAAATATATCTTTCAAATTTCCATAACAACACCTGTATAATCACGAATTCCAACATCGAAATATTTCGAAGACAATTTCGATTCAAATCCACTCCAATGCAATCATTGGAAATTCTGATTATTTTTAAAACCCTTTTCAAATTCAATTTATTTATTTAAAAATAAATAAAATTATATTTCTAGTTCAAAACTAGTTCATTTCGATAAAAATCTATTTTTATCTTTTCAAATATGGAGTTTTTCATCCCAATTCTTTCTAAATCATTTCTTATGATTTTACACAAATTATTACTATTTTTAATAATTTTATCAAGGCCCGTACAGTCGATTTCCATCAATGGCCATCGAACTGCACTTATAGCGACCTTTTTCAAATTTGATTTGGACATAATTCCAAATCCAACCGTTAGATTTCTAATTTCTAATATTCGTTAGAAAGCTCTTTTCGATACGAACCCAACGGTTCCGGTTTTAGGAGAATCCGACGGTCGGATCTCCCGTAATGTCCGTTTGAAATAAATGGTCGAAGTTTACGAACTGCCGCGGCGCGGCGCATTCTATTCAGGCCATTATATTATATATATAATATATATAATATATATTTCGTCGATTTCTATTTAAAACGAATTATATAAATAGTTTTAAATTCGTTTCAAAAGCAATTTCAACTTCCATTTCAATTCAAATCAAAATTGAATCCTTCTCTATAAATTCGTTTTAAAATTCATTTCTATTCAATTCAAATTTCAATTCAATTTGAATTCATTTCAATTCGCTTTCAATTAAATTCGAATTCGTTTTCAATTCAATTCATTTCGAAATCGTTTTCAATTCAATTCATTTCGAAATCGTTTTTAATTCAATTCATTTCGAAATCGTTTTCAATTCAATTCATTTCGAAATCGTTTTCAATTCATTTCATTTCAAAATGAATAAAATCGATATAGATATCGTTTACGTCAAAATGGCGTCAATCTAATCAACACGGCTTCATATATTGATATTTTCAAATATTCCATTTCGAATATTTCTATTTCAAATATTTCTATTTTAAAACTGGAATGAGGCCCAATCAATTACCATATAAAGTTAATTATATGGATTTTCATACAACACATGTATAATAGCATTGAAAATTAATCAACCATCAACCAAAGTGCACTACACTGTATAAGCATCAAATATTGATATCTATCGCTTATAACAGCCTGTCAATCAATCGATCGACATATTTAATCAATCAGGATGAGTGAACTTCAAATTTCATCCCAACACCCGTGTGGGGTTTCAAACAATCAAACACAGATTTTATTTGTGCAGTTGGGCGATGTGTGAAATTTATCGTCCCAATCAATGTCCTTCAAATAGGTGTACATAAACAAACCGTCCGGTTTGTAAATGAATATTTATTTATTCACATTCACGTTAAAAATTATTTTTTTAACGATCAAACTATTTTATTCAACCTATGAATTTTCAATTCAGTTCATTCTTTAAATAAAATGATATTTTTATTTTCTAACTTATTTTAGAAAATTTCGGCGGCATAACGGCACGATACTAGAAACAGGACGAGGCCTAGCCTTATCCCCGGTCTAGTGAAGGCCCACGCCATTCACACATCAATCAAAATCACCAAACAATTTTATTCAAATCAAATCATCAACTAATCTATGCAACCAAACAAACAAGTCCATGGTCTGTGGACGATTGTGTCGGGTGCTACTAAGCACCGTCTGCATCCTAGTATATATATATAACTAGAAAAGAAATTGAAAGGTGAGAAACTCTCACCGATAGCTATCCTAGCTCCACGGCACTTCATTGATAGAAATCTTCATCGCTATCGCATCTTCGTCACCTTCGTCGCCCGTAGCCACTACATGTATAGAAATCGAATTTTTAATTCGAAGTTCAGTATATAAAAATCACATTTTTATTTCGAAGTTCAATATATAAAAATCACATTTTTAATTTGAATAAATCTCTTGACTTTTTTTTTAAATGAAAATCTAACAAAAACTAATCTTTATCTTTTTAAAAACTCTAATCTTTATGTTATAAAAATCGCCTTTTCATGTAAAAAAAAAAACTCATATTCTAAACTATAAAAATCCAATCTTGTCAACAAATAAAACCAAATCTTTTCTTCTTTTAAAAATCTGATTTTTATTTATATTGAAAACAACTAATTTCTAATTTTATATAAAGATCATTTCACGTTGTAAAAATACGATCTTTCTCATTAAAAAAAATCATCATTATATATTCAGTTTTATATAAGTAAATAATTAAAGAAACTAAAATAAAATTAAATAAATAAGATTTACCTTAGTTTTGAATGGGGGGGGGGATTGCTGTACGTTGCTGGCGGTGGTCTAGGGGGAGGAGGTGAAGCAGAAGTGGATGGCGGCGGAGGTAGGCGCGTCGCCTGAGGCGAGGGGCGTCGTGGGTGGCAGCGGGGTCAATGGGTTCGGGTTTTGGGCATTGGGGCTATTCGATTTGGGGGTGGGGCTGAACGCGGAGGGAGGAGGATGGAGGGGGTTCGGCGATGAAGAGGGGGCGTCGTGGCGATGGCACGCTCCAGCGGAGGGTGGACGTAGCTGCTCCGCCGCCGTTATTTCTCTCTCTCTCTCTGTTTTTTTTAATTAAGTTTTGATTTTGAAAAAGTGAATGGGGGGGGGGGCAGAGAGGATAAGAAAGGTTTTTATTTATTTATTTATTTAATCATTTAATTTGAAAAGGTTGACTTTTACATATGACCTCGAAACGAGGCCCACCGCCTGTCGTCCATAGCGTTTCACCCCCATTCCGAACACAATGGGATATGTATCGTAGGTTGATTCGATCATTTGAATCAATTTTCGTTGAACTTTCATTTAAATCATTATATTGAATTTTAACCGTACATTTCGAATTACTGGGGTCACATACTAACTAGAAAAATTCCAGAAAAATATTTTCTAGCTTCGAATTGACGATACGGTCCTAACAAAACTAGTTTCGTCGAATTCTGAGACCGTTGGAAAAATGGCCAATTTCCAGTCGATTAAATTCAACTGAAACTGGTCAAACGCGTTTTCCTTTGCCCCGCTCACATATTGATTCGGAACATTATGAAATTTGAAACCTAGCAATAACTTTACATCCCGGACCCAACAAAACTGGTTTCATCGAAATCCGAGGTTGTTTGCAAAATGTCCATTTTTAAGGGCCTAAATTCCATAGCGACTATTCAGAATTTTCAACTGGACATATCTTTTGATTTCCGCTACGAACTTTCAATTTTTCGGATTCGTTGGAAAGATATCATCAATTAGATCCTAATGTTTTTGGTTTCACTAAAATCCGGATTGTTTTACACCCGGTACATTCAATTGAAGTTTGAAATCGAATTATCGAACTACCGCACCGTTTTCAATTCTATTTATAATTATATATAAATATTTATATTCTAACGACGACGTATATAATATATACGTCGAATTATATTCAAAATAAATTTCCCGTCGATATTATTTAAAATAATCTATTTTAAATATAGAAAATTCGCTATAATTGCCAAAATAAAAATTTTAAACTGGCCCAGATTTTCCGGGTTATTACAATCTCCCCCACTTAAAACTTTTCGTCCCCGAAAAGGAACAAAGTCGAAAGTGGTTTGATTAATCAACTCTACGCTCGATCTGGCTTCCATTCTCCAACCTTTCAGTTTCTGAGAATTTTCAAAAATTTCAAAAATTTGGCTAACACCCTAAATTTTCGAAAAATTTCGCCATAACCTCCCTTGCACCGGGAGCATCGGGGAATTTCAAATAGCTTCCCCGGTCCTTCAGATCTCAAAAAGAAAAAGAAAAAGCCAATAGGCTCATAAAATCATCATCACCCAAACAAAACAGTAAATTATGTAGTAAACATGTACCTATTTGTCGGGCAAACAAATTTTATTCTCTGGCTCTAGCCTCCTTGCCATGACCTGTTCAATGCAAGTATATGTATGCACGCAAATGCGACCAAATTTCAATACAATTCATTATTCGATCAAATTAGGCATAATGATTCAAAATTATCAAACAAATAAACAAACAACCTAAACATCAATCAATTATTGAATTAGAGTTTCAAATTGATAACTTTGATACATAGTCAAAAATCAGATTTTTGATGCCAAATCACAACAATAGGCCCTATTTAATTTTGGTTCTCACACCAGTCAATAGGAAATATATAGATATCACACCTTCGAAACACGAATACCAATTCTGATGATGTTCGAACTATCATCAGAATCATTTTCGGGCGACTAGAGTGTGATTCTATATCTATCCAGTATATTAAAATTTCAAATATACGTTTGCAAGGCGTATATGCAAAATCTTTATATACTGGACTGTCCTAATCAATATAAATAAATAATCAAATACGAATAAGTGATTTAGATTTTCAAAACAAAATTTGCTTTCACTTTAAAAATATACTCTTCACACTCGTTCTAGGATACTACTGATCCCATCTCTAACGAGTCATCCTCATTGGATATTACTAATCCAATATCTGATGAATTCTTTCGTATGGTTCTAATGTGTCTTGTTCTCGAGCTCTGTAAACCAAATCTCTGATACCAACTGTGAAAACCCGCAACTTCCCCGTAAAGGAAAGCGGCGGATAGTTCGAGAACAAGCCACAACAGAATACATACAAAAGAACATTTCATTGTATATTACAACAATGCACCAGAATACCAGAATATACAGAGTAAAAATGAATATTACACAGAAATATCAGAGATTTAAATTACATTTGAATATATCGCAGCGGAAAATAATACAATACACAACTAGAAGAGATATACGGATACAAAGCTTTCCGGATATCGTGCCAGCTGTAAACCAGGATCCTGTGAATATAAATCTGCAAAACCAAAACTACTAGCTGCCCGTGTCAAAATAATGGCACCCAGAGTTTAGGTTAAAACAATAAACTCCAGGTCAGTCATGTGACTGGTGTGAGAACTAAAACAGTTAATCTTTATTTTTAAAGTTAGATAAATCAAGGGACCACGCCGTATAACACGGAACGGGTTTCCTCCCAAGAATACCAGTGCATAAAACAAACAGCGCAATGCTAAATAAAGAAAAATGAAGCTGTTATAAGACCCAGTTCCCATCACACAATGCAATCGCAAGCCGGAGGATAGGGTTTTTACCTTATAATAGACAAGAATGCTTGATATGTTTAAAACAAATCATTTGATACTATAATAAGTGCATAGTGTGTAAAACAACTTCAAATCATAAGTATCAATCATAGGCGGCATAAGTGCCCCATCCCACTATGTCGCCATACTAGGCTCTACAAATAAAACCGCAGAATCACGTATTTGGAAATTGGGTTTCCATCTATTAACCGAGGCAAAAGATAGTCCTCAACCGATTCGAGACAATCTAGCCCATGTCTCAGGAACAACCGCAACTGCCCCATGGAGCGACAGGGCCGGTCCACCGATGTGGATTATTATGCCTGAACACTACGTTTCCCCGCCCTTTGGGGCGTAAATGAGCCAACGAATGACTCCATCGGACCCGGATCGTCCGATCAAACCGAGGCGCCTCGCAACAGCAACAACCACATAAGTCAAACTCGTCAGGGCGTGTAAAACCACTGACGCCACTTTTTAGCTAGAAGGAAACGCATGCCCTCCCTGAGGTCCGTCTCCCGTTTCTGGTTCATACCGGGTGTGAAACTCGCGAATTCACGTTACACAAAGCTATGCCACACAGGCTGTGCTTTGATCATCACCACAAGACTTTGCTTTTCAACAGAAGCCTCGATCTATTGCCACTTAGGCATGCCACACAGGCAATTCACTCTATGTGTTTGATATCCATCAGTATATAACCCCTGAGCTCGTATGTCTCAGAGAAGGGCGTTAAGCAAGAGAATAAATTCTCCGCCGCCAAACAGATATATATTTAATAGAAATCAATCACACAGACTAAAATCCAATGTCAGACACACAGTCTATTTACAAGTCCGTTCTGGGTCTGAACGAAACCGGAGGCACCTAGTACCCCGCATATCCATCGATCTCCAAGTACGTCTGGACGATCACTAACTGTTTCCATCTTCTTGGGTGTACAGCCCAATCAAGATCATCAGTAATCACCCAAACGACGTGAAGACTTCCGGTCTTCGACCACCGTCTTCATCTTCGACTTATCGTCGTATCAGTTATTCAGAATGGGATAAACCCGGTCTTTCCGAATAACTCGCGTATATTTTATAAAAGTGCTACACAAACACAACATACGCCTCATTCCAATTCATCAGTCACTAATCGCAAATTAATCAAGAGAATAATTCCCCAAATATTAACCCCGAAGGCCGAAACCAACATCAGATCAATATCCAGAAAACCATTCTGCTTGGCTAACCGACAGTTAGTTTCTAAATTTCACATTCATAGGGAAAGATTCCCATTAATTTTATCAAAGATAAATTCCTTGAATTTATTCTTTAATCTACTTTTGAATTTCGATTCAACTAGTCGGGATTTATGAAACTTACTGAAGTAATCATTTGTTTTAATTTCCCAATCCCAACATATTCATCCCATGAAGTAAAACTGGTAATACTTCATATCTAACACCACGGTGTTATCGGTAAATTCAATTACCATTTCACGTTCAAATCTAATTAAAGATTTGACTATCGCCTGGAGCAAAACTGGTGATACTCCATCCTCGACCATTTCAATCTAATTAAAGATTCATTAAAACTCAACTTAGTTTTAATCGTTAACTGGGTTAAAGAATCCGTGTCATTTAAAAACACAGTTCACAATAAACCCTAAATCACCTTCATTAATTATCGGGTTAAAGAACGAGTGTTATTTAAAACACTGTCCACGATAAACGCAAAAATAATATCAATTCAATTCCAATTAAATATTATTTAATTGGTACACTTCATTAAATCTAAATAAAAAGATTTAATCTTTTCTCAACTGGGTTCAAGAACAGTGTTAGTGAAGACACCATTCACGACAAACCCAAATCACATTTGATATTCAATACAAGGCTCTGAATAGAAAATATACCGGCTTATATTCAATATCAAATTCCACGACTAACAAATGTTGTATTGGAAATAACGATATAAATATATCTTTCAAATTTCCATAACAACACCTGTATAATCACGAATTCCAACATCGAAATATTCCGAAGACAATTTCGATTCAAATCCACTCCAATGCAATCATTGGAAATTCTGGTTATTTTTAAAACCCTTTTCAAATTCAATTTATTTATTTAAAAATAAATAGAATTATATTTCTAGTTCAAAACTAGTTCATTTCGATAAAAATCTATTTTTATCTTTTCAAATATGGAGTTTTTCATCCTAATTCTTTCTAAATCATTTCTTATGATTTTACACAAATTATTACTATTTTTAATAATTTTATCAAGGCCCGTACAGTCGAATTCCATCAATGGCCATCGAACTGCACTTATAGCGACCTTTTTCAAATTTGATTTGGACATAATTCAAAATCCAACCGTTAGATTTCTAATTTCTAATATTCGTTAGAAAGCTCTTTTCGATACGAACCCAACGGTTCCGGTTTTAGGAGAATCCGACGGTCGGATCTCCCGTAATGTTCGTTTGAAATAAATGGTCGAAATTTACGAACTGCCGCGGCGCGGCGCGTTCTATTCAGGCCATTATATCATATATATAATATATATAATATATATTTCGTCGATTTCTATTTAAAACGAATTATATAAATAGTTTTAAATTCGTTTCAAAAGCAATTTCAACTTCCATTTAAATTCAAATCAAAATTGAATCCTTCTCTATAAATTCGTTTTAAAATTCATTTCTATTCAATTCAAATTTCAATTCAATTTGAATTCATTTCAATTCGCTTTCAATTAAATTCGAATTCGTTTTCAATTCAATTCATTTCGAAATCGTTTTCAATTCAATTCATTTCGAAATCGTTTTCAATTCAATTCATTTCAAAATCGTTTTCAATTCATTTCATTTCAAAATGAATAAAATCGATATAAATATCATTTACGTCAAAATGGCGTGAATCTAATCAACATTGCTTCATATATTGATATTTTCAAATATTCCATTTCGAATATTTCTATTTCAAATATTTCTATTTTAAAACTGGAATGAGGCCCAATCAATTACCATATAAAGTTAATTATATGGATTTTCATACAACACATGTATAATAGCATTGAAAATTAATCAACCATCAACCAAAGTGCACTACACTGTATAAGCATCAAATATAGATATCTAACGCTTATAACAGCCTGTCAATCAATCGATCGACATATTTAATCAATCAGGATGAGTGAACTTCAAATTTCATCCCAACACCCGTGTGGGGTTTCAAACAATCAAACACAGATTTTATTTGTGCAGTTGGGCGATGTGTGAAATTTATCGTCCCAATCAATGTCCTTCAAATAGGTGTACATAAAAAAACCGTCCGGTTTGTAAATGAATATTTATTTATTCACAATCACGTTAAAAATTATATTTTTAATGATCAAACTATTTTATTCAACCTATGAATTTTCTATTCAGTTCATTCTTTAAATAAAATGATATTTTTATTTTCTAACTTATTTTAGAAAATTTCGGCGGCATAACGGCACGATACTAGAAACAGGACGAGGCCTAGCCTTATCCCCAGTCTAGTGAAGGCCCACGCCATTCACACATCAATCAAAATCACCAAACAATTTTATTCAAATCAAATCATCAACTAATCTATGCAACCAAACAAACAAGTCCATGGTCTGTGGACGATTGTGTCGGGTGCTACTAAGCACCGTCTGCATCCTAGTATATATATATAACTAGAAAAGAAATTGAAAGGTGAGAAACTCTCACCGATAGCTATCCTAGCTCCACGGCACTTCATTGATAGAAATCTTCATCGCTATCACATCTTCGTCACCTTCGTCGCCCGTAGCCACTACATGTATAGAAATCGAATTTTAAATTCGAAGTTCAATATATAAAAATCACATTTTTAATTTGAATAAATCTCTTGACTTTTTTTTTAAATGAAAATCTAACAAAAACTAATCTTTATCTTTTTTAAAACTCTAATCTTTATGTCATAAAAATCGCCTTTTCATGTAAAAAAAAAACTCATATTTTAAACTATAAAAATCCAATCTTGTCAACAAATAAAACCAAATCTTTTCTTCTTTTAAAAATCTGATTTTTATTTATATTGAAAACAACTAATTTCTAATTTTATAAAAAGATCATTTCACGTTGTAAAAATACGATCTTTCTCATTAAAAAAAATCATCATTATATATTCAGTTTTATATAAGTAAATAATTAAAGAAACTAAAATAAAATTAAATAAATAAGATTTACCTTAGTTTTGAATGGGGGGGGGGGATTGCTGTACGTTGCTGGCGGTGGTCTAGGGGGAGGAGGTGAAGCAGAAGTGGATGGCGGCGGAGGTAGGCGCATCGCCTGAGGCGAGGGGCGTCGTGGGTGGCAGCGGGTTCAATGGGTTCGGGTTTTGGGCATTGGGGCTATTCGATTTGGGGGTGGGGATGAACGCGGAGGGAGGAGGATGGAGGGGGTTCGGCGATGAAGAGGGGGCGTCGTGGCGATGGCACGCTCCAGTGGAGGGTGGACGGAGCTGCTCCGCCGCCGTTACTTCTCTCTCTCTCTTTTTTTATTAAGTTTTGATTTTGAAAAAGTGAACGGGGGGGGGGGGGGGGAGGGGGCAGAGAGGATAAGAAAGGTTTATTTATTTATTTATTTATTTATTTATTTAATCATTTAATTTGAAAAGGTTGACTTTTACATATGACCTCGAAACGAGGCCCACCGCCTGTCGTCCATAGCGTTTCACCCCCATTCCGAACACAATGGGATATGTATCGTAGGTTGATTCGATCATTTGAATCAGTTTTCGTTGAACTTTCATTTAAATCATTATATTGAATTTTAACCGTACATTTCGAATTACTGGGGTCACATACTAACTAGAAAAATTCCAGAAAAATATTTTCTAGCTTCGAATTGACGATACGGTCCTAACAAAACTAGTTTCGTCGAATTCTGAGACCGTTGGAAAAATGGCCAATTTCCAGTCGATTAAATTCAACTGAAACTGGTCAAACGCGTTTTCCTTTGCCCCGCTCACATATTGATTCGGAACATTATGAAATTTGAAACCTAGCAATAACTTTACATCCCGGACCCAACAAAACTGGTTTCATCGAAATCCGAGGTTGTTTGCAAAATGTCCATTTTTAAGGGCCTGAATTCCATAGCGACTATTCAGAATTTTCAACTGGACATATCTTTTGATTTCCGCTGTGAACTTTCAATTTTTCGGATTCGTTGGAAAGATATCATCAATTAGATCCTAATGTTTTTGGTTTCACTAAAATCCGGATTGTTCTACACCCGGTACATTCAATTGAAGTTTGAAATCGAATTATCGAACTACCGCGCCGTTTTCAATTCTATTTATAATTATATATAAATATTTATATTCTAACGACGACGTATATAATATATACGTCGAATTATATTCAAAATAAATTTCCCGTCGATATTATTTAAAATAATCTATTTTAAATATAGAAAATTCGCTATAATTGCCAAAATAAAAATTTTAAACTGGCCCAGATTTTCCGGGTTATTACAAAATATATATTAGAAGCAAATTATTCATATATTATCATCATATGAACTGTTATGTTTGGACGATTGATTGGTTGTTGACCTGAAATTCAACATTTGTTTTGTTTAAACCAATGGGTGATGTTGGTTGAGTAATTGACAGTATTTGGCCGGTAAATCAATCGTTTTCTAAATATTGATCTGCTGTCAGGTGAATCGATAAAACTAAAGTTATAAAATTTATTTTATAACTAGAGATAGATTTTTTATGAAGTATATTATTTTGACTAAAATTCATTATAAGGAATTAAATATTTATTACTTAAGTTTATAATTTATTATTAAATGGTTTATAAAGTAAATTTCTGATGTTAAACAGATTTTTAAGCAAATGAGTAGAAATTAACCTAACAATTAAGGGTTGGATAATTGTTTGTTTTAAGAAACAATTAAATGGAATTATTTAAATTAATTATATTATTAATTAATTTAAAGATGAGAACTAATTGGAATCGGTTGAGTTGACTAAGTCGAACGTTTTAAGTGGGATTGATTATTAAATTATTTTGTTTTGAATTAATTTAAAAATGTTTAAGGAATAATTGTTTTAATTTAAATAAATTTTAAAAAGGAATTTACTATTTATTTAGTTATTAAAGTAGATATGAGACGACCGAACTTCCTCATAAAGGAAAGAACGAACTGAGTTGAGAACATGACAAATCAGAACACAGATATAAGAACATTTCACTATTTATTACAAAAAATTTCATCAAAGTACAAGAATATAACGGAGTTTACAAAAATATTGTACATTTGATAAATACCAGAGATTTAATGATAAATGCAGCGGAAAAATAATACATAGCACAACCGAAAGAAATACATGGATATAGAGCTTTCTGAATATCACTTCAGCTGTAAACCAGGATCCTGTGAATATAATATCTGCAAAACCCAACTACTATCTACCCGTGTGGAAAATAAGGGCATCCATAGGTTAGGTTAAAACAATAAACTCCAGATCAGTCATGTGACTGGTGTGAGAACTAAAACAGTTATTAACCTTTATTTTTAAAGTTAGGTGAATCAAGGGACCACGTCATATAACACGGAACGGGTTTCCTCCCAAGAATACTAGTGCATAAAACAAACGTCACAATGCTAAATAAAGAACAACGAACCTATTATAAGGCCCTGGTTCCATCACACAATGCAACGCAAGCCGGAGGATAGGGTTTTACCTTATAATAGCCAAATAATGCTTGATACGCGAAATTTAATATTTTATAAATTTATTCTTTTATTATTACTTCAAATGCAAATGTATCGATCATAGACAACATAGTGCCCTATACCCCCATGTGTCCATACTAGACTCTACAATTAAAATCGAAACGTCACGTATTGGAAATTGGATTTCCGTCGTGAGTCGAGGCAAGGGATGTACTCCTCGCTGGCTTTGAGACACTCTAGCAAGTGCCTCTGTGTCACACAACGATCCCTTGGATCCTCCAAGACCGGTCCACATATATCAGATTAATTATACCTGAACACACGTTCCCCGATCCTATAGGACCTATCCATTGGCTCCGAAGAGACCGATATACCCGAGCGCCTCGCATTCCAACAACCACACAGGTAAAAAATAATATAAATGTCAGGGCTTGTAAATGATGACACCACCCATGGCTAGAAAGAAATGTCATGTTCTCCTTGGGTCCCATATCCCATTTTTGACTCATACCGAGGTGTGAGGCTCGCGAATTAACGCTATACACAAAGTTATGCCATTTAAGGTCGTGCTTTGATCATCAACTACAAGACTCTGCTTTTCAACAGAAGCCTTAATCATTTGCCACTCAGGCATGTCACACACGCAATTCACGCCATGCGACTGATGTTTATCGATATATAACCTCTGAGCTCGTACGTCTCAGAGAAGGGCGTTAAGAAAAAGAACAAATTCTCTACCGCCAAACCGATATATATTTAATAGAGATCAATTAACACAGAATAAAATCCAATGTTAGACACACAGTCCATTTACAAGTTCATTCTGGGCCTGAATGAAACTGGAGGCACCTTATTCCTTGTCCTATATGTCCAATACAGGAGAGAGAGGTCCTTGCATATTCGTCGATCACCAAGTACGTCTGGACGATCACCACTTATTACCTCGTCTTGGGGGTGCAGCCCAATTAAGACATCAGTAATAATCCAAACGATGTGAAGACCTCCAGTCTTCAACCACCGTCTTCATCATCGACTTATCGTCAAATTAGTTATTCAGAATGGGTATAAACCCAGCCTTTCCGAATAACTCGCGTATATAATAAACAAGTGCTATAAAAAGCAACATATGCCTCATTCCAATTTTGAATATTCTTTTATTTAAATATTCATATCCTTTGGGAAAGGTTCCCGTTAATTTTATCAAAGATAAATTCTTTAAATTTATTCTTTAATCTTCCTTTGGATATCATTCAAACCATATTATGGTTATCCACACTAGTTGGGATTGACGCACCTTATCGAAGTAATCATTTATTTAATTTCCCAATCCCAACCTATTCATCCCATGGAGCAAAACTGGTCATACTCCATATCTAACACCACAATGTTATTGGTAAAATTAATTACCATTTCCCGTTCAATTCTAATTAAAGATTTACCTATTGCTTGGAGCAAAACTGGTGATACTCCACTCTCGATCTTTTCCCAAATTTGATAATTAAAATTATCAATTCACATTTCAATCTAATTAAAGATTCATTAAAAATCCAACTTAGTTTTACTCTTCCTAAAAATTAATGTTAATGATTTTTCAACTTTGGAAACACAAACATGTCGCACCGACAATCTACACCGTACTATTGATTTATGCCGATATATAACCTCTGAGCTCATACGTCTCAGAGAAGGGTGTTAAGAAAGAGAACAAATTCCCCGCCACCAAACAGATATATATTCAGCAGAGATCAACCATACAGTTCGAAATACAATGATAGACATGTAATCCTGCCTTTAATTGGGTTAAAGAACTAATATCATTTAAAACACAGTTCACGATAACCCTAATCACATTCCATTAATTATGGAATCTTCACGGAAAAAGAAATCAATATATAATCGATATCAATTTTCGTATCTAACTAATAATATAAATGGAATAACAACAAAGCCTTTTAAATTCCATATGTATTAATAGTCTTCCTCCACAGAAGTTCACTTCAATTATCATCAAACCGAATTTCATTCAATTCCAATTTAATATATTAAATTGGAAAACTTTACTTTGGAAAATCTCCATTAAATCTTAATAAAAAGATTTATAAATTCCAAATCACATTTCATTGTAAATCGGGTTAAAGAACGAATGTCGTTAAAAACACAGTTCACAATAAACCCCATTTCACATTCCATTTTCAGTCCAACTAAATGGTAATTAATTGGTAATTCTTCTTTAAATCTTAATTAAAAGATTTTTTTTTTCACACTTGGTTTAAGAACAGTGCTACTGAAGACACCATTCCATCAGTCTCTTACCATAAACTAGTAAGAGAACAATTCCCTAATTATTAATCTCGAAGGTCGAAACCAACATCAGATCAATACCCAGGAAACCATTCAACTTAGCTAATCTCCAGTTAGTTTCTAATTTTCTTAACTCCATTGGGTTTAAGAACAGTATTGTTAAAGATATCCTTCACGACAAACCCAAAATCCAATTTGATATTAAATACAAGGCTCTGAATAGAAAATATATCAGCTTATATTCAATATCAAATTCTAAAACCAACAAATATCGTATTGGAATAACAATATATATCATCCAAATTCCTCCACCATAACCGTGTAATCACGGAATCCAATATCGAAATATTCCGAAGATAATTTCGATTCACATCCTTTCCAATTCATATATTGGAAATTCTGGTTATTTTTAAAACCATTTCAGATCCAATTTATTTATTTAAAAATATTGGATTATAATTCTAGTTCATAGCTAGTTCATTTTGATAAAAATATATTTTAATCTTTTCAAATATGGAATTTTTCATCCCAATTTTTTCCAAGTCATTTATTATGATTTTACACAAATTATTAATATTTTTTATAATTGTATCAAGGCACGTACAGTCGATTTCCATAAACGGTCATCGAACTGCACTTACAGCGACCTTTTCCAAATTTTATTTGGACATGATTCCAAATCCAACAGTTAGATTTCAAATCCCTCATATTCGTCGGAAATCTCTTTTTGATACGAATCCATCGGTTCCAGTTTTAGGAGAATCCGACGGTCGGAACTCCCGTAATGTCCGTTCGAAGACACTGATCGAAATTCGAGAACTGCCGTGGCGCAGCAGGTTCTATTCAGGCCATTAAATATATATATTATATATATTTTGTCGATTTCCTTTTAAAACGTATTTTATAAATCGTTTTCAAAATGATTTCAACTTCATATTCAATTTCAAATCAAAATTAAATATTCCATATCATCGATATATATAAAGAATAATATTTTCAAAACATTAGCTTTTGAAATCACTTTCATTTCGATATGCATTATAAAAATGAATAAAATCGATATAAGTATTGTTCATGTCAAAATGGCATTAATCTAATCAACACGGCTTCATATATTTAAATATTTTCGTGCCCATCCCAAATCGCGCATCAAAATAGATTTTGATCTTTTACTGAATATTATTTTTAAAATATTCATTATTTTAAAATATTTGTTTTTTTAAATATTCATTACTTCTGAATTGTAATCAGGCACAATCAATTACAATATAATTTTATTTATATGGATTTCATACAAAAAATGTATGCAACAACAGTGATAAATAATCATCCATCAACTAGAGTGCGTTCTACACTGCATAAGCATTAAATATAAATATTTAACGCTTACAACAGTCTGTCAACCAATCGATTGACATACAACTAAACATTTGGGATTAGTGTACATCAAATATCATCCCAATACCCATGTGGGCTTTCAATCAACAAACACTGATTTCTATTTGTGCAGTTGGGCGATGTGTAAAATATATCGTCCCAATCCATATCAGTCAAATGGGTGTACATAAACAAATCGTTCGATTTGTAAATGAATATTTATTTTATTCATATAGACATTAAAAATTATATTTTTAACGACAAAATATTTTATTTCAACACGACCATTTCACATCACAAACAATTTTCGCAACACAATCAAATCAAACAAGTCGTCCATGGTCTGTGGACAATGGTGTCGGGTGCTGCTAAGCACCGTCTGCATCCTAGTATATATTTTAACTAGAAAATACAATTAAAGTGAGAAGTTCTCACTTTTGGGATCCACTTCGTTAGTTCTACATTGGACGATTGTTTGGATTTGCTCGACATTCGAACTCCATCTTTTCACGCTGTTCATAATAAAAACCCCATTTTTAATATGATGCATATATATTTAAAAATCGCATTTTTATATCGCTATATATATATATATAAAAATCAATTTTTTATACTGCTTCTATATAAATAAATTAAAATCAAATTTTTTATATCGTTAAAAATTGAAACTTTATATGATAAAAATTGAATCTTTACAGTGTTAAAAATCAGATCCTTCCATTTTTAAAAATCAAATTTTTTATTTTTAAAAATCAAATCTTTTTATCGTAAAAAAAAATCCCATTTCTATTCGCATTCATATACATAAACGTCATAGCTTTTATTCGCATTCATATATAGAAATGTCATAGCTTTTATTCGCATTCATATATAGAAAAATCATAACTTTTATTCGCATTCATATATAGAAAAATCATAGCTTTTATTCGCATTCATATATAGAAAGATCATAGCTTTTATTCGCATTAATATATAGAAAAATCATAGCTTTTATTTAAAACTAAAACGTATATAAAACTGATTTTTAAAATATGTTTTTAACTTAAATAAATTCAAATTTAAAAATAAAATAAATAAAAACTCACTTGAGGTTGTTTGGTGGCGGAAAAGGCTCGGGGAAGGGGCTGACGTGGCGTGGGATGCTTCAGAAGGAGGCTGTGGTCAGTGCAGGCGGCGGTGTTGGGGTCAGACGGTGGCTGCGACGCTGGAAGGGGGGTTTGTGATGTGGGTTGTTCAAATCGAGAGAGGGGGGATGGAGAAGCGGCGGGAAGAAGGTGAAGGGCGGTGGTGATGGCGGTCGGAGCGATGCGCCATCGGCGGTGATCGCCAAGGGAGGGCGACGGGTTTTCCATAAGGGGGTGGGCTTTTTCAATTTCTGATTTAGGTTTAGATGTGATGGGGAGAAGATAATATAATATACATATATTTATTTGTTAATTTAATTTCCAACTTGGTTGACTTTTTATTTAAACTCAAAACGAGACCCAACGACTATTGCCAATAGCTAATTATCCCCATTCCGAACACAATGGGATATGTCCCGTAAGCCAATTTGACTGTTACAAACAGTTTTGCTTTAAATTAATATGTAAATCAATATATTCGATTTTAAACGTACATTTCAATTTACCGGGGTTACATATGGTCTCTAAAAATTCCAGAAAAATAAATCTATTTATGTTTTGATGATACGGTCCTAACAAAACTAATTTCGTCGAATTTGGAGACCATTTGAAAAACGATCACTTTTCAGTCGATTAAATTCAAACTGAAATTACCAACGCATTTGAATTCGCCACGCTCACATATTAATTCCAAAAATAATGAAAATTGGAATCTAGCGATAATTTGATATTCATGATCCAACAAAATTGATTTCGTCGAAAACAGAGATAGTTTGCAAAATCGCTATTTTTAAGGGCTATATTTCCAAAGCGACTACTCTGAATTTTCAACTGGTGATAAATTTCTATTCCCGCTATGAAATTTCAATTTTTCGGATTCGTTGGAAAGATATTTTCAAGTAGATTCTAATATTTTTGGTTTCACTACACCCTATTTATTTTGAATCTTGTACATTTGAATCTATTTGAAAATATCTTTCCAACGAATCCAAAAAATTGAAATTTCATAGCGGGGACAAAAAGTTATGCCCAGTTGAAAATTCAGAATAGTCGCTATGGAAAATATAGCCATTAAAAATGGAAATTTTGCCAGATTTATTTTTCTGTAATTTTTAAAGTCCGTATGTGGCCGCGGTGAATTAAAATTGCGTTCAAATTCAATATACATTGAATTATATTTTAATTTAAATTAAAACTGATCTAAACGATAAAATTGGCTAACGGGAGATATCCCATTGCATTCGGAATGGGAGTAATTAGCTGTGGACGACAGTTATTGGGTCTCATTTGGAGTTCAGAGAGTTATACAGATAAGGTTTGAATAAAATAATAATATAAAAATTATATATAACCCTTGGAAATTTAAAACCCTAGGTCAACTCCCTATCATTACTCGTCACGTGGTCAAACCATCTGAAGCGGCCTTCATTTCATTTTCCACAGAAGAAAAATAATAAAAGAAAATCAAATCACCCCGTCACCCCCTCCCCACGTTCGGATCCGCCGCCGCTGGTGGGCCTGCGCCGCTGCGGCAAGCTCCAGTGAGGTCCCCTTCCGTCGCCACCACGCTACCCCCCTCCTTCAAATTTGAGCCCAAAAAATTGCGCCTCCCCTCTGATTTTCCCCCTCCGATGCTGCCAATCAACCTCCTCCCTCTTTGCCCGATTCATAGCGAGTTTTTCTTACTTTAGTTTGTTAATTTAGTTTTTTTTCTATATAAATTAGCATTGAAGTAAAAATCTAATATGTGTGTGTGTGTGTATAGCTATAAGAAAAATATGATTTATATATGTGTATAGCGAATAAAGATTGGATCTATACACATATGATTAGAGAATAAAAATTGAATTCTTATTAAATAAGAAGAGTTATAAAGAATGGATTTTTATATTTGAAAAGTTAAGATTTTTACTCGTGGAAAGTTTTTATTTTTATCGTATGAAAGATTAGATTTTTATTGTATGAAAGATGGGATTTTTATATGTGTGGCTTTGAAATAAAAATGCGATCTTTATATATGTTGTAGTGAAATAAAAATATAATCTTTATATGAAATATCACTGTGTAAAAATATAATTTTTATACATGAAGTGGCAATTTAAAATTGTAATCTTTATTACATAAGTAGCGATATAAAAATAAGATTTATATATATATATAATGGAGTTATAAAAATATGATTTTTATTACATGAATAGCGATGTAAAAATATGTTGTAGTGAAAAGATTTGATTTTTAGTTATATAAAAGTTCGATTTTTAGCGCTATAAGAAAATAGGATTTTTATAAATATAGCGCAATGATAAAAATGTGATTTTTATCCATGTAACGGTGAAATAAAAATGTGATTTTTATTTATGAACAACGTGGAAAGATAGAGTTGGAATGTCGGGTAAATCCAAACCATTGTCCGCTAAAGAATGACGGAGTGAAACCCAAAGGTGAGAACTCCTCATTATAATTTTCTTATACAGTTATTTATTCTATAACTACATATATGATGTAACACATCGTATTTTCTGTGAATATTAAAGTAACAAATTAAAGAATACTTAATTTTAAAAGTGGGAATTAAGCGAAATGGGTTACGCCATTGCGTTCGTCTCGGAATTCTGCTTGAAATAGAGTCCGAGTTTGCGTAAATCGGACACTGTATGAAGAAGTTATAAGCCTTAGAAGTTTGTATACGAGTAGGGGAGAATATATATATATATATATATATATATATATATATATTGGGTTCAGTACTTCCGAAATAGGTCCAAAAAGTCAAAAATGGGTTCAAAATTCAAAATCAGCCAAAAACAGGCTGGGCGGGTAAATTCCCGCTAGAGGATGTCGACCCCCCATAGGGTTATCGACATAGGTGCCGACTCCTCCATAGGTGTGTCGACCCCGGTGACGACTCCCCCCCACGATCTGGGTGAAATACTTCGTTTTGTATCTTGCTGACGAGGCAGTGACGAATTTCTGGGTTGTAGGGTTACGTGGCGACTTCTGATTGGCCTGATGACGCATTCTCTTGGGATGGATGGTTCGGATGGACCACGTGTTAATCTAAAGGCTCTTAATAGTCCTAGACATCTATATATACACTCATAACCCAACCCTAGTTCTATTGCTCAAAGGTTATGGCGTCATCATGCTGTTCATCTCCAAACTAGCCTAGCCGTCATTCTTCAGCCTAAATTCAAGAAGAAAATAGAGAGCCTCAAATCAAATTAGAAGACTAATTTTGCTATAACAACAACGATTCAATTATCTTTTCTTAATCCTAGCAATGTAAGTTCACGTTATTTTCAGATTTGAATACCTGATTGTAATCTTGACATGTAATAAAATGAATCGAAGTCTATGCCTGGTTGTAAGATAATGTTTTCAGATTTATCCCTATCCTTCTATTGAATCTATGCCTTTACGTGCCTTTGTGGTAATTTTTATTGATTAAATCGGGCCTATCTTTGTTGTACATCAGGTTTATAATCCTCTTTGGTTCGTGATGTTACTCTTATGCCTGCGATAATGATTGTATCAATTTATTCAAGAATCTATCTTTGTGATCTAAATCTCTTGTATTAGGTCTGTAGTTATGCCTACTTTTATGCCTATTCTTATTTTATGCTCTTTCTCTCTCTCTTCCCCTATTTCCTTTTTCTTTTATGAACCTGGGTTCCTTCGAACCTAGGCTGAAATCGCGAAATACGAATGATTGGAATACGGGGAATTTTTTGGGTAAATACCAGGCACAATGTATTCAGTGAAATAAATGGGCATAACATATTCGGTGAAATTGTTAGACATAATTCGTAACTTGTGATTCGGGGTATAAATGTTATTGTTGCGAACTTGGGGTAGATTGAAATATTAAATCGAGATTGGACGAAAAATGTAAATTGGAATATTAAATCTAGATTGGGCATAACTATTGGAAGGAACGCTAAGCATAATGTATATTGCGATTTTGGGGCATGACTATTATTGCAAATTTAGGAAGATTGGGTGTAACCTATTTTGAGTAATAACTTGTAATTGAATTTGTTGCGCATAACTTGGGAATTGGAACATGACTAGTTTGTTGAAGTTGGGATAATTAGCATATAAAATCTAGACTTGGACATGTATAATATATATGTAAATTGGTTAAAGATGAACATGCATAACCCGAGGTTAGATTGAGTTGCGGTGTAAGATTGCCCGGAACTTCCCGGAACATCCAGCGACTGCAACAATATAGATCTAATGTGAGAGGTTAGCGCATTAAGCCCAAAACCCGAGGTTAGAATGAGTTTGCGGTAGAAGTCTGCCGGAACCGCCCGACACATCCAGCAACCGCAAACAACAGTTCTAATGTGAGAAGTTAAAGCATTAATGAATGAATTAATTCTAATGAACGGACATGCTAAGAATGGTAATGTTAAGTTAACACAAGAGGGCAACACTTAACCAATATAACATGATTTGTGATAGGGAAACACTTAACCAATGTAACATGACAAATGGTAGGGTTAGGTAGCACAAGAGTGCAATACTTAACCAATATAACATGATGAACGAGTAGGGTTAAGTTAACGGGAAACACTTAACCAATATAACATGATGAACGACTGGGGTTAAGCTAAGGGGAAACACTTAACCAATATAATATGATGAATGAACAGGGTTAAGTTAATAGAAAACACTTAACCAAATACAACATGATGAATGAAAAGGGTTAAGTTAATGAGAAACACTTAACCGACATTGCATGATTTAGGGATGGGTTAAGTTAACTTGAATGGATGGATAATACTTAGCCAATTTTGGGGGGGTATACGAATAGACCCTAGGAAACCCTAGCAACGGGGACCCATTTCAGCAGTAACCCACATAGATGTATCACGGTACCCTGAACTAGGCAGGGTGGGGCACAATTACTGGGCTGATTATAAGCGGTCAAAATAGCGGCAAGGGGTACATTAGTGTAGGTTCCGACAGATTACGGGCATGCACGTACTTCGGAGTGGAAAAAGCAGGCACTGGGTACCATTTGTTATACATTGTGCATCTAGAATCGTGTCGGGTTGCTATCATATGGATTGATACACCTTATGTTGGGACCAGCACAGGGTATCTACACGCAAGAGAAGGCCGATTGGCACAAACACAAGGAAACTTAATACAAGTAAGGAGCCGATCGATTGGGTAGTAAGGGTACATCTAACATCTTCATGGCAATTAGGTTGATTGAGGTAAGAACCTCATACTAGATGTACACCTGAAGGCTACCACAATTGCGGGGTTGGAATCACCTTATTATATAACATGGGATACTAGTTGGGACACTAGTAGGGGATAAAGATCCTTTTTCACAGGATACTAGTTGGGAAACTAGTAGGGAATACAAATCGTTCTATAAAAGACACTAGTTAGGATGCTAGTTGGGTGGTGCAGAGAAAATAGGAAATCGAAGAAAGAACCGAAGTGCATTTAGTGTATCTTACCTTGTCATATCGAGCAATCATCATTTGTTGTCTTGCTATGGTTATTATCATGGTTATGACTGGTATCCGGTTTATTCATGTCATGATGCTTTTACCTATTTACATGATGAAAGTCACTGGACTTACCAGGCTTTATGTCTGTCTCTGTTTTTTTTCGCTCTCTTTTCTTCCTCCCCCCTCCCAAGTTCACAGGGAGGGAATATTACCACTTAGCTCAGTTTTCTTTCCAAGCTCGAAGATAGATGATGTATTGCTTTGGACTCTCCTTTCCATAGCTATGGCTGGCTTATGCTTTATTGGGGAATATCATTGTCATTTCAAGCTTCTTTATTTTTTTAAACAAGCCAGATGCTTTGTTGTATTGGGTATTGGTGTTTTGGTGCTGGAAAACAATCTTTGTACAAGCTGTTTTACCAAATTGTTGTTTTATCAATAAAGTATAGTTTTATTTACTTTCCGCTGTATAAATTTTGTCTGTTTTGTAATTTATCTGTTCTATACACTTATGACGTTCCACTGAAGTTAATGCATCCCCTTTGTGAGTGACCTTAACAGAGGTGGGGTGTTACACGTGGTATCAGAGTAAAGGTTACCAAAACAGATAAAAGATTTTTCAAAAGCATATTTTAAAAGAGGTGTTTTCTAAAACATGTTTTAAAGAAACGTTTTTCAAGAGAAAAGTATTGTTTTTAAAAGGCATATTCCCCAAAGCAATATGCACTATCTTTCGATTCTCTATTTGAATCTCTTCTTCCTTTCTTTTCGCTATAGTTTCATAGGCATACGACACATGTCGAGGGAAAAGTAGTGCCCAACCTCCATCTGTAGCCGCAGTAGTTTCACCTACGGCTAATTTTCTTTTAAGCCTTGTAGGTTGCCATGCAATGGAGGTTGTTTCGAGAGACTAGTCAATAAGCTACAAAAGGATAGTAAGGATGAGAATAATGGAGTTTGGGCTAAGAAGCACAAGCCTAAGTGTAAGAAGCTTGTTGATATGGCTTAATCCACGCAGACGAAGAAAGATGGAAAGAAAGAGGCCAAAGTGAAAGAATCACAAATAAGGGATTGGAATATAAGAAGGGTAGAAGAAATAATAGTTCCCGCAATAAGGGGAAGTGTCTTTTCTGTGGTACAACGGATCATTTAATTGTAGGAAGAAGAAGATAGGTGGTTGTTTTCAGTATGGTGAAGTAGGGCATCTTATCAAGGATTGCCCGAAGGATAAGGATAAGGGGCAAAGGACATAATCTTCGAGAGGAAAATTGCATGCTCTCACTGCTAGTGTACCTAAGAGAGGTAGGAACGTTTCTGTTGAAAGTTTAGTTTTTCTTTTCAATCATCCTGTTAGAACTTTGTTTGGTTCTGGCGCTTCACATTCTTTTCTATCTGCATCCATAGTTGAGTCTCTGCACCTTAGTACTTGTATAGTAGAAGATCCCATTATTCTTTCTATTCCAATTGGTGGTTCAGCTCATTTATCTTTTGTTTGCAAGGATTTGAGAATAGCTATTTTAAGTATCGAGTTTAAGTGTAATGCTTATGTTTTTGGTTTCATGGGTTGATTCTAGGCATGGATTGGTTAGCTAGTCATTGTGAAAGGAGGGTAGTTAGACTTTTGACTTGCCTCGGGAATACCCTTGAGATTTCATGCAATCCTAAGTGATTAGTTCAGCTTAGCTACCTAGAATCACTTGATGCATCTATCGACGATTTGCGATCCATTGGAGTAGTCCATGAGTACGCATATATTTTTGATTAGGTTAGGTGTTTGTCCCCTAAAAACGCGAGGTAGATTTCCGCGTATATCTAGTTGACAATGCAAAGCCAGTTCCATTACTTGTACGACACATGAATCCAATGGAAAGGAAGGTCTCAACGAGCATGTTAAAGAGTTGCTTGAGAAGGGGTTTATTAGGCCAAGTATTTCTGAATGGGGTGCTCTAGTAGTGTTCGCTACTAAGGTGGATGGTTCACTTCGCCTATGCGTGGATTATAGAGAATTAAACAAGATGACTAAAGAAAAATAGGCACCCACTTCCAAGAATAGATTATTTGTTAGACCAGCTAGTAGGTGCGTCTGTTTTCTCCCAACTAGATTTGGCTATAGGGTTTCATCAGCTAAGAGAAGCTGATGACAGTATAGACAATACTGCTTTTAGGACCCCCTAACGGTTTCTTTGAGTGGCTCGTCATGCCATTCGGTTTGATGAATGCACTCGCTTATTTTATTGACTTGATGAGCAGGGTGTTTAGGGAGTTCCTTAATAAGTTTGTAGTCCTTGTGGACAATATCTTGATTTTCTCAAAGAACGAGGAAGAACATGCTTTGCATTTAAGAGAAGTCATGGATACACTTCGAGCACATCAACTTAAGGCGAAGTTCTCCAAAATGTCAATTTTGGAGAGAAAAAGTATGGTTTCTAGGACATGTGGTATCCAAAGAAGGGATAGCAGTAGATCCCGCAAAAGTAGTTGCAGTGCAAGACTGGAAGGTCCCAAGGAATGCAACAGAAGTAAGAAGCTTTCTTGGACTAGCGAGCTAATATAGGAAGTTCATTAAGAACTTTGCAAAGGTATTGGCCCCACTTACTGGATTAACGAAGAAGAATCTAAGCTTTGCTCGGGGTATTAATTGTGATGTTGATTTCCAACGATCGAAGAGGGCTCTTACAACGACACCAATTTTGACTTTTACCTTACGGTAGTAAAAGTTTTAAGGTATACACGGATGCATACTGCATAGGACTAGGTGCCATTTTGATCTAAGAAGGAAGGGTAAGGTCATAGTGGATGCCTTAAGAAGAAAAAGGCTGACTTCAAGTCCTCTTTATGTGAAAAGGAAAAGTTCAGAATATATATCAACCTTTGATTTTAAAACCTTCGGTTAACTTAGTAGTTGGCGTCGCTAGGAGTAAGACCTACGCTTTTGGATCAAATAGGGACTTTACAAAGAAAAGACTCTCAGATAGTTGACGCAATGGATAAGTTAAGTAGAGAAGAAACCTCTAATCACCTTAATAACTACACCTGGTAACATGGTTAGCATCTGTTTATTTTCAAGAGATAATTTTTCCACATGGAATACCCTCTAGTGAATTTTGGAGGACCTTTTGGAAGAACATTTAAGCATGACACAACAAAAGTTGTAGTGTCGAGTATACAAGAAGGACAAGGGGTGGAACGAGAGGCGACAATGAAATGAGTTCCAACTCATATTTTGGAAACATAAATTAAGAAGCTACGCAACCGTGAAGTAAAGACAGTCAGAGCACAATAGAGTGAAGCTCAAGAAGATGCGACTTAGAAGGCTGAAGACTAGATACGCGCATCATACCCTTTTTGAGGATATATCCTTGATCTCTCTTTTTCTGTAAAGTTTATTTGCATGATAGTCTTTATCTTTTATGTATATCCTCTCGGTCCTATCCTCGATCATTAGGTAGAAGCCAATGGATGTAAACATTTGTTTGAGACATGTTACGTTTGGTGGATGCAAGTGGATGTAAGTGTTTGCTAATAGTTGCTCGTGGATGCATATACACACACATTATGCACTAGATTGGCTTAGTCACTTTCATATTGCATATGCATATATGTATTTGTATATAGATTGAAACAAGATCTGTTATCATAAGGATATTGCATTTGTATGAATGATTGGGCACTTATGTAGAAGTTATAAAACACGATTAGGAGTAATTGCATACATGATGGACTCATAGCACTGACATAATTCGCATTAAGGAGGTCAACTGAGTCACTAGACCGCCTGATTTTCCATTAGATAAGGGCATGTACACACACTATGCATATGATCATGAAAGCATTAGAAATCTATTTAAGGACAATGGATGCCTATGATTGATGGTTGAGTAGATGGATGTTGGATGTTAGGATACATTCTTCTTAACTTAGAGATTTCGGGGACGAAATCCTTTATAGGAGGGGAGAATGTAACACACTGTATTTTTTGTGAATATTAAAGTAACGAAATAAAGAATACTTAATTTTAAAAGTGGGAATTAAGCAAAATGGGTTACGCCATTGCGTTCATCTCGGAATTCTGCTTGAAATAGAGTCCGAGTTTGCGTAAATCAGACACTGTATGAAGAAGTTATAAGCCTTAGAAGTTTGTATACATGTAGGGGAGAATATATATATATATATATATATATATATATATATTGGGTTCAGTGCTACAGAAATAGGTCCAGAAAGTCAAAAATGGGTTCGAAATTGAAAATTAGCAAAAACAGGCTGGGCGGGAAAATTCCCGCCAGTGGGTGTCGACCCCCCTTAAGGGGTGTCGACATAGGTGTCGACGCCCCCCCATAGGAGGTGTCGATCCCAATGTCGACCCCCCCAGATCTGGGTGAAATACTTCGTTTTGTATCTGGCTGACGAGGAAGTGACGAATTTCAAAGTCGTAAGGCTACGTGGCGACTTCTGATTGTCCTGATGATGCATTCTGTTGGACTGGATGGTTTAGATGGACCCTATGGTTATCTAAAGGCTCTTAATATTCCTAGACATCTATATATACACTCATAACCCAACCCTAATTCTATTGCTCAAAGGCTATGGCGCTGTCATGCTGTTCATCCCTAAACTAGCCTAGCCGTCATTCTTCAACCTAAATCCAAGAAGAAAATTAGAGAGCCTCAAATCAAATTAGATGACTAGTTTTGCTACAACAACAATGAATCAATTATCTTTTCTTAATCCTAGCAATGTAAGTTCATGTTATTTTCAGATTTGAATACCCGATTGTAATCTTGATATGTAATAAAATGAATCGAAGTTTATGCCTGATTGTAAGATAATCTTTTCAGATTTATCCTTATCCTTCTATTGAATCTATGTCTTTACATACCTTAGAGGTTATTTTTATCGATTAAATCAAGCCTATCTTTGTTGTACATCAGGTTTATAATACTCTTTGGTTCGTGATGTTATTCTTATGCCTGCGATAATGATTGTATCAGTTTATTCAAGAATCTATCTTTGTTGGATCTAAATCTCTTGTATTAGGTTTGTTGTTACATGCCTATTTTTATGCCTATTCTTATTTTATGCTCCTTCTCTCTTTCTTCCCTTATTTCCTTTTTATTTTAAACCTAGATTACCTTCGAACCTAGGCTAAAATCGCGAAATACGAACGATTGTAATATGGGGATTATTTTGGGTAAATATTAGGTACAATTTATTCAGTGAAATAATTGGACATAACATATTCGGTGAAATTGTTGGACATAAATTGTAACTTGTGATTTGGGGTATAAATGTTATTTTTGCGAATTTGGGGTGAATTGAAATATTAAATCTAGATTCAGTGGAAACTGTAAATTGGAATATTAAATCTAGATTGGGCATAACTATTGGTTGGGACGCCAAGCATAATGTATATTGCGATTTTGGGGCATGACTATTATTGCAAATTTGGGAAGATTGGGTGTAACCTATTTTGAGTAATAACTTGTAATTGAATTTGTTGGGCATAACTTGGGAATTGCAACATGACTAGTTTGGTGAATTTGGGATAATTAGCATATAAAATCTAGACTTGGACATGTATAGTATATATGTAAATTGGCTAAATATGAACATGCCTAACCTGATGTTAGATTGAGTTGCGGTGCAAGACTTCCCGGAACTGCTCAGCACATCCAGCGACAGCAACAATATAGATCTAATGTGAGAGGTTAGTGCATTAAGCCCAAAACCTGAGGTTAGAATGAGTTTGCGGTAGAAGTCTTCCCGAAACCGCCCGGCACATCCAGAAACCGTAAACAACAGTTCTAATGTGAGAGGTTGAGGCATTAATGAATGAATTTAATGCTATTGAATGGACATGCTAAGAATGGTAGGGTTAAGTTAACACAAGAAGGTAACACTTAACCAGTATAAGTTGATGTGTGATAGGGCAACTCCAAACCAATGTAACACAAGTGGTAGGGTTAAGTAACACAAGTGGGAAGTACTTAACCAATATAACCTGATGAACGAGTGGGGTTAAGTTAATGGGAAACACTTAACCAATATAACATGGTGAACGAATGGGGTTAAGCTAAGGGGAAACACTTAACCAATATAATATGATGAATGAACAGGGTTAAGTTAATAGAAAACACTTAACCAATTACAACATGATGAATGAGAAGGGTTAAGTTAATGAGAAACACTTAACCGACATTGCATGATTTAGGGATGGGTTAAGTAAACTTGAATGGATGGATAATACTTAGCCAATTTTGGGGGTATACTAATAGACCCTAGGAAACCCTAGTAACGGGGACCCATTTCAGCAGTAACCCACATAGATGTATCACGGTACCCTGAACTAGGCAGGGTGGGGCACAATTACTGGGCTGATTATAAGCAGTCAAAATAGCAGCAAGGGGTACATTAGTGTAGGTTCCGACAGAACACGGGCGTGCACGTACTTCGGAGTGGAAAAAGCGGGCACTGGGTACCAGTAGTTATACACTGTGCATCTTGAATCATGTCGGGTTGCTATCATAGGGATTGATACACCTTATGGTGGGACCAGCACAGGGTATCTACACGCAAGAGAGGGCCGATTGACACAGACACAAGGAAAATTAATACAAGTAGGGAGCCGATCGATAAGTAGTAAGGGTACATCTAACATCTTCATGGCAATTAGGCTGATTGAGGTAAGATCCTCATACTAGATGTACACCTGAAGGCTACCACAATTGCGGGGTTGGGATCACCTTATTATATAACATAGGATACTGGTTGGGACACTAGTAGGGGATACAGATCATTTTTCACAAGATACTACTTGGGACACTAGTAGGGAATACAAATCGTTCTATAAAAGACAGTAGTTAGGATGCTAGTTGGGTGGTGCAGAGAAAATAGGAAATCGGAGAAAGAACCGAAGCGCATTTAGTGTATCTTACCTTGTCATATCTAACAATCATCATTTGTTGTCTTGCTATGGTTATTATCATGGTTATGACTGGTATCCAGTTTATTCATGTCATGATGCTTTTATCTATTTACATAATGAAAGTCACTGGACATACCAGGCTTTATGTCTGACTCTGTTTTGTTTCGCTCTCTTTTCTTCCTCCCCCCCCCCCAAGTTCACAGGGAGGGAATATTACCAATTAGCTTAGTTTTCTTTCCAAGCTTGAAGATAGATGATGTATTGCTTTGGAATCTCCTTTTCGCAGCTATGGTTGGCTCATGCTTTATTGGGGAATATCCTTGTCATTTGAAGCTTCTTTATTTTGTTAAACAAGCGAGATGCTTTGTTGTAATGGGTATTGGTGTTTTGGTGCTGAAAAACAATCTTTGTATAAGCTGTTTTACCAAATTGCTGTTTTATCAATAAAGTATAGTTTTATTTACTTTCTACTGTATAAATTTTGTCTGTTTTGTAATTTATCTATTCTATACACTTATGACGTTCCACTGAAGTTAATGCATTCCCTTTGTGAGTGACCTTAACGGAGGTGGGGTGTTACATATGATTGTTCCCTGTCGTCCACAGACCATGGGCGACTTGTTTGATTGTTTGGTTTGGTTGGTTAGATTATTTGGTTGAATTTGGTTGTGTGGGTGAATTGAATTGATAATAATTGTTATGTGAGTGTGGCGCGAGCCAATATCAGGAGAGGGGTAATGCTAGACATTACCCGATTTTGATATCGCGCCGTTATGCCATCAAAATTTTCTAAAATATTTTAGAATAATAAAAATATTAATTTTATTGTGTAAATGAATTGAATAAATATTTTATTGTTAAAAATGTAATTTTTAGCGTGTATATGAATAAAATAAATATTCATTTACAAATCAGACAATTTGTTTATGTACACCCATTTGACTGATATGGATTGGGATGATAAATTTTACACATCGCCCAACTGGGCAAATAAAATTTGTGTTTGTTGTTTGAAAACCCTACATGGGTATTGGGATGATATATGACATACACTAGTCCCAATAATTAGCTGTATGTTGATCGATTGATTGACAGGCCGTTGTAAGCGTTAAATATTTATATTTAATGCTTATGCCGTGTAGAATGCACTTTGGATGATGGTTCACTGTGTTTGATTGTTGTTATATACATGCATTGTATGAAATCCATATATATATCAAATTATATGGTAATTGACTGTGTCTGATTTCAATTCAGAAAGAATGAATATTTTAAAATAACGAATATTTTAAAATAATGAACATTTTTAAAAATAATATTCAGTAAAAGATCAAAATTTGATTTTGATGTCCGATTTGGGATGGACAAGAGTATATTTAAATAAATAAAGCCGTGTGGATTAGATTAACGCCATTTCGACGTGAACGATATTCATATCGATTTTATTCAATTATTTAAAATGAATATCGAAAAGGAATTGATTTCAAAATCTAAAGTTTTGAAAATATTATCATTTATATATTAATGATATGGAATATTCAATTTTGATTTGAAATTGAATATGAAGTTGAAATCGTTTTGAAAACAAAATTAAAATGATTTGTAAAGTACGTTTTGAAAGGAAATCGACAATATACATATACATATATAATGGCCATAATAGAACGCGCCACGGTAGTTCGCGAGATTCGACCGTTGACTTCGAACGGACATTACAGGAGATCCGACCGTTGGATTCTCCTAAAGCCGAAACCGTTGGGTTCATATCGAAAAGGGCTTTCCAAAGAATATTAGAGATTTGAAATTTAATGGTTGGATTTGGAATTATGTCCAAATCAAATTGGAAAAGATCGTTGTAAGTGCAGTTTGATGGCCGTTTATGGAAATTGACTGTACGTCCTTAATAAAATCATTAAAAATATCAATAATTTGTGCAAAATCATAATAAATGATTTGGAAAGAATTGGGATGAAAAATCCCATATTTCAAAAGATAAAAATATATTTTCATCGAAATGAACTAGTTATGAACTAGAATTATAATCCAATATTTTTAAATAATAAATTGGATTTGAAATGGTTTTTAAAAATAACCAGGATTTCCAATATATAAATTGGAATGGATTTGAATCGAAATTGTCTTCAGAATATTTCGATGTTGGATTTCGTGAATATACAGATATGGTTATGGAAATTTGAAAGATATATTTATATCGTTATTTCCAATACAATATTTGTTGGTTGTAGTATTTAATATTGAATATAAACCAATATATTTTCTATTCAAGGCCTTGTATTTAATATCAAATGGGATTTTGGGTTTGTCGTGAACGGTGCCTTCAGTAACGCTGTTCTTGAACCCCATATGAAGAGAATAAATTTTTAATTAAGATTGTTGGAGTTTCCAATTATATTTAATAATTGGAATAAAATGAAATGTGAATTGGGTTTATCGTGAACTGTGTTTTTAACGACATTCGTTCTTTAGCCCGATTTACAGTGAAATGTGATTTGGAATTTATAAATCTTTTGTTAAGATTTAAAGAAAATTTTCCAAAGTGAAGTTTTCCAATTTAATAAAATAAATTGGAACGAAATGGATTTCGATTTGGTAATAATCGAAGTGGACGTCTGAGGAGGAAGATTGTTGCTATATATGGAATTTAAGAGGCTTTGCCATTATTCCATTTATAGTATCAGTTGGATATGGAAGTTCAGATCGATTATACATGTTGATCTGTATTCCATGAAGTTTCCATTGTTAATGGAATATGATTTTGGGTTTATCGCGAGCTGTGTTTTAAATGACATTGGTTCTTTAACCCAGTTAACGATAAGATTAATTTCTTAACTTTGAATAATCAGTAAATAATGATTTTTGGAAATTAAAACTGAAATAGAGTTTTAATGAATCTTTAAATAGATTGAAAGGTGAATTTGATAACTAAAATTATCAAATTCAAGAAATGATCGAGGATGGAGTACCACTAGTTTCACTCCAGGCGATAGTTAAATCTTTAATTAGATTTGAACGTGAAATGGTAATTGAATTTACCGATAACACCATGGTGTTAGATATGAAGTATTACAGTTTTGCTTCTTGGGATGAACAGGTTGGGATTGGGAAATCAAAACAAATGATTACTTCGGTAAGGTTCGCTAATCCCGACTAGTTTGGATAAACCATAATTTGGTTTGAATAGATATTCAAAGGAAGATTAAAGAATAAATTTAAAGAATTTATCTTTGATAAAATTAATGGGAACCTTTCCCAAAGTAAAAGAATATCTGAATAAAGAAATATTCTGGATTGGAATGAGGCGTATGTTGTGTTTTTATAGCAATTTTTTATTATATACACGAGTTATTTAGAAAGACCGGGTTTATCCTATTCTGAATAACTGATTCGACGATGTGTCGAGGGTGAAGACGGTGGTTGAAGACCGGAGGTCTTCACATCGTTTAAATGATTACTGATGTCTTGATTGGGCTGTACACCCAAGACAAGGTAATAAGTGGTGATATTCCTGACGTACTTGGAGATCGAACGGATATGCGAGGACCTCTCTCCTGTATTGTACATACAGGACGAGGAATAAGGTGCCTCCGGTTTCGTTTATACCCAGAACGAACTTGTAAATGGATGTGTGTCTGAAATTGGATTTCATTCTGTGTGATTGATAAACATCGGTTGCATAACATGAATTGCCTGTGTGGCACACTGAGATGCAAATGATCAAGGCTTCTATTGAAAAGCAGAGTCCTATGGTTGATGATCAAAGCACGGCTTTGATATAGCATAGCTTTGTGTAGCGTTAATTCGCGAGCCTCGCACCCAGGTGTGAACCAGAAATGGGAGAGGACTTCAGGGAGGACATGCGTTTCCTTCGAGCTAGGAGCGGTGTCATCGTTTTGCAAGCCCTGACGTTTTACTTACGTGGATGATGGATAACAAGGCGCCTCGGTTATATCGGTCGTTCTAGAGCCGATGGTTTGGTCGGGATATGACCAGTTTACGCCCCATAAGGCAGGGAAATGCATTGTTCAGGCATCTTAATCCACTCCGTGTGGACCGGCCCTGAAGATCCAAGGCTTGCTTGCACACTTGCCTGAGAGACGGGCTAGGGCATCTCGAAGCGGTAAGGACGATCCCTAGCCTTGGTTCACAGACGGAAATCTAAATTCCAATATGACATTTTGTGGTTTCGATTGTAGAGCCTAGTAGGCGACATAGTGGGATGGGGCACTCATGCCGTCTATAATTGATACATTTATATTTGATGTTGATTTATTCACTTATAGTAATAATAAAAGATGAAATTTCACATACCAAGCATTTTTGGCTATTATAAGGTAAAAATTCTATCCTCCGGCTTGCGTTGCATTGTGTGATGGGACCTGAGTCTTATAGTAGCTTCATTGTTCTTTACTTAGCATTGCGCTGTTAGTTTTTTGCACTGGTATTCTTGGAGGTAAACCCTTTCCGTGTTATACGACGTGGTCTCTTGATTTACCGAACTTTAAAATAAATATTAATAACTATTTTTAGTTCTCACACCAGTCACATTACTAACCCGGAGTTTATTATTTTAACCTAAACTCTGGGTGCCCCTACTTTCCACACGGGCAGTCAGTAGTTTTGGTTTTGCATATTTATACTCACAGGATCCTGGTTTACAGCTGGAATGATATTCAGAAAGCTCTGTATCTGTATATTCCTTTCAATTGTGTTTTGTATTATTTTCCTCTGCATTGTAATTTGTAAATCTCTAATATTTTTCTGATGTATAATATTTATTCATACTCTGTATACACTTGTACTCTGATATAAATTGTTGTAAAAAGGAATGAAATGTTCTTCTGTTTGTGTTCCAATTTGTCGTGCTCTCAAAGCAATCCGTTCTTTCACTTCTCTTCGGAGACCGAGGAAGTTTCGGGTCCTTATAGTGGTATCAGAGCTTTGGCTTACAGAGCTCAGAGAACAAGAGACATTAGAACCAAACGAAAGAATTCATTAGAGATTGGATTAGTAATATCCAATAGAAATGACTCATTAAGATAGGATCAGTAGTATCCTAGAACGAGTGAGAAGAGTGTATTTTTAAAATAAAAATGAAAACAAATTTTGTTTTGAAAATTAAATCCAATATACGTATGTGAATATTTATTTTGTATTAAATTTGGACAATCAAGTATATAAATATTTTGCGTATACGTCTGATCCATGTGTATTCGGAGTTTTAATATACTTGATAGATATAGAATCACACTCTAGTCGCCCGGAGATGATTCTGATGATGGTATGTCATCATCAGCATTTATGTTCGAGTTTCGAAAGTGGGATTTCATATATTTCTAATTGACTGGTGTGAGAACCAAAACTAGATAGGGTTATTTTTGTAAATTGGCATCAAGAACATGATTTTTCGTATATATGTCAAAATTATGAATTTGAAACATTAATTCACTAATTGATTGATGGTTGTGTTGCATGATTATTTGTTATTTAATAAAATCATTATGTGAAAGAACGATACATATAACCAAATTGATCAAATATTGAACTGTATTGAAAATTTGTCGCATTTGTATACATTTACATGCATATATACATTGAACAGGTCATAGCAGGGAAGCTATGCAGAGGAATAGAATTGTTTGCCCGACAAATAGGTACATGTTTATTGTATTTCTTGGGGTTTTTTTGATGATTATATGAGCCGATTGGCTAGCCGCTTGGCTGTTTCTTTTTCTTTTTGATTGGAGAGGCCTATGTGGCGATTTGGGGATTTTTCCGGTGCTCCCATACAAAGGAGGTTATGGCAAATTTTTTTGAAAATTTAGGGTGTTAGCCAAATTTTTAAAAAAGTAGAAATTCTTAGAAACTGAAAAGTTGCAGAATGGAAGCCAAACTGAAAGTTGAGTTGGTTCGTAAAACAACTTTCAGTTCCGTTCCTTTTCGAGGACGAAAACATTTTAAGTGAGAGATTGTAACAACCCGGAAAATCCAAACCAATTTAAAATTTTTATTTTGGTAATTTTAAAGAATTTTGAATATTTAAAATGATCTATTTTAAATAATTATGATGAGAAATTTATTTTGAATTGAATTAGAATGTATATATTTATTTGAATCGATGTTAGAACATAATTATTTATTTTAATTATACAAGGAATTGAAAATGGCGCGGTTGTTTGAAAATTCGATTTCAAATTTCAATTGAATGTTCAGGATTCAAAATAAACCGGATTTTAGCAAAACCAAAAATATTAGAATCTATTTGAAAATATCTTTCCAATGAATCCAGAAAATTGAAATTTCATAGCGGGGATAAAATGTTATGCCCAGTTGAAAATTCAGAATAGTCGCTATGGAAAATATAGCCCTTAAAAATGGAAATTTTGCAAACGACCTCTGTTTTTAACGAAATCAATTTTATTAGATCCGAGATGTCAAATTATGGCTAGATTCCAAAATTTATAATTTTTGGGATTAATATATGAGCGTGGCGATGCGAAGCGTGTTTTGATAGTTTTAGTCAATTTGGATCGACCAGAAAATGACCATTTTTTGAACGGTCTCCAAATTCGACGAAATTAGTTTTGTTAGGACCGTATCTCAAAACACAGCCAGATTTATTTTTATGGATGTGGCCCCAATGAATTAAAATGTGCATTTAAATTTAATATATATTAAATTATATTTCTATTTAAATCAAAACTGATCGAAATGATAAAGTTGGCTAACGGGACATATCCCGTTGCTTTCGGAATGAGGGTAATTAGTTATGGACGACAGTCGTTGGGTCTTGTTTGGAGTTCAGAGCATTATACATATAAGGTTTGAATAAAATAATAATATAAAAAAAATATAACCCTTGGAAATTTAAAACCCTAGGTCAACGCCCAATCATTAGTCCTCACGCGGTCAAACCATCTGAAGCCGACTTCATTTCATTTTCCACGGAAGAAAAAAAATCAAATCACCGCGTTGCCCCCCTTCGCCCGTTCGGATCCGCCGCTGGTGGTGGGCCTGCGCCGCCGCCACCGCGGCAAGCTCTGGCGGGGCCCCCTGCCATCGCCACCACGCCACCCCCTCCTTCAAATTCGAGCCCCAAAAATCGCGCCTCCCCTCTGATTTTCCCCCCTTAGACGCTACCAATCAAACACCTCCCTTTTCGTCCGATTCATAGTGAGTTTTTCTTATTTTAGTTAGTTAATTTAGTTTTTTTTCATATAAATTAGCATTGAAGTAAAAATCTAATATATGTGTATATATAGCTATAAGAAAAATATGATTTATATATGTGTATAGCGAATAAAGATTGGATCTGTACACATATGATTAGCGAATAAAAATTGGAATGTTATTAAATAAGAAGAGTTGTAAATAATGTATTTTTATATTTGAAAAGTTAAGATTTTTACTCATGGAAAGTTTTGATTTTTATCGTATGAAAGATGAAACTATTATCTTATGAAAGATGAGATTTTTATATATGTGGTTTCGAAATAAAAATGCGATCTTTATATATGTTGTAGTGAAATAAAAATACAATCTTTATATGAAATATCATTGTGTAAAAATATTATTTTTTTACTTGAAGTGGCAATATAAAAATGTAATCTTTATTACATAAGTAGCGTTATAAAAATAAGATTTTTATATATATAATGGAGTTATAAAAATATGATTTTTATTACTTGAATAGCTATGTAAAAATATGTTGTAGCGAAAAGATTTGATTTTTAGTTATATAAATAATCGATTTTAGCGCTATAAGAAAATTTTATTTTTATAAATATAGCGAAATGATAAAAATGTGATTTTTATCCATGTAATGGTGAAATAAAAATGTGATTTTTATTTATGAACAGCGTGGAAAGATAGAGTTGGAATGTCGGGTAAATCTAAATCATTGTCCGGTAAAGAATGACGGAGTGAAACTCAAGGGTGAGAACTCCTCATTATAATTTTCTTATACAGTTATTTATTCCATAACTGCATATATGAAGTGTTCCCCGTCGTCCACAGACCATGGATGACTTGTTTGATTGTTTGGTTTGGTTGATTAGATTATTTGGTTGAATTTGGTTTGGGTGAAATGAATTGATTAGAATTATTATGTGTGTATGGCGCGAGCCAATATCGGGAGAGGGGTAATGCTAGACATTACCCGATTTTGATATCGTGCTGTTATGCCGCCAAAATTTTCTAAAATATTTTAGAACAATAAAAATATTATTTTTATTGTGTAAATGAATTGAATAAATAATTTATTGTTAAAAATATAATTTTTAACGTGTATGAATAAAATATATATTCATTTACAAATCGGACAATTTGTTTATGTACACCCATTTGATAGATATGGATTGGTATGATAAATTTTACACATCACCCAACTACACAAATAAAATCTGTGTTTGTTGTTTGAAAACCCCATACGGGTATTGGGATGATATATGACATACACTAGTCCCAATAATTAGCCGCATGTCGATCGATTGATTGACAGGCTGTTGTAAGCGTTAATTATATATATTTAATGCTTATGCAGTGTAGAATGCACTTTGGATGATAGCTGACTCTGTTTGATTGTTGTTGTATATATGTGTTGTAAGAAATCCATGTATATCAAATTATATGGTAATTGACTGTGTCTGATTCCAGTTCAAAAAGAATGAATATTTTAAAATAACGAATATTTTAAAATAATGAATATTTTTAAAAATAACATTCAGTAAAAGATCAAAATTTGATTTTGATGTCCAATTTGGGATGGAAATGAATATATTTAAATGTATAAAGCGGTGTGGATTAGATTAACGCCATTTCGACGTGAACGATATTTATATCGGTTTTATTCATTTTTATAATGAATATCGAAAAGGAATTGATTCCAAATCTAATGTTTTGAAAATATTATCATTTATATATTAATGATATGGAATATTCAATTTGGTTTGAAATTGAATATGAAGTTGAAATCATTTTGAAAATGAATTTAAAACGATTTATAAAATACGTTTTGAAAGGAAATCAACGAAATATATATATATAATAAACATATATAATGGCGGTAAGGATCATCCCTAGCCTTGTTCACACATGGAAATCCAACTTCGAATACGACTTTTTGCGGTTTTGATTGTAGAGCCCAGTATGGCGACATAGTGGGATGGGACACTCATGCCATCTATGATTGAATTTATATTTGAAGTTGATTTCTTCGCTTATAATAATAATAAAAGATGAAATTTAATTTATCAAGCATTTTTGGCTATTATAAGGTAAAAACTCTATCCTCCGGCTTGCGTTGCATTATGTGATGGGACCTGAGTCTTATAATAGCTTCATTGTTCTTTATTTAGCGTTGCGTTGTTAGTTTTTTGCACTGGTATTCTTAGGGATAAACCCGTTCTGTGTTATACAGCGTAGTCCCTTGATTTATCGAACTTTAAAATAAAGATTAATGACTGTTTTAGTTCTCACACCAGTCACATGATTGGCCTGTAGTTTATTGTTTTAATCTAAATTATGGGTGCCCCTATTTTCCACACGGGCAGCCAGTAGTTTTGGTTTTGCAGATTTATACTCACAAGATCCTGGTTTACAGCTGGAATGATATTTGGAAAGCTCTGTATCCGTATATTCCTTTCAGTTGTGTTTTGTATTATTTTCCGCTGCATTGTAATTTGTAAAACTCTGATATTTTTCTGATGTATAATATTTATTCATACTATGTATATTCTTGTACTCTGATATAAATTGTTGTAATAAGAAATGAAATGTTCTTCTGTTTGTGTTTCAATTTTTCGTGTTCTCAAAGCAATCTGTTCTTTCCCTTCTCTTCGGAGACCGAGGAAGTTTTAGGTCCTTACATATGCCATTTAAGGCCGTACTTGGATCATCAACCACAAGACTCTGCTTTTCAACAGCAGCCTTGATCATTTGCCACTCAGGCATGCCACACAAGCAATTCACTCCATGCAATTGATGTCTATCGATATATATAACCTATAAGCTCATACGTCTCAGAGAAGGGAGTTAAGAAAGAGAATAAATTCTCTGCCGCCAAACAGATATATATATATGATAGAGATCAATCAACACAGAATAAAATCCAATGTCAGACACACAGTCCATTTACAAGTTCGTTCTAGATCTGAACGAAACCGGAGGCACCTTATTCCTTGTCATATATGTCCAATACAGGAGAGAGGTCCTCGCATATCCGTCGATCTCCAAGCATGTCTGGACGATCACCACTTATTACCTCGTCTTATGTATACAGCCCAATCAAGACATCAGTAATCATCCAAACAATGTGAAGACCTCCGGTCTTCAACCGTTGTCTTCGTCGTCGACTTATCGTCGAATCAGTTATTCAGAATGGGTATAAACCCGGCCTTTCTGAATAACTCGCGTATGTAATAAACAAGTGCTATAAAAACAACATATGCCTCATTCCAATTCTGAATATTCTTTTATTTAAATATTCATATCCTTTGGGAAAGGTTCCCATTAATTTTATCAAAGATAAATTCTTTAAATTTATTCTTTAATCTTCCTTTGGATATCATTCAAACCATATTAAGGTTTTCCACATAAGTCGGAATTAATGCACCTTACCGAAGTAATCATTTATTTAATTTCCCAATCCCAACCTATTCATCCCATGGAGCAAAACTGGTCATACTCCATATCTTACACGACGGTGTTACTGGTAAAATTAATTACCATTTCCCGTTCAAATCTAATTAAAGATTTACCTATCGCTTGGAGCAAAACTGGTGATACTCCATTCTCGATCATTTCCCAAATTTGATAATTTAAATTATCAGTTCACATTTCAATCTAATTAAAGATTCATTAAAACTCCACTTAGTTTTAATCTTACCAAAAATTAATGTTAATGATTTTTTAACTATGGAAACACAAAAATGCCGCATCGAAAATCTACACCGTACTATTGATTTCTGCCGATATATAACCTTTGATCTTGTACGTCTCAGAGAAGGGTGTTAAGAAAGAGGATAAATTCTCTGCCACCAAACAGATATATATTTAGCAGAGATCAACCATGCAGTTCGAAATACAATGACAGACATGTAATCCTGCCTTTAACTGGGTTAAAGAACTAATGTCATTTAAAACACAGTTCACGATAAACCCAAATCACATTCCATTAATTATGGAATCTTCACGGAAAAACAATTCAATATATAATCGATATCAATTTCCATATCCGACTAAGAATATAAATGGAATAACGACAAAGCCTTTTAAATTCCATATGTATTAACAGTCTTCCTCCACAGAATTTCACTTCGATTATCATCAAATCGAATTCCATTCAATTCCAATTTAATATATTAAATTGTAAAATTTTACATTGGAAAATCTCCATTAAATCTTAATAAAAAGATTTATAAATTCCAAATCACATTTCACTATAAATCGGGTTAAAGAACGAATGTCGCTAAAAACACAGTTCACAATAAACCCCATTTCACATTCCATTTTCTGTTCCAATTAAATGTTAATTAATTGGTAATTCTTCTTTAAATCTTAATTAAAAGATTTATTCTTTTCACAATGGGTTTAAGAACAGTGCTACCGAAGACACCATTCCATCAGTCTCTAACCATAAACTAGTATGGGAACAATTCCCTAAGTATTAATCCCGAAGGCCGAAACCAACATCAGATCAATACCCATGAAACCATTCAACTTAGTTAATCTCCAGTTTGTTTATAATTTTCTTAACTCCATTGGGTTTAAGAACAGTATTGTTAAAGATACCATTCACGACAAACCAAAAATACAATTTGATATTAAATACAAGGCTTTGAATAGAAAAAATATCGGCTTATATTCAATATCAAATTCTGAAACCAACAAATATTGTATTGGAATAACGATATATATATATCTTCCGAATTCCTCCACCATATCCGTATAATCACGAAATCCAATATCGAAATATTCCGAAGTTAATTTCGATTCAAATCCATTCTAATTCATATATTGGAAATTCTGTTTATTTTTAAAACCATTTCAAATCCAAATTATTTATTTAAAAATATTGGATTATAATTCTAGTTCATAACTAGTTCATTTTGATAAAAGTATATTTTTATCTTTTCGAATAGGGAATTTTTCATCCCAATTATTTCCAAATCATTTATTATGATTTTACACAAATTATGATATTTTTAATAATTTTATCAAGACCCTGTGAAATACCCGCAACTTCCCCGTATAGGAAAGCGTCGGATAGTTCGAGAACAAACCACAACAGAACGCATACACCAGAACATTTCATTGTATATAACAACAATGCATCAGATTACAAGAATATACAGAGTATAAAAGAATATTACACAGAAATATCAGAGATTTAAATTACATTTAAATACAACGCAGCGGAAAATAATACAATACACAACTGAAGGAGATATACGGATACAAAGCTTTCCGGATATCGTTCCAGCTGTAAACCAGGATCCTGTGAATATAAATCTGCAAAACCAAAACTACTAGCTGCCCGTGTCAAAATAAGGGCACCCAGAGTTTAGGTTAAAACAATAAACTCCAGGTCAGTCATGTGACTGGTGTGAGAACTAAAACAGTTATTAATCTTTATTTTTAAAGTTAGGTAAATCAAGGGACCACGCCGTATAACACGGAACGGGTTTCCTCCCAAGAATACCAGTGCATAAAACAAACAGCGCAATGCTAAATAAAGAAAAATGAAGCTGTTATAAGACCCAGGTCCTATCACACAATGCAACGCAAGCCGGGGGATAGGGTTTTCCCTTATAACAGCCAAAGAATGCTTGATACGTTTAAAACAAATCATTTGATACTATAATAAGTGCATAGTGTATAAAACAACTTCAAATCATAAGTATCAATCATAGGCGGCGTGGGTACCATATATCATGTCGCCATATATAGGTTTACATATAAAACCGCAAAGTCACGTATTTGGAAATTGGATTTCCGTCTATGAACCGAGGCAAAAGATAGTCCTCAACCGATTCGAGACAATCTAGCCCATGTCTCAGGATCAGAACGCATCAACCCTTTAGATCGTCAGGGCCGGTCCACCGATGTGGATTATTATGCCTGGACAATACGTCTCTCCGCCCTATGGGGCGTAAACGAGCCAACAAATGACTCCATCGGTTCGAGAACGACCGATCAATCCGAGGCGCCTCGCAACAGCAACAACCACATAAGTCAAACTCGTCAGGGCGTGTAAAACCACTGACGCCACTTCTAGCTAGAAAGAAACGCAAGTCCTCCCTGATGTCCTCTCCCGTTTTTGGTTCATACCGGGTGTGAAACTCGCGAAGTAAACGTTACACAAAGCTACGCCACAAAGGCCGTGCTTTGATCACCAACCACAAGACTTTGCTTTTCAACAGAAGCCTTGATCATTTGCATCTTAGCATGCCACACAGGCAAACCATCCTATGCAACCGATATCAGTCACACAGAATGAAATCCGATGTCAGACACACAGTCCATTTACAAGTCCGTTCTGGGTCTGAACGAAACCGGAGGCACCTAGTACCCCGCATATCCATCGATCTCCAAGTACATCTGGACGATCACCAACTGTTTCCATCTTCTTGGGTGTACAGCCCAATCAAGATCATCAGTTATCACCCAAACGACGTGAAGACCTCCGGTCTTCGACCATCGTCTTCATCTTCGACTTATCGTCGTATCAGTTATTCAGAATGGGATAAACCCGGTCTTTCCGAATAACTCGCGTATATTTTAAATAAGTCTTACACAAACACAACATACGCCTCATTCCAATTCATTAGTCACTAACCGTAAATTAATCAAGAGAATAATTTCCCAAATATTAACCCCGAAGGCCGAAACCAACATCAGATCAATATCCAGGAAACCATTCTGCTTGGCTAACCGACAGTTAGTTTCTAAATTTCACATTCATAGGGAAAGATTCCCATTAATTTTATCAAAGATAAATTCCTTGAATTTACTCTTTAATCTACCTTTGAATTTCGATTCAACTAGTCGGGATTAACGAAACTTACCGAAGTAATCATTTGTTTTAATTTCCCAATCCCAACCTATTCATCCCATGAAGTAAAACTGGTAATACTTCATATCTAACACCACGGTGTTATCGGTAAATTCAATTACCATTTCACGTTCAAATCTAATTAAAGATTTAACTATCGCCTGGAGCAAAACTGGTGATACTCCATTTTCGATCATTTCAATCTAATTAAAGATTCATTAAAACTCCACTTAGTTTTAATCTTCGGCTGGGTTAAAGAATCAGTGTCATTTAAAACACGGTTCACGATAAACCCAAAATCACATTCATTAATTATCGGGTTAAAGAACAAGTGTTATTTAAAACACTGTTCACGATAAACCCAAAAATCAATATCGATTAAATTCCAATTAAATGTTATTTAATTGGTACACTTCATTAAATCTGAATAAAAAGATTTAATCTTTTCTTAACTGGGTTCAAGAACAGTGTTAGTGAAGACACCATTCACGACAAACCCAAATCACATTTGATATTCAATACAAGGCTCTGAATAGAAAATATATCGGCTTATATTCAATATCAAATTCTACGACTAACAAATGTCGTATTGGAAATAACGATATAAATATATATCTTTCAAATTTCCATAACAACACCTGTATAATCACGAATTCCAACATCGAAATATTCCGAAGACAATTTCGATTCAAATCCACTCCAATGCAATCATTGGAAATTTTGGTTATTTTCAAAACCCTTTTCAAATTCAATTTATTTATTTAAAAATAAATAGAATTATAATTCTAGTTCAAAACTAGTTCATTTCGATAAAAATCTATTTTTATCTTTTCAAATATGGAGTTTTTCATCTCAAACTTTCACAAATCATTTCTTATGATTTTACACAAATTATTACTATTTTTAATAATTTTATCAAGGCCCGTACAGTCGATTTCCATTAACGGCCATCGAACTGCACTTACAGCGACCTTTTTCGAATTTGATTTGGACATATCTCCAAATCCAACCGTTAGATTTCAAATTTCTAACATTCATTAGAAAGCTCTTTTCGATACGAACCCAACGGTTCCGGTTTTAGGAGAATCCGACGGTCGGATCTCCCGCAATGTCCGTTTGAAATAAATGGTCGAAATTCACGAACTGCCGCGGCGCGGCGCGTTCTATTCAGGCCATTATATTATATATATAATATATATAATATATACTTCATCGATTTCTATTTAAAACGAATTATATAAATAGTTTTAAATTCGTTTCAAAAGCAATTTCAACTTCCCTTTCAATTCAAATCAAAATTGAATTCTTCTTTATAAATTCGTTTCAAAATTCATTTCTATTCAATTCAAATTTCAATTCAATTTGAATTCATTTCAATTCGTTTTCAATTCAATTCATTTCGAAATCGTTTTCAATTCAATTCATTTCGAAATCGTTTTCAATTCAATTTGAATTCGTTTTCAATTCATTTCGAAATCGTTTTCAATTCATTTCATTTCGAAATCGTTTTCAATTCAATTTGAATTCGTTTTCAATTCATTTCATTTCGAAATCGTTTTCAATTCAATTTGAATTCGTTTTCAATTCATTTCATTTCGAAATCGTTTTCAATTCAATTTGAATTCGTTTTCAATTCATTTCATTTCGAAATCGTTTTCAATTCAATTTGAATTCGTTTTCAATTCATTTCATTTCGAAATCGTTTTCAATTCAATTTGAATTCGTTTTCAATTCATTTCATTTCGAAATCGTTTTCAATTCAATTTGAATTCGTTTTCAATTCATTTCAAAATATTCGATTTCAAAATCACTTTTCAATATTCATTTTTAAGATGAATAAAATCGATATAAATATCGTTCACGTCAAAATGGCGTCAATCTAATCAACACGGCTTCATAAATTTCTATTTTCAAATATTCTATTTCAAATATTTCTTTTTCAAAATAGTTGTTATTATCAAAATATTTCGTTCAACACATGACCAATCTCAATGAATGAGTACTGTCAACACATGAACTTTTATTTTATATCGATAAATATGTAAATTTTATTACTAAAATATTCTTTATTTTTCAAATTGGAATGAGGCCCAATCAATTACCATATAAAGTTAATTATATGGATTTTCATACAACACATGTATACTAGCATGGAAAAATAGTCAACCATCAACCAAAGTGCACTACACTGTATAAGCATCAAATATAGATATTCAACGCTTATAACAGCCTGTCAATCAATCGATCGACATATTTAATCAATCAGGATGACTGAACTTCAAATTTCATCCCAACACCCGTGTGGGGTTTCAAACAATCAAACACCTATTTTATTTGTGCTATTGGGCGATGTGTAAAATTTATCGACCCAATCAATATCAGTCAAATCAGTGTATATACAAACAAATCGGCCGATTTGTTTATAACTATTCATTTATTCACATTCACGTTAAAAATTATATTTTTAACGATAAAACATTTTATTTCAACCTATGAATTTCTATTCAATTCATTTACACAATAAAATGATATTTTTATTTTCTAACATATTTTAGAAAATTTCGGCGGCATAACGGCACGATACTAGAAACGGGACAAGGCCTAGCCTTATCCCCGGTCTAGTGAAGGCCCACGCCATTCACATATCAATTTTAATCAATTTCCAATTCAACCAATCAATCAAATCCAAATCAAATAATCTAACCAACTACACAACCAAACAAACAAGTCCATGGTATGTGGACGGGTGTCGGGTGCTTCTAATAAGCACCGTCTGCATCCTAGTATATATATATATAACTAGAAAAATAAATTGAAAGGTGAGAAATTCTCACATATAGCTATCCTAGCTCCACGGCTCTTCATTTGCAGAAGTCTTCGTCGTTTCGCCTTTTTGTCACCTTCGTTGTCCGCTTTCACTACATATGTAAAAATCGAATTTTAACTTCGCTATTCAATATATAAAAATCATATTTTTATTTTGAAGTTCAATATATAAAAATTCTATTTTTATATAAATTAAAAATCCTAACTTTCATAAATTAAAAATCCTAACTTTCATAAATTAAAAATCCTAACTTTCATAAATTAAAAATCCTAACTTTCATAAATTAAAAATCCTAACTTTCATAAATTAAAAATCCTAACTTTCATAAATTAAAAATCCTAACTTTTATAAATTAAAAATAAATAAATAAAAACAGTTTTAAAGTAAAAAAAAAAAAAAACAGCAAACTTACAGGGGGGGCTCGTCGATGCGGCTGAGGCAAGAGGGGGAGGGTGCGGTGGTTGGTCAGGGGGTCGGCGCGAGAAAAGGGGGCTAGGGTTTTAGGGCGTTCGCGTTCTTCGATGCAAGGGGGGGTCGCGGTGGTTTTTCGCATCTGAGGGGGAGTTGGAGGAAGGGAAGAAGGGAGGAAGCGGCGGCTCTGGGGGGGCGAAGTGGCGGCGGTGGTTGGACGGTGGGCGCGCGCCTCCGTCTTCTTCTTTTTTTTTTTTTTTAATTTCTGAAATGAGAATAAGGGGGGGGGTCGGCTGATAAGGAGGAAGGGTTTTATATTTTTTTTATTTAATTATTTAATTCAATTTAAAGTTGACTTTCTATTTTAACTCGAAATCAAGCCCACCGACTGTCGCCCCTAGCTAATTACCCCCATTCCGAACACAATGGGATATGCATCACAGGTTGATTTGATCGTTTGAATCAGTTTCCGTTAAATTTACATTTAAATCACTATATTGAATTTTAAACGTACATTTCAAATTACCGGGGTCACATACTAACTCTAAAAATCCTCGAAAAATATTTTCTAGCTTCGTATTGACGATACGGTCCTAACAAAACTAGTTTCGTCGAATTCTGAGACCGTTTGAAAATTGGCCAATTTCCAGTCGATTAAAATCCACTGAAAATGGTCAAATGCATTTTCCTTTACCACGCTCACATACTGATTCGAAAAATTATGCAATTTGGAATCTAGCAATAACTTAACATCACGGACCCAACAAAACTGGTTTCGTCGAAATCCGAGGTCGTTTGCAAAATGTCCATTTTTAAGGGCTATATATTATATAAAATATATATAAATTCCATAGCGACTATTCTGAATTTTCAACTGGACGTATCTTATCATTTCTAAAGTGAAATCTCAGTTTGTTAACTTCGTTACGAAGATATAGTTATACAGATTCAAATATTTCTTGTTTCGTTCAATTCTGACTTATATTGAATTCTGTATATTCATTTGAAATTAGAAATCGAATTTTCGAACTACCGCGCCATTTTCAATTCCTTTTATAATTATATATAATTATATATATTCTAACGACGACGCGTATAATATATACGTTCGAATTCTATTCAAATAAATTTCTCGTCGATATTATTTAAAATAATTCATTTTAAATAATCAAAATTCGCTAAAATCGCCAAAAAATAAAAATTTTAAACTGGCCCAGATTTTACGGGTTGTTACAGACCCGTACAGTCGATTTCCATAAACGGTCATCGAACTGCACTTACAACGACTTTTTCCAAATTTTATTTGGACATAATTCCAAATCCAACCATTAAATTTCAAATCCCTTATGTTCGTCGGAAAGCTCTTTTCGATACGAATCCAATGGTTCCAGTATTAGGAGAATCCGACTATCGGATCTCCCGTAATGTCCGTACGAAGTCAATGATCGAAATTCGCGAACTGCTGCGGTGCGGGGCGTTCTATTCAAGCCATTAAGTATAAATATAATATATATATTATATATATATATATTTCATCAATTTCCTTTTAAAACATATTTCATAAATCATTTTCAAAATGATTTCAACTTCATATTTAATTTCAAATCAAAATTGAATATTCCATGTCATCGATATACATAAATGATAATATTTTCAAAACATTAGAATTTGAAATCACTTTCATTTCGATATTCATTATAAAAATGAATAAAATTGATATAAATATCGTTCACGTCAAGATAGCGTTAATCTAATCAACACAGCTTCATATTTTTAAATATTTTCGTGCCCATCCCAAATCGGACATCAAAATTAGATTTCGATCTTTTATTGAATATTATTTTTAAAATATTCATTATTTAAAATTATTTGTTATTTAATAATATTCATTCCTTCTGAATTGGAATCAGGCACGGCCAATTACCATATAATTTTATTTATTTGGATTTCATACAGAACATGCATACAACAACAGTGGTAAATAATCATCCATCAACCAGAGTGCGTTCTACACTGCATAAGCATTAAATATAAATATTTAACGCTTACAACAGTCTGTCAACCAATCGATTGACGTACAACTAAACAATTGGGATAAACGTATGTCAAATATCATCCCAATACCCGTGTGGGGTTTCAATCAACAAACACTGATTTTTATTTGGCCAGTTGGGCGATGTGTAAAATATATCGTCCCAATCCATATCAGTCAAATGGGTGTACATAAACAAATCATTCGATTTGTAAATGAATATTTATTTTATTCATATAGACATTAAAAATTATATTTTTAATGATAAAATATTTTATCTCAACATGTGAATATTTTATACAGTCCATTTCACATCACAAACAATTTTCACAACACAACCAAATCAAACAAGTCGTCCATGGTCTGTGGACGATGGTGTCGGGTGCTGCTAAGCACCATCTGCATCCTAGTATATATTTTAACTAGAAAATACAACTAAAGTGAGAAGTTCTCACTTTTGGGATCCACTCCGTCAGTTCTACATTGGACGATGGTTTGGATTTGCCCGACATTCCAACTCCAACTTTTCACGCTGTCCATAATAAAAACCCCATTTTTAATATGATGCATATATATTTAAAAATCATGTTTTTATATTGCCATATGTATAAATCAATTTTTTATAATACTTCCATATAAATAAAAAAAATCAAATTTTTATATCGCTGAAAATCGAACCTTTATATAATAAAAATCGAATCTTTACATTGTTAAAAATCAGATCCTTCCATTTTTAAAAATTAAATCTTTTATTTATAAAAATCAAATCTTTTTATTGTACAAAAAAAATTCCCATTTCTATTCGCATTCATATACATAAAAATCATAGCTTTTATTCACATTCATATATAGAAAAATCATAGCTTTTATTCGCATTCATATATAGAAAAATCATAGCTTTTATTTGCATTCATATATAGAAAAATCATTGCTTTTATTCACATTCATATACAGAAAAATCATTGATTTTATCCGCATTCATATATAGAAAAATCATAGCTTTTATTCGCATTCATAAATAGAAGAATCATAGCTTTTATTCACATTCATATATAGAAGAATCTTAGCTTTTATTTGGATTCATAAATAGAAAAATCATAGCTTTTATTTAACGCAAAATACAAACATAAAACTGATTTTTAAAATATGTTTTTATGTAATGACCCATATTTTTGACCGTTCAAAACGACAATAAACTACACATGTCAACCCAAACAAATCACAAATACAGGTGGTTATTGGGAAAAGAAGGAAAAGAAGAAAGAAGAGAAAACCAATTTCAGAATCTCACAGCGGAAGGACAACATATAATAGACAAATAGCAGTTAAAAACAATTCGAATATATATAATTGACTATAGCGTACAAATGATAAATCAGAGTTGCACATAAACAGATATACACAGCATGGCAGCGGAAATATATATAATAGATATATACCAAATCTTCGCCTTTAGTCTCCAAGGCAAAGTAATCTTCATTAACTGCAACATCTGTTGACCCGAGCATATTACATAAAAGAAAACACAAAAAACACTCGGATCAGCACAAAATCATTCTCATATTAGTCAAATAAAAATACGAAATAACATTAGTGTCTTGGGTGCAGTAACTCAAGAGATGTTACGGGATTTTTCCATCTCTCAAGGATCCGTTAAACTAATACATAGATAGTATAATATGCTATTATAATAGTGCCTACTCAGTAAAGTATAAATACTGAAAATAGCGTAAGCGGGATTACATTTTTACCCTTACACCGTTTATAATACCGTAGTCTATACAGTACAGTAAACCCACCTTAAACGATGGCATCAGAGGGCACTCCATAGGTACCATACAAATCAAAATTGTATGGGGCTCGATAAGGATAATATGACAAGGCACTCGAGGCAATGCCCTGAGTAGGATTCTACCAATTGCACTCCCGGACCGGATGTAACACATAGTAGCCATTACCGCCCACCTCGGAACACACTCCCAAAGTCATAAATGGGCCCAAATCATCATCATTATCATAGTCATAGGAATAGTATCGAAGAAATGTGTCCGATTAAAGATGCTACCTCAATTAGTCATGGTATAGCTCCTGTTTTAGTCATTTCAATTTTGACCTGAAGGTCAGGGCTATTTCGTCATTGTTCATCTTCTTCGATTCAATAATCGCCTCTAAGTCATCATCTTCCATTTTGGATACGTCCTAACGTTCACAGTTGTTAAAGTGGTATTGACACTGACAGAGAGTATGCCTTATGTCGACTTCGGTCTCCTTAACAACCAACGTTTACATTTCCACATCGGTCGGTTCTTTTACATTTCACAAAGGTTCGCTTTCATATCAAAATATCATATTTTGTTTCGAACCCATTTTATATTCAAGTAGAATAAAATTTCATATCAAAAATATCCCAATCATTCCCAAACAGATTATATTCCAAACTAGAATATATTTCCATGTCATTATATTATACACGTATAATATTTCAATCGATCTATATTCACATAGAATATACTTCATCTTAAAAGATTCAGTTATTTCAAATCGATTTACATTTGAAATCCCTTCATATTCAAATAGAATATATATTTTTCCATATCTATTCATTTCAATCTTTGGAAATCCCATTTATATTCAAGTAGAATAAAATCTACCTTTCCATATCAAAAATCGGTTTAAAATCAATTCATATTCAAATAGAATATAACTTATCTCAACTCCATTTGACCCAACGGTTTAAATCCAAACACTTTCCATTCAGAAGAATAATTACGATTCATAAAATAAAATTTTGAAAATAAATACTTATAAATAAAATCTTATATAAAATTTACTTATATAGAATCATTGGAGTGTACTAAGCGAAATTAAATCACTACATATATACACAAAACAAGCTTACTAAATAAATTTTTGAATAAAAATATATGTATGAAAACTTCACTTATAACAAAGTAGATATATAGTTTATAAATAAAATAAAAATAGAATAAAATAAAATAAAAATAGAACAAAATAAAATAGAATTTTAAACCTTAAATTGTTTCTCCTTCCAAATTTCAACACTTGAATCTAAATTCCAGTATCAAATGGAGTTACACCATTTCAATATCTTATTCCAATCCATTCAACCCATTTTCCAATTCGAGGATTCAAAACCATATTTGTATTTAGTTTAAAACAACTCCAAATATCCTCGATTACTTTTATTCCAAAATTTAAATTCAAAAAGAGAATTTATTAAATTTGAGTCCACCAATTATTGGAATAAATCCCAAATCATATTTAAAACCAAATCATAAATTTCAAATTAGTTTGGGAAATTTATTAACCATTCCAAATAACATCTAGAATTCATATCTTAAAGGAAAAATAAAAATTTATCGAAAATTGATACATTTCCTTTAAATGAAATTTCCACCCAATAGAATTCAAATAATTTAAAATCATTTAACCACCCGATGTCCATATATAATTTGCTATCCTATGTCCAAGTGATTTTAAATTTAATTTCTCGATATTCAGGGATGGATCTATCATTTCAATCCAAATCAGGGTCATAGAGATTTATCATTTCACTCTGTGTTCTTAATTTATTTTCATTGATGAATCCCAGGTTTATTGGATGCCCGTAACATCAAGGTGGAAAATTGGGATTCACCGTCAATAATGAACATACAAACATCCATATACTGAAGTAAGTAACATTTCAACAATGATCATTCAGTAATCACATCAACCAAGGCATCCATAACACAACTCTTTATTCCATGGTAAATGTTAAATCATTTCACTAATTTAAAGTGTTGAGATTTCCTAACTAGAAATTTAAATTAAATTTAAATAATTAACTATCGATTTTCATTGCATGTCAAGTTTAAGCAACCATTCACCAAATCAACACGACCATGCAACCAAACTTATTTCACAATTTTATTCGATAAATATGGGAATAATTCAGTCTTTCGTAAGTGAGAAAATCACTCACCTTTGGGTCCTTAGTGTATCGGACGTCCAACCGAAGCCCAAAATTTCACAGTCTCTAAATGCAGCCAGGTTAGTACCAAAACGTCAGCAATTCCGTCACGATCTCAACGCAACAAACCGCGTCCAAATCCGAGTTAAAACGAGTGAGTTATCAGTGTTTTTCTATTTAAATTTTAAATATATATAATTAATATAATAAACCCTCACCAAATGATAACTCACCACGTCATCAGCCCCTAATCTCCTTCCCGCTCACTCTCCATCCCACTACAGTACCCGACGCGCAAAGAACCCAATCTAGCCGGAACTTTGACCATCGATTGCCTCTTCCTCCGGCTGCTTTAGCGTCTCCAATTATAGGCAAAAGTAAGCTCATCGAAATCCGCACCGCACCAGGCCGGAGCTGTCACCTCTGGTGCCATGTATAGTCGCCGACGCTCAGCTGAAACAAGGGCATTCGAAACCCTAAAACTCCAATTCCCGTCAATCTACTCCACCATATAACCTCCAACCACTTGCAATCAAATCATATTGATAAGAGCAACAATACCCAGATCCTCGAATTTTCGATTAAGTTCCAAATCGAAAACCCCTAATTTCACTTTTAGGGTTTCGAAAATCGGGAATTTGACCGTCAATTTCGGGCAACTCCTGCACTGCATGTTGAAACAGATTATACCGGCGGCTTCGTAATATTGAGAGCTTCGATTTGACATATAATAAGCTATGATTTGAGGAAATTTGATTTTGGAGTTTGTATTTTATTTTCTAGGGTTTTCCTTTGAGGTTTCAGCCATTAGAGAAAAGTAGGTAGAGAGAAATAAAGTGAATGAGAAATGAGCTGGTACGGTAGGAAGGAAATTGTTATATATATATATATATGTATATATATATATATATATATATATATATAAAGGTCCAATGTGAAACAATGAACAATTATCATCGTTCCGGATCCTATTATAATTCATCGTTCCGGATCCAATGGCGCCAGTTGCATCGAATTCCGAGACAGTCGCCAAAATGGTTAATTTCCACAGTTAATTAATTAATAAAATATTCAAATATTCGTGAGACGACCCGAACTTCCCCGTGAAGGAAAGCACGGATAGAATTGAGGACAAGACAAAATAGAACGCATACGGAAGAACATTTCATTGTTATTACAACAATTCCATCAGATACAAGAATATACAGAGTATAAATGATTAAGTTACATTCGACAAATATCAGAGATTACAATAAATTACATAGCAACGGAAAATAATACAAAAGCACAACTAGAAGTGATACACGGATACAGAGCTTTCCGAGCATCGTTCCAGCTGTAAATCAGGACCCTGTGAATATAAATCTGCAAAACCAAAACTACTAGCTGCCCGTGCGGAAAATAGGGGCACCCAGAGTTTAGGTTAAAACAATAAACTCCAGGTCAGTCATGGGACTGGTGTGAGAACTAAAACAGTTATTAATATTGGTTTTAAAGTTAGGTAAATCAAGGGACCACGCCGTATAACACGGAACGGGTTTCCTCCCAAGGATACCAGTGCATAGAACAAATAGCGCAATGCTAAATAAAGAAAAATGAAGCTGTTATAAGACCCAGGTCCCATCACACAATGCAACGCAAGCCGGAGGATAGGGTTTTTACCTTATAACAGCCAAAGCATGCTTGATACGTTTAAAACACATTATTTGATACTATTATAGGTGTATAGTGTCAAAACAATTTCAATCATAAGTATCAATCATAGGCGGCATAGCTACCATCTACTATGTCGCCATACTAGGCTCTACAAATAAAACCGAAACACACGTATTGGAAATTGGATTCCATCATGAGCCGAGGCAAGGGGCAAGCTCCTCTCCGATTCGAGACACTCTAGCAAATGTCTCAGGACCCCACTATGATCCTTGGATCTTCAGGGCCGGTCCTCTCTTACTTTTGAGGATTGGCAATTCCTGAACACACGTTTCCCGGTCCTTACAGACCTATATCCGAGGCGCCTCGCATTCCAACAACCACACAGGTGAAAAGTATATAAATGTCAGGGCTGGTAGGTCACTGACACCACCCTAGCTAGAAAGAAACGTCGTGCTCTCCCTGCAGTCACTATCCCGTTTTTGACTCATACCGAGGTGTGAGGCTCGCGAATTCACGTTATACACAAAGCTACGCCATACAGGCCGTGCTTTGATCATCAACCACAAGACTTTGCTTTTCAACAGAAGCCTTGATCAATTGCCACTTACGCGTGCCACATTGGCAATTCACTCCATGCGACTGATGTCCATCGATATACAACCTCTGAGCTCGTACGTCTCAGAGAAGGGCGTTAAGCAAGAGAATAAATTCTCCGCCGCCAAACAGATGTATATTTAATAGAGATCAATCAACACAGAATAAAATCCAATGTCAGACACACAATCCATTTACAAGTTCGTTCTGGGTCTGAACGAAACCGGAGGCACTTTCGTCGCATATCCATCCATCTCCAAGTACGTCTGGACGATCACCAACTGATTCCCTCATCCTGGGTGTACAGCCCAATCAAGATCATCAGTAATCACCCAAACGATGTGAAGACTTCCGGTCTTCAACCACCGTCTTCATCTTCGACATCTCGTCGAATCGGTTATTCAGAATGGGTATAAACCCGGCCTTTCTGAATAACCCACGTATATTATAAACAAATGTTACACAAACACAACAAACGCCTCATTCCAATTCAGAATATTCTTTTATTCACAAAATCACATTCCTAGGGAAAGGTTCCCATTAATTTTATCAAAGATAAATTCTTCTAAATTTATTCTTTAATCTTCCTTTGGATATCACCTCAAACTAGTCGGGATTAACGAACCACACCGAAGTAATTATTTGTTTTATTTCCCCAATCCCAACCTATATATCCCATGGAGCAAAACTGGTGATACTCCATATCTAACACCACGGTGTTATCGGTAAAATTAATTACCATTTCACGTTCAAATCTAATTAAAGATTTAACTATCGCTTTGGAGCAAAACTGGTGATACTCCACTCTCGATCACTTTTCAGATTTGATAATTTAAATTATCAATTCACATTTTTAATCTAATTAAAGATTCATTAAAACTCCACTTAGTTTTAATCTTTCAGAAATCAGCATCTTGCCTTTAACTGGGTTAAAGAACCAATGTCATCTAAAACACGATTCACTATAAACCCAAATCACATTTGATATTAAACACAAGGCTCTGAATAGAAAATATATCAGCTTATATTCAATATCAAATTCTGAAACCAACAAATATCGTATTGGAAATAACGATATAAAATATATCTTTCAAATCCCCATAACAATATTTGTATAGTCACGAAATCCAACATCGAATTATCCTGAAAATAATTTCGATTCAACTCCAGTCCAATCCACGTATCGGAAATTATCGATTATTTTCAAAATCACTTTCAAATTCAATTTATTTATTTCAAAAATAAATTGATTTTAATTCTAGTTCAAAACCGGTTCATTTCGATAAAAATCTATTTTTACCTTCTAATGTGGAATTTTCCAGCCCAATTCTTTCCAATTCACATATTATAATTTTACCCAAATTATAGATATTTTTAATAATTTTATCAAGGCCCGTACAGTCGATTTCCATCAACGGCCATCGAACTGCACTTACAGCGACCTTTTTCGAATTTGATTTGGACATAATTCCAAATCCAACCGTTAGATTTCAAATTTCTAATATTCATTGGAAAGCTCTTTTCGATACGAACCCAACGGTTCCGGTTTTAGGAGAATCCGACGGTCGGATCTCCCGCAATGTCCGTTTGAAATAAATGGTCGAAATTCACGAACTGCCGCGGCGCGGCGCGTTCTATTCAGGCCATTATATTATATATATAATATATATAATATATATTTCGTCGATTTCTATTTAAAACGAATTTTATAAATCGTTTTAAAATCGTTTCTGAAACAATTCAACTTCTATATTCAATTAAAATCAAAATTGAATTCTTCTTTATAAATCCGTTTTAAAATTCATTTCTATTCAATTCAAATTTTAATTCAATTTGAATTCATTTCAATTCACTTTCAATTCAATTTGAATTCGTTTTCAATTCAATTCATTTCGAAATCGTTTTCAATTCAATTCATTTCGAAATCGTTTTCAATTCATTTCATTTCAAAATCGTTTTCAATTCAATTCATTTCGAAATCGTTTTCAATTCAATTCATTTCGAAATCGTTTTCAATTCAATTCATTTCGAAATCGTTTTCAATTCATTTCATTTCGAAATCGTTTTCAATTCATTTCATTTCGAAATCGTTTTCAATTCAATTCATTTCGAAATCGTTTTCAATTCATTATACAACGAATAAAATCGATATAAATATTGTTCACGTCAAAATAACGCATCTCTAATCAACACGGCTTTATATTTCACTAATTCGTCATTCTATTCAACAAATGAATATTTGTTCCATTCAACACATGAATTTATATTTCTTTCAACACACGACTAATCTCAACACATGAGTACTGTCAACACCTCACTATTTTTGTTATGTAAACTATTTTATAAAACTATGGTATCTATCGTTTGATTTTTAATTAGACTTCTACTGGGAAGTAGTTCTAATCTTAAATATGATAAAGATGTAATTTTTTTATTATTTAAAATATTTTACTCAACACACGAATATTTTCAACACATGAACATCGTCAACACATGACTATTTTTATATTCAACACATGAATTTTCTTTTATAATATTCCTTATTTTCCCGATTGGAATGAGGCCCAATCAATCACTATATAATGTTAATTATATGGATTCCATACAACACATGTATATAATAGCTTGGAAAAATAATCAATTATCAACCAAAGTGCACTACACTGTATAAGCATCAAATATAGATATCTGACGCTTATAACAGCCTGTCAATCAATCGATCGACATATTTAATCAATCAGGATGAGTGAACTTCAAATTTCATCCCAACACCCATGTGGGGTTTCAAACAATCAAACACATATTTTATTTTTGCAGTTGGGCGATGTGTAAAATTTATCAACCCAATCAATATCAGTCAAATCAGTGTAAATAAACAAATCGGCCGATTTGTTTATAAATATTTATTTATTCACTTTCACGTTAAAAATTATATTTTTAACGTCAAAAATATTTATTTCAACACTTGAATTTCTATTCAGTTCATTTATTCAATAAAATGATATTTTTATTTTTCTAACATATTTTAGAAAATTTCGGCGGCATAACGGCACGATACTAGAAACGGGACGAGGCCTAGCCTTATCCCCGGTCTAGTGAAGGCCCACGCCATTCACACGTCAATCAAATCACTTTCGTTATGCAAACCACAAAATTTGGAGTAAGAGTCTAACCTAGCCTTACTCCTTCGCCTTATAACGGCGCACGTCTAATCCTAACCCATTTATCGATTCGATTTTCCACACCACAAACCACATTCAAACCAATATCGCAATCAATCACCAAACAGCCAAACAAACAAGTCCATGGTCTGTGGACGATTGTGTCGGGTGCTACTAAACACCGTCTGCATCCTAGTATATATATATATATAACTAGAAAATAAATTGAAGAGTGAGAAATTCTCACCTAAAGCTATCCAATATCACGACTCTTCATTTATAGAAATCTTCTTCGTTATCCCATCTTCGTCATCTTCGTTGCCCTTAGTCACTATATACATAAAAATCATATTTTTATATTTTGATGTCTTTAAAATAAAAATCACATTTTTATTTGTTCGTTTTCAATTTAAAATCATATTTTTATAATCACTTCATATATTTAAAAATCGAATTTTTACTATGCTATTCAATATATAAAAATCGAATTTTTACTTTGGTGTCATATAGATAAAAATTCCATTTCAACAATATTGATTTCGCCTTTATAAAAATAAAGTTTTCGCCTTTATATAAATAAAGTTTTCGCCTTTATATAAATAAAGTTTTCGCCTTTATATAAATAAAGTTTTCGCCTTTACTATATTTAAAATATCGTCTTTTCACTTTTAAAAATATCGTACCTTTACGATTTCATCCCTATAGAAATCACATTTTATTTTGCTACCTATAAAAAGATGGTATTTTTAATATTCCTAACATGTAAAAATTATATTTTTAATTTTTTAAAAATATAAAAATCATATTTTTACATCTTCTATATAGTAAAGATTATATTTTTAATACTTTAAAAATATAAAAATCATATTTTTAATACTTTAAAAATATAAAAATCATATTTTTAATACTTTAAAAATATAAAAATCATATTTTTATTTCACTACTTTTCTCAAAATATCGTCTTTCCTATTTTTAAAAATCATGTCTTTTGCTTTTTACATATAAAGATCTTTACAGTTTTAAAAATAAATAAATAAAATCAGCTTTAAAAATAAATCTTTACAGTTTTAAAAATAAATAAAAAATCAGAATTGAAAATAAAAATAAAATAAAAAAACACTTACAGTAAAAATCGAAGGCGGCGGGGGGGGGGGGGGGGGTTCGCTGTCTCGAGGGTGAGGCGAGAGGGGGGTCTGGGGTTGGCGGAGGGCGCAAGGGAGGAGGCGGAGGCCGGAAACGGCGGTTTGGGTTTCAAGAAGGGCGCGGTGGGTTTAGAGCTTCGCGAGTTGGGAGGAGGGAGAGGAGAGGGCAGAGGGTCGGGTTTGAAGCGGAGGAGGGCGGTGGTCCTCCTAGGAGGCGGCGCCTGAGGCGCGGCGGCCTCGCTGGCCGTGGCGGCGGCGAATCGCCCCCCACCCCATCGCTTTTCTCTCTCTTTTTTTTTTTTTTTTGTTTGAAATCGATTTGAGAAAAGGGGGGGGGGGGGGCAGCGGGTTAAAGGAGAGGTTTAAACTTTCTTTTTTTTATTTAATTTTTTTTATTTAATTATTTTATTTGTTCAAAAAGTTGACTTTTACATATGACCTCGAAACGAGGCCCACCGCCTGTCGCCCATAGCGTTTTACCCCCATTCCGAACACAACGGGATATGTATCGCGAGCTGATTTGTTCGTCTCAATCAATTTCCGTTGAATTTACATTTAAATCACTATATTGAATTTTAAACGTACATTTCAAATTACCGGGGTCACATACTAACTCTAAAAATTCCAGAAAAAATATTTTCTAGCTTCGTATTTACGATACGGTCCTAACAAAACTAGTTTCGTCGAATTCTGAGACCGTTGGAAAAATGGCCAATTTCCAGTCGATTAAAATCAACTGAAACTGGTCAAACGCGTTTTCCTTTGCCATGCTCACATATTGATTCGAAAAATTATGAAATTTGAAACCTAGCAATAATTTGACATCACGGACCCAACAAAAGTGGTTTCGTCGAAATCCGAGGTCGTTTGCAAAATGTCCATTTTTAAGGGCCTGAATTCCATAGCGACTATTCAGAATTTTCAACTGGACATATCTTTTGATTCCCGCTATGAAATCTCGATTGGTCGGATTCGTTGGAAAGATATTATCAATTAGATCCTATTATTTTTGGTTTCGCTAAAATCCGGATTGTTTTGCACCCGGTACATTCAATTGAAGTTTGAAATCGAATTATCGAACTATCACGCCATTTTCAATTCCTTTTATAATTATATATAAATATTTATATTCTAACGACGACGTATATAATATATACGTCGAATTCTATTCAAAATAAATCTCTCGTCGATATTATTTAAAATAATTCATTTTAAATAATCAAAATTCACTAAAATTGCCAAAATAAAAATTTCAAACTGGCTCGCATTTTACGGGTTATTACAATCTCCCCCACTTAAAACTTTTCGTCCCCGAAAAGGAACAAAGTCGAAAGTGGTTTGATTATTAAGCTCTACATTCGATCTGGCTTCCATTCTCCAACTTTTCAGTTTCCGAAAATTTTCAAATTCTTCAAAAATTTGGCTAACACCCTAAATTTTCGAAAAATTTCGCCATAACCTCCCCTGCACCGGGAGCATCGGGGAATTTCAAATAGCTTCCCCGGTCCTTCAGATCTCAAAAAGAAAAAGAAAAAGCCAATCGGCTAGCCAATAGGCTCACAAAATCATCATCACCCAAACAAAACAGGAAATTATGTAGTAAACATGTACCTATTTGTCGGGCAAACAAATTTTATTCTCTGCTCTAGCCTCCTTGCTATGACCTGTTCAATATAAGTATATGTATACGCAAGCAAATGCGACCAATTTTCAATATAGTTCAATATTTGATTCAATTAGGCTAAATGGTTAAAAATTAGCAAACAAATAAACAAACAACACAAACATCAATCAATTAGTGGATTAGAGTTTCAAATTCATAATTTTGATATATATACAAAAAATCATGTTTTTGATGCCAATTCACAACAATGTGTTCTAACTATATAAGTTTGGTTCTCACACCAGTCTAATGGAAATATATAGAAATCACACCTTCGAAACTCGAATATGAATACTGATGATGATGCACCATCATCATAATCATCCCCGGGTGCCTAAAATGTGACTCTATATCTATCCAGTATATTAAAACTTCGACTATACGTTCATGACGCGTATACGCGAAATCTATATATACTCGATTGTCCATATTGAAAATAAATAAATATTCAAATACGTATAAAACGATTTAAATTTCAAAACAAAATTTTTTTCATTCGAAAAATATACTCTTCACACTCGTTCTAGGATACTACTGATCCTATCTCTAACGAGTCATTCTAATTGGATATTACTAATCCAATATCTGAATTCTTTCGTATGGTTCTAATGTGTCTTGTTCTCGAGCTCTGTAAACCAAAGCTCTGATACCAAACTGAGACGACCCGAACTTCCCTGTGAAGGAAAGCACGGATAGAATTGAGGACAAGACAAAATAGAACGCATACGGAAGAACATTTCATTGTTATTACAACAATTCCATCAGATACAAGAATATACAGAGTATAAATGATTAAGTTACATTCGACAAATATCAGAGATTACAATAAATTACATAGCAACGGAAAATAATACAAAAGCACAACTAGAAGTGATACACGGATACAGAGCTTTCCGAGCATCGTTCCAGCTGTAAATCAGGACCCTGTGAATATAAATCTGCAAAACCAAAACTACTAGCTGCCCGTGCGGAAAATAGGGGCACCCAGAGTTTAGGTTAAAACAATAAACTCCAGGTCAGTCATGGGACTGGTGTGAGAACTAAAACAATTATTAATATTGGTTTTAAAGTTAGGTAAATCAAGGGACCACGCCGTATAACACGGAACGGGTTTCCTCCCAAGGATACCAGTGCATAGAACAAATAGCGCAATGCTAAATAAAGAAAAATGAAGCTGTTATAAGACCCAGGTCCCATCACACAATGCAACGCAAGCCGGAGGATAGGGTTTTTACCTTATAACAGCCAAAGCATGCTTGATACGTTTAAAACACATTATTTGATACTATTATAGGTGTATAGTGTCAAAACAATTTCAATCATAAGTATCAATCATAGGCGGCATAGCTACCATCTACTATGTCGCCATACTAGGCTCTACAAATAAAACCGAAACACACGTATTGGAAATTGGATTCCATCATGAGCCGAGGCAAGGGGCAAGCTCCTCTCCGATTCGAGACACTCTAGCAAATGTCTCAGGACCCCACTATGATCCTTGGATCTTCAGGGCCGGTCCTCTCTTACTTTTGAGGATTGGCAATTCCTGAACACACGTTTCCCGGTCCTTACAGACCTATATCCGAGGCGCCTCGCATTCCAACAACCACACAGGTGAAAAGTATATAAATGTCAGGGCTGGTAGGTCACTGACACCACCCTAGCTAGAAAGAAACGTCATGCTCTCCCTGCAGTCAATCCCGTTTTTGACTCATACCGAGGTGTGAGGCTCGCGAATTCACCTTATACACAAAGCTACGCCACACAGGCCGTGCTTTGATCATCAACCACAAGACTTTGCTTTTCAACAGAAGCCTTGATCAATTGCCACTTACGCGTGCCACATTGGCAATTCACTCCATGCGACTGATGTCCATCGATATACAACCTCTGAGCTCGTACGTCTCAGAGAAGGGCGTTAAGCAAGAGAATAAATTCTCCGCCGCCAAACAGATGTATATTTAATAGAGATCAATCAACACAGAATAAAATCCAATGTCAGACACACAATCCATTTACAAGTTCGTTCTGGGTCTGAACGAAACCGGAGGCACTTTCCTCGCATATCCATCCATCTCCAAGTACGTCTGGACGATCACCAACTGATTCCCTCATCCTGGGTGTACAGCCCAATCAAGATCATCAGTAATCACCCAAACGATGTGAAGACTTCCGGTCTTCAACCACCGTCTTCATCTTCGACATCTCGTTGAATCGGTTATTCAGAATGGGTATAAACCCGACCTTTCTGAATAACCCACGTATATTATAAACAAATGTTACACAAACATAACAAACGCCTCATTCCAATTCAGAATATTCTTTTATTCACAAAATCACATTCCTAGGGAAAGGTTCCCATTAATTTTATCAAAGATAAATTCTTCTAAATTTATTCTTTAATCTTCCTTTGGATATCACCTCAAACTAGTCGGGATTAACGAACCACACCGAAGTAATTATTTGTTTTATTTCCCCAATCCCAACCTATATATCCCATGGAGCAAAACTGGTGATACTCCATATCTAACACCACGGTTGAAACGACCCGCAAATCCGTACCCTTTGAGTCGACTAATAACACCACACGTCCAACTCAAATGACACAGAAATACGAACCATTATTAGAAAGAAGTTAGAGGATGAGAAATAGAAAGAAAGAATTATTAGAATAGAAGAAGACGAAGATCACAAACTCACAGCGGAACGAATAAAATATATTAGATAATATAACTTTTGAAATGCAAATCAGTAACTGTATAGATACATACCATTATCAGAGCACAACAATTTTCTCTGGAACAGTTATAAACCCCTGTTTCCAGATACAACATAGTACACAGCGGAAAATATGATAGTCTACAGCTAAGTGGTGAAGCCTCCTGCTTCATCTCCTCCAGGTGAATCTGTAAAATCTCAACTACTTGACTGCCCGTACAAATTTGGGCACCCAAGAGTTTAGGGAAAACAAACAAAATAAACTCTGGGTCAGTCATGGGACTGGTGTGAATAAACTCCAACCATTTGTTTAACTTTCAAAATCCTTTTCAAAAGAAAAGATAATCGTAAGACCAATCCACACATAAACACGGATGGTTTTTACCTTACGATAACCCAAACACTTTGGAAATCATATATTATCTGATATTATAATAATGTCTAATCACAAGTAATTAAAATCTAGTAGAACGCTTGCATCTCACGCTCTACATATATAATATACAATCAAACTCGCAGGCGCTTATTGGAGATTGGATTCCAACTTGACAAGGTATGGGACCACCTTCCGAACGTGTATCTCTAGAGACGAATACACTGGGTTCAACAAGAACGTCTTGTAACCCGGCCCACACATGACCGACCACTCATTTCGCTTGAGTGTATCGAATGTATACCACGGACGGTTGGGATCAGCAACCGCCTCCCGATAAGGGACAGCATCGATAGATTTAAGAACAAAAGGATTTTCTCTAGATAGGTGATCATACATCCTAATGGGTGCGACCCACATAGCCATGCTGCCTGCCCGATTTTTGTCCACTTCCGGGTTGATGAGGCTTGAGGTTTTTAATTACCTTCCAGAACATCTGGCCATTATTCACTTTGAATGCCACATCGTCAGATCCATTGGAAATCACTAATTGATTCCCACAAAAATACTCATATTGTTAGGCTAAAGAAGTTTCCCTTCTATACCACCAACTTCGTACGTTTGAAGGAATCAACGTACGTAACCCCCTTTGGAAATACTTTGTCAGACACTCGTCCATACAAGTTGTCCTGGGTCTGGACAAACCGAAGGCACTAACCTGTAAACAGGATAGCCCTTGCATAACTCCGTCTTCAAGATATTCAGCATACTTGATTCGCAACGCTTATGCCAATACGGAGTGGTTCTCTGGATAATAATCCAACCGGTCTCTCCATATTAACAACGTTAAAATGGTCAAACTTTGATAGTCGGTGATTTAACTATCAAATGAAAACATGTCAGTGTGCAAACAATGATATTATTTCCAAAAGGAAATTCTATCGACCAAACATCATTCAACGTTTATCCCTTTTTAGTTCATTCATTCACTCATTTCCCTTCTCACTTTCATTTACATTCCTTATTTAATATATTTAGAAAATATATTCTATTAACATTGGAAAACATTTCCATTATCTGTCCTCTATATTCAGAAAACATTTCTGATTCTCATCTGGAAAACATTTCCAAATCTCCTTCATTTGATTAAACCGATGTTTGAATAAACATCACTATGCCAAATCTCCTTCATTTGGTTTCCACTTAACCACTTTCCACTATCGAACCTTATCCACTTCTTAGTTAAAACTAAAGTCAATCAAGTTGGGGTATAATTACCTCTCAGACCTTAACTGAGCAACATTTCTAACTTCGAAATAGACACGGTTCATCTTTCCAATCTTTTAACACGCTTCCTTACGTTGCTCTCGGATTCGATTATGAATCCACTTCCTTTTCAGGAATCACTTGATTATAACAATGGTGTTATAATTCCCTGCATCCGAAATATAATAACTTTAATATGACTTTTATTTTCTAACTTGAATATCGGAAAACATTTCCAATATATATAATTTCTTTATTGAGAAAATATCCTTTACTCCAGTTAGAAAACATTTCTAAATCCTTTGAATTTACTGATGTTATAAACATCGTTACTATGACTTAAATCATAAATCATTCGTTTACTAACGATATCACTAACCAACCCTTGCTATCGAGCCTTTGAAACATTCAGAGCTCACAACTTTAAACCAAACATTGTTTTCAACAGCAGCGTTAAAACCGCTATCTAGCATTATAAACACTTATCATAACCATAGCATTAAGATTGCTATTAAAACAGTTATTATAACGGCAGCGTTAAAATTGCTATTTAGATTTACCAAGACATTTATTATAACAGCAGCGTCTAAAATTGCTGTATATATATTAACCACATCTATTATAACAACAGTGCTATGATTGTTGTTTTGAATAAAATACCGTGTGCGGCGCACACGGTTCCGTTGTTCATTTATAAACCCTGTTTATTTTTAACAATTCAAGTTCTCCTTTGAACATATTTATAAACTTCTAACCACTTAATTCGATTCCTATAAATCCCCTTTTTATATACATTTTATTTGCAAAATATTTCCTTGTTTAAACTATTTATTCTTTTATTTTAAAGCATTTGGAAATCTTTCTTTAAACTTCCCTCTATACTTTGCTAAATTCAAATCTATTTCCAAATATTGGTTTCAAAACCGATACTCATTTTCAAATATACATTCATATTTGAACTCACCTTTTTATTTATCCAATGGTTAATGATCCACTTAATTTATATCTTTATTCATAACATTTTTCTTGGTTTACCCAATGGAATAAGTTTCCATTTGCAACTCAATGGAAAAGAAATTATTTCTAATTTGGAAATAAACTCTGCTTTTAAATTCTAATTTCCTTTTTCACATTCGATGATATTTTACGGTATCTAAAATACCAGGTTCCTAAGGCCAGGGTAAAACACACAAATTCAACCATGGATAATGTAGCATAACATATATCACCATCAAATAAAACAGTAAATAAAATGTTGAGGGATCCAGTTGGATCCCTCCAACCTGTTTCCCTGCATCCACAGATGTTAGTAACATCAAACATATCGCATTAATGAAAAAATCAATCAACGATGTGATTATATCAACCAATTTATCAACTATTCAACCAAGCAACCGTTTCACTTTATAAAATAATTTAAACGAGTGAGTTTACTCACCTCGCTCAGCAGTTGACGAATCTGCTATTTGTATCGTTTCAAAATCAACCAGTCGTTTGATTTTTCTCTGGAATTCCAGTAGCTTTGTTTTTCAACGAAATCAAATCCATAATGTAGATCTCATCGTTACGGTTCCACTGGATCCGATCGCGTTCAATTCGATATTAATTAAGTTAATCATTCTCTGTTATTCACGAACTCATGATCATTCTTCCATCTCCGGTAACCAACGAACCTTCTAGGGCCAATACGAACTCAATCAAGACTTCATTACGGCTGCCACCACCATTTGTTGGACAAACTGATCCACCTTTCGTTGGCTCCACCTCAACAAGCCAATTCTACACCTGAAAACCACACCTAGAACCACGAAGCCAACTGCCAAAAAGCCGTGTAATTGAAACCCCATTCCCTTGCTTTTTGTTCGTTCCAGGAGGAAAATACCCATGTTGAAACTTCGCCATAAACTTCCTGGTTGTTTTCCCTGCCAAATCCTTTTTAATTACCACGTTAACCCAAGTTTAAGGATGTTTAAACTCTTTTTCTCCTTCGCTCAATCCCCTTCTGTCCCCACGGTGCTTCACTATTTTCACGGTGATGACCCCTTTCGAAACAACTAACGCCCATACTCCTCCCCAGAACCATTTCCTTTCCCTTAAACTGTACGCACCACTATTAAATAATTACCTTCACTAACCTTTCTCCTCTTCACCTTGCACCCAAACCTTAAGATGAACGCCACCTACTAGTTATGCTCAACCGTATCTTCTAAGCCCCGCCTGCTATAGTTTTTAACCCATAAACTCTACAGTCGCTTACTCCTAGGACCGACAGCGTCGGCCTTGACCCCCGCCAGAACCACCACATTAACTTCCCTGACGCTCAGAGCTCCTCCGCGAATTCCAGCATGAACTCAGAAGAGGCATGCGACTTTATTTCTTTCGAACTCCTTTTTTTTTTTTTTTTTAGTTGCGTTTGTTTATTTATGGAATGGCATCATTTGTTCATTGAACCGAACCAGTGCATTCCTTTATGTTTATTTATAATAATAGACAGCTTGGGCGTTACGACATATAGGTTTAGGCTAGTATAGGGTTGCATTGTTTATTTATTACTTTGTCGGCAAGGAGTCAAAAATAGACGTGGTCAGCACGGCAAAGGAAAGCTTGAATAACATACGTGGAGAGCACGGCTGTACGTGTGTATCAGTGTATGGTTAAGTTTTTAAGGGGCAACTTGTTACCTGGGCAGACAACGATTTGATGGGTTCACATGTTGGTCCCTGTCCATTGGGAATCTAGTTTAAAACCATCTACTAAATCTAAATGTTTTAGGATTTAATAATCCAACCCGAGGATCATCTCATTTACCTTGGAGTGCACGGTATAGGATATAGGTTAGGTTTACTGTAACTGCTTTTAATTATTATTATTATTTTATTATAACGAAACTTCGTGGTGAAGTATCAAGAAAAAAATAACCACAGTCGACTTCTGTTTACTGATGTGAAAGCTAATCTTGGTGTAAAAAGGTATTCTGAACCCAATGGGACAAGTCTCGTCGAATTCCGACATCGTATGAAAAAATTTCCTTTATAAAACCAGAAATGAACACGCGTTTAAATTTTTCACGATCACCGGATAAATCAAATCAACTCGAAACTGCGAACACCGACAATAACTTTTCGATACGAACCCAACGGCACTAGTTTTGTCGCATTCTGAGACTGTTGCCCCGGTAGGCTATTTTTAGCGCGTACCGCACTACCCTTCTGAACACCAAATTTGCCGATCTCTAAAAATAACAAACTATATACCTACCTTGACTATATCCGACGCTACGAACTCACCGGAACTGGTTTCGTGGCCTGATTTGATCGTCTGTTCAAGTTACACTCTAATATCCCTTTATTCAGTTGAATTAATTTAATTGCACTGAACGAGCGTTTACGGCTACCGTGCTTACATACGACATCGGTTTGCCACGCAATTCAACACCGTACAATAATTTAACGATACGGTCCCAATGAAACTGATTTCGTCGAAATCTGATTCCGTTTGCAAAACGGCTATTTTAACGCGTATAATTTAAATAACGATTTTCCACAGCGACTATTTCAAAATTTGATTTGACCATAATTTTCTATTTATAACATGAAATCTGGAAATTTCTCTTTCATATGAAAATTATAATCAGTACGGTTCCAACGTGTCTTGTTTCATAGAAATCCGACTTATAACGAATCTTGTATTCTCAGTTGAAGTTTAAAACTCTATATTACGAAGTACCGCGCGATTTCGAGCTCGTTTTATATTATATATTATAAATTTTCGTTTAAACTTCGTTTTATAAGTAAATTCGTTATAAATTCCTATTTAAATTATCAACACAACATTAAAAACCAATTTAAATGTTCAAAACAAAATGGCTAAAAATCTGGGTCGTTACATTCCTTCCCCCTTAAAATAATTTCGTCCTCGAAATTGCTAAGATAGGGAAAAGATGCTATGTATCCTGTTAACTAGGTCCAATAATCCTTTTTTTTTTTTTCAAATTCTTAACTTCAGTTTAACTGGGCCAATTTATTAAAATATTAATTTATTCTTACTAACGAAAATTTTCAAAAATTCTAAAAAATTTCTAATACTTTAAATTTTGAAAAAAAAAATTCGGCAGCATCTCCTCTGCACGGCTTAATCGGCACAACCACAACTCGCCTTTCTAGGCCTTCTCCAATCCAAAAGAAAATCAAAAGCCAAGTGGCTTGCCTCATAGGCTCATAAAATCATCAACCCAAACAATATTGTAAACATGTACCTTTTTGTCGGGCATAATTCTATCTCTTGCACTTGCTTCCTTTCAATATCTGCTCAGCATACATATATCCATCTCCAGTTGGTTTCAAATCAATCCAACTTCCAGTTTGAAATCTCTAATCAACTTCTGATTAGTCACTTCCATTCTATCAATTCAAATCTGATTTCTATTTAAATCAATCCACTTATTATCCTTGAATCCAATTCAATCCCATTCAACAACATCCAATATATTCAACTTTCTTATTCATAAGTCGAGTTAATTCCAATTTCAAGCCTTTCTCTTTGTTTAATTCATTCTGGATTATCTCTAATTTAATCCAATTTTATTTAAAGTTAAATTTCAATTCATTGATTTGCTTCCACCATTTCAATTTCTTCAACTTACACAAGTTAAACTTTAATTCAGGATTCAAATTCCCGGGTTTGATTTCAAATTAGTTTGAAAATCATATATATGTACATATATATTTATAATCAAATCAATTCAAAAAATTTGAATTTCTAAATCATCACTTCCTTTTCAAACAAAAATTTTCATTCTCAAATTACTATGGTAGCAATCCGTCACTCAGAAACTTGAAAATGAATACCGATAATGTCGCGACCCATTATCAGTACTATTTTCTTACCCCTGAAGTGATTTCAGTGCTTAATCACTTTCAAATCCGTTTAAAACCATTCTAATTCAAAAATCTCTTCAAACCCATGCTATATTACCTTTAAAATACTTCAAGGAATATTTTCAAAATATCCGGGATTTAAATTCCAACTTATGGTTTGAATCCAATCCCAATTTAGCTTATTTGTATATCTCATTCATATACAAATTCAATTTGGTTTTATATAACCATTTCGGTATTATAATTTTATTTGATTGTAATAACAATCAACACATTTGATAATTTCAGAAAATTATCCCTTTATATCAAAATAACTTTTGGGCAAATTATATCACTTACCCACTTTAAAACAATACTGAGTCGATTTGTTCTGTTCAAGAGTTTAGAAACACCTATCGATACGGTTGTACTTCCTGTATCGACCAGAATTCATAAACCACTCAACAAACCAGCCAACTCAATATAAAACAATTTTTATATCAAATTTACAAATACGCGCTCATATATATACACTCAAACTCAATCTAGGGTATTACTAACCCCATCTCTATTGAGTTACGCCACAGAGCCAAGGTAATCACTTAACCTTCAGCTCTGATACCAAATGAAACGACCCGCAAATCCGTACCCTTTGAGTCGACTAATAACACCACACGTCCAACTCAAACGACACAGAAATACGAACCATTATTAGAAAGAAGTTAGAGGATGAGAAATAGAAAGAAAGAATTATTAGAATAGAAGAAGACGAAGATCACAAACTCACAGCGGAACGAATAAAATATATTAGATAATATAACTTTTGAAATGCAAATCAGTAACTGTATAGATACATACCATTATCAGAGCACAACAATTTTCTCTGGAACAGTTATAAACCCCTGTTTCCAGATACAACATAGTACACAGCGGAAAATATGATAGTCTACAGCTAAGTGGTGAAGCCTCCTGCTTCATCTCCTCCAGGTGAATCTGTAAAATCTCAACTACTTGACTGCCCGTACAAATTTGGGCACCCAAGAGTTTAGGGAAAACAAACAAAATAAACTCTGGGTCAGTCATGGGACTGGTGTGAATAAACTCCAACCATTTGTTTAACTTTCAAAATCCTTTTCAAAAGAAAAGATAATCGTAAGACCAATCCACACATAAACACGGATGGTTTTTACCTTACGATAACCCAAACACTTTGGAAATCATATATTATCTGATATTATAATAATGTCTAATCACAAGTAATTAAAATCTAGTAGAACGCTTGCATCTCACGCTCTACATATATAATATACAATCAAACTCGCAGGCGCTTATTGGAGATTGGATTCCAACTTGACAAGGTATGGGACCACCTTCCGAACGTGTATCTCTAGAGACGAATACACTGGGTTCAACAAGAACGTCTTGTAACCCGGCCCACACATGACCGACCACTCATTTCGCTTGAGTGTATCGAATGTATACCACCGACGGTTGGGATCAGCAACCGCCTCCCGATAAGGGACAGCATCAATAGATTTAAGAACAAAAGGATTTTCTCTAGATAGGTGATCATACATCCTAATGGGTGCGACCCACATAGCCATGCTGCCTGCCCGATTTTTGTCCACTTCCGGGTTGATGAGGCTTGAGGTTTTTAATTACCTTCCAGAACATCTGGCCATTATTCACTTTGAATGCCACATCGTCAGATCCATCGGAAATCACTAATTGATTCCCACAAAAATACTCATATTGTTAGGCTAAAGAAGTTTCCCTTCTATACCACCAACTTCGTACGTTTGAAGGAATCAACGTACGTAACCCCCTTTGGAAATACTTTGTCAGACACTCGTCCATACAAGTTGTCCTGGGTCTGGACAAACCGAAGGCACTAACCTGTAAACAGGATAGCCCTTGCATAACTCCGTCTTCAAGATATTCAGCATACTTGATTCGCAACGCTTATGCCAATACGGAGTGGTTCTCTGGATAATAATCCAACCGGTCTCTCCATATTAACAACGTTAAAATGGTCAAACTTTGATAGTCGGTGATTTAACTATCAAATGAAAACATGTCGGTGTGCAAACAATGATATTATTTCCAAAAGGAAATTCTATCGACCAAACATCATTCAACGTTTATCCCTTTTTAGTTCATTCATTTCCCTTCTCACTTTCATTTACATTCCTTATTTAATATATTTAGAAAATATATTCTATTAACATTGGAAAACATTTCCATTATCTGTCCTCTATATTCAGAAAACATTTCTGATTCTCATCTGGAAAACATTTCCAAATCTCCTTCATTTGATTAAACCGATGTTTGAATAAACATCACTATGCCAAATCTCCTTCATTTGGTTTCCACTTAACCACTTTCCACTATCGAACCTTATCCACTTCTTAGTTAAAACTAAAGTCAATCAAGTTGGGGTATAATTACCTCTCAGACCTTAACTGAGCAACATTTCTAACTTCGAAATAGACACGGTTCATCTTTCCAATCTTTTAACACGCTTCCTTACGTTGCTCTCGGATTCGATTATGAATCCACTTCCTTTTCAGGAATCACTTGATTATAACAATGGTGTTATAATTCCCTGCATCCGAAATATAATAACTTTAATATGACTTTTATTTTCTAACTTGAATATCGGAAAACATTTCCAATATATATAATTTCTTTATTGAGAAAATATCCTTTACTCCAGTTAGAAAACATTTCTAAATCCTTTGAATTTACTGATGTTATAAACATCGTTACTATGACTTAAATCATAAATCATTCGTTTACTAACGATATCACTAACCAACCCTTGCTATCGAGCCTTTGAAACATTCAGAGCTCACAACTTTAAACCAAACATTGTTTTCAACAGCAGCGTTAAAACCGCTATCTAGCATTATAAACACTTATCATAACCATAGCATTAAGATTGCTATTAAAACAGTTATTATAACGGCAGCGTTAAAATTGCTATTTAGATTTACCAAGACATTTATTATAACAGCAGCGTCTAAAATTGCTGTATATATATTAACCACATCTATTATAACAACAGTGCTATGATTGTTGTTTTGAATAAAATACCGTGTGCGGCGCACACGGTTCCGTTGTTCATTTATAAACCCTGTTTATTTTTAACAATTCAAGTTCTCCTTTGAACATATTTATAAACTTCTAACCACTTAATTCGATTCCTATAAATCCCCTTTTTATATACATTTTATTTGCAAAATATTTCCTTGTTTAAACTATTTATTCTTTTATTTTAAAGCATTTGGAAATCTTTCTTTAAACTTCCCTCTATACTTTGCTAAATTCAAATCTATTTCCAAATATTGGTTTCAAAACCGATACTCATTTTCAAATATACATTCATATTTGAACTCACCTTTTTATTTATCCAATGGTTAATGATCCACTTAATTTATATCTTTATTCATAACATTTTTCTTGGTTTACCCAATGGAATAAGTTTCCATTTGCAACTCAATGGAAAAGAAATTATTTCTAATTTGGAAATAAACTCTGCTTTTAAATTCTAATTTCCTTTTTCACATTCGATGATATTTTACGGTATCTAAAATACCAGGTTCCTAAGGCCAGGGTAAAACACACAAATTCAACCATGGATAATGTAGCATAACATATATCACCATCAAATAAAACAGTAAATAAAATGTTGAGGGATCCAGTTGGATCCCTCCAACCTGTTTCCCTGCATCCACAGATGTTAGTAACATCAAACATATCGCATTAATGAAAAAATCAATCAACGATGTGATTATATCAACCAATTTATCAACTATTCAACCAAGCAACCGTTTCACTTTATAAAATAATTTAAACGAGTGAGTTTACTCACCTCGCTCAGCAGTTGACGAATCTGCTATTTGTATCGTTTCAAAATCAACCAGTCATTTGATTTTTCTCTGGAATTCCAGTAGCTTTGTTTTTCAACGAAATCAAATCCATAATGTAGATCTCATCGTTACGGTTCCACTGGATCCGATCGCGTTCAATTCGATATTAATTAAGTTAATCATTCTCTGTTATTCACGAACTCATGATCATTCTTCCATCTCCGGTAACCAACGAACCTTCTAGGGCCAATACGAACTCAATCAAGACTTCATTACGGCTGCCACCACCATTTGTTGGACAAACTGATCCACCTTTCGTTGGCTCCACCTCAACAAGCCAATTCTACACCTGAAAACCACACCTAGAACCACGAAGCCAACTGCCAAAAAGCCGTGTAATTGAAACCCCATTCCCTTGCTTTTTGTTCGTTCCAGGAGGAAAATACCCATGTTGAAACTTCGCCATAAACTTCCTGGTTGTTTTCCCTGCCAAATCCTTTTTAATTACCACGTTAACCCAAGTTTAAGGATGTTTAAACTCTTTTTCTCCTTCGCTCAATCCCCTTCTGTCCCCACGGTGCTTCACTATTTTCACGGTGATGACCCCTTTCGAAACAACTAACGCCCATACTCCTCCCCAGAACCATTTCCTTTCCCTTAAACTGTACGCACCACTATTAAATAATTACCTTCACTAACCTTTCTCCTCTTCACCTTGCACCCAAACCTTAAGATGAACGCCACCTACTAGTTATGCTCAACCGTATCTTCTAAGCCCCGCCTGCTATAGTTTTTAACCCATAAACTCTACAGTCGCTTACTCCTAGGACCGACAGCGTCGGCCTTGACCCCCGCCAGAACCACCACATTAACTTCCCTGACGCTCAGAGCTCCTCCGCGAATTCCAGCATGAACTCAGAAGAGGCATGCGACTTTATTTCTTTCGAACTCCTTTTTTTTTTTTTTTAGTTGCGTTTGTTTATTTATGGAATGGCATCATTTGTTCATTGAACCGAACCAGTGCATTCCTTTATGTTTATTTATAATAATAGACAGCTTGGGCGTTACGACATATAGGTTTAGGCTAGTATAGGGTTGCATTGTTTATTCATTACTTTGTCGGCAAGGAGTCAAAAATAGACGTGGTCAGCACGGCAAAGGAAAGCTTGAATAACATACGTGGAGAGCACGGCTGTACGTGTGTATCAGTGTATGGTTAAGTTTTTAAGGGGCAACTTGTTACCTGGGCAGACAACGATTTGATGGGTTCACATGTTGGTCCCTGTCCATTGGGAATCTAGTTTAAAACCATCTACTAAATCTAAATGTTTTAGGATTTAATAATCCAACCCGAGGATCATCTCATTTACCTTGGAATGCACGGTATAGGATATAGGTTAGGTTTACTGTAACTGCTTTTAATTATTATTATTATTTTATTATAACGAAACTTCGTGGTGAAGTATCAAGAAAAAAATAACCACAGTCGACTTCTGTTTACTGATGTGAAAGCTAATCTTGGTGTAAAAAGGTATTCTGAACCCAATGGGACAAGTCTCGTCGAATTCCGACATCGTATGAAAAAATTTCCTTTATAAAACCAGAAATGAACACGCGTTTAAATTTTTCACGATCACCGGATAAATCAAATCAACTCGAAACTGCGAACACCGACAATAACTTTTCGATACGAACCCAACGACACTAGTTTTGTCGCATTCTGAGACTGTTGCCCCGGTAGGCTATTTTTAGCGCGTACCGCACTGCCCTTCTGAACACCAAATTTGCCGATCTCTAAAAATAACAAACTATATACCTACCCTGACTATATCCGACGCTACGAACTCACCGGAACTGGTTTCGTGGCCTGATTTGATCGTCTGTTCAAGTTACACTCTAATATCCCTTTATTCAGTTGAATTAATTTAATTGCACTGAACGAGCGTTTACGGCTACCGTGCTTACATACGACATCGGTTTGCCACGCAATTCAACACCGTACAATAATTTAACGATACGGTCCCAATGAAACTGATTTCGTCGAAATCTGAGTCCGTTTGCAAAACGGCTATTTTAACGCGTATAATTTAAATAACGATTTTCCACAGCGACTATTTCAAAATTTGATTTGACCATAATTTTCTATTTATAACATGAAATCTGGAAATTTCTCTTTCATATGAAAATTATAATCAGTACGGTTCCAACGTGTCTTGTTTCATAGAAATCCGACTTATAACGAATCATGTATTCTCAGTTGAAGTTTAAAACTCTATATTACGAAGTACCGCGCGATTTCGAGCTCGTTTTATATTATATATTATAAATTTTCGTTTAAACTTCGTTTTATAAGTAAATTCGTTATAAATTCCTATTTAAATTATCAACACAACATTAAAAACCAATTTAAATGTTCAAAACAAAATGGCTAAAAATCTGGGTCGTTACATTCCTTCCCCCTTAAAATAATTTCGTCCTCGAAATTGCTAAGATAGGGAAAAGATGCTATGTATCCTGTTAACTAGGTCCAATAATCCTTTTTTTTTTTCAAATTCTTAACTTCAGTTTAACTGGGCCAATTTATTAAAATATTAATTTATTCTTACTAACGAAAATTTTCAAAAATTCTAAAAAATTTCTAATACTTTAAATTTTGAAAAAAAAAATTCGGCAGCATCTCCTCTGCACGGCTTAATCGGCACAACCACAACTCGCCTTTCTAGGCCTTCTCCAATCCAAAAGAAAATCAAAAGCCAAGTGGCTTGCCTCATAGGCTCATAAAATCATCAACCCAAACAATATTGTAAACATGTACCTTTTTGTCGGGCATAATTCTATCTCTTGCACTTGCTTCCTTTCAATATCTGCTCAGCATACATATATCCATCTCCAGTTGGTTTCAAATCAATCCAACTTCCAGTTTGAAATCTCTAATCAACTTCTGATTAGTCACTTCCATTCTATCAATTCAAATCTGATTTCTATTTAAATCAATCCACTTATTATCCTTGAATCCAATTCAATCCCATTCAACAACATCCAATATATTCAACTTTCTTATTCATAAGTCGAGTTAATTCCAATTTCAAGCCTTTCTCTTTGTTTAATTCATTCTGGATTATCTCTAATTTAATCCAATTTTATTTAAAGTTAAATTTCAATTCATTGATTTGCTTCCACCATTTCAATTTCTTCAACTTACACAAGTTAAACTTTAATTCAGGATTCAAATTCCCGGGTTTGATTTCAAATTAGTTTGAAAATCATATATATGTACATATATATTTATAATCAAATCAATTCAAAAAATTTGAATTTCTAAATCATCACTTCCTTTTCAAACAAAAATTTTCATTCTCAAATTACTATGGTAGCAATCCGTCACTCAGAAACTTGAAAATGAATACCGATAATGTCGCGACCCATTATCAGTACTATTTTCTTACCCCTGAAGTGATTTCAGTGCTTAATCACTTTCAAATCCGTTTAAAACCATTCTAATTCAAAAATCTCTTCAAACCCATGCTATATTACCTTTAAAATACTTCAAGGAATATTTTCAAAATATCCGGGATTTAAATTCCAACTTATGGTTTGAATCCAATCCCAATTTAGCTTATTTGTATATCTCATTCATATACAAATTCAATTTGGTTTTATATAACCATTTCGGTATTATAATTTTATTTGATTGTAATAACAATCAACACATTTGATAATTTCAGAAAATTATCCCTTTATATCAAAATAACTTTTGGGCAAATTATATCACTTACCCACTTTAAAACAATACTGAGTCGATTTGTTCTGTTCAAGAGTTTAGAAACACCTATCGGTACGGTTGTACTTCCTGTATCGACCAGAATTCATAAACCACTCAACAAACCAGCCAACTCAATATAAAACAATTTTTATATCAAATTTACAAATACGCGCTCATATATATACACTCAAACTCAATCTAGGGTATTACTAACCCCATCTCTATTGAGTTACGCCACAGAGCCAAGGTAATCACTTAACCTTCAGCTCTGATACCAAATGAAACGACCCGCAAATCCGTACCCTTTGAGTCGACTAATAACACCACACGTCCAACTCAAATGACACAGAAATATGAACCATTATTAGAAAGAAGTTAGAGGATGAGAAATAGAAAGAAAGAATTATTAGAATAGAAGAAGACGAAGATCACAAACTCACAGCGGAACGAATAAAATATATTAGATAATATAACTTTTGAAATGCAAATCAGTAACTGTATAGATACATACCATTATCAGAGCACAACAATTTTCTCTGGAACAGTTATAAACCCCTGTTTCCAGATACAACATAGTACACAGCGGAAAATATGATAGTCTACAGCTAAGTGGTGAAGCCTCCTGCTTCATCTCCTCCAGGTGAATCTGTAAAATCTCAACTACTTGACTGCCCGTACAAATTTGGGCACCCAAGAGTTTAGGGAAAACAAACAAAATAAACTCTGGGTCAGTCATGGGACTGGTGTGAATAAACTCCAACCATTTGTTTAACTTTCAAAATCCTTTTCAAAAGAAAAGATAATCGTAAGACCAATCCACACATAAACACGGATGGTTTTTACCTTACGATAACCCAAACACTTTGGAAATCATATATTATCTGATATTATAATAATGTCTAATCACAAGTAATTAAAATCTAGTAGAACGCTTGCATCTCACGCTCTACATATATAATATACAATCAAACTCGCAGGCGCTTATTGGAGATTGGATTCCAACTTGACAAGGTATGGGACCACCTTCCGAACGTGTATCTCTAGAGACGAATACACTGGGTTCAACAAGAACGTCTTGTAACCCGGCCCACACATGACCGACCACTCATTTCGCTTGAGTGTATCGAATGTATACCACCGACGGTTGGGATCAGCAACCGCCTCCCGATAAGGGACAGCATCGATAGATTTAAGAACAAAAGGATTTTCTCTAGATAGGTGATCATACATCCTAATGGGTGCGACCCACATAGCCATGCTGCCTGCCCGATTTTTGTCCACTTCCGGGTTGATGAGGCTTGAGGTTTTTAATTACCTTCCAGAACATCTGGCCATTATTCACTTTGAATGCCACATCGTCAGATCCATCGGAAATCACTAATTGATTCCCACAAAAATACTCATATTGTTAGGCTAAAGAAGTTTCCCTTCTATACCACCAACTTCGTACGTTTGAAGGAATCAACGTACGTAACCCCCTTTGGAAATACTTTGTCAGACACTCGTCCATACAAGTTGTCCTGGGTCTGGACAAACCGAAGGCACTAACCTGTAAACAGGATAGCCCTTGCATAACTCCGTCTTCAAGATATTCAGCATACTTGATTCGCAACGCTTATGCCAATACGGAGTGGTTCTCTGGATAATAATCCAACCGGTCTCTCCATATTAACAACGTTAAAATGGTCAAACTTTGATAGTCGGTGATTTAACTATCAAATGAAAACATGTCGGTGTGCAAACAATGATATTATTTCCAAAAGGAAATTCTATCGACCAAACATCATTCAACGTTTATCCCTTTTTAGTTCATTCATTCATTCATTTCCCTTCTCACTTTCATTTACATTCCTTATTTAATATATTTAGAAAATATATTCTATTAACATTGGAAAACATTTCCATTATCTGTCCTCTATATTCAGAAAACATTTCTGATTCTCATCTGGAAAACATTTCCAAATCTCCTTCATTTGATTAAACCGATGTTTGAATAAACATCACTATGCCAAATCTCCTTCATTTGGTTTCCACTTAACCACTTTCCACTATCGAACCTTATCCACTTCTTAGTTAAAACTAAAGTCAATCAAGTTGGGGTATAATTACCTCTCAGACCTTAACTGAGCAACATTTCTAACTTCGAAATAGACACGGTTCATCTTTCCAATCTTTTAACACGCTTCCTTACGTTGCTCTCGGATTCGATTATGAATCCACTTCCTTTTCAGGAATCACTTGATTATAACAATGGTGTTATAATTCCCTGCATCCGAAATATAATAACTTTAATATGACTTTTATTTTCTAACTTGAATATCGGAAAACATTTCCAATATATATAATTTCTTTATTGAGAAAATATCCTTTACTCCAGTTAGAAAACATTTCTAAATCCTTTGAATTTACTGATGTTATAAACATCGTTACTATGACTTAAATCATAAATCATTCGTTTACTAACGATATCACTAACCAACCCTTGCTATCGAGCCTTTGAAACATTCAGAGCTCACAACTTTAAACCAAACATTGTTTTCAACAGCAGCGTTAAAACCGCTATCTAGCATTATAAACACTTATCATAACCATAGCATTAAGATTGCTATTAAAACAGTTATTATAACGGCAGCGTTAAAATTGCTATTTAGATTTACCAAGACATTTATTATAACAGCAGCGTCTAAAATTGCTGTATATATATTAACCACATCTATTATAACAACAGTGCTATGATTGTTGTTTTGAATAAAATACCGTGTGCGGCGCACACGGTTCCGTTGTTCATTTATAAACCCTGTTTATTTTTAACAATTCAAGTTCTCCTTTGAACATATTTATAAACTTCTAACCACTTAATTCGATTCCTATAAATCCCCTTTTTATATACATTTTATTTGCAAAATATTTCCTTGTTTAAACTATTTATTCTTTTATTTTAAAGCATTTGGAAATCTTTCTTTAAACTTCCCTCTATACTTTGCTAAATTCAAATCTATTTCCAAATATTGGTTTCAAAACCGATACTCATTTTCAAATATACATTCATATTTGAACTCACCTTTTTATTTATCCAATGGTTAATGATCCACTTAATTTATATCTTTATTCATAACATTTTTCTTGGTTTACCCAATGGAATAAGTTTCCATTTGCAACTTAATGGAAAAGAAATTATTTCTAATTTGGAAATAAACTCTGCTTTTAAATTCTAATTTCCTTTTTCACATTCGATGATATTTTACGGTTTCTAAAATACCAGGTTCCTAAGGCCAGGGTAAAACACACAAATTCAACCATGGATAATGTAGCATAACATATATCACCATCAAATAAAACAGTAAATAAAATGTTGAGGGATCCAGTTGGATCCCTCCAACCTGTTTCCCTGCATCCACAGATGTTAGTAACATCAAACATATCGCATTAATGAAAAAATCAATCAACGATGTGATTATATCAACCAATTTATCAACTATTCAACCAAGCAACCGTTTCACTTTATAAAATAATTTAAACGAGTGAGTTTACTCACCTCGCTCAGCAGTTGACGAATCTGCTATTTGTATCGTTTCAAAATCAACCAGTCGTTTGATTTTTCTCTGGAATTCCAGTAGCTTTGTTTTTCAACGAAATCAAATCCATAATGTAGATCTCATCGTTACGGTTCCACTGGATCCGATCGCGTTCAATTCGATATTAATTAAGTTAATCATTCTCTGTTATTCACGAACTCATGATCATTCTTCCATCTCCGGTAACCAACGAACCTTCTAGGGCAAATACGAACTCAATCAAGACTTCATTACGGCTGCCACCACCATTTGTTGGACAAACTGATCCACCTTTCGTTGGCTCCACCTCAACAAGCCAATTCTACACCTGAAAACCACACCTAGAACCACGAAGCCAACTGCCAAAAAGCCGTGTAATTGAAACCCCATTCCCTTGCTTTTTGTTCGTTCCAGGAGGAAAATACCCATGTTGAAACTTCGCCATAAACTTCCTGGTTGTTTTCCCTGCCAAATCCTTTTTAATTACCACGTTAACCCAAGTTTAAGGATGTTTAAACTCTTTTTCTCCTTCGCTCAATCCCCTTCTGTCCCCACGGTGCTTCACTATTTTCACGGTGATGACCCCTTTCGAAAAAACTAACGCCCATACTCCTCCCCAGAACCATTTCCTTTCCCTTAAACTGTACGCACCACTATTAAATAATTACCTTCACTAACCTTTCTCCTCTTCACCTTGCACCCAAACCTTAAGATGAACGCCACCTACTAGTTATGCTCAACCGTATCTTCTAAGCCCCGCCTGCTATAGTTTTTAACCCATAAACTCTACAGTCGCTTACTCCTAGGACCGACAGCGTCGGCCTTGACCCCCGCCAGAACCACCACATTAACTTCCCTGACGCTCAGAGCTCCTCCGCGAATTCCAGCATGAACTCAGAAGAGGCATGCGACTTTATTTCTTTCGAACTCCTTTTTTTTTTTTTTAGTTGCGTTTGTTTATTTATGGAATGGCATCATTTGTTCATTGAACCGAACCAGTGCATTCCTTTATGTTTATTTATAATAATAGACAGCTTGGGCGTTACGACATATAGGTTTAGGCTAGTATAGGGTTGCATTGTTTATTCATTACTTTGTCGGCAAGGAGTCAAAAATAGACGTGGTCAGCACGGCAAAGGAAAGCTTGAATAACATACGTGGAGAGCACGGCTGTACGTGTGTATCAGTGTATGGTTAAGTTTTTAAGGGGCAACTTGTTACCTGGGCAGACAACGATTTGATGGGTTCACATGTTGGTCCCTGTCCATTGGGAATCTAGTTTAAAACCATCTACTAAATCTAAATGTTTTAGGATTTAATAATCCAACCTGAGGATCATCTCATTTACCTTGGAGTGCACGGTATAGGATATAGGTTAGGTTTACTGTAACTGCTTTTAATTATTATTATTATTTTATTATAACGAAACTTCGTGGTGAAGTATCAAGAAAAAAATAACCACAGTCGACTTCTGTTTACTGATGTGAAAGCTAATCTTGGTGTAAAAAGGTATTCTGAACCCAATGGGACAAGTCTCGTCGAATTCCGACATCGTATGAAAAAATTTCCTTTATAAAACCAGAAATGAACACGCGTTTAAATTTTTCACGATCACCGGATAAATCAAATCAACTCGAAACTGCGAACACCGACAATAACTTTTCGATACGAACCCAACGGCACTAGTTTCGTCGCATTCTGAGACTGTTGCCCCGGTAGGCTATTTTTAGCGCGTACCGCACTGCCCTTCTGAACACCAAATTTGCCGATCTCTAAAAATAACAAACTATATACCTACCCTGACTATATCCGACGCTACGAACTCACCGGAACTGGTTTCGTGGCCTGATTTGATCGTCTGTTCAAGTTACACTCTAATATCCCTTTATTCAGTTGAATTAATTTAATTGCACTGAACGAGCGTTTACGGCTACCGTGCTTACATACGACATCGGTTTGCCACGCAATTCAACACCATACAATAATTTAATGATACGGTCCCAATGAAACTGATTTCGTCGAAATCTGAGTCCGTTTGCAAAACGGCTATTTTAACGCGTATAATTTAAATAACGATTTTCCACAGCGACTATTTCAAAATTTGATTTGACCATAATTTTCTATTTATAACATGAAATCTGGAAATTTCTCTTTCATATGAAAATTATAATCAGTACGGTTCCAACGTGTCTTGTTTCATAGAAATCCGACTTATAACGAATCATGTATTCTCAGTTGAAGTTTAAAACTCTATATTACGAACTACCGCGCGATTTCGAGCTCGTTTTATATTATATATTATAAATTTTCGTTTAAACTTCGTTTTATAAGTAAATTCGTTATAAATTCCTATTTAAATTATCAACACAACATTAAAAACCAATTTAAATGTTCAAAACAAAATGGCTAAAAATCTGGGTCGTTACAACGGTGTTATCGGTAAAATTAATTACCATTTCACGTTCAAATCTAATTAAAGATTTAACTATCGCTTTGGAGCAAAACTGGTGATACTCCACTCTCGATCACTTTTCAGATTTGATAATTTAAATTATCAATTCACATTTTTAATCTAATTAAAGATTCATTAAAACTCCACTTAGTTTTAATCTTTTAGAAATCAACATCTTGCCTTTAACTAGGTTAAAGAACCAATGTCATCTAAAACACGATTCACGATAAACCCAAATCACATTTGATATTAAACACAAGGCTCTGAATAGAAAATATATCAGCTTATATTCAATATCAAATTCTGAAACCAACAAATATCGTATTGGAAATAACGATATAAAATATATCTTTCATATCCCCATAACAATATTTGTATAGTCACGAAATCCAACATCGAAATATCCCGAAGATAATTTCGATTCAACTCCAGTCCAATCCACGTATCGGAAATTATCGATTATTTTCAAAATCACTTTCAAATTCAATTTATTTATTTCAAAAATAAATTGATTTTAATTCTAGTTCAAAACCGGTTCATTTCGATAAAAATCTATTTTTACCTTCTAATGTGGAATTTTCCAGCCCAATTCTTTCCAATTCACATATTATAATTTTACCCAAATTATAGATATTTTTAATAATTTTATCAAGGCCCGTACAGTCGATTTCCATCAACGGCCATCGAACTGCACTTACACCGACCTTTTTCGAATTTGATTTGGACATAATTCCAAATCCAACCGTTAGATTTCAAATTTCTAATATTCATTGGAAAGCTCTTTTCGATACGAACCCAACGGTTCCGGTTTTAGGAGAATCCGATGGTCGGATCTCCCGCAATGTCCGTTTGAAATAAATGGTCGAAATTCACGAACTGCCGCGGCGCGGCGCGTTCTATTCAGGCCATTATATTATATATATAATATATATAATATATATTTCGTCGATTTCTATTTAAAACGAATTTTATAAATCGTTTTAAAATCGTTTCTGAAACAATTCAACTTCTATATTCAATTCAAATCAAAATTGAATTCTTCTTTATAAATCCGTTTTAAAATTCATTTCTATTCAATTCAAATTTTAATTCAATTTGAATTCATTTCAATTCACTTTCAATTCAATTTGAATTCGTTTTCAATTCAATTCATTTCGAAATCGTTTTCAATTCAATTCATTTCGAAATCGTTTTCAATTCAATTCATTTCGAAATCGTTTTCAATTTAATTCATTTCAAAATCGTTTTAAATTCAATTCATTTCGAAATCGTTTTCAATTCATTTCATTTCGAAATCGTTTTCAATTCATTTCATTTCGAAATCGTTTTCAATTCAATTCATTTCGAAATCGTTTTCAATTCATTATACAACGAATAAAATCGATATAAATATTGTTCACGTCAAAATAACGCATCTCTAATCAACACGGCTTTATATTTCACTAATTCGTCATTCTATTCAACAAATGAATATTTGTTCCATTCAACACATGAATTTATATTTCTTTCAACACACGACTAATCTCAACACATGAGTACTGTCAACACCTCACTATTTTTGTTATGTAAAATATTTTATAAAACTATGGTATCTATCGTTTGATTTTTAATTAGACTTCTACTGGGAAGTAGTTCTAATCTTAAATATGATAAAGATGTAATTTTTTTATTATTTAAAATATTTTACTCAACACACGAATATTTTCAACACATGAACATCGTCAACACATGACTATTTTTATATTCAACACATGAATTTTCTTTTATAATATTCCTTATTTTCCCGATTGGAATGAGGCCCAATCAATCACCATATAATGTTAATTATATGGATTCCATACAACACATGTATATAATAGCATGGAAAAATAATCAATTATCAACCAAAGTGCACTACACTGTATAAGCATCAAATATAGATATCTGAGGCTTATAACAGCCTGTCAATCAATCGATCGACATATTTAATCAATCAGGATGAGTGAACTTCAAATTTCATCCCAACACCCGTGTGGGGTTTCAAACAATCAAACACATATTTTATTTGTGCAGTTGGGCGATGTGTAAAATTTATCAACCCAATCAATATCAGTCAAATCAGTGTAAATAAACAAATCGGCCGATTTGTTTATAAATATTTATTTATTCACTTTCACGTTAAAAATTATATTTTTAACGTCAAAAATATTTATTTCAACACTTGAATTTCTATTCAGTTCATTTATTCAATAAAATAATATTTTTATTTTTCTAACATATTTTAGAAAATTTCGGCGGCATAACGGCACGATACTAGAAACGGGACGAGGCCTAGCCTTATCCCCGGTCTAGTGAAGGCCCACGCCAATCACACATCAATCAAATCACTTTCGTTATGCAAACCACAAAATTTGGAGTAAGAGTCTAACCTAGCCTTACTCCTTCGCCTTATAACGGCGCACGTCTAATCCTAACCCATTTATCGATTCGATTTTCCACACCACAAACCACATTCAAACCAATATCACAATCAATCACCAAACAGCCAAACAAACAAGTCCATGGTCTGTGGACGATTGTGTCGGGTGCTACTAAACACCGTCTGCATCCTAGTATATATATATATATATATATATATATATATATATATATAACTAGAAAATAAATTGAAGAGTGAGAAATTCTCACCTAAAGCTATCCAATACCACGACTCTTCATTTATAGAAATCTTCTTCGTTATCCCATCTTCGTCATCTTCGTCATCTTCGTTGCCCGTAGTCACTATATACATAAAAATCACATTTTTATATTTTGATGTCTTTAAAATAAAAATCACATTTTTATTTGATCGTTTTCAATTTAAAATCATATTTTTATAATCACTTCATATATTTAAAAATCGAATTTTTACTATGCTATTCAATATATAAAAATCGAATTTTTACTTTGGTGTCATATAGATAAAAATTCCATTTCAACAATATTGATTTCGCCTTTATAAAAATAAAGTTTTCGCCTTTATATAAATAAAGTTTTCGCCTTTATATAAATAAAGTTTTCGCCTTTATATAAATAAAGTTTTCGCCTTTACTATATTTAAAATATCGTCTTTTCACTTTTAAAAATATCGTACCTTTACGATTTCATCCCTATAGAAATCACATTTTATTTTGCTACCTATAAAAAGATGGTATTTTTAATATTCCTAAAATGTAAAAATTATATTTTTAATTCTTTAAAAATATAAAAATCATATTTTTACATCTTCTATATAGTAAAGATTATATTTTTAATACTTTAAAAATATAAAAATCATATTTTTAATACTTTAAAAATATAAAAATCATATTTTTAATACTTTAAAAATATAAAAATCATATTTTTAATACTTTAAAAATATTAAAATCATATTTTTATTTCACTACTTTTCTCAAAATATCGTCTTTCCTATTTTTAAAAATCATGTCTTTTGCCTTTTTACATATAAAGATCTTTATAGTTTTAAAAATAAATAAATAAAATCAGCTTTAAAAATAAATCTTTATAGTTTTAAAAATAAATAAAAAATCAGAATTGAAAATAAAAATAAAATAAAAAAACACTTACAGTAAAAATCGAAGGCGGCGGGGGGGGGGGGGTTCGCTGTCTCGAGGGTGAGGCGAGAGGGGGGTCTGGGGTTGGCGGAGGGCGCAAGGGAGGAGGCGGAGGCCGGAAACGGCGGTTTGGGTTTCAAGAAGGGCGCGGTGGGTTTAGAGCTTCGCGAGTTGGGAGGAGGGAGAGGAGAGGGCAGAGGGTCGGGTTTGAAGCGGAGGAGGGCGGTGGTCCTCATGGGAGGCGGCGCCTGAGGCGCGGCGGCCTCGCTGGCCGTGGCGGCGGCGAATCGCCCCCCACCCCGTCGCCTTTCTCTCTCTCTTTTTTTTTTTTGGTTTGAAATCGATTTGAGAAAGGGGGGGCAGCAGGTTAAAGGAGAGGTTTAAACTTTCTTTTTTTTTAATTTAATTTTTTTTATTTAATTTTTTTATTTGTTCAAAAAGTTGACTTTTACATATGACCTCGAAACGAGGCCCACCGCCTGTCGCCCATAGCGTTTTACCCCCATTCCGAACACAACGGGATATGTATCGCGAGCTGATTTGTTCGTCTCAATCAGTTTCCGTTGAATTTACATTTAAATCACTATATTGAATTTTAAACGTACATTTCTGTGACGACCCGATTTCCCGTTCTCACGGAAACAAGGTTATCTTTGGAATATAACACAGAAACATATAATAGCAGAACAGAATTAAATAAATACACCAGAATGAACAACAAAATATACTGGATAAAAGTAATCATCAGAGTTACACAGTATACAGGATCTTACTTAGTACAAATACAGTTCAGCTATACATAAATGTCTACAGCGGAAATAAACAAAATATGTACAATAGGAGCTGAACAGCATAAAAAGAAATAAATGATAGAATCCATCTTCAGCTCCAGCTATCCAGAAAGAAGAACCAGCTAACCTGAATACAAGGCTGCCCGTGTAGAAAAAGGGGCACCCGAGTTTGAGAGTGAAACAAACTACGAGTCAGTCATGGGACTGGTATGAGAAATCTTCTCAACACATATATAATATGGCTAATCACAGGACCACGCCACTTTCGTGGAACGGGTTTACTCCATTGGATTGCCAGTGCTTTAAAACAAATCTTTCTTTTAAACATCGCTATGCTTTTTATAAAAATGAAGCCGTTATAAGACTCAGTTCCCATCACACAATGCAACGCAAACCGGAGGATAGAGTTTTTACCTTATAACGGCCAAGATATGCTTGATACGAATAAAACAAAGGCATTTGATATTATTGCTAGTGTTTATAGGTTTTGAAAACAATTTCAAATCATAACTATCAATCATAGACGGCATTAATGCCCCATACCACTATGTCGCCATATATAGGTATACAATCAAAATCGCATCGTCACGTATTTGGAAATTGGATTTCTGTCATGAACCAAGGCAAAAGATAGTCCTTACCGAATTCGAGACTGCCTAGCCCGAGCCTCAGGAACAGCCGCAACTGCCCCTTGGATCGTCAGGGCCGGTCCACCGATGTGGATTATTATGCCTGAACAATACGTTTCCCCGCCCTTTGGGGCGTAAACGAGCCAACGAATGACTCCATCGGACCCGGATCGTTCGATCAAACCGAGGCGCCTCGCAACTGCAACAACCACATAGGTGAAAAGTATATAAATGTCAGGGCTGGTAGGTCACTGACACCACCCTAGCTAGGAAGAAACGCATGCCCTCCCTGAGGTCCTTCTCCCGTTTTAGGTTCATACCGGGGTGTGAGGCTTGCGAATTCACGTTATACACAAAGCTACGCCACACAGGCGGTGCTTTGATCATCACCACAAGACTTTGCTTTTCAACAGAAGCCCTGATCACTGCATCTTAGCATGCCACACAGAATAAATCCTATGTCAGACACACAGTCCATTTACAAGTCCGTTCTGGGTCTGAACGAAACCGGAGGCACTAAATACCTCGCAAACCCATCGATCACCACGTACGTCTGGACGATCACCACTCATTATCCATATTTCGGGATGCCTCCCAATCAGGACCTCGGTTACCATCCAAACGAGGTGAAGATCTCCGGTCTTCGACCACCGTCTTCATCTTCGAATTTCAATCGTCGGTCAATTATTCGAAATGAGAATTAACTCGGCCTTTCCAAATAATTCACGTATATTTAGAATTTCAAATCGATTTATTTCAATGGTTAAATTATTCGACAACACCAATTGTGTTCTTTAATGTAATTTTCACACCAAACACATTCAACCATCAAAAGCCACACAAATCAAGCAAATTCAGTTTATTTCCATTCCATATTGTTTATGGTATTTTATAACTATTTATCGCTATTTTTATTTATTTTAAAATAGCCATTTTATTCAAAACGACGCTTCGGGCCATAAGGCGGCCGTGGCGCTGTTTTTCTTCAGATTTGATTTACACATATCTGAAAATCTAACCGTTGGATCTTCACAAAATTTACATTATTAGAAAAGTCTTTTCAAAACGAACCCAACGGTTCCAGTTTCGGGAAAATCCGACGGTCGGATCTCCCGGTACAATCATTTGAAGTTTCGATTTCAAAATACGAACTGCAGCGTCGTTATTCGATTAAATATAATTATATTTATATATATAAATAAATATAATCGTTTCTGGCGCTGTTTTTCTTCAGATTTGAATTAAACATTCCAGACAATCCAACCGTTGGATTTTCACAAGGTTGGTGCCGTTGGAAAGATTATTCCAAGGCGAACCTGACGGTTGAGATTTCGGGAAAATCCAATGGTCGGATTTCCCGCACTAGTCGTTTGAAATCACGGTTTCGAAATACGAACTGCACGGCTTCGTTTCGTTTTAATTTTATTTATATTTATATAGTTATATAAATATAGTTCATTCAATGATTTCTATATCGTTTTCACTTCAAATATTTTTCTAACGCCTTAAATTTTGGAAAAATTTCGCCATAACCTCCCCTGCACCGGGAGCATCGGGAAATCGCAAATAGCGTTCCCGGTCCTTCTAATCTCAAAAAGACAAAGAAAAAGCCAAGCGGCTAGCCAACAGGCTCATAAAATCATCACCCAAACAAAGCAGTAAATGTGTACCTATTTGTCGGGCACAAAATTTTATTCCTCTTCTCTAGCCCCTTTGTTATAACCTGTTCAATGAATATGCATGTACATATATATACAGTTCTTATCATTTATCATTTTCTATTCAACTTCATATTTGATTTCTATTTGGTTTAAAAACACCATTCATTCTAATGTTACATAAATAGGTGCAAATCATTTCATTAGCTAATTAATGAATATTTCAACTCATATATGTTTATTTTGAACAAGTGGCTATTTTTAACACTTCACATTTCAACGATTTATGCATACAATAAAAATGTGATTTTTATTGTAAAACAATTCATTTCAAAACACTATTTTTCTATATAGTTCATATAGGTGACAAAAATAGGATTTTTATCATAAAACCATTTCTTTTAAAACGAGATTATTTTACACAGTTCATATAGTCGATAAAAGGTGATTTTTATTATCAAACAATTTATTTCAAAATATGAATACCATTCAACACATGAATTTCAAATCAACGAATGAATATCAATTCAACACATGAATGTTTTCTATAGTTTCTATATATAGATAAAAATGTGATTTTTATTATCGAACAATTTATTTCAAAATATGAATATCATTCAACACATGAATTTCTAATCAACGAATGAATATCAATTCAACACATGAATGTTTTCTATTCAATGAATAAATATAGTTTAAGCATATGAAAATAATTCAAACATACGAATATTATTCAAAATTTCGGCAGCATAACGGCAGGGTAGTTAAACCGGGACCGTCCCTAGTACAGCTCCTCGCTCTACCTTAAAACCTCGCGGTTTTTGACAATGGTGATCATGCATCTAGTTCGCACGCAGGCGGCATGTATGTATTTATTTTATTTCCACAAACTAATCCTATGTGGTTTCAACCAAATATTTTCCAACCACAAACGGGTATTTTTCAACCACAATCAACCAATATCAACCACAAACAATCTCAAACAACCATTCGCTATCAATCAATTTTCACAACAATTTCAACCAATAAATATCGTTCATGGTTTGTGGACGAGGGGCGTATATATATATATATATATATATATATATATATATATATATTTATATATAGCAATTCACTTTTATTTCCACACGTATATATATATAGAAAAAGAAATTGAAGAGTGAGAAATTCTCACCAATAGCTATCCAACTTCACTTAGAGAAATCTTCGCCTTTCTCGCCTTTTGTCGCTTTGTTGCCCGTATTCTCTACATATGTAAAAAAAATCGAATTCTTACGATGCTATTCAATATATAAAAATCGAATTTTTACTACGCTATTCAATATATAAAAATATGATTTTTACTTCGACTTTCAATATATAAAAATCTGATTTTTAATTTTTTTAAAGTTCAAATCCTTTCTATTTAAAGTTTAAACCTTTTTCTTTTTAAAGTTTAAACCTTTTTCTTTTTTAAAGTTTAAACCTTTTTCTTTTTAAAGTTAAATCATTTCAAAATCAGTTTTAAACTTTTCTAAAAATCAGAATTTAAACGCTTTTGAAAATCAGTTTTTATAACCTGTTTAAAATCAGTTTTTATAACCTAATTAAAATCAGTTTTTATAACCTAATTAAAAATCAGTTTTTAATTCCGTTTAAAATCAGTTTTTTTTTAAATCTGTTTAAAATCAGTTTTTCTTTTTACAAAAAATCAGAATTTACTTATTTAAAATAAATCAGTTTTAATCCTTTTTTTAAAAAAATCTGTTTTAACCTTTAAAAAAAATCTATTTTAACCTTTTTAAAAAATCTGTTTTAACCTTAAAAAAAACAGTTTTAATAGAATTAAAAATAAAAACAACTTACATTGCTGCGAAGAAGGGGGGGTGATGTCAGGGTCGGCGGCAGGAGGAGGAGCAGGTGGTGGCTTGTGGAGGAGGGCGGTGGTCGTTGGTCTCGGCGGAGGATTCTTCGATGTGGGCTCGGGTCTGGGGTTCCACGCGAGAGAGGAGGAGAGGCGGTGGGAAGGAGGAGGATCGGGAGGCTGACGCGGCGGGGCTGGAGGTGGCGATCGCCTGAGCGACGGCGAGGCTGGAGCGCGTTTTTTTTTTCTTTTTTTTTATTTTATTTTGATTTCTGATTTAATGAAATCGGGGGGGGGGGGGCAGAAAGATAAAAAGGGAAGGAACTATTATATTTTTTTTTATTATTATTAATTTAATTGCATAAAGTTGACTTTTACCCACGACCTCGAAACGAGGCCCACCGCCTGTTGTCCATAGCGCTTTACCCCCATTCCGAACAAAATGGGATATGTATCGCAAGCTGATTTGATCGTTACAATCAGTTTCCGTTGAATTTACATTTAAATCACTATATTGAATTTTAAACGTACATTTCAAATTACCGGGGTCACATACTAACACTAAAAATTCCAGAAAAATATTTTCTAGCTTCGTATTGACGATACGGTCCTAACAAAATTAGTTTCTTCGAATTCTGAGACCGTTTGAAAAATGGCCAATTTCCAGTCGATTAAAATCAACTGAAACTGGTCAAACGCGTTTTCCTTTGCCACGCTCACATATTGATTCGAAAAATTATGCAATTTGAAACCTAGCAATAACTTGAAACTGCGGATCCAACAAAAGTGGTTTCGTCGAAATCCGAGGTCATTTGCAAAATGTCCATTTTTAAGGGCCTGAATTCCATAGCGACTATTCAGAATTTTCAACTGGACATATCTTTCGATTCCCGCTATGAAATTTCGATTGGTCGGATTCGTTGGAAAGATATCATCAATTAGATCCTAATGTTTTTGGTTTCACTAAAATCCGGATTGTTTTGCACCCGGTATATTCAATTGAAGTTTGAAATCGAATTATCGAACTACCGCGCCATTTTCAATTCTATATATAATTATAATTAATTATATTCATTTTCAAATGTCGATTCAAACTCAGTTTTCATCGCCATTATTTAAAATATTTATTTTAAATATTTAAAATCCATTATTTTAGCCAATTTAAAATTTTAAATTGGTTCAGATTTTCTGGGTCGTTACAATCTCCCCCACTTAAAACTTTTCGTCCCCGAAAAGGAATAAAGTCGAAAGTGGTTTGATAAATCTACAATCACACAACACAACAACCAATCCAATTTGTTTCTAACCTTTCTAAAATATTCTGATCAAATCCTATATCCCTTTAAAATCATTCAGAGTATAGAATATAAAAGTGCACATCAACGAAAAGAAAATAACAACAGAGTAGAGAATTAAATGGTAATGCAGAGTAGGGTAAATGTACCTTGCACCAGAGTCAATCAGAGATATCTACTCGGCACCTAGGATAAGCTTTCTGAATGCTCTCCTCAGTTTCCCAAGTACAATCTCGCGGATCTCCACTCCATTGCACTTTGACTAAGTGAACCTTCTTGCTTCTCAGCTCTTTGGTTTCTTTGCCGATAATCTTTAGCGGCTCGCGCCTCACAGCTAATTCTGGAGTAATTTCAATGTCCTGCTGAGCTGCTTCTTCCACGATCAAGTCTGGATCATGAACGTGCTTTCGAAGTTGAGATATATGAAATACATCATGCACTCCAGGCAACCAGTCAGGCAGTTTGACCCTATAAGCAAGAGTTCCGATCCGTTCCAGAATAGGAAACGGACCTATGAATTTGGGTGCCAACTTTCCGGTTTTACCGAACCGGATAACTCCTCTCATCGGCGATACTTTCAAATATACATAGTCGCCAACTTCAAAGGATATATCTCTTCTTCTTCTATCGGCATAGCTCTTTTGTCGGCTTTGAGCGGCGAGTAATCGCTTCTTAATAAAATCGACTTTGTCGGCAGCTTCTCGAATCATATCAGGCCCTAACACAAGTCTATTTCCAGGCTCGACCCAACAAGCAGGAGATCGGCACGGTCGACCATATAATGCTTCGAATGGCGACATTGTCAGGCTTGCCTGATAGCTGTTGTTATAAGAAAATTCAGCCAAATGCAGATGGTCTTCCCATGATCCACCGAAATCTAGAACACAAGCCCGCAATAGATCTTCTAAAATGCGGTTTACCCTCTCAGTCTGACCGTCTGTCTGAGGATGATAAGCGGTGCTCAAGTTTAACTTCGTTCCCAGCTCGACTTGAAATGCTTCCCAGTATTTGCTAGTGAATATCGTATCTCTATCACTTACTATACTGAGCGGCACTCCATGCAGTCTAACTATTTCCCTGAAGTATATCCGCGCCAGGCTCTGAGCGGTTCTGTTTGATCTGACAGGTATAAAATGGGCGGTCTTCGTGAAACGATCTACAATCACCCAAATACTGTCATTCCCTTTTCTAGTTCTGGGCAAACCATCGATGAAATCCATAGAAATATGTTCCCACTTCCAGCCAGGAACTTCTAGCGGTTGTAATAATCCAGCCAATTTCTGTTGGTCACTCTTGACTAGCTGGCAAGTAGGGCATCGACTAACATATATTGAAACGTCTCTCTTCATAGCCTTCCACCAGAATGTTCTTTTGAGATCGTTATACATTTTAGCCACACCAGGATGGATACTCAGCTTGGACTTGTGACACTCGTCTAACACTTCCCTTTTGAGTTCGGGGATGTCAGGAACACAAATCCTTCCTTTCAATCTCAGGGTCTCGTCGTTATCTATTTGAAAACACGAGGGTTCGCCTTTCTGAATCCTTTTGATCATATCTTTAATAAAGTTATCCTCCTTCTGAAGAATAGATATTTTGTCAATCAAGGATGTTGTGATAATAAAGCTGGCGATCATTACATTCTTTCTGCTTAACGCATCGGCCACGACATTGGCTTTTCCTGGAGTGTATATTATTTCAAAGTCATATGCTGCAAGAAACTCTAGCCAACGTTGCTGCCTCAAATTCAAGTCCTTTTGGGTGAATAGATACTTTAATGACTGATGATCTGTAAATAGTTCAAATCTCTCACCCAGGAGATAGTGTCTCCAAATTTTCAAAGCGAACACGATAGCCAATAACTCAAGATCATGAGTTATGTAGTTCTTCTCGTGCGGCTTCAGTTGACGGCTAGCATAAGCATTCACCTGGCCTCTTTGCATTAACACTGCGCCAAGGCCTTCTCTAGAAGCATCAGTCCAGACTTTTAAATCCTGGTTGTCATCGATGATGGTTAACACTAGAGCTGTCGTTAATCTTAACTTTAGCTCCTCAAAAGCCTCCTCACTCTCTTGAGTACAATTGAATTTAGAATGCTTCTTTGTAAGCTTCGTTAAGTGACCAGATATCTTCGAAAAGTCTTGAACGAACTTTCGGTAATAGCTAGCCAATCCGAGAAAACTGCGGACTTCAGTGGGAGTACTAGGCTGTTTCCAATTCTGAATAGCTGTGATTTTGCTTGGATCCACAGCGATTCCATCTTTCGATACGACATGGCCCAGAAATTTCACTTCATCTTGCCAGAATATACATTTGGAAAACTTGGCTTTTAACACATTCCGTCTGAGAATTTCTAACACTTGTTCCAGATGCTTTTCATGTTCGGCCTTTGATTTAGAGAAGATTAGAATATCATCAATAAAAACCAGAACAAATTTATTCAATACTCCTCTGAATACTCTGTTCATCAGATCGACGAAATAAGCTGGAGCGTTACATAAGCCGAATGGCATTACTAACCACTCGTAGAATAAGTCGGGGCCTCTGAACGCTGTCATTGGAACACACTCTTCGGCAATTCGAAGTTGATGGAAGCCCGTAGCTAGGTCCATTCGTGAGAATACTTGTGCTCCATTTAATCGATCCAACAAATCGTCAATCCGCGGCAATGGATACTTGTTCTTTATTGTCTGTTTGTTCAGATCACGATAATCCACACATAGCCGTAGAGTACCGTCAGATTTTGGGACAAATACCACTGCTGCACCCCAATCTGAGAAACTAGGCCTGATCAGATCTTTCCATACTAGCTGTCGTGTTTGATTGTCTAATTCCTCCTTCTCTTTCAAGGACATTCTTCGAATAGCGTGAACTACCGGTCTTGCATTGGGAATTAAAGCAATCTTGAAATCTATTTCTCTTTGCGGAGGTAAGCGAACAACTTCTTCGAACACATCCGCATAGTTCTTGACGACAGGAATGTCTTTGATGAGGTCTGGAATATCCTCAGTGGCTTCAAGGACATTTTCAATTTGGGCTGGAGAAACATCCAAAGCTGCCCAGAAGTCTTTTCTATTTGAAGTTGGGCCTTCACATGGTATGGTTATATAATTTCTCAATTGTGCTTTTGCCTTTACAACTCTCTCGGCGCATTTAACTTCCGCTTCATATTTGGTTAGCCAATCCAATCCCAGAATAAGATCGAATTCATCAAAATTCATGACGATAGAGATTATAGGGAATTTATAGCAAGAAAAGGAGACAGGTACTGCACAAATCCAACTGAGATCAATTGAACCCCCAACCGGATTTTGGACAGTCATTGGTTCCTTGAGCTTCCTCAAATTCAAATCCAGCTTCTTGACTGCACTCTTTGCAATAAAGCTTCGTGACGCGCCTGTGTCAAACAGTACTTTAACTGGAATGTTTTTGACAGTAAGCGTGCCTTCTAAAACATCAGATCTTCCCTGATTATCTGAGGGTGCCGAGGTTTCTGCTACTTCATTTATTTGAGCCCCCTTGGTTGCCTTTAACAGCCGGCAATCCTGTTTTACATGGCCAAACCGATGGCAAATGCTGCATTCTCTAGTCTCTTGAAACTTCTTAATAGACTCAGATCCTTCCTTTCTTTGTTTCTTTAGAGATCGGCAACTTATCGAGAGATGTCATTGCTTATTGCAGTTAGAGCATACAGTTGTCGTTACTAGTTTCTTCTCTGATTTGGCCCTTTTTCTCTTGGCACTGGCCTTCTTACTGATCTCAGACATTGTACTTGCCTCAGGAATATCAGTTTCCGACTCTGCTATGTCACTACAACAAACTTCTTCTTCGTCGCGCAACATTCCTTTCTTGTCTAGACCTTCGTATTGATAAGCCATATAAATCATTTCTGAGAAAGGAAGCTTCACATGCCCCAATACTTTATTCTTGTATTTCCTTTGAAGCCCGTGAATAAATCTCAGATTTTTCCTCTTTGGGTCTTGAATTAGATGAGGAGCAAAGTGAGAAAGTTCATTGAATTTCTTATGATATTCGGGAATTGTCATGTCTCCTTGTATCAGATAAGAAAATTCATCGCATAATCGCTCAGTTGCTTCGGGAGGAGTAAATCTTTCCAAGAAAATCACTTTGAATTTATCCCAGGTGATATCACCTTCTGGATTATCCTTAACAACAGAATCCCACCAGAACAAAGCTTCATCTTTGAGTGCCCAAGAGGCCAGTAATCTTTTCTGGTCATCCCTCAGCTTTAATGCTTCGAAGATTTTCTCAGCCGAACGAATCCAAGCTTGTGTCTTCATAATAGATTCTTCCCCAGAGAACGGTATTCCACCCATATTTCGATATTTGATTAATAGGGCCTCAATATCTGGTTCTACATTCCTTCTGCTTCTGACACTCATTTTCTAGTACTTCTGCAAATGGCAGATCAAGTGTCAGGTCACAGAAAAGGTATTTTAAAATATAGAAACACATACTTCAAATGTAAATGTGTCTATCAAGGTGTAATTTCATTTTGCTTTACTCATACTAGGATATTACTGATCCTATCTGTATTGAGTTACCCGTCCTAGAACACTACTGGTTCTATTTCTGACGAGTTCGTTCACATGTTATATTCCAGAACTAAGCTTAACCAAAGCTCTGATACCACGTTGTGACGACCCGATTTCCCGTTCTCACGGAAACAAGGTTATCTTTGGAATATAACACAGAAACATATAATAGCAGAACAGAATTAAATAAATACACCAGAATGAACAACAAAATATACTAGATAAAAGTAATCATCAGAGTTACACAGTATACAGGATCTTACTTAGTACAAATACAGTTCAGCTATACATAAATGTCTACAGCGGAAATAAACAAAATATGTACAATAGGAGCTGAACAGCATAAAAAGAAATAAATGATAGAATCCATCTTCAGCTCCAGCTATCCAGAAAGAAGAACCAGCTAACCTGAATACAAGGCTGCCCGTGTAGAAAAAGGGGCACCCGAGTTTGAGAGTGAAACAAACTACGAGTCAGTCATGGGACTGGTATGAGAAATCTTCTCAACACATATATAATATGGCTAATCACAGGACCACGCCACTTTCGTGGAACGGGTTTACTCCATTGGATTGCCAGTGCTTTAAAACAAATCTTTCTTTTAAACATCGCTATGCTTTTTATAAAAATGAAGCCGTTATAAGACTCAGTTCCCATCACACAATGCAACGCAAACCGAAGGATAGAGTTTTTACCTTATAACGGCCAAGATATGCTTGATACGAATAAAACAAAGGCATTTGATATTATTGCTAGTGTTTATAGGTTTTGAAAACAATTTCAAATCATAACTATCAATCATAGACGGCATTAATGCCCCATACCACTATGTCGCCATATATAGGTATACAATCAAAATCGCATCGTCACGTATTTGGAAATTGGATTTCCGTCATGAACCAAGGCAAAAGATAGTCCTTACCGAATTCGAGACTGCCTAGCCCGAGCCTCAGGAACAGCCGCAACTGCCCCTTGGATCGTCAGGGCCGGTCCACCGATGTGGATTATTATGCCTGAACAATACGTTTCCCCGCCCTTTGGGGCGTAAACGAGCCAACGAATGACTCCATCGGACCCGGATCGTCCGATCAAACCGAGGCGCCTCGCAACTGCAACAACCACATAGGTGAAAAGTATATAAATGTCAGGGCTGGTAGGTCACTGACACCACCCTAGCTAGGAAGAAACGCATGCCCTCCCTGAGGTCCTTCTCCCGTTTTAGGTTCATACCGGGGTGTGAGGCTCGCGAATTCACGTTATACACAAAGCTACGCCACACAGGCGGTGCTTTGATCATCACCACAAGACTTTGCTTTTCAACAGAAGCCCTGATCACTGCATCTTAGCATGCCACACAGAATAAATCCTATGTCAGACACACAGTCCATTTACAAGTCCGTTCTGGGTCTGAACGAAACCGGAGGCACTAAATACCTCGCAAACCCATCGATCACCACGTACGTCTGGACGATCACCACTCATTATCCATATTTCGGGATGCCTCCCAATCAGGACCTCGGTTACCATCCAAACGAGGTGAAGATCTCCGGTCTTCGACCACCGTCTTCATCTTCGAATTTCAATCGTCGGTCAATTATTCGAAATGAGAATTAACTCGGCCTTTCCAAATAATTCACGTATATTTAGAATTTCAAATCGATTTATTTCAATGGTTAAATTATTCGACAACACCAATTGTGTTCTTTAATGTAATTTTCACACCAAACACATTCAACCATCAAAAGCCACACAAATCAAGCAAATTCAGTTTATTTCCATTCCATATCGTTTATGGTATTTTATAACTATTTATCGCTATTTTTATTTATTTTAAAATAGCCATTTTATTCAAAACGACGCTTCGGGCCATAAGGCGGCCGTGGCGCTGTTTTTCTACAGATTTGATTTACACATATCTGAAAATCTAACCGTTGGATCTTCACAAAATTTACATCATTAGAAAGGTCTTTTCAAAACGAACCCAACGGTTCCAGTTTCGGGAAAATCCGACGGTCGGATCTCCCGGTACAATCGTTTGAAGTTTCGATTTCAAAATACGAACTGCAGCGTCGTTATTCGATTAAATATAATTATATTTATATATAAATAAATATAATCGTTTCTGGCGCTGTTTTTCTTCAGATTTGAATTAAACATTCCAGACAATCCAACCGTTGGATTTTCACAAGGTTGGTGCCGTTGGAAAGATTATTCCAAGGCGAACCCGACAGTTCAGATTTCGGGAAAATCCAATGGTCGGATTTCCCGCACTAGTCGTTTGAAATCACGGTTTCAAAATACGAACTGCACGGCTTCGTTTCGTTTTAATTTTATTTATATTTATATAGTTATATAAATATAGTTCATTCAATGATTTCTATATCGTTTTCACTTCAAATATTTTTCTAACGCCTTAAATTTTGGAAAAATTTCGCCATAACCTCCCCTGCACCGGGAGCATCGGGAAATCGCAAATAGCGTTCCCGGTCCTTCTAATCTCAAAAAGACAAAGAAAAAGCCAAGCGGCTAGCCAACAGGCTCATAAAATCATCACCCAAACAAAGCAGTAAATGTGTACCTATTTGTCGGGCACAAAATTTTATTCCTCTTCTCTAGCCCCTTTGTTATAACCTGTTCAATGAATATGCATGTACATATATATACAGTTCTTATCATTTATCATTTTCTATTCAACTTCATATTTGATTTCTATTTGGTTTAAAAACACCATTCATTCTAATGTTACATAAATAGGTGCAAATCATTTCATTAGCTAATTAATGAATATTTCAACTCATATATGTTTATTTTGAACAAGTGGCTATTTTTAACACTTCACATTTCAACGATTTATGCATACAATAAAAATGTGATTTTTATTGTAAAACAATTCATTTCAAAACACTATTTTTCTATATAGTTCATATAGGTGACAAAAATAGGATTTTTATCATAAAACCATTTCTTTTAAAACGAGATTATTTTACACAGTTCATATAGTCGATAAAAGGTGATTTTTATTATCAAACAATTTATTTCAAAATATGAATACCATTCAACACATGAATTTCAAATCAACGAATGAATATCAATTAAACACATGAATGTTTTCTATAGTTTCTATATATAGATAAAAATGTGATTTTTTTTATCGAACAATTTATTTCAAAATATGAATATCATTCAACACATGAATTTCTAATCAACGAATGAATATCAATTCAACACATGAATGTTTTCTATTCAATGAATAAATATAGTTTAAGCATATGAAAATAATTCAAACATACGAATATTATTCAAAATTTCGGCAGCATAATGGCAGGGTAGTTAAACCGGGACCGTCCCTAGTACGGCTCCTCGCTCTACCTTAAAACCTCGCGGTTTTTGACAATGGTGATCATGCATCTAGTTCGCACGCAGGCGGCATGTATGTATTTATTTTATTTCCACAAACTAATCCTATGTGGTTTCAACCAAATATTTTCCAACCACAAACGGGTATTTTTCAACCACAATCAACCAATATCAACCACAAACAATCTCAAACAACCATTCGCTATCAATCAATTTTCACAACAATTTCAACCAATAAATATCGTCCATGGTTTGTGGACGAGGGGCGTATATATATATATATATATATATATATATATATATATATATATATATATATATATATATAGCAATTCACTTTTATTTCCACACATATATATATATATAGAAAAAGAAATTGAAGAGTGAGAAATTCTCACCAATAGCTATCCAACTTCACTTAGAGAAATCTTCGCCTTTCTCGCCTTTTGTCGCTTTGTTGCCCGTATTCTCTACATATGTAAAAAAAACGAATTCTTACGATGCTATTCAATATATAAAAATCGAATTTTTACTACGCTATTCAATATATAAAAATATGATTTTTACTTCGACTTTCAATATATAAAAATCTGATTTTTAATTTTTTTAAAGTTCAAATCCTTTCTATTTAAAGTTTAAACCTTTTTCTTTTTAAAGTTTAAACCTTTTTCTTTTTTAAAGTTTAAACCTTTTTCTTTTTAAAGTTAAATCATTTCAAAATCAGTTTTAAACTTTTCTAAAAATCAGAATTTAAACGCTTTTGAAAATCAGTTTTTATAACCTGTTTAAAATCAGTTTTTATAACCTAATTAAAATCAGTTTTTATAACCTAATTAAAAATCAGTTTTTAATTCCGTTTAAAATCAGTTTTTTTTAAATCTGTTTAAAATCAGTTTTTCTTTTTACAAAAAATCAGAATTTACTTATTTAAAATAAATCAGTTTTAATCCTTTTTTAAAAAAAATCTGTTTTAACCTTTAAAAAAAATCTGTTTTAACCTTTTAAAAAAATCTGTTTTAACCTTAAAAAAAACAGTTTTAATAGAATTAAAAATAAAAACAACTTACATTGCTGCGAAGAAGGGGGGGTGATGTCAGGGTCGGCGGTAGGAGGAGGAGCAGGTGGTGGCTTGTGGAGGAGGGCGGTGGTCGTTGGTCTCGGCGGAGGATTCTTCGATGTGGGCTCGGGTCTGGGGTTCCACGCGAGAGAGGAGGAGAGGCGGTGGGAAGGAGGAGGATCGGGAGGCTGACGCGGCGGGGCTAGAGGTGGCGATCGCCTGAGCGACGGCGAGGCTGAAGCGCGTTTTTTTTTTTTATATATTTTGATTTCTGATTTAATGAAATCGGGGGGGGGGGGGGCAGAAAGATAAAAAGGGAAGGAATTATTATATTTTATTAATATTATTATTAATTTAATTGCATAAAGTTGACTTTTACCCACGACCTCGAAACGAGGCCCACCGCCTGTCGTCCATAGCGCTTTACCCCCATTCCGAACAAAATGGGATATGTATCGCAAGCTGATTTGATCGTTACAATCAGTTTCCGTTGAATTTACATTTAAATCACTATATTGAATTTTAAACGTACATTTCAAATTACCGGGGTCACATACTAACACTAAAAATTCCAGAAAAATATTTTCTAGCTTCGTATTGACGATACGGTCCTAACAAAACTAGTTTCTTCGAATTCTGAGACCGTTTGAAAAATGGCCAATTTCTAGTCGATTAAAATCAACTGAAACTGGTCAAACGCGTTTTCCTTTGCCACGCTCACATATTGATTCGAAAAATTATGCAATTTGAAACCTAGCAATAACTTGACACTGCGGATCCAACAAAAGTGGTTTCGTCGAAATCCGAGGTCATTTGCAAAATGTCCATTTTTAAGGGCCTGAATTCCATAGCGACTATTCAGAATTTTCAACTGGAAATATCTTTCGATTCCCGCTATGAAATTTCGATTGGTCGGATTCGTTGGAAAGATATCATCAATTAGATCCTAATGTTTTTGGTTTCACTAAAATCCGGATTGTTTTGCACCCGGTATATTCAATTGAAGTTTGAAATCGAATTATCGAACTACCGCGCCATTTTCAATTCTATATATAATTATAATTAATTATATTCGTTTTCAAATGTCGATTCAAACTCAGTTTTCATCGCCATTATTTAAAATATTTATTTTAAATATTTAAAATCCATTATTTTAGCCAATTTAAAAATTTTAAATTGGTTCAGATTTTCTGGGTCGTTACAATTTCAAATTACCGGGGTCACATACTAACTCTAAAAATTCCAGAAAAAATATTTTCTAGCTTCGTATTTGCGATACGGTCCTAAAAAAACTAGTTTCGTCGAATTCTGAGACCATTGGAAAAATGGCCAATTTCCAGTCGATTAAAATCAACTGAAACTGGTCAAACGCGTTTTCCTTTGCCACGCTCTCATATTGATTCGAAAAATTATGAAATTTGAAACCTAGCAATAATTTGACATCACGGACCCAACAAAAGTGGTTTCGTTGAAATCCGAGGTCGTTTGCAAAATGTCCATTTTTAAGGGCCTGAATTCCATAGCGACTATTCAGAATTTTCAACTGGACATATCTTTTGATTCCCGCTATGAAATCTCGATTGGTCGGATTCGTTGGAAAGATATTATCAATTAGATCCTATTATTTTTGGTTTCGCTAAAATCCGGATTGTTTTGCACCCGGTACATTCAATTGAAGTTTGAAATCGAATTATCGAACTACCACGCCATTTTCAATTCCTTTTATAATTATATATAAATATTTATATTCTAACGATGACGTATATAATATATACGTCGAATTCTATTCAAAATAAATTTCTCGTCGATATTATTTAAAATAATTCATTTTAAATAATCAAAATTCGCTAAAATTGCCAAAATAAAAATTTCAAACTGGCTCGCATTTTACGGGTTATTACAATTCGCGTAACTGTTTTAATTCAATTTTAAATATTTAAAATTTCCATTAAATTCAATAATGACTTAAACAAATTTTATAAATAAATTTCACACAATTTAAATCTCAATTTGATTATTTGAATTCAAGTTTTGACCTTTCAGTTATTATTTCCCAACTTAGAATTTCGCCATTTCAAATCAAATTTGAATTATCATTGTAAACTAAACAACTCAAATTTATTAAATAAATAAAATATAAATTTTCAAATTGTAACTATTCTAAGTATAATAAATTAAAAATCTATTTATACTCCATTCAAATAATCATTATCATTATAATCAACAAATTTGATTCTTATCCAATATTATTCTATTTTATTTACTTGAAATTTTGAAAATTAAATACACAGAAAAATATAGGATGTTACATTCTCCCCACTTAAAATCTTTTCGTCCTCGAAAAGAGAACGAAATAAGGTATTAAACAAATCATACTTCCAACTCCATACTTATAAAATAACATTTATAAAATAAGTATATAGTTATAAAAACTCATAAATTTTCTAACTCCCGAAATCATGGAAAATTTCGGCAGCATCTCCTTTGTATGAAGAGGTCCAGAACATCACAATCATACATAAATCAAAATATTCATCTCATCACTCGATGAGGCATCCCAAAAAATGGGGAAAACAAAATATAAAGCCACCAAAATCTTGTAACACAAATACGTACCTTTCTTTAGCGTTTATTTGCAATTTTACTTACCTTAACACTTAGTATTTAGCGCAAGCAAGCTCCGTAGCGTAGCGCGACTTCCTTCCACCTGCTACATACTCACATACCCATAAGAATCAACATATATACAATATATAGCAATTGTTTACAACTCACACTACATATATCGACCATTTCAACTATAAAACCAAAATTTTAACGACAGACCAGCGAACAAATTAAGGGTTATCATCCCTTAGATGGGGGAATTTGACTAAAACATACTAGGAAAAAGTTGTTGCATTTGTTTCAGGCTTTCCGAATTGTCCGGATTTGTCGAATTCGGATAATTCGTTCAAAAGTTATGGCTATTCTAGTGAAGGTGAACACTTCAGCTCATACACATAAAATTGCAGATCTGAGTGGTTTAATCCAGTTTTTACCTTTTAAATCTCAAAATTTTACAAAGCATATTAAGGGAAAGTTTTAGTTCAGATCCTGGACTTTCCGAATTGTGCTCGAACATTAAAATCCGACGCTCCGTTAGGAAGTTATGACCAAAACAACATTGGTATTCAGTTCAGATTTTTATTTTCTGCGTATACAACTATGACTAATTCTCATATTTCAACCTAATAAACATGAAAATTAGACAAGGCCCTATTAGTAAAAGTTTTAGTTTAGTTTCCGAGGTTTCCAAAAAGTATGGAATCGTTAAATTCCGATTAGCCATTCAAAAGTTATGGTCATTTTAGTTTCAGCTTATCTAATATTTCAGGTTCACATAACATCGATTTATTTTATTTGAAGTTTAAACCCTTTCGATTCCAATAATTTGGTTTATCTTTAACTCTTCAATTTGTCATCACTTCATTGCTCGATAAATGAATTCACATTCAATTTACTTATTCCATTCCGATATATTAATTATTCCCTTTTCTCGTTTCATTCTAAGCATTACTTTTAAATTAAAACTAGAAGTCATTTTACTTTCCGAGCTAATTCGATTATATTAAATCATTAATTCATCCTCATGGATCGATTCTCCAAATTTCATTACTTATTATTTTCCTAAGTACTTAATTCTTTAATCGATCTTTACATGGTCTTCTAAATTAACTCTTATCAAGTCAATTCACTTTACTCGACCAAATTTAGCTTTATTTCATACTTTTATACTAAATTTTAATTTGACACCAATTAAATTTTTTTAAGTTCCTTTTCATTTCTTAATTTATTACTTAAATCAAGTCATATTACTTTAAACTCCTTCGAACATTCCACTTATCAAAAATCAAACATTATCTAAATTCCAATGTACGTCCCACTTGAGCTTATTTAGAATTCCTATTTATTCAAAAGTTTCAAAAGTTTACCTATATTACTAGGTTTCAAATTTTCGATTCCAAAATTTTCCCGAGACTTGATGCCAAATATCAACTCTTCTATTTTAATATAGATCCAAATCCCTTTTATTCTAATTCATTAGGGTTAATTGAATCTACTTAGTTTTGAATTCTTCCGATATCCTAATTTAATACATTAGACTTTGATTTTATTTCCAACACCTTAATTCAAATTTCCAGTTCTAAATTCATTTCATTTCATCATTCTATTTTTCTAGTTTATTCAATTTCATTCACTTACTTAATCCAACCATCGATATAAATCTTAAATCGACTTATTTAAATTTTCTGAGTTAATTCCATTTTCATTTTAAATCAAATCTTATCCCCTTAACTCAATTCATTTATTCGATTTCTCAAATCATGGTTTAAATTAAGGACTATTCATAACTAAATTTTTATACTTAGTTCTCAACCATTTGTTATTCAATTCTCCAAGTTAAACTTTACTTAACTCAATCCCTTTACTCGAATGAGTTTACGTTCCATTCGACACAACGCTTATTGTTCTATTCATTTCATTATTTATACTCCAATTTACGTTCGATATATTGTCTAAATCAAGTTCTTCTAAATTTAGATTTGCTATGCCTTTATTTCACATGTTCATTAATTTACCATTTAATCTCTTCATTTTTAAATTATCGATCAACCTTACTTATTTGCAAGATACATTCTTTTCAGCTCCTACTCGACTAACTTAATATACTTATAAATTAGCCAAGTCATAAGCTATTGCAAATTCATTTATACAAATAACTTACCAAGTCTAATTTAGTCGACTTCGATCGATTTTTTTCTTTGCGAGTTACTTTAAATTTTCTCTAACCCTTCCATCAATCAAACAGATAATTTCTTTAACTTGTTATCGTCCATGCCTAAGCATTTCAACGGCCACGTCTTTTCTTATAATACTAAGTTTATTTTCAAGGTTTCAAAGTCTAAAATTCATATGAGTCGAGTAAATTTAGTACTTACATCTATGTAATTAGCTAAGATGAACTTAAATTACTCGAATTCCGGGTTTATAACCCAAGTTAAAATAATATATATACCTATACTATTTTGCAGAAAACCATACGATATAAATTTTAAATCTAAATCTTTGATTCACAAAGAACAAAGAAAATCTAAACCCCAAGTAAAATTTGAATTCAACTTTTAAAGAACATACACCAATACTTTATATAAAATTTATACCATATGGAATTTAAATCCAAAATCCTTTGTCAAAACCAATTATGATAATCATTGAGTGGTCTCTCCCCCACTTAGACTCTTCATAATAAACATCAATAATGTGTGCACTCATTACCGACATCGTTTCTAAGGTCCAAGAAGGGATTATACCCACTTTGAAAAATCTTTAAAACCATTTCTTTTCGATTATACCTATAATATAATATTATCTAAAATTTGGCAAAACTATTTCCAAAGACACCACAGGATCAAGTTTCAAGTTCATTTCTATTTCAATCACAAACCTTTTACGCCCAATTATACCTACAGGTATTTCATTTCAAATTTTTTTCTAAAACCATTAAATTTCCAACACCTATTAATTACCTCTTATTATATTCATTATTTAACCGACCATAATAGGTAATAACTTAAATATTACCAATGAATACATATATACTTGAACCAATAATATATTTGATATATTCAAAAATATAATCGAAACCATATCATGTCGATCATTATGTTCGATTATTTAAAAAAATTCTATCGATTCTATGGTGTCCTATATATTGATCCGTATCCATAAATATTCAACAGAACAAGTTAACATAATAAAACCAATTTATCAAAAATACAAGTATGCTCTCGTATACCACTCAAACTCATTCTAGGGCGTTTCAAATCCCTATCTCTAATGAGTTTATTCCCAAACAGAGCCAAGGTTATCGTTAACCATTGCTCTGATACCAACTGTAACGACCCATATTTTTGACCGTTCAAAACGACAATAAACCACACATGTCGACCCAAACAAATAACAAATACAGGTGGTTATTTGGAAAAGAAGTGTAACACCCCACATCCATTAGTGTCACTCACAAAGGGAATGCACTAAGTTCTGTGGAGCATTTTAAGGTAAAAGATGCAGATGAATTACAAGACAGACAAAAATTAAAACAGCGGAAAATAAAACTTTGCTTTATTGATAAAATAGTTTGTACAACGATTTCTTCACAATATCAGATTATCATCTGTCCTACAAAATAAAGAAGCATAAAACAACATTTATATTCCCCAATGTAGCAAGAGCCAGCCATAGCATCTGAAAAGAGAATCCAAGCAAAACATCGACAAATCTTCAAGCTGGGAAAGAGTGACGGTCCAACTTATCCTGAGCTATATTATTCCCTCCTTTACTACCTGGTGGGGGGGGGGGAACAGAAGAAAAGAAGGCGAAAGAAAACTGGGTCAGACATAAAGTCTGGTAAGTTTAGTTACTTCTAGCATATGAACAGGGCAAACAAAACGACATGAATTAACTGAATACAAAATAATACCATGATGACAGGATCAACAAGATAAGATAAGATTAACACAAGATATGCTAAGACAAGATAAACTGGATATGCTTTAATACTTTTGCCGCTTCGCTATTTCCTTGTTATACTAGTTTCTATATCACTGCACCACCTAACTAGTGTCCCAACTAGTAATGATAACGTGATCCCAGTCCCGGAAATTTCGGTTGCCTTCAGGCATACATTTATTATTTATTACCTAGATCTAATCTAGGGTTTTCTATCAAGTGCTTCCTAGATTCAACCAGGGTTTATGCTATCCACTAAACGTTTCTCGAATTCAGGGTTTATGCCACCTAGGTCCAACTAGGGATTATGCTACCTGTCGAATGATGCCCTCTAGTCTAGGACACACTACCTACAGTGGTATATGTTCCTAGACTTTCCCCACGTATGTATCGTGAATCGTTATCGCTTGTCTACATGCACATGTCCTGTAATGTGCGACCCGAGTCCCGTGGTAGGGCTACTCTAGAAACACGGAACTCGGTCGGGAGCTTTTCAGATATCTGCCGGTGCAGATGCTAAGGTCTTTTTTTCTACCAGTGGTTATGGTCCCACGTGACCCCTCCCTCAACTAATGAAAGGCAATCCAAGAAAATCAAGCGAGAGAACTGTACTTTTGTCGCCCTATGCCCTACTTTCCTATTGGCCAGCCTCACCCATAACTAGATTGCAAGTATATGGTCTGTTGGGAGTTCTCTGCCTTTCCGCATACGTACAACGATTGACTAAAGATGGTAGGTAGAAGACGAGTTGCTATCACAGAGAAAAAACTAGTCTCACCGAATCATGTTGATCCACCCTAGTCTTTAGTTTTCCATATATTGCAACCAAGGCATACCCTTGGTTCTTCTAACGCAGACCTTAACCTCTGTGAGCCCAGGAGGATCATCTGCCACCTCACAGAGGGATACCAAGAGTACCATCACGTCCCCTTGAAGCCTCGGGCTTCGTAGCCCAATTCGTTGGAGGCCTCTTTAAGATCAGATGGACGTTCGCTCCTACTTGTGATATACTAAGGATTACTACTTAGATTTCTAACTAAGGTTTACCACTTAGTTTGTTGAATCATCGTTTTCTTAACTAAGGTTTACGACTTAGTTCATATTAACTAAGGTTTACTACTTAGTTCTTGTTCTTGTCAAGTTGGGTTGGTTAAGTGTCATTAGTCAATTCGAGTCAACTTAGCCCTTTCGTTTGCCATATAAAACTGGTTAAGTGTTATCGGTAGTTCATGTTGACTTAACCCCTACCACAAACCAAGTTATATTGGTTAAGTATTTTCTTATTACTTAACCCTACCCATTCATCTTGTATTGGTTAAACGTTCCCTTTAACCTAACCTTGCCCATCTGTTTTAACTGACATGTTATAGCGGTTAAGTGTTCCCTTAGCTAACTTGACCCTAACATCTGTTTAATTAACATGTTCTAATGGTTAAGTATTGTCCTTTCATGTTTTTAACTTAACCCTGTTCATTTATCCTGCTATGATGACTAAGTGTTCCAAGTTTAATTAACCCCACCTTCTAGTCTTAGTTAACATGTTAAATTGGCTAAGTGTATTAAACTTACTTAACCCCTACAAGTCTTGTCTTGTTAACATGTAAAGTGGTTAAGTGTCCAGATTAGCCTAACCCCTCTCATCGGATTTAGTTAACATGTTGAGTTGGTTAAGTGTTTTAGTTAACTTAACCCTACCATTCTTGTTCTAGCTTTAATTAATAAATTAAAGCCGCGACCACTCACATTAGACAGATATTATTGCGATTACTGGATGTGTCGGTTGGTTCCGGGCAGGTTTATATCGCAACTCAGTCTAACCTCGGGTTAGGCATATTCGTGTTTTCTAAGTTCAATGGGTTTTGACTAATTTTCAAATCAGGTTTTAAAGTAACCATCCCGTCCATCGGATCAGTTAGGGATAGCCAAGGAGAGCAGGAAACTTGTATTTTCCAAACCCAAGCCTAGACACTATCCTCTCTGTCACCCTAGAACTTTCTGGTGTATGTATTATTTAAAGAGATGTCATTAATAAACCTTTCTTTTGTATATATATAAATTGTTAACAATTTATCCTCAAAGTTTAACCATTTATTCTCAAAGTCCATTTTCCCTTTTTAAATAAATTTGGCCTATACCATATTCATTTGCCATGCCCACTAATGGACTTATATTCTAGGCCCAAATCTTGATTTGCCTATCTTACAGTTTATAGCAATTTAGATCCAACATCCTCATTTACAGTTCATGCCAAAACTAGATTTTATATTATAGTTTACAGTTTGTGCCAAACTAGATTTCATATTCTAGTTCACCGTTTATGCCCAAAACTTAATTTGCATACCAACTACCTACTTTGTGGCCCATTTAACCATTTACCATTTACGCCCAATGTATGTAAATTATTCACAATTATGCTAACATACTTATCATGCTTAATTTAGCCACCCAATTCTGATTTAATATTCTAATTTCAGTTCATGTCAAAACTAGACTTGTTATTCTAATTTTCATCTTAATAGTCATGTTATAATGCATGTTCCCAAATTATGCCAATTTCCAAGTTTAGTCAATTTCATGTTTTTCCCAAAACGTATTCCCATCGTTCGTATAATCGTGATTCAACCAAGATTATAAATAAATCTAGATTCGTGGAAAAAAGGGAATGAACCAAAATGCCATGAAAGAATAGACATAATAACTGGCATAAGATGATAATTCATAGGCATATAGATCTAGTAATATTACGACATGAAAAGGGTTGAATAGTATAGGTTCAAGAACATGGGTAGACCTAACTTAATAGGTAAATTCCCAAGATCAAGATCCAAGGATAACTAAGAATAAACTGAAATAGAAAGTCAAGCCTAGATCCAATATAAAGCCAGTTTGGGGTACAACATGGTTTTGTTACTACAGTGTCATGGGCATAAACAATAATCTTATATCCATAGTCATGGGCAATAAATCCTCACAGTTAATGAATCACAGTCATAGGCGATGTTCATAGTCAAAGGAAAATAATTCTGACAGTCATGAGTCACAATCATAGGCAATGTTCATAGTCAAAAAGGCATATGGTTTTAAGGTCCCTAGTTTCATAGTGACAGTCTTATTGGTCATCGAATCATAACAGTTCTTAATTAGGTCCAAAGATATAAGCACAGATTCGAATAGAAAGATTTGGCATATTCTTTTATTCCTTTAATTTCAGGTCACGAATAGAGAAAACGTTCAAAATCTAAAAAGTAACCGACTTATAGAGATTATATTAGATTCGTAGAAAAACAGTCGTTTGAATCTTCACTTGAATCCTAACTTGTTTTGAATCTCCTCTTGAAAGTCTTGAGCAGCATTTCCTCGTCTTGATTTATTTTATATATTATTTTATTTATTATTTAATTTAGTGGAGGAGAAGAAGCCATGTCCACCAAGAATCTTTGCAGCATAAGGTTAGAGAAGAATTGTGAATAGTGAAGGCGACTCGGGGCTGTTTATATAGGATTAGGCGGATGAATCTAGGCAGAAAACGAGACCAGGTACATCAAAATGCACCCAGGTCGACTGCCCAGTCGACCTGGTCGGGGCGGGGGGTGGTCGACTCCCCAGTCGACCTGGGTCCTGGGCGGGAATTTTCCCGCCCAACCCGCTTCTGGGTTTGAATTCGAATTTTGAATTCGAATTTCGAGCTGTTTTCGATTCTGAAAATTCCTGAAACTTCGGAGGGTCATATCTCCCTCATACGGACTCCGATTCTCGCAAACTCGGACTCGTTTCCAAGAAGAATTTCGAGACGAACGCAATGGCATAACCCGTTTCCCTTAATTATTCCTCTAACATTTAATTATACCTTAATTTGTGAAACTTAATGTTATAGAATTACGTGGTGTTACAAGAAGGAAAAGAAGAAAGAAGAGAAAACAAATTTCAGAATCTCAAAGCGGAAGGACAACATATTATAGACAAATAGCAGTTAAAAACAATTGGAATATGTACATTTGACTATAGCGTACAAATGATAAATCAGAGTTGCACATAAACAGATATACACAACATGGTTGCGGAAATAAGATGCAGTGGAAATATATATAATAGATATATACCAAATCTTCGTCTTTGGTCTCCAGGGTAAAGTAATCTTCATTAACTGCAACATTTGCTGACCCGAGCGTATTACATAAAAGAAAACACAACAAACACTCGGATCAGCACTAAATCATTCTCATATTAGTCAAATCAAAATACGAAATAACATCAGTGTCATAGGTGTAGTAACTCAAGATATGTTACAGGATTTTTCCATCTCTCAAGGATTCGTTAAACTAATACAGAGATAGTATAATACGCTATTATAATAGTGTCTACTCAGTAAAGTATAAATACTGAAAATAGCTTAAGCGGGATTACATTTTTACCCTTACACCCTTTATAATATCGTAGTCTATACAGTACCGTAAACCCACTGTAAACAATGGCATTAAAGGGCACTCCATAGGTACGATACAAATCAAAATCGTATGGGGCTGGATAAGGATAATATGAAAAGGCGCTCGAGGGAATGCCCAAGGTAGGATTCTACCATTTGCACTCACGGACCGGTGGTAACGCATAGCAGCCACTACCGCCCACCTCGGAACACACTCCCAGAGTCATAAATGAGCCCAAATCATCATCATTATCATAGTCATGGAAATAGTATCGAAGAAGTGTGTCCGATCAAAGGTGCTACCTCAGTTAGTCACGGTATAGCTCCTGTTTTTGTCATTTCAATTCTAACCCGAAGGTCAGGGCTATTTCATCATCGTTCATCTTCTTCGATTCAATAGTCGCCTCCAAGTCATCATCTTCTATTCTGGACACGTCCTAACGTTCACAATTGTTAAAGTGGTATCGACACTAACAGAGAGTATGCTTTATGTCGACTCTGGTCTCCTTAACAACCAACGTTTACATTTCCACATCGGTCGGTTCTTTTACATTTCACAAAGGTTCGCTTTCATATCAAAATATCATATTTTGTTTCTAACCCATTTTATATTCAAATAGAATAAAATTTCATATCAAAAATATCCCAATCATTCCCAAACCGATTATATTCCAAACTAGAATATATTCCCATGTCATTATATTATACTCGTATAATATTTCAGTCGATCTATATTCACATAGAATATACTTCATCTTAAAAGATTCAGTTATTTTAAATCGATTTACATTTGAAATCCCTTCATATTCAAATAGAATATATATATTTCCATATCTATTCATTTCAATCTTTGGAAATCCCATTTATATTCAAGTAGAATAAAATCTACCTTTCCATATCAAAAATCGGTTTAAAATCAATTCATATTCAAATAGAATATAACTTATCTCGACTCCATTTTACCCAACGGTTTAAATCCAAACACTTTCCATTCGGAAAAAGAATTACAATTCATAAAATAAAATTTTGAAAATAAATACTTATAAATAAAAACTTATATAAAATTTACTTATATATAATCATTGGAGTGTACTAAGGTAATTTAAATCACTACATACATACACAAAACAAGCTTACTAAATAAATTTTTGAATAAAAATATATGATTGAAAACATCACTTATAACAAAGTAGATATATAGTTTATAAATAAAATAAAAATAGAATAAAATAAAACAAAAATAGAACAAAACAAAATAGAATTTTAAACCTTAAATTGTTTATCCTTCCAAATTTCAACACTTGAATCTAAATTCCAGTCTCAAATGGAGTTACACCATTTCAATATCTTATTCCAACCCATTCAACCCATTTTCCATTTTGAGGATTCAAAACCATATTTGTATTTAGTTCAAAACAACTCCAAATATCCTTGATTACTTTTATTCCAAAATTTAAATTCAAAAAAAGAATTTATTAAATTTGAGTCCACCAATTATTGGAATAAATGCCAAATCATATTTAAATCCAAATCACAAACTTTCAAATTAGTTTGGGAAATTTATTAACCATTCCAAATTACATCGCGAATTCATATCTTAAAGGAAAAATAAAAATTTATCGAAAATTGATACATTTCCTTTAAATGAAATTTCCACCCAATAGAATTCAAATAATTTAAAATCATTTAACCACACGATGTCCATATATAATTTTCTATCCTATGTCCAAATGATTTTAAATTTACTTTCTCGATATTCAGGGATGGATCTATCATTTCAATCCAAATCAGGGTCACAGAGATTTATCATTTCACTCTGTGTTCTTAATTTATTTTCATTGATGAATCCCGGGTTTATTGGATGCCCGTAACATCATGGTGGAAAATTGGGATTCATCGTCAATAATGAACATACGAACATCCATATACTGAAGTAAGTAACATTTCAACAATGATCATTCAGTAATCACATCAACCAAGGCATCCATCATACAACACTTTATTCCATGGTAAATGTTAAATCATTTCACTAATTTAAAGTGTTGAGATTTCCTAACTAGAAATTTTAATTAAATTTAAATAACTAACTATCGATTTTCATTGCATGTCAAGTTTAAGCAACCATTCACCAAATCAACACGACCATGCAACCAAACTTATTTCACAATTTAATTCGATAAATATGGGAATAATTCAGTCTTTCGTAAGTGAGAAAATCACTCACCTTTGGGTCCTTAGTGGATCGGACGTCCAACCGAAGCCCAAAATTTCATAGTCTCTAAATGCAGCCAGGTTTGTACCAAACGTACGCAATTCCGTCACGATCTCAACGCAACAAACCGCGTCCAAATCCGAGTTAAAACGAGAGAGTTATCAGTGTTTTTCTATTTAAATTTTAAATATATATAATTAATATAATAAACCCTCACCAAATGATAACTCGCCATGTCATCAGCCCCTAATCTCCTTCCCGCTCACTCTCCATCCCATTATAGTACCCGACGCGCAATGAACCCAATATAGCCGGAACTTTGACCATCGATTGCCTCTTCCTCCGACTGCTTTAGCGTCTCCGATTATAGGAAAAAGCAAGCTCATCGAAATCCGCACCGTACCAGGCCAGAGCTGTCACCTCCGGTGCCATGTACTGCCGCCGAGGCTCAGCTGAAACAAGGGTATTCGAAACCCTAAAATCCAATTCCCGTCAATCTACTCCACCATATAACCTCCAACCACTTGCAATCAATTCGTATTGATGAGAGAAACAGTACCCAGATCCTCGAATTTTTGATTAAGTTCCAAATCTAAAACCCCTGATTTCACTTCTAGGGTTTTGAAAATGGGACTTTGACTGTTGATTTCGGGCAACTCCCGCACTGCATGTTGAAACAAACTATACCGACGGTTTCGTATCGTTGAGAGCTTCGATTTGACAAATAATAAGCTATGATTTGAGAAAATTTGATTTTGGAGTTTGTATTTTATTTTCTAGGGTTTTCCTTTGAGGTTTCAGCCATTAGAGAAAAGTAGGTAGAGAGAAATAACGTGAATGAGAAATGAGCTGGTACGGTAGGAAGGAAATTGTTTATATATATAAAGGTCCAATGTGAAACAATGAACAATTATCAACTTACACTGATACCCTTCACGTTTTCTCCCGTACGATCAAACGGTAAATCGGATTGTAGCGCAAATTGAAATCCTATTATAATTCATCGTTCCGGATCCAATGGCGCCAGTTGCATCGAATTCCGATCGCCAAAATGGTTAATTTCCACAGTTAATTAATTAATAAAATATTCAAATATTCGCGTAACTGTTTTAATTCGATTTTAAATATTTAAAATTTCCATTAAATTCAATAATGACTTAAGCAAATTTTATAAATAAATTTCACACAATTTAAATCTCAATTTGATTATTTGAATTCAAGTTTTGACCTTTCAGTTATTATTTCCCAACTTAGAATTTCACCATTTCAAATCAAATTTGAATTATCATTATAAACTAAACAACTCAAATTTATTAAATAAATAAAATATAAATTTTCAAATTGTAACTATTCTAAGTATAATAAATTAAAAATCTATTTATACTCCATTCAAATAATCATTATCATTATAATCAACAAATTTGATTCTTATCCAATATTATTCTATTTTATTTATTTGAAATTTTGAAAATTAAATACACAGAAAAATATGGGATGTTACATTTTAACTTAAATAAATTCAGATTTAAAAATAAAATAAATAAAAACTCACTTGCGGTTGTTTGGTGGAAGAGAAGGCTCAAAGAAGGGGCTGACACGACGGGGGACGCTTCAGAGGGCAGCGTTGGTCAGTGTAGGTGGCGGTGGTGGGGTCCGGCGGTGGCTGCGATGCAAGAAAGGGGGTATGGGACTTGGGTTGTTCAAATCGAGAGGGGGGGAGGGAGAAGCGATAGGGAGGAGCTGAAGGGCGGTGGTGATGGCAGCCGAAGGGAAGCGCCATCGGCGGTGATCGCCAGGGGAGGGCGATGAGTTTTCCATGAGAGGGGCGGGCTTTTTCAATTTTTGATTTTGGTTTAGTGTAAGGGGGGAAGATAACATAATATATATTTATTAATTTAATTTCCAACTAGGTTGACTTTTTATTCGAACTCCAAATGAGACCCAACGACCATCGCCCATAGCTAATTACCCCCATTCCGAACACAATGGGATTTGTCCCGTAAGCCAATTCGACCGTTATGATCAGTTTTCTTTAAATTAAAATATAAATTAATATATTCAATTTTGAACGTACATTTCAATTTTCCGGGGTCACATACGGTCCTAGCAAAACCAATTTCACTGAATTTGGAGACAGTTTGAAAAATGGTCACTTTTCAGTCGATTAAATTCAAACTGAAATTACCAAACGCGTTTAAATTCGCCACGCTCACATATTAATTCCAAAAATTATGAAAATTGGAATCTAGCAATAATTTGACATTCTGGATCCAACAAAAGTGGTTTCTTAGAAAATAGAGATCATTTGCAAAATCGCTATTTTTAAGGGCTATATTTCCATAGCGACTACTCTGACTTTTCAACTGGGCATAACTTTTTATTCCCGCTATGAAATTTCAATTTTTCGGATTCGTTGGAAAGATATTTTCAAGTAGATTCTAATTTTTTGGTTTCACTAAAATCAGGTTTATTTTGAATCTTGTACATTCATTTGAAATTTGAAAACGATTTTCAAACTACCGCACCATTTCCAATTCGTTTTATAATTAAAATAAATATTTAAATTCTAACGTCGATTCAAATAAATACGTACGTTCTAATTCTATTCAAAATAAATTTCTAGTCGTAATTATTTAAAATAAATCATTTTAAATATTCAAAATTCATTAAAATAGCCAAAATAAAACTTATAAATTGGTTCTGATTTTCCGGGTTGTTACAAGATAACTACTTATAAAGTAGTTAATGATGAAGTAAAATATTATTTTAATTAGTAATAATTTAAGTGTAGTTGTAATGAAATCTAATGGAATTGAGAAAAGAGCTTGTGAACGGGTTTTGTATTGAAACCTGGATTTTTATAACAAAGTTATAAAAGGGATTTTTAAGCGAATATGATAGTTTAAAATAAATGTTTACTTAATATTTAAATTGAGTAAAGGAATAAAGATAAAAAAGGTTTATATTAAACCAAAATTATATAAACGAAGTTTATATAAAGAGATGAGGTGTTAAAGCGTTAGTTTCAAATTAACATTACTTAATAATGGGATTAAGTAAAATTTGGGAAATGGAAATAAGATTTTCAAAGTGGAAATGGTTGAATGGATTATGAGAAGGAAGTGTTAAAAGTGAATTTGGTAAAGATATAAGGAATCAGATTTTGTAACAAAAATCCAAGTTATAAAAAAATTGTTTAAAGAAGGTTAAAAGGTGATGTTTTCGTAAGTAATTAATTAATCAATGAATTAAGTAAAAATAAGTGATAATTAAAAGTAGATATTAAAAGTAAGAAGGTTTTATAAACCATATTTAAATAAAATAGTTTGATGAGATTTGTTTGATATTAAAATAGATATCGGTTTTTGAATTACAACTCATGTCTATCTCCAGATAAGAATGTTATTAACCAAGGTTTGAGAGGTAAATAAATATCCCAACTTGAACGACTGCAAAATTATCTGAGGATGATATTAGTTGGTAATGGGAAAAAGGTTATGAATAATTTATTATTTCCATATGGGAAATAATAACGAAATGTTAATCGCAGGATTCGTGAATATATAATGTAATTTCCCATGGTAACGGAAACTAGAAGATTTGAGAATATATATATATATATATATATATCATAATATTTCCGAAGTAAAGAAAATAAAAGGAGATGGTGTGGAATTATAACGATACTTTCGACGTAAAAGGAAATGACACATGGAGTTTTGGAATGAGTTTATTATAAAAGAACAAGGGTTGGTTATTGTTTTTAAATAATGAAATAAAGGAGATTTCATAATGAACGACAATATGAATTCCAATTAAATATAATAAGGAGTGAAAATCTATATTCGTTATATTAAAAGATTTAAGAATTTCAAATTAACATTCGTAATTGTTTTTTTTTGTAAAAAGGCCAAGTTATGCCAAGTACTGGATCAGTGAGGTCATTTTATTTTCACGATTATTTAATTGATAATTAAATCGCCGACTACCAAATCTGACCCATTCGATTGTTGGTACGAAAAGACCGGGATCAAAATTTATTTTCGAAAACCATTCCGAACTAGCAAATACGTGAAGATGTTGATTCAAGATGGAGAAATTGAAAACCGTGGATCTTCATAAGAGGAAGGATTACTTGTTCAATATTCTTTGGTTGTACAGCCAGAGATATTTTGACGTGATTCAAATGTGGTTGAGATTTTGCAGATTTTAAGGAATACTCATTACTAATCGATAGGGTGATTCCTAGGTTGTAGTAGGACAGTGCCTTCAGTTCATCCTCTTCCTGGATGACTTGTATGGACGGATGTCTGACAGAGTATTTCCAAAGGGGTCGCGAACATTGATTTCTTCAAACGCACCAAGCTGGTGGTGTAGAAGGGAAACTTCTTTAGCTTAACAACTAGAGTATTTTTGTGGAAATAAATCAAGTGATTTCTGGAGGATCTGACGATGCGGCTTTCAAAGTGAATGGAGATATGTTGTTCTGAAGGATTAGCTTAAACTCTAGCCGCATCAACTGGGAAATAGCACAAAATTTGTTAGGTCGGATGGCTATGTGGGTTGCACCCATCTAAAGGGTATATCATCACCTGATCTGGTGAAATTAAATGCCTTCGGTTGTCCCTTTATTTTATTTGAATGCTATGGGTTCGGTTGGCTGGCCCCCAACCGTGGTAATGATATATTTGGTACTCTCAAGAGAAAGTGAGGGGTCGGTCATGTATGTCCTGGGTTGCAAAATGTTCTTGTTGAACCCCAATGTATTCATCTCTAGAGGTACATTGTTGGGAAGGTGGTCCCATACCTTGCCAGGAAATCCATTCTCCAATAAGCGCCCGGGGTTTTGATTGTATACTATATATGTAGAGGTGAGATGCTAGTGTTCTGCTAGATTGACATTTATTTGTATTTAGACACTATTATAATATCAGAATAATATATTGATTTCAAAATGTTTGGGTTATCGCAAGGTAAAACTCGTCCATTTTTATGTATGGATTCGGTCTTACGATTATCCTTTTCTTTCGAAAAGATTTTGACATTAATATCAAGTTGTGTGATACCAATAAACTTAGTGTATTTTTCGCACTCTGGTTCACCAGACTGACCCGCTGTTTGTAATGCTAAGGTTAGACCGGGTTGTATAGGTTCAGGTTATCGAATGTTGTGAAGAGATGAGCTGGAAAAGTTCAGACGTATGATATATATATTATTCCGATGTGTAATTGTATATGAGGATAGATTATTCTAACTATCCAGATGTGTGATGTACTCTGATGATTGTAAGTATTTTTAAAGCTCTCAGTAAAGATTTAATTCCATATTATATTTTGTTCCGCTGCGACGTGAGACTCTATGTTGTGTTTCTTCTTCTTGTTCTTCTATTCTAATATTTCTTTCTTTCTTATCTCACCCTCTAATATTCTTCCTATTAACGTTCCAGTGTTTTTGTTGCTTGAATGTCAACTTGTTATACGTTAAATGTATTTATGTTGATTTTCAGAGTCGAAAATCTACTGGGTCGTTACAATTCCTGCCTTATCAAGCCTTCCTCCTTTCCCATCACTTCTTCTTGGGGCACCACTTCTTCTTATCAGTCTTGGGATGTGCCTCCTCAGCTTTGTCTTCTTTCTTCTCCTCTTTTCCATCCTCATGCATCAAAGCCATATCTACTAGCCTCTCAAAAGTCGCACCCATAGGGATATGGGTCAATGCTAGTCCTTGCAGTGGTTGACTCAACCACTTCACGAACCTCAAAGCCTTTTTAGGAGGAGTGTTTTCCAAATTCAAACCAAATCTTGCCATTTCATTAAACCCATTAACATATTCCTTCACTTTCATACTTCCTTGCTTCAGATTTAAGAACTAGTGAGTATCTCGTGCTTCGCACATGGGTAGTGTTTAGTTTATATTTGTGTTTTATTTGAAAGAGTTTAGTAGTAATGACATTAGACGTGTAAGTAGTGTTGGTCGCGTAATTGGTGAAAATATTGAATGCAACTTGGGATAGAAATAGTAGTTAGTATCTGTCTTTTAAGTAGTATTTATGGTAGAATAAAAATTTGTGCAAGTAGGTAGGGTTTTAGAAATGTCTTTGAAAAAATGGGTGGAGAAATAAAATTAGATGAGCATATAGGTTGTGGATGCAGTTATGTAACAACCAAAAGGTAGTAAAGTTGCAAGCACATGTGCAATGAAGTGGGGGATCAACATTGTAACACAAGGTACATGTTGGGAATAAACTAAAACTAAAATTGGAAGAATGCCAGATAGTAAAATTGAATGTTAGGAAAAATGCCTAAAAATGAAAAAAATACAAACGTGCGATGTTCATTGTAGGAATAACAGGGCAAGCAAATGGTCACAGTACAGATGTATGGATGAAAATAAAGAGGTTTTGGAATGCAATGCAAGTGACGTGAATGAAAGATAGATATAAGTAGATAATCTGCAATAGATATTTATAGTTATAAGCCATGTAATTCATACGTAGAATGCAATTTTAAATAACAAATGTGAGATGAACAACAATAAACACAGATAGGTTGTAGAGTATAGCAAACCAAATATGGCGTGTAGTTAATTAAAAAAGAAACATAGGCAAATTAAGTACATAGTAAAAATATGCAATAGGCTACATAGAACAGGTTAGAGTACAGCAGTAAAGAAGCTATTTTTTCTGTCTTTTATCCCTAGTCTTTTTTGATGGCGAAACAAAGGCAGTTCTTTTGTCATCCAATTCCTGGAAAGAAAGTAAAAATGTGATAAGAAAAACAGGTTGTAATTTTTACAATTATTATTATTTTTATTCAGACAGGCAAAAAAGCAATAAATTTTTTGGTTGTCGCCAAGTAGTAAATTCGTATGTTGGTTTTATGTTGATGAACCGAAAAAAATGACAATAGGTATTGAGAAAGAGAATGACCAATTTGGTAGCAAAGGCAATAGACTATCTGCAGTGTATTATGAAAATGAGTAGTGGCAAAACCGTTAGCATGAAGAATTACTGGTAATTGTTGATAGGGGTTGTAAGCCAATATGTCAGATGTAGTTTTTTGTCCTACCTACTTATGTTTACTTCTTCTGTTGGCATGAACAAAAAAGTTGGTATGAATAGCACAAGGGAAACAGGAAAAAAAAGTTCCTCGTTTATGACCTCAAAAAAAAGTCACATGTAAATTTCACTGAAAATAACAATCATAGTAGTGACATTGTGTATTCGAACCTGAATTATAATTCCTTGAGTAACCCTTTATTTGTTGGAAGCATAGTTGTCAAATCTATTGTAGAAACAGGTTCCTAAAACCAAAATTCAATTAAAAATTCGTTGGCATGGACTGTCGATGTAACTAAAATAGTGGTAAAATATATTTCAGTCATTTTCTCTTTTCCTTTGCTAACGATTGTACTTCATGGAACGGAATAGTTCATACGTGATCGAAAATCCGGAGTGGAGCTGTGCTCGCTTGGTGGAGTTAGCTATGACAGTAGAAATCAGTCAGTACAACATCAATCGACAAATTATTAACATTGACTTGATATTCAGCGTAAGTGAACCTGTGATTGCACATCAGTCACTTCAACCATAGTATTCTTTTTTGAAATTTCTATAGTGGTGAAGTAAGTATCAGTACTGTTCATCTCATGGTTTGAATTCCACGATAGCTTCCAAACCGGTGATAAGATTGAATATCTTTTCAATTTTGTCTACCCCATTCAACTAAAAATAGCATGCAATATTGATAGGCAGTGAACAGTATATTGATAGAAATGAGAATGCATGTAGGAGGGAAGTCCAATGTGTTCGACGATTAATTAAAAAAACCCATAAAATTTAGCTTTGTTTAGATGTGTGCACAGCGTTTAACAACGTTTTGTTAGATTGCAATAAATGCACATAGGTATGTTAGGGAGAATGAGAAACAAAGGGCTGGAAAAAAATAGTAGGAGGGGAACACTTTGACATGATTATGTCAAACAAAGGGCTGGAGAAAAAAAATAGCAGGATGGGAACACTCTTGCATGAGTATGTCCATCATGGCAGCTATTGAGATAAATAATTAACATTGTGTAGTTTCAAATGTGGATTCATGCAGCATGGCAGTACAATATGGTCAACGTTTTTTTTAAAGTACCATGAAAGATTGGCATATTTTTGGATACGTGCAATGTCAAGTTATGAATTTTGATGGTAACATTATATTGCAACATATGCCAATCAAATTTTGTAAGTACATTTTCCTAACAGCGGGAAAAAAATCATACCGATTTGTGGATAACTAGAAGATCGTCAACATTGTGTCCTTTAACAGACTCAGCTATATTGCCAAAAGCAGTGATAGTAGTGGACATGGTGGAGTTCATAGTATCCAAATTCACACGATACCTACGTTGCAGTTTAGAAATTATGTAAATTTTGAATGTGTATTCAAGAAAAAAAAATTTAATAAAACCTATTCAATGGATTGGACGCCATTTTATTGCAGCCAGTACAGAGAAACTGAGTCCCATCTTGTCGAACCGAGGATTTACATAGCGGGCATGAAAGATAGCTCCTGTAAGTTCTAGTTTTCAGCCAAAGAATAGTGACGGGAGTAACATATATTTTTCCCTATCACAAACGAAAACTGAATTTATCAGTAATAAATTAGGAAATGGACAATATATTTTATTTTTGTAAAAACGGTCAGACATGCACATTTGAAACGCTGTGTCCGAATAAAATAAATAGTAGCATGTACTTGTAAGATTTGTATAAGAATATAATATGGTTGGAAAGTTTTTAGTCATGCTGAGTAGTAAGTAACGTAAGGTCAAAATGGACTATATTAAGTAGTTGTGTCATAAATGTATAACGCATGTATTAACATATATAACAAGAATTCAAATGCAGATAAGAATCATTAAACGTAACAAACGAATATAGAGGGAAGTTACCCGACAATCCCCTGAGCGGACCTCGTTTGTAAATAGGGACAGCGTAGAATCAACACGTTCCTGATTTTCAGAATCATCCTTTCTACTACGATCAATATGAATAATTTTTCGGTTGTCATCCTTCTTGCACCTAGTATGAACAAGAAATATTATATTATTCATCATGAATTTGTGGAAAATTCTGGTGTCGATAAAAAAATGGGTATATTACACACCGTAATGTGACGTTTAGCAATTGAGGAGAACCAATATCAAAATAAATCTTAGTTGTTTTTTTGCGCTATAGGTGAACGATCCCGTGGATGATATTTATAAATGAGAATCAAAAATTAAATAAAGTTAATTGATTTAAATGTAAAATAAATGTATGCCTGTAACCTGATACAGTCAACGAAGTGACAACAATGGTTGGAGATTGTTTAAACTTATCCTGAACTATCTCATCAATCATATTTCTTTGTTCACCCCATAACGAAACAACCATAAGTTTGCCACTTCATCAACATAATCGTACGATACACAGAATGTTGAATTCATATTACTATTATCATAATGGAAATGCATGTGAGGAGTTGGCTGTGGTCGAGCAGTAGATGTTGATCCAAAAAAAATGAATGTTGTCATAAGCAATATGCTTGAGTGCACATGATACTAAAAGTAAAAAGGAGTTTAAGAAATGCAGGATAGTATTTACAACCTTACAAATAAAATGTCAAAATTTTAATGTGCAAAAATTGCCAACATGTATCCTTTACAGTTGATCGGAGCTTTTAATTAGGGACTGGATGTAGCCAATAAATCAGGTGTACCATATGATTTCACAACATAAATTATTATTGTAACACCCCGTATTTCCTGTGAATAATAAAGTAACGAATTAAAGAATACTTAATTTTAAAAGTGAGAATTAAGAGAAATGGGTTACTCCATTGCGTTCGTCTCGGAATTCTGCTTGAGATAGAATCTGCGTTTGCATGAATTGGACTCAGTATGAAGAAGTTATAGAGCTCAGAAGATTTCATGTTTAAATAGAAAATATAAATAATAATAATTAAAATCGAAAATCATCCAAAGGGAAAGGGAAGTGGGCGGGAAAATTCCCGCTCAACAGGTGTCGACCCCCTAGTGGGAGTTGACATAAGTGTCGATCCCCCAATAGGGGAGTTGACCCCCCTATAGGGTATCGACCCCTTTTTCCAGATCTGAACGAAATTTCTAGACGACGTGTTTTGGCTGATGTGTCGCTCCTTGATTCGCTGTGTGAGGTATTTTTCTGCTATGAACGATTCTGATGACTTCTAGACTGATCAGAAGGCTCTTAATCTCCCTATGCACCTATAAAAAGACCCCTAAACCTATTGTTTTCTCCACACTAATTCATAAGCGTTTATATGATGCTAAAACCAAAAATGACCTAGCCTCCACCTTAATCAATCAAATTAGAAATTAACAATCAAAGTCTACAACAAAGGAGTAGCTAATCAAATTCGGAGATCAGGTCCCAGAATTTAAAACCGTTCTGTAATTTGTAAGTTCATGTTACTTTCAGAAATAAAAGATAATTGTGATTCTGACATTGTAATAAATCTGAATTTGAGATTATGCCTATCTGTCTTTCTACATCCATTAGATCTATCTCATTGATAATATTATGTCCATTCTTTGTCTCTTCTTTCCTTCTTCCCTTTTTGTTTTTATAGTCAGGCTACTACGAGCCTAAGAAAAATCTCATAAGAGATGGACGTACGTTGGAAATAAAATTGGGCATAATATATGATTTGGACATGACCAGCGCTAAAATTGGGCATAATATATGATTTCAACATAACCAGCGCTAGTATTGGGAAAAGTATTAAATTATGAATAATTGGGTATAACTGATTTGTAACGGATTTGAGGACATAACATATATTGTATTTAAAACATAAAGTGGATCGAACATTTGACTAGAAAAATTGAGGCATAAAATATATTGGACATATGACGTGGGGTATGGGGCGTAAATTGAACTGGAAACATGTAAGGCATAGTACATGTCGTGGTTTAAGACCTAAAAATTGGGGCATATTATATATAATAGTTTATGACCTGGATGAAGGAGATTATGCATGGAAACCTATAGTAAGTGTAACAACCCGTATTTTTCGATAACGTGTTAAGACGAGAATCAAGGCAGAATTTAATTTTAAATTCTGAATCAAGTAAAATGGGCTATTCCATTGCGTTCGTCTCGGAAAAATACGCGAAATAGAGTCTGGGTTTTCGAGAATCGGAGTCCGTATGACCAAGATATGGCCTCGCGAAGTTTCACGAAAAATTCCCAAATTAAAGTATACTTAATTAAGTGAAATGGGTTGCGCAGAGAAATATATATATATATTGATATATATATATATATATATAATTGAAAATTAAATAAATAAATATGCAAAAGAGTTCAAAACAGCGAATTGGGAGAGGGGAATAACCGAACCGGCCGATTTTTGAGGTCGACCCGAGCTCGCTGGGTCGACTAGGGGTTAATCCAGGGTGTTTGGCTGTCAACCCGTGGGCCGATTCGCTCAAATGCAGATTTTGCATTTCGATGGTTCTCATGGTTCATCTTTAATCTAAAGGCCCTAGATGGTTCCTACACTTGACTTCTTCCCCAAGACATGCTTTGATGGCTTGGATTGAATCTAGGTTTAATCCTATGGCCTAAAACACTTGCCTAATCTATGAATAAGACCCTAACCTATCCTAAATCCTCATTATTCATTCATGCAACTAAACTATGGCAAAATTTTACCTCTCATGGCCTCCACTCTCTTCATAAAATTTCTAAATGGTTTCTATGAGAGATTTTCCATGCATACAAGTGTTTTCAAGCTTGTATGAGTGTCATTAGCTTGCATTCAAGTCAAGTTTCTATCTTTGCATCATAAAGCAAGGGTTTTGATCATTTTGGCTCAAGGGTTTTTATGTTAGAGCTTGCATTTTGGGTCTATTTGATTGCATAAGGGCTTTGTCATATCTTTTGTGCCTTCATTGCAATGTAAGCCCTTTCCCTACTCTTAGATATTAACTATGAAGTTAAATGTTCATGTTGCAGGTTTGGGTTTGATCATTGAGTATGATACATGCTATCATGTCATGCAAGTTTATGAAGTCATTATCTTGATCTTGTGAGCTAAAAGCTACAACCTTTATGTTGAAATGTTGCATTAGGCAACATGAGAACCCTCATAACCTTTATGTCAACTTGCATATGAAGTCATAACCCTTATATGATGATATATGCGAGTTACTAGTCAACATTCCATATCTTTTGTCACCATGATTCGCTTATGTGCCAAGTTTGGGTTTATGCATGTTTTGAGGCTTAAGAATGTAACATGCAAGTTAATGAACACATTTGTGCCTCATTTGCCACCATGATTAACTTGTGGCTTAATATCCATTTTTGTCATGCCTTTGCCAAGTCTCTTCTTTTAATCCATTACGTTGTCGCGAACATATATGCGAGTTTAAAAGCGTTGGGTTATGTTATGGGTAATTTCTAATGACATGAAAATACAACTTGAAAACATGACTTGAAATATAACATGGAAGTTGACATGTAAGTATGCATAAAAACATAAGCTTGGGAATTTACCTATTAAGTTAGGTCTACCCTTTGGGAATTTACCTATTAAGTTAGGTCTACCCAAATGCTTGAAAACTTGTAACATGTTTTGGGAAACATGATGGACATGACACTTAGATAATATAAGTGTGGCCAACTCGAGGTTGGGTTGAGTTTGCAACGTAAAACTACCCGGAACCGACCGGCCTAACTAGTAGTTGCAAACAATAGGACCCAATGTGAGAAGTTGGTCATGTTGTGCTTGAACCCGAGGTTAGACCAAGTTGTGGTGTAAAGCTACCCAGAACCGACCGGCTTAACTAGTAACCACAACAAAGTCTAATGTGAGAGGTGAAGGTGCATTAAGTAATTAATTCCACATGATAGGGTTAAGTTAATTTGATTAATGACTCTTAACCAAATATGACATGGACAAATGGGTTAAGTAATTTGATTAGGCTAATGATACTTAACAAAACATGACAAGGTTGGGTAGGTTAAGTAACTTGATTTGCCTAATGACACTTAACCATTTTTATATGACTAGTGGATGGGGTTAAGTTAACCAACACTTAATCAATCCAACGCGATAACTTGGTAAGGTTAAGTAAGTTTTCTTAATGACGCTTAACCGAAAAATACGGTTAACGAATGGGGTTAAGATTAGACTCAACTAGTCTAAACATGGAAATCGGATGGGGTTAAGTTAGCCTAGACTTAATTAATCCCACTTGGTAGTTTAATGGGGTTAAGTTAAACACTTAACTAATCTAAACATGATGAATTGATGTGGTTAAGTGACCTATACTTAACCAATCTAACTCGTGAATTTATTGAGGTTAAGTTAACCTATACTTAACCGATCTAACGTGAAAACATGATAAGGCTAAGTCACGAATCGCTTGAATATACTTGACCGATTTGACTGAGTAAATTGATAGGGTCAAGTTAATATATACTTAACCAATCTAGAATGATAATTGGACGAGGTTAAGTCGTGAAGTGCTTAATACATACTTAACCAACGTGAGCATGGTTTGTAGGGTTAAGTCTTGGACTTGGATACTTAGCCAATTTTGACATGATTTGAAGACGGGTTAAGTCTTGGACTTGGATACTTAGCCAATTTTGACATGATTGGTAGACGGGTTAAGTCATGAACTTAAGGGACACTTAATCCATTATGTAAACCCTAGTTCTGAGGATAGGGGATAACCGTAGTTAATAAGGATAACGGGAATAAGGCTAAGTGGTAAACCTTAGTTGAGGAATAACTAAGTAATGATTCTTAGTCAAGGAAATTTAGACCAGTTCATAGATAGATGAGTAACCTGATACGGTAGGTCATCGTTTAAGTATACGAGTGGGAGCAAGTATCTGATTTAGATAAAGGCTCCAGCGAACTGGGTAACGAAGCAGCGGCTTCGGGGAACGTGAGGGTATTCTTGGTATCCCTCTATGAGCTGCCAGGTGATTATACTAGGCTCATGAGAGGTTAAGGTCTGCGTTAGAAGAACCAAGAGTATGCCTTGGTTGCTATGCGAGCGAACTAAAGAAGGGGATGGATAGGGGATAGTCAACGATACACGGTCGTACCCTAGATAGCATTTCGTCAGACTACCTACCATCTTTGGTCAAGCGTGTACGTACGGAAAGGCAGAGGACACCCAATAGACCATAATTGCTATCTAATTATGATTGCGGTAAGGCTAGGATTGTGGGTTGGCCAGTAGTGTGTTCTCATACAGGATTTATCCTGTCTTGTCTTTCACTAGTTGAGGGAGGGGTCGCGTGGGACCATAGCCACGTATAGAAAAACAGACCTTAGCATCTGCATCGGCAGATAAATCGAAAGCTCCCGACCGAGTCCTGTATTTCTCGATCTGCCCTGTGACAGGACTCGGATGACATGATGTGATACATGTGCATACAGTCATGGAAAACGATTCACGATGAATGCGTGGGAAAAAGGGCGCGATTGATGGTTAGCGTAAATCCCAGTGGCCCTGGGTGGTTGAACCAAAACCGAGATACGAAAACGTGCAATAGGTAAGCGTAATCCCTAGTGGCCCTAGGTAGCATAAGTCCTAGTTGTACAAACGATAATTCATGTTGGAAGACCCTAGCCAGGTTTAGGGTAACAGTCCAAACCTATCTTAAGGATCATGGAACTATGTTAAAGTAATGTAGAATCTCATGGGAAAGCCCGTATGGTCTACGGCAAGGGACTGAACATTTACATGGAATTAAACATACAAGTTGAGTAACCTATATATGCGATATATTAGGTTGACATGGACCATTACACGACTTTTGAGTGAGGTTCATTCTTGGTTAACACATGATACGGTGGGGATACTAGTACGGTAGGTGCAGAGCTAAAATGCAGGATAGATATCATGGGACATTATACGTGATAGATATCTTGGGGATATTATACTTGATAGAAACCTGACGATGTGATACCTTGTTTTATCTTGACATCGTAATTTATCATGACACCTTAGTTTATCTGAGTTCAGTAGTTCATCCTGTTATTTTGATTTAGCTTATCTATCTTATCATCATGCTTATGTTCATCTCAGTTTCTCATGTCAGTTAACTTTACTAGTTTTTATGCTAATAGTAGATAGGGCTTACTCAGTCTTTTTGACTGACCCGTTTTGTTTCGCCTCTTTTCTTCCGTTTGCCCCCCCCGCCAGGTTACGGGGAGGAAATACTGTTGTTTAGTTCGGACTTCTTCTGCTTGAAGGTCATCATGGATGGCTTGGACTTTTCTTGGCTAATGGCTACTTTACTGTTTTTACTTGGGGAATAATTTATGAAAATGTCTTTATGCTTATTTACTATTGCAAGACAGGTTTTGATGTACTCTGATGTAAAAGGCTTTAGACCTTATTTATTCATGTTATGAAAGTTTGATTTTACTTCCGCTATTTTTATATGTTCTGTCTTGTGATATTTCTGTGCATGTTTACCAATAATGCCCCTCTAAAGCTAGTGCATTCCTTTGCGAGTGACCCTAGCGGAGGCGGGGTGTTACGCGTGGTATCAGAGTAGAAGGTTACCAGACTGGGCAAAAGTTTTTAAAGACCTTCTGAAAACTATTTGAAAATCGTTTACAAAGAAGCATTTTTTCAAGAAAATTTTCTTTTAAAAGAAAAAGGCTATTCCCCAAAGGCCATTAGCACTATCCTTGTTTCCTTAATTGAATCTCTTCTCCTTTCTTTCCTCCATCTGTAGTCACAGTGGTTTTAACTGCGACTAGTCTTTTCTATCTACGAAAGTGCTTTCCATGCGATGGAGGTGGTTTTCAAGAGACCAGTGGCCGCGTTATAAGAAAGGATAGTGAGAAAGAGGATAAAGGATACGAGCTTAAGGATGAGCAACTTGTTGGTATGGCTTAGTCCTCAAAGGAGGGAGAAAGATGAACAATGAAACCCATGACGAGAAAGTATCTTTGGTATGGTGAAACGGGACGGATAGTTAAGTATTGTGGGACAAGGACAAGATCATCGTTGTATACCCTCACTAGAGTACCTGAGTAGGGGGATAACATCCTTGTTGAAGATCTAGTTATTCTTTTCTATCATCCCGCCAAGACTTTGTTTTGATCCCCGCATCATTTAAGTCCGCTTCGGTAGTTGAGTCTCTGCACTTTAAGTACTAACGTTAGAGAATCCCATTTTTGTCTCAAAGTCCTATTGGAGAATAAGTCCATTTATACATGACTTGTTTGGATTTGGGAATGTCTATGCCAAGTGTTGAGTTTGGAAATAATGCTTATGTTTAAAAGCTATGGATGGATTCTAGGGATGAAGTGGTTATCCAGTAGGGGGTGCCACTCTCGGTTTTGATAGGAGGGTAGTTAGACCTTTTGACTAGCCTTGGTAATGCCCTCGAAGTATTGGGTAACCTTTTTGAGGTTCTGTCATGACTAGTTACTTAGAATCCCTTGATGCCTTTATTGGAAATTTGAAGCCCGATCGAGTGGTGTTCGCCAATAAGACGGATGGTTTACTTCATTTATGCATGGGTTATAAAGATCACCCTAGTAAGTGCGCATGATAACCTGATTGACATCTTTTTACTTTCAAGAGAAAGTTCTTCTACATGGAATGCCTTATAGTATATAAACGAGATCCAAGATTCACAAGTGAATTTTGGAAAGCTTGCATGAAATCATGAGTACGCAGTCATGTTTGCGCCAAGTATTCTAGAAAAAGGATAAGTGCAAGTGGAACGAGAGGCGACGAAGAAATGAGTTTCAGCTCATGTTATGGAAGCAGGAAATAAGAAGCTACGAAATCGCGAAGTTAAAGGGCGGTCAAGGCACAATGGAAGTAAGCCCGAGGAAATACGACTTTGATGGTCAAAGACTAGATACGCGCATGATATCTCTTTTTGGGAGTATATCCTTGATCCCTGTTTCTGTAGAGCTTACTTGTAGGTTATCTTTTGTGGACATCCTCTCGGTCCTACTTTCTGTTACAAACCCCGTAAGGAGTTTGTCTTGTTTATCTTCTCGGCCCTGTTTCAGGGAATTCTAGGTAGAACCCTATGGATGTAAACATGTATTTTAAACATGTTATGATTGATATGGTTGCAAGTGGTTGCTCGTGGATGCGCGAATACACATTAGATACTAGCTCGACTCGGTCACATTTCATATTGCATATGCACGAGTATTTATACTTGTTTATGGATGAAATCGAATGTATTATCATGCGGTTGTTGCATATGAATGAATGATTGTGCACGCATATAGTATCTATATGACTAGGACTATTTGCATACATGTTGGATTCATGGCACTATACATATTTTGCATTAGAAAGATTATTCAGGCCTGATCATTAGCATTAGCTAAGGAACATGTACACACACGTTTTGCATATATTCATACAGCATTAGAAATCATCTAAGGACAATGGTTGCTTGTGGATGATGTTTTGAGTAGATGGATGATGGATGGTAGGATACGTTCTTCATAACTTGGAGATTTCGTGGACGAAATCCTAAAAGGTGGGGAGAATGTAACAACCCGTATTTTTCGATAACGTGTTAAGACGAGAATCAAGGCAGAATTTAATTTTAAATTCTGAATCAAGTAAAACGGGCTATTCCATTGCGTTCGTCTCGGAAAAATACGCGAAATAGAGTCTGAGTTTTCGAGAATCGGAGTCCGTATGACCAAGATATGGCCTCGCGAAGTTTCACGAAAAATTCCCAAATTAAAGTATACTTAATTAAGTGAAATGGGTTGCGCAGGGAAATATATATATATATTGATATATATATATATATATATATATATAATTGAAAATTAAATAAATAAATATGCAAAAGTGTTCAAAACAGCGAATTGGGAGATAGGAATAACCGAACCGGCCGATTTTTGAGGTCGACCCGAGCTCGCTGGGTCGACTAGGGGTTAATCCAGGGTGTTTGGCTATCAACCCGTGGGCCGATTCGCTCAAATGCAGATTTTGCATTTGGATGGTTCTCATGGTTCATCTTTAATCTAAAGGCCCTAGATGGTTCCTACACTTGACTTCTTCCCCAAGACATGCTTTGATGGCTTGGATTGAATCTAGATTTAATCCTACGGCCTAAAACACTTGCCTAATCTATAAATAAGACCCTAACCTATCCTAAATCCTCATTATTCATTCATGCAACTAAACTATGGCAAAATTTTACCTCTCATGGCCTCCACTCTCTTCATAAAATTTCTAAATGGTTTCTATGAGAGATTTTCCATGCATACAAGTGTTTTCAAGCTTGTATGAGTGTCATTAGCTTGCATTCAAGTCAAGTTTCTATCTTTGCATAATGCAAGGGTTTTGATCATTTTGGCTCAAGGGTTTTTATGTTAGAGCTTGCATTTTGGGTCTATTTGATTGCATAAGGGCTTTGTCATATCTTTTGTGCCTTCATAGCAATGTAAGCCCTTTCCCTACTCTTAGATATTAACTATGAAGTTAAATTTTCATGTTGCAAGTTTGGATTTGATCATTGAGTATGATACATGCTATCATGTCATGCAAGTTTATGAAGTCATTATCTTGATCTTGTGAGCTAAAAGCTACAACCTTTATTTTGAAATGTTGCATTAGGCAACATGAGAACCCTCATAACCTTTATGTCAACTTGCATATGAAGTCATAACCCTTATATGATGATATATGCGAGTTACTAGTCATCATTCCATATCTTTTGTCACCATGATTCGCTTATGTGCCAAGTTTGGGTTTATGCATGTTTTGAGGCTTAAGAATGTAACATGCAAGTTAATGAACACATTTGTGCCTCATTTGCCACCATGATTAACTTGTGGCTTAATATCCATTTTTGTCATGCCTTTGCCAAGTCTCTTCTTTTAATCCATTACGTTGTCGCGAACATATATGCGAGTTTAAAAGCGTTGGGTTATGTTATGGGTAATTTCTAATGACATGAAAATACAACTTGAAAACATGACTTGAAATATAACATGGAAGTTGACATGTAAGTATGCATAAAAACATAAGCTTGGGAATTTACCTATTAAGTTAGGTCTACCCAAATGCTTGAAAACTTGTAACATGTTTTGGGAAACATGATGGACATGACACTTAGATAATATAAGTGTGGCCAACTCGAGGTTGGGTTGAGTTTGCAACGTAAAACTATCCGGAACCGACCGGCCTAACTAGTAGTTGCAAACAATAGGACCTAATGTGAGAAGTTGGTCATGTTGTGCTTGAACCCGAGGTTAGACCAAGTTGTGGTGTAAAGCTACCCGGAACCGACCGGCTTAACTAGTAACCACAACAAAGTCTAATGTGAGAGGTGAAGGTGCATTAAGTAATTAATTCCACATGATAGGGTTAAGTTAATTTGATTAATGACTCTTAACCAAATATGACATGGACAAATGGGTTAAGTAATTTGATTAGGCTAATGATACTTAACAAAACATGACAAGGTTGGGTAGGTTAAGTAACTTGATTTGCCTAATGACACTTAACCATTTTTATATGACTAGTGGATGGGGTTAAGTTAACCAACGCTTAATCAATCCAACGCGATAACTTGGTAAGGTTAAGTAAGTTTTCTTAATGACGCTTAACCGAAAAATACGGTTAACGAATGGGGTTAAGATTAGACTCAACTAGTCTAAACATGGAAATCGGATGGGGTTAAGTTAGCCTAGACTTAATTAATCCCACTTGGTAGTTTAATGGGGTTAAGTTAAACACTTAACTAATCTAAACATGATGAATTGATGTGGTTAAGTGACCTATACTTAACCAATCTAACTCGTGAATTTATTGAGGTTAAGTTAACCTATACTTAACCGATCTAACGTGAAAACATGATAAGGCTAAGTCACGAATCGCTTGAATACACTTGACCGATTTGACTGAGTAAATTGATAGGGTCAAGTTAATATATACTTAACCAATCTAGAATGATAATTGGACGAGGTTAAGTCGTGAATTGCTTAATACATACTTAACCAACGTGAGCATGGTTTGTAGGGTTAAGTCTTGGACTTGGATACTAAGCCAATTTTGACATGATTTGAAGACGGGTTAAGTCTTGGACTTGGATACTTAGCCAATTTTGACATGATTGGTAGACGGGTTAAGTCATGAACTTAAGTGACACTTAATCCATTATGTAAACCCTAGTTCTGAGGATAGGGGATAACCGTAGTTAACAAGGATAACGGGAATAAGGCTAAGTGGTAAACCTTAGTTGAGGAATAACTAAGTAATGATTCTTAGTCAAGGAAATTTAGACCAGTTCATATATAGATGAGTAACCTGATACGGTAGGTCATCGTTTAAGTATACGAGTGGGAGCAAGTATCTGATTTAGATAAAGGCTCTAGCGAACTAGGTAACGAAGCAGCGGCTTCGGGGAACGTGAGGGTATTCTTGGTATCCCTCTATGAGCTGCCAGGTGATTATACTAGGCTCATGAGAGGTTAAGGTCTGCGTTAGAAGAACCAAGAGTATGCCTTGGTTGCTATGCGAGCGACCTAAAGACGGGGATGGATAGGGGATAGTCGACGATACACGGTCGTACCCTAGATAGCATTTCGTCAGACTACCTACCATCTTTGGTCAAGCGTGTACGTACGGAAAGGCAGAGAACACCCAATAGACCATAATTGCTATCTAATTATGGTTGCGGTAAGGCTAGGATTGTGGGTTGGCCAGTAGTGTGTTCTCATACAGGATTTATCCTGTCTTGCCTTTCACTAGTTGAGGGAGGGGTCGCGTGGGACCATAGCCACGTATAGAAAAACAGACCTTAGCATCTGCATCGGCAGATAAATCGAAAGCTCCCGACCGAGTCCTGTATTTCTCGATCTGCCCTGTGACAGGACTCGGATGGCACGATGTGATACATGTGCATACAGTCATGGAAAATGATTCACGATGAATGCGTGGGAAAAAGGGCGAGGTTGACGGTTAGCGTAAATCCCAGTAGCCCTGGGTGGTTGAACCAAAACCGAGATACGAAAACGTGCAATAGGTAAGCGTAATCCCTAGTGGCCCTAGGTAGCATAGGTCCTAGTTGTACAAACGATAATTCATGTTGGAAGACCCTAGCTAGGTTTAGGGTAACAGTCCAAACCTATCTTAAGGATCATGGAACTATGTTAAAGTAATGTAGAATCTCATGGGAAAGCCCGTATGGTCTACGGCAAGGGACTGAACATTTACATGGAATTAAACATACAAGTTGAGTAACCTATATGTGCGATATATTAGGTTGACATGGACCATTACACGACTTTTGAGTGAGGGTCATTCTTGGTTAACACATGATACGGTGGGGATACTAGTACGGTCGGTGCAGAGCTAAAATGCAGGATAGATATCATGGGACATTATACGTGATAGATATCTTGGGGATATTATACTTGATAGAAACCTGACGATGTGATACCTTGTTTTATCTTGACATCGTAATTTATCATGACACCTTAGTTTATCTGAGTTCAGTAGTTCATCCTGTTATTTTGATTTAGCTTATCTATCTTGTCATCATGCTTATGTTCATCTCAGTTTCTCATATCAGTTAACTTTACTAGTTTTTATGCTAATAGTAGATAGGGCTTACTCAGTCTTTTTGACTGACCCGTTTTGTTTCGCCTCTTTTCTTCCGTTTGCCCCCCCAGGTTACAGGGAGGAAATACTGTTGTTTAGTTCGGACTTCTTCTGCTTGAAGGTCATCATGGATGGCTTGGACTTTTCTTGGCTAATGGCTACTTTACTGTTTTTACTTGGGGAATAATTTATGAAAATGTCTTTATGCTTCTTTACTATTGCAAGACAGGTTTTGATGTACTCTGATGTAAAAGGCTTTAGACCTTATTTATTCATGTTATGAAAGTTTGATTTTACTTCCGCTATTTTTATATGTTCTGTCTTGTGATATTTTTGTGCATGTTTACCAATAATGCCCCTCTAAAGCTAGTGCATTCCTTTGCGAGTGACCCTAGTGGAGGCGGGGTGTTACAGTAAGATAGGGATAACTGTTAAATGTGAACACGCCTAAATTGAGATTTTGGGTAAATTGGCATGCACTGTAATTAAAAGCTATAATTTGGCATAGTTTGTACTATGAATCATGATTGGGGGGTTCTTGGAGAATACTTTGTATGGTACAATATGACTATACCTTAGGGAATGTGTTGTATTATGGATTATGACCATGATTTTGGGCATGTAAGTTTATAGGCTTAATTTATTAGGGGAGATATGTTAATGGAACTTTAAGTGAGGTTTAATTTGTTAAGCTGACTAATATGCTGAAATTTGTTGAAAGTGAATTTGTGGGGGCATAACTTGAAATTAAATTTGTTGAGGTATAACTTGAGAATTGGAACATGACTAGTTTTGTGAATTTGGGATAATTAGCATATAAAATCTAGACTTGGACATGTATGGTAAATATGCTAAAAGATAAACATGCCTAACCCGAGGTTAGATTGAGTTGTAGTGTAAAACTGCCCGGAACTGCCCGGCACATCCAGTAACCACAACAACACCTATCTAATGTGAGAAGTTAGTGCATCATGCCCAAGAAAAACCCAAGGTTAGATTTAGTTGTGGTGTAAACTGCCCTGAACCGCCCGGCACATCCTGTAACTGCAACAACATAGATCTAATGTGAGAGGTTGGTGCATTAATAAATCAATTAATGCTAATGAACAAGACATGATATGAATGGTAGGGTTAAGTTAACTAAGGCAACACTTAACTGTTATAACATGTTAATTAGACAAGAAGATGGGGTTAAGTAAATTTAAAACACTTAACCGTTATAACATGTTAATTAGACAAGAAGGTGGGGTTAAGTAAATTTAGAACACTTAACCGTTATATAATGCTAATTAGAAAAGTGAGAAGGGTTAAGTTAATAAGAAACACTTAACCAATATGACATGATGAATGGGTAGGGTTAAGTTAAAACAAGAGAGCAACACTTAACCAATATAATAGGATGCGTGGAAGGGTTAAGTTAACACAAGAAGGCAACACTTAACCAATGTAACACGACAAGTGGGTGGGCTAATTTAACTTGAATTAATTGATGATACTTAACCAATACAGCATGATGAACGCGTGGGCTTAAGTTAATAAGATACACTTAACCAATGTAGTCTGATGTACGAATGGGGTTAATTTAATGGGAAATACTTAACCAATATAACATGATGAATTAACGGGGTTAAGTTAATAGGAAACACTTAACCAATCCAACATGACAAGTGAGAAGGGTTAATAAGAAACACTTAACCAACATGAAATGATGAGCGGGCGGGTTAAGTTGATATGGATGGACAACACTTAACCAATATGACATAATGTGTGGAAGGGTTAAGTACATATCGGGTTGGTGGGTAATATTAGTAGATATAGGCCAACAAACTTAACCATTAAGTAAACGTGTTTGAATCAGTGGGTGGGTTAAGTACATATCAGGGTGGTGGGTAATATTAGTAGATATAGGCCCACAAACTTAACCAGTATGAAACCCTTGTAACATGGACCCATTTCAGCAGTAACCCACTTAGATGTATCAAGGTACCCTGAAACTAGGCAGGGTGAGGCACGATTACTGGGTTGATTATAAGCGGTCAAAATAGCGGCAGGGGGTACGTCAGTGTAGGTTCCGACGAACTACGGGTGTGCACGTACTCCGGAGTGGGAAAGAGCAGGCACTAGGTACCAATAGTCATACACTGTGCATCTTGAATCGTGTCGGGCAGCTATCATAAGAATTGATACACCTTGTGGTGGGACCAGCACAGGGTATCTACACGCAAGAAAGGGTCGATTGACACAAACACATGGGACATTAACACAAGTAGGGTGTCGATCGATAGGGTAGTAAGGGTACATCTAACATCTTCATGGCAATTAGGCCGATTGAGGTAAGTTCCTCATACTAGATGTACACCTGAAGGCTACCACAATTACGGGGATTGGGATCGCATTATCATATAATCATTTTATACAGATTACTAGTTGGAACACTGGTTAGGTGGTGCATAGATATAAAAATTAGAATAACAAGATAGTAGCGAAGCAGAGAAAGAGTAGAAGCGCATTCAGTTTATTTTGCCTTGTCATATCTATACTAATCTTATGTTATCTAGTTATCCATGTTCTCACGGTATTGTCTTATATTCAGTTTATTCATGTCATGATGCTTTTTCCTATTTACATGCTGAAAGTCACTGGACTTACCAGACTTATGTCTGACCTAGTTTATTTCTCTTCTTTTCTTCCTTCCCCCCCCCCCTCCCGCCCCCAAGGTTCACAGGGAGGAAATGTTACCACTCAGCTCAGTTTTCTTTCCAAGCATGGAGAAAGTCGATGAATTGCTTTGGACTCTCCCTTCCACTACTATGGCTAGTTCATGCTTTATTGGGGAATTTCGTTGTTACTTTTATGCTTCTTTTATACTTGGAAGTTTTTGAATCAAGACAGAAGTTCTATGTATTATTTTTAAGCATGATTGAGACAATTGTTGTAAAAGCTTGACTGAACCACATTATTTATAAAATTACTTTATTTCCCGCTACTTTATTTGTCTATCTTGTAATTTATCTGCATCATTTACCTATAGCGCTCCACCGAAGTTAAGGCATTCCCTTTGCGAGTGACCTTAACTGAGGTAGGGTGTTTCACTTGGTATCAGAGCTGAAGGTTACCGGATCAGATAAAAGATTTGAAAAATTATTTTAAAAACGGTTTTAAATGAAGCATTTTCAAAAAGAAATGTTTTGTTTTAAAGGCTTATTCCCTAAAGCCATACGCATTATCTTTTGATCCTCTGTTTGAATCCTTGTTTCCTTCTTTCTCGAGTCTCCGAGGCTCCTGGATTCCTGGGAGATAACCTCATCGTGGCATGGTTCCGTAGGTTTGATGAGACTTTGACACCAGTCAAAGGGCAAAGAAGTGCCCAACTTCCATCTATAGCCGAAATAGTTCCACCTGCGGCTAATTTTCTTTCAAGCTTTGTAGGGTTTTCCGTGTGATGGAGGCAACTTTCAAGAGACTTGTCAATAAGTTACACAAGGATGGCAAAGGTGAGAATAAGGGAGTCTGGCTAAGGAACACAACCCAAGGATGAGGAACTCATGGATATAAACTTGGTTCACAAAGGAGATAAAAAGAAAGAGGTGTAAGTGGAAGGATCATAGGAAAAGAAGGGAAGGAAGAATAGGAAAATCTAAGACAAAAGGAAGTGTTGTTATTATGGTATAACGGGTCATACAATTAAGGACAAGGGCAAGAACAAAGGATAGGATTTTCCGGAGGGCAAGTGCATACTCTCACCACCAGCGTACCTAAGAGAGAGGTAGTAAAGCTTCGGCTGAAAAAGTTTAGTTTTCTTTTTGATCATCCTGTTAGTACTCTTTTGATTTTAGCACTTCACATTCATTTATATCTGCTTCCATAGTTGAGTCTCTACACCCTAGAGCTTGTATAGTAGAGGATCCCATTATTGTCTAAAATCCAATTGGTGGTTCGGCTCATTTGTCTTTTGTTTGTAAGGATTTGAGAATAGCTATATTAAGTATTGAGTCTAAGTGTAATGCTTATGTTTTTGGTTTCATGGGCTATGGGTTGATTCTAGGCATGGATTGGTTAGCTAGTAATTGTGAAAGGAGGGTAGTTAGGCTTTTGACTTGCTTCGGGAATAAATCCTAAGGGATCGGTTTGTCTTGGTTACCTAGAATCACTTGATGCATCTATCGATGATTTGCGATCCGTTGGACTAGTCTATGAGTATGCTAATGTTTTTGATTAGGTTACGGGTTTGTCCCCTAAAACGTGGGATAGACTTCCGCATATATCTAGTTGACAATGCAAAACCAATTGCATTACCTATACGACAAATGAATCCAAGGGAAAAGAAGGGCTTAGTAAACAAGTAAAAGAGTTACTTGAAAAAGGGTTCATAAGGTGAAGTATTTCTGAATGGGGTGCTCCAGTCGTTTTCGTTACAAAGACAGATGGTTCACTTTGCTTGTGCATAGATGATATTTTGAATGAGGAAGAATATGCTTTGCATCTAAAGGAAGTCTCAGATACCCTCCAAGCGCATCAGCTTAAGGCTAGGTTCTCCAGATATCATTTTTGGAAAGAAAAAGTAAGGTTTCTAAGAAGGTGATATCCAAAGAAGGGGTAGCAGTAAATCCAACAAAAGTAGTTGCGGTGCAAGACTGGAAGGTCCCAAGGAATGCAATAGAAGTAAGAAGCTTTCTTGGACTAGCGGGCTAATATAGGAAGTTAATTAAGGACTTTGCGAAGGTATTAGCCCTACTTACAAGATTGACGGAGAAGAATCTAATCATCTTAGTATATACACTTGGTAACATGGTTAGCATCTGTTTATTTTCAAGAGATAGTTCTGGAAATGTTAGCATGACACGACAGAGGTTGTAGTGCCAAGTATACTATATGAAGAAAAGGTGGAACGAGAGGCGACAGTGAAATGAGTTCCAACACATATTCTGGAAACAGAAATTAAGAAGCTACGTAAATCATGAAGTTAAGACAATCAGAGCAATATGGAATAAAGCTCAAGAAGATGCGACTTAGAAGACTGAAGACTAGATACGCGCATCATACCCTTTTTGAGGGTATATCTTTTATCTCTCTTTTTCTGTAAAGTTTATTTGCTTGTCTGTATCATTTAAGTATGTCCTCCCGATCCTATCCTCAATCCTTAAGTAGAAGCCAATGGATGTAAGTATGTGTTTGAGGCATGTTATGATTGGTGGATGCAAGTGGATGTAAGTGTTTGCTAGTGGTTGCTCGTGGATGCATATACACACATTAGGCACTAGATCGGCTTAGTCACTTTCATACTGCATATGCATGAGTGAATTTTTATATATATGAATCAAAACTTGATTTTTTATCATACAGATGTTGCATTTGTATGAATGATTGTGCACTCATGTAGAAGTTATATAGTACGATTAGGAATAACTGCATACATGTTGGACTCATGGCACTGACATAATTCGCATTAAGGAGGTCAACTGAATCAGTAGACCGCCTGATTTTGCATTAGATAAGGACGTATACACACACTATGCATATGTTCATGAAAAGCATTAGAAATGTTTTCAAGGACAATGGACGCTATGATTGAATGGTTGAGTAGATGGATGTTTGATGTCAGGATACATTCTCCTTGACTTGGAGATTTCGGGGACGAAATCCTTTAAAGGATGGGAGAGGGTTACACCCCATATTTCCTGTGAGTATTAAAGTAACGAATTAAAGAATACTTAATTTTATAAGTGAGAATTAAGGGAAACAGGTTACGCCATTGTGTTCGTCTTGGAAGTCTGCTCGAGATAGAATTCGAGTTTGCGTGAATCGCACTCTGTATGAAGAAGTTATAGAGTTCAGAAGATTTCATGTTTAAACAGAAAATATAAATAATAATTAAAATCGAAAATCAGCCAAAGGGAAAGGGAACTGGGCGGTAAAATTCCCGCTCAACAGGTGTTGACCCCCACCCCCCTAGGGGGAGTCAACATAGGTGTTGATCACCCTTAAGGGGAGTCGACATAGGAGTCGACACCGCTATAGGGGAGTCGACATAGGTGACTACCCCCCTATAGGGTGTCGACCCCTTTTCCATATCTGAACGAAATTTCTGGACGACGTGTTTTGGCTGATGTTTCGCTCCCTGATTCGCTGTGTGATGTATTTTTCTGCTGTGAATGATTCTGATGACTTCTAGACTGATCTGAAGGCTCTAAATCTCCCTATACACCTATAAAAAGACCCCTAAACCTATTGTTTTCTCCACACTAATTCATAAGCGTTTATATGATGCTAAAACCTAAAGTGACCTAGCCTCCATCTTAATCAATCAAATTAGAAGTTAACAATCAAAGTCTACATCAAAGGAGTAGCTAATAAAATTTAGAAATCAGATCCTAGAATTCAAGACCGTTTTGTAATTTGTAAGTTCATGTTACTTTCAGAAATAAAAGTTAATTGTGATTCTGACATTGGCATAAATCTGAATCTGAGATTATGCCTATCTGTCTTTCTATATCCATTGGATCTATCTCATTAATAATATTATGTCCATTCTTTGTCTCTTCTTTCCTTCTTCCCTTTTATTTATAGCCAGGCTACTGCGAGCCTGAGCAAAATCTCATAAGAGATGAACGTACGTTGGAAATAAAATTGGGCAAAATATATGATTTGGATATGACCAGCACTAAAATTGTGCATAATATATGATTTGAACATGACCAGCGCTAGAATTAGGAAAAGTATTAAATTATGAATAATTGGGTATAACTGATTTGTAACGGATTTGAGGACGTAACATATGTTTTATTTTAAAACATAAAGTGGATCGAACATTTGACTTGAAAATTTGAGGCATAAAGTATACTGGATATAGGATTTGGGGTTTGGGGCGTAAATTGAACTGTAAACATGTAAGGCATAGTACATGTCGTGGTTTAAGACCTAAAAATTGGGGCATATTTTATATAATAGTTTATGACTTGGAAAAAGGAGATTATGCATGGAAACCTATAATAAGATAGGGATAACTGTTAAATGTGAACATGCCTAAATTGGGATTTTGGGTAAATTGGCATGCACTGTAATTAAAGGCTATAATTTGGCATAGTTTGTACTATGAATCATGATTGGGGGGGTTCTTGGAAAATACTTTGTACGGTACAATATGACTAAACCTTAGGGCATGTGTGTTGTATTATGGATTATGACCATGATTTTGGGCATGTAAGTTTATAGGCTCTATTTATTATGCGAGATATGTTAGTGGAACTTTAAGTGAGGTTTAATTTGTTAAGCTGACTAATATGCTGAAATCTGTTGAAAGTGAATTTGTGGGGGCATAACTTGAAATTAGCTTTGTTGAGGTATAACTTGAGAATTGGAACATGACTAGTTTTGTGAATTTGGGATAATTAGCATATAAAATCTAGACTTGGACATGTATGGCAAACATGCTAAAAGATAAACATGCCTAAACCGAGGTTAGATTGAGTTGCGGTGTAAAACTGCCCGAAACCGCCCGGCACATCCAGTAACCGCAGCAACACCTATCTAATGAGAGAGGTTAGTGCATCGTGCCCAAGAAAAACCCGAGGTTAGATTGAGTTGTGGTGTAAAACTGCCAAGAACCGCCCGGCACTTCCAGTAACCGCAACATCATAGATCGAATGTGAGAGGTTGGTGCATTAATAAATCAATTAATGCTAACGAACAAGACATGATAAGAATGGTAGGGTAAAGTTAACTAAGGCAACACTTAACCGTTATAACATGTTAATTAGACAAGAAGATGGGGTTAAGTAAATTTAAAACACTTAACCGTTATAAAATGTTAATTATACAAGAAGGTGGGGTTAAGTAAATTTAGAACACTTAGCCGTTATAACATGTTAATTAGAAAAGTGAGAAGGGTTAAGTTAATAAGAAACACTTAACCAATATGACATGATGAATGAGTATGGTTAAGTTAAAACAAGAGAGAAACAATTAACCAATATAATAGGATGGTGGAAGGGTTAAGTTAACACAAGAAGGCAACACTTAACCAATGTAACACGACAAGTGAGTGGGTTAGGTTAACTTGAATTAATTGATGACACTTAACTAATACAACATGATGAATGCGTGGGGTCAAGTTAATAGGACACACTTAACCAATGTAACCTGATGTACAAATAGGGTTAAGTTAATGGGAAATATTTAACCAATATAACATGATGAATGAACGGGGTTAAGTTAATAGGAAACACTTAACCAATCCAGCATGACGAGTGAGAAGGGATAATAAGAAACACTTAACCAACATGACATGATGAGCGAGTGGGTTAAGTTGACATGGATGGACATCACTTAAACAATATGACATAATGTGTGGAAGGGTTAAGTATATATCGGGTTGGTGGGTAATATTAGTAAATATAGGCCCACAAACTTAACCATTAAGTAAACGTGTTTGAATCAGTGGGAGGGTTAAGTACATATCGGGGTGGTGGGCAATTGTAACAACCCGAATTTTAATAACATGTTAAAACAAGAAATCAAGGTATAATTAATTTTTAAAATGAGAATCATGGGAAAAGGGTTGCGCCATTTCGTTCGTATCGGAATTCTGCATGAAATCGAGTTCGAGTGTTAGAAAAAAGGAGTCCGTATGACCGAGTTATGACCTCTAGAAATTTCACGAATTTTCAGAATAAAAAACAGCTCAGGAATTCGAATTCAAATTCGAATTCAAGACCCAGAAGCGGGCTGGGCGGGAAATTTCCCGCCCAGAGCACAGGTCGACCATAGGGTCGACCTGGCTAGACCAGGTCGACCATAGGGTCGACCTGGCTAGACCAGGTCGACCATAGGGTCGACCTGGGGGTCGAGCTCCCTGGTCGGCTTGGATGCGGCTGGTTGGCTGGGTGGGTCTGTTTGCGGGCTTGTGACGTTTTGGATGGCTCAGATCAGTTCTAGGGTTTATCTAAGGGCCTAAACTATTCTTACTCCTATATAAACACCCTTAGACCTAGCCTAACTCACAACAAATCATTCTTACACTGTTATGTTGCCGAACTCCCTCTTGAACCATGGCCGCCGCCCCAAAATTAAAGTTTAAGCATTCAAACTCGATTCAAATCAAAGATCAATGCTTCTACAACAATTCAAGAGAATAGACCAGCGACACTACAGCGTTTCTACATCAATTTCAGTTCTTAATTCGCTAGACATGCTCTGTAAGTTCTAGTTACTTTTTAGATTTAAACTTGTTAATTATAATATGGCCATGGAATAAAGTGGAATTGGATTTAAGTAATATAACATGACGCGCGGCAGGGTTATGTCAACTTGAACATGTAGATAATACTCAACCAACTTAACATGACATATGGGCGGGTCAAGTCATGAATTACTTGAAACCACTTAACCAATTTGATATGCTAAGATAGCGGGGTTAAGTTATGAATCACTAGACAGCACTTAACCAACTTGACAAGATACGTGGGCGGATTAAGCCACGAATTACTTGAAAACACTGAACCAATGCAATCTAACGAATGGGAGGGTTAAGTTAAATGGGTTGGCGATGCTTAACCAATATGACAAGGTATGTGGTAGGGTTAAGTAGACAAGCGAAGGCAACGCTTAACCGATATAACAAGACATTCGGTAGGGTTAAGTAACACCAGAGAGAACACTTAACCAAGGTAACATGATGGGGGGTGGGGTTAAGTTAACTTGAATGAATAACACTTAACCAACCTGTGGGGTATACGAATAGACCCTAGGAAAACCCTAGTAGAGGGACCCGTTTAGCAGTAACCCACACTATGTATCAACGGTACCCTAAGCTATGCAGGGTGGGGCACGATTACTGGGCTGATTGTAAGCGGTCAAAACGGCGGCGGGTGATGCAGCAATGCAAGTTCCGACGGATTACGTGCGTGCACGTATTCCGGAGTGGAAAATTTAGCCACTGGGCATCAGTAGATATAAAGTTGTGCATCAAGAATTGCGTCAGGGTTGCCATCCTAGGGATTGATACATCCTAGGGTAGGACCAGCACACGTATCTACAAGTAGGGGGCCGCAAGAACTAGGTCAAGTAGGAGCCGATCGATTAGGGTAGTAAGGATACAACTAACACATTCATGGCAATTGGGCTGGTTGAGGTGAAACCCTCATATTAGATGTAGTCCTGAAGGCTACCATAACTACGGGGTTGGGATAACCTTAGTATATAACACATGTGAAACATTGTAAGTAAGAGCCGATCAGATAGGTACGGTGGGGACATGAAACTGTCAATATGAGGTGGGACCCTCATCGTAGGATATGTATCTATAAAACTATCATGTGGGTTATGGGGGATCACTTATCTTGTAATTATAACTAAGTAAACTAATTGGAACGCTAGTTAGGTGGTGGAGAGAATATAGGAAATCAAGGAAAATAGGGTAATGGTGAAACTTAGAAATCATGCGAAGTCATACTTGATAGAAACCTTGCTATGTGATACTTGGTAGGAACCGTGTGATGCTACTCTTGATAGGAAGCATGGGATGTTATACTTGATTCATCGTGCCTGTAGCTTACCTTGTCACCATGCTTATGTTTACTTTCAGTTTTTTCATGCCATATTATCTTCACCTGTTTTTATGCGGAAAGTCACTAGGACTTACTCAGTCTTTATGAATGACCTGGTTTGTTTTCGCCTCTTTTTCTTTCGTTCCCCCAAGGTTCACAGGGTGGGAATACAGCTTAGTTCAGATCTTACCAAGCTCCAAAGCTCTTTCATGTACGGCTTGGATTTCTTTTGGCTATGGCTTGCTTTTCTTTATTGGGGAATATCAAAATTTATTTTTGTGCTTCTTTGTTTTTGAGCAAGACATATATTTTAGCTATGTAATTGAGTATTGGAAGTTGATGGGCTTTTATTGTAAACAATTTTCTTTAATAAATGATTTGAAGTACTTCTACTTTACCTTCCGCTGTTTTATATATGTCTGTCTTGTGATATTTCTGTTTTAGTACCCATATTGCTCCATTGAAGTTAAGGCATTCCCTTTGCGAGTGACCTTAATGGATGTGGGGTGTTACATTTGGTATCAGAGCAGAAGGTTACCAGACAGGGCAAAAGCTTTTAAAAACCTTATGAAATTATTTTCAAAACGTTTACAAAGAAGCATTTTTCTGAGAAAAGTTTTGTTTTACGAAAGGCATATTCCCCAAAGCCATATGCACTATCTTTTGATTCTCTCCTTGAGTCTCTTCTCTCTTTCTTTTTCACCATAGTTTTGTAGGTGCATGACATGTGTAGGAGGGCAAAGAAGTGCCCAACTTCCATCTATAGCCGCAGTAGTTCCATCTGCAACTAATCTTATTTCAAGATTTGTAGGGTTACCGAGCGATGGAGGTAGCTTTCGAGAAACTTGTCAACAAACTATACAAGGATAGTAAGAATGAGGATAAAGGACACAAGCCTAAGGATGAGAAACTTGTTGATACGGGTTAATCCATGAAGGAGGAAAAGGTGAAAGGAAAGAGGGCAAAGTAAAAGAATAATAAAACCGATGACAAGAAAGAGCATCGTTGGTGTGGTTTAAAGGGGCATGTAGCTAAGTATTATAAGACAAGGATAAGGGCAAAGGACAAGATCATCGAGAGGGCAATTGTATGCCTTCGCTACTAGCATACCTAAGAGAGGCGGTAACGTTTCTGTTAAAGGTTTAGCTTTTCTTTTCTATCATCCCGTTAGAACTTTATTTTGTACATCGCATCCTTTTAATTCTGCTCCGATAGTTGAAGTCTCTGCACCTTAGTACTGGCGTAGTAGAGGATCCCATTTTTGTCTCAAATCCTGTTGGGGAATCGGCTCATTTATTTATGACTTGTTTGGATTTGAGAATGTCTATGCTAAGGGTTGAGTTTAGAAGTAATGCTTATGTTTTTGGGCTATGGGTTGATTCTAGGGATGGAGTGGTTATCCAGAAATGATACCATTCTCGAGTATGAAAAGAGGGTAGTTAGACTCTTGACTTGCCTCGATAATACCCTTGAAGTCTAGTGTAACCCTTAGGGTTCTGCCATGCTTAGTTACCTAGAATCTCTTGATACATTTATTGAACCGCTCGAGTAGTGTTCTCCACTAAGGCGGATGGTTCATTTCGCTTATGCATGAGTTATAGAAAATCACCTTAGTAAGTGCATTTGGCAACATGGTTAGCATTTGTTTGTTTTCAAGAGATAATTCATTTATGTGGAATACCTTCTAGTAAGTGAATGAGATCGAAGATTCACTAGTGAATTTTGGAAAGCTTGCATGAAACCTTGAGTACGCAGTTACGTTAGGTATACTAGAAAGAGAATAAGTGAAAGTGGAACGAGTGGCGATAGTGGAATGAGTTCCAACTCATATTTTAAGAAGCTACGGAATCATGAAGTTAAAGAAGGTCAAGGCACAATGGAGTTAAGCTCAAGGAAATGTGCCTTAGAAGATTGAAGATTAGACACGCACATCATATCTCTTTTTAAGAGTATATTCTTGATCCCTCTTTTCCTGTAGAGCTTATTTGCATGCTATCTCTTAAGCATATCCTCTCGGTCCTATTCTCCATTCTATTTCTATTGCAAACCCCATAGGGATTATGACTCATCTGTTAGTAATACATGTTGGGGCTTGAGGGTGTCCGTTGGGTTGACTAAATTCTTTGGGTGTCAATCTGATGCTGATTTCGGTCTTCGGGGATGGTGCTTAGAGAGTTTTTCTCTTAATTAGTATATATGTGGCATAGATTTCCAGTTTTGACATTGCCTAATGGCCACGAAGTTTTTACTTGCTTCTATCGTTTGACTATATCTTTAGGTAGGAACAATTGGGTGTAAACATGTGTTTGAGACATGTTATGATTGATGGTTGCAAGTGGTTGCTAGTGGTTGCTCGTGGATGCATATACACGCACCTTAGACACTAGATCGGCTTCGTCACCTTTCATATTGCATATGCATGAGTGTTTTTATGAATGAAATTGAATGTGCTATCATGTGGATGTTACATATGGATGGATGTTTGTGCACACATATAGTGTTTATGTGACTAGGACTATTTGCATACATGTTGGACTCATGGCACTAAACATATTTTGCATTAAAAAAAGATCAATCAGGCCTGATCATTTGCATTAGACAAGGAACATATACACACACTTCTTGCATATGTTCATACAGCATTAGAAATCTCTTAAGGACGATGGATGCCTGTGATCGATGATTGAGTAGATGGAAGATTGGATGGTAGGACACATTCTTCTTAACTTGAAGATTTCGGGGACGAAATCTTTAAGGAGGGGAGAACGTAACAACCCGAATTTTAATAACATGTTAAAACAAGAAATCAAGGTATAATTAATTTTTAAAATTAGAATCATGGGAAATGGATTGCGCCATTCGTTCGTCTCGGAATTCTGCATGAAATCGTGTCCGAGTTTTCGAAAATCGGAGTCTGTATGACCGAGTTATGACCTTTAGAAGTTTCACGAATTTTAAGAATAAAAAACAGCTTAGGAATTCGAATTCAAGACCCAGAAGCGGGGTGGGCGGGAAAATTCCCGCGCAGAGCCCAAGTCGACCATAGGATCGACTTGGGGGTCGACCTGGCCAGACCAGGTCGACCATAGGGTCGTCCATATGGTCGACCTGGGGGTCGACCTCCCTGGTCGGCCTGGATGCAGCTGGTTGGCTGGGTGGGTCTGTTTGCGGGCTTGTGACGTTTTTGGTGGCTCAGATCAGTTCTAGGGTTTATCTAAGGGCCTAAACAAGTTTCCTACTCCTATATAAACACCCTTAGACCTAGCCAAACTCACAACAAATCATTCCTACACTGTTATGCTGCTGAACTCCTTCTTAAACCATGGCCGCCGCCCCCAAATTAAAGCTTAAGCATTCAAACTCGATTCGAATCAAAGATCAACGCTTCTACAACAATTCAGGAGAATAGATCAGTGACACCGCAGCGTTTCTACATCAATTTCAGTTCTTAATTTGTTAGCCATGCTCTGAAAGTTCTAATTACTTTTTTGATTTAAACTTGTTAATTATAATATGGCCATGGAATAAAGTGGAATTGGATTTAAGTAATATAACATGACGCGTGGCAGGGTTAAGTCAACTTGACATATAGATAATACTCAACCAACTTTGCATGATACGGGGGCGGGTTAAGTCATGAATTACTTGAAACCACTTAACCAATTTGATATGCTAAGATAGCGGGGTTAAGTTATGAATCACTAGACAACACTTAACCAACTTGACATGATACGTGGGCGGATTAAGCCATGAATTACTTGAAAACACTTAACCAATGCAATCTGACGAATGGGAGGGTTAAGTTAAATGGGTTGGTGATGCTTAACCAATATGACATGGTGTGTGGTAGGGTTAAGTAAACACGCGAAGGAAACGCTTAACCGATATAACAAGACATGCGGTATGGTTAAGTAACACCAGAGAGAACACTTAACCAAGGTAACATGATGGGGGGTGGGGTTAAGTTAACTTGAATAAATAACACTTAACCAACCTGTGGGGTATACGAATAGACCCTAGGAAAACCCTAGTAGCAGTACCCATTTCAGCAGTAACCCACACTAGGTATCAACGGTACCCTGAGCAAGGCAGGGTGGGGCACAATTACTGGGCTGATTGTAAGCGGTCAAAACGGCTGCGGGTTATGCAGCAGTGCAGGTTCCGACGGATTACGGGAGTGCACATATTCCGAAATGGAAAATTTAGCCACTGGGCATTGGTAGATATAAAACTGTGCATCAAGAATTGCGTCAGGGTTGCCATCCTAGGGATTGATACACCCTAGGGTGGGACCAGCACAGGTATCTACAAGTAGGGGGCCGCAAGAACTATGTCGAGTAGGAGCTGATCGATTAGGGTAGTAAGGATACATCTAACACATTCATGGCAATTGGGATGGTTGAGGTGAAACCCTCATATTAGATGTAGTCCTGAAGGCTACCATAACTACGGGGTTGGGATAACCTTAATATATAACACATGTGAAACATTGTAAGTAAGAGCCGATCAGATAGGTATGGTGGGGACATGAAACTGTCAATATGAGGTGGGACCCTCATCGTGCGATATGTATCTATAAAACTATCATGTGGATTATGGGGGATCACTTATCTTGTAATTATAACTAAGTAAACTAATTGGAACGCTAAAATCAAGGAAAATAAGGTAATGGTGAAACTTAGAAATCTTGCAATGTCATACTTGATAGAAACCTTGCAATGTGATACTTGGTAGGAACCTTGTGATGTTACTCTTGATAGGAAGCATGGGATATTATATTTGATTCATCATGCCTGTAGCTTACCTTGTCATCATGCTTATTGTAATGACCCGCATTCTTATGGGTTAATTTTAAATATTTAATACAGATTTAAATAATGGGTGGATAATTTAAATGGAAATTTTTATATTAGAGTTATCGATTTAATAATCAATTTCGATTTAATATCGAATATATTAAATTATCAAAATAAGGAATTAGCGAATAACTGAATTCGAAGTCAAACACTGAATTAGAAACAATTTAGATAATCAATTCAAAACTCCTGTTTGAATTAGAAGAATAATATTAATTGAATTATCGAAGAAATTAATTGTTTTGAAATTTAACTGCATCAATTTAAGTTAATACCTTCTCCATATGATCGAATTGGACTTCGTGACCTATCTCAGTGTGTTCAGAGTAGTGGTATTATGCTAGGAATGAAAGTTGTTGGGTTCAGTGAGGAATTCAGAATCAATGGTTATTTTTAATTAGAGGATACCGAATTAAATTAAAATAAAATATCATGGTTTTATGGACATAAACAAGGCAATAAGAGCAAAGTATCGACTGCAGAAATCATAAGGGGAAAAGGTGAGCACGTCTCCTTCCTCCTTGTCCACAAGATCAACAATAAAAGGGCCAAGCTCATTCCATTAGCAAGTCAAAATTGAAACCGAGATATCCCCAAATCCAAACACTAAGAAAAAACCGAAAGCACGAGTAAATTAAATAGTCGTGACTCCCTTCTTTTCGAACTCGATTTGGCAAATCGAGGAACCTAAGTAGTCGACGGAAGAGGGTCGCGATGGATTCAAACGCGATGGAAATTTGAAACCGTAACAGAGTAGTTCGAGCTAGGTCGGACGAGTAGCTTGTGTGGGGTTGTTCTTAACGTGGGTGAAATTCTGGGTAACGCGACTCAACTTTGGGGAGGGGGTCGAGGTCAGTATTATCGCGATGGGATCCAACGTGAAACTAGGGTTGCGCAAGAAGGCCAGTGGGGGTTTCGAGACTTCCGGTTTGGTTAGGGAACTAGAGAGGGTTGCGATTTAGGACTTGGCGTGAGTCGTTTCAGGGCTGTGTTGGACATCGAAGGGTCACAAGTGAGGAACTGGGTGAAGGCTTAAGTCGCGTGTGAGGAGCGAGGTGCTGTAATGGAGTTGAGTAATGATAGGAAGGCCAATGCTGTATTGTTCAACAAGGAGGAGTGCAGATCTTTGTTGATGAACGTGGAGCATATAGTGTTCGATTGTGAGATGCTGAGTTATTCGACAGTATAGTGATGAGGTTGTTGTAGTTTGATATTCAGAGATTTATTTCCGGGATTTTGTCGAGTAATTCGCAAGATGGAAAGGTATATTTTTATGAAATTTTATAATACATAGGCTAATTTACTTATTTATTTTAGTTGCTAATTTAAATAAATAAATATTTAATCGTTAAATAAAATTTATACTCGTAGGAGAAAGGTGAATTCAACTCGAATAGATTCGGTTGATGATGACTCGAGTAAATTCATAAACAACGATACGACATTTAAATGGAGGTTCGGAAAATAAATCTCGGTGAGTAAATCTCACCTTTTATTTAGAAATTATTTTTATATAGTTAAAAATAATTGTCTGTGCTTGTTTGAATGTTGTCTGATTGTTTTAAAATATATATTAGTTATTTAGGATATATATATATATATATATATATATATATTGGGTTGATGATTGGTTGGATGCCCGCAGTTTCATTAGCGGATGCCCGCGGTACCATAGTGGATGATTACCCTATACGCCCCACGCTATGATTAGTGGATGACCTTCATACCGCGATATCCTGCCTCGAAGCAGGATGGGTATTATTTTGTTGACTAACGTCTGTGGATGCAGGAAAAACAGGTTGGAGGAATCCAACTGGATTCCTCAAAAATATATTAACTGTTTGTTGTTTGTTTGATTTCATATATATTCGTATATGAGGTGTAAAAAATCAAATGATTGAAAATTGGTTGATTTGATTGTTTAAAAATATCACTGGGGCTTGAATATTGATTTATAAAAATATTGAAAGGGTATTTGAGATTTAAAAAGGGAATTCTATTTTTATAAATAGAATTTGAATTTTTAATGAACTACGGAAAATATTAGCTTGATTGAATATATAAAACAAGTATGGAATTTATAAACTTTGTTTATAAATGAAAAGATGGGATTTGAATCGAATTTATAAACTTTGTTTATAAATGAAAAGATGGGATTTGAATCGAATTTATAAACTTTGTTTATAAATGAAAATATGGGATTTGAATCGAATTTATAAACTTTGTTTATAAATGAAAAGATGGGATTTGAATGGAATTTATAAACTTTGTTTATAAATGAAAAGATGGGATTTGAATTGAATTTATAAACGTTGTTTATAAATGGAAAGGTGGGATTTGAATTGAAGTTATAAACGTTGTTTATAAATAATGCAGAGAATTCAAATAGAATTCGAATATAAGGAATTGAAATAGAATTTGAATAATAGAATTCAAATGGAGTTTAACTATAGAATTTGAATATAGTATTTCAAATGGAATTTGAATATAGAAATTCAAATGGGATTTATAATAAATAGATTTTGATAAATAGAAGTGGATTAGACTAAGAAGTTAATTAACAGATTTATTTAACAAATTGACTTAAAACGATTAGATATAGTTAAATAGATTGGGCAGGTATAGATACAGGAGACAGGTTTGGAATAAAGTGTTAGAAGGTATATAAATAGATTGCCCGACAAAAAGGTACGTATTTAAATTCATATATGAGATTTTATGCGCCGTATCGGCTAGCCGCTTGGCTTTTCTTTTTCTTTTTGATTGGAAAAGGCCTGTGTGGCCGTTTGGCGATTTTCCCGATGCTCCGGGTACAAAGGAGGTTATGGCGAATTTTTCCGGGAATTTAAGGAGATAGAATATTTTTAAGATAATTTGATAATTAGAAATATATATATATCAATATATATAGAAGTCGATAAGGAAGCGAACTTAAAAATAGAATAGTATAATTAAAAAGCAAGACTAGAAATAAAATCTCGAAAGAATAGAAAGAGAAAGTATATATGTGTTTAAAAGTGAAGAAGTAGTTGTATGGTATTGATTATTCGAGTAAGTAGTCATATCTGTTTTGACGTTATAAATGTTATTCAGTCAAGGTTTGAGAGGTAGTTATACCCCAACTTGATTGATTGCATTATTAACAAATGAACAGTAAGATTTCAGGCTCGAAGATCAATGCTAGATAAGAGTTAGTTGAATATAGTATTTGGGTTGTCGTAACGATGTTTTACACAACATCCGTTTTAACCCAAATAAGTGTAAGCTGGGAAATAGAATAATAAATATTTCATAAATATAGAAATAAACGAGATCGGAAAAGAGATAAGTAATTGGAATATTTTCCAATTATAAATGGCATATATTTTCTAATAGTTTAGAAAATAAAGGAAGGCGATATTCGGAAATGTTTTCCAAATAACGTAAAAGGCCAATATGGTTATTGAAAATATTTGGTTAACAAATATTGATAAGAAATAGAGAAATGATTTAATTAATGAAATATTAATTAAAGGCTCACTGATTGTTGGATGTTTGGATGAACACTTGTTTTATTCGATAGTTAAATCATCGACTATCGAAACACTTGTTTTTATTCGATAGTTAAATCACAGACTATCGGAGTTTTGACCATCGTTGTCAATATGGAGAGACCGGTTGGATTATTATCCGAAGAACCACTCCGTATTGGCAGTAGCGTGCGAATCAGATTATATAAAGATAATCGAAGACGGAGTAGAGTGCAAGGACTTTTTCTATTAATAGAAATAGTGCCTTCGGTTCATCCTGTTCCTGGGTGACTTGTATGGATGAATGTCTGACAGAGTATTTCCAAACGATCACGTATATTGATTTCTCCAATCGTACCAAGAGTGGAAGCGGAGAAGTAAACTTCTTTTAGCTAACACGTAATGTACTGTTGTAGACATCAATTAGTGATTTTCTATGGATTTGATGATGTGGCATTCGAAGTGAATCTGGTGTGATGATAAAGCATAGCTTCTAGCCTCATCAACCGGTAAATGACAGAAATCGGGCAAGCAGCATGGCTATGTAGGTCGCACCTATTAGGGTGTATAATCACCTGATCTAGAGTTTCATTTATTTCTAAAAATCTATTGTCGATGCTGTCCCATTCGGGAAACGGTTGCTGATCCCAACCGTTGGTGATATACATTCAATACACTCAAGCGAAATGAGTGGTCGGTCATGTGTGGCTGAGTTGCAAGATGTTCTTATTGAACTCGGTGTATTCTCCTCTAGAGATATACCAGCAGAAGGTGGTTCCATACCTTGTCATAGTTGGAAACCCATTACCCAATACGTGCTTGCGGTTTTGATTATATATTATATATGTGGAACGTGAGATGCAAACGTTCCACTAGATTGTTATCTACTTGATTTAGACACTATTATAATATCAAAGGAGTTTTGATATAAAGCTATCGTTCCTTTCAAAAGGGATTTTTGAAAGTTAAATCAAGCGTTTGGATTTTCATAAGGGAAAAACCCGTTCCGTGATATACGGCGTGGTCTTATGAGATATCATTTAGTTTTCTGAAACTGTTTTAAACTGTTTACTCATACCAGTCTCATGACTGACTCGGAGTTTATTTTGTTTTGTTCTACCTAAACTCTTGGGTGCCCAAATTTGTACGGGCAGTCAAGTAGTTCAGGATTTTTCAGATATATCTAAAAAATCTTGGAGCAGGAGGCTTCAGCGTTATCTAGTTATAATGTTGTTCCGTTGTGTTGTAAGTGTTGTACTCTGATAAGTATATGTTATACAGTTGAGCTTTTGTATTTCAAAGATATGATATATTATATTTTGTTCCGCTGCGATGTGAGATTCTGTGTTGTTATTTTTGTTCTTCTTCTATCTCTTTCTTCTAAAAAAAAATGTTTCATATTTTCGTGATATTTGGGTTGGACGTATGATGTATATAGTCAACTCTAATGTTACGGAAATCTGGGTCATTACAGTTGGTATCAGAGCTTAGGTTGAGCGAATACCTAGGCTTGTTGGAATGTGCTCATTAGAGATAGGATCAGTAGTATCCTAGAATGGGTTGAGTATATATATATATATATATATATATATATAAATATATATATATATACGAGAGAGCGTATTTGTTATTAGATATAAAAACTGTTTTATATTGTGTTGACTAGTCTGTTGAGTGGATTATAAATTTTGGTCGAATCGTGGGACGCCACGATGTAGATAGGAGTTTATAAACACTTGAACAGAAGATTGGACATGATATTGTTTTAAATAGTTGAGTTGATTGTTAGGATTATAATCAAATTAGATTATAAAACAGAAATAGATATATAACAAATGGAATTTGTATATGAAATCAAATATACAAATGTGATAAATTGAAATTGAATTCCCACCTGAATTCAGAATTTAAAATCCTGGGAGTTTGGAAAATATTTTTCTAAATGGATTTTGAAAGAAATATAGAAGTGAACTCATTCAGTAGCTGGGAAATAATTGTGATGATGGTCGCAACATCATCAGTGTTCATTTTCGAGTTTGTAAGTGATGAATTGCTGCCTTAGAAAAGTTTTGATGGAAATTTGTTTGAAAGAAACAAGTTGTTTGAAAATTCAAATGTTTTGAATTTGGGATATATATAAATATATGTATATATTTATATTACTTCAGAGGAATTTTGAAATGGGAATTGGAATATAGATTTCAAATAGAAGTGAAATAGAATTTGAATTTAAAGGAATTCAAATGAGTTTGAATAAAGAAAATTCAAATAGAAATTGTATAAGAAAAATTGAAATGGAATTTGAATTCAAAGGAATTCAAATGGATTTGAATAAAGAAAATTCAAATAGAGATTTGAATATTAGAATTCAAATGGAGAATGGTTAAATAAAATTTCAAAGAGAATATCAAGTGGAGGTTGAATATTAGAATTCAAGAAAATATAGAGTTTGAAATAGAATTTAAATTCAAAGGATTTCAAATAGAAATTGAACAAAGGAATTTAAATAGAAATTGAATAAAGGATTTCAAATGGAATTTGAAAAGAAGGGATTTGAAATGGGTTTTTGAATGAAGGACTTCAAATAGAAATTGATAGTAAGAAATTCAAATAGAATTTGAAGATCGGGAATTGAAATAGGAATTTGAATAGAAGAAATTCAAATAGAAATTGAATAGAAGGAAATTCAAATATAGAGTTTGAATAAAGAGATTCAAATGGAATTTGAATATTGTAAATATATAAGATTTGAATATTAGAAGTGAAATAGATCGGGAATATTATGTTGAAATGGAAAAATGGATTTGATACATATTAAAAATATATCAGAATGGAGTTGAATTTATTATAAACGAAGTTAAAACGTTTATATTTATAAATATAATTAAAACGAGCTCGCCGTAGCGCGGTAGTTCGTAAATTGGCGATTCGAACTTCAATTTAGTATACAGAACTCAATTGAAGTCGGAATTCTTTGAAACAAGAATCGTCGGGACCGGTTGAACAATAGTTTTCTAATGAAAGAGAAAAATCTGGATTTCGTCGTATAGATTTTGAGTTATGTCAAAATCAAATTTTTAGAAAAACAACGCCAGGACCATTATAAAACCATAACGGTTTAATTAAATAAATAAAAGGATTGTTAGGAAATAAAATCCGAATTGGCATTAGAAAAATCCAGACTGGAGTTATAAAATAAATATGAACTCTAGTGAAGTAAGTGAAATGATTTTTAAGACAAAAATCATATTTTAAATGGTCAAATAGAATTAACTAAATTGGAAAATAATTAGTTAAGGGAAATTTGAATCGAAATTGGGGTTTTTGGATAAGTGAAAGAGATTGAGAATTTATATTCGAAATCGAATATATAACTCGAGTTGAAAATATAATTAGATTAGTTTATAATTAAGTTGACATTTATTTGAACAAGTTACAATTAAATAAAAGGATGAACTAGGCAAAACGGTTAATTAGCAACTAGTTAATGGGAATTTAAATGGTTGAAATTAAATTTAACTTAAGTAAGTTAAATGGATCGAAACGGATAAATTGAGTAAAATCATGTGAATGAAATATGAATTGGGTGTGAATAAATGAAAAACCAAAAAAAAAAGTTAAAAAGGAAATATATTTGTAACACAAATACAAAGGAAGTTATGTGCAAACAAATAGAAGGGAATATTTGTAAAATATTTACAAATAGATTAAATGGAAATATTTATTTATGGAAAATAAATAGAATGTTATAAGTGAGATATTTATTTGTTAAATAAACAGAATTTAATCAAAGGAATATTTAGAAGATGAATAGAAAATGGAAATCTGTTTTTAACAGATAAATAGAAAAGATTTATTTATAAATAACAGTTTATAAATTAAATAAAATATTTATCATTCGATAAATGGGATATATAAGTCAGTCTGAACTTATATAGAGAAGAGATATTGATTTTTAGCACCGATAGTTTTAAATAGAAGGGGTATACAACACTTGTATAAGTGAAGTAACGTTATTAAAGAGAACATTTATAAAGTGAAGAACCGTTACTAAAAGTAAATCTTTATAAATGAAGAAACGTTATCCAATAAGAGTTATTCGAATAGGAGAAGTCGATTAGAGTTAGAAATAATCGATTAGAGTTAGAATAAATCGATTAGAGTAAGAATTAACGAGTTAGAGTTAATCAGTTAGGGTTAATCCGTAGAGTTAATTGAATATTAGTTATTGAATTAGAATTTATCGAATATTTGTTATTCAAATTAAGAGTTAACCAGATAGAGTTAATTGAACATAGTTAATCGAATTAGGATTTAATTGAATGTTAGTATTCAATTAAAGTTGATCGAATATAGTTATTGAGATAGAGTTAGTCAAACATAGTTACTCAGGATAAGTTACCATTTTGTATGATTGCTAGCGTAATTCGCAGGGCTGCAGATAGCCTAGGGCGGTCAGATGTTTCCTGAGGGAATCAGGCGTAACCATTGTGATCGCTGCGATCTAGCGTCAAGCGAATGGAGTTAAATCAAATACGAGTTATTGGAATAAAGTTGAAGGAGTTATCGAATATTAGTTATTCGAATAGAATTAAAGGAGTTATCGAATATAGTTTATTCGAAAGGAATTATCGAATATAGTATATTCGAAAGGAATTATCGAATTTGGTTAATCGAAGGAGTTATCGATTATTAGTAAATCAAAGGAGTTATCGATTATTAGTAAATCAAAGGAGTTATCGATTATAGTTTAATCGAAAAGAGTTATCGATTAGTTTAATCGAAGTGAGTTATAGAATATTGGTTATTCGAAGGAGTTATCGAATTTAGTTATTCGATGGAGTTAATCGAAAAGAGCTAATCAAATAGAGTTAATTGATAAAAGTAAATTGAATAGAGTAATTCGAATATAGTTTATTCGAAGAAATGTTTTCGAATCTAGTTATTCGAAAGAGAGTAAATCGAATATAGTTATTCAAAGGGAGGAGTTATCGAATAGGGAGTTATTCGAAAGAGAGTTACATAAAGGAACTTGAAATGTTGAGTACCAATATAATAAGTTTTGAAAAGATAAATGGGTTTGTAGCACTTTTTCTACCTTAGCAATTTCGACGACGAAATTATTTTAAGTGGGGAAGATTGTAATCACCCGCATTCTTATAGGTTAATTTTAAATATTTAATACAGATTTAAATATTGGGTGGATAATATAAATGGAAATTTTTATATTAGAGTTATCGATTTAATAATCAATTTCGATTTAATATCGAATATATTAAATTATCAAAATAAGGAATTAGCGAATAACTGAATTCGAAGTCAAACACTGAATTAGAAACAGTTCAGATAATCAATTCAAAACTCCTGTTTGAATTAGAAGAAGAATATTAATTGAATTATCGAAGAAATTAATTGTTTTGAAATTTAACTGCATCAATTTAAGTTAATACCTTCTCCATATGATCGAATTGGACTTCGTGACCTATCTCAGTGTGTTCAGAGAAGTGGTATTACGCTAGAAATGAAAGTTGTTGGGTTCAGTGAGGAATTCAGAATCAATGGTTATTTTTAATTAGAGGATACCGAATTAAATTAAAATCAAATATCATGGTTTTATGGACATAAACAAGGCAACAAGAGCAAAGTATCGACCGCAGAAATCATAAGGGGAAAAGGTGAGCACGTCTCCTTCCTCCTTGTCCACAAGATCAACAATAAAAGGGCCAAGCTCATTCCATTAGCAAGTTAAAATTGAAACCGAGATATCCCCAAATCCAAACACTCAGAAAAAACCACAAGCACGAGTAAATTAAATGGCCGTGATTCCTTCTTTTCGAACTCGATTTGGCAAATCGAGGAATAAGTAGTCGACGGAAGAGGGTCGCGATGGATTCAAACGCGATGGAAATTTGAAACCGTAACAGAGTAGTTCGAGCTAGGTCGAACGAGTAGCTTGTGTGGAGTTGTTCTTCACGTGGGTGAAATTCTGGGTATCGCGACTCAACTTTGGGGAGGGGGTCGAGGTCAATATTATCGCGATGGGATACAACGTGAAGCTAGGGTTGCGCCAGAAGGCCAGTGGGGGTTTCGAGACTTCCGGTTTGGTTAGGGAACCAGAGAGGGTTGCGATTTAGGACTTGGCGTGAGTTGTTTCAGGGCTGTGTTGGACGTCGAAGGGTCATAAGTGAGGAACTGGGTGAAGGCTTAAGTCGCGTGTGAGGAGCGAGGTGCTGTAATGGAGTTGAGTAATGATAGGAAGGCCAACGCTGTATTGTTCAGCAAGGAGGAGTGCAGATCTTTGTTGATGAACGTGGAGCATATAGTGTTCGATTGTGAGATGCTGAGTTATTCGACAGTATAGTGACGAGGTTGTTGTAGTTTGATATTCAGAGATTTATTTCCGGGATTTTGTCGAGTAATTCGCAAGATGGAAAGGTATATTTTTATGAAATTTTATAATACATAGGCTAATTTGCTTATTTATTTTAGTTGCTAATTTAAATAAATAAATATTTAATCGTTAAATAAAATTTATGCTCGTAGGAGAAAGGTGAATTTAACTCGAATAGATTCGGTTGATGATGACTCGAGTAAATTCATAAACAACGATACGACATTTAAATGGAGGTTCAGCAAATAAATCTCGGTGAGTAAATCTCACCTTTTATTTAGAAATTATTTTTATATAGTTAAAAATAATTGTCTGTGCTTGTTTGAATGCTGTCTGATTGTTTTAAAATATATATTAGTTATTTAGGATATATATATATATATATATATTGGGTTGATGATTGGTTGGATGCCTGCAGTTTCATTAGCGGATGCCCGCGGTACCATAGCGGATGATTACCCTATACGCCCCACGCTATGATTAGTGGATGACCTTCATACCGCGATATCCCGCCTCGAAGCAGGATGGGTATTATTTTGTTGACTAACGTCTGTGGATGCAGGAAAAACAGGTTGGAGGAATCCAACTGGATTCCTCAAAAATATATTATTTGTTTGTTGTTGGTTTGATTTCATATATATTCATATATGAGGTGTAAAAAATCAAATGATTGAAAATAGGTTGATTTGATTGTTTAAAAATATCACTGGGGCATGAATATTGATTTATAAAAATATCGAAAGGGTATTTGAGATTTAAAAAGGAAAATTCTATTTTTATAAATAGAATTTGAATATTTAATGAACTAGGGAAAATATTAGCTTGTTTGAATATATAAAACAAGTATGGAATTTATAAACTTTGTTTATAAATGAAAAGATGGGATTTGAATCGAATTTATAAACTTTGTTTATAAATGAAAAGATGGGATTTGAATCGAATTTATAAACTTTGTTTATAAATGAAAATATGGTATTTGAATCGAATTTATAAACTTTGTTTATAAATGAAAAGATGGGATTTGAATGGAATTTATAAACTTTGTTTATAAATGAAAAGATGGGATTTGAATTGAATTTATAAACGTTGTTTATAAATGGAAAGGTGGGATTTGAATTGAAGTTATAAACGTTGTTTATAAATAACGCAGAGGATTCAAATAGAATTTGAATATAAGGAATTGAAATAGAATTTGAATAATAGAATTCAAATGGAGTTTAACTATAGAATTTGAATATAGTATTTCAAATGGAATTTGAATATAGAAATTCAAATGGGATTTATAATAAATAGATTTGGATAAATAGAAGTGGATTAGACTAAGAAGTTAATTAACAGATTTAATTAATAAATTGAGTTAAAATGATTAGATATATTTAAATAGATTGGGCAGGTATAGATACAGGAGACAGGTTTGGGATAAAGTGTTAGAAGGTATATAAATAGATTGCCCGACAAAAAGGTACGTATTTAAATTCATATATGAGATTTTATGCGCCGTATCGGCTAGCCGCTTGGCTTTTCTTTTTCTTTTTGATTGGAAAAGGCCTGTGTGGCAGTTTGGGGATTTTCCCGATGCTCCCGGTACAAAGGAGGTTATGGCGAATTTTTCCGGGAATTTAAGGAGATAGAATATTTTTAAGATAATTTGATAATTAGAAATATATATATATCAATATATATAGAAGTCGATAAGGAAGCGAACTTAAAAATAGAATAGTATAATTAAAAAGGAAGACTAGAAATAAAATCTCGAAAGAATAGAAAGAGAAAGTATATATGTGTTTAAAAGTGAAGAAGTAGTTTTATGGTATTGATTATTCGAGTAAGTAGTCATATCTGTTTTGACGTTATAAATGTTATTCAGTCAAGGTCTGAGAGGTAGTTATACCGCAACTTGATTGATTGCATTATTAACAAATGAACAGTAAGATTTCAGGCTCGAAGATCAATGTTAGATAAGAGTTAGTTGAATATAGTATTTGGGTTGTCGTAACGATGTTTTACACAACATCCGTTTTAACCCAAATAAGTGTAAGCTGGGAAATAGAATAATAAATATTTCCTAAATATAGAAATAAACGAGATCAGAAAAGAGATAAGTAATTGGAATATTTTCCAATTATAAATGGCATATATTTTCTAACAGTTTAGAAAATAAAGGAAGGCGATATTCGGAAATGTTTTCCAAATAACGTAAAAGGCCAATATGGTTATTGAAAATATTTGGTTAACAAATATTGATAAGAAATAGAGAAATGATTTAATTAATGAAATATTAATTAAAGGCTCACTGATTGTTGGATGTTTGGATGAACACTTGTTTTATTCGATAGTTAAATCATCGACTATCGAAACACTTGTTTTTATTCGATAGTTAAATCACAGAGTATCGGAGTTTTGACCATCGTTGTCAATATAGAGAGACCGGTTGGATTATTACCCGAAGAACCACTCCGTATTGGTAGTAGCATGCGAATCAGATTATATAAAGATATTCGAAGACAGAGTAGAGTGCAAGGACTTTTTCTATTAATAGAAATAGTGCCTTCGGTTCATCCTGTTCCTGGGTGACTTGTATGGATGAATGTCTGACAGAGTATTTCCAAACGATCACGTATATTGATTTCTCCAATCGTACCAAGAGTGGAAGCGGAGAAGGAAACTTCTTTTAGCTAACACGTAATGTACTGTTGTAGACATCAATTAGTGATTTTCGATGGATTTGATGATGTGGCATTCGAAGTGAATCTGGTGTGATGATAAAGCGTAGCTTCTAGCCTCATCAACCGGTAAATGACAGAAATCGGGCAAGCAGCATGGCTATGTAGGTCGCACCTATTAGGGTGTATAATCACCTGATCTAGAGTTTCATTCATTTCTAAAAATCTATTGTCGACGCTGTCCCATTCAGGGAAACGGTTGCTGATCCCAACCGTTGGTGATATACATTCGATACACTCAAGCGTAATGAGTGGTCGGTCATGTGTGGTTGAGTTGCAAGATGTTCTTGTTGAACTCGGTGTATTCTCCTCTAGAGATATACCAGCGGAAGGTGGTTCCACACCTTGTCATAGTTGGAAAGCCATTACCCAATACGTGCTTGCGGTTTTGATTATATATTATATATGTGGAACGTGAGATGCAAACGTTCCACTAGATTGTTATCTACTTGATTTAGACACTATTATAATATCAAAGGAGTTTTGATATAAAGCTATCGTTCCTTTTGTAACAACCCGTAAAATGCGAGCCAGTTTGAAAATTTTATTTTGGCAATTTTAGCGAATTTTGATTATTTAAAATGAATTATTTTAAATAATATCGACGAGAAATTTATTTTGAATATAATTCGAACGTATATATTATATACGTCGTCGTTAGAATATAAATATTTATATATAATTATAAATAGAATTGAAAATGGCGCGGTAGTTCGATAATTCGATTTCAAACTTCAATTGAATGTACCGGGTGCAAAACAATCCGGATTTTAGTGAAACCAAAAATATTAGAATCTAATTGATAATATCTTTCCAACGAATCTGAAAAATCAAAAGTTCGTAGCGGGAATCAAAAGATATGTCCAGTTGAAAATTCTGAATAGTCGCTATGGAATTCAGGCCCTTAAAAATGGGAATTTTGCAAACGACCTCGGATTTCGACGAAACCAGTTTCGTTGGGTCCGTGATGTTAAATTATTGCTAGGTTTCAAATTTCATAATTTTTCGAATCAATATGTGAGCGTGGCGAAGGAAAACGCGTTTGACCAGTTTCAGTTGATTTTAATCGACTGGAAAATGGCCATTTTTCTAACGGTCTCAGAATTCGACGAAACTAGTTTTGTTAGGACCGTATCGTCAATAAGAAGCTAGAAAATATTTTTCTGTAATTTTTCGAGTTCGTATGCGACCCCGGTAATTTGAAATGTACGTTTAAAATTCAATATAATGATTTAAATGGAAATTCAACGGAAACTATTCGAGACAATCGAATCAGCTTACGATACATATCCCATTGAGTTCGGAATGGGGGTAAAACGCTATGGACGACGGGCGGTGGGTTACCCCCCCCCCCCCCGTTTTCGTTTAACAGAAAGAGAAAAAAAAACCGCCGCTTCCAATCGAACGCCGACCCTCCCACCGCCATCGCCCAACCTCCAACCGCCGCCAGAGCCTCTCCGCCCCTCTCCTCCTTCTCCGCCTCGAGCTGCTGCTCCTCCTCCCGTTCTTGAAAACCGCGATAGCTTCAAGCCCTAAACCCCGATTTGCAACCCCAACCCAATCCGCCGAGCCTGCGTCACCGCCCCTCCTCCGACGCCGCTTCAGGTGGACCTAGTTGATCGGACTCCGGTCACTTCTGGGAGGCAGCGACGGTCGATTCTCAAATCGACAGTGGGTTCCAGAACAGAAAAAGGTGATTTTTAATTATAAATAAAATCGTTTTTAAAATATGTTTTTATTTATATTTAACAGCGTATGTAAATCTGGTTTTAAATATATTTCGTAATATTAAAAATGTAGTCTTTTTAATGAAATATTTTTAAATTAAAAATAAGATATGAATGGCGGTATAAATAAAAAAGAAAGGAATTTTGCATTTGTTTTAGGATAAAAATGTGACTTCTATTTTTAATACATCAATATATAAATGATGATGTTTTAAATTATGAAATGGCATAATTATTTTCATATTCAAAAATATATAAATGGCTTAGTTTTAAAAAGATGAAAGGCATGAGTTTTTATCATTAATAAAAATGTGATTTTTATATATTGAATAGAGAAAGAAAAATAGAATTTATATATATTGAACTTCTATAGAAAAATATAATTTTTATATATTGAACTTCGATAGAAAAATATAATTTTTATATATTGAATAGAGAAAGAAAAATAGAATTTTTATATATTGAACTTCGATAGAAAAATAGAATTTTTATATATTGAACTTCGAAATAAAAATAGAATTTTTATATATTGAACTTCGAAATAAAAATAGAATTTTTATATATTGAACTTCGATAGAAAAATAGAATTTTTATATATTGAACTTCGATAGAAAAATAGAATTTTTATATATTGAACTTCGAAATAAAAATAGAATTTTTATATATTGAACTTCGAAATAAAAATAGAATTTTTATATATTGAACTTCGATAGAAAAATAGAATTTTTATATATTGAACTTCGAAATAAAAATAGAATTTTTATATATTGAACTTCGAAATAAAAATAGAATTTTTATATATTGAACTTCGAAATAAAAATAGGATTTTTATATATGGAACTTCGAAATAAAAATAGGATTTTTATATATGGAACTTCGAAGTAAAAAATTCGATTTTTATATGTTGAATAACGAAGTAAAAATTCGACTTTTATATATGTAGTGAATACGGGCAACGAAGATGACGAAGAGGCGAGAACGACGAAGTTTCTGCAAAAGAAGAGCCGTGGAGCTAGGATAGCTATTTGTGAGAATTTCTCACCTTTCAATTTCTTTTCTAGTTATATAGATATATATATATACTAGGATGCAGACGGTGTTTAGTAGCACCCGACACAATCGTCCACAGACCATGGACTTGTTTGCTTGGCTGTTTGGTTATTGATTGTGATATTGGTTTGAATGTGGTTTGTGGTGTGAAAAATGGAATCGATAAATTGGTTAGGATTAGACGTGCGCCGTTATAAGGCGAAGGAGTAAGGCTAGGTTAGACTCTTACTCCAAATTTTGTGGTTTGCATAATAAAATTGATATGATTGATGTGTGAATGGCGTGGGCCTTCACTAGACCGGGGATAAGGCTAGGCCTCGTCCCGTTTCTAGTATCGTGCCGTTATGCCGCCGAAATTTTCTAAAATAAGTTAGAAAATAAAAATATCATTTTATTTAAAGAATGAACTGAATAGGAATTCATATGTTGGAATAAAATGTTTTGTCGTTAAAAATATAATTTTTAACGTGAATGTGAATAAATAGATATTCATTTACAAACCAGACGGTTTGTTTATGTACACCTATTTGAAGGACATTGATCGGGACGATAAATTTTACACATCGCCCAACTGCACAAATAAAATCTGTGTTTGATTGTTTGAAACCCTACACGGGTGTTGGGATGATAGTTGACGTACACTAATCCCGATTGTTTAGTTGTGTGTCGATCGATTGATTGACAGACTGTTATAAGCATTGAATATTTATATTTGATGCTTATATAGTGTAGAATGCACTTTGGATGATGGTTGATTATTCATCGTTGTTGATATATACATGTGTTGTAGAAAATCCATATAATTAGCATTATATGGTAATTGATTGGGCCTCATTCCAGTTTCGAAAAAGAAATATTTGAAGTGAAAATATTTGAAATAGAAATATTTGAAATAGAATATTTGAAAATAGAAATTTATGAAGCCGTGTTGATTAGTTTGACGCCATTTTGACGTGAACGATATTTATATCGATTTTAAACGATTTCGAAATGAATTGAATTGAAAACGATTTCGAAATGAAATGAATTGAAAACGATTTCGAAATGAAATGAATTGAAAACGATTTCGAAATGAATTGAATTGAAAACGATTTCGAAATGAAATGAATTGAAAACGATTTCGAAATGAATTAAATTGAAAACGATTTCGAAATGAATTGAATTGAAAACGATTTCGAAATGAATTGAATTGAAAACGATTTCGAAATGAATTGAATTGAAAACGATTTCGAAATGAAATGAATTGAAAACGATTTCGAAATGAATTGAATTGAAAACGATTTCGAAATGAATTGAATTGAAAACGATTTCGAAATGAAATGAATTGAAAACGATTTCGAAATGAATTGAATTGAAAACGATTTCGAGATGAATTGAAAACGAATTCAAATTGAATTGAAAGCAAATTGAAATGAATTCAAATTGAATTGAAATTTGAATTGAATAGAAATGAATTTTGAAACGAATTTATAAAGAAGAATTCAATTTCGATTTGAATTGAAATGGAAGTTGAAATTGCTTTTGAAACGAATTTAAAACTATTTATATAATTCGTTTTAAATGGAAATCGACGATATATATATTATATATATAATATAATGGCCTGAATAGAACGCGCCGCGCCGCGGCAGTTCGCGAATTTCGACCATTTATTTCAAACGGACATTACGGGAGATCCGACCGTCGGATTCTCCTAAAACCAGAACCATTGGGTTCGTATCGAAAAGAGCTTTCTAATGAATATTAGAAATTTGAAATCTAACGGTTGGATTTGGAGATACGTCCAAATCAAATTCGAAAAAGGTCGCTGTAAGTGCAGTTCGATGGCCATTGATGGAAATCGACTGTACGGGCCTTGATAAAATTATTAAAAATAGTAATAATTTGTGTAAAATCATAAGAAATGATTTAGAAAGAATTGGGATGAAAAACTCCATATTTGAAAAGATAAAAATAGTTTTTTATCGAAATGAACTAGTTTTGAACTAGAATTTTAATTCTATTTATTTTTAAATAAATAAATTGAATCTGAAATGGTTTTGAAGTTAACCAAAATTTCCAATGGTTGCATTGGAATGGATTTGAATCGAAATTGTCTTCGGAATATTTCGATGTTGGAATTCGTGATTATACAGATGTTGTTATGGAAATTTGAAAGATATATATTTATATCGTTATTTCCAATACGACATTTGTTAGTCGTAGAATTTGATATTGAATATAAGCCGATATATTTTCTATCCAGAGCCTTGTATTGAATATCAAATGTGATTTGGATTTGTCGTGAATGGTGTCTTCACTAACACTGTTCTTGAACCCAGTGGAGGAAAGATTAAATCTTTTTATTTAGATTTAATGAATTGTACCAATTAAATAATATTTAATTGGAATTGAATTGATATTGATTTTTGGGTTTATCGTGGACAGTGTTTTAAATAACACTTGTCCTTTAACCCGATAATTAATGAATGTGACTTTGGGTTTATCGTGAACCGTGTTTTTAAATGACACTGATTCTTTAACCCAGTTAACGATTAAAACTAAGTGGAGTTTTAATGAATCTTTAATTAGATTGAAATGGTCGAGAATGGAGTATCACCAGTTTTGCTCCAGGCGATAGTCAAATCTTTAATTAGATTTGAATGTGAAATGGTAATTGAATTTACCGATAACACCGTGGTGTTAGATATGAAGTATTACCAGTTTTACTTCATGGGATGAATAGGTTGGGATTGGGAAATTAAAACAAATGATTACTTCGGTAAGGTTTGCTAATCCCGACTAGTTTGAATTGATATTCAAAAATAGATTAAAGAATAAATTCAAGAATTTATCTTTGATAAGATTAATGGGAACCTTTCCCTATGAATGTGAAATTCAGAAACTAACTGTCGGTTAGCTAAGCAGAATGGTTTTCTGGATATTGATCTGATGTTGGTTTCGGCCTTCGGGGTTAATATTTGGGGAATTATTCTCTTGATTAATTTACGGTTAGTGACTGATGAATTGGAATGAGGCGTATGTTGTGTTTGTGTAACACTTATTTAAAATGTACGCGAGTTATTCGGAAAGACCGGGTTTATCCCATTCTGAATAACTGATACGACGATAAGTCGAAGATGAAGACGATGGTCGAAGACCGGAGGTCTTCACGTCGTTTGGGTGATAACTGATGATATTGATTGGGCTGTACACCCAAGAAGATGGAAACAGTTAGTGATCGTCCAGACGTACTTGGAGATCGATGGATATGCGAGGTACTAGGTGCCTCCGGTTTCGTTCAGACCCAGAACAGACTTGTAAATGGACTGTGTGTATGACATTGGATTTTAGTCCGTGTGATTGATCTCTATTAAATATATATCTGTTTGGCGGCGGAGAATTTATTCTCCTGCTTAACGCCCTTCTCTGAGACGTACGAGCTCAGGGGTTATATATTGATGGATATCAAACGCATGGAGTGAATTGCCTGTGTGGCATGCCTAAGTGGCAATTGATCGAGGCTTCTGTTGAAAAGCAAAGTCTTGTGGTGATGATTAAAGCACGACCTTTGTGGCGTAGCTTTGTGTAACGTTTACCTCGCGAGTTTCACACCCGGTATGAACCAAAAACGGGAGACGGACCTCAGGGAGGGCATGCGTTTCTTTCTAGTTAGAAGTGGCGTCAGTGGTTTTACACGCCCTGACGAGTTTGACTTATGTGGTTGTTGCTGTTGCGAGGCGCCTCGGATTGATCGGTCGTTCTCGAACCGATGGAGTCATTTAGTTGGCTCACTTACGCCCCAAAGGGTGGGGAAACGTAGTGTTCAGGCATTTTAATCCACATCGGTGGACCGGCCCTGTCGCTCCAAGGGTCACTCGAGCTCTGATCCTGTGGCTTGGGCTAGAGAGTCACGAATCGGTTGAGGACTATCTTTTGCCTCGGTTCATAGACGGAAATCCAATTTCCAAATACGTGACATTTGCGGTTTTATTTGTAAACCTATATATGGTGACATAGTGGGATGGGGCGCTCATGCCGCCTATGATTGATACTTATGATTTGAAGTTGTTTTATACACTATGCACTTATAATAGTATCAAATGATTTGTTTTAAACGTATCAAGCATTCTTTGGCTGTTATAAGGGAAAACCCTATCCCCCGGCTTGCGTTGCATTGTGTGATAGGACCTGGGTCTTATAACAGCTTCATTTTTCTTTATTTAGCATTGCGTTGTTGTTTCATGCACTGGTGTTCTTGGGAGGAAACCCGTTCCGTGTTATACGGCGTGGTCCCTTGATTTACCTAATGATTTAAAATAAAGATTAATAACTGTTTTAGTTCTCACACCAGTCACATGACTGACCTGGAGTTTATTGTTTTAACCTAAACTCTGGGTGCCCCTATTTTCGACACGGGCAGCTAGTAGTTTTGGTTTTGCAGATTTATATTCACAGGATCCTGGTTTACAGCTGGAACGATATCCGGAAAGCTTTGTATCCGTATATCTCCTTCTAGTTGTGTATTGTATTATTTTCCGCTGCTATGTATTTAAATGTAATTTAAATCTCTGATATTTCTGTGTAATATTCATTTATACTCTGTATATTCTTGTAATCTGATGCATTGTTGTAATATACAATGAAATGTTCTTCTGTATGCGTTCTGTTGTGGCTTGTTCTCAAACGATAGGGCGTTTCGAATGGTCTGGATTGGTTTAGCGTCTGGTTCGGTCCGAGCGAAATTCCTTACCGTCACAGTTGGTATCAGAGCTTTGGTTTACAAAGCTAGAGAACAAGACACATTAGAAACATACGAAAGAATTCATCAGATATTGGATTAGTAATATCCAATGGGGATGATTCGTTAGAGATGGGATCAGTAGTATCCTAGAACGAGTGTGAAGAGTATATTTTTAAAGTGAAAACAAATTTTGTTTTGAAAATTTAAATCAATTATTCGTAGTTGGTTATTTATTTATATTGCTTTGGACAGTCCAGTATATAAAGAATTTGCATATACGCCTTGCAAACGTATATTCGAAGTTTTAATATACCGGGTAGATATAGAACCGCACTCTAGTAGCCCGACAATGTTCTGATGGTGGTTCGAAACATCATCAGCATTTATTTTCGAGTGACGAAGGTGTGATTTCTATATATTTCCATTAGACTGGTGTGAGAACCAAAATTAGATAGGGCCTATTGTTGTGATTTGGTATCAAAAATCTGATTTTTGACTATGTATCAAAATTATGAATTTGAAACTCTAATTCACTAATTGATTGATGTTTGTGTTGTTTGCCTATTTGTTTGCTAATTTTGAACCATTATGCCTAATTGAATCATATATTGAATTATATTGAAATTAGTCGCATTAGCTTGCATATACATGTATATCATTGAACAGGTCATAGCAAGGAGGCTAGAGCCGAGAATAAAATTTGTTTGCCCGACAAATAGGTACATGTTTACTACATAATTTCCTGTTTTGTTTGGGTGATGATGATTTTGTGAGCCTATTGGCTAGCCGCTTGGCTTTTTCTTTTTCTTTTTGAGATCTGAAGGACCGGGGAAGCTATGTGAAATTCCCCGATGCTCCCGGTGCAGGGGAGGTTATGGCGAAATTTTTCGAAAATTTAGGGTGTTAGCCAAATTTTTGAAATTTTGAAAATTCTCAGAAACTGAAAAGTTGGAGAATGGAAGCCAGATCGAACGTAGAGTTGATTAATCAAACCACTTTCGACTTTGTTCCTTTTCGGGGACGAAAAGTTTTAAGTAGGGGAGATTGTAACAACCCGTAAAATGCGAGCCAGTTTGAAATTTTTATTTTGGCAATTTTAGCGAATTTTGATTATTTAAAATGAATTATTTTAAATAATATCGACGAGAAATTTATTTTGAATATAATTCGAACGTATATATTATATACGTCGTCGTTAGAATATAAATATTTATATATAATTATAAATAGAATTGAAAATGGCGCGGTAGTTCGATAATTCGATTTCAAACTTCAATTGAATGTACCGGGTGCAAAACAATCCGGATTTTAGTGAAACCAAAAATATTAGAATCTAATTGATAATATCTTTCCAACGAATCCGAAAAATCAAAAGTTCGTAGCGGGAATCAAAAGATATGTCCAGTTGAAAATTCTGAATAGTCGCTATAGAATTCAGGCCCTTAAAAATGGGAATTTTGCAAACGACCTCGGATTTTGACGAAACCAGTTTCGTTGGGTCCGTGATGTTAAATTATTGCTAGGTTTCAAATTTCATAATTTTTCGAATCAATATGTGAGCGTGGCGAAGGAAAACGCGTTTGACCAGTTTCAGTTGGTTTTAATCGACTGGAAAATGGCCATTTTTCTAACGGTCTCAGAATTCGACGAAACTAGTTTTGTTAGGACCGTATCGTCAATACGAAGCTAGAAAATATTTTTCTGTAATTTTTCGAGTTCGTATGCGACCCCGGTAATTTGAAATGTACGTTTAAAATTCAATATAATGATTTAAATGGAAATTCAACGGAAACTATTCGAGACAATCGAATCAGCTTACGATACATATCCCATTGAGTTCGGAATGGGGGTAAAACGCTATGGACGACGGGCGGTGGGTTTCGTTTCGAAGTCAAAATTAAAAGTTGCTTTTGGAAATTAAAATATAATTAATTAAATTATATATATATATTTTTCGATAACCCCCCCTATCTTCATTCTTTCAGTCAAACCCCCCCCCCCCCCCCCCCCCCGTTTTCGTTTAACAGAAAGAGAAAAAAAAAACGCCGCTTCCAATCGAACGCCGACCCTCCCACCGCCATCGCCCAACCTCCAACCGCCGCCAGAGCCTCTCCGCCCCTCTCCTCCTTCTCCGCCTCGAGCTGCTGCTCCTCCTCCCGTTCTTGAAAACCGCGATAGCTTCAAGCCCTAAACCCCGATTTGCAACCCCAACCCAATCCGCCGAGCCTGCGTCACCGCCCCTCCTCCGACGCCGCTTCAGGTGGACCTAGTTGATCGGACTCCGGTCACTTCTGGGAGGCAGCGACGGTCGATTCTCAAATCGACAGTGGGTTCCAGAACAAAAAAAGGTGATTTTTAATTATAAATAAAATCGTTTTTAAAATATGTTTTTATTTATATTTAACAGCGTATGTAAATCTGGTTTTAAATATATTTCGTAATATTAAAAATGTAGTCTTTTTAATGAAATATTTTTAAATTAAAAATAAGATATGAATGGCGGTATAAATAAAAAAGAAAGGAATTTTGCATTTGTTTTAGGATAAAAATGTGACTTCTATTTTTAATACATCAATATATAAATGATGATGTTTTAAATTATGAAATGGCATAATTATTTTCATATTCAAAAATATACAAATGGCTTAGTTTTAAAAAGATGAAAGGCATGAGTTTTTATCATTAATAAAAATGTGATTTTTATATATTGAATAGAGAAAGAAAAATAGAATTTATATATATTGAACTTCGATAGAAAAATATAATTTTTATATATTGAACTTCGATAGAAAAATATAATTTTTATATATTGAATAGAGAAAGAAAAATAGAATTTTTATATATTGAACTTCGATAGAAAAATAGAATTTTTATATATTGAACTTCGAAATAAAAATAGAATTTTTATATATTGAACTTCGAAATAAAAATAGAATTTTTATATATTGAACTTCGATAGAAAAATAGAATTTTTATATATTGAACTTCGATAGAAAAACAGAATTTTTATATATTGAACTTCGAAATAAAAATAGAATTTTTATATATTGAACTTCGAAATAAAAATAGAATTTTTATATATTGAACTTCGAAATAAAAATAGAATTTGTATATATTGAACTTCGAAATAAAAATAGAATTTTTATATATTGAACTTCGAAATAAAAATAGGATTTTTATATATGGAACTTCGAAATAAAAATAGGATTTTTATATATGGAACTTCGAAGTAAAAAATTCGATTTTTATATGTTGAATAACGAAGTAAAAATTCGACTTTTATATATGTAGTGAATACGGGCAACGAAGATGACGAAGAGGCGAGAACGACGAAGTTTCTGCAAAAGAAGAGCCGTGGAGCTAGGATAGCTATTTGTGAGAATTTCTCACCTTTCAATTTCTTTTCTAGTTATATAGATATATATATACTAGGATGCAGACGGTGTTTAGTAGCACCCGACACAATCGTCCACAGACCATGGACTTGTTTGCTTGGCTATTTGGTTATTGATTGTGATATTGGTTTGAATGTGGTTTGTGGTGTGAAAAATGGAATCGATAAATTGGTTAGGATTAGACGTGCGCCGTTATAAGGCGAAGGAGTAAGGCTAGGTTAGACTCTTACTCCAAATTTTGTGGTTTGCATAATAAAATTGATATGATTGATGTGTGAATGGCGTGGGCCTTCACTAGACCGGGGATAAGGCTAGGCCTCGTCCCGTTTCTAGTATCGTGCCGTTATGCCGCCGAAATTTTCTAAAATAAGTTAGAAAATAAAAATATCATTTTATTTAAAGAATGAACTGAATAGGAATTCATATGTTGGAATAAAATGTTTTGTCGTTAAAAATATAATTTTTAACGTGAATGTGAATAAATAGATATTCATTTACAAACCAGACGGTTTGTTTATGTACACCTATTTGAAGGACATTGATCGGGACGATAAATTTTACACATCGCCCAACTGCACAAATAAAATCTGTGTTTGATTGTTTGAAACCCTACACGGGTGTTGGGATGATAGTTGACGTACACTAATCCCGATTGTTTAGTTGTGTGTTGATCGATTGATTGACAGACTGTTATAAGCGTTGAATATTTATATTTGATGCTTATACAGTGTAGAATGCACTTTGGATGATGGTTGATTATTCATCGTTGTTGATATATACATGTGTTGTAGAAAATCCATATAATTAACATTATATGGTAATTGATTGGGCCTCATTCCAGTTTCGAAAAAGAAATATTTGAAGTGAAAATATTTGAAATAGAATATTTGAAAATAGAAATTTATGAAGCCGTGTTGATTAGTTTGACGCCATTTTGACGTGAACGATATTTATATCGATTTTAAACGATTTCGAAATGAATTGAATTGAAAACGATTTCGAAATGAAATGAATTGAAAACGATTTCGAAATGAAATGAATTGAAAACGATTTCGAAATGAATTGAATTGAAAACGATTTCGAAATGAATTGAATTGAAAATGATTTCGAAATGAATTGAATTGAAAACGATTTCGAAATGAATTGAATTGAAAACGATTTCGAAATGAATTGAATTGAAAACGATTTCGAAATGAATTGAATTGAAAACGATTTCGAAATGAATTGAATTGAAAATGATTTCGAAATGAATTGAATTGAAAACGATTTCGAAATGAAATGAATTGAAAACGATTTCGAAATGAATTGAATTGAAAACGATTTCGAGATGAATTGAAAACGAATTCAAATTGAATTGAAAGCAAATTGAAATGAATTCAAATTGAATTGAAATTTGAATTGAATAGAAATGAATTTTGAAACGAATTTATAAAGAAGAATTCAATTTCGATTTGAATTGAAATGGAAGTTGAAATTGCTTTTGAAACAAATTTAAAACTATTTATATAATTCGTTTTAAATGGAAATCGACGATATATATATTATATATATTATATATATAATATAATGGCCTGAATAGAACGCGCCGCGCCGCGGCAGTTCGCGAATTTCGACCATTTATTTCAAACGGACATTACGGGAGATCCGACCGTCGGATTCTCCTAAAACTGGAACCGTTGGGTTCGTATCGAAAAGAGCTTTCTAATGAATATTAGAAATTTGAAATCTAACGGTTGGATTTGGAGATACGTCCAAATCAAATTCGAAAAAGGTCGCTGTAAGTGCAGTTCGATGGCCATTGATGGAAATCGACTGTACGGGCCTTGATAAAATTATTAAAAATAGTAATAATTTGTGTAAAATCATAAGAAATGATTTAGAAAGAATTGGGATGAAAAACTCCATATTTGAAAAGATAAAAATAGATTTTTATCGAAATGAACTAGTTTTGAACTAGAATTTTAATTCTATTTATTTTTAAATAAATAAATTGAATCTGAAATGGTTTTGAAGTTAACCAAAATTTCCAATGGTTGCATTGGAATGGATTTGAATCGAAATTGTCTTCGGAATATTTCGATGTTGGAATTCGTGATTATACAGATGTTGTTATGGAAATTTGAAAGATATATATTTATATCGTTATTTCCAATACGACATTTGTTAGTCGTAGAATTTGATATTGAATATAAGCCGATATATTTTCTATCCAGAGCCTTGTATTGGATATCAAATGTGATTTGGGTTTGTCGTGAATGGTGTCTTCACTAACACTGTTCTTGAACCCAGTGGAGGAAAGATTAAATCTTTTTATTTAGATTTAATGAAGTGTACCAATTAAATAATATTTAATTGGAATTGAATTGATATTGATTTTTGGGTTTATCGTGGACAGTGTTTCAAATAACACTTGTCCTTTAACCCGATAATTAATGAATGTGACTTTGGGTTTATCGTGAACCGTGTTTTTAAATGACACTGATTCTTTAACCCAGTTAACGATTAAAACTAAGTGGAGTTTTAATGAATCTTTAATTAGATTGAAATGGTCGAGAATGGAGTATCACCAGTTTTGCTCCAGGCGATAGTCAAATCTTTAATTAGATTTGAACGTGAAATGGTAATTGAATTTACCGATAACACCGTGGTGTTAGATATGAAGTATTACCAGTTTTACTTCATGGGATGAATAGGTTGGGATTGGGAAATTAAAACAAATGATTACTTCGGTAAGGTTCGCTAATCCCGACTAGTTTGAATTGATATTCAAAAATAGATTAAAGAATAAATTCAAGAATTTATCTTTGATAAGATTAATGGGAACCTTTCCCTATGAATGTGAAATTCAGAAACTAACTGTCGGTTAGCTAAGCAGAATGGTTTTCTGGATATTGATCTGATGTTGGTTTCGGCCTTCGGGGTAAATATTTGGGGAATTGTTCTCTTGCTAATTTACGGTTAGTGACTGATGAATTGGAATGAGGCGTATGTTGTGTTTGTGTAACACTTATTTAAAATATACGCGAGTTATTCGGAAAGACCGGGTTTATCCCATTCTGAATAACTGATACGACGATAAGTCGAAGATGAAGACGATGGTCGAAGACCGGAGGTCTTCACGTCGTTTGGGTGATAACTGATGATCTTGATTGGGCTGTACACCCAAGAAGATGGAAACAGTTAGTGATCGTCCAGACGTACTTGGAGATCGATGGATATGCGAGGTACTAGGTGCCTCCAGTTTCGTTCAGACCCAGAACGGACTTGTAAATGGACTGTGTGTCTGACATTGGATTTTAGTCCGTGTGATTGATCTCTATTAAATATATATCTGTTTGGCGGCGGAGAATTTATTCTCTTGCTTAACGCCCTTCTCTAAGACGTACGAGCTCAGGGGTTATATATTGATGGATATCAAACGCATGGAGTGAATTGCCTGTGTGGCATGCCTAAGTGGCAATTGATCGAGGCTTCTGTTGAAAAGCAAAGTCTTGTGGTGATGATTAAAGCACGGCCTTTGTGGCGTAGCTTTGTGTAACGTTTACCTCGCGAGTTTCACACCCGGTATGAACCAAAAACGGGAGACGGACCTCAGGGAGGGCATGCGTTTCTTTCTAGTTAGAAGTGGCGTCAGTGGTTTTACATGCCCTGACGAGTTTGACTTATGTGGTTGTTGCTGTTGCGAGGCACCTCGGATTGATCGGTCGTTCTCGAACCGATGGAGTCATTTAGTTGGCTCACTTACGCCCCAAAGGGTGGGGAAACGTAGTGTTCAGGCATTTTAATCCACATCGGTGGACCGGCCCTGTCGCTCCAAGGGTCACTCGAGCTCTGATCCTGTGGCTCGGGCTAGAGAGTCACGAATCGGTTGAGGACTATCTTTTGCCTCGGTTCATAGACGGAAATCCAATTTCCAAATACGTGACATTTGCGGTTTTATTTGTAAACCTATATATGGTGACATAATGGGATGGGGCGCTCATGCCGCCTATGATTGATACTTATGATTTGAAGTTGTTTTATACACTATGCACTTATAATAGTATCAAATGATTTGTTTTAAACGTATCAAGCATTCTTTGGCTGTTATAAGGGAAAACCCTATCCCCCGGCTTGCGTTGCATTGTGTGATAGGACCTGGGTCTTATAACAGCTTCATTTTTCTTTATTTAGCATTGCGCTGTTGTTTCATGCACTGGTGTTCTTGGGAGGAAACCCGTTCCGTGTTATACGGCGTGGTCCCTTGATTTACCTAATGATTTAAAATAAAGATTAATAACTGTTTTAGTTCTCACACCAGTCACATGACTGACCTGGAGTTTATTGTTTTAACCTAAACTCTGGGTGCCCCTATTTTCGACACGGGCAGCTAGTAGTTTTGGTTTTGCAGATTTATATTCACAGGATCCTGGTTTACAGCTGGAACGATATCCGGAAAGCTTTGTATCCGTATATCTCCTTCTAGTTGTGTATTGTATTATTTTCCGCTGCTATGTATTTAAATGTAATTTAAATCTCTGATATTTCTGTGTAATATTCATTTATACTCTGTATATTCTTGTAATCTGATGCATTGTTGTAATATACAATGAAATGTTCTTCTGTATGCGTTCTGTTGTGGCTTGTTCTCAAACGATAGGGCGTTTCGAACGGTCTAGATCGGTTTAGCGACTGGTTCGGTCCGAGCGAAATTCCTTGCCGTCACACCTTTCAAAAGGGATTTTTGAAAGTTAAATCAAGCGTTTGGATTTTCATAAGGGAAAAACCCGTTCCGTGATATACGGCGTGGTCTTACGAGATATCATTTAGTTTTCTGAAACTGTTTTAAACTGTTTACTCATACCAGTCTTGTAACAACCCGTATTTTTCGATAACGTGTTAAGACGAGAATCAAGGCAGAATTTAATTTTAAATTCTGAATCAAGTAAAACGGGCTATGCCATTGCGTTCGTCTCGGAAAAATACGCGAAATAGAGTCTGAGTTATCGAGAATCGGAGTCCTTATGACCAAGATATGGCCTCGCGAAGTTTCACGAAAAATTCCCAAATTAAAGTATACTTAATTAAGTGAAATGGGTTGCGCAGAGAAATATATATATATTGATATATATATATATATATATATAATTGAAAATTAAATAAATAAATATGCAAAAGTGTTCAAAACAGCGAATTGGGAGAGGGGAATAACCGAACCGGCCGATTTTTGAGGTCGACCCGAGCTCGCTGGGTCGACTAGGGGTTAATCCAGGGTGTTTGGCTGTCAACCCGTGGGCCGATTCGCTCAAATGCAGATTTTTCATTTGGATGGTTCTCATGGTTCATCTTTAATCTAAAGGCCCTAGATGGTTCCTACACTTGACTTCTTCCCCAAGACATGCTTTGATGGCTTGGATTGAATCTAGGTTTAATCCTATGGCCTAAAACACTTGCCTAATCTATGAATAAGACCCTAACCTATCCTAAATCCTCATTATTCATTCATGCAACTAAACTATGGCAAAATTTTACCTCTCATGGCCTCCACTCTCTTCATAAAATTTCTAAATGGTTTCTATGAGAGATTTTCCATGCATACAAGTGTTTTCAAGCTTGTATGAGTGTCATTAGCTTGCATTCAAGTCAAGTTTCTATCTTTGCATCATAAAGCAAGGGTTTTGATCATTTTGGCTCAAGGGTTTTTATGTTAGAGCTTGCATTTTGGGTCTATTTGATTGCATAAGGGCTTTGTCATATCTTTTGTGCCTTCATAGCAATGTAAGCCCTTTCCCTACTCTTAGATATTAACTATGAAGTTAAATGTTCATGTTGCAAGTTTGGGTTTGATCATTGAGTATGATACATGCTATCATGTCATGCAAGTTTATGAAGTCATTATCTTGATCTTGTGAGCTAAAAGCTACAACCTTTATGTTGAAATGTTGCAATAGGCAACATGAGAACCCCCATAACCTTTATGTCAACTTGCATATGAAGTCATAACCCTTATATGATGATATATGCGAGTTACTAGTCATCATTCCATATCTTTTGTCACCATGATTCGCTTATGTGCCAAGTTTGGGTTTATTCATGTTTTGAGGCTTAAGAATGTAACATGCAAGTTAATGAACACATTTGTGCCTCATTTGCCACCATGATTAACTTGTGGCTTAATATCCATTTTTGTCATGCCTTTGCCAAGTCTCTTCTTTTAATCCATTACGTTGTCGCGAACGTATATGCGAGTTTAAAAGCGTTGGGTTATGTTATGGGTAATTTCTAATGACATGAAAATACAACTTGAAAACATGACTTGAAATATAACATGGAAGTTGACATGTAAGTATGCATAAAAACATAAGCTTGGGAATTTACCTATTAAGTTAGGTCTACCCTTTGGGAATTTACCTATTAAGTTAGGTCTACCCAAATGCTTGAAAACTTGTAACATGTTTTGGGAAACATGATGGACATGACACTTAGATAATATAAGTGTGGCCAACTCGAGGTTGGGTTGAGTTTGCAACGTAAAACTACCCGGAACCGACCGGCCTAACTAGTAGTTGCAAACAATAGGACCCAATGTGAGAAGTTGGTCATGTTGTGCTTGAACCCGAGGTTAGACCAAGTTGTGGTGTAAAGCTACCCGGAACCGACCGGCTTAACTAGTAACCACAACAAAGTCTAATGTGAGAGGTGAAGGTGCATTAAGTAATTAATTCCACATGATAGGGTTAAGTTAATTTGATTAATGACTCTTAACCAAATATGACATGGACAAATGGGTTAAGTAATTTGATTAGGCTAATGATACTTAACAAAACATGACAAGGTTGGGTAGGTTAAGTAACTTGATTTGCCTAATGACACTTAACCATTTTTATATGACTAGTGGATGGGGTTAAGTTAACCAACGCTTAATCAATCCAACGCGATAACTTGGTAAGGTTAAGTAAGTTTTCTTAATGACGCTTAACCGAAAAATACGGTTAACGAATGGGGTTAAGATTAGACTCAACTAGTCTAAACATGGAAATCGGATGGGGTTAAGTTAGCCTAGACTTAATTAATCCCACTTGGTAGTTTAATGGGGTTAAGTTAAACACTTAACTAATCTAAACATGATGAATTGATGTGGTTAAGTGACCTATACTTAACCAATCTAACTCGTGAATTTATTGAGGTTAAGTTAACCTATACTTAACCGATCTAACGTGAAAACATGATAAGGCTAAGTCACGAATCGCTTGAATACACTTGACCGATTTGACTGAGTAAATTGATAGGGTCAAGTTAATATATACTTAACCAATCTAGAATGATAATTGGACGAGGTTAAGTCGTGAATTTCTTAATACATACTTAACCAACGTGAGCATGGTTTGTAGGGTTAAGTCTTGGACTTGGATACTTAGCCAATTTTGACATGATTTGAAGACGGGTTAAGTCTTGGACTTGGATACTTAGCCAATTTTGACATGATTGGCAGACGGGTTAAGTCATGAACTTAGGTGACACTTAATCCATTATGTAAACCCTAGTTCTGAGGATAGGGGATAACCGTAGTTAACAAGGATAACGGGAATAAGGCTAAGTGGTAAACCTTAGTTGAGGAATAACTAAGTAATGAATCTTAGTCAAGGAAATTTAGACCAGTTCAAAGATAGATGAGTAACCTGATACGGTAGGTCATCGTTTAAGTATACGAGTAGGAGCAAGTATCTGATTTAGATAAAGGCTCCAGCGAACTGGGTAACGAAGCAGCGGCTTCGGGGAACGTGAGGGTATTCTTGGTATCCCTCTATGAGCTGCCAGGTGATTATACTAGGCTCATGAGAGGTTAAGGTCTGCGTTAGAAGAACCAAGAGTATGCCTTGGTTGCTATGCGAGCGACCTAAAGACGGGGATGGATAGGGGATATTCGACGATACACGGTCGTACCCTAGATAGCATTTCGTCAGACTACCTACCATCTTTGGTCAAGCGTGTACGTACGGAAAGGCAGAGAACGCCCAATAGACCATAATTGCTATCTAATTATTGTTGCGGTAAGGCAAGGATTGTGGGTTGGCCAGTAGTGTGTTCTCATACAGGATTTATCCTGTCTTGTCTTTCACTAGTTGAGGGAGGGGTCGCGTGGGACCATAGCCACGTATAAAAAAACAGACCTTAGCATCTGCATCGGTAGATAAATCGAAAGCTCCCGACCGAGTCCTGTATTTCTCGATCTGCCCTGTGACAGGACTCGGATGGCACGATGTGATACATGTGCATACAGTCATGGAAAACGATTCACGATGAATGCGTGGGAAAAAGGGCGCGGTTGACGGTTAGCGTAAATCCCAGTGGCCCTGGGTGGTTGAACCAAAACCGAGATACGAAAACGTGCAATAGGTAAGCGTAATCCCTAGTGGCCCTAGGTAGCATAAGTCCTAGTTGTACAAACGATAATTCATGTTGGAAGACCCTAGCTAGGTTTAGGGTAACAGTCCAAACCGATCTTAAGGATCATGGAACTATGTTAAAGTAATGTAGAATCTCATGGGAAAGCCCGTATGGTCTACGGCAAGGGACTGAACATTTACATGGAATAAAACATACAAGTTGAGTAACCTATATATGCGATATATTAGGTTGACATGGACCATTACACGATTTTGAGTGAGGGTCATTCTTGGTTAACACATGATACGGTGGGGATACTAGTGCGATAGGTGCAGAGCTAAAATGCAGGATAGATATCATGGGACGTTATACGTGATAGATATCTTGGGGATATTGTACTTGATAGAAACCTGACGATGTGATACCTTGTTTTATCTTGACATCGTAATTTATCATGACACCTTAGTTTATCTGAGTTCAGTAGTTCATCCTGTTATTTTGATTTAGCTTATCTATCTTGTCATCATGCTTATGTTCATCTCAGTTTCTCATGTCAGTTAACTTTACTAGTTTTTATGCTAATAGTAGATACGGCTTACTCAGTCTTTTTGACTGACCCTTTTTTTTCGCCTCTTTTCTTCCGTTTCCCCCCTCCCCCCAGGTTACAGGGAGGAAATACTGTTGTTTAGTTCGGACTTCTTCTGCTTGAAGGTCATCATGGATGGCTTGGACTTTTCTTGGCTAATGGCTACTTTACTGTTTTTACTTGGGGAATAATTTATGAAAATGTCTTTATGCTTCTTTACTATTGCAAGACAGGTTTTGATGTACTCTGATGTAAAAGGCTTTAGACCTTATTTATTCATGTTATGAAAGTTTGATTTTACTTCCGCTATTTTTATATGTTCTGTCTTGTGATATTTCTGTGCATGTTTACCAATAATGCCCCTCTAAAGCTAGTGCATTCCTTTGCGAGTGACCCAAGCGGAGGCGGGGTGTTACACGTGGTATCAGAGCAGAAGGTTACCAGATTGGGCAAAAGTTTTTAAAGACCTTCTGAAAACTATTTGAAAATCGTTTACAAAGAAGCATTTTTTCAAGAAAATTTTCTTTTAAAAGAAAAAGGCTATTCCCCAAAGGCCATTAGCACTATCCTTGTTTCCTTAATTGAATCTCTTCTCCTTTCTTTCCTCCATCTGTAGTCACAGTGGTTTTAACTGCGACTAGTCTTTTCTATCTACGAAAGTGCTTTCCATGCGATGGAGGTGGTTTTCAAGAGACCAGTGGCCACGTTATAAGAAAGGATAGTGAGAAAGAGGATAAAGGATACGAGCTTAAGGATGAGCAACTTGTTGGTATGGCTTAGTCCTCAAAGGAGGGAGAAAGATGAACAATGAAACCCATGACGAGAAAGTATCTTTGGTATGGTGAAACGGGACGGATAGTTAAGTATTGTGGGACAAGGACAAGATCATCGTTGTATACCCTTGCTAGAGTACCTGAGTAGGGGGATAACATCCTTGTTGAAGATCTAGTTATTCTTTTCTATCATCCCGCCAAGACTTTGTTTTGATACCCGCATCATTTAAGTCCGCTTCGGTAGTTGAGTCTCTGCACCTTAAGTACTAACGTAATAGAGAATCCCATTTTTGTCTCAAAGTCCTATTGGAGAATCAGTCCATTTATACATGATTTGTTTGGATTTGGGAATGTCTATGCCAAGTGTTGAGTTTGGAAATAATGCTTATGTTTATAAGCTATGGATGGATTCTAGGGATGAAGTGGTTATCCAGTAGGGGGTGCCACTCTCGGTTTTGATAGGAGGGTAGTTAGACCTTTTGACTAGCCTTGGTAATGCCCTCGAAGTATCGGGTAACCTTTTTGAGGTTCTGTCATGACTAGTTACTTAGAATCCCTTGATGCCTTTATTGGAAATTTGAAGCCCGATCGAGTGGTGTTCGCCAATAAGACGGATGGTTTACTTCATTTATGCATGGGTTGTAGAGATCACCCTAGTAAGTGCGCATGATAACCTGATTGACATCTGTTTACTTTCAAGAGAAAGTTCTTCTACATGGAATGCCTTATAGTATATAAACGAGATCCAAGATTCACTAGTGAATTTTGGAAAGCTTGCATGAGATCATGAGTACGCAGTCATGTTTGCGCCAAGTATTCTAGAAAAAGGATAAGTGCAAGTGGAACGAGAGGCGACGAAGAAATGAGTTTCAGCTCATGTTATGGAAGCAGGAAATAAGAAGCTACGAAATCGCGAAGTTAAAGGGCGGTCAAGGCACAATGGAAGTAAGCCCGAGGAAATACGACTTTGATGGTCAAAGACTAGATACGTGCATGATATCTCTTTTTGGGAGTATATCCTTGATCCCTGTTTTCTGTAGAGCTTACTTGTAGGCTATCTTTTGTGGACATCCTCTCGGTCCTATTCTCCGTTACAAACCCCGTAAGGAGTTTGTCTTGTTTATCTTCTCGGCCCTATTTCAGGGAATTCTAGATAGAACCCTATGGATGTAAACATGTATTTGAAACATGTTATGATTGATATGGTTGCAAGTGGTTGCTCGTGGATGCGCGAATACACATTAGATACTAGCTCGACTCGGTCACATTTCATATTGCATATGCACGAGTATTTATACTTGTTTATGGATGAAATCGAATGTATTATCATGCGGTTGTTGCATATGAATGAATGATTGTGCACACATATAGTATCTATATGACTAGGACTATTTGCATACATGTTGGATTCATGGCACTATACATATTTTGCATTAGAAAGATTATTTAGGCCTGATCATTAGCATTAGCTAAGGAACATGTACACACACGTTTTGCATATATTCATACAGCATTAGAAATCACCTAAGGACAATGGTTGCTTGTGGATGATGTTTTGAGTAGATGGATGATGGATGGTAGGATATGTTCTTCCTAACTTGGAGATTTCGGGGACGAAATCCTAAAAGGTGGGGAGAATGTAACAACCCGTGTTTTTCGATAACGTGTTAAGACGAGAATCAAGGCAGAATTTAATTTTAAATTATGAATCAAGTAAAACGGGCTATGCCATTGCGTTCGTCTCGGAAAAATACGCGAAATAGAGTCTGAGTTTTCGAGAATCGGAGTCCGTATGACCAAGATATGGCCTCGCGAAGTTTCACGAAAAATTCCCAAATTAAAGTATACTTAATTAAGTGAAATGGGTTGCGCAGAGAAATGTATATATATATATATATTTATATATATATATATATAATTGGAAATTAAATAAATAAATATGCAAAAATGTTCAAAACAGCGAATTGGGAGAGGGGAATAACCGAACCGGCCGATTTTTGAGGTCGACCCGAGCCCGTTGGGTCGACTAGGGGTTAATCCAGGGTGTTTGGCTGTCAACCCGTGGGCCGATTCGCTCAAATGCAGATTTTGCATTTGGATGGTTCTCATAGTTCATCTTTAATCTAAAGGCCCTAGATGGTTCCTACACTTGACTTCTTCCCCAAGACATGCTTTGATGGCTTGGATTGAATCTAGGTTTAATCATATGGCCTAAAACACTTGCCTAATCTATAAATAAGACCCTAACCTATCCTAAATCCTCATTATTCATTCATGCAACTAAACTATGGCAAAATTTTACCTCTCATGGCCTCCACTCTCTTCATAAAATTTCTAAATGGTTTCTATGAGAGATTTTCCATGCATACAAGTATTTTCAAGCTTGTATGAGTGTCATTAGCTTGCATTCAAGTCAAGTTTCTATCTTTGCATCATAAAGCAAGGGTTTTGATCATTTTGGCTCAAGGGTTTTTATGTTAGAGCTTGCATTTTGGGTCTATTTGATTGCATAAGGGCTTTGTCATATCTTTTGTGCCTTCATAGCAATGTAAGCCCTTTCCCTACTCTTAGATATTAACTATGAAGTTAAATGTTCATGTTGCAAGTTCGGTTTGATCATTGAGTATGATACATGCTATCATGTCATGCAAGTTTATGAAGTCATTATCTTGATCTTGTGAGCTAAAAGCTACAACCTTTATGTTGAAATGTTGCATTAGGCAACATGAGAACCCTCATAACCTTTATGTAAACTTGCATATGAAGTCATAACCCTTATATGATGATATATGCGAGTTACTAGTCATCATTCCATATCTTTTGTCACCATGATTCGCTTATGTGCCAAGTTTGGGTTTATGCATGTTTTGAGGCTTAAGAATGTAACATGCAAGTTAATGAACACATTTGTGCCTCATTTGCCACCATGATTAACTTGTGGCTTAATATCCATTTTTGTCATGCCTTTGCCAAGTCTCTTCTTTTAATCCATTACGTTGTCGCGAACGTATATGCGAGTTTAAAAGCGTTGGGTTATGTTATGGGTAATTTCTAATGACATGAAAATACAACTTGAAAACATGACTTGAAATATAACATGGAAGTTGACATGTAAGTATGCATAAAAACATAAGCTTGGGAATTTACCTATTAAGTTAGGTCTACCCTTTGGGAATTTACCTATTAAGTTAGGTCTACCCAAATGCTTGAAAACTTGTAACATGTTTTGGGAAACATGATGGACATGACACTTAGATAATATAAGTGTGGCCAACTCGAGGTTGGGTTGAGTTTGCAACGTAAAACTACCCGGAACCGACCGGCCTAACTAGTAGTTGCAAACAATAGGACCCAATGTGAGAAGTTGGTCATGTTGTGCTTGAACCCGAGGTTAGACCAAGTTGTGGTGTAAAGCTACCCGGAACCGACCGGCTTAACTAGTAACCACAACAAAGTCTAATGTGAGAGGTGAAGGTGCATTAAGTAATTAATGCCACATGATAGGGTTAAGTTAATTTGATTAATGACTCTTAACCATATATGACATGGACAAATGGGTTAAGTAATTTGATTAGGCTAATTATACTTAACAAAACATGACAAGGTTGGGTAGGTTAAGTAACTTGATTTGCCTAATGACACTTAACCATTTTTATATGACTAGTGGATGGGGTTAAGTTAACCAACACTTAATCAATCCAACGCGATAACTTGGTAAGGTTAAGTAAGTTTTCTTAATGACGCTTAACCGAAAAATACGGTTAACGAATGGGGTTAAGATTAGACTCAACTAGTCTAAACATGGAAATCGGATGGGGTTAAGTTAGCCTAGACTTAATTAATCCCACTTGGTAGTTTAATGGGGTTAAGTTAAACACTTAACTAATCTAAACATGATGAATTGATGTGGTTAAGTGACCTATACTTAACCAATCTAACTCGTGAATTTATTGAGGTTAAGTTAACCTATACTTAACCGATCTAACGTGAAAACATGATAAGGCTAAGTCACGAATCGCTTGAATACACTTGACCGATTTGACTGAGTAAATTGATAGGGTCAAGTTAATATATACTTAACCAATCTAGAATGATAATTGGACGAGGTTAAGTCGTGAATTGCTTAATACATACTTAACCAACGTGAGCATGGTTTGTAGGGTTAAGTCTTGGACTTGGATACTTAGCCAATTTTGACATGATTGGTAGACGGGTTAAGTCATGAACTTAAGTGACACTTAATCCATTATGTAAACCCTAGTTCTGAGGATAGGGGATAGCCGTAGTTAACAAGGATAACGGGAATAAAGCTAAGTGGTAAACCTTAGTTGAGGAATAACTAAGTAATGATTCTTAGTCAAGGAAATTTAGACCAGTTCATAGATAGATGAGTAACCTGATACGGTAGGTCATCGTTTAAGTATACGAGTAGGAGCAAGTATCTGATTTAGATAAAGGCTCCAGCGAACTGGGTAACGAAGCAGCGGCTTCGGGGAACGCGAGGGTATTCTTGGTATCCCTCTATGAGCTGCCAGGTGATTATACTAGGCTCATGAGAGGTTAAGGTCTGCGTTAGAAGAACCAAGAGTATGCCTTGGTTGCTATGCGAGCGACCTAAAGACGGGGATGGATAGGGGATAGTCGACGATACACGGTAGTACCCTAGATAGCATTTCGTCAGACTACCTACCATCTTTGGTCAAGCGTGTACGTACGGAAAGGAAGAGAACACCCAATAGACCATAATTGCTATTTAATTATGGTTGCGGTAAGGCTAGGATTGTGGGTTGGCCAGTAGTGTGTTCTCATACAGGATTTATCCTGTCTTGTCTTTCAGTAGTTGAGGGAGGGGTCGCGTGGGACCATAGCCACGTATAGAAAAACAGACCTTAGCATCTGCATCGGCAGATAAATCGAAAGCTCCCGACCGAGTCCTGTATTTCTCGATCTGCCCTGTGACAGGACTCGGATGGCACGATGTGATACATGTGCATACAGTCATGGAAAACGATTCACGATGAATGCGTGGGAAAAAGGGCGCGGTTGACGGTTAGCGTAAATCCCAGTGGCCCTGGGTGGTTGAACCAAAACCGAGATACGAAAACGTGTAATAGGTAAGCGTAATCCCTAGTGGCCCTAGGTAGCATAAGTCCTAGTTGTACAAACGATAATTCATGTTGGAAGACCCTAGCTAGGTTTAGGGTAACAGTCCAAACCGATCTTAAGGATCATGGAACTATGTTAAAGTAATGTAGAATCTCATGGGAAAGCCCGTATGGTCTACGGCAAGGGACTGAACATTTACATGGAATAAAACATACAAGTTGAGTAACCTATATATGCGATATATTAGGTTGACATGGACCATTACACGACTTTTGAGTGAGGGTCATTCTTGGTTAACACATGATACGGTGGGGATACTAGTACGGTAGGTGCAGAGCTAAAATGCAGGATAGATATCATGGGACGTTATACGTGATAGATATCTTAGGGATATTATACTTGATAGAAACCTGACGATGTGATACCTTGTTTTATCTTGACATCGTAATTTATCATGACACCTTAGTTTATATGAGTTCAGTAGTTCATCCTGTTATTTTGATTTAGCTTATCTATCTTGTCATCATGCTTATGTTCATCTCAGTTTCTCATGTCAGTTAACTTTACTAGTTTTTATGCTAATAGTAGATAGGGCTTACTCAGTCTTTTTGACTGACCCGTTTTGTTTCGCCTCTTTTCTTCCGTTCCCCCCCCCCCCAGGTTACAGGGAAGAAATACTGTTGTTTAGTTCGGACTTCTTCTGCTTGAAGGTCATCATGGATGGCTTGGACTTTTCTTGGCTAATGGCTACTTTACTGTTTTTACTTGGGGAATAATTTATGAAAATGTCTTTATGCTTCTTTACTATTGCAAGACAGGTTTTGATGTACTCTGATGTAAAAGGCTTTAGACCTTATTTATTCATGTTATGAAAGTTTGATTTTACTTCCGCTATTTTTATATGTTCTGTCTTGTGATATTTCTGTGCATGTTTACCAATAATGCCCCTCTAAAGCTAGTGCATTCCTTTGCGAGTGACCCTAGCGGAGGCGGGGTGTTACAAGTCTCATGACTGACTCGGAGTTTATTTTGTTTTGTTCTACCTAAACTCTTGGGTGCCTAAATTTGTACGGGCAGTCAAGTAGTTCAGGATTTTTCAGATATATCTAAAAAATCTTGGAGCAGGAGGCTTCAGCGTTATCTAGTTATAGTGTTGTTCCGTTGTGTTGTAAGTGTTGTACTCTTATAAGTATATGTTATACAGTTGAGCTTTTGTATTTCAAAGATATGATATATTATATTTTGTTCCGCTGCGATGTGAGATTCTGTATTGTTATTTCTGTTCTTCTTCTATCTCTTTCTTCTAAAAAAAATGTTTCGTATTTTCGTGATATTTGGGTTGGACGTATGATGTATATAGTCAACTCTGATGTTACGGAAATCTGGGTCATTACACTTATGTTTACTTTAGTTTATTCATGCCATATTATCTTCACCTATTTTTATGCTGGAAGTCACTAGGACTTACTCAGTCTTTATGGCTGACCTGGTTTGTTTTCGTCTCTTTTTCATCCGTTTCCCCCCAGGTTTGCAGGGTGGGAATACAGCATAGTTCAGATCTTACCAAGCTCCAAGGCTCTTTCATGTACGGCTTGGGTTTCTTTTGGCTATGGCTTGCCTTGCTTTATTGGGGAATATCAGAATTTATTTTTATGCTTCTTTGTTTTTGAGCAAGACAGATATTTTAGCTATGTAATTGAGTATTTAGCTATGTAATTGAGTATTGGAAGTTGATGGGCTTTTATTGTAAACAATTATATTTAATAAATGATTTGAAGTACTTCCACTTTACCTTCCGCTGTTTTATATATGTCTGTCTTGTGATATTTCTATTCCAGTACCCATAATGCTCCATTGAAGTTAAGGCATTCCCTTTGCGAGTGACCTTAACGGATGTGGAGCGTTACAGTAATATTAGTAGATATAGGCCCACAAACTTAACCAGTAAGAAACCCTAGTAACGGGGACCCATTTCAGCAGTAACCCACATAGATGTATCAAGATACCCTGAAACTAAGCAGGGTGGGGCATGATTACTGGGCTGATTATAAGCAGTCAAAATAGCGGCAGGGGGTACGTCAGTGTAGGTTCCGACAGATTATGGGCGTGCACGTACTCCAGGGTGGGAAAAAGCAGGCACTGGGTACCTATAGTTATACACTGTGCATCTTGAATCGTGTCAGGTTGCTATCATAAGGATTGATACACCTTATGGTGGGACCAGCACAGGGTATCTACACACAAGAGAGGGCCGATTAACACATACACATGGAACACTAACACAAGTAGGGAGACGATCGATATGGTAGTAAGGATACTTCTAACATCTCCATTGCAATTAGGCTGATTGAGTTAAGGTCCTCATACTAGATGTACACCTGAAGGCTGCCACAATTGCGGGGATTGGGATCACATTATCATATGATCATTTTATATAGATTAATAGTTGGGACACTAGTTATGTGGTGCAGAGATATAAAAATTAGAATAACAAGGTAGTAGCGAAGCAGAGAAAGAGTAGAAGCGCATTCAGTTTATCTTGCCTTATCATATCTATACTAATTGTATTTTATCTTGTTATCCTTGTTCTCACGGTATTGTCTTATATTCAGTTTATTCATGTTATGATGTTTTTGCCTATTTACATGCTGAAAGTCACCGTACTTACCAGACTTATGTCTGACCTAGTTTGTTTCGCCTCTTTTCTTCCCCCCCCCCCTCCCTCACAGGTTCACAGGGAGGAAATGTTGCAACTTAGCTCGGTTTTCTTTCCAAGCATGGAGATAGTAGATGAATTGCTTTGGACTCTCCCTTCCACTGTTATGGTTGGTTCATGCTTTATTGGGGAATATCATTGTTATTTTTATGCTACTTTTATACTTGGAAGTTTTTGAATCAAGATAGAAGTTCTATGTATTATTTTTAAGTATGATTGAGACAATTGTTGTAAAAGCTTGACTGAACCACATTGTTTATAAAATGACTTTATTTCCTGCTGCTTTATTTGTCTGTCTTGTAATTTATCTGCATCTTTTACCTGTAGTGCTCCGCCGAAGTTAAGGCATTCCCTTTGCGAGTGACCTTAAATGATGTGGGGTGTTTCAATTATGTTACTGATTAAGTGATAGGCCTGAAATATGCATTTCCTGAATGAAAAATTATTATTTCACAACATAAATTATTATCTTGCAGCAGAAATAAGATAATTGTCACGAGTGAAGACCAGTTAGACATGGTTTATATGAGGCTTGTGCCTCATAGTTCACACATCAAGAACGTAAAGCAAAAGGGTAGAGTAAATTTTAGGTTGATGTACTCTGTAATTTTTTTTTTGTGTGTGTTTTTTATGCGTTAATTTATGCAGACGTTAAACTACTTAATAATGGAAAGTCATGATTTTACTAATATCTAAAATTACATTTTTCAATCAGTTTCATTAGTAAGAATGGTAGCAAGTAAAGTCATGCCTAAAATTTATTAATTTGGGAAGTGGTTAGTTTTCTGGTTTCCTTATCTATTTGAACAATGAAGTAACCTGCTTGTTTATGTGAGCTTAAACTCAGTGATTTAATTTACACTAAAATGTATAGGCTATGTATTTTGAGCTGAATAGTAACATATTATTTTTTATAAAAATACATAAATCCGGTTTGGATTATATATTGATATAATTCCCCCATCATTGTGCGACACGCCTTGAGCAGAAATATATCGTGCCACGACGATCACATGTAAAACCGTCATATTAACAAAAATACAATACAATTGATAAAGGTACACTATGTCCTTCATTTTGCTGCTGTTTTAGTTTATAGGCATAAGTATACTAGCATGCATTGGATTAAAGATCATTACAACTAATAATCAAATTAGTGAAAAGGGTTTGCTAAACTAATTTTTTTTTAAAATAATTTATGAAATTTAGGTCTATAAAAAGAAAGGTGGACAAACTTTTAAATAAAGTTCAAAATATTTCAAACTATCGACACAGATGTACATAAATAAAACAATAGCCATGGTGCAGCTGCAATAAAAAAGTTCAGTTGATAATAATTTTATATAATTAAATTTACCTTTCTTTCACAATTTGGAATTTTTTCCTACCTAATTGCCTTTTATATATTTGAAAGCAAATACTATAGTGATAGCTTATAGGGCACAATCATAGATTTCTGAAATCTGAAAATTTTACATAATCAATCAAAAATAAAATAGGGAGATATATAAATGATTACCAAATATTCATATATCTTAAGATCAATATGGTTGTAACATTTACTCATGCAAAAGTTAAAGGTGATAACACATAAATGAAATAATAATAAAAAAAAAAACTTCAGCAGTAGAATTACCTGTCAAGTAGATAACTTAAACATTATTTATAAAATAAATATGATTTTGTTTTGCATAAAGATAATCGTGGAAAATTACCAGCTTTGGTTATGCCATATGCACTATCAATAATGCTAAAAAATCTGTTCTCTTTGTTAGGTGCGATTGTAATAAAAAATTCAGGGCATGAAGCTGACTCTTGCCCATTAAACTATCCTATTTTGTCTTAGCCATTGCCTAATATAAAACAAATTGTGGATTCAATTCATAAATAATTTACAATTTTCATGGATTTTGCATATGAATTGTATCATTAATTAAACAATAAAGTGGTAAGGAATGACTTCTTCACTTGGACTGTATAAATCAAGCAATATGTTGAATCCAAATGTTATGTCTAGTACAATCAATTGTCCACTTCCGTAAACATAATTCAAAAGGAATTTCTTTAAAAATTTGAAAAATAAACAAATGGTTACAATAAATGAGTTGCTAATCAATTCTCCTAGAAAATTTCCCTCCTTGGAGTAGAATGTGTTAGTAAGCAATCTTAAAATTTATCTATCCCAACCTGGAAAGCAACAGTCTCTGCATCTGGCAGTTGGATGCTAATGTTCATGCAGTTGTTAACAGCAATGAAGACAACATTATACTCCTGTCATGTTACAACTCCTAATTAAAAGTTATGTTCAACTATAGAGGATACATGTTGGCAATTTTTGCACATTTCATTGTTGACGTATTATTTGTAAGGTTGTAAATATTATCCTGCATTTTTTGAACTCCTTTTCTACTTTTACTATCCTGTGCACTCAATCATATTGCTTATGATATTATTCGTTATTTTTTTCAAAGAACACCATGTTGCAAGCACATGTAATTGAATTTCATGTAAAATTCATACTTTAAAAATGGGAAGAATAAACCAGAATGCTTTGAATGGTTCAGTAATATATTTTCGTAGAGGTAAGACATTGCAAAATAAAATCGAGTACGTATGTATAGTAGGAAGCCATTTGATCGTTGTATATCCACAAAATATGTAACTAGTAATTAACTAGAATTGACAAATCGATAGTAGGTGAAGAATATCATTCATTTGTAGAGACATGACTCAAAAAAACAGCAAGTCCAACAGGAGAATTGAAGACATAATATTTACCTCACGTATAGTAGCGCAAAAGAATCCCCGGGTTAGTCCAAAAGTTATGCATTGACCTTCAGTTGTAAGGTAATGGATCTACTATTCCTACGAGCCAAAAAAAAACATAAAGCATCAAAGTAGCATACCTTAATGTGAGTCGACTACAGCATGGGAAAAAAAGAAAAAAGGAAAGTTGATTCAGATTGAAATAGGCGAGAGATGTCATTGGAGTAGAAGGGAAAAACAAAGCAGACAATCATAAAAATTGGTACGTAGTGATGCAATGAGTAAAGGGTATTACAGGTCGGAGGAAATTCCATTGAATGGTAAACACGAAAGGGAGTGTACACAACAAATGCGATTGGGAGGAGGTTCTTCAGCGGCAAAGCAGAAAGATGCCCATGGAAAAAGGGATGGGCGGTTGGTAGGGTAGAGGCAATAATGATAAGCTTAGGAGGATGAGTAGAAAGGAAGATAATACTGGTGGGTAACCAACGGTTATAGAATTTAGGAAGACGAAAGTGATTTTGGGGAAGGTAGGTAAGATTCAGTATTTTTGGGAGAACGTGGGGTTGTATTGGAGATGTATCGGTTATAATAAAAGGGGAGAGTACATGATATTTCGCTATTTTGAAATACAACATTCTGAATCTTCCACATCAAGGGTGGCATCATCCTGTTTTACTATTTAAGTAATAGATTTCTCCATTTGCATTCCTTCCTCAGCCTACGACAAGAATTCCATTTCAAATCTATTCTTAAACTCATCCCAAGTGGCTACTGCCTGTCCTTCCCGAATCAACTCCCACCACTATGATGTTTCGTCTTTTAGTTGCCAAGCGACCAACTGAATCTTTCTCCTATCTTCTAGCTCCAATAAATCGAACACATTCTCCATCTCTCTAAGCGAATTGCACGCGTCCACGAAACTCTTAGTACCGCGAAATGGCTTGCCTCCTATTGCACATAAATCCTTACAAATCTTAGAGGAGTTGACTACAGGATTGGGTGAAGCTACTGCGGCTGCAGCTGGGGTGGCATTTCCTTGCACTTCGGTTGGTGTCATAGCCTCCACGTTTCTATGGAACCATGTCGGAATGGAATACCCTCGGGGAATTTAGGAGCCCTGTACATGCTAAAAAGAGAAGAAACATTGATTCAAAAAGAGATCGAAGGAATATTGTAAATGACTTGAGGGGATATATTTTCCAAAAATAGGTTTTACTTGAAAATGCTTTTCTTTAAAAACACCTTTTCAAAAACTTTTTCTCTGATCTTGTAACCATAGGATCTAATACCAAATGTGATAGCCCATGTCCCTTAATGTCACTCATATGAGGATGCATTAAGTTCTGTGAAGCGTAATAATAATACAGAGACTAATTTCACAAGACAGAATAGAGAATGCAGCGGAAAAAACTTTTCATAGTTTCATTTCAAACCAAATACAGCATTAAATTTTCAAAAATCATAATCATCTATCTCATAAACCATCAGAGTACAAAACCATAAAATAATCTCCCTCATATGCCCTAACAACAAGCATGAAAAGAAACTGAAGTGATACATAGAATGAAAAATAATTCAAGTCCAAGCCGAATAGAATCACGGTCACTGCTACTGTCCACCACCCTAAGAAACTAGGGTGAAAGGAAGAGAGAGAAGGAAAAACAAAATAGGTCAGACATAAAGTTTGGCGAGTTCCAGTGATTTTCATAATGGATAAGAAAATATAATGAAGTATACAAGTACAAGATAAACGAGACAAGGTAAAGATCAAGTAAGCTTCTCATTCATATTCCCAGAATAAGTTTTGCACCAATTATCAGAATAACAAGATTAGGTTTTACCCTAATTATTGCCCAGCGATCGGCTCCCTACAGACACGAATAACATGTACCAACCAAGAAAGTCGCGGATATAAGTCTTGAACCCATCAACTTTAAAGACACAACCCTATCTGCCGGTGTTACAGCATCTAAGTTTCCCCATCGGACCCATGCACGCTCATGACTCCGTCGGAAAACTCCCGAACCTACCTCTAAGTTTTTTGAACCTCGTACAATCCAGATTAATAAAGCATACCCTGGCCCCTACCTAGTGAGAGACTCCGATATGATACCAACAGGAATACTAATTGATACGGGTTCCAAACAACAACAGAAATGACACAAGACACCTCTAGGCTTGGTCTCCTAAGTAGATTAGGATTTCCAGAGTCACCCGGATATAATAGCAGATGTGGAACCTCAAAGCTTATTAATTAAACTGGTTTAACTTAGCAGGTTTAAGTTTATTAATAAGCAAGGTTGCAAATGACATTTCCGATTAAATGTAATTCTGTGTACTACCCTTCCCAAAATAGACTCGTACCTACTTAGATGTCTATAGATTAAGTTACATGTTTTACTTAATTACATCTGGTTCACATAACATGTTCTACTTAATATGAAATTAAGTTTAACCTATTCAGATTAACATGTTTGCATATTATCCCAATTGTACATTCAATGGTTTTCATATTCCAATATGCCCAAATCTCCTTTTTATTGGCATTACAAGTTATTCCAATTTATCCCAATTTTAGGCAATTTTAATTGAAATGGCATTGGCTCTCGATGGCCAAGGCTCTGCGCAAAATAAAAAGGAAAAGGAGAAAATAAACTAATTCAGAAGTAAATAAACTAAATAAATAGGCATAAGACTATAAATAAATTTAAGATAAGAAGGGGACAAGAAAGATGTACATGTAACAGGCAATAACTAAAACTGAAATTGGTAAATGATAGTAAAGAGAACAATAACATATAAAATTATAAGCACTATTGCTTTACAGATCCAAATTATTTCTTGTCAAAATACCTTTTTTAATATTAGAACTTAAAATATCTAGAACTCACAGTGATTTGAATTAGATCCATTTTTTTTTTGAAATAGTTGTTGTTGAAGAAAATCAAGAATTATCCCTTGAATCTAAGTTCCGGCAACACCTCGACATTTTCTTAATTTTATTCAGAAATAGCTTAGGGGAGGAAGAAGATGAAGAATGTTTGTGTGTAAGAAAATGGTGAGATTGCTAGCCTATTTATAGATATGTTAGGATAATTATAAACCATAGGATCTTAGGTTATCAAACCAAACCGTTCAGGACAAGACATGCTTTGTCAGCGTGAACAGCACATACAAAATAGTGCAGATTCGAGCATAAAAATCTTCCCTGCTCTTGGGTTAGTCGACCCACCTTCAGCATGAGTTGACACATGGGTCAACCCATGTGTGGTTGGGTCGCCTAGTGATCATTGTTTTCTGTGTTAAGTTGTTTTATATATTATTTTAGTTCAAATTCTTTAGTTCATATCTTCTTCATATTTAATCCAATTTACGGAAACCAAGAGACCATCGGAACCTAAATTTTGTAACGAACACAATGGTAAAGTCTGTTTTAGCTAATTATGAATATTTTATTAATTAATACCCATTTTATTATCTTCTAGATATATTTATTATGCATTAAAATATGGGGTGTTATACTTACTTTAGTTTGCCAATCAACCTCATCAAGAAGAGGTTAGCAGTAGTCAATCTAAAGCTTGAAAAGATTGCAGCTGCAATCACCAAGGAACCTGTGTCAATCACTTTTCATTTGGATCAAAATAAGCTACTGGGGTTAAGATAAGTGATTAACGATTTCACTTATTAATTATGATATCTATACTCACCTTATAAAATCCTACAGAAGTGCTTATAAATCATGTTTAATTATGTTATCACACATATCTACGTTTAGGTTGATCTAGATCATGTTTGTGAGATCCATATTTTCAGGATTTAGGGAAATCCATATGAACATTACATTATTTCCTTAGATTTATACATTGATTTGATGAAATGCTTATTTGACTGTATTTTACATGTCATACGCATGCTTTAAACATGCTTGAATTGATGCAAACGCTGACCGAATGGTGGAAATAAGGTAGGAAGTTGAATGGACGTGCCTCTGTTTTGAATCGGATATGACCTAAGCAATTAGTCATATAGGACTGCGATCTATTGGTGACGACAAGTAAGGTCTCAAGAAGTGGCACACCAATTTTCAAATCGTTTTGATTTCCTATGCTTGAGATATGGCACAAAAAAATTCAAATCGGTATAAAGCCTTGATTCAGATTGGCCTATCAATTTATTTTGGATTGATATCATGGATCATAAGTTCATGGCTTCGAAAATGGCTAAGTCCTAGATTGGTATGAGTATTCATCTTTGGATCGGTGAAAGGCACTTGACATTGGATCAGCATGGATATTAGGATCAGATCCATTAAAGATGTTGGCCCCATATCGAATCAATATAAGAGAATAACACTGAATCGTAACAGGGGATAAAGGCAGATTGGTAAGGGTTTCATATGGTTGGGGATTCTAATTATGATGTTGGTACAATGGGATTGGAAGAAGTAGAAGGATCGGCATCGGGAAAACAAGGGGAAATACCAAGGCAGGGATTGATACTGATCCATGTCCTCTTCTCTAGGTTACCAAATTTGATCCCTAGTGGTACGCGGAATGGCTTAGTGTGACTTCTAAGGGTAGTTAGGATGACCAATTAAAGCTAAGCTATGTGGTTGGTTCTTTGATTTCGACAACAATTCTTCGATATCTTGGTTTGACGATGATTGTACTCCGTAAAAAAACGACTCCAATTACAAATAGCTTCATCCCAAGATGCGGGGTAGAACGATGAAAATGATTAAAAGGGTAGAAGGGCAGAAGAAAGTTCGATGAGGAGATGGTCGTCTAGGATAGTCCTAAAAGGGGACTTTCCGAGTAGTCATTATAGTGATTCTAGAAGTAGACCATGCTATAAATAGCATATGCGAAAAGGTCATTGATAGATATGGTTCGGCGAGTACTCGTAAAGAAGGGATAGTAGGTGTGGTATCTGTTGGACTAAGTGAGGACCCTTATCCTCGAGTGCAGAGGATTATTTCCATGTATGGGGGACTTATAACATCCACCTGGATATTCAAGGCACGGAGTTAATGAAAGTAAAGACGATGTTCAACTTGTTTGGTTGTTATCACCTTACCACTTATACATGTATTACACCTTACGACATGATGACCTTAGAGTAGAATGTATTATTAAAACTGCTAACTCTTTGGATGCAGGGACATGTCAAATATGGTTTTCCATACCTATTGTACTACTTTACTTTAGTACTTGATATTATGTCGCTCACACCAGGCTTTGTCTGACCTAGAGTTTTACGCATTATTTTTATTACTTTGTGTGCACTTAAATGAGTACACTAAAGTTAGGTCAAAGTAAGCACGAGTAGTTGTTCAGGAGGTGAGAAGGATGTTATTCCACATACTATTTATATGTACTCTATTTCTTTCCGTTGTTCACCACCGTAGGACTTGGTAGTGTTTTCAATTTAGAGATAGTTTACTTGAGTTACCGCCACTTGTATGACTCTATTTGTTTATATCATTCTTGCCTATTTTATATCATCTATGTATTCTTATTATATTACTGGAATTGGCTTTGTATCAATGGAATCGAGGATTTAAATCCCTCTCTTTCCATTTTTGTTAATCCACCATCTTACTAACTATAATATACCATCAGATAAAAATGCATTATATTATTCCAACAGCTTTATCTCATAATAATTATGATTCCTAATTACTGTGGTCAAAAGAAATGATTCTTCGAAATAATTGAGCACCCATTCCATTAATATGGGCACATATGAGATCAAGAAATGCTTATAACCCCCAATAAGGCTAGAGCAAGGCCTAATTGAAAATGAATCAAATTATTGATTAAATTATACAGACCCTTGTGTACATGCCCTAATCGACCCTTGAAGGAGTGTGTGTGCTTCTAAAAGTTCTTTGATACTATATCTACAACGACCCGTATTCTACGTATCGGAGGATTGTAGAATATTTATTTCATTCTTATACGAAGTTGTATGGTCGTGTAACCTTGGGGAACGACTATTTGGGTCATTTCCCATGTTCAAGATTTTTACCGATTTTTAAATGACTGTTTTGCCCCTGGTGAGTCTTTTTTCGCCTATAACTTTTGATTGGTAAAGAGTTTTAACCTGAAACCACTTCCATTGGATTCGAATGATGGTTTACCTTTCCGTAGAGTGGTCACATTAATCAAACGGACTTACCGTTTACGAGATATGGCTAAAACAATGTTTGGAAGGTGAAAAACTACTTAAGCCGGCTTAGTAGGGTAATTAGCGGATAGGCCCATAACCCATTTCGGGATTAGGGTTATGGGGAGTCTGAGATCAGTTAGGAAACGATCTCATTTCATTTTCTCAACTGCCTAAAACATTTCCTAAACCCTAACCATGGCCTCCACTTTCTAAATCCACCCTTAATAACTTCCTAATCGCTATTTAAGCAAATCTACGTCAAATCAAGGGAAATTAGCACCAAATCAGAGTTGGAGCAGCTGCTACGTGTTGAGATTCGTGCCATAATAGTAGAGTTTCAGATCTAAGGTTTTATTTGTGACTACGGTGAGTGATTAGCATGTTGTTGTACTAATTACGGCTAATTAGGGATGATTAGTGATAATTAGCGAAATTATGCATGTTAAAATTCCGGAAAAATATTTAGAAATTCTAAAATGTCATTTTATGCCTCTGTTAGAAATTTGGGTTAATTTGGATATATTTTGCTAATCCTATCATTAGATATGATTAAACATGATTAAGGGGATAACATAAGTTTTGGGTGTGTTTGATCCATATTAACATAATTATTCGTCGTTTTGGTATTTATGGTTGATTATACATGTTGTTATTACTGTTTGGAATGTTTTGTGATTTCCTATAATTTTTAGATTGGTCGAAAACGCCATCGTAATGCGTAAATAGTTGCTGGAAAGAGTTGCAGGAAGTTGTGCAGGGACCCGTTCGTGAGCCCCCCCCCCCCCATTCGTGAGGCATGGGTCACGAGCTGTCCCAATCGTGAAGCACCCCCTTCCCATGAACCAGAATGATGAGCCACGAACCAGCATGAGCCGAACCACCTTCCGAGCCAAGGCGCCATGAGCAGAGGGCCAGGTCTCGAACCACTCCAGCACCACTATCACGAACCGGCACCACGAGCAGGAATACTCATGAACCGGGTGCTCATCACGAGTGGACCCCACTACCAGGAGACCACGAGCCGATGGCCAGGGAAGAATCACGAACCGGTCTTCGAGCCTGGACAACGATCGAACTGAATGGGAATTAGAACGAGAGGAGACCAAAACCCGAGATGCAAAGATAGTCCAAATGAGAAGTTGTGACTCAAGATCCAAACGGGAACTAACGAGTTAACTTCATGATTGAATTTTGCTGCGGGACGTGTGCAAAAGGGATATCAATATCTATAGCTTTGGTTCACCGCTGAGAGATGGATGGAAGGCTATGGATTGGTGTAGTGGATCGTTAGGACTCCCAAGGGCAAAGTGATCGTAGCAAGGCTATGAGCCAGTGCAATGGAGTCGTTAGGACTCAAAAGGGGCAAAGTGGACATAGCAAAGGATTAGTGGTTGTGGATCAGTTCAATGGAGTCATTATGACGCCCAAGGGCAAAGTGATCGCAGCAAAGTATTGGGTGACCAAAGTGGTGGATATCTTATGCTTTACGCACTGAGCGAGAGACGTGCGAATGGTTGTTATGTTTTATGTTTACTATCACCATGTCACGCACACTCCCATATTATTTTGACACTTTATGTTAGTGTTACCTTAGAGTATTGTACATCTTGTTGTGCTAACTCTTTGGTTGTAGGTCCAGGTTCAGGTATGATTTCTTTATACCTGTTATTGTTTTTTTTTTGCTGCTATCGCTCATACCAGACTTTTGTCTGACCCAGAGTTTTATGTCTTTTCTTATTACTCTGGGTGCTCCTAATTGAGCAGACTAGAGACAGGTCAGGTGGTTATGGACGAGTAACCGTCCGGAGACGAGCCAGAGGCTTCCACGTACTATTTACATATATTCTCCCTATGATGTTGCTGGTCATTACTTTGGGCATTAGTAATGTACATTTCCTTTTGCTTTAGAGACATTATTTTGAAACTTTAATAATGATGGTTTGGATCATAAGTTGTATTTTGGATTTCGCTCCTATAATGGTTTAGTTTTCAGCTTATGCTCTATCTCGCCTGTTTTATGTCAAGTATGTTATTATTATATTTTTTCCATGCGCTGTGAGATATACTACAGGTTTTCAATGATACATAGTTTCAAATTCCTTTTCCTTTGACGACCATCCTATGCTAGTCGGGCATTAACACAACGCATTTCGGAGAAATGTCCGCTGGTCCGGGGCGGGCCATCACATTTGGTACCAGAGCTCTAGGTTGCGTAGTTAACCAAGGGGAAGACACCAGGGAGAGAGAGTATACGTATATGAGAGTGCGTATTTGTGATATTTTGGTTTTCAAAAGCTATATATATACTATTAGTATGACTAAGGATGAAGTCGCACTGCACTGGCACCACTATGGAGATGGTCAATCGTTTTCTCTTAACAGACTGAACGATGAGCCGATATATGAGGAGTACGGGTTCACGGGCCAATAATAGGAATTATCCTAATATGAGGATGATCTTTACTACCTTCATGAGATAGATGCTTACGGATATTCAGGGGGTAGTTCCTAATGCTTCTTATGGTGGTAGTGCAGTAGTGCAGGCGCCTAGAGCCAATTTCATCAAGCTTAACAAGGATTATACTAGCCTTGGTGGGAAGTCGTTCCACAGAACGGAATCGGCTATGGAAGTTCAGGATTGGATTGATAGCTGTGAGCACATCCTTGAGGACTTGGGGATTAAGGATGCGATGAAGAGAAAGCTAGCATCCCGTCAACTGCAAGGACTGGCAGTGAATTGGTGGAATGCTACAAAGGCGGCTACTCCTGAAGATCAAGTTACTGGGAATCAGTTCAAGACTTGATTCAGTGATAAGTTTATCCCAGCTGCTCAGAAGTCAGAATTTTTTAGGAAGTTCTTGGAACTTAAACAAAATGGTAGGGCGGTCTCGGAGTATATCATTGAGTTCGATACTCTATCGAAATATGGATTATCCCTTATCGATACTGCCGAGAAGAAGAATGAGAAGTTCATAGCTGGCTTAGACCAGTACTTGGGGGAGAGGCTTATAAATCATATTGATGAGACTTTTGAATCGATTATTGGGAAAGAATTGAGATCAAAGAGCATTTATCCTAAGCCCAAGACTGAGGTCGTTGTTACGTCCGAAGAGGGGCCAAAGCCGCAGGCAAGGGGTGGAGGTAAGAATAACTCTCAAAATAAGAAGAAGTAGAGTCAGACCAAGGATGGTCAGAAAAAGAAAGATAAGAAAGATGTCGAGTGCTATAGCTGTGGCAAGAAGGGCCACTATGCCAAAGATTGTAGGGCCAAGCCAGCTGACAGGAAGTTCTTCAATTATGGCCAAGTGGGACATCTAAAGCATAAATGTCTGCAACCCCCTAAAGAGAAGCAGATTGTAAGAGCATATGCTATCAATGTTGTTCCTTCTTCGTCGAATGCCCCAACAGTGGGGGAGAAAGGAAAGAACATCGTTATTTAAGGTATGCTTTCTATTTATGATGTTTTCGTTCAAGTGTTGTTTGATATTTGGGCTTCCCATTCCTTCATATCTAATGACGTAGTAGATAGGTTGGAACTGGAGCCCGATATAGTTGATAGACCTTTAGTTTTGACGAACCCGATTGGTGGTTCGACTAGTCTTAGTATGATTTGTCGTAATGTGGTGTTATCGAGTCGTGGATGTATGTTTGCTTCTGATTGCTTTATTTTGGGCTTTACTGGGTTTGGCATTATTTTGTGAGTTGATTGGCTCCAAAGGTATGGGGTGGTGGTGGACTGTGAGGGGTCTTCGATGATCGTTAGACGGACGATGGGCGGAGGCTATTGTTTGGTAGCCTACCTAGTGATGGGGTGATGGCTAGTTTTCTAAATTCCCTCGACATCCCGCATGATGAGTTGTCAGATGTGCCTATTGCTGGCGACTATCCGAACATCTTTGGGGAAGTGACCGGACTTCCACCACACCAAGAGATCGAGTTTCGTATTGATTTAGTGAAAGATGCCAAACCTGTAGTGATGCCACTTCGTCGTATGGCGCCAAAAGAGCAGCGAGAGAATGGGGTACAATTAAACGATCTTTTGGAGAAGGGATTTACCAGAAGAAGTGTTTCCGAGTGGGGAGCACCATTTGTATTTGCTACTAAGGCAGATGGTTCCCTTCGATTGTGTGTGGACTATCGCGAGTTGAACAAGGTGACGAGGAAGAATATCTATCCTCTTCCGCGGATAGATGATTTGTTTAATCAGTTAAGTGGAGTGAGAGTGTTTTCCCAATTGGATCTCGCGACAGGATTTCATCAGCTCCGAGTGGTAGCTGAGAGTATTCTTAAAACGATATTTCGGACAACATCTGGATTTTATGAGCGGTTGGTCATGCCATTCAGGTTAACCAATGCACCCTCATATTTTGTTGATCTTATGAATAGAGTTTTCAGGGATCAGTTGAATAAGTTTATTCTTGTGTTCGTGGACGATACCTTGGTTTACTCGAGGACCGAGGAAGAACACAAGGAACATTTGAGGATAGTGATGGAGGTGTTGAGGAAACATCAATTGAAAGCAAAGTTTTCTAAGTTTCACTTTTGGAGAAGGGAAGTGAGATTCTTGGGCTATGTTGTTTCAGAGAATGGTATTGTCATGGACCCTGCAAAGGTAGCTATGGTACAAAATTGGTCTACGCCCAAGAATGCAACGAACGTAAGAAGTTTCTTGGGGTTAGCTGAATATTATCGCAAGTTTATGTAGGATTTCTCCAAAATAGCAGCACAGTGAAGCAAGAAGAATCAAACTTTCGTCTGGGACGATGGGTGTGAGAGTGCATTTAAGGGTCTAAAGGAGAAGTTGACATGTGCACCGGTGTTAGTCATTCCTAAGGGGAATGAAGAGATGACGGTATACACGGACGCCTATGGTACCGGACTAGGTGTTGTATTGATGCAAGGAGGTAGGGTTATAGCTTATGCTAGTTGGCAACTAAAACCGCATGAGAAAAGATATCCTACCCATGATTTGGAATTGGCAGCGATCGTGTTTGCATTGAAGATGTGGAGACACTATCTCTTAAGAGAAATATTTGAGTTATTTACCAATCATAAGTCGTTAAATTATCTTTTCTCTTAGAAGAATTTAAATCTCCATCAGCAGAGATGGTTGGAATTCTTGGCTTCCTATGATTTCGATATCGCATATGCACTAGGAAAGGTCACTGCAGTAGTTGATGCCTTAAGTAGGAGACATGCCAGTTTAGGGGCTATGTTTCTGGAATGGAAGCAACTGAAGTATATTGCGGGATATGATTTCACACCTAAGTGTGAATCAGATTCACAAATGTTAGGAAATTTGACGATCAGACCCACTTTGATTGAGCGGATTGGTTCCAGTCAAAGGGACGATCCTAACCTATTGGAAATCGTCTCCAAGTTAGATATGGGTATCGACGAGGAGATGAACAAGTATAGGCTTGATTAAGAAGGATGGCTTAGAAAGAATGGGAGACTAGTTGTACCCAATGTTAATCGATTGAGAGATAAATTGCTAAGAGAATGTCATCACTCAAACTGGCTACACATCCCCGTGGTAACATGATGTATCAAGACATGAAGCAGACCTACTACTGAGAAGGATGAAAAGCGACGTTGGGAAGTTTATATCCAAGTGCATGAATTGCCAGCTAGTCAAAGCCGAGCAAAAGAAGCCCAGTGGTTTGTTACAACCATTAGAAATTCCCAAATGGAAATGGGAACAAGTCTTGATGGATTTCATCAATGTTTTGCCAAGGATTAGATAGGGCCATGATAGTATTTGGGTGATTGTGGATTGATTGACCAAGAGTGCAAGGTTTATACTGGTCAAGTTAAATAGGATGGCAGCTAAGTTAGCGGAACTGCATATGAAGTGGGTAGTGAGATTTCATGGAGTACTTAAAAGTATTGTGAGTGACCGAGATCCGTTATTTACTAGTGGGTTTTGGAAGAGCTTACAAGAGGCTTTAGGGTCAGAATTTTATCTCAGTACCGCATACCATCCTCAAACTGATGGCCAAACAGAGAGGTTGAATCGTGTATTGAAGGATCTCTTAAGAGCTTAGATATTGGATTTTGGATGGTCATGGGATGACCATTTGCATCTAGTTGAGTTCGCATATAATAATAGTTATCAATCCAGTATTGGTATGGCTCCATTTGAAGCTTTGTACGAACAACTGTGCAACTCACCATTATGTTGGTTAGAAACTGGTGAGAAGTTTGTGCTTAGGCCAGACGTGAAAAGAGAAACTTCAGATAAGATCAAGGTCATTCAACAGCGGATGAAAGCTGCCCAAGATAGGCAGAAGAGTTATGCTAATAAATGGCGAAGTGACTTGAAATTCTCTGTTGGCGACTTGGTATTTATCAAGATTTCTCCGTTAAAGAGCGTGATTCGATTTGGTAGGAGAGGCAAGTTAGCACCAAGATTTGTTGGCCCATTCCAAATTCTCGACCAGGTTGGGTATTTAGCATATAAGGTTGAGTTACTTGACAGGATGGTTGGAGTCCACAATGTATTTCATGTTTCCCAAATAAGGAAGTTCATGCAGGACCCTGATATGGCTATTTCACCGGATCAGTTAGAAGATATTGAGGTAGAACCCAAGGCAGTTGGGAACCGAAGGCCGATTCGTATTGTCGAGCACGATACGAAGCAACTTCGAAGGAAGACGGTGAAACTGGTCAAGGTCCAGTTGGGTGATAACGAGAATGACTGTGCTTGGGAAACAAAGAAGAACATGAGGAAATCGCATCTAGAATTCTTTGTCTGGTGAGTTTTAATAGCAATATATAGTTATTCCCTTGTCAGTGAACCGCATGCTAGGATAGGCTTGTTGTGTTGTTTTGTATGTTTTATTGTTGTAAATGGTTGATAGGCATGCGGAATATCATTGTATGTTTTGGTTAAGGAATTTCGGGGGCGAAATTTCTTAAGGGGGGAAGAATGTAACGACCCGCATTCTACGTATCGGAGGATCGTAGAATATTTATTTCATTATTATACGAAGTTGTATGGTCATGTAACTTTGGGTAACGACTATTGGGGTCATTTCCCATGTTCACGATTTTTACCGATTTTTAAAATAACCATTTTGCCCCTAGTGAGTCTTGTTTTGCCTATAACTTTTGATTGGTAAGGAGTTTGACCTAAGACCACTTCCATTGGATTAGGATGATGGTTTACCTTTCCGTAAAGTGGTCGCATTGATCAAACGGACTTACTGTTTGGGAGATATGACTGAAATAAGGTTTGGAAGGTGAAAAACTGCTTAAGCAGGCTTAGTAGGGTAATTAGCAGATAGGCCCATTACCCATTTCGGGATTAGGGTTATGGGGAGGCTGAGATTAGTTAGGAAACGGTCTCATTTCATTTTCTAAGCCACCTAAAACATTTCCTAAATCCTAGCCATTGCCTCCACCTTCTAAATCCACCCTTAATCACTTTGTAATCGCTATTTAAGCAAATCTACGTCAAATCAAGGGAAATTAGCACCAAATCAAAGTTGGAGCTGCTGCTATGTATTGGAATTCGTGCCATAATAGTAGAGTTTCAGATCTAAGGTTTTATTTGTGGCTACAGTGAGTGATTAGCATGTTTTTGTACTAATTACGGCTAATTAGATATGATTACTGATAATTAGCAAAATTATGCACGTTAAAATTCTAAAAAAATATTTAGAAATTCCGAAATGTCATTTTATGCCTCTGCTAGAAATTTGGGTTAATATGGATATATTTGCTAATCCTATCATTAGATATGGTTAAACATGGGTTTTAGGTGTGTATGATCCATATTAACATGATTATTCATCGTTTTGGAGTCTATGGTTGATTATACATGTTGCTATTACAGTTTGGAATGTTTCGTGATTGCCTAGAACTGTTAGATTAGTCGAAAATGCCATCGTGTGGCGTAAACATTTGCTGGAAAGAGTTCAGGAAGTTGTGCAGGGACCCATTCGTGAGCCCCCCCCCCCACTCGTGAGGCATGTGTCACGAGACGCCCCAATCGTGAAGCACCCCCTCCCCACGAACCGGAATGATGAGCCACGAACCAGCATGAGCCAAACCACCTTTGAGCCAAGGCGCCACGAGCAGAGGACCAGGTCACGAACTGTTCCAGCACCACCATCACGAACCGGCACCACAAGTAGGAAGACTCATGAACCGGGTGCTCATCACGAGTGGACCCCATTACCAGGAGACCACAAGCTGATGGCCAGGGAAGAATCACGAACTGGTCTTTGAGCCTGGTCAGTGATCGAACTGAATGCGAACTATAACCATAGGAGACCAAAACCCAAGATGCAAAGATAGTCCAAATGAGAAGTTGTGACTCTGGATCCAGACGGGAACCCACGAGTTAACTTCATGATTGGATTTTGCTACGGGACATGTGAAAAGGGGTTATCGATATCTATAGCTTTGGTTCTCCACTGAGAGATGGATGGTAGGCTATGGATCAGTGTAGTGGAGTCGCCAGGACTCCAAAAGGCAAAGTTATCGTAGCAAGGCTATGAACCAACGCAATGGAGTCGTCAGGACTCCAAAGGGACAAAGTGGACATAGCAAAGGATTAGTGGTGGTTGTGGATCGGTGCAATGGAGTCATTATGATACCCAAGGACAAAGTGATCGCAGCAAAGTATTAGGTGACCAAAGTGGTGGATATTGCATGCTTTACGCACTGAGCGAGAGACGTGAGAATGGTTGTTATGTTTGATGTTTACTATCACCATGTCATGCACACTCCCATATTATTTTTACACTTTATGTTAGTGTTACCTTAGAGTACTATACATCTTGTTGTGCTAACTCTTTGATTGCAGGTCCAGGTTCAGGTATGATTTCTTTATACCTGCTATTGTTTTGTTTTGCTGCTATCGCTCATACCATACATTTGTCTGACCCAGAGTTTTATGTCTTTTCTTATTACTCTGGGTGCTCCTAAACAAGCAGACTAGAGAAAGGTTATGTGGTTATGGATGGGTAGCTGTCCAGAGACGAGCAGGAGGCTTCCACGTACTATTTACATATATTCTCCCTGTTCTATTGCTGGTCACTACTTTGGGCATTAGTAGTGTACCTTTCCTTTTTCTTTAGAGACAGTATTTTGAAACTGTAATAATGATGGTTTGGATCATAAGCTGTATTTTGGAATCTGTTGTTATAATGGTTTAGTTTTCAGCATATGCTCTATCTCGCCTGTTTTATGTCAAGTATGTTATTATTATATTTTGTTCCATGTGCTATGAGATATACTACAGGTTTTCAATGATACAAAGATTCAAATTCCTTTTCCTTTGTCGACCGTCCCGTGCTAGTCGGGCATTAGCACAACGCATTTCGGAGAAATGTCGGCTGGTATGGGGCGGGCCGCCACATTATCCAATTCCAAATTTCATTTTATACATATGACAAGAAACAAAAAAAATAAATGTAATAGCTAAATGGTTATTGGGTATTGTGCGGAGTATTTAAAATACATGAAAAAGAGTGTTATGACAATACACGATAGAATTAAAAAAAACTCGTGATTAATGTGGAGGGGAAGATCTGGTTATGAAATAGTTCAAGGAAGAGTCATTTCATTTCCCCCAAGGATAAATGTAACAAGATACTAGAAAATCCATCAAAAAAGTCTTTCTTGTATACTGGCTTTCTCGTTAAATGAAGAAGGATTTTTTGGAAATCATCAGCGTTTTTTTTCATTAAGAAAGGTGTGGGATGCACCATGTCTCTCGGGGAAGCACTCTTTCAGATCGATGTACTGTAATATACATGACAAGTTTTGGGTTTCTTTTCTTTTACTTATTTTTGATGATTGGCTTAGATCGGCCAGGAACGACCACAACATAGTATTTGGGTGTTGGAGGTATAGGGAGGTAGTCACAAGATCCTACTTTCGCATCCTACAATTATATTAGAGCATTGTTTTTCAAAGTGTTTATAGTTTTGACTTTTGGAAAGTTTAAATGGATTACTACATTATTAGTATGCTTGTTAATCCATTCATTGAAGAAAAACTACCACATGAACCCTATTTCTAATGACAATAAATACACCTATTAATCATATAGAATGGAGATATATTTACAGTCAAATAGTATACTTGTATTAAATGTATCAAATGAGTACACTTAACTCGAGGCTAAATTTGCAAAATGGAAACTTGAACAAAAAGCACTTGCGCAAAGTAATTCTAAAGTCATGAATATATTTTTTCTATTCATTAGATGATAATGATTTTAATAGAGTCTCCGTTTATGAGTCTGCGTATGAAATTTGGAAAATACTATGAGTTACACATGATGGCACCATCAAATAGATCAAAATTTCTATATTAACAAATTAGTTTCAATTATTTAAAATGAATCTATTTCTGATATGTATTCTAGATATAAAGAGGCATTCATCAATTCTAGTGGGTAAAAGAATACTCTAAGGAGGATCAAGTTAGAAAAATCCTCAATTCACTTACTCCTAAGTGAGATCAAAAGACTTTGCATTAAAGAAGCTAATGATATTAGCACTCTAAAAATTAAAGAGTTAAATGGTAACTTAATGCCATATGAAGCACCAATGTTAGGTAAGAGAGAAAGCAAGGCGGTTGAAAAGAAATCCAGAAATCCACCACCTTCACTGTTGCAATGCAAGATATGAATTTTGATAAGGAAGAAATTACTTTTATAAATAGAAATTTAGAAAATTTATGAAATAAAGATAAATGAATGATCACCAGAAAAATGATTAAAAGGGACCTCCAAGAATAGACATGTCGTTAGATGCTTTTTGTAACAACCCGAAATTTTTGAACCAATTAAAAAATTTATTTTAGCAATTTTAATATATTTGAATATTTAAAATGATTTATTTTAAATAATAATGAATATAAATTTATTTAAATCGAAGTTAGAATAAATTTATTTTAATTATAAAACGAGCCTGAAATGGCACGGTAGTTTGAAAATTCGATTTCAAATTTCAATTGAATATATAGAATTCAAAATAAATTAGATTTCAGTGAAACAAGAAATATTTGAATATGTTTAGCTATATCTTTCTAACGAATGTAAGAAACTGATATTTCATAATATAAATTGAATGTTATGTCCAGTTTAAAATTCAGAATAATTGCTATGGAATTTATATATATTTTATATAATATATAGCCCTTAAAAATAGCCATTTTGTAAACGACCTCTGTTTTCGACGAAACCACTTTTGTTGGATTCGGAATATCAAAATATTGCCAGGTTTAAAATTCCATAATTTTTGGAATTAATATGTGAGCGTGGTGAATTTAAATGCGTTTGGTAATTTCAGTTTGAATTTAATCGACTGGAAAACGACCGTTTTTCAAACAGTCTCCAAACTCAAGGAAATTAGTTTCATTAGGGAAGTATCGTCAAAACATAGCTAGATATATTTTTCTGGAACTTTTGGAGTCAGTATGTGGCCCCTGTAAATTAAAATGTACGTTGAAATCAATTTTGAACGTTATATTAATATATATTTTAATTTTAACGAGAACTGATCAAAACAGTCGAATTGGCTTACGAAACATATCGCATTACGTTCGGAATGGGGATATTTGGCTAGGGCGACATTCGTTGGGCTTGATTTGGAGTTCGTATGGATAAGCATGTATTTTTGAAACTAAAAGAATTGAATATAATAAAATATTATTGTATAAATGCCCTCTATTCCCAATAAAAACCCTAATTCGTTTTCCTGTGCCACTATTCTCTAAATCCACGGCCAAAAAAATCCAGAATCAAATCGATAATCTCTCCTAATCTAAGAAGAATCATTTGAAACGAAAATGCTAGAGCTTCTTCATCTCTTCAATTTAGTACGGTCGTGATCTATTCTAGTTTGCTATTTCGCAAGAAATTGGGCTTCAACCCCATCAACTTCATGGAAGCTTTTCGCGTAGGTGTGGGGTGCGAGTCGGCCGGAGCTACCTGCGGTGGTAGGTGGTGCGGAGGATCGTCGATGGCCAGTTGTGGATGGTGGTCTGACATTGGCGTGTGAGGAGCGCGGGGGTTTGAAGGATCGGAGCAAGTTACGGGTTAACTACACGGTGAAGAAAGGTTAACAGAGGGTTATAGTATAAAAACGTGATTAAGGTATTTAATTAAAATTTTAATTATGTTATTAATGCTATTAATGTAATTAAAATTGAAATGGCAATATCTTTTGCAAATTGAATCAGAAATTCGCAAAACCAGGTGTGTTGGAATCGCAGAGTGGAGAGCTTCGCAATAGAAAAGACCGGAACAAAAAACGGAGCTAGTAGGGAAATTTATGATTAAATTAAATAATCGGTTTAATTTAATTAGAACAATCGTTATATAATGATTTCAAAAACCAATCAAAGTGAGAACTTCTCACTAAAATTCTTATACAGTTAATTATTTTATAACTGCATATATGAACTACCAGCATTGATTTTAATCTGTTTAATTTGTACAATGTAGATTAGATCACCTCCCTGTAGTCCACAAACTATGGATGATTTAATTGATTGTACTGTTGTGATTATGATGTGAAATGAGTAAAAAATAAAAATAAAATATGTATATGCGTTGTGAAATTACATATATGCGTTATGAAAATTTTATATATACGCGTTGTGAAATTATATATATGCGTTGTGAAAATTATATATATACGCGTTGTGAAAATTAAATATGTATGCATTGTGAAAATTATATATACATATGCGTTGTATAAAATTATATATGCTATATATAAAATAGTCATGTTATGGAAATATTATTAGTTCAGCAAAAAAATTTATCGTATATATTCAGTATATACACTTGCAATGTAATGGAATATTTAATTTTGATTTAAAATTGAAATGGAAGTTGGAATCGTTTTTAAAACGAATTTATAAACGATTTACAAAATATGATTTAAATGGAAATCGATGAAATATATATAATATATTTATTGTATATATTTAATGGCCTGAATAGAACGCGCCGCCCCGCGACCGTTCGAGAATTTCGACCACTGACTCGAATTGACATTACGGGAGATCCGACCGTCGAATTCTCCTATAACCAGAACAGTTGGGTTCGTATCGAAAAGAGCTTTCCAATGAATATACGAGATTTGAAAGCTAACCGTTGGATTTGGAATTATGTCCAAATCAAATTTGGAAAACATCGCTATGGATGCAGTTCGGTGGCCGTTATTGGAAACCGGCTGTTGGGCCTTGATAAAATTATTAAAAATATTAATAATTTGTGTAAAATCATATTAAATGATTAGGAAAGAATTTGGATGAAAAATTCCATGTTCGTAAAGATAAAAATATATTTTTATCAAATTTAACTAGTTATTAACTAGGAAGATAATCCAAGTAAATAAATAAATAAATTGGATTTGTGAATGGTTTTAATCTAATCAGAATTTTCCAATGAATGAATTGGAATGGATTTGAATTGAAATCATCTTCGGGATGTTTCGATATTGGATTCCGTGACTATACGGATATTGTGGGGGAATTTGGAAGATAGATATATATCGTTATTCCCCATATGATATGTGTTGGTTTCAGAATTTGATATTGAATGTAAGCCGATATAATTTCTGTTTGGAGCCTTATATTTAATATCAAAGTGGATTTTGGTTTTGTCTTGAATTGTGTATTTAGTAGCACTGTTCTTATACCCAATGTGAAAAGAATAAATCTTTTAATTAAGATTATTAGAGTTTCCAGTTACATTTAGTAGTTGGAATAAAATGGAATGTGAATTGGGTTTATTGTGGACTGTGTTTTTAACGACATTCATTATTTAACCCGATTAACAGTGAAATGTGATTTGGAATATATATACCTTTTATTAAGATTTAATGGAAAATTTCCAATGTAAATCTTTCCAATTTAATATATTAAATTGTAATTGAATGGAATTCGATTCGATAATAATCGAGATGAGCTTCTGTGAATGAAGACCGTTACTATTAATGGAATTTAAGAGGCTATGTCGTTGTTCCATTTATAGCATTGATTTGATACGGAAATTTATATCGATTATATACTGTTATGATTTCCGTGTAGATTCCATTTATATGGAAGACCAATTAGGGTTTATCTTTAATTAGACTTTGAGAATATATTAATTCACCAAAACATGATATGTGATATAAACCAAATATACTTGGTTGTTGATATGGATTGTGGTTGATTGATTATTTGGATTGTGCTCGACCAGTTTATAAGCAAATTTGCTTTTACACTTAGCATCAGGTTGGGTAGAAATATTTGTATACTAACATCTGGTGAAACACTTCACGATTTGACTATGAGATGTTTAGCGATGTTGTTGAGTTCATTTCAAATTTAATGAATGATTTTGAAATGATATTTTTCTTAAGTGAAAAGAAATGTATTCCCAATTTTGGACAGGGAATGTTTTATAAAAATGTTTTATAAAACAGAAAGGATTTCAAGGCCTAAACCCGATGTTGTCGAGATGATTTCGAAATGTATTATGTGTTTGAAATTGTAGTTCAACGCATAACCGATTAGTTGCTTTCGATGATATATCTGTTTGGTGGCGGAGAATTTATTCTCTTACTTAACACCCATCTTTGAGATATACGAGCTCAAAGGTTATGTGATTAATAGTGACTGATCATATGTGTGAATTGCTAATGTAAAGTACTATATTTTGAAAAGTACTTGTGATTATTATGTTGTGAAATAATTTTCCCTACTTCAGGATATGAAATGATTTGGTATATGGCTAAAGATTTGAGTAACCCGGACTGCTAAAAGTATGGGTGTTATAGCCTTAAATGGCTTTGGGCGGTATATGCTTCCATGTGTGGGAGGTGCATCGTCAGTGTAGCCTGCTCCATCATGGGAGTTGCACATTTATATCGAGTTGCTTAGGTGTGTGCCCTTTGCCTTGTCAAAGGGAGCCCGATATTTGATTGAATACTTGTTTGTATGCATTGTTATGTTTTGGAATTTTATATTTCCAAGTGATTTGGTTTGAGATCCCGAAGTGAAATCTACTTTGAAATAAAAGCTAGATATGTTTTTCAAAATGATTGAAATAAGAAATCGGGAAATAAAGTCTAAAGGAATAATTTCTGTAAATTGAATTGGATTTCGAAAAATCTAAATCTGGGATTAAGCCTAAACGGGTAGATTGGAAAATTGCATGTTGTATGATGTATTGTAGATCCATATATCTATTATTGGTTATTGTTTATGCATTGGTATTCATGGGGGTGAACCCGTTCCGCGACATGCAGTGTGGTCTCGTGATTTACCTTATTTTAAAGTAAAGTTTAATAACTGTTTTGAGTTCTCACGCTAGTCCCATGACTGACTCGGAGTTTATTGTTTCTACCTAAACTCTGGGTGCCTATATTTTCCACACGGGCAGCTAGTAGTTTTGGTTTTCGCAGATATTTCTTTTCACAGGATCCTGGATTACAGCTGGAGCTATATTCGGAAAGCATTGTATCCGTATATCTCTTTCAGTTGTATCAGTTGTTATTTTCCGCTACACATTGTATTTATACATTTTATTTCTACTGCTATGTATTTTAAATCTCTGATATTTTCTATGTAATATTTATTCATACTTTGATATATTCTTATACTATGATGTAATTGTTGTAATTGAATGAAATGTTCTTTTGTTCGTGTTTTGATTTGTCATGTTCTCAATTCAATCCGAGCTTTCCCGTAAGGGCGGGTTTGGGTCGTCTCATCGTGGTATCGGAGCTTTGGTTTACAGATCTCAAGAACAAGACACATTAGAACCAAACGAAAGAATTCATCAGAGATTGGATTAGTAATATCCAATAAGAATGACTCATTAGAGATGGGATCAGTAGTATCCTAGAATGAGGTTCAAAGAGTGTTATTTATAAAATAAAAATGAAAAAAAACTTTGTTTTGAAATTTTTATATCTTATTATTCGTATTTGAATATTTATTTTAGGCTGAACTTGGACAATCGAGTGTATGGAGATTTTGCATATACGCCTAGCTAGCGTGTATTCGAAGTCTCAAATATACTGGATAGATATAGAATCACACTCTAGTCACCCGTGGATAATTCTGGTGATGTGGCCACATCATCAGTATTTATGCTCGAGTTTCGAAAGTGGGATATCTATATGATTCCAATTGGCTGGTGTGAGAACCAAAATTTAGATAGGGTTATTGTTGTGATTTGGCACCAAAAAGATTATTTTTGAAAATATATTAAAGTTATGCATTTGAAAATTAATTAACTAATTGATTGTTGGTTGTGTTGTTTTATTATTAGTTTAACTAATAAAATTATTGAACCAATATGTAAATAAAAGGTAAATAATAACCAAATTGAATCAAATATTGAACTAAATTGAAAATTGATTGGAATAGCATATTTGTACATGTATATATAATGAACAGGTCATAACATGGAAGCTAAGAAGAGGAATAAAATTGTATGTCCGACAAATAGGTACATGTTTATTGTACTTCTTGGGGTTTGATGATTTTATGAGCCGACTGGCTAGCCGCTTGGCTTTTTCTTTTTCTTTTTCTTTTGGATTGATGGGGGCCCTGTGAGGCAAGTTGTGGTTTTACCGATAGGGTTGTACAAAGGAGATTATGCTGAATTTTTTTGAAAATTTAGCGTGTTAGCCAAATTTTTGAGAAATCAGAAAATTCTTAGAAACTAAAAAGTTAAAGAACGAAAGCCATAATGAAAGTTGTGTTGGTTAGTTAAACAATTTTTAGCTCCATTCCTTTTTGAGGACGAAAAGATTTTATGTGCAGGAGATTGTAACAACCCGGAATTTCTAAACCAATTCAATTTTTTTATTTTAGCAATTTTAATGGATTTTGAATATTTAAAATGATTTTTTTAAATAATAATGATAATCAATATATTTAAATCGAAGTTAGAATGTATAAATTTATTTTAACTACAAAATGAGCCTAAAATGGCACGGTAGTTTGAAAATTCGATTTCAAATTTCAATTGAATATATAGAATTCAAAATAAATCAGATTTCAGTGAAACAAGAAATATTTGAATCTGTTTAGCTATATCTTTCTAATGAATGTAAGAAATTGATATTTCATAATATAAATTGAAAGTTATATTCAGTTTAAAATTCAAAATGGCCGCTATGGAATTTATATATATTTTATATAATATATAGCCCTTAAATATAGCCATTTTGCAAACAACCTCCATTTTCGATGAAACCACTTTTGTTGGATCCGAAATGTCAAATTATTGCTAGGTTTAAAATTCCATATTTTTTGGAATTAATATGTGAGCGTGGTGAATTTAAACGTATTTAGTAATTTCAGTTTGAAATTAATCGATTGGAAAATGACCGTTTTTAAACGGTCTCCAAATTCGACGAAATAAGTTTTGTTAGGACCGTATCGTCAAAACATAGCCAAATTTATTTTTCTAGAACTTTTGGAGTCAGTTTGTGGCCCTGGTAAATTAAAATATACGTTGAAATCAATTTTGAACGATATATTATTTTATATTTTAATTTTAACGAAAACTAATCAAAATTGTCGAATTGGCTTACGATATATATCCTATTTTGTTCGGAATGGGGGTATTTGGCTAGGGGCGACATTCGTTGGGCTTTATTTGGAGTTCATATGGATAAGCATGTATTTTTGAAATTAAAAGAATTGAATATAATAAAATATTATTATATAAATACCCTCCATTCCCAGTAAAACCCTAATTCATTTGCCTGCGCTGCTATTTTCCAAATCCATGGCCAAAAAACTCCAGAATCAAATCGATAATCTCTCCTAATTTAAGAAGAATCATTTGAAAATTATAAGACAAAAATGAAAGATCTTCTTCAACTCTTTGATTTTGTACGGTCGTGATCTATTCTCGTTTGCTATTTCATACGAAATTGGGCTTCAACCCCGTCAACTTTGTGGTAGTTTTTCGCGTAGGTGGGGGGTGCGAGTTTGTCGGTGCTGCCGGCGGTGGAAGGTGGTGTGGAGGATAATCGATGGCCGGCTGTGGATGATGATCTGACGTTGGTGTGTGAGGAGCGTGAGGGTTTGAAGGATCGGAGCAAGTTACAGGTTAAGTAAACGGTGAAGAAAGGTTAACAGGGGGTTACGGTATAAAAACGTGATTAAGGTTTTTATTAAAATTTTAATTATATTATTAATGTTACTAAGGTAATTAATATTGAAACGACAATATCTTTTGCAAATTGAATCCGAAATTCGTAAAACCGGGTGAGTTGGAATCCCATAGAGGAGAGTTTCGCAATGGAAAAGACCAGAACAAAAACGGAGCTAGTGGGGAAATTTCTGATTAAATTAGATGATCGGTTTAATTTAATTAGAACAATCGTTATATAACGATTTCAGAAACCAATCAAAGTGAGAACTTCTCACTAAAATTCTTGTACAGTTAATTATTGTATAACTGTATATATGAACTGACAGTATTAGTTTTTAATCAGTTTAATTATCATAAATATTGTACGATGTAGTTTAGATTACCTCCCTGTCGTCCACAAACCATGGACGATTAAATTTATTGTATTATATTGTGATCGTGATGTGAAATGGTGTAAAAAATAAAAATAATATATATATATATATATACATATATATGCGTTGTGAAATTATATATATATATATGCATTGTGAAAATTATATATATACGCGTTGTAAAATTATGTATATATGCGTTGTGAGAATTATATATACGCATTGTGAAAATTGAATATATACGGTTGTGAAAATTATATATACATATGAATTGTATAAAATTATATATGCTATACAAAAAATATTCATGTTATGAAAATATTATTAGTTCGATAAAAATATAATTTTTATCGTATATATTCAGTATATAGAAATGTAATGTAATGGAATATTGCATTTTGATATAAAATTGAAATGGAAGTCGAAATCGTTTTTAAAACGAATTTATAAACAATTTATAAAATACAATTTAAATGGAAATCGAGGAAATATATATAATATATTTATATATATTATATATATTTAATGGCTTGAATAGAACGCGCTGCGCCGTGACCGTTCGCGAATTTCGACCATTGACTCGAATTGACATTACGGGAGATCCGACCGTCAGATTATCCTAAAACCGGAACCGTTGGTTTTGTATCGAAAAGAGTTTTCCAATGAATATAAGAGATTTGAAATCTAACGATTGGATTTGGAATTATTTCCAAATCAAATTTTGAAAAGGTCGCTATCGTTGCAGTTCGCTGGCCGTTATTGGAAACCGACTATACGGGGCTTGATAAAATTGTTTAAAATATTAATAATTTGTGTAAAATCATAATAAATGATTTGAAGAGAAATTGGATAAAAAATTCCATGTTTGTAAAGATAAAATATATTTTTATCAAAATGAACTAGTTATTAACTAGGAAGATAATCCAATGTAAATAAATAAATTGGATTGTGAATGGTTTTAATCTAATCAGAATTTTCCATTGTATGAATTGGAATGGATTTGAATAGAAATCATCTTCTTGATATTTCGATATTGCATTCTGTGACTATACGGTTATTGTAGAGGAATTTGGAAGATAGATATATATCGTTATTCCCCATACGATATGTGTTGGTTTCAGAATTTGATATTAAATGTAAGCCGATATAAATTCTGTTTAGAGCCTTATATTTAATATCAAAGTGGATTTTGGGTTTGTCGCGAATGGTGTCTTTAGTAACACTGTTATTAAACCCCGTGTGAAAAGAATAAATCTTTTAATTTAGATTATTAGATTTTCCAGTTACATTTAGTAATTGGAATAAAATGGAATGTGAATTGGGTTTATTATGAACTGTTTTTTTAACAACATTCGTTCTTTAACCCGATCAACAGTGAAATGTGATTTAGAATATATAAATCTTTTATTAAGATGTAATGGAAATTTTATAAAGTAAAGTTTTTTTATTTAATATATTAAATTGGAATTCGATTCGGTAATAATCGAGATGAGCTTCTATGAATGAAGACCGTTACTGTTTATGGAATTTAAGAGGCATTGTCGTTATTCCACTTGCAGGATTGATTCAATACGAAAATCTATGTCGATTATATACTGTTATGATTTCCGTGTAGATTCCATTTTTATGGAGGAAGAATTTGGGTTTATCTTTAATTAGATTTGGAGAATATATTAATTCACCAAAACATGAGATGTGATATAAACCAAATATACTTGGTTGTTGATATGGATTGTGGTTGGTTGATTGTTTGGATTGTGCTCGACCAGTTTATCAGAAAATATGCTTTTACATTTAGCATTGGGTTGGGTAGAGATATTTGTATACTAACATCTAGTGAAGCACTTCACGATTTGACTATGAGATGTTTAGCGATGTTGTTGAGTTCATTTCAAATTTAATGAATGATTTTGAAATGATATTTTTCTTAAGTGAAAAGAAATGTATTCCCAATTTTGGACAGGGAATGTTTTATAAAAATGTTTTATAAAACAGAAAGGATTTCGAGGCCTAAACCCGATGTTGTCGAGAAGATTTCGAAATGTATTATGTGTTTGACATTGTAGTTCAACGCATAACCGATTAGTTGCTATCAATGATATATCTGTTTGGTGGCGGAGAATTTATTCTCTTACCTAACACCCTTATTTGGGACATACAAGCTCAAAGGTTATGTGAATAATAGTGACTGATCATATGTGTGAATTGCTAATGTAAAGTACTATATTTTGGAAAGTACTTGTGATTATTATGTTGTGAAATAATTTTCCCTGCTTGGGATATGTGTAACACCCCACGTCCATTAATGTCACTCACAAAGGGAGTGCATTAACTTCCATGGAGCATTTTTAGTGTGTATAGAACAGAAACTTAACAACAAGACAGATATAAAGCAGTACTTGAAAATTTAAAATAACTTTTATTGCAGTGGAGAAATAGTTTGATTACAACAACTTCAAAGACCAATGACTAGAGTCATGTACATAATATCCATCTTGACAAAATGAGAGTACATAAAATTAAAAGGCATAACCCCAACAAAAGTAGCCATAAAGAGATGAGTTGAACTTTACTTTCAGCAATTCAAGCACTTCAAAAAGAGAGAAAGAGATAAAACGATCCAAATCAAGCTCCGCAAGCACTAGTTCCACCCTGAGAACTTGGGGGGAAAAGGAAGAAAAGAGGCAAAAACAAAGGGGGTCAGACATAAAGTCTGGCGAGTACAATAATTTTAACAATATAATTATTAAAGTAACTGGGATAAGGCATAAGCTGGTAAAACAAGGAATGACTGTGAAACAAGTGGGTATGACAAAGCAATCAAGAGGAATAAGATAACGTTAATTGTGCCTCCAACACTATAGGATAATTACCATACTGCACCAACACTAGTCACCCTAGAAGTTGATCCCGCCTACTTAACATAACTGATAATAATAATGGTAGTTTCGTGTACCACTAGCTGTTGTCATAGGTGTCGCCTGCTCCTATCTCCACTAGTGGTGCCCACTACCCTCCCCATTCTAATTACAATATTTATAATATTGTAGTTTACCCCTAGCTGCTGTCATAGGTGTCGCCTGCTCCTATCTCCAATAGTCGTACCCACTGCCTTCCCCATTCGATCGGCCCCCTAACTCGTAGATACCCATGTTGGTCCCACAGTGGGGTGTATCACTCCCCAAAGTGGAAACCCGATACAACTCAAGGATGCACGGCTTACACCTACACGATGAACCAATGTCTTACCTACCAGCCCAGGCCCACGCACGCACATGACCCCGTTGGACTTGCGTTGCCATCGCTAACCTGTTTTGACCTCTTACAATCAAACCCAGTAAGCGTGCCCCGTCCTAGACTTGGGTCGAGCTCAAAAAGATACTAAATGGGTTACTGGTTTGAAAAGGGCCCCTCATGCCTGACACAAGCTTTCCACCTATGCTTGGCCCCCACTAAGGTTTCCCACTTAACACCATTCTTATTCATGTCTTCCTACATGTTTCCTTTTAGTTAAGTGATTCTAATCGTATTTCACAAGCCACCCAAGGCACCCACTTAACCCCTATGTACCACTTACATGTTTATCTTGGTTAAGTGTTTCTAATTGTATTTCACAAGCCGCCCAAGGCACCCACTTAACCCCCATGTCCCACTTACATGTTTATCTTGGTTAAGTGTTTCTAATCGTATTTCACAAGCCACCCAAGGCACCCACTTAACCCCCATGTCCTACATACATGTTTATCTTGGTTAAGTGTTACTTAGTTTATTACTACCGTGACCTTGTAGGACCTCTCACATTAGGCCACCCTTTGTGGTTGCTGGATTTGTCGGGCGGGTCCGGGCAGTCTTACACCACAAACGGCCTAACCTCGTACCCATACAATTGTCACGCATTTAATTAGGGCCTATGACATCTCACATTGGACTATCATTTGTGGTTGCTGGATTTGCCGGGTGGGTCCGGTCAGTCTTACACCACGAATGAGTCCAACCTCGTGTCATAGGCATTGATTATTACATATAAGCTTTTTACCCCCAATTTGAATTAATGTCCCTATTCAAATTTGTAAATAATTCCCAAATTTATTTATGTCCATAATTGTCACCTAAATTATGTCCATAAATGCCAGGTATTCAAATTATACCAATTAATGTCTCTAATTAAATATATGCCTTTTAAGGCCATTTATGCCAATTCACAATATTAATATTAATATTTAAATGTTATTCCCTAATCTACGTCCATAATTGTCACTTAAATATTGGTCATGATTTCTATGCACATTAATTATGCTAATTAATGTCTAAATTTTAATTATATGCCTTTAAAGCAATATACACTAATCTCGTTATGTCAATTATTAATATTTACCCAATCCCCACGTACGTGTAATTTATGGAATATATTAGGCTCGCCAAATAGCCTAATTTATAAAAACATCACAATTTGCACAATACGTAAAAATAGATCTAAATATCACAACTTGCATACAACATAAAAATAGATATAAAAAGATAAACTTGCATGATTGGCATAATTTGCATAATCCATAACTTACATATATAAAACAATAAACTAGCATGGACTAATTTATGCACAAGGTGATTTGCATATATCTATATGCATAAAGGTGAGCTTGCATAGTGTATAGGCATATAAACCACAACCTAACATAAACTATGTATTATAATGGATCTAAACATAGATTTAATCATGTAAGTGTGAGCTTGTATGTATGGATTTGGGTTTTTACCTAACTTTCATATAAATCTCATACAAACTAGCATATGATTCTCATACAAAACTAGCATGGGAAAAAGGGCATAAACTTTACATAACTATGTACTACTATAGATCTAAAATATAGATCTAAACAATAGGATGTGAACTTGCATGTAGATCTAAAAGATATGAACTTGCATAAGGATCTAAACATGTAGATTAAGGTCACATAAACTAGCACATGTATATACATGACTCGCATATGTTTTAACATCCCAAACTTGTATAAGTTTCATGTAAGAACATGTAATTCAACTTCCCAAACTTGTATAGGATTCACATTTGAATTAGCATATAATTCACCATCACAAACTTGCATAAGATTCGCATAAGAACTTGCATAAGATTAACATAACAACTAGCATATAACTCAACATCACATGATTCAAAGTCATATTCTCATAATCCAATTATAACTTATCACAATTAAATTAACTAATTATTTTGTGAAAGCTATTATACTCACGAACTCAAAGAAAGTCTTGAGTTCTAGAATTTGTGTTCTTAAATTGATTTACTACCCTTGATGTAGACAATTTTGTTGTTAAGATTTAAGCTTGAGTTGAATTGATTCGTTGTTTTGCTTCTAGTTTGACGGCGGCTACTCTAGGTTGCGTACTGACAACATGACGGCCATGGATTTAATTTTGGTTAGGTTTAGAGATTAAGTCTATACATGTTTTTATAGAGTAATTAGATTAATATAGGCCATTGGATCTCGCAGAAGCCATCACCACCGTCAGGACTAGATAGAGTTATCCTATTGACTCAACAACAGGTCGGAATCACTCAGCAAATGTATAAATAAACTTCTATTTGTACTAAATATTCATCTTTTACTGATTTACATATTTATGTTTTATATGTAAATCATTCACAATTAAATTATAACATTAAGCATGTTCCTAATAAATGGTATACCAATTATACTGTTTCATACCAATTACCCAAATTCACCAAAACTAGTCATGTTCCTATTTCTCAAGTTATGCCCAAAACTAGATTTATATGCTAAATTTCATACTTTGTTGTTTATGCCAATTTTAAGTTTAATATGTCAAATTACATATTCCATAATTCATGTCAAATTACTCCAAATTATAACTTAACAATAATGTCATGATACATGTTCCCAAATTATGCCTACTTAATATATATATATATATATATATATATATATATATATATATAATTAATGACAAATTAACACTCATCTACAAATTAATTTCAATCTATTCATGTTTACATTAACTGCCCATATATATATTTATATACACACACACACCCCTATTCATAAATTCTAATATTGACAAATAATGCAAATTGATTGCTTACCCAAAAAAAAAAGGAAATCGAGTATATAATTTAATTCCCCTTTTTTCTACTTTCCTTGCAACATGCAAAATAAATGCATAATGAAGTTACCTACATACATACATATCTATTTATGCATAGATCTTTCCCTCCAAATAAATTGACTGTATTATCTTCTTAATTATATATATATTCAATATATATATTTAATTTTCTTTTTATCTATCTTCCCAATTAAACATTTTCACACTAAACTACTTTTTGAACCGCGTTCACACTAAGCCGCTTTTTAGCCATTCCCCTAAAACAAAAATATGGCATTGGCGGGAATCGAACTTTGTACCTCTTGTATGCAAGTCACATGTTCTAACCAAACGAGCTGCTAAGTATTTTGCTTAAAATCCTAAGAACAATGCTAAACATTATTCTTTCCTCATTCCTTTTTTTCCATGTTTTGTTGCAATATTTAATTTAAGGATATCTTTTTCATACGGAGTCCAATTAACGTAAACTCATACTCTATCTCAAGCAGAGTTCCGAGACAAACGCAACGGCGCAACCCGTTTCACCTAATTCTTTTTCTAAAAATTAATTATACCTTGATTTGTTATTTTTATGCTCATAAAAAATACGGGGTGTTACATTCTCCTCTCCTTAAAGGATTTCATCCCCGAAATCTTCAAGTTAGGAAGAATGTGTCCTACCATCCAATCATCCATCTACTCAACCATCTAGCACAGGCATCCATTGTCCTTAAGAGACTTCTAATGCTTTCATGTTTATATGCATAGTGTGTGTACATGTCCTTATCCAATGCAATAATTAGGCGGTCTACTGATTCAGTTGACCACCTTAATGCGAACCATGATAGTGCCATGCGTCCATTATGTATGCAAAAGATTCCTAATGGTACATATTATTTCTACATGCGTGCACAACCATTCATCCGAATGCAGCATCCATATGATAAAACAACCATGATACATCCATTAATTTAAATATGTACATATATTAATATGCAATATGAGAGTGATTGAGCCGATCTAGTGCCTAATGTGTGTGTAAATGCATCCACAAGCAACCACTAGCAAACACTTGCATGCACCCAACATAACATGTCTCAAACACATGTTTACACCCATTAGTATCTACCTAAAGGTTGAAGACTCAATCGATAGGATACAGCCGAGTGATAGAGCGAGTACAATTAAAACAAAAGCTCTGTTCCCATTAGACATCAGTTAAGAGAATAATCCCCTAAGTATCAACCTCGAAGACCGAAATCAACATCATATTGAACTCAGAGAATTACCCTCATTAACAAATGTCAGAACTGGAAATCTACTTCACGCTTCGAGTAAAAACCTCTATCCTTTTCAGAAATATTCAGATAATTACAGACTACTGGTACAGATCAGATTATCAAATGATTCTTAAGAAACTAAGCATGATAAAGCCCCACCATATCCCACAAAACACAGAATGTATGCGTCATCTTGGAGCGATGTGAGTCTTCAAGACTCGTCTTCCTCAAGCTCTCTTCTTACGGTACGCAAAATCTCTAATTTCTACGCAACCAGCCTCTCTCATCTATAGAATATCTACAAAGATGGCTCGAAGACTCCCTTCTAGCAAAACTAAAACTGGAGCTATCGTAAAAGCCCTCTTCAAACGCTCGGTTGCGTTCTTAGGAATCTTCCAATCTTGGATTGCCACCAACTTCGCGGGATCCACAGCTATCTCTTCCTTAGAGACCTCATGCCTTAAGAATCTCACCTTCTTCCTCAAAAGAAATGGCATCAACGTAGGGTCCTAAACAATCCATTACTTCAAATCTTTCTCGAGTCCACTCGATTCATCTCATAACCTTATTGAGTCTAACTCCGGGCAGTCCATACCACCGAATAGTCTTATCACGTCACGGCTGCCCATCATTCTTCGAGTATACCAAGATATCATGCAATGAAAAATCGTCACAGCTATTTATCTCTCACACAAACCATACTAGTCGAACTCGACATCCCCCAAGCACAAGCCCTAAATACCTAAACCAATATCAGGCAAGCACCCAAGGAATACCTCCTTCGAATTCGGACAATCTACGTGAGATGATACTAGCAAAACAACTAAACAATTGAGCACCTCATTCCAAAATGCTTCTTCTTATGAACCCCTTCTCAAACTACTATTTCACTTGCTTACTGAGTTATCTCCTTTCTATCGGAGCCATGTGGTGCACTGGTAATGCAACTAGCTTTGCATTATCCACTAGGTATATACGAAAGTCTATCTCGCGCCTCGGGGTAAACCCTGAACTTCATCGAAGACGTAACCATACTCACGGACCCCATGAACAGATTCCAAATCATTGTTGGACGCGCCAAGAGATTCTGGGTAGCTAAGCATCATTGGACCTTTAGGGTCACAAGAAATATCAAGGGTCTTTCCACAACGAGTCAACAATCTAACTACCCTTCTTTCACAATTTAGGATGGCACCGTATCTGGCTAGCCAATCCATGCCTAGAATCAAGCCGTAGCCCATGAAACCAAGAACGAAGGCGTTGCATTCAAACCCAATGCCCAAGATAGACACTCTCAAATCCCGAAAAACCACAGATAAGTGAGCTGAACCACCAATAGGATTTGAGACTACAAAGGGATCCATAACTAGACTAGTATTTAGGTGCAACGTTTCAACTAACGAAGCAGATACAAACAAATGTGAAGCGCCAGAGTCAAACAAAGTACGAACAGGATGATCAAAAAGAAAAACTATACTTTCAACGGATATGTTTCTACCTCTCTCCTGTCCTAGTGCCATGAGAGCCTGAACTTGTCCTCCAGAAGTAGACCCTGTCCTCTGCCTTTTCCTCGGGCAGTCTTTAATCATTGATCAGATGTCCTGCCTCACCACAGTGGAAACAACCAGTCTTCTTTTTCTTCCTACAGTCCTTGCTCAGATGGCCTGGTGTTCCACAATAAAGACATTTCCTCTTGTCACGGGGTTTATTATTCTTTGCACCCTTCTTAGGTTCTACTTTCTTACCCTGTGCCCTATCCATGCCTCCACTATAGTTCTTCATTCGTGACCTCCGACCTACAAGAAACTTCGTCCTTCATCAACCAAGCAGCTAGTCAAACCTTCCTCCACTCATATATCTCAAAGATACCGACAAGTCCTCTACTTTCTTGAGCCAACTTCTAGACCCGACAAACGTCTAAGACCCATTAAGCGGTTTTCCGCCCATTGTACGGAAGTCCTCATATATCTTAGGAAAAAGAATCAATATGTGGAGGAAGAGATTCAAAATGGAGAATCGAAGGAAAGATATATAGCTCTTGGGGATTATTATTTTTAAAATAAACCTTTCTCTTGAAAATACTCTCCTTAAAACATATTTTTGAAAGTATTTCTTTATAAAATGCTTTTGAAAAATAAATAGTTTTTCAAAATCTCATATATGTTCTGGTAACCTTCAGCTCTGATACCACGTGCAACACCCCACATCCATTAATGTCACTCACAAAGCGAATGCATTAACTTCCATGGAGCATTTTTAGTGTGTATAGAACAGAAACTTAACAACAAGACAGATATAAAGCAGTACTTGAAATTTTAAAACAAATTTTATTGCAGTGGAGAAATAGTTTGATTACAACAACTTCAAAGACCAATGACTAGAGTCAAATACATAATATCCATCTTGACAAAATCTACATAAAATTAAAAGGCATAACCCCAACAAAAGTAGCCATAAAGAGATGAGCTGAACTTTACTTTCAGCAATCCAAGCACTTCCAAAAGAGAGAAAGAGATAAAGCGATCCAACTCAAGCTCCGCTAGCACTAGTCCCACCTTGAGAACCTGGGGGGAAAGGAAGAAAAGAGGCGAAAACAAAGGGGGTCATACATAAAGTCTGGCGAGTACAATAACTTTAACAATATAATTATTAAAGTAACAGGGATAAGGCATAAGCTGGTAAAACAAGGAATGACTGTGAAACAAGTGGGTATGACAAAGCAATCAAGAGGAATAAGATAACATTAATTGCGCCTCCAACACTATAGGATAATTACCATACTGCACCAACACTAGTCACCCTAGAAGTTGATCCCACCTACTGAACATAAGTGATAATAATAATGGTAGTTTCGTGTACCACTAGCTTCTGTCATAGGTGCCGCCGGCTCCTATCTCCACTAGTGGAGCCCACTATCCTCCCCATTCTAATTACAATATTTATAATATGGTAGATGTACTCCTAGCTGCTATCATAGGTGTCGCCTACTCCTATCTCCACTAGTCGTACCCATTACCTTCCCTATTCGATCGGTCCCCTAACTCGTAGATACCCGTGTTGGTCCCACAGTGGGGTGTATCACTCCCCAAAGTGGCAACCCGATACAACTCAAGGATGCACGGCTAATACCTACATGACGCAACAACGTCTTACCTACCAGCCCGGGCCCACGCACGCACATGACCCCGTTGGACTTGCGTTGCCGCCGCTAACCAGATTTGACCTCTTACAATCAAACCCAGTAAGTGTGCCCTGTCCTCGACTTGGGTCAAGCTCACAAAGATACTAAATAGGTTACTGGTTTGAAAAGGGCCCTCATGCCTAACACAAGCTTTCCACCTATACTTGGCCCCCACTAAGGTTTCCCACTTAACCCCATTCTTATTCATGTCTTCTTACATGTTTCCATTTGGTAAAGTGTTTCTAATCATATTTCACAAGCCACCCAAGGCACCCACTTAACCCCCATGTCCCACTTACATGTTTATCTTGGTTAAGTGTTTCTAATCATATTTCACAAGCCACCCAAGGCACCCACTTAACCCCCATGTCCCACTTACATGTTTATCTTGGTTAAGTGTTTTTAATCGTATTTCACAAGCCACCCAAGGCACCCACTTAACCCCCATGTCCCACTTACATGTTTATCTTGGTTAAGTGTTACTTAGTTTATTACTACCGTGACCTTGTAGGACCTCTCACATTAGGCCACCCTTTGTGGTTGCTGGATTTGCCGGGCGGGTACAGGCAGTCTTACACCACAAACGGCCTAACCTCGTGTCCATACAATTGTCACGCATTTAATTTGGTCCTATGACATCTCACATTGGACTACCATTTGTGGTTGCTGGATTTTCCGGGCGGGTCCGGGCAGTCTTACACCACAAATGAGTCCAACCTCGTGTCATAGGCATTGATTATTACATATAATCTTTTTACCCCAATTTGAATTAATGTCCCTATTCAAATTTGTAAGTAATTCCCAAATTTATTTATGTCCATAATTGTCACCTAAATTATGTCCATAAATGCCAGGTATTCAAATTATACCAATTAATGTCTCTAATTAAATATATGCCTTTTAACGCCATTTATGCCAATTCACAATATTAACAATAATATTTAAATGTTATTCCCTAATCTATGTCCACAATTGTCACTTAAATGATGGTCATGATTTCTATGCACAATAATTATGCAAATTAATGTCTAAATTTTAATTATATGCCTTTAAGGCAATATACACTAATCTCGTTATGCAAATTATTAATATTTACCCAATCTCCACGTTATTCGTACGTGTAATTTATGGAATATAACATCACAATTTGCACAATACATAAAAATAGATCTAAATATCATAACTTGCATACAACATAAAAATAGATCTAAAATGATAAATTTGCATGATTGGAGTAATTTGCATAATCCATAACTTACATGTATAAAACAATAAACTAGCATGGACTAATTTATGCATAAGGTGATTTGCATAGATCTATATGCATAAAGGTGAGCTTGCATAGTGTATAGGCAGATAAACCACAACCTAACATAATCTATGTATTATAATGGATCAAACCATAGATCTAATCATAGTTCTAATCATGTAAGTGTGAGCTTGTATGATTGGATTTGGGTTTTACCTAACTTACATATAAATCTCATACAAACTAGCATATGATTCTCATACAAAACTAGCATAGGCCAAAGGGCGTAAACTTTACATAACTATGTACTACTATAGATCTAAACAATAGGATGTGAACTTGCATGTAGATCTAAAAGATGTGAACTTGCATAAGGATCTAAACATGTAGATTAAGGTCACATAAACTAGCACATGTATATACATAACTCTCATATGTTTTAACATCCCAAACTTGTATAAGATTAATATAAGAACATATAATTCAACTTCCCAAACTTGCATTGGATTCACATATGAATTAGCATATAATTCACCATCACAAACTTGCATAAGATTCGCATAAGAACTTGCATGAGATTCACATAACAACTAGCATATAATTCAACATCACATGATTCAAAGTCATATTCTCATAATCCAATTATAACTTATCACAATTAAATTAACTAATTATTTTGTGAAAGCTATTATACTCACAAACTCAAAGAAAGTCTTGAGTTCTCGAATCTGTGTTCTTAAATTGATTTGCGTTCCCTTGATGTAGACAATTTTGTTGTTAAGATTTAGGCTTGAGTTGAACTGATTCGCTAATTTGCTTCTAGTTTGACGGCGGCTACTCTAGGTTGCGGACTGACAACATGACGGCCATGGATTTAATTTTGGTTAGTTTTAGAGCTTAAGTCTATACGTGTTGTTATAGAGTAATTAGATTAATATAGGCCATTGGATCTCACAGAAGCCATCACCACCATCAAGACTAGATAGAGTTATCCTATTGACACAGCAACATGTCGGAATGACTCGGCAAATGTATAAATAAACTTCTATTTGTACTAAATGTTCATCTTTTACTGATTTACATATTTATGTTTTATATGTAAACCATTCACAATTAAATTATTACATTAATTATATTCCTAATAAATAGTATACCAATTATGCCGTTTCATACCAATTACCCAAATTCACCAAAACTAGTCATGTTCCTATTTCTCAAGTTATGCCCAAAACTAGATTTATATGCTAAATTTCATACTTTGTTGTTCATGCCAATTTTAAGTTTAATATGTCAAATTACGTATTCCATAATTCATGTCAAATTACTCCAAATTATAACTTAACAATCATGCCACGATACATGTTCCCAAATTTTGCCTACTTAATATATATATATATATATATATATATATATATAATGACAAATTAGCACTCATCTACAAATTAATTTCAATCTATTCATGTTTACATTAACTGCCCATATATACAAATATATATATATATACACACACACACGCCTATTTATAAATTCTAATATTGACAAATAATGCAAATTGATTGCTTACCTAAAAAAAAGGAAATCGAGTATATAATTTAATTCCCCTTTTTTTCTACTTTCCTTGCAACATGCAAAATAAATGCATAATGAAGTTACATACATACATACATATCTACTTATGAATAAATCTTTCCGTCCAAATAAATTGACTGTATTTATCTTCTCAATTATATATATATATTCAATATATATATATATATATATATTTAATTTTCTTTTTATCTATCTTCCCAATTAAACATTTTCACACTAAACTACTTTTCGAACCACGTTCACACTAAGCCGCTTTTTAGCCATTCCCCTAAAACATAAAATATGGCATTGGCGGGAATCGAACTCTGTACCTCTTGTATGCAAGTCACGTGTTCTAACCAAATAAGCTACTAAATATTTTTCTTACAATCCTTAGAACAATGCTAAACATTATTCTTTTCTCATTCCTTTTTTTCCATGTTCTTCTGCAATATTTAATTTAAGGATATCCTTTTCATACGGGGTCCAATTTACGCAAACTCGGACTCTATCTCAAGCAGAATTCCAAGACGAACGCAACGGCGCAACCCGTTTCACCTAATTCTTTTTATAAAAATTAATTATACCTTGATTTGTTATTTTTATGTTTGTAGAAAATACGGGGTGTTACATTCTCCCTTCCTTAAAGGATTTCATCCCCGAAATCTTCCAGTTAGGAAGAATGTGTCCTACCATCCAATCATCCATCTACTCAACCATCAGGAACAGGCATCCATTATCCTTAAGATACTTCTAATGCTTTCATGTTTATATGTATAGTGTGTGTACATGTCCTTATCCAATGCAAAAATCAGGCGGTCTACTGATTCAGTTGACCTCCTTAATGCGAACCATGATAGTGCCATGCGTCCATTATGTATGCAAAAGATTCCTAATGATACATATTATTTATACATGCATGCACAACCATTCATCTGAATGCAGCATCCATATGATAATACAACCATGATACATCCATTAATTTAAGTATGCACACATATTAATATGCAATATGAGAGTCATTGAGCCGATCTAGTGTCTAATGTGTGTGTAAATGCATCCACGAGAAACCACTGGCAAACACTTGCATCCACCAAACATAACATGTCTTAAACACATGTTTACACCCATTAGTTTCAACCTAAAGCTTGAAGACTCGATCGATAGGATACAGCCGAGTGATAGAGTGAGTACAATTAAAACAAAAGTTCTGTTCCCATTAGACATCGATTAAGAGAATAATTCCCTAAGTATCAACCCCGAAGACCGAAATCAACATCAGATTGACACTCAGAGAATAACCCCCATTAACAAATGTCAAAACTGGAAATCTACTTCACGCTTCGAGTAAAAAACCCTATCCTTTTCAAAAATATTTAGATACTTACATACTACTGGTACAGATCAGATTATCAAATGATTCTTAAGAAATTAAGCATGATAAAGCCCCACCATATCCCACAAAACCCAGAATGTATGCGTCATCTTGGAGCGATGTGAGTCTTCAAGGATCATCTTCCTCAAGCTCTCGTCTTGCTGTACGCAAAATCTCTCACTTCTACGCAACCGGCCTCTCTCATCTATAGAATATCTACAAAGATGGCTCGAAGACTCCCATCTGGCAAAACTAAAACTGGAGTTATCGTCAAAGCCCTCTTCAAATGCTCGGTTGCGTTCTTAGGAATCTTCCAATGTTGGATTGCCACCACCTTCGCGGGATCCACAGCTATATCTTCCTTAGAGACCTCATGTCCTAATAATCTCACCTTCTTCCTCAAAAGAAATGACATCAACATAGGGTCCTAAACAATCCATTACTTCACATCTTTCTCGAGTCCACTCGAGTCATCTCATAACCCTATTGAGTCTAACTCGAGGCAGTCCATACCACTGAATAGTCTTACCATGTCACGGCTGCCCATCACTCTTCGAGTAAACCAAGATATCATGCAATGAAAAATCATCACAGCTATTTATCTCTGACACAAACCATCCTAGTCGAACTCGACATTCCCCAAGAACAAGCCCCAAAGGCCTAAACCAATATCAGACAAGCACCCAAGGAATACCTCCTTCGAATTCGGACAATCTACGTGGGATGATACTAGCAAAACAACTAAACAATTGAGCACCCCATCCAAAATGCTTCTTCTTATGAACCCCTTCTCAAGCAACTATTTCCCTTGCTTACTGAGTTATCTCCTCTCTATCGGAGCCATGTGGCGCACTGGTAATGCAACTGGTTTTGCATTATCCACTAGGTATATACGAAAGTCTATCTCGCGCCTCGGGGTAAACCCCGAACTTCATCGAAGACGTAACCATACTCACGGACCCCACGAACAGATTCCAAATCATTGTTGGACGCGTCAAGAGATTCTAGGTAGCTAAGCATCATTGGACCTTTAGGGTCACAAGAAATATCAAGGGTCTTTCCACAATGAGTCAACAATATAACTACCCTTCTTTCACAATCTAGGATGGCACCATATCTGACTAGCCAATCCATGCCTAGAATCAAGCCGTAGCCCATGAAACCAAGAATGAAGGTGTTGCATTCAAACGAAACGCCCAAGATAGACACTCTCAAATCCCGACAAACCACAGATAAGTGAGTCGAACCACCAATAGGATTTGAGACTACAAAGGGATCCGTAACTAGACTAGTATTTAGTGCAGCGTTTCAACTAACGAAGCAGATACAAACGAGTATGAAGCGCCAGAGTCAAACAAAGTACGAACAGTACGATCAAACAGAAAAACTATACTTTCAAAGGATATGTTTCTACCTCTCTCGTGTCCTGATGCCATGAGAGCCTGAACCAGACCTCCGAAGTAGACCCTGTCCTCTGCCTTTTCCTCGGGCAGTCATTAATCTTTGATCAGATGTTCTGCCTCACCATAGTGGAAACAGCCAATCTTCTTTTTCTTCCTACAGTCCTTGCTCAGATGGCCTGGTGTTCCACAATAAAGACAATACCTCTTGTCACGGGGTTTATTATTCTTTGCACCCTTCTTAGGTTCTACTTTCTTACCCTATGCCCTATCCATGCCTCCACTATACGTTCTTCATTCATGACCTCCGACCTACAAGAAACTTCGTCCTTCATCAACCAAGCAGCTAGTTGAACCTTCCTCCCCTCATATATCTCAAAGATACCAACAAGTCCTCCACTTTCTTGAGCCAACTTATAGACCCGACAAACGTCTAATCCCATGAAGTAGTTTTCCGCCCATCTTACGGAAGTCCTCATATATCTTAAGAAAAAGCATCTATACGTGGAGGAAGATATTCAAAAAGTGAAGAGGAAGAGATTCAAAATGGAGAATCGAAGGAAAGATATATGGCTCTTGGGGATTAATTTTTATAATAAACCTTTCTCTTGAAAATACTCTCCTTAAAACATATTTTTAAAGTATTTCTTTATAAAATTCTTTTGAAAAAAAATAGTTTTTCAATATCTCATATGTTCTGGTAACCTTCAGCTCTGATACCACGTGTAACACCCCACGTCCATTAATGTCACTCACAAAGGGAATGCATTAACTTGCATGGAGCACTTTTAGTGTGTATAGAACAAAAACTTAACAACAAGACAGATATAAAGTAGTACTTGAAAATTTAAAATAGCTTTTATTGTAGTGGAGAAATAGTTTGATTACAACAACTTCAAAGACCAATGACTGGAGTCAAGTACATAATATCCATCTTGACAAAATCAGAGTACATAAAATTAAAAGGCATAACCCCAACAAAAGTAGCCAGAAAGAGATGAGATGAACTTTACTTTCAGCAATCCAAGCACTTCCAAAAGAGAGAAAGAGATAAAGCGATCCAAATCAAACTCCGCTAGCACTAGTCCCACCCTAAGAACCTAGGGTGGAAAGGAAGAAAAGAGGCGAAAACAAAGGGGGTCAGACATAAAGTCTGGCGAGTACAATAACTTTAACAATATAATTTTTAATGTAACTGGGATAAGGCATAAGCTGGTAAAACAAGGAATGACTGTGAAACAAATGGGTATGACAAAGCAATCAAGAGGAATAAGATAACGTTAATTGCGCCTCCAACACTATATGATAATTACCATACTACACCAACACTAGTCAACCTTGAAGTTGATCCCGCCTACTGAACATAAGTTAAAATAATAATGGTAGTTTTGTATACCACTAACTGCTGTCATAGGTGCTTCCTGCTCCTATCTCCACTAGTGGTGCCCACTACCCTCCCCATTCTAATTACAATATTTATAATATGGTTGCTGTACTCCTAGCTGTTGTCATAGGTGCCGCCTGCTCCTATCTCCACTCGTCGTACCCACTACCTTCCCCATTCGATCGCCCCCTTAACTTGTAGATACCTGTGTTAGTCCCACAGTGGGGTGAATCACTCCCCAAAGGGGCAACCGGATACAACTCAAGGATGCACGACTTATACCTACACGATGCGACAATGTCTTACCTACCTGCCCGGGCCCACACACGCACATGACCCCGTTGGACTTGCGTTGTCACCGCTAACCCGTTTTGACCTCTTACAATCAAACCCAGTAAGCGTGCCCCGAACTTGACTTGGGTCGAGCTCACAAAGATACTAAGTGGGTTACTAGTTCGAAAAGGGCCCCCATGCCTGACACAAGCTTTCCACCGATGCTTGGCCCCCACTAAGGTTTCCCACTTAACCTCATTCTTATTCATGTCTTCTTACATGTTTCCATTTGGTTAAGTGTTTCTAATCGTATTTCACAAGCCACCCAAGGCACCCACTTAACCCCCATGTCCCACTTACATGTTTATCTTGGTTAAGTGTTTCTAATCGTATTTCACAAGCCATCCAAGGCACCCACTTAACCCCCATGTCCCACTTAAATGTCCATGTCCCACTTACATGTTTATCTTGGTTAAGGGTTACTTAGTTTATTACTACCATGACCTTGTTGGACCTCTCACATTAGGCCACCATTTGTGGTTGCTGGATTTGTCGGGTGGGTACGGGCAGTCTTACAACACAAACGGCCTAAACTCGTATCCATACAATTGTCACGCATTTAATTTGGGCGTATGACATCTCACGTTGGACTACCATTTGTGGTTGCTTGATTTGCCTGGCGGGTCCGGGCAGTCTTACACCACAAATGAGTCCAACCTCGTGTCATAGGCATTGATTATTACATATAATCTTTTTACCCACAATTTGAATTAATGTCCCTATTCAAATTTGTAAATAATTCCCAAATTTATTTATGTCCATAATTGTCACCTAAATTATGTCCATAAATGCCAGGTATTCAAATTATACCAATTAATGTCTCTAATTAAATATATGCCTTTTAAGGCCATTTATGCCAATTCACAATATTAACATTAATATTTAAATGTTATTCCCTAATCTATGTCCATAATTGTCACTTAAATTATGGTCATGGTTTCTATGCACAGTAATTATGCTAATTAATGTCTAAATTTTAATTATATGCCTTTAAGGCAATATACACTAATCTCGTTATGCCAATTATTAATATTTACCCAATCCCCACGTTATTCGTACGTGTAATGCTCGCCAAATAGCCTAATTTATAAAAACAACACAATTTGCACAATATATAAAAATAGATCTAAATATCACAACTTGCATACAACATAAAAATAGATCTAAAAAGATAAACTTGTATGATTGGCATAATTTTCATAATCCATAACTTACATATATAAAACAATAAACTAGCATGGACTAATTTATGCACAAGGTGATTTGCATAGATCTATATGCATAAAGGTGAGCTTGCATAGTGTATATGTGTATAAACCACAACCTAACATAAACTATGTATTATAATGGATCTAAACATAGATCTAATCATGTAAGTGTGAGCTTGTATGTATGGATCTAGGTTTTTACCTAACTTGCAAATAAATCCCATACAAACTAGCATATGATTCTCATAAAAAACTAGCATAGGCCAATGGGCGTAAACTTTACATAACTATGTACTACTATAGATCTAAAATATAGATCTAAACAATAGGATGTGAACTTGCATGTAGATCTAAAAGATGTGAACTTGCATAAGGATCTAAACGTGTAGATTAAGGTCACATAAACTAGCACATGTATATACATGACTCACATATGTTTTAACATCCCAAACTTGTATAAGATTCATATAAGAACATATAATTCAACTTCCTAGACTTGCATAGGATTCACATATGAATTAGCATATAATTCACCATCACAAACTTGCATAAGATTCGAATAAGAACTTGCATAAGATCCACATAACAACTAGCATATAATTCAATATCCCATGATTCAAAGTCATATTCTCATAATCCAATTATAACTTATCACAATTAAATTAACTAATTATTTTGTGAAAGCTATTATACTCACAAACTCAAAGAAAGTCTTGAGTTCTGGAATCTGTGTTCTTAAATTGATTTGCGTTCCCTTGATGTTGACAATTTTGTTGTTAAGATTTAGGCTTAAGTTGAATTGATTCGCTATTTTGCTTCTTGTTTGATGGCGGCTACTCTAGGTTGTGGACTGACAACATGACGGCCATGGATTTAATTTTGATTAGGTTTAGAGCTTAAGTCTATACGTGTTTTTATAGAGTAATTAGATTAATATAGGCCATTGGATCTCACAGAAGCCATCACCACCGTTAAGACTAGATAAAGTTATCCTATTGACTCAGCAACTGGTCAGGAATGACTCAAAAAATGTATAAATAAACTTCTATTTGTACTAAATGCTCATCTTTTACTGATTACATATTTTTGTTTTATATGTAAATCATTCACAATTAAATTATAACATTAATAATGTTCCTAATTAATGGTATACCAATTATACCGTTTCATACCAATTACCCTAATTCACCAAAACTAGTCATGTTCCTATTTCTCAAGTTATGCCCAAAACTAGATTTATATGCTAAATTTCATACTTTGTCATTCATGCCAATTCTAAGTTTAATATGTCAAATTACATATTCCATAATTCATGTCAAATTACCCCAAATTATAACTTAACAATCATGCCATGATACATGTTCCCAAATTATGCCTACTTAATATATATATATAATTAATGACAAATTAACACTCATCTACAAATTAATTTCAATCTATTCATGTTTACATCAAGTGCCCATATATATAAGTATATATATATATACACACACACGCACCTATTCATAAATTCTAATACTGACAAATAATGAAAATTGATTGCTAACCTAAAAAAAAAGGAAATCGAGTATATAGTTTAATTCCCCTTTTTTTCTACTTTCCTTGCAACATGCATAATGAAGTTACCTACATACATACATATCTGTTTATGCATAAATCTTTCCCTCCAAATAAATTGACTGTATTTATCTTCTCAATTATATAAATATATATATATATTCAATATATATACATAATTTTTTTTGTCTATCTTCCCAATTAAAAATTTTCACACTAAACTACTTTTTGTACCGCGTTCACACTAAGCCTCTTTTTAGCCATTCCCCTAAAACAAAAATATGGCGTTGGCGGGAATCGAACTCTATACCTCTTGTATGCAAGTCACATATTCTAACCAAACGAGCTACTAAGTCTTTTGCTTACAATCCTTAGAACAATGCTAAACATTATTCTTTTCTCATTCCTTTTTTTTCATGTTTTGCTGCAATATTTAATTTAAGGATATCTTTTTCATACAGTCCAATTTACGCAAACTCGGACTCTATCTCAAGCAGAATTCTGAGACGAACGCAATGGCGCAACCCGTTTCACCTAATTCTTTTTCTAAAAATTAATCATACCTGAATTTTTTATTTTTATGTTCATAGAAAATACGGGGTGTTACAATATGAAATGATTTGGCATGTGGATAAAGATTCGAGTAACCTGAACGAATAAAAGAATGGGCATTATAGCCTTAAATGACTTTGGGCGATGTATGCTTCCATGCGTGGGAGGTGCATCGCCAGTGTAGCCTGCTCCATCATGGGAGATGCGCATTTATATCGATTAGCTTAGGTGTGTGCCCTTTTCCTTGTCTAAGGGGAGCCCGATATTTGGTTGCATACTATTTTGTATGCATAGTTATGTTTTGGAACTTATATTTCCAAGTGATTTTGTTTGAGATCACAAAGTGAAATCTGCTTTGATATTAAAGCTAGATATGTATTTCAAAATGATTGAAATAAGAAATCGAGAAATAAAGTCCAAAGGAATAATTTCTGTAAATTGAATTGGATTTCGAAAAATCTAAATTTAGGATTAAGCCTAAACAGGTAGATTGGAAAATTGCATGTTGTATGATGCATTGTAGATCCATATATCTATTATTGGTTATTATTTATGCACTGATATTCATAGCGGTGAACCCATTCCGTGACTTACGGCGTGGTCCCGTGATTTTCCTTATTTAAAAGTAAAGTTTAATAACTGTTTTGAGTTCTTACACCAGTCTCATGACTGAATCGGAGTTTATTGTTTCTACCTAAACTCTAGGTGCCCCTATTTTCCACACGGGCAGCTAATAGTTTTGGTTTTCGTAGATATTTCTTTTCACAGGATCCTGGATTATCGCTGGAGCTATATTCAGAAAGCTTTGTATCTGTATATCTCTTTCAGTTGTGTCGGTTGTTATTTTCCACTACGCATTGTATTCATACATTTTATTTCCGCTGCTATGTATTTTAAACCTCTGATATTTTTTGTGTAACATTTATTCATACTATGATATTGTAACGACCTGCATTCTACGCATCATAGGATCATAGAATATTTATTTCTTTCACATACGAAGTCGTATGGTCATGTAACTTTGGGAGACGACTAGTGGGGTCATTTCCAATGTTCATGATTTTTGTCGATTTTTAAATGACCGTTTTGCCACTAGCTGATCTTGTTTTGACCATAACTTTTGACTGGAAAGGAATTTTGACCTGAAACTACTTCCATTGGCTCCGGATGATGATTTAACTTTCCATAGAGTGGTCATAATAGCAAACAGACTCACAGTTTGGGAGATACCGCTGAAACAAGTTTCAGATGGTGAAAAACAACTTAATTAGGCTTAACCGGGTGATTAACAGCTAGGCCCAAAGGGGAATTTCGGGATTAGGAGTTTAAAAGGGCTGTTTGGGTTTGGAGAATACCTTTTTCTCATTTTTCATTCCTCTCAACCTAGCCATGGCCTCCAACATCTAAAACACCTTCTAATCACCGTTTAATCAAGTATTGACCTAATCTACATCAAATTGAGGCGGATAAGTATAGAGATTGAGATAGAGCTGCTGTGTTTCCTTGGGAACAACGCCAAAACAGAGATTCATTTCAGATCTGAGTTTTATTTGTGGCAAAGGTGAGTGATTAGCATTGTTTTTGCACTAATTACAGCTAATTAGGGTGATTAGTGTTAATTAGCGAATTTATGCATAAACAAATTCTGGAAAAATATTTGTAAATTTCAAAATATTGTTTTAGACCTCGGTTAGAAAATTTGGCTAGTTTGGTTAAGTTTTGCTAATCCTATCATTAGACTTGCTTAAACATGATTAAGGGGAAAATATGGGTTTTTGGGTATGTTTGATCCATTTTACATGCTATGATTGTTGTTTTGTTGTTCATGGATGATCATACATGTTGCTATGACTGTATGGTATGCTTTGTGATTGCCTAGAAGTGTTAGATTGGTCGAAAACGTCGTCGAATGGTGTAAAACAATCGCTAGAAAGAAGTACAGGAAATTGTACAGGAACCGGATCGGATTGCCCCCATGTGCCACGAGCCGCTCCTCCGAACCGAACCGCCTGCATGAAACTCACGAGCTGATGCACCTGAAGCTCCGATCCGATGCACTACGATCCAATGCACCACGAGCCAATCCGATATGATGACGCCGATCCAAACTAGGAGGAGGAGCCACGAGCTGATCTGTGTCACGACCCGATCCGTATGCAGCAACAAGATCCAACTCGAGGGGTGAGCACGTCCCGACCTGAACAGGGGTGGTGACTGAGGAAAAGAGAACCGATCCGAACATTATGGTGACCACGAACTAAACCAGGAAGCTTGAATGCGAGGCATAAACTATGAACTGAATGAAGACCGATCCGGAGGAGAAGACCAAAACCCGAGATGTAAAGGTAGTCCAAGTGGGAAGTTTGTACTCAGGATCTAGTTGGGAACCAATGAGTTAACTTCATGAGTTGGGCTTTGATGTGGGAGGTGTGCTAAGGGGTTGTCGATGTCTATGACTTTGGATCACTATGTGTAGGGGGTACGCGAATGGATTCAGGGCCACAGTGGCCTAAGTATGACTAAAGAGTTATAGACCAATGAAGTGGGATCATCTGTAAAGGTTTGGTCATGACTCTGTGGGGTAAGATTGGTAGTAGCAGTAGTTGTACAAGTCGAACTCCGTCACTACTTCGATGGGTCTAGTGATTGACAGTGGTGGACATCGTATGCTTTACGCACTGAGTGAGAGATGTGAGGATGGTTGCTATGTTTGATTTGTTTGCTATCACTATGACATGCACACCCCCACCCCCATATTCTTTACACCATCTGTGTAGTGGCACCTTAGAGTATTGTACGGTATGTAGTGCTAACTCTTTGATTGCAGGTCCAGGTTCAGGTATGGTTTAGTATGCCTGTTATTGTTCTGTTTATCTACTTAACGCTCATACCAGGCTTTTGTTTGACCCAGAGTTTTATATCTCTTCTTATAACTCTGGGTGCTCTTACGAGCAGACTAGAGACATGTTAGGTGGTATGCACGAGTAGCTATACCGGAGACGAGCAGAAGGCTCCCACGTATGATATATATATATATAGATATAGATATAGATATTCTCCCTGTGTTTCTGCGGTCACTACTTTGGGCATTAGTGGTGTACCTTTCTTTCTTTTGTTTAGAGACAGTAATTTGGAAAGTTGTAATAAGCCGTATTTGGATTTCCGCTATTCTGATGATGATGTTGAAGTTGGTTTTAATTATCAGCTTATGCACTGTCTCGCCTGTTTTATGTCAAGTATATTATTATTATATTTTGTTCCATGCGTTGTGAGATATTCTACAGGTTTTCGATTAGTTCATTCTCTTATTTCCTTTCTTTGGTGACCGTTCCGTGCTAGTCGGGCATGTGTATAGCGCTTTTTCGGAGGACATGCTGGCTGGTGCGGAGCGGGCCGTCACACTTGTATTCAAAGCTCTAGGTTGCGTAGTTAACCTAGGGAAGTTATTAGGGAGAGATAGTACATGTATATGAGAGCGCATATTTGTGATTATTTTGGTTTTTAAAAGCTATATATATACATTATTAGTATAGCTAAGGATGAAGTCGCACTGCACTAACACCACAAAGAGGATGGTTAATCGTTTTCTCTGTGCAGATTAAACGATGAGCCGATACGCAAGGGGTACAGGTAGAGGAGCCAATAATGGGAATGTTGCTGAGGTGAGGACAATGTTTACTGACCTCATGAGGGAGATGCTTAGGATGTGCAGAGGGCAGCTGCTAATGCTGGTAATGGTGGTGGTCCAATAGTGCAGGCGCCTAGGGCCGATTTCGCCAAGCTGAACAAGGAATATACTAGTCTTGGTGGGAAGTCGTTCCACGGAACGGAATTGACTACGGATGTTAAGGATTGGTTGGATAGCTGCGAGTGTATCTTCGAAGACTTGGGTTTAGAGGATGCGATGAAGAGAAGGCTAGCATCCCGTCAGCTGCAAGGACGGGCAATGAATTAGTGGAATGCTATAAAGGCAGCTACTCCCGAGGATCAGATTACTTGGGAGCAGTTTAAGGCTCGCTTTAGCGATAAGTTCATTCCAGCTGCTTAGAAGTCAGTGTTGTTTAAGAAATTCTTGGAACTCAAGCAGAATGGAAGATCTGTCTCGGAGTATATTGCCGAATTCGACACTTTGTCGAAATATGGGTTATCCCTAATAGATACTGCCGAGAAGAAGAACGAGAAGTTCATAACTTGTTTGGATGGATACTTGGGGGAAATTCTTATTAACCACATCGATGAGATGTTTGAGTCGATTGTGGGGAAAGCATTAAGATCGGAAAGTCTTTACCCTAAGTCGAAGACTGAGGTTGCATCTGCAAAGGAGCCAAAATCGTAAGCAAGCAGTGGAGGCAAGAGTGGTTCTCAGAATAAGAGGAAGCAGAACCAGAATAAGGATGGCCAGAAGAAGAAGAAAGATGTTGAGCACTTCAGCTGTGGCAAGAAGGTCCACTATGCTAGTAATTGTCGTGCAAAGCCAGCAGAGAGGAAGTGCTTCAACTGTGATCAAGTGGGACATTACAAGGACAAGTGTCCGCAACGCCCTAAAGAAAAGCAGATGGTGAAAGCATATGCCCTTAATGATTTTCCTTCTTCGTCGAATTCCCCAACTGCGGCGAAAAAAGGAAAGAATGTCATTACTCAAGGTATGCTTTCTATTTATGATGTTCCTATTAGAGTTTTGTTTGATACCGGAGCTTCCAGTTATTTCATATCTAGTGACCTGGTAGATAGGCTGGGATTGGAACCCGAGATTGTCGATAGACCTTTAGTAGTGACGAACCCGATTGGTGGTTCCACTATCCTTAGCGTGATTTGTCGTAATGTGGTCTTATCGAGTCATGGATTCATGTTTTTTTGTGATTGCTTTGTTTTGGGCTTTACTGGGTTTGGCATTATTTTGGGAGTCGATTGGCTCCAAAGATACGGGGTGGTGGTAGACTGCGAGGGCTTTTTGGTGACAGCTAGAGCGGGTAGTGTTTGGTGGTCTACCTAGTGATGGGGTAATGGCTAGTTTTCTAAATTCCCTCGACATCCCGCATAGTGAGTTGTCAGGTTTGCGCGTGGTTGGCCAGTATCCGGACTTCTTCGAAGAAGTGACCGGACTTCCACCACATCGAGAGATTGACTTCCGTATTGATTTGGTGAAAGATGCCAGACCTATAGTGATGCCACTTCGTCGTATGGCACCAAGGGAGCAGCGAGAGCTCGAGGTGCAAGTCAGCGATCTTTTGAAAAAGGGATTTATTGGAAGAAGTGTTTCTGAATGGGGAGCACCAGTTGTGTTTGCTACCAAGGCCGATGGTTCCCTTCGATTGTGTGTAGACTACCGCGTGTTGAATAAGGTGATGAGGAAGAACAAGTATCCTCTAAGCGGGTAGATGATTTGTTTGATCAGTTGAGTGGAGCGAGAGTATTCTCTCTGTTGGATCTCGCGACAGGTTTTCATCAGCTTAGAGTGGAAGCTGAGAGTATATCTAAAATGGCATTTCGGACGCCGTCTGGATTTTATGAGTGGTTGGTCACGCCATTCGGGCTGACCAATGCACCAGCATATTTTGTGGATCTTATGAATAGGGTGTTCAGAGATCAGTTGAATAAGTTTGTTCTTGTGTTCATGGAAGATATTTTGGTTTACTCAAGGACAGAGGAAGAACACAAGGAACATTTGAGGATAGTGATGGAGGTGTTGAGAAAACACCAACTGAAAGCGAAGTTTTCTAAGTGTCACTTCTGGAGGAGGGAAGTGAGATTCTTGGGCCATGTTGTTTCAGAGAATGGTATTGCCGTGGACCCTGCGAAGGTGGCTACGGTACAAGATTGGTCTACGCCCAAGAATGCAATAGACATAAGAAGTTTCTTGGGATTAGCTGGATATTATCGTAAGTTTATCCAAGACTTCTCCATGAAAGCAGCACCGTTGACTCAGTTGACCAAGAAGAATCAAGCTTTCATCTGGGACAAAAAGTGTGAAAATGCATTCAAGAGTCTAAAGGAAAAGTTGACATGTGCACCAGTGTTAGTCATTCCTAAGGGGAATGAAGAGATGACAGTATATACGGATGCATGTGGTACTGGATTAGGTGTTGTATTGATGCAAGGAGGTAGGATTGTAGCTTATGCAAGTCGGCAATTGAAACCGCACGAGAGAAGATACCCTACCCATGATTTGGAATTGGCAGTGATCGTGTTTGCATTGAAGATGTGGAAACATTATCTCTTGGGAGAAAGATTCGAGTTGTTTACCGATCATAAATCGTTAAAGTGTCTTTTCTCTCAAAAGGGTCTAAATCTCCAACAATAAAGATGGTTAGGATTCTTAGCTTCCTATGATTTCGACATCGCATATACACCGGGAAAGAGCAATGCGGTGGCTGATGCATTGACTAGAAGATATGACAGTTTAGGGGCTATGTTTCTAGAATGGAAGCAACTGGAGTACATCGCTGGGTATGATTTCAGACCAAAGTGCGAATTGGATCTAGAAATGTTAGCAAGTTCGACGATTAGACCCTCTTTGATTGAGTGGATTGGTTCCAGTCAGAGGGACGATCCTAACCTATTGGAAATCATCTCAAATTTAGGGAAATCGATGGAGAGATGAACAAGCATGGGCTTGATCGAGATGGATGGCTTAGAAAGAATGGAAGACTAGTTGTACCCAATGTCAATTGATTGAGAGATAAAGTGCTTAGAGAATGTCATCACTCAAAACTGAATATACATCCCAGTTGTAACAAGATGTATCGAGACATGAAGCAGACCTACTACTGGGAAGGGATGAAAAGAGACGTTGGGATGTTTATACCCAAATGCATGAATAAGGACTAGATCGGGCCATGATAGCATTTGGGTGATTATGGACCGATTGACTAAGAGTGCAAGGTTTATACCCGTCAAGTCAAACAAGATGGTAACTAAGTTAGCGGAACTATATATAAAGTGGGTAGTGAGATTTCATGGAATACCCAAAGGCATTGTGAGTGACCGAGATCCGTTGTTCACTAGTGGATTTTGGAAGAGATTACAAGAGGCGTTAGGATCATAATTACATCTCAGTACCGCACATCATCCTCAAACCGATGGACAGACAGAGAGGGTGAATCGAGTGTTAGAAGATCTCTTGAGAGCTTGCATATTGGATTTTGGTGGATCATAGGACGACCATCTGCATCTAGTAGAGTTTGCATATAATAATAGTTATCAATCCAGTATCGGTATGGGTCCATTTGAAGCTTTGTACGGAAGACCGTGCAACTCACCATCATATTAGTTGGGAACCGGTGAGAAATATGTGCTTGGTCCAGAAGTAATAAGAGAAACATCAGACAAGATTTAGGTTATCCAACAGCGAATGAAGGTTGCCCAAGATAGGTAGAAGAGTTATGCTGATAAGAGGAGAAGAGAATTAAATTTCTCCATTGGCGACTTGGTGTTTGTCAAGATTTCTCTGTTGAAGAGCGTGATACGATTTGGCAGGAGAGGCAAGTTAGCACCAAGATTCATTGGTCCATTCCTAGTTTTAGAGCAAATTGGGAATTTGGCATATAGAGTTGAATTACCAGATAAGATGGCAGGAGTTCACAATGTATTTCATGTTTCCCAGTTAAGGAAGTTCGTACACGACCCAGATGTGACTATTTCACCTGATCAGTTCGATGATATCAAAGTTGAACCCGAGGCGGTTGGGAACCGCAGGCCTATGCGTATTGTTGGGAACGATATGAAGCAACTTCGAAGGAAAGCGGTGAAATTAGTCAAAGTTCAGTGGGGTGAGAATGAAAATGATTGTACTTGGGAGACAGAGGAGAGCATTAAGAAGCCGTATCCAAAACTCTTCACCTGGTAAGATTACAATTTCAATTTAGTCTTTCCGCATGCTAGGATAGGTTTGTTCTGTTTATTTTGCATGTTTGATTGTTGTATATGGCTGATAGGCATGCGAAATCCTTTGTATGTTTCGGGTTAAGGAATTTCGAGGAAGAAATTTCTTAAGGGGGGGAGAGTGTAACGACCCGCATTCTATGCATCATAGGATCATAGAATATTTATTTCTTTCATATACGAAGTCGTATGGTCATGTAACTTTGGAGGACGACTAGTGGGGTCATTTCCCGTGTTCATGATTTTTGTCAATTTTTAAATGACCATTTTGCCCCTAGCTGATTTTGTTTTGACTATAACTTTTGACTGGAAAGGAATTTTGACCTGAAATCACTTCCATTGGCTCCGGATGATGGTTTACCTTTCCGTAGAGTGGTCACATTAACCAAACGGACTCAAAGTTTGGGAGATATGGATGAAATAAGTTTCAGATAGTGAAAAACAGCTTAATTGGGCTTAGCCGGGTGATTAACAGCTAGGCCCAAAGGGGTATTTCGGGATTAGGAGTTTAAAAGGGCTGTTAGGGTTTGGAGAGTACATTTTTCTCATTTTTTAGCCGTCACTATTCATTCCTCTCAACCTAGCCATGGCCTCCAACATCTAAAACACCTTCTAATCACCGTTTAACCAAGTATTAGCCTAATCTACATCAAATTAAGGCGGATTAGCATAGAGATTAAGATAGAGCTGCTGTGTTGCTTGGGAACAGCACCAAAACAGAGATTCATTTCATTTTTGAGTTTTATTTGTGGCAAAGGTGAGTGATTAGCATTGTTTTTGCACTAATTACAGTTAATTAGGGTGACTAGTGTTAATTAGCGAAATTATGCATACATAAATTCTAGGAAAATATTTGTAAATTTAGAAATATTATTTTAGACCTTTGTTAAAAAATTTGGCTAATTTGGTTAGGTTTTGCTAATCCTATCATTAGATTTTCTTAAACATGATTAAGGGGAAAATATGGGTTTTTGGGTATGTTTGATCCATTTTACATGCTATGATTATTGTTTTGTTGTTTGTGGATGATTATACATGTTGCTAAGACTGTATGGTATGCTTTGTGATTGCGTAGAAGTGTTAGATTGGTCGAAAACGCCGTCGAATGGTGTAAAACAGTCGCCGGAAAGAAGTGCAGGAAATTGTCCAGGACCCGGATCGGATCGCCTCCATGTGCCACGAGCCGCTCCTCCGAACCGAACCGCCTGCATGAAACTCACGAGATGATGCACCTGAAGCTACGTTCCGATGCACCACGAGCCGATCCGATATGATGACGCCGATCCGAACCAGGAGGAGGAGCCACGAGCTGATCTATGTGTCACGACCCGATCCGTATGCAGCAACCCGATCCGACCCGAGGGGTGAGCACGACCCGACCTGAATAGGTGTGGTGACCACGGACTGAACGAGGAAAAGAGAACCGATCCGAACCAGTATGGTGACCATAAACTGAACCAGGAAGCTTGAACGCGAGGCATAAACTATGAACTGAATGAAGACCTATCCGGAGGAGAAGACCAAAACCCGAGATGCAAAGGTAGTCCAAGTGGGAAGTTTGTACTCAGGATCCAGTTGGGAACCAATGAGTTAACTTCATGAGATGGGCTTTGTTGCGGGACGTGTTCTAAGGGGTTGTCGATGTCTATGACTTAGGATCACTATGTGTAGGGGGTACGTGAATGGATTCAGGGCCATAGTGGCCTAGGAATAACTAAAGAGTTATAGACCAATGAAGTTGGATCATTTGTAAAGGTTTGGTCATGACTCTATGGGGTAAGCTTGGTAGTAGCAGTAGTTGTACAAGTCGAACTCCGTCACTACTTCGATGGGTCTAGTGATTGACAGTGGTGGACATCGTATGCTTTACGCACTGAGTGAGAGATGTAAGGATGGTTGCTATGTTTGATTTGTTTGCTATCACTATGACATGCACAACCCCACCCCCATATTCTTTACACCATCTGTGCAGTGGCACCTTATAGTATTGTACAGTATGTAGTGCTAACTCTTTGGTTGCACGTCCAGGTTCAGGTATGGTTTAGTATACCTGTTATTGTTCTGTTTAGCTGCTTATCGCTCATACCAGACTTTTGTCTGACCTAGAGTTTTATGTCTCTTCTAATTACTCTGGGTGCTCTCACGAGCAGACTAGAGACAGGTTAGGTGGTATGCACGAGTAGTTGTACCGGAGACGAGCATGGGGCTCCCACGTATGATATATATAGATATTCTCCCTGTGTTGCTGCGGTCACTACTTAGGGCATTAGTGGTGTACCTTTCTTTCTTTTGTTTAGAGATAGTAATTTGGAAAGTTGTAATAAGCTGTATTTGGATTTCCGCTACTCTGATGATGATGTTGATGTTGGTTTTAATTATCAGCTTATGCACTGTCTCGCCTGTTTTATGTCAAGTATATTATTATTATATTTTATTCCATGCGTTGTGAGACATTCTACAGGTTTTCGATTAGTTCATTCTCTTCTTTCCTTTCTTTGGCGACCGTTCCGTGCTAGTCGGGCATGTGTACAACACACTTTTGGAGGAAATGTCGGCAGGTGCGGAGCATGACGTCACAGATATATTCTTGTACTCTGATGTAATTGTTGTAATGGCAGTGAAATGTTCTTTTGTTCGTGTTCTAATTTTTCGTGTTCTCAATTCAATCTGGGCTTTCCCATAGATTTCAATCTAGTATTCGTGCGTGAATCAATGGATTGAGAGTATTCTTACTTCATATTGCGTCAATTGGTATCAGAGCCGAACAATCTTTGATTACCATATCGCCTAGAAGAGAGGATCAAGAACAATAACAACGTGAGGAAGACATGGATCAGCTGAGAGCTGAATTCAGAGAAGAGATGGGGCAGATGAGGGATCAAATCAAAGGTGGGATCACAAGATTGGTAGGGGAGATGACCACACTTTTCCAAATCAAGGGGGCTAAGTAGGCCAAGAGAGGCAATTCTGGAGGAATCGTTGGCGGATGTTATCGAATCTGATGAGGATATTCTTCATTGTCCTCATAGAAATCAAAGAGCGAGGGTGGAAGAAGACAACAGGAGATGGGTAGTTGGTATTAGAATTGAAATTATGAAGTTTCATGGAGGTCTGAAAGCAAAATAATTTATTGACTGGATAATCATGATGGATGAGATCCTTGAATTTTTAAGGAAGTACCTGAGAATAAGAAAGTACCCCTGGTGGCGACTAGGTTGCGAGGAAGGGCAACCGCGTGGTGGCAGCAGATGAAGCTAATCAGTGGAAGGCTCGGAAAAAACAAGGTCACATGCAGGGAAAAGATGAAGTAGAAGATGAGGGTTGATTTTATGCCCTATAATTTTTAGAGAAAGATGTATCAGCGATATCAAAGCTCAAAGCAAGGCACGAGATCTGTAGATGAGTACACAACTGAATTTTATCAATTGATCACATGGAACAAAATCTATGAGACAGAAGATTAGTTGGTGGCACGTTACATTGGAGGACAGAGGATTTAGATCCAGGATGTTGTTAACATGTTTGATCCTATTTCTATATCTACTGCACATCAAAAGGAACTAGTTGTGGAGAAGCAAAATAAGTGGAGTAGTGTTAGTAGATATGGTTATTCTTCTAGAGCGAAGACTAACGTAGGAGGTGGAGGTAGAAGTGCTAGTCGAACAGAAGGGGTTGGCAATAAAACTCTTGGAAGTTTAGTTTCAAAAGGAGAAGAATTAATACGTTCGAGTGTTTTGGGTGTGGGGAAGTTGGGCACAAACATGCAAATTTTCCATGGGGAAAAACAGGGAGGAGGACTATGATGGCAGCTATGGAGGAAGGTGATGAGGAGGATATAGATGAAGAAGAAGTAGCTAAAGAGAAGTATGAAGTTGATGAGAAAATTGTTGAAGGGGATGTTGGAACTTCTTTGGTGGTTAGGAGGATTTATTTGACGCCAAAAGCAGAGAGTGAAGAGCACTGCTTAAGGACCAGTATTTTCCAGTCAACTTGTATCATCCTAGGGAAGGTGTACCAGAAAAGCCGTCCAGAAGATGAAATCAAAACTGAAAAGCATCCCAAACCGAATAAGTTGTCTTGGCTTAAAAGGAGACGTGAGGTGGTAGTTTCAAAACGTGCTTTTGTTACTTTTTCTTTCAGGGCTAAGTACAGGGACATAATTTGTTGTGATGTATTGGATATGGATGCATTCCATTTATTATTGGGCAGGCTTTGGCAATTTGATAGGAGATTCGTTCATGATGGGAGGAAGAACACATATAATTATGTATTTAATGAAGCAAAGATTGTGTTGGTGCTTAGAAAACAAGTAGAAAATCCTACACCTATGGAGGCTAACAATACCTTGTTATCTCTAGCCCAGTTTGATGAAGAATTGCATAATTTTAATACTATTTTGCTCTAATTGGAAAGGAGGTGGGTGAACTAGTTGTTGTTCCAACTGAAGTAATTCAATTGATTATAGAGTTTAATGATGTGTTTCCTGATGAGCTACCAGTTGATTTACTACCATTGCGTGATATCCAACATTGCAAAGACTTGGAACCCGGAGAAACCCTACCAAACAGAGCTCATTATAGGATGAGTCCCAGGGAACATGAAGAACTGTGTAGGCAGGTTGAGGAGTTATTGGCCAAAAGGCATATTAGGGAGAGTATGAGGTCATGTGTTGTACCAACTCTTTTGACGCCTAAGAAGGATGGTTCATGGCGTATGTGCGTTGATAGTCGAGCCATCAATAAGATCACTATCATATTTAGATTCCCCATTCCTTGATTAGATGATTTACTTGGTCAAATTAGTGATCCAACTGTGTTTACGAAGTTAGATCTAAAGAGTAGATATTATAAAATTCGTTGTGATGACCCCAAACTTCCACGGAATGAAAGTAGGAGTAATCATTTTTGGAATACAACATAAATACAATAAAATAGAACACAGATACAATATAGCAAAGGAAATTCATAGAGTAATAACATTATAGCAGCGGAAAAATATAATGTCATCAATCACAGAAAATCCACAGTCACAGAAACTAAGCTATTACAACAAGTTTACAGAAAAGAAATAAGTTTGATGTCTAAAAAGAAAAGAAAAGATGCCATAGAAACAAAAGATAAATGTCTTCAAGCTCCAAGTCATCACCTCTCCACAAAAGCAAATCCAAGAGATAGAAAATAAGCAGCTTCAAAGAAAAGACTACAAGCAAAGAATGAACCTGTCTACTTGGCTGCCCGTGTATAAGAGAGGGCACCCAAGTTTGCAAAAAGGTGAAACAAACTATGGGTCAGTCGTGGGACTGGTGTGAGAATTCTTAAGTAAAATAACTATTAGATATAAGGCAAATCCAAAGACCACGCCGCTAACGCGGAACGGGTTTACTCTAATGGATTGCCGTGCATAATTTAAAGTGTCATAACAAATAAATAAGTACATCGTAAACAACGCAATGCTTTTTGAAAAAAATGGAATCACCATAAGACCCAAGTCCCATCACACAATGCAACGCACACCAGAGGATAGGGTTTTACCTTATGGTGATTAAACATGCTAAATACGGCAAATACGCATCTAATATTATTATTAATGTATATGAAAACATTTCAAAGTAAATGTATTAATCTTAGGAAGCATAGGTACCATATACTATGCCTCCGTACTAGTAATACAATCAAATTCGTCGGTTCGTATTTGGATTTTGGTTTCCATCATGAGTCAAGGCTAGAGCGGAGCTCCTTACCGATTCGAGACACTCTAGCTAGTGCCTCAGGATTCCCCGCGGAGAACCCTTGGAAATGGCAGGGCCGGTCCGCAAATACAGCTTAGCGGATTGGCAATTCCTAAGCACACGTTTCCCGGTCCTATAGGACCTATCCGAGGCGCGCCACATTCCATCATCCACATAAGTAAAGTATCAGCGCTGGGAGGTCCCTGACACTACTTCTAGCTAGAAAGAAACGTGCTGCTTTCCCTGCGTTCCCTTCGCCCGTTTTAGACTCTACCGGTTTGTGAGGCTCGTGAGGTTACGTAATACACAAAGCTCTGCTTATTCATGCAGTGCTTTGATCGTCACCACAAGGTTCTGATTTTCAACAAGAAACCTTGATCATTGCATCTTAGTATGCCACACTGTCACTCCATGCCATACCATTGCTTCTCCATCAATACATAAATGGGTGTTAAGTAGAGAATAAATTCTCCACCACCAATATTTATATATTAACAGAAAATCAACCATATGATATATAACGAAGTACGATGTCAGACACACCATCCATTTAAACTTATGCTCTGGGTCTGAACGAAAGTCAAATCCGTGAAACCAACACGTACGTCTGGGCAATGACCTTGACCCATGAATTGGTAGCAAGTCAATTCAGGGTCTCGATCGCTGTCCATTCGAGGGAAGATTTACGGTCTTCATACGTCGTCTTCTTACTTCGATCTTTAACGCCGTTGGATTAATTTGGGATGAGAATATCTCGGACTTCCCAAACAATCCTCGTATATATATACATATATATATATTTTGAAAATCCTTCTTATTTGTTAATAATTATTTTTATTAACCATTCATTCTATTTTAAATAAAAAAATAGTCAACTTCTTATTTAACGACGCATTCTCAAAATCATATTTTTATTTACATTAATTAAAATGTAAACTTGCATTACATATCGCATTCTTATTTTCTTTACATTTAATAAAATGCAAACTTGAAATTACATGTCACATTCTTACCTATTTACATTGAATAAAATGTAAACTTGCATTTACATGTCGCATTCTTACCTATTTACATTGAATAAAATGTAAACTTGCATTTACATGTCGCATTCTTACCTATTTACATTGAATAAAATGTAAACTTATATTTACATGTCGCATTCTTACCTATTTACATTGAATAAAACGTAAACTCATCCTACGGTTAAGTTACTCTTTAATTTAACATTAAAATTATGTTAATTCAACCTACGGTTGAATTTCCTTTATTTTAACATAAACAAAATATAATGTTAATTCATACTACGGTGGAATTCACTATATATTAACATTAAAATAATGTTAATTCATCTTACGGTCAAATTCCTTATATACTAACATTATAAATAATGATAATTACCCTATAGTGAAATTCTTTTACTTTAACATTAAAAATAATGTTAAATCCTTCTACGGTGAAATTCTATTACTTTAACATTAAAAATAATGTTAATCATTCTACGATGTAAATTTTTTTTATTTAACATTAAAAATAATGTTAATCATCCTACGATGTAAATTCTTTTTATTAACATTAAAAATAGTGTTAATCATCCTACGATGTAAATTCTTTTTATTAACATTAAAAATAATGTTAATCATATCATACGTTTAAATTACGCATCATTAACATTAAAAATAAAGTTAATTTTATCATACGGTTAAATTTTCTTCATATTAACATTATAAATAATGTTAACTAAATCCTACGGTTGAAATTTCTAGTTAATTTACATTAAAAATGTCCATTTCATCCTACGGTAAAGTTACTATTTAATTGAGATTAAAAATGTCCATTTTCATGCATTGTAAATTACTTATTTTTAACATCAATAATATTATTAATTCCTCATACAACGTAAATTCTTATTTGTACCATTAACAAAATTGTTAATTTTCATTCGATGTGAATACTTATTTTTAACATTGACACAAAAATGTTAATTTATCATACGTTGTAAATACTTTTATATTAACGTTAAAAATATTAATGACATCCTACGGTTAAAGTTTTATTATATTAACATTAAAAATGTTAATTACATCATACGGTGTTATCTTTAACATTAAAAATGTTAATTTACACATGCGGTGAAATTACTATTTAATTAACATTAAAAATAATGTTAATTGCTCATGCGGTGTAGTTTCTTATTATTAACATTTAAAAATAATGTTACTTTATCATACCATGTAAATTCCTTATATTTAACATTAAACAAAATGTTAATTTCTCATCACTTTAATTTTACATAATTCAATGTAAATTTCATGTTAACACAAATTCCTAATTTGGTTTTACATAATTAAATGTAAATTTATGTCATTCCAAATTTCATACCTTAATTTTACATAATTAAATGTAAATTTAATGTTAACACCAATTCCTTCTTTAATTACATTGATAAAAATGTAATCTTTTTCCTACGGTGAAGTCCTTGAATATATTACATTAATAAAAATGAAAACTTTATTTACATATCACATTCTCAATAAAATAAAACATAAACTTTAGTTACATTTCACATTCTCAATTTGTTTACATAAAATAAAAGGTAAACTTTAGCTACATTTCTAAAAATTTAAATTTCACCTGCGGAGTAAATTCTTATATATATTACATTAATAAGAATGTATATTGTGCATACAATTAAAATTACTATTTTATTCACATTAATAAAAATGTGTTACATGTCTAATAATTTATTTTATTCACATAAGTAAAAATGTGAAATTTTACATGTCCAATATTTAATTTATAATATTAACATTTAAAATGTTAATGTCATCATACGTTTGAATTTTTATAATATTAACATTAAAAATGTTAATGTACATACGGTTGAATTTTTATAATATTAACATTAAAAATGTTAATGTACATACGGTTGAATTTTTATAATATTAACATTAAAAATGTTAATGTACATACGGTTGAATTTTTATAATATTAACATTAAAAATGTTAATGTACATACGGTTGAATTTTTATAATATTAACATTAAAAATGTTACTGTACTTACGGTTGAATTTTTATAATATTAACATTAAAAATGTTAATTTCATCCTACATTTTATTTCTTTTTATATTAACATAAAAAAATGTTAATGTACACTTGCGGTAAAATTACTATTTAATTAACATTAAAAATGTTAATTTTTCATGCATTGAAAATTACTTATTAACACCAAAATAAATGTTAATTTTTCATACAACGTAAATTACTTATTATTAACATCAAAATAAATGTCAATTTTTCCCTATTTCTATTTTACAAAAAAAAAAAAGAATATGTAAATTTCATCACAAGTCGCGTTCTTATTTACATCAAGTAAGGTGTAAATTCTCATCACATCGTATAAAAACATCCAAATACAACAATAGGATCAGATTCGATACTAACATCGAGGTAAATTGCAAGATGGGGTTTCACACAGCATATGTAAAATCAACATGGCATGGTTAAATAAATAACACATAATTAATTTTAATTAATTATGAATTCAAATTTAAGCCTAAAATTTCAGATCTAATCACATAGCACTATAGGCAATTTAGATTCCACTTCATATGTTATGAACGGTTTAGATCTATGTTTAAACATCGTGTCATATTAATTCTATTGTTAATAATCATGCAAATAATAATTAAATAAATTAAATGAAATTTAAAAATAGAATTCTCACCCTAATCAGTCTCAACAAAGCCTACTCGTCGCCACGGTCCTGTCGGATCTGAAATTTTCAGATTCGGGGTTCATACGAATTAGTTATCAATGTTTGAATAATTCTGACTTTTAACAACTGCTGCAGCAACGCTTAAAAGCGTCGCAAAATCTGAAGCATACCTTATTTTCAGAATTTGTTCAAAACTTCAAATTCGATTTTCTGGAGTTGTAGTTGACGAAACGACGAGCCGTTTGTTGGAGAAGGACCGGCTACGAGAGAGCTACGCACGGCCAGAAGGTGGCGAGGTGCGGCGGCGGCATGTGGGGCCTAGGGGGGCGCGACCGACGGCTCTTTGGAGGGACGGGGCGGGTGGATCGAGGCACGAGAATGGCTGAGGTTGGTACCAAATCGAAGAGCTCGGCGAGAGCTTCGAAACGAGTACTCACACGCCAAATTCCGTTAAGAAATGAGAGAGAAAACTGAGTTTGAATTTTCGAAGGGAGGTGGGTTTGGAGCTTCAGCAAATGACGGCTTGGAGATGATGAACAGTGATTTTCGTCCTTTTATAATATAATATTAGGGTTAACTAATTGTTAATTAGCCCGTTTAAGCCCGTTTTGGTCCGAACCCCGATTTAAGCCTGCTTACTGTCGTTCTTAAGGTTTTGAGGCCTTCTGAACGCAATGGAACATGTTACAGGACCCAATTCCGAAATTTATTATGAGTTCTGGAATAATTATATTATTTTATTAATAATTTAATGTATACCGTACATGAAAATTCACCAAGGTCACAAATTAACTTCAAAAATTCTCGAAAAATATATTTAGCTATGTTTTGATGCTGTGGACCTATGAAAATTAATTTCGTTCAATTCTGAGCCCGTATGAATTTTTAAAGTCAAAAATTGTCCGTTTACACTGAAAAATCAATTATAATTATATATTAATTCCAAAAATTACCGAAAAATCATTTTTAGCTTTGTTTTGATGATACGAATCCAAAAAAATTTATTTCGTTGAATTCTGAGACTTTTTGAAAAATGACTATTTTTTTAAGGCCAGTATATTTAATATTAAAAATATATTTTTAAACAAATAATTTCCGAAACTCAAAATATATAAGTGTTTACTGTTTTTCAATGCAGAAACGTCATTCTGAAACTAATGGAAGTAGTTTCGAGTTCAAATTCCTTCGTATGCAAAAAGTAGCATTTTTGTCCTATGTAAATTACCCACCGACCTTTCTAAAAATTGAATTGGCCATAACTTTTGATTTCCGCTATGAAATTTCGATTTTTCGGATTCGTTGGAAAGATATTTTTAAATAGATTCTAATATTTTTGGTTTCACTAAAATCCGTTAAATTTTGCATCCTGTATGGTCAGTCAAAGTTCAAGTTTGACTTTTCAAACTACCGCGCTATTTCTAGCTCTTTTTATAATTAAAAATTAAATTATTCATTCTAACTTCGATTTGAACCAAATTTGTGATCCTTATTATTTAAAATAGATTATTTTAAATATCAAAACTCATTTAAAATAACTTAAAATAAATTTTAAATTGGCCCCAAAATTCAGGGTCGTTACAGTCTCCCCACTTAAAAACTTTTCGTCCTCGAAAAGGAAAAAGAAAAATAGAAGAGGAAGAATAAACACAGTCTTCTTCGAATGCACGATCAAGGGAAGAGTCAAAATACATCGGTAATGGTGATTCTAAGAGATAGAAAAGATCGAAGGACGAAAGAAAAGATGACGATAAAGTGACTGGCTATTATGTATCTCATGAAATGTTCGCCGTAGAATATAGTGATTCTACGTAAACGAATTATTATAAATATGTTATATTCCGCTTTGTAAACCAAAGCTCTGATACCAACTGTGATGACCCCAAACTTCCACGGAATGAAAGTAGGAGTAAGCATTTTTGGAATACAACATAAATACAATAAAACAGAACACAGATACAATATAGCAAAGGAAATTCATAGAGTAATAACATTATAGCAGCGGAAAAATATAATGTCATCAATCACAGAAAATCCACAGTCATAGAAACTAAGCTATTACAACAAGTTTACAGAAAAGAAATAAGTTTGATGTCTAAAAAGAAAAGAAAAGATGCCATAGAAACAAAAGATAAATGTCTTCAAGCTCCAAGTCATCGCCTCTCCACAAAAGCAAATCCAAGAGATAGAAAATAAGCAGCTTCAAAGAAAAGACTACAAGCAAAGAATGAACCTGTCTACTTGGCTGCCCGTGTATAAGAGAGGACACCCAAGTTTGCAAAAAGGTGAAACAAACTATGGGTCAGTCGTGGGACTGGTGTGAGAATTCTTAAGTAAAATAACTATTAGATATAAGGCAAATCCAAAGACCACGCCGCAAACGCGGAACGGGTTTACTCTAATGGATTGTCGTGCATAATTTAAAGTGTCATAACAAATAAATAAGTACATCGTAAACAACGCAATGCTTTTTGAAAAAAATGGAATCACCATAAGACCCAAGTCCCATCACACAATGCAACGCACACCAGAGGATAGGGTTTTACCTTATGGTGATTAAACATGCTAAATACGGCAAATACGCATCTAATATTATTATTAATGTATATGAAAACATTTCAAAGTAAATGTATTAATCTTAGGAAGCATAGGTACCATATACTATGCCTCCGTACTAGTAATACAATCAAATTCGTCGGTTCGTATTTGGATTTTGGTTTCCATCATGAGTCAAGGCTAGAGCGGAGCTCCTTACCGATTCGAGACACTCTAGCTAGTGCCTCAGGATTCCCCGCGGAGAACCCTTGGAAATGGCAGGGCCGGTCCGCAAATACAGCTTAGCGGATTGGCAATTCCTAAGCACACGTTTCCTGGTCCTATAGGACCTATCCGAGGCGCGCCACATTCCATCATCCACATAAGTAAAGTATCAGCGTTGGGAGGTCCCTGACACTACTTCTAGCTAGAAAGAAACGTGCTGCTTTCCCTGCGTTCCCTTCGCCCATTTTAGACTCTACCGGTTTGTGAGGCTCGTGAGGTTACGTAATACACAAAGCTCTGCTTATTCATGCAGTGCTTTGATCGTCACCACAAGGTTCTGCTTTTCAACAAGAAACCTTGATCATTGCATCTTAGTATGCCACACTGTCACTCCATGCCATACCATTGCTTCTCCATCAATACATAAATGGGTGTTAAGTAGAGAATAAATTCTCCACCACCAATATTTATAAATTAATAGAAAATCAACCATATGATATATAACGAAGTACGATGTCAGACACACCATCCATTTAAACTTATGCTCTGGGTCTGAACGAAAGTCAAATCCGTGAAACCAACACGTACGTCTGGGCAATGACCTTGACCCATGAATTGGTAGCAAGTCAATTCAGGGTCTCGATCGCTGTCCATTCGAGGGAAGATTTACGGTCTTCATACGTCGTCTTCTTACTTCGATCTTTAACGCCGCTGGATTAATTTGGGATGAGAATATCTCGGACTTCCCAAACAATCCTCGTATATATATACATATATATATATTTTGAAAATCCTTCTTATTTGTTAATAATTATTTTTATTAACCATTCATTCTATTTTAAATAAAAAAATAGTCAACTTCTTATTTAACGACGCATTCTCAAAATCATATTTTTATTTACATTAATTAAAATGTAAACTTGCATTACATATCGCATTCTTATTTTCTTTACATTTAATAAAATGCAAACTTGAAATTACATGTCACATTCTTACCTATTTACATTGAATAAAATGTAAACTTGCATTTACATGTCGCATTCTTACCTATTTACATTGAATAAAATGTAAACTTGCATTTACATGTCGCATTCTTACCTATTTACATTGAATAAAATGTAAACTCATCTTACGGTTAAGTTACTCTTTAATTTAACATTAAAATTATGTTAATTCAACCTACGGTTGAATTTCCTTTATTTTAACATAAACAAAATATAATGTTAATTCATACTACGGTGGAATTCACTATATATTAACATTAAAATAATGTTAATTCATCTTACGGTCAAATTCCTTATATACTAACATTATAAATAATGTTAATTACCCTATGGTGAAATTCTTTTACTTTAACATTAAAAATAATGTTAAATCCTTCTACGGTGAAATTCTTTTACTTTAACATTAAAAATAATGTTAATCATTCTACGATGTAAATTCTTTTTATTTAACATTAAAAATAATGTTAATCATCCTACGATGTAAATTCTTTTTATTAACATTAAAAATAGTGTTAATCATCCTACGATGTAAATTCTTTTTATTAACATTAAAAATAATGTTAATCATATCATACGTTTAAATTACGCATCATTAACATTAAAAATAAAGTTAATTTTATCATACGGTTAAATTTTCTTCATATTAACATTATAAATAATGTTAACTAAATCCTACGGTTGAAATTTCTAGTTAATTTACATTAAAAATGTCCATTTCATCCTACGGTAAAGTTACTATTTAATTGACATTAAAAATGTCCATTTTCATGCATTGTAAATTACTTATTTTTAACATCAATAATATTATTAATTCCTCATACAACGTAAATTCTTATTTGTACCATTAACAAAATTGTTAATTTTCATTCGATGTGAATACTTATTTTTAACATTGACACAAAAATGTTAATTTATCATACGTTGTAAATACTTTTATATTAACATTAAAAATATTAATGACATCCTACGGTTAAAGTTTTATTATATTAACATTAAAAATGTTAATTACATCATACGGTGTTATCTTTAACATTAAAAATGTTAATTTACACATGCGGTGAAATTACTATTTAATTAACATTAAAAATAATGTTAATTGCTCATGCGGTGTAGTTTCTTATTATTAACATTTAAAAATAATGTTACTTTATCATACCATGTAAATTCCTTATATTTAACATTAAACAAAATGTTAATTTCTCATCACTTTAATTTTACATAATTCAATGTAAATTTCATGTTAACACAAATTCCTAATTTGGTTTTACATAATTAAATGTAAATTTATGTCATTCCAAATTTCATACCTTAATTTTACATAATTAAATGTAAATTTAATGTTAACACCAATTCCTTCTTTAATTACATTGATAAAATGTAATCTTTTTCCTACGGTGAAGTCCTTGAATATATTACATTAATAAAAATGAAAACTTTATTTACATATCACATTCTCAATAAAATAAAACATAAACTTTAGTTACATTTCACATTCTCAATTTGTTTACATAAAATAAAAGGTAAACTTTAGCTACATTTCTAAAAATTTAAATTTCACCTGCGGAGTAAATTCTTATATATATTACATTAATAAGAATGTATATTGTGCATACAGTTAAAATTACCATTTTATTCACATTACAATTTATTCACATTAATAAAAATGTGTTACATGTCTAATAATTTATTTTATTCACATAAGTAAAAATGTGAAATTTTACATGTCCAATATTTAATTTATAATATTAACATTTAAAATGTTAATGTCATCATACGTTTGAATTTTTATAATATTAACATTAAAAATGTTAATGTACATACGGTTGAATTTTTATAATATTAACATTAAAAATGTTAATGTACATACGGTTGAATTTTTATAATATTAACATTAAAAATGTTAATGTACATGCAGTTGAATTTTTATAATATTAACATTAAAAATGTTACTGTACATACGGTTGAATTTTTATAATATTAACATTAAAAATGTTAATTTCATCCTACATTTTATTTCTTTTTATATTAACATAAAAAAATGTTAATGTACACTTGCGGTAAAATTACTATTTAATTAACATTAAAAATGTTAATTTTTCATGCATTGAAAATTACTTATTAACACCAAAATAAATGTTAATTTTTCATACAACGTAAATTAATTATTATTAACATCAAAATAAATGTCAATTTTCCCCTATTTCTATTTTACAAAAAAAATATATATGTAAATTTCATCACAAGTCGCGTTCTTATTTACATCAAGTAAGTTGTAAATTCTCATCACATCGTATAACAACATCCAAATACAACAATAGGATCAGATTCGATACTAACATCGAGGTAAATTGCAAGATGGGGTTTCACACAGCATATGTAAAATCAACATGGCAAGGTTAAATAAATAACACGTAATTAATTTTAATTAATTATGAATTCAGATTTAAGCCTAAAATTTCAGATCTAATCACATAGCACTATAGGCAATTTAGATTCCACATCATATGTTATGAACGATTTAGATCTATGTTTAAACATCGTGTCATATTAATTCTACTATTAATAATCATGCAAATAATAATTAAATAAATTAAATTTAATTTAAAAATAAAATTCTCACCCTAATCAGTCTCAGCAAAGCCTACTCGTCGCCACGGTCCTGTCGGATCTGAAATTTTCAGATTCGGGGTTCATACGCATTAGTTATCAATGTTTGAATAATTCTGACTTTTAACAACTGCTGCAGCAACGCTTAAAAGCGTCGCAAAATCTGAAGCATACCTTATTTTCAGAATTTGTTCAAAACTTCAAATTCGATTTTCTGGAGTTGTAGTTGACGAAACGACGAGCCGTTTGTTGGAGAAGGACCGGCTACGAGAGAGCTACGCACGGCCAGAAGGTGGTGAGGTGCGGCGGCGGCATGTGGGACCTAGGGGGGCGCGACCGGCGGCTCTTTGGAGGGACGGGGCGGGCGGATCGAGGCACGAGAATGGCTGAGGTTGGTACCAAATCGAAGAGCTCGGCGAGAGCTTCGAAACGAGTACTCACACGCCAAATTCCGTTAAGAAATGAGAGAGAAAACTGAGTTTGAATTTTCGAAGGGAGGTGGGTTTGGAGCTTCAGGAAATGACGGCTTGGAGATGATGAACATTGATTTTCGTCCTTTTATAATATAATATTAGGGTTAACTAATTATTAATTAGCCCGTTTAAGCCCGTTTTGGTCCGAACCCCGATTTAAGCCTGCTTACTGTCGTTCTTAAGGTTTTGAGGCCTTCTGAACGCAATGGAACATGTTACAGGACCCAATTCCGAAATTTATCATGAGTTCTGGAATAATTATATTATTTTATTAATATTTTAATGTATACCGTACATGAAAATTCACCGAGGTCACAAATTAACTTCAAAAATTCTCGAAAAATATATTTAGCTATGTTTTGATGCTGTGGACCTATGAAAATTAATTTCGTTCAATTCTGAGCCCGTATGAATTTTTAATGAATTTTTAAAGTCAAAAATTGTCCGTTTACACTGAAAAATCAATTATAATTATATATTAATTCCAAAAATTACCGAAAAATCATTTTTAGCTTTTTTTTGATGATACGAATCCAACAAAATTTATTTCGTTGAATTCTGAGACTTTTTGAAAAATGACTATTTTTTTAAGGCCAGTATATTTAATATTAAAAATATATTTTTAAACAAATAATTTCCGAAACTCAAAATATATAAGTGTTTACTGTTTTTCCATGCAGAAACGTCATTCTGAAACCAATGGAAGTGGTTTCGAGTTCAAATTCCTTCGTATGCAAAAAGTAGCATTTTTGTCCTATGCAAATTACCCACCGACCTTTCTAAAAATTGAATTGGCCATAACTTTTGATTTCCGCTATGAAATTTCGATTTTTCGGATTCGTTGGAAACATATTTTTAAATAGATTCTAATATTTTTGGTTTCACTAAAATCCGTTAAATTTTGCATCCTGTATGGTCAGTCAAAGTTCAAGTTTGACTTTTCAAACTACCGCGCTATTTCTAGCTCTTTTTATAATTAAAATTAAATTATTCATTCTAACTTCGATTTGAACCAAATTTGTGATCCTTATTATTTAAAATAGATTATTTTAAATATCAAAACTCATTTAAAATAACTTAAAATAAATTTTAAATTGGCCCCAAAATTCAGGGTCGTTACATTCGTGTTAGACCCGGGGATGAACGGAAGACTGCTTTTAAGACCAGGGAGGGATTGTATGAATGGCTAATAAGGTCATTTGGATTATCTAATGCACCTAGTACTTTTATGTGCATCACGAATCAGTTGTTAAGACCATTTATTGGATGATTTGTTGTGTATTTCGATGACATCTTGATTTATAGTACAAACTCTATGGAACACCTCCAACATGTGAGAGAAGTATTGACAGTACTCTATTGGAAGAAATTCTACGTAGCCGCGAAGAAGTGTTTATTCATGACTCCTAAGGCATTGTTCTTAGGGAATACGGTATTTGGAGATGGTTTGCAGGTTGACGAAGCTAAAGTCGAAGCAATGCAACAGTGGCCCGGACCGAAAACCATTACTAAAATGAGGATTTTCCATGGCCTTGCTTTTTCTACAAGTAGTTTTTTCCTCATTTCAGCAGCATTATGTCCCCTATTACTGATTATATGAAGGTTAGTAAGTTATAGTGGACGGACGAAGCCGAAGCAACATTTAAGCTAATCAAAGAACGTTTGACGACAACTCCAGTATTAATACTTCCAGATTTTCCACACCCCTTTAAATTACACATTGATGCTTCGAAGGTGGGAATTAAAGCAGTACTAAGTCAGAGTAATAGGCTTGTAGCATTTTTCAGTGAGAAGTTGTCAGACTCTAAACTCAACTATAGTACTTACGATGTGGAGATCTATGCAGTAGTGGAAGATGTAAAGCATTGGCGTCATTATTTGTTTCACAGGGAGTTTATCTTGTGTACAAACCATGACTCGTTGGGGCATTAACATAGGCAGGATAAGGTGTCTTCTAGGCATGCACGATGGATTGCTCTTTTAGAAGGATTTACGTTTGTAGTGAAGCATAAGGCAAGAGTTGCAGATGCTCTGAGTCGTAGGAGTACCTTGCTTCTCACCATGATAATAGAGGTACCTGGCTTTGACTCTTTTAAAGAATTACTTTCCATTGATCCATATTTTTAGTGGTACTACAAGATATACAGGATGGAAAGAGGAAAGAATTCTTGTTGCACGATAAATTTCTATTTAAAGGAAATCAGGTTTGCTTTCCAAATTGTAGCTTGCATCTATACATAATTCAGGAATTGCATGGTTAAGGACATGTGGGGAGAGGTAGGGCCTTACAAATAGTACGAGATTCTTAGTTTTGGCCAGTATTCGTAAGGAGGTTGACAAATATGTTAAGAGATGCAGGGTCTGTCGAGTGTCAAAGGGAGCTGCAACTAATGATGGATGTACATTCCCTTACCTATTCCTTCTCAGCCTTGGGTGGATGTCAGTATAGATTTGTGTTGGGATTATGAGGTACGCAACTAGGAAATGATTCTATCTTCGTTGTGGTTGAATTTTTCTCTAAGATGGTGCATTTCATTGCTTGTAAGAAGACTACAGATGCTGTCAATGTGGCATAACTATTCTTTTGTGATGTGTATCGCCTTCATGGATTGCCTGCATCTATAGTATCTGATAAAGACACTAGATTTCTTAGCCATTTTTGGCGTAACTTGTAGATGATGATCAATACCCGATTGAAGTTCAGTAGCGCTTATCATCCCCAAACAAATGGGAAGACTGAGGTTGTTAACAGATCTTTAGGAAATTTACTACGCTGTTTGGTTGGGGACCATGTGAAGAGCTCGGACCACAAGTTGTGTTAGACTGAATTTTCATATAACCATGCAGTAAATCGCAGTACAGGCTTTATCCCTTTTCAAATCGTCTACACGACGCAGCAAATAGGACCGCTAGACTTGATACCATTGCCAAGTAGGACAAAAATGCAAGGAAAAGCAGTAGATTTTGTACGTGGCTTATGGGATATTCACAAAGCAGTGTTTGACAGCCTTACTTCAACCAATTCTAAATACAAGCAGCATGCAGATAAAGGGCGTAGAAACATGTAATTTGATGTGCGAGACTTCTTATGGGCAGTGCTGACAAGGGATCGTTTCTTTATAAGCGAATACAACAAGCTATCTGCAAAGAAGATCAACCTTAATGCTTAACGGCTTAAGCTTCCTAGCCATGTTCGTACTGCTGATGTGTTCAACGTGAAGCATTTAATTCCTTTTCATGGAGATTCTAAAGATGACAAGGTAATTGGAAATTCGAGGATGAATTTTTCTACCCATGAGAGAATGATGCAGCCCAAGAAGCCCAAGAATCCGCGGAAGACTATGAAGACATTTCTGCATATGTTCACAAAAACGAGCGTAACTTTCAAACTGTAAGGCCGTTTGGGCCAAACGAAATTTTTACTTGAAGCTAACTCAAAGGGCTACAAGAGTAACGGTGCAAGGCACCATAATCCGTGTTTTTGGGCCCAAAAGAGGTCATCTAAAGGGGTTTTGGCAATTTTTGTGTCTTTTAGCCTTTTTCCTATTTTGATTAGCTTTGCTATATAAATTTGAACTTTGTTGGATGTAATAGATATTTTTTGTCATCAATTAATGAAACCCTTGTTTTATTTTCCAATTTCTTTCTTTTATTTAGATCCAAATTGGATGCCTGAATCCCGGTATTCTTAAATCTGAGAATCAACAGGCTTTAAAAGATTTCAATCTAGTATTCATGCACAATTCAATAAATTGAGATTATTCTTACTTCCTGCTACGTCAAAAGTTTTAAAGTTAAGATTTTGAAGTTATGGGATTATAGCGATAATCGTTAAAAATGCAATTTGTGAAAACGAACTATTTTCTTTAAAGTAAGCTTATTTTTAACTTAAGTAAGTTTTGAAAATGTTTTCAAAAACTAGTTTGAAATGTAGGTAAGTAATTATTATTTAATTGCTTTATTAATTATAATTATACAGAGTGATTAGTACTTAATTACCATGTAATTAAGTAATTCGTACTTAAGTTTTAATTAAGTAACTTTGATTCTAATTTGATTAATTAATGAAAGTTAATTATTATATAATGACTTTAAAACAAGGATCAAGTATGATTAATTACTTAATTAAGATTACTTAAATTATTTATTAATTTAATAAGGGTTTTAAATAATTGATTGTTACTAGTTAAGTTAAGTTTAAGTTAAGAGCGTAATTAAAGTTTTTTAATAATTAACTGATGCTTAATACATTATTTAATCAGGAATAATAATCACTTGATTATTATTTAAAGGTAATTAATATGTGATTATTATTTTAAAGATTAAATAAATGTATTTATTTAAAATAGTTTAATTATTTGATTACTTGAAATATTTATTTAGGATTAAGTTATTTAAAATAATAATTAATTATTATTTAGAGGTTTAAAAAATTATTTGATAATAAGTTAAATTTGAATGACTTGTTTCATTGGGACGTTTTAAAGCATGTTTACTCAAGGGATCTCTTTGTCAATTACTTTTAAGAAGCACTTTTTATTAGGAATTAAATGACCTCTGTTTAGTAGAACTAAACACTATTCTGTCATTAGTATGATTGATTGAATTATATGGACACTAGTTAATAGAATCAAACCTCGTTCTATTACTAATACTGAATTTGACCTTGGACATTCATTTAACATGACAAATCATCCTCCTGTTACTATGTTATTGTTGTGGATGTATTTATGGTTTATATGTATTGATATGTTATACGTTGAATGATATTTGCGGACATCTATTAGTAGAATACATCCTCATTCTACTATAACTTGGTTGTTAATTATATTAAACATATGCTAGTATAATACATCCACATTCTACTATAACCTAGTTATTGATTATGTTGACATCTTTTAAGCGAAACCAAAAACCATTCTGTTATATTGTTAACTTGTACAATTATATGGCAGTGCAAATCACCGTCGTCCATTATCAGTTTAATATTCCTTTGTGTTGATTAATTATTTATTAGTTGGTTCTTTATACATATTTGGTTGTGCATGAATACCCATTATAACACCCCACGTTTTAGTTAAATAATAAAATAAAATTTTGAAAAGTTTTTGGATTTTTATCACGGGATTAGCGTCATTGCGTCTATGGTAATTTTTTGATCAATTTAGACCTGTAATTTGCAGAAAATGGATTGAAAACGAAAAAAGTTATTTTAAGTGAAGATTTAAAACAAATGTGAAAAAGAAGATATAAGAATAACACTAATAAGAAAAATGACTACCAATGTTTTTTAGTCCTGTGAAAAAAATCTTGTAGTCCAATTGGTAGAGGCATGTCCCTCCTATGTGAGTGGTGCAAGTTCGAGTCACATCAATGTCATGTTTTTAATTTTAGGGGGAAGGCTGAAGAAATGCAAAGTCTAAGAGAAAATATGTATATATAAATGTACACATAAGGAAAACTACATATATAGGTGAGTATAAATATATATATACACACACATTTATATATGTGTATATAAGTACGTGTGTGTAAATATATATATATACATGTATATAGCACGTATCAAATGTTGTGGCTTAGAGCCAATTTTGTACATGTTTTGGCATTTGCTCAATAAAAAATTTACCCATTTCCAAAAAAAATGTATATGTGTATGTGTTTGTGTATGAATAAGAAATTCAAAAAGTAACTTGCATAACAATTAAATTGAGTAAGAAATAAATGATGGCATATCGCCATTTGAATTTTGAAAAGAAATGAAGACTGTGCGTAAACATAAAGGCATAAATTCAAAAAATTGAAATTAAAGTGTAGTTTAAGTGCATAAAGTAATAAATGTATAATGAATGAAAAGTGGACAAGAAAATAGCTGCATTTGAAGTCATAATATATATTAAAAGGAAGAAATCAATGAATTGATGACGTTAATAATGACATTAATTCAGCAGCTATTAACGAACAAAGATTTGAAGAGATAAACGCATATTATATATATATATATCCACAGAAGTTTGAAATCTAAAATTAGATATACATTATAAACGGAAGAAAATAATTTACACAGTGATATTTGGAAACAAAAAAAGGAACGTTATCAACATTAAACAAGAAATTAATTTAGGAAAAAATTAGTGTTAATGACAGAGTTCATTTAACATTATATTTTTCCACTTGTACACTTCAGATTTTATTTTATTTTATTCGACAGACCAGAATCTTATGTACACCTATAAATAGACTAGTAGAGTCTAGCCTCCAACTCATATTTTTTGAGATGACGCCAAGGCTCTGTCATTTTCTTTCTTCTCCAAATCTTTTAGAAAACTAAAATATTAGTTTTTAGAAATTCTGATTCATTATTTGAAGACAAAGATTGTAGAACTACAATATAGGTGTTCAGATTTCTTGTCAACGTGAGGTAAATCCTATGAATCTGAATTATTTAGGTTTCTTTCTCACTTCCCTTATTCTTTTAGCATTAGATTTTTAAATCTGTGGTTATTTTAATATTAGATTCAATTAGAAAGACCACGGAATAGTAGATTTGAATCAAGTTCAAGGACAAGAAACTAGTCAGATGAGTAGATTTAATTTATACTTTTGGTAACGGTATATTCATCGTTTACATTCTCCGTAATTTTTAACGTGATTAATAATTGGAATTTATGGTAATAGCTTTACAATTTATTTCTAATTGCGTTAAGAATATTGTTTTTGTACAAATCTATTCAATCAATCTTATATTTGGATTGAGAATTATTATAATATTGGAATTTTGGAGTTTACAATGTTATGATTATGTTCTTAAAATTGTTATTCAATGTCATATTGGATATGCTGTAAACAAAATTATAGCAAAATTAGGAATAATGGAAAAAGAATTGATATGCCTAATTTTGTATGAAAAATTTACAGTAATTGTAAATGGTGTATGAAAAAAGGAATTTAATATCTAACTCTGAAAATAAAACAAGGAAAATTTGTAGTGGACTGAGTTAGTTGGACTTAGGGGAAAATGGATACCTTTCCATAACAATAAAATTACTAAGAACGTAGTTGCAAGAAAAGAGAGGGAAAAAATTAGTTTGAAATAGGTATTCTTTTACCGCATTGCACACAAATCAAATAAAATATGTATTCTTGTCCACACTAAAAACAAAAGAAATAGCTTGCAACTACGAGTCTGAACCGATGTACATTATGAAAATAAATCATTACATCTTCCGCCAACCAATCTAATCAGTTGTGTGGAATATTTTCCTAAAATAATAAAAATGTACAATACGGTAATTATAAAAAAGATTACAACAACAAAGCTGGTTCGTATTAAGGAACCTAAGAAGGATTGTGATGAATGGGAAATATAACCTATTATGACTAATTATATGAGTGAAAATGAAATATAATAGGTAGGCTTGTCTTAGGGACAGGAGAAATTATAACATAGGTTATAATTTAGAAAAGAGAACTTACTAATAGAACTTAGTTAAGAGAACTAAGTTACTAAGTAAACAACAACAAGTTGTGATAGCAGTGTAAGACAAGGTATGATTAAATAAGAAAGAATAAAGTAGGCTTATTATTGGAATACTAATAATTGGAAGTACTAAGTTTAATAAATGTAATAAATAATAAGTGGAAGTCCGCTCCAGCGGCATAGGGTTGAATAAAGAAAGTATGTAGCCAATTGTGAGTTAATAAACCATGTAACGTGAATAAAAAGTGAATATGTGGATTATCAAGTTAATTAGCAACGCGATGAGGTAAAGCAAGTGCTTATAAAAGACTAGACATAGGATCTAATAACACGTTGGCGTGAGGTGCTCGGACTAGTCTATACGTATGAAGGTGAAGAAACCAATGGGTATATTATCATAGTGTATGGAGACACAAAAGAAGCATGTCCAACTGATTATTCTACAGGACTAGAGGGAAGCATGTGACTACTACGGGACGTGGTAGGGCACTCTGTGGTGGTCCTATGTGCGGTACTTTCTTAGGCTGTACACGCAGCGGTTTGGTCTGTACTGTACTATGACACCCCACGTCCGTTAATGTCACTCATTAAGAGAATGCATTAAGTTTCGTGAAGCGTTATAGGTAAACAGAAACAGAAACATTACAAGATAGATAATAAATAGCAGCGGAATTCAAAATTTTATTAAGTAGAAAACATCGTAGTTCAAAACATGGTTACATCATATGTCTGAAATACATAAACCCAGAACATCATTAAAATTTATGTCTTGTACTTAAAACATCAGAGTACAATAATAAAAGAATCATAATCCACAAAATATAGCCATAGTAGAGAGATATGAAATCAAGTAGTACATCTAAATAGCTCCAAGCAAGAAGAAAGTAGAATCCTGATCAAGCTTGAGTATTCCCACCCTGAGAACATGGGGGGAACGGAAGAGAAAGAAGAGAAACAAAATGGGTCAGATATAAAGTTTGGCGAGTCTAGTTACTTTTAGCATATAAATAAGTAAAAATATCATGACAGGCATATAAAGTGGATAAGAGAGATAACATCATAAAAGGAAGGTATGACAAGGAAAATAGGACAAACATGATAGAGTATATTGTGCTTCTCTAGTACTTTCCCTTTATCTGCATCAACACTAGTGTCGTATGAACAAGATGATCCCCAACAAGTATAAGATGGTAGACTTAGGCGTACTTCTAGTGAGAGGTTTTACCCCATACAATAACAGGCAGCCCAATATATCAGAGTTACCCCTAAGGATAATAATGGGATCCTAAACATACCGGAGTCTAGATGTACCCTAATTACTACCCCAATCGATCGGCTCCGTACTCCATAGATACTCTGTGCTAGCCCCCACTAGGATGTATCACTTCCTAAAGTGGCAACCCTTCGTTTTCAGGATGTGCATAACCATATATATAGGTGTCACAGCATCTAAACCTCCTTTGTCAGACCCATGCACGCACACGACTCTGTCGGAATATGCTGCCCACACCATCCTCCACTTTTGGATCTCTTACAATCAACCCAATAAGCGTTCCCCGACTGCAACCTAGTTCGGAGTACTCGTTTGATACCTATATATGGGTTACTAACTGAAATGTGTCTCACACACAAGATGAGACAAGCTTCCCCCTATGCCTGCATCCCTACTAGGTTTTCCACTGATTATGCCATACCAGAGTAAAAGATTGCATAACCCCATAGGTTAAGTTTGTGGGCCTATATACAAATATTACCCACCAACCCAAGATATAATTAACCCTCCTAATGTTCATACAAGTTTACTTAAACCCTACTCAAGTTAACATATACAATCCCTATGGGTTCAACTAGGTTAAGTATTCGAGTTTATTATCATATTCATTTATGGTTATAATGTACCAGACCTCCCACATTAAGCGTACAACTTGTGGATGCTGGATATGCCGGTTGGGTCCGGGCTGACTTCTTCCACAAGTTGGGCTTAACCTCATGTCTTAGCACGTCTCGTGTGTATGCAATTAGACCCCTCACATTAGATTCACCACTTGTGGTTGCTGGATATGTCGGACGGTCCGGGCAAACTTCCACCACAAGTGTAATCTAACCCGTGTCTAAGCGCGGTAACAGTTTCTAATTACTGCAATTCTAGGCATCTTCATTATTAACCATTTATTCTTATGACATTATAGGTTTTCATGCCTTTTTCCCAAGTCATGTTCATAATGAATCATATAACCCAAATTAAGGTCTTTAATCAAAGTTTGATTTATGCCCTAAATCCATATTCATGTATTACATTCAAGTTATGCCCAAATTTCCCAATACAAGTTATGCCCCAAATTTAATGTTTTCCCCTCGTTCCCAGTTTTACGCGTTCGCATATTTCAGCGGCATGCCTAGGCTCAAAGGTAGTCGTCTATAAAATAAAAAGGGAAAAGAAGAAGGGAAGAGGACAGAAATAATCACAATAACAGGATTGACATATGACGGTAAAATAGGCATAGCAACTAATAAATATACAGTGACAAAGTTCGGCACAATGATAAGATAGTCATAAAGGAACATATCTGATGAACATGTGATAACAGGACTAATTCTAATATCATAAACAGGCATGATGGGATCTAAACAATGAATTAGATATCCAACTAATAACGGATTAGTTGTGACAATAACACTGATTTAACCATTAACGTCATAGGGACAGGCATAATGAGATATAAACAATAAATTAGATCTATAAATAATGATAGATTTGACATGATTCAATAGGTTTAGGCTTAGATCTAGTTCATAGTCATGTCAGAATAACTTAGATACACATGTTATAGCAGATCTGATATGATTCAAATAGTCACAGGCTTAGATCCAAGTTATAGTCATGTCACGATTAACTTTTAAGCATTTAGATCTAAAAATAACGTAGACTCACTGTGATTGGATCTAGTAAATAGAAGAAAGATTGCAGATATTGAACAACACCCAAGGGTAGGGGTCGACCCCCAACGGGCCTGGTTCCCGCGTTGTCCCGCCTTCATTTTTCGGAATGATTTTTGAATTTATGAAATGATTATATATATATAATTAGCTTATATATATTCAAACATCAAACCTTAATATCTTCTTCATACAATGTCCATTTTACGCAAACCAGTGTCTATTTTGACCAGAATTCCAAGACGAACGCAGTGGCACGGTCTGCTTCAATTAATTCACAATACTTAATTAATTATTCTTTAATTTATTGTGACGGCAAGGAATTTCGCTCGGTCCGAACCAGTCGCTAAACCGATCCAGGCCATTCGAAACGCCCTATCGTTTGAGAACAGGACAAAACAGAACGCATACAGAAGAACATTTCATTGTTATTACAACAATGCATCAGATTACAAGAATATACAGAGTATGAAACAATATTACACAGAAATATCAGAGATTTAAATTACATTTAAATACATAGCAGCGGAAAATAACACAATACACAACTAGAAGTAGATATACAGATACAAAGCTTTCCGGACATCGTTCCAGCTGTAAACCAGGATCCTGTGAATATAAATCTGCAAAACCAAAACTACTAGCTGCCCGTGTCAAAATATGGGCACCCAGAGTTTAGGTTAAAACAATAAACTCCAGGTCAGTCATGTGACTGGTGTGAGAACTAAAACAGTTATTAATCTTTATTTGAAAGTTAGGTAAATCAAGGGACCACGCCGTATAACACGGAACGGGTTTCCTCCCAAGAATACCAGTGCATATAACAAACAGCGCAATGCTAAATAAAGAAAAATGAAGCTGTTATAAGACCCAGGTCCTATCACACAATGCAACGCAAGCCGGGGGATAGGGTTTTCCCTTATAACAGCCAAAGAATGCTTGATACGTTTAAAACAAATCATTTGATACTATAATAAGTGCATAGTGTATAAAACAACTTCGAATCATAAGTATCAATCATAGGCGACATGAGCGTCCCATGCCACTATGTCGCCATACTAGGCTCTACAAATAAAACCGCAAATGTCACGTATTTGGAAATTGGATTTCCGTCTATGAACCGAGGCAAAAGATAGTCCTCAACCGATTCGAGACGCTCTAGCCCGTGTCTCAGGCAAGTACTCAGTCAAGCCTTGGATCCTCAGGGCCAGTCCACCGATGTGGATTAAACTTAAACCCTGAACATGCGTTTCCCCGCCCTATGGGGCGTAGGTGAGCCAACTAAATGACTCCATCGGTTCGAGAACGACCAATCAATCCGAGGCGCCTCGCAACAGCAACAACCACATAAGTCAAACTCGTCAGGGCGTGTAAAACCACTGACGCCACTTCTAGCTAGAAAGAAACGCATGCTCTCCCTGACGTCCTCTCCCGTTTTTGGTTCATACCGGGTGTGAAACTCGCGAAGCAAACGTTACACAAAGCTATGCCACAAAGGCCTTGCTTTGATCATCACCACGAGACTTTGCTTTTCAACAGAAGCCTCGATCAATTGCCACTTAGGCATGCCACACATGCAATTCACTCCATGCGTTTGATATCCATCAATATATAACCCCTGAGCTCGTACGTCTCAGAGAAGGGCGTTAAGCAAGAGAATAAATTCTCCGCCGCCAAACAGATATATATTTAATAGAGATCAATCACACGGACTAAAATCCAATGTCAGACACACAGTCCATTTACAAGTCCGTTCTGGGTCTGAACGAAACCGGAGGCACCTAGTACCCCGCATATCCATCGATCTCCAAGTACGTCTGGACGATCACTAACTGTTTCCATCTTCTTGGGTGTACAGCCCAATCAAGATCATCAGTAATTACCCAAACGACGTGAAGACCTCCGGTCTTCGACCATCGTCTTCATCTTCGACTTATCGTCGTATCAGTTATTCAGAATGGGATAAACCCGGTCTTTCCGAATAACTCGCATATATTTTAAATAAGTGTTACACAAACACAACATACGCCTCATTCCAATTCATTAGTCACTAACCGTAAATTAATCAAGAGAATAATTCCCCAAATATTAACCCCGAAGGCCGAAACCAACATCAGATCAATATCCAGAAAACCATTTTGCTTAGCTAACCGACAGTTAGTTTCTAAAATTTCACATTCATAGGGAAAGGTTCCCATTAATAGGGAAAAGTTCCCATTAATTTTATCAAAGATAAATTCTTGAATTTATTCTTTAATCTATTTTTGAATGTTAATTCAAACTAGTCGGGATTAGCGAACCTTACCGAAGTAATCATTTGTTTTAATTTCCCAATCCCAACCTATTCATCCCATGAAGTAAAACTGGTAATACTTCATATCTAACACCACGGTGTTATCGATAAATTCAATTACCATTTCACGTTTAAATCTAATTAAAGATTTAACTATCGCCTGGAGCAAAACTGGTGATACTCCATTTCGATTTTTTTTTAATCTTATTAAAGATTCATTAAAACTCCACTTAGTTTTAATCTTCGACTGGGTTAAAGAATCAGTGTCATTTAAAACATGGTTCACGATAAACCCAAAATCACATTCATTAATTGTCGGGTTAAAGAACGAGTGTTATTTAAAACACTGTTCACGATAAACCCAAAAATCAATATCGATTCAATTCCAATTAAATATTATTTAATTGGTACATTTCATTAAATCTAAATAAAAAGATTTAATCTTTTCTCCACTGGGTTTAAGAACAGTGTTAGTGAAGACACCATTCACGACAAACCCAAATCACATTTGATATTCAATACAAGTCTCTGAATAGAAAATATACCGGCTTATATTCAATATCAAATTCTACGACTAACAAATATCGTATTGGAAATAACGATATATACATCTATATCTTTCAAATTTCCATAACAACATTTGTGTAATCACGAAATCCAACATCGAAATATTCCGAAGACAATTTCGATTCAAACCCATTCCAATGCGATCATTGGAAATTTTGGTTATTTTCAAAACCATTTCAAATTCAATTTATTTATTTAAAGATAAATAGAATTATAATTCTAGTTCAAAACTAGTTCATTTCGATAAAAATCTATTTTTATCTTTTCAAATATGGAGTTTTTCATCACAAATCTTCACAAATCATTTCTTATGATTTTACACAAATTATTACTATTTTTAATAATTTTATCAAGGCCCGTATAGTCGATTCCCATCAATGACCATCGAACTGCACTTACAGCGACCTTTTTCAAATTTGATTTGGACACAATTCCAAATCCAACCGTTAGATTTCTAATTTCTAATATTCGTTAGAAAGCTCTTTTCGCTACGAAGCCAACGGTTCCGGTTTTAGGAGAATCCGACGGTCGGATCTCCCGTAATGTTCGTTTGAAATAAATGGTCGAAATTCACGAACTGCCGCGGCGCGGCGCGTTCTATTCAGGCCATTATATTATATATATAATATATATAATATATATTTCGTCGATTTCTATTTAAAACGAATTTTATAAATAGTTTTAAAATTCGTTTCAAAAGCAATTTCAACTTCCATTTCAATTCAAATCAAAATTGAATTCTTCTTTATAAATTCGTTTTAAAATTCATTTCTATTCAATTCAAATTTCAATTCAATTTGAATTCATTTCAATTCGCTTTAAATTCAATTTGAATTCGTTTTCAATTCAATTCATTTCGAAATCGTTATATATTCAATTCATTTCGACATCGTTATATATTCAATTCATTTCGAAATCGTTATATATTCAATTTATTTCGAAATCGTTATATATTCAATTCATTTCGAAATCGTTATATATTCAATTCATTTCAAAATGAATAAAATCGATATAAATATCGTTTACGTCAAAATGGCGTCAATCTAATCAACACGGCTTCATAAATTTCTATTTCAAATATTTTATTTCAAATATTTCTTTTTCAAAATAGTTGTTATTATCAAAATATTTCGTTCAACACATGACCAATCTCAATGGATGAGTACTGTCAACACATGAACCGTTATTTTATATTGATAAAGATGTAAATTTTATTATTAAAATATTTCGTTCAACACATGACCAATCTCAATGGATGAGTACTGTCAACACATGAACCGTTATTTTATAATATTCTTTATTTTCTAAATTGGAATGAGGCCCAATCAATCACCATATAATGTTAATTATATGGATTTTCATACAACACATGTATATAATAGCATTGAAAAATAATCAACCATCAACCAAAGTGCACTACACTGTATAAGCATCAAATATAGACATTTAACGCTTATAGCAGCTTGTCAATCAATCGATCGACATATTTAATCAATCAGGATGAGTGAACTTCAAGTTTCATCCCAACACCCGTGTGGGGTTTCAAACAATCAAACAAATATTTTATTCGTGCAGTTGGGCGATGTGTAAAATTTATCGTCCCAATCAATGTCCTTCAAATAGGTGTACATAAACAAATCGTCTGGTTTGTAAATGAATATTTATTTATTCACATTCACGTTAAAAATTATATTTTTAACGATAAAACATTTTATTCCAACATATGAATTTCTATTAAGTTCATTCTTTAAATAAAATGATATTTTTATTTTTCTAACACATTTTAGAAAATTTCGGCGGCATAACGGCACGATACTAGAAACGGGACGAGGCCTAGCCTTATCCCCGGTCTAGTGAAGGCCCACGCCATTCACACATCAATCATATCAATTTCATTTCACCAAACAATTCAAATCAACTCAAACAATCTAACTAACAACACAGCCAAACAAATAAGTCCATGGTCTGTGGACGATTGTGTCGGGTGCTACTAAGCACCGTCTGCATCCTAGTATATATATATATATATATATATATATATATATATATATAACTAGAAAAATAAATTGAAAGGTGAGAAATTCTCACAAATAGCTATCCAATCCTCACGGCACTTCATTGATAGAAATCTTCATCGCTATCGCATCCTCGTCACCTTCGTTGCCCGCATTCTCTACATATGCAAAAATTGAATTTTTACTTCGCTATTCAATATATAAAAATCGAATTTTTATTTCGAAGTTCAATATATAAAAATCATATTTTTATTTCGAAGTTCAATATATCAAAATCATATTTTTATTATCAAAACAATGTTATAATTTCATTCTAAAAACTGATTTTAAAACAATACTTTAAATTTTCAAAAAAAAAACAAGGTATATTTATGCTCTAAAACATATGTTATATTTATTTTTATAAAACATATGCTAATTTCTCTCATGTTTAATGTATATATTTTTATCACGCTACTCTATATATAAAGGTTTCGCCTTTCTCTTCATAAAAATCTCGTCTTTAATTTTATTTTTAAACTCAATGTATATTTTTATTTTTTAAACTATGCTTTTTCAATATTTTTAAAACAAATCAATTCTATTTTTACTTATTAAAAATCAGGTTTTATTACCAAAAAGAAAATTCAGTTTTTTTTTACTTAAAGAAAAATAAATAAAATAAAATAAAAAGAAAAGAAGAAAGGAATGAAGCAAGTAACAAAACTTACAGCGCACTAAGAAGGGGGGGTGTTCACTGTCGCCTGAGGTTGGAGGGAAGCTGCTCGCTGGCGGTCGGCGGCGTTCAAGGCAAGGGCGATGGGGCTTTCGCGATCGGAGCACATCGGTGGATGAGGGTATTTTAACGGCGAAAGAAGGGAGAGAGGGCAGCACGAGATTGGGGGAGATCGGAGTACGGTGGCGCCTCCACTTGGGTGGCGCGCGGCGAGGTCGTCGGTGGGCTGGGGTTGGGCTAGGTCAACGTCGATGGGTTTCTTTTTTTTTTATTTGTTTTAAATGAATCGATTTCGAAAATAGGGGGGGGGGGGGCAGAAGTATAAAGGAGGAAGTTTAATTTTTATATTAATTTAATTATTTTATTTTTCAAAAAGTTGACTTTCACATACGACCTCTAAACGAGGCCCACCGCCTGTCGTCCATAGCGTTTTACCCCCATTCCGAGCACAACGGGATATGTATCGCAAGCTGATTTGATCGTTTCAATCAGTTTCCGCTGAGTTTACATTTAAATCATTATATTGAATTTTAAACGTACCTTTCAAATTACCGGGGCCACATACGAACACGAAAAATTCCAGAAAAATATTTTCTAGCTTCGTATTGACGATACGGTCCTAACAAAACTAGTTTCGTCGAATTCTGAGACCGTTGGAAAAATGGCCATTTTCCAGTCGATTAAAATCAACTGAAACTGGTCAAACGCGTTTTCCTTCGCCACGCTCACATATTGATTCGAAAAATCATGAAATTTGAAACCTAGCAATAACTTTACATCACGGACCCAACAAAACTGGTTTCGTCGAAATCCGAGGTCGTTTGCAAAATTGCTATTTTTAAGGGCCTTAATTCCATAGCGACTATTCAGAATTTTCAACTGGACATATCTTTTGATTCCCGCTATGAAAGTTTGATTTGTCGGATTCGTTGGAAAGATATTATCAATTAGATCCTATTATTTTTGGTTTCACTAAAATCCGGATTGTTTTGCACCCGGTACATTCAATTGAAGTTTGAAATCGAATTATCGAACTACCGCGCCATTTTCAATTCTATTTATAATTATATATAAATATTTATATTCTAACGACGACGCGTATAATATATACGTTCGAATTATATTCAAAATAAATTTCTCGTTGATATTATTTAAAATAATTCATTTTAAATAATCAGAATTCGCTAAAATTGCCAAAAATAAAAATTTTAAACTGGCCCAGATTTTCGGGTTGTTACAATCTCCCCCACTTAAAACTTTTCGTCCCCGAAAAGGAACAAAGTCGAAAGTGGTTTGATTAATCAACTCTACGTTCGATCCGGCTTCCATTCTCCAACTTTTCAGTTTCTGAGAATTTTCTAATTCTTCAAAAATTTGGCTAACACCCTAAATTTTCGAAAAAATTCGCCATAACCTCCCCTGCACCGGGAGCATCGGGGAATTTCAAATAGCTTCCCCGGTCCTTCTGATCTCAAAAAGAAAAAGAAAAAGCCAAGCGGCTAGCCAATAGGCTCATAAAATCATCATCACCCAAACAAAACAGTAAATTATGTAGTAAACATGTACCTATTTGTCGGGCAAACAAATTTTATTCTCTGGCTCTAGCCTCCTTGCTATGACCTGTTCAATGATATACATGTATATGCAAGCAGATGCGACCAATTTTCAATACAATTCAATATTTGATTCAATTAGGCTAAATGGTTCAAAATTATCAACCAAATAAACAAACAACACAAACATCAATCAATTAGTTGATTAGCTTTTCAAATGCATAACTTTGATATATAGTCAAAAATCAGATTTTTGATGCCAAATCACAACAATAGGCCCTATCTAATTTTGGTTCTCACACCAGTCAATAGGAAATATATAGAAATCTCACTTTCGTCACTCGAATATAAATACTGATAATGTGATCACAATTATCAGCATCATCCCAGGGCGACTAGAGTGTGATTCTATATCTACCCAGTATATTAAAATTTCGAATACACGCGGATCAGACGTATACGCAAAATATATATATACTGGATTGTCCACATCTATATAAATAAATAATCAAATACGAATAATTGATTTAAATTTTCAAAACAAAATTTTGTTTTCACCTTAAAAAATATACTCTTCACACTCGTTCTAGGATTCTACTGATCCCATCTCTAACGAGTCATCCTAATTGGATATTACTAATCCAATATCTGATGAATTCTTTCGTATAGTTCTAATGTGCCTTATTCTCTAGCTTTGTAAACCAAAGCTCTGATACCAACTGTGACGGCAAGGAATTTCGCTCGGTCCGAACCAGTCGCTAAACCGATCCAGGCCGTTCGAAACGCCCTATCGTTTGAGAACAGGACAAAACAGAACGCATACAGAAGAACATTTCATTGTTATTACAACAATGCATTAGATTACAAGAATATACAGAGTATGAAACAATATTACACAGAAATATCAGAGATTTAAATTACATTTAAATACATAGCAGCGGAAAATAACACAATACACAACTAGAAGTAGATATACGGATATAAAGCTTCCCGGATATCGTTCCAGCTGTAAACCAGGATCCTGTGAATATAAATCTGCAAAACCAAAACTACTAGCTGCCCGTGTCAAAATATGGGCACCCAGAGTTTAGGTTAAAACAATAAACTCCAGGTCAGTCATGTGACTGGTGTGAGAACTAAAACAGTTATTAATCTTTATTTGAAAGTTAGGTAAATCAAGGGACCACGCCGTATAACACGGAACGGGTTTCCTCCCAAGAATACCAGTGCATATAACAAACAACACAATGCTAAATAAAGAAAAATGAAGCTGTTATAAGTCCCAGGTCCTATCACACAATGCAACGCAAGCCGGGGGATAGGGTTTTCCCTTATAACTGCCAAAGAATGCTTGATACGTTTAAAACAAATCATTTGATACTATAATAAGTGCATAGTGTATAAAACAACTTCGAATCATAAGTATCAATCATAGGCGACATGAGCGTCCCATGCCACTATGTCGCCATACTAGGCTCTACAAATAAAACCGCAAATGTCACGTATTTGGAAATTGGATTTCCGTCTATGAACCGAGGCAAAAGATAGTCCTCAACCGATTCGAGACGCTCTAGCCCGTGTCTCAGGCAAGTACTCAGTCAAGCCTTGGATCCTCAGGGCCAGTCCACCGATGTGGATTAAACTTAAACCCTGAACATGCGTTTCCCCGCCCTATGGGGCATAGGTGAGCCAACTAAATGACTCCATCGGTTCGAGAACGACCGATCAATCCGAGGCGCCTCGCAACAACAACAACCACATAAGTCAAACTCGTCAGGGCGTGTAAAACCACTGACGCCACTTCTAGCTAGAAAGAAACGCATGCTCTCCCTGACGTCCTCTCCCGTTTTTGGTTCATACCGGGTGTGAAACTCGCGAAGCAAACGTTACACAAAGCTACGCCACAAAGGCCTTTCTTTGATCATCACCACGAGACTTTGCTTTTCAACAGAAGCCTCGATCAATTGCCACTTAGGCATGCCACACAGGCAATTCACTCCATGCGTTTGATATCCATCAATATATAACCCCTGAGCTCGTACGTCTCAGAGAAGGGCGTTAAGCAAGAGAATAAATTCTCCGCCGCCAAACAGATATATATTTAATAGAGATCAATCACACGGACTAAAATCCAATGTCAGACACACAGTCCATTTACAAGTCCGTTCTGGGTCTGAACGAAACCGGAGGCACCTACTACCCCGCATATCCATCGATCTCCAAGTACGTCTGGATGATCACTAACTGTTTCCATCTTCTTGGGTGTACAGCCCAATCAAGATCATCAGTAATTACCCAAACGACGTGAAGACCTCCGGTCTTCGACCATCGTCTTCATCTTCGACTTATCGTCGTATCAGTTATTCAGAATGGGATAAACCCGGTCTTTCCGAATAACTCGCGTATATTTTAAATAAGTGTTACACAAACACAACATACGCCTCATTCCAATTCATTAGTCACTAACCGTAAATTAATTAAGAGAATAATTCCCCAAATATTAACCCCGAAGGCCGAAACCAACATCAGATCAATATCCAGAAAACCATTCTGCTTAGCTAACCGACAGTTGGTTTCTAAAATTTCACATTCATAGGGAAAGGTTCCCATTAATAGGGAAAGGTTCCCATTAATTTTATCAAAGATAAATTCTTGAATTTATTCTTTAATCTATTTTTGAATATCAATTCAAACTAGTCGGGATTAGCGAACCTTACCGAAGTAATCATTTGTTTTAATTTCCCAATCCCAGCCTATTCATCCCATGAAGTAAAACTGGTAATACTTCATATCTAACACCACGGTGTTATCGGTAAATTCAATTACCATTTCACGTTTAAATCTAATTAAAGATTTAACTATCGCCTGGAGCAAAACTGGTGATACTCCATTTCGATTTTTTTTAATCTAATTAAAGATTCATTAAAACTCCACTTAGTTTTAATCTTCGACTGGGTTAAAGAATCAGTGTCATTTAAAACACGGTTCACGATAAACCCAAAATCACATTCATTAATTGTCGGGTTAAAGAACGAGTGTTATTTAAAACACTGTTCACGATAAACCCAAAAATCAATATCGATTCAATTCCAATTAAATATTATTTAATTGGTACATTTCATTAAATCTAAATAAAAAGATTTAATCTTTTCTCCACTGGGTTTAAGAACAGTGTTATTGAAGACACCATTCACGACAAACCCAAATCACATTTGATATTCAATACAAGTCTCTGAATAGAAAATATACCGGCTTATATTCAATATCAAATTCTACGACTAACAAATATCGTATTGGAAATAATGATATATAAATCTATATCTTTCAAATTTCCATAACAACATTTGTATAATCACGAAATCCAACATCGAAATATTCCGAAGACAATTTCGATTCAAACCCATTCCAATGCGATCATTGGAAATTTTGGTTATTTTCAAAACCATTTCAAATTCAATTTATTTATTTAAAGATAAATAGAATTATAATTCTAGTTCAAAACTAGTTCATTTCGATAAAAATCTATTTTTATCTTTTCAAATATGGAGTTTTTCATCCCAAATCTTCACAAATCATTTCTTATGATTTTACACAAATTATTACTATTTTTAATAATTTTATCAGGGCCCGTACAGTCGATTCCCATCAATGACCATCGAACTGCACTTACAGCGACCTTTTTCAAATTTGATTTGGAAACAATTCCAAATCCAACCGTTAGATTTCTAATTTCTAATATTCGTTAGAAAGCTCTTTTCGCTACGAACCCAACGGTTCCGGTTTTAGGAGAATCCGACGGTCGGATCTCCCGTAATGTTCGTTTGAAATAAATGGTCGAAATTCACGAACTGCCGCTGCGCGGCGCGTTCTATTCAGGCCATTATATTATATATATAATATATATAATATATATTTCGTCGATTTCTATTTAAAACGAATTTTATAAATAGTTTTAAAATTCATTTCAAAAGCAATTTCAACTTCCATTTCAATTCAAATCAAAATTGAATTCTTCTTTATAAATTCGTTTTAAAATTCATTTCTATTCAATTCAAATTTCAATTCAATTTGAATTCATTTCAATTCGCTTTCAATTTAATTTGAATTCGTTTTCAATTCAATTCATTTCGAAATCGTTATATATTCAATTCATTTCGACATCGTTATATATTCAATTCATTTCGAAATCGTTATATATTCAATTCATTTCGAAATCATTATATATTCAATTCATTTCGAAATCGTTATATATTCAATTCATTTCAAAATGAATAAAATCGATATAAATATCGTTTACGTCAAAATGGCGTCAATCTAATCAACACGGCTTCATAAATTTCTATTTCAAATATTTTATTTCAAATATTTCTTTTTCAAAATAGTTGTTATTATCAAAATATTTCGTTCAACACATGACCAATCTCAATGGATGAGTACTGTCAACACATGAACCGTTATTTTATATTGATAAAGATGTAAATTTTATTATTAAAATATTTCGTTCAACACATGACCAATCTCAATGGATGAGTACTGTCAACACATGAACCGTTATTTTATAATATTCTTTATTTTCTAAATTGGAATGAGGCCCAATCAATCACCATATAATGTTAATTATATGGATTTTCATACAACACATGTATATAATAGCATTGAAAAATAATCAACCATCAACCAAAGTGCACTACACTGTATAAGCATCAAATATAGACATTTAACGCTTATAGCAGCTTGTCAATCAATCGATCGACATATTTAATCAATCAGGATGAGTGAACTTCAAGTTTCATCCCAACACCCGTGTGGGGTTTCAAACAATCAAACAAATATATTATTCGTGCAGTTGGGCGATGTGTAAAATTTATCGTCCCAATCAATGTCCTTCAAATAGGTGTACATAAACAAACCGTCTGGTTTGTAAATGAATATTTATTTATTCACATTCACGTTAAAAATTATATTTTTAACGATAAAACATTTTATTCCAACATATGAATTTCTATTAAGTTCATTCTTTAAATAAAATGATATTTTTAATTTTCTAACACATTTTAGAAAATTTCGGCGGCATAACGGCACGATACTAGAAACGGGACGAGGCTTAGCCTTATCCCCGGTCTAGTGAAGGCCCACGCCATTCACACATCAATCATATCAATTTCATTTCACCAAACAATTCAAATCAACTCAAACAATCTAACTAACAACACAGCCAAACAAACAAGTCCATGGTCTGTGGACGATTGTGTCGGGTGCTACTAAGCACCGTCTGCATCCTAGTATATATATATAACTAGAAAAATAAATTGAAAGGTGAGAAATTCTCACAAATAGCTATCCAATCCTCACGGCACTTCATTGATAGAAATCTTCATCGCTATCGCATCCTCGTCACCTTCGTTGCCCGCATTCTCTACATATGTAAAAATCAAATTTTTACTTCGCTATTCAATATATAAAAATCGAATTTTTATTTCGAAGTTCAATATATAAAAATCATATTTTTATTTCGAGTTCAATATATAAAAATCATATTTTTATTATCAAAACAATGTTATAATTTCATTCTAAAAACTGATTTTAAAACAATACTTTAAATTTTCAAAAATAAACAAGGTATATTTACGCTCAAAAACATATGTTATATTTATTTTTATAAAACATATGCTAATTTCTCTCATGTTTAATATATATATTTTTATCACGCTACTCTATATATAAAGGTTTCGCCTTTCTCTTCATAAAAATCTCGTCTTTAATTTTATTTTTAAACTCAATGTATATTTTTATTTTTTAAACTATGCTTTTTCAATATTTTTAAAACAAATCAATTCTATTTTTACTTATTAAAAATCAGGTTTTATTACTAAAAAGAAAATTCAGTTTTTGTTTACTTAAAGAAAAATAAATAAAATAAAATAAAAAGAAAAGAAGAAAGGAATGAAGCAAGTAACAAAACTTACAGCGCACTAAGAAGGGGGGGTGTTCACTGTCGCCTGAGGTTGGAGGGAAGCTGCTCGCTGGCGGTCGGTGGCGTTCAGGGCAAGGGCGATGGGGCTTTCGCGATCGGAGCACATCGGTGGATGAGGGTATTTTAACGGCGAAAGAAGGGAGAGAGGGCAGCACGAGATTGGGGGAGATCGGAGTGCGGTGGCGCCTCCACTTGGGTGGCGCGCGGCGAGGTCGTCGGTGGGCTGGGGTTGGGCTAGGTCAACGTCGATGGGTTTTTTTTTTATTTGTTTTAAATGAATCGATTTCGAAAATAAGGGGGGGGGGCAGAAGTATAAAGGAGGAAGTTTAATTTTTATATTAATTTAATTATTTTATTTTTCAAAAAGTTGACTTTCACATACGACCTCTAAACGAGGCCCACCGCCTGTCGTCCATAGCGTTTTACCCCCATTCCGAGCACAATGGGATATGTATCGCAAGCTGATTTGATAGTTTCAATCAGTTTCCGCTGAATTTACATTTAAATCATTATATTGAATTTTAAACGTACCTTTCAAATTACCGGGGCCACATACGAACACGAAAAATTCCAAAAAAATATTTTCTAGCTTCGTATTGACGATACGGTCCTAACAAAACTAGTTTCGTCGAATTCTGAGACCGTTGGAAAAATGGCCATTTTCCAGTCGATTAAAATCAACTGAAACTGGTCAAACGCGTTTTCCTTCGCCACGCTCACATATTGATTCGAAAAATCATGAAATTTGAAACCTAGCAATAACTTTACATCACGGACCCAACAAAACTGGTTTCGTCGAAATCCGAGGTCGTTTGCAAAATTGCTATTTTTAAGGGCCTTAATTCCATAGCGACTATTCAGAATTTTCAACTGGACATATCTTTTGATTCCCGCTATGAAATTTTGATTTGTCGGATTCGTTGGAAAGATATTATCAATTAGATCCTATTATTTTTGGTTTCACTAAAATCCGGATTGTTTTGCACCCGGTACATTCAATTGAAGTTTGAAATCAAATTATCGAACTACCGCGCCATTTTCAATTCTATTTATAATTATATATAAATATTTATATTCTAACGACGACGCGTATAATATATACGTTCGAATTATATTCAAAATAAATTTCTCGTTGATATTATTTAAAATAATTCATTTTAAATAATCAGAATTCGCTAAAATTGCCAAAAATAAAAATTTTAAACTGGCCCAGATTTTCGGGTTGTTACATTTATCATCTTAATGTGTTATAATATTACGGGGTGTTACATGTACCATTCAATGAGTATACTTGACTACAACTGCGGTGTGTCAGTCAGAAGGCTGTGGTGGATGGTGTTGGGTGATTTGGGGGTTTTCCTCAAGAGAGGTTAGTCAGGACAAAACTAAAAATAGTAATATTCGAAAACCTATCGTTGACAGTTAGTGTGATGTAGAAAGATTAAAGCTAAACCTGTATACCATCGATCTTTTACTATTGAGACTTTAATTGCGCTACACGCCAAATTGGATGTTAGATTGGTTGATAGGGGAACATCACTTTGCTCTTGAAGAAGTCTTTCATTAGTTGAGGGAGGGGCTATAGACACTATGAAAAGACATACCATATGTGAATATCTATATTGTAGGCCTAATAAGGCGGTCCTTTACAAATATTGAAAACTCCCGACCGAGTTCTGTGCATTGGATGCAACCCTATTACTGGACTCGAGTTATAGTAGGCAGTTCGTTCGTGTGAGGGTCTAGATGCATGCACTTGGTGGTGTTTTGTGGACAATATGGCATTACTTCGTGTCGAGACGTAATTCGATCGGGGAGTTCGGATATGAGGATCCGTACGCTTATATGGCATAACGATGGAGGTTTTTATGCGATTATGTGGCGTATACGCTTCCATAGTGTGACGGTGGGGACCGTACAAAGAGGGTACTATGGGGAGTACCTTGAGATGTTGGCATAGCTACATATATATCACATTAGGTTTAATCTACTGGGGAGTAGATGTGTACGAGGTGAGTGAACCCAAATAACCTTACAATTAAGAAAACATGACTAAACATTATACGTTGGGTTATTTCAGAATGTATAATTTGTTCATAAACTAGAACTTTGTGTTCTGACCTCCTCCTCATAACATACTCGTAGGTTAGATTTATGGTAGAGATTTATTAACCTTTGGACACTTGTTAGATAGTGTTATTATTTTGGTAATGCTATATTTGATTATTATATTTTATCAATTCTACTGTGAAATGTTTTATCGAGCCCTGATATATTTATTATATTTTTCTTTTCTATAGGATACCAGACAAGCCAACTCGAGCTTCGATATATTGGTATTTGTAAAAAAATATCGATCTATCGAAATTCATTTTATTACATCCGGTATCAAAGCTCATGTTTAGGATTCCTGAGTATAGATAGTAAGTGAGCTTATTTATAATTTTAAAATATAAATATGTTATATATACATCGAGATCCATAAAGGAACCCACTATATAGGAAGAGCAGCATATGGAATGAGTTGGTACATTAGTTTTGTACACTAAAGAAATGAATATGGAAATTTGAGAATAAGATACCCAAAGGTGGTTTGCTTGAAAAGTGCATAACGTATTTTGTAATGAAAAAAATGGATCCAATATGTCAGCATTTGAAACGTTAGCATTTGAGAATAAGATACCCATAGGTGGGTTTCGCAGTAGAACCTTATAAATTGAAAAGGAGAAAATGGAGTGTGTGTGTGTGTGTGTGTGTATATATACTAATATTGAGAAAATTGACTTTGGGGAAATATCTAGGAAAGTCCAAGTTAGATACTCACTTTGAGTCAAGCCCCATAGTTAACTTTTAAGAACTCGAATAAAAGATTTTGGGTGATGGTTTTTAGTGTTTTTAAGTTTTCACCTTAAAAGTTTACAATTTTAAAATATTTACTATCTAAATTATGTAGAAACGATTTTTGAAACAAAAAGAGGTACTTTTCACATATGAAAAAAAAAATACGTAAGTAACATATTTGAAAACCACATATTGAATTTTGAGAAAAGTGGGGTATATTTTTGGGAAAGGTGTTTTCTTATTAAATTTTTATTTAAAATGAATTCTTTTAGAAAAATATGTACATTTATAGCATGTATAGCTAGCTAATTTTTAAACTATAAGGTATGAAAGAATTAAATAACAAAATATAGAAAAGAACGCATTTTGTCAAAAACTAAAATTTTCTCTAAGGAAAATTTTGAAAATCTCTATTCTTTTGACATAAATTTTTGATAATTGTTTTGACATAAACTATAGCAGGTGGACAAAATAAGTTGTAAAAAAATTAGAATATAGTATATGTTTGGGATAAGTTTAGAAATTAGGACTTAGTTTTAAGTAATTGAACTAGCGTAGTAAAAATGGTTTGCTGTAAAATTAATTGAGAAATAGTTGTCCTTGTCTACTCCAGGTTTTATGGTTTTAAAAAAAAAGGTTTTATGTCGTTTTTTTGTGAGATGTCATTTTTTATGGTTTGGCAAAATAAGTTTTAATGTGTAAAAATAAAGTTTTGAAGCTTTTAATTTTTGAAAACAAATGTAATAAAGTCCAACCACGTTTTTAAATCAGGGAGTAGGTAAGTATTGGTACCTAGGAAAGACGAAGAATATTTTGAGGCTATAAATTAGATAGCGAGAATTATTTCGGAATAATAGTGAATTCCCATAAAGTGCTTTAAGCACTTTAGAGCGTAGATTGTTGTTTGGAAAAAACTGTTAGTACATGGCAAGGACTAGTAGTGACAAGTATAAGGTAAGGGGCAAGCGAGTTGATTAGATCCTATGGTTTGGACTTATTTTGTCAGTAGGGACGTGGTCCTAGGATTCTTAGCCCTTAGTAGTAGTTGTGTAGTGTACTTGTTTTTCCTATTTTATTTTTGAAAGAATTAGAAAGCTTATTTAAAAATTAAGCTTAGATCGGTGGATTAAGTTAAACATGATAAGGAAATGTGATGATATAACTAAAAGAAACAAAAAAAAATGATGACAACTACAAAAATAAAGCAATAGACATGACAACTGGGAAAAATGGGAAATTGCGAGGGAGAAACGGATTTTTCCAAAGTAAGTTGGAAAAGAAATTTCTTATGTAAAATGTGCTTGAATAGGAAGCTAGGAAAATTTTATATAATAGTTGCATGAAATCCAAGTACTGACAGAAAGGCACATAAAAAAAAGGAAAATGTGAAGTTTTCTATTTTCTACCTTTTTGGAACATAGGAAGTCGAATTCAGAAAATTAGAATTTTCTATAATTCCCAAATTTAAATTTGGTTGATGGGGTTTTGGATGCAAAAATTGGATGAACTACGATTCGCTCTGTAAGAGTGTAGGAAAAATTGAATGAAAAAGTATTTTGATTTTCAAAATATTGCATTCATATAGAAATTGCCAGTATATTTAGGGTGTGTGCATCATGTTTTTAAAATATTTTCAAGAAAATTTGCATTCATATAGGAGGTAACGCTTAGGCATTTATTGCGTTCATGTATTATTATGTTGTGTTACACTTTGCACAAGTGCACAAATGATTGCAAAAATTGGATGTACGCATGATGGTTGTAAATTATGCGAGGAATTACTTAATTTCCTAAGATGGGAGAATGTATCACCTCGCGTTTTAAATTAAATAATAAAATAAAAAAATTGAAAAGTTTCAGAATTTGATCATGGAATAAGCGTCATTGCATCCGTAGTGATTTCTGATCAATTTAGACCTATAGTTTGTAGAAAACGAATTTAAAATGGAAAAGTTATCTTTAAATGAAGTTTTAGAACAAACGTGAAAAAGAAGATATAAGAACACTAATAAGCACTATGACTACCAATGTTTTTATTCTTGTAAACAAAAGCTTATGTAATCCAATTGGTAAAAGCATGTCTCTCGCGTGTGAGTGTTGCAAGTTCAAGTCTCATTAACGCCGTATTTATAATTTTAGAGGGACGACTAAATAAATGCATATTCTAAGATATATATATATACACATATATATACACATAAGGAAAATTATACATATAGGTGAGTACAAATAAATATATATACATGTATATATGTGTATGCATGTCAATATATATATATATATATATATATATATATATATATATATATATACACACACACATGCATATGTGTATATTTGTGTATGTGTACGTATATATACACTTACATACATATGAAATTAAAGTGTACTTTAAGTGCAGAAAGTAACAAATGTATAATGAATGAAAATGGACAAGAAGATAATTGCATTTGAATCAAAATATATATTAAAAGGAAGAAATCAATGAATTGATGACGTCAATAATGACATTAATTGAGCAGATATTAAAGAACAAATATTTGAAGGGTTAAACGCATACATACATACATATATATGCGCATAAGTTTGAAATTAGATATACATTATAAACGGAAGAAACTAATTTACACAGTGATATTTGGCAACAAAAAAAAAAGAAACATTATCATCAACATTAAAAATGAAATTAATATAGGCAAAAATTAATATCAATGGACCAGGTTATTTAACGTTATATTTTTCCATCTGTACACTTCATATTTTATTTCAGTTAATTCGACAGACTAGAATCTTCTATACACCTATATATAGACTAGCAGAACCTAGCCTTCGACTCATATTTTCTAAGACGACGGCAAGGCCTTACTATTTTCTTTCTTCTCCAAATCTATCAGAAAATTAGAATATATTTTTTTAGGAATTTTGATTCATGATTTGATTACAAAGAATATAGATCAACAATATAGGTGTTCAGATTTCTTGTCAATGAGGTAAATCGTGTGAATCTGAATTATTTAGGTTCCTTTCTTTCTTCCCTTATTCTTTTAGCATCAGATTTGTAAATTCATGATTATCTTAGTATTTGATTCAATTACAAAGGCCATAGAGTAATAGATCTGAATCAAATTCAAGGATTGGAAAGCAGTCAAGTGAGTGGATTTAAATTATAACTTTTGATAATGGTATTTTTATCGTTTACATTCTCCGTAATTCTTAACATGATAAATAATTGGAATTTGTGTTAATAGTGATATAATCTATTTCTAAGTATGTTAAGAATATTTTTGTTATACAAATCTATTCCATTAATCTTCTATTTGGATTGAGAATTATTTAATACTGGAATTGTGGAATTTACAACAATTATAATTATGTTCTTAAGATTGTTATTCAATGTCATATTGGATATGTTGTAAACAAAATTACAGTAAAACTAAGAATAATGGAAAAAGAATTGGTATGCCTAATTTTTTATGAAAAATTTACAGTAATTGTAAATGGTATATGAAAAAAAATCAAACTAGAAAAATAAAAAAAAGGGAAAATTTGTAGTGGACTAAGCTATTTGGACTTGGGGAAAATTGGAAACATTTCCATAACAAAAAAATTACTTAGAACGAAGTTGCAAGAAAAGAAAAGAAAAAAAGGTTAGTGTGAAATAGGGATTCTTTTACCATATTGCACACTAATCAAATAAAATATGTATGTATGTCCACATTGAGAATAAAAGAAATAGCTTGCAACTACGAATCTTAACCGATGTACGTTTGGAAATAGATCACTACATCTTTCCGCTAACTAATCTAATGAGGTGTGTGAAATATTTTCCTAAAATAATAAAAATGTACATGAGGTAATTAGAAAAAGATTAACACAACAAAAGTTGGTTCATATTAAAGAACCTAAGAAGGATTGTGATGAACGGGGAATATAACCTATTGTGATTAATTATATGAATGAGAATGAAATATAATAGGTAGGCTTGTCTTAGAGACAAGAGAAATTATAGCATAGGTTATAATTTAGAAAAGAGTACTTATTAATATATTTTAGTTAAGAGAACTAAGTTAATAAGTAAACAACAACAAGTTGTGATAATAGTGTGAGACATGGTTATGATTAAATAAGAAAGAATAAAGTAGGTTTGTTATTGGTAGACTTATAATTGGAAGTATTAATTCTAATAAATGTAATAAATAATACGCGGAAGTCCGCTCTGGCGGCATAGGGCTTAATAAAGAAAGTAAACAGCCAATTGTGAGCCAATGAGCCAAGTAACATGAATAAAAATTGAATATGTGGATAATCAAGTTAATTAGCAAGGTGATGAGATAAAGCAAGTGCATGATTAAAAGGTTAGACATTGGATCTAATAACACATCGATGTGAGGCGCTTGAACCAATCTGTACGTATGAAGGTGAAGAACCCAACGGGGTAGATCATCGTGGTGTCTGAGACACGAGAGGAAAACGTCCAACTAATTATTCTACGGGACTGGAGGGATGCACATGGCTTCTGTGGGACATGGTAGAGTACTCTGTGGCGGTCCACTATGTGGTACGTGCTCATGCTGTACTCATAAGGGTTTGGTCTGTGTGGTACGTGCTCTGGTTGTTCTCAGTTAGAAGGTTGTGGCAGATGGCGTTGGGTGATTCGGTGTTTTTCCTCGAGAGAGGTTGGTCAGGGCCAAATTAAGGATAGTAATCGTCGGATATCTGTCATCGACAGTCAGTGTGATGCGGAAAAACTAGAGTTAAACCTACAAACCTTCGATCTTTCACTATCGAGACCTTGGTTGTGGGACTCGCCAAATTGGATGTTAGATTGGTTGATAGGGCCATGTCACTTAGCTCTTGAAGAAGTCTTTCATTAATTGAGGGAGGGGCTAAGGTAGGGCCATAGTCATTGTGAAAAGACATACCATATGTGAATATCTGTATTGTAGACCTAATGAGGTGGTCCTTTACAGATATTGAAAACTCTCGACTGAGTTTCGTGCATTGGATACAGCCCTGTTATGGGATTCAGGTTATAGTAGGCAGCACGTTCATGTGAGGGTCTCGATACACGCACTGGGTGGTGTTTTGTAGACATCAGGGCATTACTCCATGTTGAGATGTAACTTGACCGAGGATTTCAGATACAAGGATCTATATGCTTACATGGCATAGCGATGGAGGTATTTTGCGATTACGTGGCGTATACGCTTCTGTGGTGTGACGTTGGAGACCGTACGAGTAGGATATTATGGAGAGTACCTTGAGATGTTGAACATAGCTACATTTATATCATAATAGGTTTAATCTATTGTGGAGTAGATGGGTACGACGTGAGTGTAGAGTCTTGAGTGTTGTTAACCCAAATAACCTAATAATTAAGAAAACATGAATGAATGTTATATGTAGGGTTATTTCAAAATGTATAATTTGTTCATTCACTAGAACTTTGGGTTCTAACCCCCTCCACATAACATACTCATAGGTTAGGTTTATAGTAGAGATTTGGTGAACTTTGAACACTTGTTTGACAGTGTTATTATTTTGATAAGATTATATATGATTATTATATTTTATCTGTTCTTCTATGAGATATTTTATCGAACCCTAATATATTTATTATCCTTGTATTTTATACAGGATACCAGACAAGCCAACTCAAGCCTCGATAGATTGGGATTTTTGAAAAAAAAAAAACAATTTATCGAAATTCGGGATATTGCACCCATATTATAACTTAAATAAGTTGAACTAAATTAACTGCTGACCTTTGGAAATTTACATGTCTTCTTTCAAATTGTAAAGCATATGGATTCTTTCTAAATAAGCTAGTATAGATTATACTTTACAATGTGATTTTAACTCATCTTGTAACAACCCGTATTTTTATAATAAGTTAAAACAAGAAATCAAGGCAGAATTAAATTTTAAAATGAGAATCATGGGAAATGGGTTGCGCCATTGTGGTCGTCTTGAAATTCTGCTTGGAAACGAGTCCGAGTTTGCAAGAATCGGAGTCCGTATAAGGGAGATATGACCATCTGAAGTTTCACGAATTTTCAGAATAAAAAACAGCCCGAAATTCGAATTCGAAATTTGAATTCAAACCCCAGAATAGGCTAGGCGGGAAAATCCCCTCCCAGGGACCAGATCGACCTGGGGGTCGACCATAATGTCGACCTCCCAGGGACCAGGTCGACCACAGTGTCGACCTAGGGGTCGACCTACCTTCCGAGCCCACTTCCTGAACCTGATGCATTCTGATGTATTTGACCTCGTTTTCTATCTAGATTCATCTGCCCAATTCTATATAAACTCACCCCTAGCCTCATTCTCTCCACACCATTTCATTCTGTCCTTATGCTGCTTCTGAAATAATTAAATTAAAGAGAGAATGGCTACTTCTTCTTCGTCAAGACAACATCTAGGAATTGCAAATTGGGGGTTTTCAACTAGAACAAGACTAAACAAATAGAGATTCAACAACTGCAACAACCGTTTCTAGAATCAAATCTCTACACTCTAATTCTCGATCCGCGCTTTGTAAGTTCTAGTTACTTTGAGATTGAAACTTGTTAAATTTTATATGGACATGGAATAAAATGAAATTGGACCTAAGCTTGATTATCCATTTAGATCTGTTCTTGTCTCTTCTTGAATCTATGATTTTGGGTTATTTCTTATCGACTGAATCATGCTCATTCATGTTGTTAGACCTAGTTTATTATTCAAACGCTAGATTGTAACATAAATTATTGGATCTTGACTTGTGGGAATATTTCTATTTGGGGCCTATTCATGTTTGTCTATAAACCTTAATATGCCTATGACTAAGAACATATGACTATGCCTATGACTGTGAACATAAGACTATGCCCATGCCTATGACTGTGAACATAAGACTATGCCTATGACTATGACAAGGACAATTGTGGCTAATCACCTATGACTCTTGACTATGAGAATTATTACCTATGATTATGAACATAAGGCCATTATCTATGACCATGACTTTGAAACTATTACTGTTAATTGCCCATGACTATTTGCCTAGAACTATTTTTGATAATTATCCATGATTATTGTGATGAGTCGCTTATGATTCATAACTATGAGATTTATACCTATGACTATTGGGGATTAATTGCTTAAGACTATTATAGTTGATTGTTCATGCTCATAACACTATAGTCGAAAACCATGTTGTGCACCGAATTAGCATTTTGTTGGATCGCATACCTAGGGTGTGACTTGCTTAGTTTATTCGCTATTATGTACACCAAAACCATCGGATCCATTATCCTTGTATTTGGCTTGCTTTTGCATGCCTATCCTTTTATGTCAGCATTTACCATGACTATCGCCTTATCTTGCTAGATTTGAAATCCTATATGCCAGTGATGTTGTAACCAATTATCTCAAGTTATGTCGTGCTAGTCTTGTAACCCCTTTTATCGCTTTATGCTCGTCCCTCTTGCCTATCATAGTTTTGATGTTATTCTGAGATTTGGATTTATTTGTAGTATGGATTGATCACGTTTACATGCGATGGGAACACGGTTTGGGTAGAATAGGCAAAAACATGAATTGGTTATGAATATGAATTATGAACTTGATAAAAGGCAAAACTTGAAACATGAACGCTGTTATAACCTGAACCTAGATATGGACTTGAAACTCGCCATGAAACTTGACATAAATTTAGACTCGAAACTTGAATCTGGGCATGACACTTAGATAAACTTGAAAATGTCCAACTCGAGGTTGGGTTGAGTTTGCAGTGTAAATGTGCTCGGAACCGCCCGACAAATCCAGTTACTGCAAACAATAGGATTCAATGTGGGTAGTTGGTCATATCGCACTTGAAAACCCGAGTTCAGACCGAGTTGTAGTGTAATTCTGCCCGGAACCGCCCGGCATATCCAGTGACCACAACAACAGGTCTGATGTGAGAGGTTGGGGTGCCTTTATGAATTAATACCACATGATAGGGTTAAGTCGTGAACCTCTTGAATATACTTAACCAATTTGACACGATGATTTGATTGGGTTAAGTCATGAACCTCTTGAATATACTTAACCAATTTGACACGATGATTTGATAGGGTTAAGTCATGAACTGCTTGAATATACTTAACCAGTTGGACATGATGATTTGATAGGGTTAAGTCATGAACCGCTTGAATATACTTAACCAATTTAACACGATGATTTGATAGGGTTAAGTCAAGAACCGCTTGAATATACTTAACCAACTTGACAAATGATTCATAGGGCTAAGTCTTGAACTTGAACGACAACACTTGGCTAATTTGACATGACATGTAGGCGGGTTAAGTCATGAACTTGAATGACAACACTTAACCAACTTGACATGCTAGACTGATGGGGTTAAGTCTCGAATTTAAATGACAACACTTAACCTACTGGACGAAACCTAGTTACACGGTCCTTTTCAGCAGTAACCCACTAGATGTATCACGGTACCCTGGAAGTAGGCAGGATCGGGCACGATTACTGGGCTGATTGTAAGCGACCAGAACGATGGCTGAGTTGGTGCGCCATTGTAGGTTCAGGCGGACAATGGCCGTGCACGTAGTCCGGAGTTGAAAAAGCATGCATTGGGCACCAGTAGGTTTACACTGTGCGTGCTTGATTCATGTCGGTGGTTGGCACCCTAGGGCTTGATACACCCTATGGTGGACCTAGCACAGGTAACTACATTCGTGATAGGGCCGTATGACACAGACACATGAACGAGCTAGGACTTGTAGGGAGCCGATCGATTAATAGATCGTTACGTGGAATTCGTTAGGTAGAATAATCCCTAGTGGTCCTAGGTGGCATAAACCCTAATCGAATCTAGAAAACGTTCAATAGGTAGCATAATCCCTAGTGGTCCTAGGTGGCATAAATCCTAGTTGAACACGCGATAGTTCATGATAAGGAAACCTAGCCAGAACAAGGGTGGCGGTCCAAACGATTTCAAGAATGGTGGAACTACGTTGAAGTAGTATAGAAATACGTGATGAAACCCGTATGATATACAGCAAGGGACTGTACATATACATGGAAAGGATGATATGGGTTGGGGTACTAGTACAGTTGGTGCAGAGAATTTAGGAAATCAAAGAAAATAGTGGAATGGTGAAGCTTGGAAATATTGCGGTGTTATACTTAATAGAAACCTTGCGATATGATACTTGGTAGGAACATTGTGATGATACTCTTGATAGGAAGCATGGAAGGTTATACTTGATTCATCGTGCCTGTAGCTTACCTTGTCATCATGCTTATGTTTATTTTCAGTTTATTCATGCCATGTTATCTTTACCTATTTTTATGCTGAAAGTCACTAGGACTTACTCGGTCTTTATGACTGACCCGTTTTGTTTCGCCTCGTTTTCTTTTGTTTCCCCCCTCCCCCCCAGGTTTGCAGGGTGAGAATACATCTTAGTTCAGATCTTACCAAGCTCCAAGGCTCTTTCATGTACGGCTTGGATTTTCCTTGGCTATGGCTTGATTTACTGTTTTACTTGGGGAATGATTTATGACCATGGTTTTATGCTTCTTTACTATTGCAAGACAGATTTCGATGTAATGTATTTAATGGCATTTTGATGTAAAAAGGCTTTAGACCTTTCTAGATTTGTAAAGCAATAAAATTTGGTTCTTCTTCCGCTGTTTTATATGTTCTGTCTTGTAATATTTCTGTGTATGTTTACCTAGATAATGCTCCACCAAAGCTAGTGCATTCCCTTTGTGAGTGACCCTAGTGGAGGTGGGGTGTTACATTTGGTATCAGAGCCAGGTTACCAGACTGGGCAAAAGCTTTTGAAAACCTTCTGAAATTATTTTCAAAACGTTTACAAAGAAGCATTTTTCTAAGAAAAGTTTTGTTTTACGAAAGGCATATTCCCCAAAGACATATGCACTATCTTTTGATTCTCTCCTTGAGTCTCTTCTCTCTTTCTTTTTCACCATAGTTTTGTGGGCGTACGACACATGTCGGAGGGCCAAGGAGTGCCTAACCTCCATCTGTAGCCGCAGTAGTTTTACTTGCGACCAATCTTATTTCAAGCTTTGTAGGGTTGCCATGCGATGGGGGTAGCTTTCGAGAAACTTGTCAACAAGCTATACAAGGATAGTAAGAACGAGGATAAAGAATACAAGCCTAAGGACGAGAAACTTGTTGATAAGGCTTAATCCACGAAAGAGGAAAAAGGTGAAAGGAAAAAAAAGGCCAAGTGAGAGAGTATTAAAACCCATGACAAGAGAGAGTATCTTTAGTATGGTAAAAAGGGACATGTAATTAAGTATTATAGGACAAGGACAAGGACAATGGCAAAGTACAAGTTCGTCGAGAGGGCAATTGTATGCTCTCACTACTAGCATACCTAAGAGAGATGGTAACGTTTCTGTTAAAAGTTTAGCTTCTCTTTTCTATCATACCGTGGAAACTTTGTTTTTGGTACATCGCATCCTTTTAATTCTGCTTCGAAAGTTGAGTATCTGCACCTTAGTACTAACGTAGTAGAGGATCCCATTTTGTCTGAAATCCTATTAGGGAATCGGCTCATTTATTCATAACTTGTTTGGATTTGAGAATGTCTATGCTAAGTGTTGAGTTTAGAAGTAATGCTTATGTTTTTGGGCAATGGGTTGATTTTAGGGATGGAGTGGTTTCCCAAAAGTGATACCATTCTCGAGTATGAAAAGAGAGTAGTTAGACTCTTGAGTTGCCCCGGTAATGCCCTCGAAGTCTAGTGTAACCCTTAGGGTTCTGCCATGCTTAGTTACCCAGGATATCTTAATATATTTATTGATCCGCTCGAGTAGTGTTCGCCACAAAGGTGGATGGTTCATTTCGCTTATGCATGAGTTATAGAAAATCACCTTAGTAAGTACACTTGGCAACATGGTTGGCATTTGTTTATTTTCAAGAGATAATTCAATCATGTGGAATACCTTCTAGTAAGTGAACGAGATTCGAGATTCACCAGTGAATTTTGGAGAGCTTGCATGAAACCATGAGTACGCAGTTATGTTTAAGCCGAGTATACTAGAAAAAGAATAAGTGAAAATGGGATGAGAGACAACAGTGAAATGAGTTCCAACTCATATTTTGGAAACAAGAATTAAGGAACTACGAAATTGTGAAGTTAAAGACGGTGAAAGGACAATGGAGTTAAGCTCAAGGAAATTCGACTTAGAAAATTGAAGACTAGACACGCGCATCATATCTCTTTTTATTAGTATATCCTTGATCCCTCTTTTCCTGTAGAGCTTACTTGTATGCTATCTTTTAAGTATAACCACTCGGTTCTATTCTCAATCCTATTTCTATTGCAAACCCCATAGGGAGTATGACTTATCTGTTAGTAATACATGTTGGGGCTTGAGGGTGTCCGTTGGGTTGACTAAACTTTTTGGGTTTTATAGGATATGGGCTGGTGCTTAGGGAGTTCTTCTCCTATTCAGTATATAGGTGATGTAGATTTCCAGCTTGGACATTGCTTAATAGGCACAAAATTTTTACTTGCTTCTATCAATCGGCCATATCTTTAGGTAGGAACAATTGGGTGAAACATGTGTTTGAGACATGTTATGATTGATGGTTGCAAGTGGTTGCAAGTGGTCGCAAGTGGTTTCTCGTGGTTGCATAACACACATTAGGCACTAGATCGGCTCAGACACATTTTCATATTGCATATGCATGAATGTTTATACTTGTTTATGGATGAAATTGAATGTGTTATCATGTGAATGTTGCATATGGATGGATGTTTGAGCACACATATAGTGTTTATGTGATTAGGGCTATTTGCATACATGTTGGACTCACGGCACAAAACATATTTTGCATTAAGAAGATCAATCAGGCCTGATCATTTGCATTAGACAAGGAACATATACACACACTTTTTGCATATGTTCATACAACATTAGAAATCTCTTAAGGACAATGGATGCCTGTGATTGATGATTGAGTAGATGGATGATTGGATGGTAGGTCACATTCTTCTTAACTTGAAGATTTCGGGGACGAAATCCTTTAAGGAGGGGAGAATGTAACAACCCGTATTTTTATAACATGTTAAAACAAGAAATCAAGGCAGAATTAAATTTTAAAATAAGTATCATGGGAAATGGGTTGCGCCATTGTGTTCGTCTCAAAATTCTTCTTGGAAACGAGTTCGAGTTTGCGAGAATCGGAGTCCGTATGAGGGAGATATGACCCTCTGAAGTTTCACGAATTTTCAGAATAAAAAACGGCCCGAAATTCGAATTCAAACCCCAGAACAGGCTGGGCGGGAAAATTCCCGCCCAGGGACCAGGTCGACCTCCCAAGGTGTAACACCCCACCTCCGCCAGGGAGGCTCTTGAAAGCACTCTGACTTTGGAGGGGCATTTGTACCGGGTAAACATGCATAATGATATATCAAGGCAGAACAAGAACATATGTATATATGTAAACAGAGTAAATAAGATAAGTAAAACAGCGGAAGATTTCAACTATTTCAAAACAAGTCTGGTACAACATAATGTAAACTTTCCAAATACACAAGTCTAGATAAAAACAACATCACTGAAAAACTGAAATACATAAGTACTATCCCCAAAATAAGTGATAACCATAGCTAGCTTCATGTCAAGACCGTACATAAGCTAAAATCCCACAAGCAAGCGATCAGAAATCCAAGCTAAGCTCCAATATTCCCTCCCTGAGAACCGGGGGGGGGGGGGAACGGAAGAAAAGAGGCGAAAGAAAAACAGGTCAGTCAAAAAGACTGAGTAAGCCTTACTACAATCAATGTAAACTGATAAAGTTAACTGGCATGAGGAACTGAGATGAACATAAGGATAATTACATACTAGCATGGTGAATATCTAACAGATAGTTCAAAGGAGTCATCGCATAATCAAGGTGAAGTTTTTCACCACAGGTGCACCAGCATTCTAACATGTCATGTATAAACAAGAATTTATCCCTTGGCCTAAACTTGGCCCAGTATCAGGTGTTTGACTTAAATCAAGATCCAACTTCTTGGTACCAATTCTAGTATAACAGGATTATGTGTTACCCCAATGTTTACATCGAAACAGGACGAAACAGAATGGTCCATACAGAGATAGAGTTTGGAAAAAATGGGCTTTTACCACCCTAACAGATAAAGTACAGAAACGGAATGCTAACAATAATGGGCCTTTACCACCCTAACAGAACGGTACCATGTAGAAACAGACGGGTGTTACCACCCAACAAAACAGACGGTACCAACAGAATCAGACAGAGCTAAGTGTACCCTAAATCCTACCCAAGCGATCGGCTCCCTAATACATAAATACCCTATGTCGGCCCCACGATAGGGTGTATCACTCCCTAAAGTGGCAACCAATTGGCACAGGCATATTTACAGATGTCACGGCGTCTTACATCCTCAGAGGCAGACCGGGATCCACGCACGCACATGACCCGGTTGGAACGCACCATCAACACCCATCGCCATTATCAGAATGAACCACTTATAATTAGTTCAGTAAGCGTGCCCGGACCCTACCTACAGCTGGGTCAAAGTTTTGATACCAGAAAGGGTTACTGACTAATATGGGTCCCAAACAACAAATGACACAAGTATTCCCCCTTTGTTCCCAGACTATCAGATTCAGATTAACTTATTAACAGAGTTCAGACATACAAAGTTCAGACGATCAGTTTTCAGACTAACGGATCAGATAACAGATTTACAAACTTGCCTAACTTGGTGTGGGTCCTACAGATCCGCAAAACAGGTTCGTTTAATTTATCAATCAAGTTAGTTTATCCAGACCAGGTATCAAATCGGTTCTCAGCCTTATCAAATTACTGAGTTGGATTGGTTAAGTATAGTTCAACTTAACCCCATTAAATTACCGAGTTCAGATTGGCTAAGTGTAGGTTAACTTAACCCTTTTACTAATCATGGATTAACTTGGTTAAGTGTAACGATGGGTTCACGACTTAACCCCGATTAATCCACCAAGTCCAAATTGGTTAAGTATTAAGTGGACCATGACTTAACCCTAATCATGAGGCATTAGTTAATTAATGTGCCTTAACCTCTCACATTAGACTTTGTTGCGGTTACTAGTTAAGCCGGTCGGTTCCGGGTAGCTTTACACCACAACTTGGTCTAACCTCGGGTTCAAGGTACAACATGACCAACTTCTCACATTGGGTCCTATTGTTTGTAGCAACTAGTTAAGCCGGTCGGTTCCGGGTAGTTTTACGCTACAAACTCAACCCAACCTCGAGTTGGTCACACTTATATTTTCTAAGTGTCATGTCCATTATGTTTACAAAACATATTACAAGTTTTCAAGCATTTGGGTAGACCTAACTTAATAGGTAAATTCCCAATGGGTAGACCTAACTTAATAGGTAAATTCCCAATCTTATGTTTTCATGTCTTTTAAGTTTACCCAACCCCAAACGCAATCCCATCGCTTACATATCGCAATAGCGCATAAAGGATAGAAAGAGGGAACTTGGCATAATCATGACATAAAGGTGTTGAAGCCACAAGTTTAACATGGTGGCATATGAAATGTACATATGTTCATATACTTGCATATTACATTTTTAGGCCTCAAAAGCATGCATAAAACCAAACTTAGCATATTGGTGATACATGGTGATAAATGACATGTAGAAATGGCCATAAGTTCGCATTTAGCCTCACATGCAAGTTATCATAAGAGATATGATAACTTACATGTTGCCAAAATGCAACCTTTAACATAAAGCTTGAAGCTTTACGTTCATATACTCAAGGTAAGCTTGCATAACATGATAACATGAGTAAAATGATCCACCCAAACTTGCATACATAACATGACAACTTGCATATCATAACATGGCAAACTTGCATAACATAACATGGCAAACTTGCATATCATAACATATCAAACTTGCATAACATGACATAGTAAACTTGCATAACATGACATAGTAAACTTGCATATCATGGCAAACTTGCATATCATAATGATCAACCAAACTTGCATCATTCATTTAACTTTAGAGTTTAAATATGAAAGTAGAAAAGGGCTTACAATGCTTATGAAGACACAAAATATATATATAGATTGAGACAAAGCCCTTATGCAATCAAATAAACCCAAAATGCAAGCTCCACTAGAAAAACCCTTGAGCCAAAATGATCAAAACCCTTGCTTTATGATGTAAATATGGAAACTTGACTTGAATGCAAGCTAATGACACTCATACAAGGTTGAAAACACTTGTATGCATGGAAAATCTCTCATAGAAATAACTTAGAATTTTATGAAGAAAGTGGAGGCCATGAGAGGAATCATTTTTCCATAGTTTAGTTGTATGAATGAATATTAATGATTTAGGGGTAGGTTAGGGGCTTATTTATAGAGATTAGGATTAGTTTTAGACCCTTAGATTAACCCTAGGTTAGTTTAGGTCCGTCAGATTTCGTCCCAAGCCCTCCAACCCAGCCCAAAACTCAACCAGGTGCGCCCAGGCCAGAATCAGCCGACAGGGCAAGTCGACAGCCCTGTCGACTGCCAAGTCGACAGGCATGTCGACAGGCAAGTCGACAGCCCTGTCGACAGCCAAGTCGACTTGGCGGCGCGGGAGTTTTCCCGTCTGGCCCCCATTTCTGCATGTTTCGAAATTCAAATTTCCCGAAAACTTCTTTAGGCCTTAACCAGGTCATACGAACTCCGATTTACAAAATTTCGGACTCTATTTCGCGTATTTTTCCGAGACGAACACAATGACGTAACACGTTTCCCCTGATTCTCACATCTGAGATTATTAATTCTGCCTCGATTTACGTTATAACAGGTTATCAGGAATACGGGTTGTTACATTCTCCCCTCCTTAAAGGATTTCGTCCTCGAAATCTTCAAGTTAGGAAGAACGCATCCTACCATCCATCATCCATCTACTCAAATCATCATTCATGAGCAATCATTGTCCTTAAAGATTCTAATGCGGTATGAACATATGCAAAAGGTGTGTGTATATGTTCTTATCTAATGCAAAGATCATCAGTGCAAAGTATGTTAGTGAAATGAATCCATTATGTATGCAAATAGTCCTAATCATATAATACTATATGTGTGCACAAACTTTCGTCCATATGCAACATCCATGTGCTGAATTAACCATCTTGCAACCATAAGAATTGAAAATGTACACACATCCATATGCAATATGAGAGTGTATTTCAAGCCGATCTAGTGCCTAGTGTGTGTTTATGCATCCACGAGCAACCACTAGCAACCACTTGCATCCACTTGCAATCATCAAACATAACATGTCTCAAACACATGTTTACATCCATAGGATTCCTATCTCAACAAGATACAGTCGAGTGATGGAAGCAAGTACAGATAAAACAAAAACTTGGTACATATACTTACAGACTACTCGTACAGATCAGATTTCCCCAAATGATTCTTAGGAAACTAAGCATGGTAGAAACCCAGAATGTATTCGTCATAGTCACCCTCATGCCCAACACAGATACTCTCAAACCCCAATTTATCACAAACAGATGAGTTATAACTCTCAGGGAGTTTGAGACTATTACCAGATCAGAAGCAAGACTAGCATTAAAGTACCGAGTTTCCATTACAGAATCAAAATACCAGAAAAAGAGTTTCAAACTGAAAATCAGACAAGGAAAATTAAACATCCTACAGACAAATTATTCTAGCCCTAATCTATTCACTCGCCATGCGAGTATTCACCGTTCCTTCCGATGTAGTCCCTTTCTTCTTCGGGCAGTCCCTAGTGAAGTGTCCCATCTCTCCACAGTTAAAGCAAGTGCCCTTCCTCTTTCTGCAATCCTTGTTTAGATGAGTTGAGCTTCCACAAGTAAAGCACTTCTTTTCCTTCTTATCTTCAGACTTCTCCTCCTTCTTTTGCATTTCCTTTTTGGGCCCCGTTTTCTTGTTTTGAGACTCATTCACCTTGACCTCCTTCTTTGCACTCTTTTTCTCTTCATTGAGTAGGCCCATATCTACCAAACTCTCAAACGTGGCCCCCATGGGCACATGAGACATAACTAACTCCTGTAACGGCTCATTCAATCCTCTAGCAAAACGAAGAGCCTTCTTCTGAGTAGTACTCACCATATCCAAGCCAAAACGAGCTAACTGATTGAACTTGCTCACATATTCTTTGACAGACATGTCTCCATGCTTCAAAGCAATAAACCTCTCCATTTGCAAATTCTCTTCAGCAGAAGACAGAAACTTAAGCCCGAATCTTGTCCTGAAATCGGCCCAAGTCTCAACGGGCCTAGTCGCGGTGGTGATCTCCCACCAATAAGCGGCTTCATCCTTCATAAGCCAAACCGCCAACAAGATCTTTCTCTGATCATCTAATCCAAAATAGTGAATAAATCCTCGGTCTCTTTCAACCAATTCCGGGCCTCTACAAAAGTCTCGGTACCTAGAAAGTTCTTGCCACCCATTGCTTTGAAGTCCTTGCAAATCTTCGTGAACTCTACTGGAGGATGCTGAGGGGGAGGAGGAGGAGGAACCTCAGCGACAGGAGGAGGAGGAACATTAACCACCGGAGGAGGAGTAACATTTGCGGGGCCGTCTTCGGTCGCCCTAGCCTCCATAAGTCTCCTATACCAAACAGGAACTTGCACTCCCTCTGGGATAACAAAGTTACCTGCCATACTGAAACGAAGGAAAAGATAGATTCAGAACGAGGAAACTAAGAATAGATAGCTAAGGATTGTGCTAATGGCTTTTGGGGAATAGCCTTTTTTTTTTAAAATACTAAACTTTTCTTTGGAAAATACTTTATACTTGATTTGAAAATAGTTTTTCAAAAGCTTTTGTTCCTTCTCGTAAACCATATGCTCTGATACCAAATGTAACACCCCACCTCCGCCAGGGTGGCTCTTGCAAGCACTCTGACTTTGGAGGGGCGTTTGTACCGGGTAAACATGCATAATGATATATCAAGGCAGAACAAGAACATATGTATATATGTAAACAGAGTAAATAAGATAAGTAAAACAGCGGAAGATTTCAACTATTTCAAAACAAGTCTGGTACAACATAATGTAAACTTTCCAAATACACAAGTCTAGATAAAAACAACATCACTGAAAAACTGAAATACATAAGTACTATCCCCAAAATAAGTGATAACCATAGCTAGCTTCATGTCAAGATCGTACATGAGCTAAAATCCCACAAGCAAGCAATCAGAAATCCAAGCTAAGCTCCAATATTCCCTCCCTGAGAACCTGGGGGGGGGGGGGGGGGAACGGAAGAAAAGAGGCGAAAGAAAAACAGGTCAGTCAAAAAGACTGAGTAAGCCCTACTACAATCAATGTAAACTGATAAAGTTAACTGGCATGAGGAACTGAGATGAACATAAGGATAATTACATACTAGCATGGTGAATATCTAACAGATAGTTCAAAGAAGTCATCGCATAATCAAGGTGAAGTTTTTCACCACAGGTGTACCAGCATTTTAACATGTCATGTATAAACAAGAATTTATCCCTTGGCCTAAACTTGGCCCAGTATCAGGTGTTTGACTTAAATCAAGATCCAACTTCTTGGTACCAATTCTAGTATAACAGGATTAGGTGTTACCCCAATGTTTACATCGAAGCAGGACGGAACAGAATGGTCCATACAGAGATAGAGTTTGGGAAAAATGGGCTTTTACCACCCTAACAGATAAAGTACAGAAACGGAATGCTAACAATAATGGGCCTTTACCACCCTAACAGAACGGTACCACGCAGAAACAGACGGGTGTTACCACCCAACAAAACAGACGGTACCAACAGAATCAGACAGAGCTAAGTGTACCCTAAATCCTACCCAAGCGATCGGCTCCCTAATACATAAATACCCTATGTCGGCCCCACGATAGGGTGTATCACTCCCTAAAGTGGCAACCAATTGGCACAGGCATATTTACAGATGTCACGGCGTCTTACATCCTCAGAGGCAGACCGGGATCCATGCACGCACATGACCCGGTTGGAACGCACCATCAACACCCATCGCCATTATCAGAATGAACCACTTATAATTAGTTCAGTAAGCGTGCCCGGACCCTACCTACAGGTGGGTCAAAGTTTTGATACCAGAAAGGGTTACTGGCTAATATGGGTCCCAAACAACAAATGACACAAGTATTCCCCCTTTGTTCCCAGACTATCAGATTCAGATTAACTTATTAACAGAGTTCAGACATACAAAGTTCAGACGATCAGTTTTCAGACTAACGGATCAGATAACAGATTTACAAACTTGCCTAACTTGGTGTGGGTCCTACAGATCCGCAAAACAGGTTCGTTTAATTTATCAATCAAGTTAGTTTATGCAGACCAGGTATCAAATCGGTTCTCAGCCTTATCAAATTACTGAGTTGGATTGGTTAAGTATAGTTCAACTTAACCCCATTAAATTACCGAGTTCAGATTGGCTAGGTGTAGGTTAACTTAACCCTTTTACTAATCATGGATTAACTTGGTTAAGTGTAAAGATGGGTTCACGACTTAACCCCGATTAATCCACCAAGTCCAAATTGGTTAAGTATTAAGTGGACCATGACTTAACCCTAATCATGAGGCATTAGTTAATTAATGTGCCTTAACCTCTCACATTAGACTTTATTGCGGTTACTAGTTAAGCCGGTCGGTTCCGGGTAGCTTTACACCACAACTTGGTCTAACCTCGGGTTCAAGGTACAACATGACCAACTTCTCACATTGGGTCCTATTGTTTGTAGCAACTAGTTAAGCCGGTCGGTTCCGGGTAGTTTTACGCTACAAACTCAACCCAACCTCGAGTTGGTCACACTTATATTTTCTAAGTGTCATGTCCATTATGTTTACAAAACATATTACAAGTTTTCAAGCATTTGGGTAGACCTAACTTAATAGGTAAATTCCCAATGGGTAGACCTAACTTAATAGGTAAATTCCCAATCTTATGTTTTCATGTCTTTTAAGTTTACCCAACCACAAACGCAATCCCATCGCTTACATATCGCAATAGCGCATAAAGGATAGAAAGAGGGAACTTGGCATAATCATGACATATTGGTGTTGAAGCCACAAGTTTAACATGGTGGCATATGAAATGTACATATGTTCATATACTTGCATATTACATTTTTAGGCCTCAAAAGCATGCATAAAACCAAACTTAGCATATTGGTGATACATGGTGATAAATGACATGTAGAAATGGCCATAAGTTCGCATTTAGCCTCACATGCAAGTTATCATAAGAGATATGATAACTTACATGTTGCCAAAATGCAACCTTTAACATAAAGCTTGAAGCTTTACGTTCATATACTCAAGGTAAGCTTGCATAACATGATAACATGAGTAAAATGATCAACCCAAACTTGCATACATAACATGACAACTTGCATATCATAACATGGCAAACTTGCATAACATAACATGGCAAACTTGCATATCATAACATATCAAACTTGCATAACATGACATAGTAAACTTGCATATCATGGCAAACTTGCATATCATAATGATCAACCAAACTTGCATCATTCATTTAACTTTAGAGTTTAAATATGAAAGTAGAAAATGGCTTACAATGCTTATGAAGACACAAAATATATATATAGATTGAGACGAAGCCCTTATGCAATCAAATAAACCCAAAATGCAAGCTCCACTAGAAAAACCCTTGAGCCAAAAATGATCAAAACCCTTGCTTTATGATGTAAATATGGAAACTTGACTTGAATGCAAGCTAATGACACTCATACAAGCTTGAAAACACTTGTATGCATGGAAAATCTCTCAAAGAAATAACTTAGAATTTTATGAAGAGAGTGGAGGCCATGAGGGGAATAATTTTGCCATAGTTTAGTTGTATGAATGAATATTAATGATTTAGGGGTAGGTTAGGGGCTTATTAATAGAGATTAGGATTAGTTTTAGACCCTTAGATTAACCCTAGGTTAGTTTAGGTCCGTCAGATTTCGTCCCAAGCCCTCCAACCCAGCCCAAAACTCAACCAGGTGCACCCAGGCCAGAATCAGCCGACAGGGCAAGTCGACAGCCTTGTCGACTGCCAAGTCGACAGGCATGTCGACAGGCAAGTCGACAGCCCTGTCGACAGCCAAGTCGACTTGGCGGCGCGGGAGTTTTCCCGCCTGGCCTCCATTTCTACATGTTTCGAAATTCAAATTTCCCGAAAACTTCTTTGGGCCTTAACCGGGTCATACAGACTCCGATTTACAAAATTTCGGACTCTATTTCGCGTATTTTTCCGAGACGAACACAATGACGTAACCCATTTCCCCTGATTCTCACATCTAAGTTTATTAATTCTGCCTCGATTTACGTTATAACAGGTTATCAGAAATATGGGTTGTTACACAAGGACCAGGTCGACCTGCCTCCCGAGACCACTTCCTGAACCTGATGCATTCTGATGTATTTGACCTCGTTTTCTGTCCATATTTGTCTGCCCAATTCTATATAAACTTACCCCTAGCCTCATTCTCTCCACACCATTTCATTCTGTCCTTATGCTTCTTCTGAAATAATTAAATTAAACAGAGAATGGCTACTTCTTCTTCGTCAAGACAACATCTAGGAATTGCAAATTGGGGGTTTTCAACTAGAACAAGACTAAACAAATAGAGATTCAACAACTGCAACAACCGTTTCTAGAATCAAATCTCTGCACTCTAATTCTCGATCTGCGCTTTGTAAGTTCTAGTTACTTTGAGATTGAAACTTGTTAAATTTGATATGGACATGGAATAAAATGAAATTGGACCTAAGCTTGATTATCTAATTGGATCTGTTCTTGTCTCTTCTTGAATCTATGATTTTGGGATATTTCTTATCGACTGAATCATGCCCATTCATGTTGTTGGACCTAGTTTATTATTCAAATGCTAGATTGTAACATAACTTCTTGGATCTTGACTTGTGGGAATATTTCTATTTGGGGCCTACTCATGTTTGTCTATAAACCTTAATATGCCTATGACGAAGACATAAGACTATGCCCATGACTGTGAACATAAGACTATGCCCATGCCTATGACTGTGAACATAAGACTATGCCTATGACTATGACAAGGACAATTGTGGCTAATCACCTATGACTCTTGACTATGAGAATTATTACCTATGATTATGAACATAAGGCCATTATCTATGACCATGACTTTGAAACTATTACTGTTAATTGCCCATGACTATTTGCCTAGAACTATTTTTGATAATTATCCATGATTATTGTGATGAGTTGCTTATGATTCATAACTATGAGATTTCTACCTATGACTATTGGGGATTATTTGCTTAAGACTATTATAGTTGATTGTTCATGCTCATAACACTATAGTCGAAAACCATGTTGTGCACCGAATTGGCATTTTGTTGGATCGCATACCTAGGGTGTGACTTGCTTAGTTTATTCGCTATTATGTACACCAAAACCATTGGATCCATTATCCTTGTATTTGGCTTGCTTTTGCATGCCTATTCTTTTATGTCAGCGTTTACCATGACTATCGCCTTATCTTGCTAGATTTGAAATCCTATATGCCAGTGATGTTGTAACCAATTATCTCAAGTTATGTCGTGCTAGTATTGTAACCCTTTTTATCGCTTTGTGCTCATCCCTCTTGCCTATCATAGTTTTGATGTTATTCTGAGATTTGGATTTATTTGTAGTATGGATTGATCACGTTTACATGCGATGGGAACACGGTTTGGGTAGAATAGGAAAAAACATGAATTGGTTATGAACATGAATTATGAACTTGATAAAAGGCAAAATTTGAAACATGAACGCTGTTATAACCTGAACCTGGATATGGACTTGAAACTCGCCATGAAACTTGACATAAATTTAGAATCGAAACTTGAATCTGGGCATGACACTCAGATAAACTTGAAAATGGCCAACTCGAGGTTGGGTTGAGTTTGCAGTGTAAATCTGCCCGGAACCTCCGGCAAATCCAGTTACTGCAAACAATAGGATCCAATGTGGGTAGTTGGTCATATTGCACTTGAAAACCTGAGGTCAGACTGAGTTGTGGTGTAATTCTATCCGGAACCGCCCGACATATCCAGTGACCACAACAACAGGTCTGATGTGAGTGGTTGGGGTGCATTAATGAATTAATGCCACATGATAGGTTAAGTCATGAACTGCTTGAATATACTTAACCAATTTGACACGATGATTTGATAGGGTTAAGTCATGAACCACTTGAATATACTTAAACAATTTGACACGATGATTTGATAGGGTTAAGTCATGAACCTCTTGAATATACTTAACCAATTTGACACGATGATTTGATAGGGTTAAGTCATGAACTGCTTGAATATACTTAACCAATTGGACACGATGATTTGATAGGGTTAAGTCATGAACTGCTTGAATATACTTAACCAATTTAACACGATGATTTGATAGGGTTAAACCATGAACCACTTAAATATACTTAACCAACTTGACAGATGATTCGTAGGGCTAAGTCATGAACTTGAACGACAACACTTAGCCAATTTGACATGACATGTAGGCGGGTTAAGTCATGAACTTGAATGACAACACTTAACCAACTTGACATGCTAGACTGATGGGGTTAAGTCTCGAATTTAAATGAAAACACTTAACCTACTGGACGGAAACCCTAATTACGTGGTCCTTTTCAGCAGTAACCCACTAGATGTATCACGGTACCCTAGAACTAGGCAGGGTGGGGTACGATTACTGGGATGATTGTAAGCAACCAGAACGACAGCTGAGTTGGTACGCCATTGTAGGTTCAGGCGGACTATGGTCGTGCACGTAGTCCGGAGTTGAAAAAGCAAGCATTGGGCACCAGTAGGTTTACACTGTGCGTGCTTGATTCGTGTCGGTGGTTGGCACCCTAGGGCTTGATACACCCTATGGTGGACCTCGCACAGGTAACTACATTCGTGATAGGGCCGTATGACACAGACACATGAACGAGCTAGGACTTGTAGGGAGCCGATTGATTAATAGATCGTTACGTGCAATTCGTTAGGTTGCATAATCCCTAGTGGTCCTAGGTGGCATAAACCCTAATCGAATCTAGAAAACGTTCAATAGGTAGCATAATCCCTAGTGGTCCTAGGTGGCATAAATCCTAGTTGAACACGCGATAGTTCATGATAAGGAAACCTAGCCAGAACAAGGGTGGCGGTCCAAATGATTTCAAGAATGGTGGCACTACGTTGAAGTAGTATAGAAATACGTGATGTTGGTGCAGAGAATTTAGGAAATCAAAGAAAATAGTGGAATGGTGAAGCTTAGAAATCTTGCGGTGTTATACTTAATAGAAACCTTGCAATATGATACTTGGTAGGAACCTTGTGATGATACTCTTGATAGGAAGCTTGGAAGGTTATACTTGATTCATCGTGCCTGTAGCTTACCTTGTCATCATGCTTATGTTTATTTTCAGTTTATTCATGCCATGCTATCTTTACCTATTTTTATGCTGAAAGTCACTAGGACTTACTCGGTCTTTATGACTGACCCGTTTTGTTTCGCCTCTTTTTCTTCCGTTTACCCCCCCCCCCCCCCCGCCCCAGGTTTGCAGGGTAGGAATACAGCTTAGTTCGGATCTTACCAAGCTCCAAGGCTCTTTCATGTACGGCTTGGATTTCCCTTGGCTATGGCTTGCTTTACAGTTTTACTTGGGGAATGATTTATGACCATGGTTTTATGCTTCTTTACTATTGCAAGACAGATTTCGATGTACTGGATTTAATGGCATTTTGATGTAAAAAGGCTTTAGACCTTTCTAGATTTTTAAAGCAATAAAATTTGGTTCTTCTTCCGCTGTTTTATATGTTCTGTCTTGTAATATTTCTGTGTATGTTTACCTAGATAATGCTCCACCAAAGCTAGTGCATTCCCTTTGTGAGTGACCCTAGTGGAGGTGGGGTGTTACACATCTTGGCTTAAAGAAATATTTACAGAAGTAATTTTCAAATAAGTTATTATTTGAATTCAGCAAAAGTTTTGGGTTGACTATTATTTTATAAGTAAATAAGATTTATAGTTTAATAAAATGATTCACGGACCTACGTTAAAGGAATTTAATATAGATTATTGAAATTTTTTATTTATAATTAACTACAGATCGAAAACTTTAAGTTATTTCGAAGGATAAGAGTGTTGTCGAGTTAAGTTCTGTGTAATGGCCCGACCAATTTTCGATCCTGATTATCGACACAAATACCATCTTAACAAACCAAGCACTAGAAATTACCGGATAATTAATAGAAAGAAGTTAGATGGTGAGGAATCGAAAGAAAAATTAGAATAGAAGAAAAAAAGATCGCAATATCACAAAATCTAAAGCAGACACAAATCTCATAGCAACTAATAAAATATATTATATAACATAACTTTTGAATTACAAATCTGCAACTGTATATACATACCATCATCAGAGTACAACTCATACAACATAGAGGAAATAATAGTAGCTATATAATGTTGAAGCCTCCTGCTCTAAGCTCCTTCAAGTGTGTCTGTAAAATCCCGACTACTTGACTACCAGTACAAATTTGGACACCTATGAGTTTAGGGTAAAACAAAAACAAAATAAACTCTAGGTCAATCATGAGACTGGTGTGGGTTAACTCCAACCACTTGATTTAACTTTTAAAATTCCTTTTAAAAGAGAGGATAATCGTAAGACCGATCCACACATAAAAATGGATGATTTTTACCTTACGATAACCCAAAATATTATTTATCAATACTATATTATAGTAGTGTCTAATCAAATCAATAGAAATCTAGTGGAACGCTTGCATCTCACACTCCATATACATTGTATACAATCAAAAACTGCAGGGAGCTTATTGGAGACTGAATTTCCAAATATAACAAGATATGGAAGCACCTTCCATTAGTGTATCTCTAGAGAGGAATACGCTGGGTTCAACAAGAACATTTTGCAACCCATGCCACACATTACCGGCCACTCAATTCATTTGAGTGTACCAAATGTCTTATCACCAATGGTTGAGATCATAACCCTTACCGAAGCATACAACAACAATAGAATAAAGAAGCAAATGGATTTTTCTCTCGACCAGATGACAATATACCCTAATGGGAGAGAGCTACATAGCCATGTTGTCCGTCCGATTTTTTTCATTTCCCGATTACGAGGCTTAAGGCCATACTTACCTTTTTGACACCACAGAATCATTCACTTTGAATGCCACATCGTCAAACCCGCCAAATCATTTATTGATTTCCCCTAAAAATATCATGAGCATAAATCTAAGAGAAACAAATTCCTCCGCCACCGAATGCGAATACATTTGAAGAGATCAATGTACATATATGTTAGGCTTACTCTATCAGACATTCATCGATACGAGTTGTCCTAGGACTAGACAAACCGAGGGCACCATCCCATTAATCCATCTTAGGCATCTAAGATTAACAGAAAAGCCCTTGCACTTTACTTTGTCTGCAATTACCTTCAACATATTTTATTCGCAACTCTTATGCCCATACGAAGTGGTTTTTAGATAATAAACCTGATCCCGGTCTCTCCATATTGACAACGATAATATAAAATAGGCCAAAACTATGATAGCTGGTCATTTAACTATCAAAGGAAGCATGCATACAACAAATGATCATATTTCCAAATGAAAATTATATTGATCAAGCATCAAGCAACACTGAGCCCTTTAAATTAATTTCTTAATAATTTATCTTTTCCAATTTCTCGTTTTCCATATATTTTCCCCAGATATTTCTTAAACTTATTTGGCCTCTCACATTCTCGGAAAACATTTCTATATATCATAACTATTTATTATCTATATTTAAAAAAACATATTTTATCACTTCCATATTTTCACAAATTCCCATTTTCTATATTTAGAAAATATGCGTTATTAACATCAGAAAACATTTCCATATATTCACAATTTCTCAACCCATTCGTTTCTACAATTAGAAATATTCATTTCTCAACTTCTCATCAACCGATCAATTCCTTTTCTATGCCTAGAGAACATCTCCGATTTATATTTGGAAAACGTTCCAAAACTCATTTATATGGATTTAAACAATGTTGTATAAAACATCATTACAACAACTGAACTCATTAATCATTCATTAATTAACCATATCTCTAACCAATCTTCATCATTGAACCTTAATCATTCCTTAGTCAATAATGAAGTCAATCAAGTTGGGGTATAATTATCTCTCTGACCTTAACTGAACAACATTTTTAACTTCAAAATAGACAATGTTCAAGACTTCGAATATCAACAAAACATCGGTCACACAACTCTCGGATTCAATTTAAGAATCCACTTATTTAACGGAAATCATTGATTATAACAATAGTGCTATAATCCATGCTCCGAGATATTAAATCTTAAAATATAACTTTAGTTTGTTAAGTTGAATAAATAAATAAATAAATCTTGATTTGAAACAAAAATTAAATAGTACTTTTCTGAATTCGATATATTCGAATTTTAGTGTATAACTCTCTTTTGAATAATCTCTATTCAATAACTCTCTTTTGAATAATCTCTATTCGGTAACTCTCATTCGGATAATCTCTATTCGAATATCATTCCGAACTTCAGAATAAATTACTATTTTAGGTTAAGTCAATTTTCATTTTAATTCTAAATTCACCTTTGAATTTATCACTTCTAAATCCTTACCAATTTCCCATATAACTATCCCAATCTGCAAAATGCTTTCTTTTAAACCAATATTCACTTTAAATGTCTATTATTTCTTTATAGAAATTTGGACTCGTTTTATCAAACAAATCTTGATTTAAATGGTAAAAACCATTATAGGTTAGAATTCCATCTATCGAGTCATTTTATAACTTCTTATTCACATTCCTCTTTACTATCAAATCTTGCTTACACATAAACTTTCTAATTGATTTTATCTAACAAGATTATAATTCTATATCGCCTTTACACTCGATTATAAAATATTGGTTTTAAACCGAATATTAATTATCTTGTCATGTTCCGAATTATGTAATATAAAATTTCTAAAAATAAATTATTTTCATAAAATTAGACATAGTAGAATTCTAATTATAAATCGTTATGGATTTATTTCAATTCCAATTACATTCCAAACATCAAAATTTATATCATCGTTTCCATTTTAAAATGATTTCCAATTTCCCTTTCAATTCATTTTTGAATTTACATTCCCAAATTATCCAATTATAATTATTTCATTTCATTTATAATCATCGTTTATAAATTAAGCCACTTGTTTTTATTATTAAAACAAGATATTATTTTCTAATCCATTCGAAATTCAATTTCTATTCTGGAAAAATAGATTTTGCCTTTTAAAACCAAAATTCATTTTCTTTTCATTCGAATAAATTTGTATTGTATTTAAATACCAATTATTCTAAAGCCAGTGTTATTCAAGCATTCAAACACATCAATCTATCACTTACCATATAACACATCATATATCATAATATATAAAAATAAACAGTAATAATTTTGAGGAATCCAGTTGGATCCCTCAACCTGTTTTCCTGCATCCATAGATGTTATACATACCAATCCCACTTCAACGTAGGATATCGCGGTATAGAAGGTCATCCACTGTTATGTGGGGTGCATAGGGTCTCATATGCTAAAAGTATTATAGTAAATATCCTACTACCAACCTTAAATATAATTATATGTGTAATGGAAACAATTGATAATAATATATAAATTCATCCAAACATTCATCACACTGCATTCATTCATCACATGTCAACTTTAAAATACATTTATAAAATTTATAAACTGGACAGAGTTTGTGAGTTTACTCTTTTTAGTTATTAATCATTGAATAATGATTAATTTTCGATAATTCCGATCAAGCGTTTATTTTGCCATAAATTCTCACGAGCTCCAAATCGCTCCATACCAGTTCTATGTGTAGGCTGCATCAATACGATCCCAACGGATCCTGTTTCGAATTTCTGATAATGTATGCAAGAGTTATACATTTTATAAGTTTGTACACGATTTAAACATTATTAATATTTAATTATTAATTATTAATAATGAACCCTAAACAAATCCTTAACCACATCATTATATTATAATCCATTGCTCATTACCTTCTTCCATGCAACAGCTCAACTCCACACCTCTGTTCATGCCATTGCCGACCTTTTACATCACTCATTCTCCCTCTATGAACCACCGTTCTTCTCGAAACCATTTCCATTCTTCATCTCTTCGATTTCTCTTCACAACCATACTAAACATCTTCAACTCGCACTCAAACCTAAAAATGCGTCGAAATAGTGTACTGGCGATGTGGCAAAAAAACCATCAAACTCCAATATCCTCGTTTACCCCCAAAAACTTGCACGCAGCCTCCATTCTCCATACCCATTCCAAAAACAAACCCAAATCGAGCTACAACTTCATTAATTGCACCGAAAATGGAACCGTGCTTCACGAACACGCACGCTATAAATTTTGCAGTGACTAAAATATCAACTGAACCCTATAATTTGCATACTAGGTTATAGAGAATCCTTCCAGCAACTCATATATATATATATAAGTTTCGGAATTTAAAGATTTGATTTGGATTATAGGGATTTTTTAAAGCTCATGAAATATTTACAATGGTGGTAGTGCAAGTTTTGATTGAAGAAGAAAATATATTAGGGTTTGGGTAGTGACGGCGTATTTACACTACAAGAAGAAGTTGATTTTTCAATGCCAAAATGGCGTCGTTATGGCATTGGAAAACAATTTATCAACACCACTGCGACGTCTATTTTGGCGTCGGTAAAACCTACATGGAAAAAATATTTTCTACACCATTCTGATGCCAAGCGTCAGACATTTTCCGATGCCTTTTCGATGCCATGCATTAGATGTTTTTCGATGACTTTCCGATGTCTTCCTTCCGATGTATCTCCAATGCAATATCAATGTCTCGCTTAAAGAATTTCCTCTCACCTTTCCGACGTCTTTAAGATGTTACTTTCCGACGTCTTTTTGACGTCAAGCTATAGGCATTTACCGATGCCATACTGACGCCAAATTTATAATTTTCGACTCTTTAACGATGTCTTCCCAACACTGTTTCTAAAGCAATTCTATTGTATTTTTTCTATATTTCTAACGTTCATTCTCAACAGAAATACCATTATTTTAATAATACTACATATACATATATATCATCAATAACAAAATTATAAAACAACAAAACATCTTTATAATCGATGAAACATTCAATTTCATGCATAATTGTCACATCATTATCCAGTGCTACATAAATTAAGATGACAATCATGTCCACGTAGTAAATAGATATCAATACATCTGCAAATCAAATGAAAATTTTCACTCGCCTTCGTCTTGACAAGGCTCGCCTGCTAGTCTACCCCTGTGTTCCTCAACCAATCAACTAAGTCTCTCATAATTTGGCTGCAACATTTCCATTTTAGCCTCCGTCGCTACTAACTTCAGCTCCATGTTGATCATATAATGTGTCGAATGATTAGAAACATTGTTGTCTTGATCTCTGCATCTATACTTCTACATTTATTTGGTAAATTAAGACGTTAAACAACAATTCAACATTTAAAAAGTAATTTAGTTATATAGCAATAAAACATTTAAAAATTACCGCAGGAACATTTCCATAATTTGGTGTACGATCCGGTCTTTTGGTCATAAAAGTGCTAAGGGTACGAAAGACTTCTTCTTCAACCTCAAACGTTATCTCTATACCCTTACTTTTTAGCTCGTCAATTTGAACTTCATATTTTTCATGCTCTAGCTTACAAAAATATGTATTTATAATAATCAAGTTTTATAAGTGACTTACCGCAAACTGCTTTGCGGCATCATCAGCCCATCCAATAGTGGTCGATCCTTCGCTGTTTGAGTCGACCTTATGAGTCTTGCGGTAAATCTCCCAAGATGTTGGGGCTCTATTAAGATCTTCCCACTGATAAATCCATGTGCAAAATAAACAATATATATATGTATATATGTATACATACATATATATGTATACATACATATATATGTATATATATATGTGTATATATATATTCAGTAGCGCAAAACAAACAGTAGCATAGTGAAACAAATCTGGAAATGTTAATAAAATAATGTATGCACATATAACATATTTAGTTAATTAACTAGTAACATGATTATTTACATGGCAAATTGAATAGGAACTAAACAAACACATTTAATAAGCGATAAACATACTTATAAGAGTTATACATATTGTTGTCATTAAATTAACTTACCAAAAACTCCTTAAACACGACTTTCTTAACATCAGACGGGATAGTCTTGAATGACAACCAAAAATCATCAACACATGACAACATGCCGTCATGACTGGTGTCGGATGTGACACTATCACTGAGATCATATCTGCATTGTCAGAATTGCATGTTATTATGCTATATTAAGATACATGAATGTGTATAAACCAGTATACATGTGTGAGAAGTGCTTGTGTGAAATAACATACTAGTGAATATAATAAAACTAAAATGAATTTGTTACATATTAATGTCTACGCTGGCTTTAAAGAACAAAAATGCCATACTAGGTAGAGTCTCTTATAATGACAATAAACCAGGATCATAAATTGCTTCACTGAGCATTTTCTCAGGATCTTGAAATTCTGTTTTGGTTTACTATGAAAACTTTTCGGGATTATTCAAATCAGGGCAAACGATGACAGACACATAACATGTAAAGAAATGTCATATTTCAGCAAGCACTATTTAGTCAGAGTTGGAACTAAATGATAAATCATTCTGCAAAGAAAATCAAGGACTTGTATTAGAAAAAAAAAGTTTCATCTAATAAAGTAAAAAAGAAAAGATTAAAGATGATGAGTAATGATAACCTATAAATATCATATTGTTGATTCTTCCTATATACACATACACACACACACAAAATGACACGTTATAAATCTCATCTTGTTGCTATGCAGTAGGTAGTATGGATGGTAAGGGTTAATAAGAGGGAAATAATGCCCTGTTTCGATCATGACAAATGCCTCTTTTTTAAAAAAATTACTTCTACCTCCACTCATATTTTGTTTTGACAGGCTCTGATCACAGTAATTGTTTACCACATAGTTCTGTTACTATTCAATAGCAAAATAAACTACAAAAAACCATAAAAGTATTAAATCGTGCACAGTTTGCCTCAGTTTACTATGCACATATGCATCATTAAATTGTGCCAAGCATACGGTTTAGTGCACACTTTGTATATACTGTTATTATAGAGCAATACTTAAAGTTACCATGTAAGCTTGTAGAAGATGATAGAAATAATTAAAAGATATGTTTATCTGGCGTACAAGAAAGGACAGAATTAAACCCGTAAGCTGCGCGTTCATAGCCCCAAGATCAAATTGATTCGAACGTTACATCATCAGGTTCATGGTTTCACCTTCTCTTCCTTCTTCAGCCGATGCTCGCCTAAAATGATGCAAGCACAAGAAGCAAAAGCAACCAGAAGACGAGGACGAAGATGAAGACTATGAAGAAGAAGTTGCCACTGTAGATGATGAAGAACTAGTGCATCCTGTACTGAATGCCTTTTCAGGATCCGAACTAGTCAAGGATTAGGCATAGCAGATATCAATTTTTCCAAGAACGTTGAAAAGGTCCATTACACGGTGGCACCCATCTGTTATGACAGCTAATTAAAATATACATTTGTACAGTCTAAGATTGCAAAAAACAATAATTTAACAACTTACAAACATCAACATTCGTACCTAACCAGTTTGCTATATGCAAACAAAAAATAAACGCATTATTAACCAAAATTTCCCCTGGGATGCTGGTAAATGTTGCAACGGTAATCTAGTGATGCCTTACAGGATCTTTTTTCTTTTTGATTGATTCACAAAATTGATCAAAAAACTGTGCAATCATATTACAATTGCCTTGTATGTACACCAACTACACAACCATGCTTAAGGTAATTGTTATGTTTTTCACTCAATATGAGTATTACGGTTAAAATGGCAATATCAACTCATAATTAATACTTGCAGTGCACGTTTGACATATGCCTATAAAATAAAGTGTCATTATTGAAATCAATGGAACTTTTTTTATGTTTCTTGACCAAAATGTCCTTGCATATTAGCTTGTTACAGTCTCGATTGTAACGTTTAATTTGTCAAATGTTTATTCTGTGATAATTATTCTTTAATAATGTAACATCTATGAACACTAGTATAAAGAATGGTGGATTAAAGAAGGTAGTTTTAACATTTTTGAGCAACTTTCTAAAACTTATTAGAAGTTCAAACCTGTTTCAACGCACGTCAAATCTTATTAGTCATAACAGTACAAATTGGCCTTTTATTACAACTATTTCTTACTATTTATTTTTTTAACTGGAAGAAACAACATATTGATATTTTCCCTGAATCAGTTCCAAACTGCTACTATTGTTTCTAAAACTGGAAGAAGCAATGAAGCTTTTACATAATTATTGCTTTTTTGGAACAAATGTTTACCACCCAAACATCAATGCTAAAGATTAAACTTCACATTTTCTAATAGAGTTTGGAAAATGGAATGACACTTATTCAAATATATTGTTGTTATGCCCAATCATCATGCACAGGTTGATTAATAAAATTAAATGTTGAATGATCATAATCAAATTATTTAAATACCAAATAAAGCTTACATAACATCTATTTTGCATCTTATTTCTAGTGATCGTATTTTATTTGAAGGAGGCAAAGATGAGCATCGAGCACCTAGGTGACATCTACTTTGAACGACTTTCGGATGCAGCATAACTTCAATCTTATCTCGCAAATCAAAACCAGAGGTGAACTCCAGAATGAACAGTGTCATGCTTTCGTATTCCAGACCAGATTGCAAAAATATAGTATCTTGTCATCAGCGACAACTCAAGTTTGGGCGTTAAGATCCATTATTTTCAAGCGAAAGAAAATTTTAGGGATTTTCGATCGATTTCGATTGAGATCAAAAAACGAATTAAATGTTCGGGTGGATTGTAAAGTAAAAGGGGACATTATTTGAGAATTTTGGAACTGTGGAATCTAATAGATTAAGTTTTTTTTCAATTTGGGAAGAAGGTGGAAAAGAGAACGCGGTTTCGACTTTCGAGCAAGTTCCATGAAAAAACGAAGCAAAGAAAATAAAGTGATACAGATAACAGATTGCTAAGTTTTAACCATTGTATTTTTTTATATCTAAACGGTCCATATGAGAAGTAAATGAGAATGCGGATTGCTAAAATTAAGTTGGTTGACAATGCGTAGATACATCCCCAAATCTTTATAACAACATAAAATAAAAATAAAAATAAAAAAATGTAGATACCGTCACTAGGGCATAATTAAATTCTTTGCATCATTGATTCGTAGGTAACCTCCAACGCATCTAGGATGCCAAATCAAAAAAATGTCATCATAGTAATGGCGTCAATAATGCATAGCTAGTTAATGTTGCACTTATGACGTCTTAGTGATGTCTTACTGATGAAACTGAATTTCGCAACGCCACGCTGATGCCAGGTTGCTATGGCATCGTTAATCTACGTCAGAAATTAGCAATTTTTCTTATAATGTTAGTTGTTGGTAAAATGAAATATTTGTTTGGTGTGTAATTAGCTTCATTCACTTTGTTTGTCGAAAAGGTATTTGTATTAATTTTAATCGGTACTTTAACATTGGGAAACAAATAAATATGTGAACATGCAATAGAATTTTATTCTTTGCAAACTTAATTAATTGCACAAAGAAACATGTACGATCATTTATTATTATCATTATCTTTTGTGATACGTGCATTTCCACTACTTTGTTTCCTTAATTTTTGAATCTTACAATCATTACAATCTAATTTAGTTCTTTATGTTTGAATAAATCCAGCGTTTGAGTGATGTCGGCATATTCTGACGCCCTTCCAATGCCTTTACAATTTTTAGTGATTGAGTAAATGGCATTGTAATAGCATCAAAAAGTTCCGACGTCATCTCTACGTCACTTTGGTGCCTTTATATATATATATATATATATATATATATATATATATATATATATATATATATATAGTGCACGAATGGCATCGCAATGGTATCGAAATTTTCAATGCTATTCCGATGCCCTTTCAGTGCTTTTATAGTTTTTATTGGATAAATAAATGGTGTCGTAATGGCGTCAAAAAAGTTCCTACACCATTTCTAGAGCATTGTTCTGATTCACAACTTTTCGGCGCCTTTTGATGCCCCACATTTTTGGTGTCGCAGTGGCATCAGAAAATTTTGTAGTTATTCTAGCCTCCTTCTACTAGTGTATACAACATAAATAATACCAATCTCACTTCCACGTAGGATATCGCGGTACAGAAGGTCATCCGCTGTTATGTAGGGGCGCATAGGGTCTCATATGCTAAAAGTATTATAGTAAATATCCAACTACCAACCTTAAATATAATTATATGTGTAATGGAAACAATTGATAATAATATATAAATCCATCCAAACATTCATCACAATGCATTCGTTTATCACATATCAACTTTAAAATACATTTATAAAATTTATATGCTGGACAGAGTTTGTGAGTTTACTCTTTTTAGTTATTAATCATTGAATAATGATTAATTTTCGATAATTCCGATCAAGCGTTCATTTTGCCATAAATTCTCATGAGCTCCAAATCGCTCCATACCAGTTCCATGTGTAGGCTGCATCAATACGATCCCAACGGATCCTGTTTCGGATTTCTGATAATGTGTGCAAGAGTTATACATTTTATAAGTTTGTACACGATTTAAACATTATTAATATTTAATTATTAGTAATGAACCCTAAACAAATCCTTAACCACATCATTATATTATAATCCATCGCTCATTACCTTCTTCCATGCAACAGCTCAAACCCACACCTCTGTTCATGCCATTGCCGACCTTTTACATCACTCATTCTCCCTCTACGAACCACCGTTCTTCTCGAAACCATTTCCATTCTTCATCTCTTCGATTTCTCTTCACAACCATACTAAACATCTTCAACTCGCACTCAAACCTAAAAATGCGTTGAAACAACGTACTGGTGATGTGCCAAAAAACCCATCGAACTCCAATATCCCCGTTTACCCCCAAAAACTTGTACGCAGTCTCCATTCTCCATACCCATTCCAAAAACAAACCCAAATCGAGCTACAACTTGATTAATCGCACCAAAAACGGAACCATGCTTCACGAACACTCACGCTATACATTTTGCAGTGACTAAAATATTAACTGACCCCTATAATTTGCATACTAGGTTATAGAGAATCCTTCCAGCAACTCATATACATATACATATATATATATATACACACATACATATATAAGTTTTGGAATTTAAAGATTTGATTTGGATTATAGGGATTTTTCAAAGCTCACGAAATATTTACAATGGTGGTAGTGCAAGTTTTGACTGAAGAAGAAAATATATTAGGGTTTGGGTAGTGACGGGGTATTAATTATAGGGTAGATAAATATTTTTTTATTCGATTTAATATTCAGTTTTATCCAATCGCCATTTACGTTTATCTTTTAAATATTCATATGGTCACATACGATATCCAATTTCAATGAAAAAGAACATACAGCTATAGTTTGACATTACGAACCCAATGAAACTTGTTTCGTCAAAATCTGAGTCGGTTTCCACAAAGAGCTTTATTTTAAACTCAAATTTTTAATTGATTCACATTTTAAATTTGCACGGTCACAAAATAATTATGATAGGCGCGAAATGTGAAATATAGTAATAATTAATCCTTATGAATTTAATAAAATTCGTTTCATCGAAAACGGAGGTCGTTTGCAAAATGATTATTTTCAAGGCTTGAATAAAACCATTAAAATATTAATTAATTAAAAACAATTCAATTTAATTATAACAAATTAATATTATCGTATATATCCAAAATAGAATATCATATAGCTACAAAATAAACAAGTTTGGATTTTAAACTCAACATTATAAAATTTTATCGTTAAATCTATATTCAATTTATATTAAAATCATTTTATTTAGCTTAATAAATTGTTATGGTTTATAAACGATTCCATAGCGACTTTCTGAAAATTTGATGAAATTACCCAAACTAGCCCTTAAGGGAAAGCCCAGATTGAGTTGAGAACAAGACAAATCAGAATACAAACAATAGAACACTTCATTGCTATTACAACAATTTACATCAGCGTACAAGAGTATAACAGAGTATGAATAAATATTACACATTGTTGTAGCGGAAAATAATACATAACACAACTGATTGAAATACACGGATATAGAGCTTTCCGAATATAACTCCAGCTGTAAATCCAGGATACTGGAAAAGAAATATTTGCAAAAACCAAAACTACTAGCTGCCCGTGTGGAAAATAGGGGCACCCAGAGTTTAGGTTAAAACAATAAACTTCAGGTCGCCATGGGACTGGTGTGAGAACTCAAAACAGTTATCTAAAATTTTACTTTAAAATAGAGTAAATCAAGGGACCATGCCGTATAACACGGAACGGGTTTCCTCCCAAGAATTCCAGTGCATAAAACAAACAGTGCAATGCTTTTTGGAAAAATGAAGCTATTATAAGACTCAGGTCCCATCACACAATGCAACGCAAGACGGAGGATAGAGTTTTCCCTTATAATAGTCAAACATGCTTGGTACGTTTAAAACAAATACCATAAGTGAAGAAATCAACTTCAAATATAAATGTATCAATCAAAGACGACGTGGGTTCTATATATCATATCGCCATACTAGTTCTACAATTAAATCGCATGATGTCGTATTGGAAATTGGATTTTCATCATGAAGCAAGAAGTATTGAACCCCAAACTGTTAATAGAAAGAAGTTAGAGGATGAGAAATAGAAAGAAAGAAATTTAGAATAGAAGAAAGAAGGAGAACACATTAGAATCTCACAGCGGAACGAATAAGTATAATATAACAAATCTCTTTATAAAAGAAACTGTGTACATACATACCATTTATCAGAGTAAACCATACATCAATCACAACGAAAATACACTTTTTATAACTAATGGTGAAGCCTCCTACTTTCAGCTCCTGAAAATCCAAGCGAAACCTAACCTGTAAATATACTCGGTCTGACCCGAGCACATTTGAAGCAAAGCAAAATTCACCTGGATCAGTCTGGAATACTTTCAGTGATAAATTCACAGCATAAACAACTTGTTTAACTTTGAAAGATCCTTTTTGAAAGAAAAGGATAATAGTAAGACCAGGTCATACATAAACACGGACGATTTTTACCTTACTATAACCCAAACCATTTCTGAAATCAATATCTTTTCTGATATTATAATAATGTCTATCAACCACAAATAAATAATAATCTAGCAGAACGCTTGCATCAAATGCTCTACATATATAGTATACAATCAAAACCGCAGGCTCTTATTGGAGATTGGGTTTCCTGGCAAGGTATGGGACCACCTTCCGACAATGTACCTCCGGAGATGAATACATTGGGGTTCAACAAGAAGGTCTTGCAACCCGGGTCACACATGATTGACCCCTCATTTCGCTTGAGAGTACTGAATATATCATTACCACGGTTGGGGGCCAGCTAACCGAACCGATAGCATAAAATTAAAATAAAGGGACAACCGAAGGCATTTTATTTCTCCAGATCAGGTAATGATATACCCTTTTAATGTGTACGACCTACATTGCTATGCTGCCTACCCGATTTTGTGCCACTCCCAGTTGATGAGGCTTGAGGTTACGTTTATCTCAATAATCAGCACATCTTTGAATGCCACATCGTCAGATCTGTCAAATCACTAATTAACGTCCACAAATATACTCTGGGTGTTAAGCATGAGAATTTCCCCGCCACCAAACTTGGTATATTTGTAAAAATCAATGTACATGATTCTTAAGGAAATACACTGTCAGACATCCATCCATACAAGTCATCCAGGAACAGGATGAACCGAAGGCACCCTCCTACCACATCCTATATAGGAGTCACCCCAAGGATCAATAGCGAGAGTCCTTGCAAATCCGAAGATTCCAATCACGACAGAATCACAAGTCATTATAACTCTGGTAGCTAGCCAGAGAAATTAAACGAGTAGTTCTTCCGCTCATGAAGATCAACGGTCTTCAATGCTCCATCTAGACCATCTTCTGATTTCCTCAACGTTACGTATTTGCTGGTCGGAACGGTTTTTGAATATAAATTCGATCCCGATCTTTCCGTACCAATAATTGATAACAGGCCAGATTTTGATAGTCGGTTATTTAACTATCAAATCACAACAGTATATCTCGGTGAATTGGCAGCTCAGGTCCTTTATATGAAATATTTCATTAAACCATTTTATCAATTTCTTATAATCGATTCCATAAATTGTGTCTTATCAAAACTCTTCTGGTTTCGTTACTTTAAACATTACTCAACGCTCTTTTTATCAACTTCTCTTTTTATTTCCTTTGTCTGGAAATATTACCATATTCATTATCAACATCTGTTACTTTCCTCTATTGTGGAAACAACATTTAATTTACTCAAACCCCCTTTTCGATTTGAAATTTTGGCTATGGTTTTAAAAACTCACATTTCATTTTCCTTACCATTTGGACATATCGTTATATTTCTATTTAATTAACGGCTTATGATAAATTACCAAAATCTCTTTCTTTATTTTCGATTAAACCATTTGCTTAATTCCGTTCCCAGGTAAATGCTTATTTTTAAAATCATCTCCTTGGGTAAAACCCCTTTTTACAACTTTGTTTATATGATTTGAATTAAACTTCAAACCCTTTCCATACTAATCCATTCCGTAACTTTATTTCATTTAAGGAAAAAAATTCCAATAGTAAAGTACTCGCTTTAGTTATAATTAAATAAAAGTAGGTATCTATATCTTATTAACTAAAACTAGTATGGTCAATCCATTTTAAAAGGTTATTTAAAGATAAATTTTATTAATCGCGAATAACTCGGTAATCACTTTCCAACTCATTACAAACTAATAGTATCTCTCGATAATAGTGAAGTCGTTCAAGTTGGGGTATTCTAATTACCTCTCAGACCTTGATTGACAATGTCTTATCTTAAGATAAATACAATCTTGTAATTTAAAACCAAAATTAAACCATCGCAATAATCCAATATATTATTCCCATATCCATTTATCTTGGTTTTATAAACCATTTCCCTTTATTTGAAAACCCATCTTTCATGTTAATTCCTTTTACTTAACTAAGTAAAAATCTGATTTAAATGTACGCCTTAATTTACAAACATATTTACAAATCTTGTTTATAAGATTTGAAATAAATTCAAATCCTTTTCATACAAATCAAATCTTGTTTATACGATTTGAAATAAATTCAAATCCTTTCCATACTAATCTATTTCATAAATTTTATTTTCGTTTAAAGGAAAATTCCAAGTCTTTTGAATGTTAAACCCTTTTATAGCTTTTACCTTTGAAATCCTTTTTCGATCACCTCGCTTCTACTACATTCAAAGCTTAACTTCAATATGACTTTAGCACGAGAGTCCTTTAATAACTTATGTTTATAAAATCCTGGGATTTACGACAAAATTCTTTTGTAACCCTTTTCTTAATTAGAAACTCATTATAACCCGATTTCCTTTTTGAAAGGGATGCCAATTAGAACAATAAATTTAATTATTATTAATATAATAATTAACTTCATTGTTAACCAAATAAAAACAGTATAATAATTAATCATTCATTAATTAACTTCATTATTAATTAAAGGTAGGATAATTAAATGATTCTACAAAGGTTATTCAATAATAATTAACTTTATAAATAAATCAACAATTCCATAATCACTTAAAATTTTAGTTAATAGATGATTCTCTGACTTTAAAATATTCATTAAGTAATGAATATTTTGAAAACCCATTGATTTGATTAATTTAAATCAAATTAATCCAACCGTCAAATTTCAAATTTAATGATTGATTTTTTCCAACCATACATATCAGTTAACTGTTAACTGATTCCAGTTATTATTTCCTCCTTAAATTAATTAAATAACTTAATTATGTTAATTCATCAGTTAATTGTTTATAAAAACAATTATTCCATTTTTACTAACTCGTAGGTTAGTTTCTGACTGTAGTTCATGAATGACATCGAATTCTTATTATAAAATATTTAAAATCTCTATTGAAACATGATTATAAATATATAAGGATAATTCTAAACTTCTTTTCATTTTTCCCTATTAATTAATAATCTAGTTAATTTAAAAAACATCAATTTAATTGTTATATAAAACAACTATTCAATTTCACTAATATGTATATTAGCTCCTGACTTTCTGTTCATAAAACTGCGTAAGAATTCATTATATAAACTTTTAATAATCACATTTGTAAAAACTGATTTTAATATATTTATGAAACTTCGATTTAAACGATTCGTATAAAATAAACTTGAAATCTTCAATTTATTTATAAATTAAATAAATTAAAACTCCATCAATTTGCTTATTAGCAAAATAACGTCATAGAAAACTAGATTTAGACCATCACTGCCAACCACTTAATCAATACTGTTGATCGATTAAAATCACAACAATAATCACATCCATTCAACCATCATCATTCAGACAGGTTTCAATGTCATTTGGGGTTCAATCAGTTCATGTGTAAACAATATAAAAATAATTAACACACATGATATTTTGAGGAATCCAGTCGGATCCCTCCAACCTATCCTTCCCTACATCACGGGTTATTATAACATTTCATGATAACATATAATTTTAAATAAATTAATTAACGATTATAACATAACTAACAACAACCATTAACTCAACCATAAGCAACAAATAGCCAATCAATCAGTAAATATTTTTAATGATATTTTTAATTATGTGGATTTATCACATCACAGTAGTCAAGAAAAGAGCGAGAATTAAGTCACCGATTTTGTCAATTGATGGTTGTTGCGTTATATCGTATAATTTTAAACCGGCATTTAAAATTATACGAATTTCCAACTGCCTCCATTTCAGATCAGACCAGCTTGTACATGTAGTGCTCGTCATCACGGTCCCAACGAGTCTAGTTTCGCTGAAATCCGTTAACGTATGAAGAAGTTATGTGAATTTAAAATTTATATAGATATACGATTACTAAATTAACTCTTAATTAAATTAATTATATTAATTACCTTAAATTATCCCTTAAATAAGTTGGCCACATCATCCTTCATTTCTGCTAATAACTGTTGCTCACGCGTTAGTACTGTTCATTGGAGAAATTCACGATCTCCATCTCTCTACCATCCGCTAAATCAAAGTCCACCACCATGGACTTTTAAACCCCTGCTGCACCTCCACTGTCGATCATCAGACCGCCGCACCCTCACCACTGAAACCACCTGTCCAAGCTGCCCCTCCGCCCGGGAGCCCCATGCTGCCCCAAAAGCCTTCGAGGTGTTTTCCGTTTATACCCACGAAACAGGCGCCACCGACACCCATCGACGACCGGACCACTGCCATTCGACGCCCCACCCATCAACCTTCACTTCTCCTTCAGACATCCCAACCAGCACCTACTCCTTCATCATCAAAATCACGGTTTTACGATTAGAGCTTTTTTCCGAAAACCCCCAAAATAGCCTATTCGTTCATCTCCTTCCCACGATCACCACAGGCCAAATTAGCTCCTCCAACCAGAGGCAAAATTGAAGCCCTTGATCTCCTCTGCAACTTCCTCTTAGACCACCATAACAAATCTCAACCAATATGTCACAAAAGCACAAAAACTGAAACTGAAATATCTCGGTTTTTGGCCGATTCCAGCAACCACAGTCCTCCGTTCAACCCAATTTTTTACAGTAGGTAGATATTGACCCGATCTACCACTTTGCTTCAGACCGCCCTAGGTAATTCGTAACAGAATCGAAGATATAAATTATTTTGTAAAACTGGACTTTCTGCAAAATGTTGGATGGAAATTGGAGATGGGTTGATAAATTCTGATTTAGGCTGAGGGTTAGGTTGTTTATATAGGTGGAAGAATTATTATTTTAAGTTGATGTGACGAGCGATAATTTTCCCGTGTTTATCACAAATTTCGAACACCGTTTGTATGCTCTTGTGCTCACATATAAACTCCGTTTGCTATGAAAATGGACGTCATAGTATAATTTGACGTTACAGTCCTAATGAAACTTGTTTCATCAAATTCCGAGTCCGTTTGCTCAAATTGCACTCATTCACGTCCCAATGGTTGTTTTTATTTGCATTTAATTTTGCCATGCTCATAGAATAACTCCAATTTGCGTGCAACTTGAAATCTAGCAACAATTTGCTGTTACGGTCCCAATAAAAATGGTTCGTCGAAAACGGAGATCGTTTGAATAAAGCTCCTTTTTAACAGTCAAATTTGAATTAAAATAAATCAATTTTACAATACCTCAATATAATATAAATAAAATATTATAATTGGTCATATACAACTAGAATTTCATATAGATTCAAAATAAAATATTCCGAGTTGAACTCCAAGCCAGTTCGATATTAAAAATATTTAAAACCCTTTATTTTATATAATAAATCGATATAACTTATAAAGGAATTCCATAGCGATTATTTCAAAATTTGATTTGGACATAAAACAAAATCTACACTATGAAAATTTGATTTTTCTCTTCCATTAGAAAAATATTGTCAAATAGATTCTGACGTTTCTTGTTTCGAGAAAATCCGGCTTATATTGGGCCCTATAAAGCCAATTAAAGTTCAAACCGCAATATGACGAACTGCCGTGCCGATGCAGTTCGATTTATAATTAAATTATAAGTTAAATATTCAATCGTTATTAAATAAACGAAATTGCTAATATAATTTCAATATAACCAATATTGAACCATTTTAAACTACCCGTTCACATTATATTGAAAGCACGACATTTTCCGACTGTTTGGAAATTAATGTATTATTTTATTATCAATTTAAATAACATATTCAAAATAATATGGTTAAATTCAAATATTTAAATTTAAATCAATATTTTAAATAATAAATTAAATTAAATAACTAGCCAGAAAATACGGGTCGTTACATTCCTTCCCTCTTAAAAGAATTTCGTCCCCGAAATTACTAAGGTAGAAAGAATGTTGCAAACCCATTATCTTTACCAAAAATATAATTAATTAAAACTCAATTTTATTTTCAAACCTAACCCAACTGGTTTTAAAATCAATTTATTACAAATAGCAAAATTTTCCAAAAATCTTCAAAAATATTCTAACACCTTAAATTTTGGAAATTTTTTGGCAGAGTGTCCTCTGTACGGAGGGACATCTGCTGTAACGCCTCGCCTCTATACCCACTATTTTCCAGTTCATTTCAGAGAAACATCATAGACCATAACGAAGAATAAGGTCTGTAAAGGGCAACCGATGGTATGATTACTCCATGTGAGGAATGCACATCGAATTCCGATACCGATTAAAATTTTGACATGACCATTCAGCACATAGGGCAACTACACAACGGCTATATGCAATCCGGAAAGAAGTATAAAATAGACAACAACAATAATTTAAATATGGTATATCTCAAAGGCAGACACGGAATAATCATGTCACAAAGGTGTAATAGATATGAATAAACAAAGAATGTATACAATAAGCTAGTGGTCAACAAAGATCCATTAATACATGTACCAAGTTCTACATAAAAGAATATGTACACTACGATAGATAATGTCATAGATACAAAAGTACATAAAACTGCAGAGATAGAGTAGCAAGCTGAAAGCGGAAGATCAATCCTGCGATGAGACCCAAAGGAGCACCTAAAATGACTAGGCCAGATTCGAGTATTATTTATAAGAAAATAAACAATAAATGGATCAGTCTAGCTATACTTATCAAATAAACTGAGATAATAAGGGATATAATGCAGGATGACATGATTCTAATAACAATATCTAATCATAAATAAATATGAAACATGGCATGTCAACACAACTATCTCTAAATAATCTCCTAGCTAATGTAGAATGCAACACTCAAATACTAGCACACAACAGGAAATGACAGAGGAAAGCAAAAGTTATCATAAATCATAAATCATCAAGGTAAACATAAATCATCGAAGTAAACATAAATCATAATTGACGCGTATCGCATCAAGGTAATCATAAATCGTAAGTCATCAAACTAAACATAAATCATCGAAGTAAACATAAATCATAATTGAAGCGTATCACATCAGGGTAATCATAAATTATAAATCATCAAAGTAATCATTCATAAAGGGGAAGAACTGTTCATAGATGAGATACGGTCTCTAGGCAGCGAACCTAAAACGTCATAAAGGAGGGCAGGCCTGTTCATAGATGAGATGCGATCTCTAGGTAGCGAACCCATTTGTTGGTGCCAATGCTCCCCACGGTGCCGGGAGCCGAAGCTCCCCACCGTCCGGGGTCGTGACTCCGGAGAGAAAAACATAAATCATAGAAAATCATAGAAAGTTAGACCGAAGTCCCATAGATAAAGGTCACAAATCGTATATTCCCACTAGGGCGACCGTGAACCAAACAACTATGTCATAGAGGTGGATACCATGGATCCGGGTAAATAGAAATTACTCCGAGCTAGTTAATATAAGAAAATAGCAACATATACCATAACCACATGCTATTCTCGAATATTTACACACTCGTAATTAGTTCCTATTCAAAACAGAGAAAATCATAGAAGGAGCATTGCCATGGTTTTCGATCGGATGAGTCCAAGAATTAACCATCAAAGCAAAAGCAAGGGTTCATAGTCCTTGAATTTACTAAGACGTTTAATTAGATTTCTCATACGAACGAGAACAAGGTTTATAAAATATATACTAGTAGATTTGAAGAAGGTTCATTAAACGATATCATAAATTAGCTTCGTATAAGATTGGAAACCATTTTAGTACAAGAATTTGATATTTACTAATAACATAAAACCTCTTTATATAATTTCAAAGTGGCAATAAACAATAGTATGATTGCCGAGGCAAATCGATCAAGAGGATTCACGTCATAATGACATAAATCCATATCATAAATCATCAAATTTAAATTCGACATATCGAATATACATATAGCTTGTTAGTGAATCAAATGACATTAAGAAATGGTTAGGAATCACCCTTGGGCGACAGGGAACAAAAACAAAAAACTAGGTATCATAGGTCAAAGAACGATCACCAAGGTGATCGATAATGCGTAGTTCACATTATAACAACATACAGGAAATCAAAGGGATAACGGTTGTAATTTCGATCAATGAACGAATCGAAATCCCAAACTAGCACCCGAAGGTTTTAAACTATATCAGAATAGGCACGAAGGATATCGAGTCGATAGTCCATGTTTTAATGGCGTGAATTATCTTAACAAGAGTATTGAATAAATTCGATACACCAAAAGGAGTGCACGTCTTTACGATGATGTCCCATGAATTCGAAAACCATCGACATGCACGGAAGAGCCAAGGAGGAGTCCAGAAACCAATGTGATCGTGCGCGGGAGTGCACGATCGAAACAGGGCCGGGCTTGGGCAAAACAGCCCAAGCTCAGGCTGACCAGTCAAATAGGGCGGTCGACCGTTTTTGCTTAGAAGCAGAATCGGTCGACCGCCACATTTCTGGTCGGTCGACCGGTTTAGGCCTGGGGTGTTGCCCAGGCCAAAACCAGGGGGATTTGTCCCCCGCGAGTGTCCGTCGCCGATCGTCGAGGCTTGTGACTTCTTCGGGACATCAATGAGACCTCTCTGATCCACCGTATGAACTCGCAAAGCTAGAATGCATTGGTTTGGATTATAGATTCTAAAACGAACAAAATTCCAAACCAAAATGAATAAACGCGATATAAGTGGATTGTGAAGTCTTAGAACTTGCCGGGTGCGACAATGGTACTTCACAACACCACTTAATCGATTCAAATCATGTGTATTGATCGTGTGAATAACATATGCCATAATCTCTATTTCAAACGAGCAAACAAAAGCATATCAAAGCGATTCAAGTGACTTGTGAAGACTTAGAATGTGTCGGGGGACAACGAAGCTTCAAACATCACTAAATCAACTCATATCATATACATTGGATCGTATGAACAATCCTTATCATAAGTTGTCAACTCAGTGAAACATAAAACATGGAATCGACTAAGTTACACTAATAAAACCAATTTACTAGCATATGCAAACTCAAATGAACACTAGGTTACACTTTTACAAGCCAATGGCTTGTGGCATAGATGTGAGTTCAAAAAGAACTCACCTTTGGCTCTTGAGTGACAAGAACAAGCTCCAACAAGGAAGAACAAGCACAAATCCAAGCAAAGAAGCTTTCTTTCTTCAATCACTCCTCAATAATCACCTTATGAACACAAACGAAGACACATGAGTGTTAAATGCACACTAAAAATACGAAATTGAGATAAGAGAAAGGTAGAGAGTGAGTAGAGAGAGCTTACCCATGCCTTGAAATCAAATTAGCACATGAATTGAGCTTGGAATCAAGAATCCTAACTTGGGAATTTCTATTTCCCATTCCACTCCCCATTTTCTAATTTCTCTCTAAGTGTTGGAATGAATGAATGAATGAATGAAGAGGAGGGAGCTATTGAGGGTTATATGATGAGCTAAGTTAGCTCAACCAAGCCCTAGCCAAGGTTCTAATTTTCACGAACTCGAAACATATCGATGCTTACAGTCTAAAAGGTCGTAAACGATGATCCAGACTCCATGGAAGTGGTCCCGAATCCTAATTTTATCATTTGTGAAAAATGACATTTTGAGTGACACATAAGATATGACGATATATTCAGATAAAATATCGGAATCTAAAATCATCGAATGAGTGGGTTGTTATAGACTTCCCCCTTAAAAGAATTGCGTCCCCGCAATTCCATAAGAATGAAGTGATAAGTAACAATAAAAAATAATACCTCGGGGCGGCACCATAAGAACTGACACGAAATGGAAAGTTCACACCAACGGCTATGTGGGATCCCAATTTCGTCTTGCTAGATCATAAAAACTAGAGTTCAATCTCGAATTCCATTACCCATAAAGGTAGTCATCCGAAACGGGTAAAATAATTCTAGAAAAATTCATAAACGGTATGAATTCGAATAGACTCACCTTTTTTTTGTATAATTCTCAAGGGAATGAGAATCACTAGAATGCACAAAAACCAAGCGAATCTAATTTGGAATTTCAAGGAGCAACAGGACTGCGTCCTACAGACGCGAAATATCAATAGTAGATATTTCTCTTAAGATATGAAATGGGAATTTACGATGGTTGACTAATCCATTTCCAAAACTCAATCACGACGACGTAGCGAACACCGATCTTCAGCACTTTAGTCTTGCGACAAGGTGGCTAATACCCACAAAAGAACAACCCAAAGATTCCAACGAAGTTAGTTAAAGAGTGCATTCTCGAAGGAATAATCAATGATCCCAGGTTGGTACGGAATACCAACGAGCTAGAAATCGATAACTAGTATTGGTAATGGAGTACCAATGAACTATTCTGGAAATCGATTTCTAACCAGGTACTAAATCTCATTTAGTAACCATAAAGACGAATCATTAGGAATTATAAAAAATTCCCAATATTTAGAAACTTGAGTGTCGATTTTAGGAAATCGGAAACATCGAGAAGATGATGGATAAGTAGTGCACAACTTACTACTTCGGAACAACATGATTTAAGATAATTTTCCGCCAAAAATCTCAAATCATAAAAATATCAGCAATTAATCGAAGAAGCAATAGACAATTTCTATAACAAGATGAGATCAAACCAAAGAGGTCATAATCTCCGAAAGTTTGATTGATAAGGGTTAACAAACGTGCAAAGACAATTGTCAATCCAAATGATTCAAAGAAACAAAGGAGGAATATCAAAAGAGCTCATCCTTTCGATATTCATTTCTAAGAACAACGCAAGGCTAAGTCCATAAGTGAATTGATCGCAAAATCCAAATCTTCCCTCCCCAACGGGATCTCCCCTTCTCTCGAGTGATCGTTCACTAGAGAAAATAAGAAGACCCATGGAATCACAAGAATACTAAATTCTCTTTAGCAAATCGAAACAAGGATTAAGAATTAGACGAGATTCCTAATCACTAAGAATTCTCGAAAATCTAAGATCTGAAATGCAGCAACAAGAGACGTAAATGAATAACTCTTTGGGTTGTTCCTGGAGTTATTTAATTTACTCAAAGAAAAGATTCAAGATAATTTCTAATTAAAAATCTTGAACCACTCAAATTCTTGGAATTGCTTCAAGGAAATCTAGAAATAAATTATCTAGAAAGATAACAAACGATTATAAAAAATCGCAAAAATCCAAAATATTATTATTTTGATTAACATATTAAAGGTTAATTTAATTTTAGGGATCATTTCTGTAAGTACGCGTAACTTCCCCGGTAAGGAAAGCCCGGATTACTTTGAGAATAACACACAAAAGACGCAAACAGAAGAACATTTCATTGCTTATTTACAACAATTCATCAGAATAAAAGAATATACAGAGTAAGAAAAAATATTACACAGAAAATATCAGAGATTTAAATTATATTTAAATACATTACAGCAGAAAATAATACTAAACGCAACTGAAGGAGATATACGGATACAAAGCTTCCCGGATATCGTTCCAGCTGTAAACCAGGGTCCTGTGAATATGAATATGCAAAACCAAAACTACTAGCTACCCATGTCGAAAATAAGGGCACCCAGAGTTTAGGTTAAAATAATAAACTTCAGGTCAGTCATCTGACTGGTGTGAGAACTAAAAACAGTTATTCAAAGCTTTACTTTAAATCAGATATATCAAGGGACCACGCCGTATAACACGGAACGGGTTTCCTCCCAAGAATACCGGTGCATAAAACAACAGCGCAATGCTAAATAAAGAACAATGAAGCTATTATAAGACCCAGGTCCCATCACAAAATGCACCACAAGCCGGAGTATAAGGTTTTACCTTATAATAGCCAAAGCATGCTTGATACGTTAAAAACAAATCATTTGATACTATTATAAGTGTATAGTGTCAAAACAATTTCAATCATAAATATCAATCATAGACGGCATGGGTACCATATATCATGTCGCCATACTAGGCTCTACAATTAAAATCGCAAAGTCACATATTTTGAAATTGGATTTCCATCTATGAACCGAGGCCAGGGATCGTCCTCTACCGATTTGAGACAATCTAGCCTACCATGTCTCAGGACCCAGACTCAGGTGGGCCCTTGGATCGTCAGGGCCGGTCCACCGATGTGGATTAAAATGCCTGAACACTGCGTTTCCCCACCTATGGGGCGTAAATGAGCCAAAGAATGACTCCATCAGCTTCACATAGTTACCGATAGATCTGAGGCGCCTCGCAACAGCAACAACCACATAAGTCAAACTCGTCAGGGCTTGTAAAACCACTGACGCCACTTCTAGCTAGAAAGAAACGCATGTCCTCCCTGAAGTCCTCTCCCGTTTCTGGTTCACAACCGGGGTGTGAGGCTCGCGAATTAACGCTACACAAAGTTGTGCCACTCAGGTTGTGCTTTGATCATCAACCACAAGACTCTGCTTTTAAACAGAAGCCTTGATCATGTGCATCTTAGCATGCCACATAGGCAAACCACTCCCATCAATCACACAGAATGATATCCAATGTCAGACACACAGTCCATTTACAAGTCCGTTCTGGGTCTGAACGAAACCGGAGGAACCTTGTACCCTGCATATCCATCGATCTCCAAGTATGTCTAGACGATCACTAACTGATTCCCTCCTCTTGGGTGTACGGCCCAATCAAGATCATTGGTAATCACCCAAACAACATGAAGACCTCCGGTCTTCAACCACCATCTTCATCTTCGACTTATCGTCGTATCAATTATTCAGAATGGGATAAACCTGGTCTTTCCGAACAACTCGCGTATATAATAAACAAGTGTTACACAAACACAACATACGCCTCATTCCAATTCATCAGTCACTAACCGTAAATTAGCAAGAGAACAATTCCCCAAATATTTACCCCGAAGGCCGAGACCAACATCAGATCAATACACAGGAAACCATTCTTTTTAACTAACCTACAGTTAGTTTCAAAATTTCACATTCTTAGGGAAAGGTTCCCATTAATTTTATCAAAGATAATTCTTTAAATTTATTCTTTAATCTTCTTTTGAATATCAATTCAAACTAGTCGGGATTAACGAACCTTACCGAAGTAATCATTTGTTTTAATTTCCCAACCCCAACCTATTCATCCCATGAAGTAAAACTGGTCATACTTCATATCTAACACCACGGTGTTATCGGTAAATTCAATTACCATTTCACGTTCAAATCTAATTAAAGATTTAACTACCGTCTGGAGTAAAACTGGCAATATTCCATTCTCGATCTTTTCAATCTAATTAAAGATTCATTAAAACTCCACTTAGTTTTAATCTTTACCTGGGTTAAAGAATCAATGTTTTTTAAAACACGGTTCACGATAAACCCAAAATCACATTCCATTCTACCAGCCTTTAACCGTAAAATAGCAAGTGAGCAGTTCCCTAAGTACTAACCCCGAAGGCCGAAACCAACATCAGATCAATACCCAAGAAACCATTCAACTTAACTAATCTCCAGTCAGTTTTTGATTTTCTTAACTCCTTTGGGTCTAAGAATAGTATTATTGAAGATACCATTCACGACAACCCAAAATCATATTCCATTAATTATCGGGTTAAAGAACAAGTGTTATTTAAAACACTGTTCACGATAAACCCAAAAATCAATACCAATTCAATTCCAATTAAATATTATTTAATTGGTACACTTCATTAAATCTAAATAAAAGGATTTAATCTTTTTCTCCAGCGGGCTTAAGAACAGTGTTAATGAAGACACCATTCATGACAAACCCAAATCACATTTGATATTAAATACAAGGCTCTGAATATAAAATATATCGGCTTATATTCAATATCAAATTCTACGACCAACAAATATCATATTGGAAATAACGATATCTATATATGTTTCAAATTTCCATAACGCTATCTGTATAATCACGAAATCCAACATCGAAATATTCCAAAGACAATTTCGATTCAAATCCATTCCATTTCAATTATTGGAAATTCTGGTTACTTTTAAAACCCTTTTCAAATTCAATTTATTTATTTAAAAATAAAAAGAAGTATAATTCTAGTTCAAAACTAGTTCATTTCGATAAAAATCTATTTTTATCTTTTCAAATATGGAGTTTTTCATCCCAGTTCTTCCTAAATCATTTCTTATGATTTTACACAAATTATTACTATTTTTAATAATTTTATCAAGGCCCGTACAGTCGATTTCCATCAACGGCCATCGAACTGCACTTACAGCAACCTTTTCCAAATTTAATTTGGACATAATTCCAAATCCAACCGTTAGATTTCAAATATCTAATATTTGTTAGAAGGCTCTTTTTGATACGAACCCAACGGTTCCAGTTTTAGGAGAATCCGACGGTCGGATCTCCCGCAATATCCATTCGAAGTCAATGGTCGAAATTCGCGAACTGCCGCGGAGCGGGGCGTTCTATTCTGGCCATTATATATAATATATATTATATATATTTCGTCGATTTCCTTTTAAAACGAATTTCATAAATCGTTTTTAAATTTATTTTCAAAACGATTTCAACTTCTTATTCGGTTTCAAATCAAAATTGAATTTTCCTTTATAAATTCCTTTTTATATTCATTTCTATTTGATCTCAATTCAATTTCAATTCGATTTCAATTCGATTCAATTCAATTTCAATTCGATTTTATTCCTATTCAATTCAATTTCAATTCGATTTGAATTCGTTTTCTATTCAATTTAATTCGAATTCGTTTTCTATTCAATTCGAATTCGTTTCTATTCAATTCAATTCGAATTCGTTTTCTATTCAGTTCAATTCGAATTTTTCTCTATTCAATTCAATTCGAGTTCATTTTCTATTCAATTCAATTTGAACTCGTTTTCTATTCAATTCAGTTCGAATTCATTTTCAATTCAATTCGAATTCGTTTTCTATTCAATTCAATTCGAATTCTAATTCATTTCAATTCAAATTTAGTTCGAATTTCATTTCAAAATATTCGATTTAATTCGAATTTTTTTTCAAAATATTCGATTTTGAAATCACTTTTCAATATTCATTATAAAAACGAACATAATCGATATAAATATCGTTCGCGTCAAAATAGCGCATATCTAATCAACGCGGCTTTATATATTTCTATTTCAAATATTTTGTTTCAAATATTTCTTCTCAAATATTTTATTCAAATATTTCTCTTCAAATATTCTATTTCAAAACTAGAATGAGGCCCAATCAATTACCATAGATTTTATTTCTATGGATTTCCATACAACGCATGTATATATCAACAATGACAAATAATCAACCATCATCCAAAGTGCATTCTTCACTGTATAAGCATCAAATATAAATATTTAACGCTTATAACAGCCTGTCAATCAATCGATCGACATACAACTAATTATTAGGATTTGTGTATGTCATATATCATCCCAATACCCGTGTGGGGTTTCAAACAATCAAACGCATATTTTATTTGTGCAGTTGGGCGATGTGTAAAATTTATCGTCACAATCCATATCAGTCAAATGTGTGTATATAAACAAATCATTCGACTTGTTTATATTAATTTATTTCATTTCATATACACGTCAAAAAATCTATTTTTAACTATAAAAATATTTTTTATTTCAATCCACATCACACAATCAACTACACATCAAAATCAAACAAACAAACAAGCCGTCCATGATCTATGGACGACGGGTGTCGGGTGCTACTAAACACCGTCTGCATCCTATTATATATTTTAACTAGAAAATTAAATTAAAAGTGAGGAGTTCTCACCGACTAGCTAAACCAAATGCCCCGACTCTTCATATGTAGAAAATCTCCGCCATTTCTTCTTTCATCACTTTTGTCATCCGTATTCACTACAACGTAAATAAAGATCGAATTTTTACTTCGCTAGTCAAATAAAAATCGAATTTTTATTTACTCTATCTTGTAAAAATCATTCTTTTATAATCTTCACTATATAAAAATCATATTTTTATAATCATTAAAAATCAAACTTCTTCATCATTAAAAATCCAACCTCTTCATATTTAAAAATCTCACCTTTCCTATATTAAAATATGATCTTTTCACCTTTAAAAATACTATCTTCTAATCTCTAAAAATCCGACCTTTTCCCAACATAAAATTAAAATCATTTTAGAACTAAAAATCGTATCTTTATTATTATCAAAATCTAATATTTATCTCCGTTTTAAAGATCATATAATTTCAGTTTTAGAAATCCTAACTTCAGTTTTTTTCCTCCTTACATTCATTACAAAAAAAGAAAGAGAAATAAAATACAATAAACCGAAAGACTCACTTCTTGCCGAATGAAGAGGGAGCATGGCGGTTTGGTGGCTCACAAGGTCGAAGAAGCGGTGTTTCACGGTTTTGTGGAGTTTCAAGGCATAGAACAAAGGAAAGAGGAGGAGGAGGAGAGGGTTGTCGCGAGGTCTGAGGCGGAGCTGGGGGTGCGCAGGGCGGTCTCGGCGGTTGCTGACGTCGGGGCAGGTGCTGTGGCGCGGCAAGGGGGTGTGTAACGACCTACATTCTACGCATCGGAAGATCGTAGAATATTTATTTCTTTTTCTTAGTAAGTCGTATGGTCGTGTACTTTTGGGAAACGACTAGTAGGGTCATTTCCCATGTTCATGATTTTTGTCGATTTTTAAATGACCGTTTTGCCCTTAGTTGAACTTGTTTTGACCATAACTTTTGACTGGAAAGGAATTTTGACCTGAAACCACTTCCATTGGATCCGGATGATGGTTTACAATTCCGTAGAGTGGTCATATTAGCCAAACGTACTCACCGTTTGGGAGATATGGCTGAAACAAGTTACAGATGGTGAAAAACAGCTTAATTGGGCTTAACCGGGTGATTAACAGCTAGGCCCCAAGGGGAATTTCGGTATTAGGAGTTTAAAAGGGCTGTTAGGGTTTGGAGAATACCTTTTTCTCATTTTTCAGCCGTCACTATTCATTCCTCTTAACCTAGCCATGGCTTCCACCCTCTAAATCTCTTCAAAACACCTCTTAATCACTTTCTAATTGAAGATTAGGCTTAACAAACATCAAATCAAGGAGTATTAGCACGAGAACCGAGGTAGAGCTGCTGTGTAAGATTGGGAACAGCGCCAAATCAGAGAATATTTCAGTTTTGGGGTTTTAGTTGTGGCAAAGGTGAGTGATTAGCTTGCTTTTACACTATTTTTTTTTTGAGCAAACGGATATGTAGCGCGGGGCTACACAGCCGGTTAATTAATAGATAATAGTATATATCCAACTGACAAACCCAGTTGGTGGTCCAAAATACAACCATTACAAAGTTTAAGATACATCATACAACACACATAGAGAATATTACGGGTACAACTACAAAAGCGTTCAGATCAAACTGTTAACCATCATAATTATACAAGTACTATGCTGAGAAGTAAAGAGGCATCATCAGTCATCACATGAGTTCCATACTAGACTCTGTATCATTGCTATCAACCGAAGTAGCTGGAGAAGAGGCCGCCGGCAGTGCAAACCTGAATATAGCAGCATGATTGTCTCCAGAACCTGATGAGGATGAATAAATATGAATGATACGATGACAGATAGACATGATCGAATTAGCCTTGTTATTAAAAATTCGTGCATTTCTTTCTTTCCATATACACCAACTATAAGCAGCCAGTAAGATATCAAGAGATGGACAAGGATCAGATTCCCAATGGTCAAAAAAAGAAGAAATGATGGGGATGAAACCAATTAAATGGGAACTCGCTGCAGCCCAGATTGAGAAGGAATAGTCGCAGGAAAAGAAGAGATGATGAATGGATTCAGCATGAGAATTACAGAAAGGGCAGCTGGGGTCAGGAACCACGTTGCATTTGAAGAGCTTCTCCCTTGTATTGACCTTTTCGTGAATCAAACACCATTGGAAGAAGAGAATTCTTGGAGCCAGCTTGCATTTCCATAGTCTTGAGAATTTAAACAATCTACCCGAAAAATTCAGGTATTTATAACATGAGGAAACAGAAAAACCTCTAGATGGAGAGTGAACCCAAACAAAATGATCATCCAAGTTATTTAGCTGAGTGTTGCTAATGAGAGCAAAGATATTAAGCAACTACAAAAGAATACTCCTATCAAAAAGCGAACCTGGAACTAAGCTTACATAATCATCATTAAAAGCATCAGCAACAGAAAGCGAAGGGTTAGACTGAAGAGAAAAGAGTGAAGAAAAGGAAAGAGAGAGAGGTAACTGACCAAGACAAATATCGTGCCAGAATAAACAGGATGAACCACCCCCCAAAGAGACATGAAACAGAAATTTAATACGAGGAAGACAAGATAGAATCCCATGCAAGAAGGGAGAGATTCTAGAGGATGGACGATGATGCAAAACAAGATGGGGGTCAGAAGAAAAGTAGCGAGCTAAAATCCAATTTTTCCAAATGAAATTCCCAGTGTTTAGGAGTCTCCAAACCCATTTGGCCAGTAAAGCAATATTAAAATGGTGAAGGTCAAGAACACCAAGCCCCCCTTGATCAGAGTGTAGGCATACCGTCCTCCAGTTAATTAATTTCTTGATGTTATGACCATTCCAAAGAAATGAACTTCGAATTGAATCAATCTTACAAATTACCCACTTGGGGAGTTTGTGAAAAGACATCCAATGTGTAGGGATAGCGGAAAGCACAGATTTAACTAGAGTTAAACGGCCCATAGATGATAATGAATTTGCTTTTACACTAATTACGGTTAATTATGGGTAATTAGTGAAGATTAGCGAATTTATACATTAATAAATTCTGGAAAAATTCCTAAAATTCTATAATGATGTTTTATGGCTCTGATAAAAATTTGGGCTAATTTGGATAAGTTTTGCTAATTGTATGCTTAATCATGTTTAAGAAGGATTAAGGGGAAAACATGGGTTTTTGGGTATGTTTGATCTAAAGTATTTCATGTAAATGATGTTTTAATGTTTTTGATTGATTCTATATGTTGTTACTGGTGTTTGGAATGTTTTGTAATGTCATAGAAAGTTTAGAATGGTTGAAAACGCCGTCGTTCGGCGAAAATAGCTTGCTGGAAAAAGTTGCAGATTTTCAGAACCGGTTAGGAAGAACACCCGATCCGAACCGGATAGGAGGAGGAGATCCGATCCGAACCGGATAGAAGGAGGAGATCCGAACCGGATCGAGTAGGAAGAACATCCGATCCGAATCGGATAGGAGGAGGAGATCCGAACCGGATAGAAGGAGGAGATCCGAACCGAATCGAGTAGGAAGAACATCCGATCCGAACCGGATAGGAGGAGGAGATCCGAACCGAACCGGATAGAAGGAGGAGATCCGAACCGAACCGGATAGGAGGAGACACCCGAACAGAACCGGATAGGAGGAGGAGATCCGAACCGAACCGAATAGAAGGAGGAGATCCGAACCGAACCGGATAGGAGGAGACACCCGAACCGAACCGGATAGGAGAAGGAGATCCGAACCGAACCGGATAGAGGAGGAGACCCGAACTGAACCGGATAGGAGGAGGATGCCCGAACCGAACCGAATAGGAGGAAGAGACCCGAACCGAACCGAAGAAGACCATAACCCGAGAGGCAAAGGTAGTCCAAATGGGAAGTTTGTACCAAGGATCCAGATGGGAACCAACGAGTTAACTTCATGATTGGGCTTTGCTGCGGGACGTGTGCTAAGGGGTTGTCGATGTCTGTAACTTTGGATCACTATGTATAGGGGGTACGTGAACGGATTCAGGGCCACAGTGGTCTAGGTACGACTAAAAGAGCTATAGACCAATGAAGTGAGGTCATTTGTAAAGGTTTAGTCATGACTCCATGGGGTAAGCTTGGTGGTAGCAGTAGTTTTACAAGCCGAACTCCGTCACTACTTCGATGGGTCTAGTGGTTGAAAGCGGTATACATCGTATGCTTTATACACTGAGTGAGAGACGTGAGGATGGTTTCCATGATTGAATTGTTTGCTATCACTATGACATGCACACCCCACCCCCGTATTTCTTTACACCATATGTTGATGGCACCTTAGAGTATTGTACAGTATGTAGTGCTAACTCTTTGGTTGCAGGTCCAGGTTCAGGTATGGTTTAGTATACCTGTTATTGTTCTGTTTAGCTGCTTATCGCTCATACCAGACTTTTTGTCTGACCCAGAGTTTTATGTCTCTTCTTATTACTCTGGGTGCTCACACGAGCAGACTAGAGACAGGTTAGGACGTATGCACGAGTAGCTGATCCGGAGACGAGCAGGAGGCTTCCACGTATGATTTTAATATTCTCCCTGTGTTGTTGAAGATCACTGCTTGGGCATTAGCAATGCATCTTCTACTGTTGCTTTCTTTTGCTTTAGAGACAGTTTTAAAAGTTGTAATAAGCTGTATTTTGGATTTCCGCTACTCTGATGTTGTTTAGTTTTGGTTTCAGTTTATGCACTGTCTCGCCTGTTTTATGTCAAGTATCTTGCTATTATATTTTATTCCATGCGCTGTGAGACATTCTACAGGTTATGTGTTAGTTCTTCACCTTATTTCTTTTCTTATAACGACCGTTCCGTGCCAGTTGGACATGTGTACAGCGCACACTTGGAGGAAGTGTCGGTTGGTGCGGGGCGGGCTGTCACATTTGGTATCAGAGCTCTAGGTTGCGTAGTTAACCTAGGGAAGTTATTAGGGAGAGATAGTATACGTATATGAGAGAGCGTATTTGTGATTACTTTGATTTTTAAAAGCTATATATATACTATTACTAGTATAAGGATGAAGTCGTACTGCACTAGCACCACTATGGAGTCGTTAATTGTTTCCTTTTTCAGATTGACGATGAGCCGAGATACTAGAGGTGCTGGTAGGGGAGCCAATAATGGGAATGCTGCTGACATGAGGACGATGTTTACTGACCTCATGAGAGAGATGCTTAGAGATGTACGAAGGGCAGCTCCCAATGGTGGAAATGGTGGTGGTCCAATAGTGCAGGCACCAAGAGTCGACTTCGCCAAGCTGAATAAGGATTATACTAGCCTTGGTGGGAAGCCGTTCCACGGAACGGAGTCGGCCACAGATGTTCAGGATTGGTTGGATAGTTGCGAACGTATCTTCGAGGATTTGGGTATCGAGGATGCGATGAAGAGAAAGCTAGCGTCCCGTCAGCTGCAAGGGCGGGCAATGAATTGGTGGAATGCTATAAAGGCAGCTACTCCCGAAGATCAGATTACTTGGGAGCAGTTTAAAGCTCGCTTTAGCGAGAAGTTCATTCCAGCTGCTCAGAAGTCAGTGCTGTTTAAGAAATTCTTGGAGCTCAAGAAGAATGGAAGAGCTGTCTCGGAGTACATTGCTGAATTCGACACTTTGTCAAAGTATGGGTTATCTCTTATTGATACTGCCGAGAAGAAGAATGAGAAATTCATAACTGGGTTAGATCAGTACTTAGGGGAAAGGCTTATTAACCACATCGATGAGACGTTTGAGTTAATTGTGGGGAAAGCATTAAGATCAGAGAGTCTCTACCCTAAGCCGAAGACTGAGGTTGCATCCGCAGATGAGCCAAAGCCACAAGCAAGTGGTGGAGGCAAGGGTGGTTCCCAGAATAAGAGAAAGCAGAATTAGGCTAAGGATGGCCAGAAGAAAAAGAATAAGCAAGATGTTGAGTGCTTCAGCTGTGGAAAGAAGGGCCATTATGCCAGTAATTGTCGGGCCAAGCCAGCGGATAGGAAGTGCTTCAACTGTGGCCAAATGGGACATCATAAGGACAAGTGTCCGCAACACCCCAAAGAAAAGCAAATGGTGAAAGCATATGCCCTTAATGCTATTCCTTCTTCGTCGAATGCCCTAACTGCGGCGGAGAAAGGAAAGAATGTCGTCATTCAAGGTATGCTTTCTGTTTACGATGTTCCTGTTAGAGTTTTGTTTGATATCGGAGCTTCCAGTTCTTTCTTATCTAGTGACCTGGTAGATAGGTTGGGATTGGAGCCCGAGATTGTCGATAGACCTTTAGTAGTGACGAACCCGATTGGTGGTTCTACTAGCCTTAGCATGATTTGTCGTAATGTGGTCTTATCGAGTCATGGATGCATGTTTGTTTGTGATTGCTTTGTTTTGGGCTTTACTGGGTTTGGCATTATTTTGGGAGTAGATTGGCTCCGAAGATACAGGGTGGTGGTAGACTGTGAGGGCTTTTTGGTGACAGCTAGAGCGGATGATGGGCGGAGGATAGTGTTTGGTGGTCTACCCAGTGAGGGGATATTGGCTAGTTTTCTAAACTCCCTCGACATTCCGCATAGTGAGTTGTCAGGTTTGCCCGTGGTTGGCCAGTATCCGGATGTTTTCGAAGAAGTGACCGGACTTCCACCACACCGAGAGATTGAGTTCCGTATTGATTTGGTAAAAGATGCCAGACCTATAGTGATGCCACTTCGTCGTATGGCACCAAGGGAACAGCGAGAGCTCGAGGTGCAAGTCAGCGATCTTTTAAAGAAGGGATTTATCAGAAGGAGTGTCTCTGAATGGGGAGCACCAGTTGTGTTTGCTACCAAGGCGGATGGTTCCCTTCATTTGTGTGTAGACTACCGCGAGTTGAACAAGGTGACGAGGAAGAATAAGTATCCTCTCCCGCGGATAGATGATTTGTTCGATCGGTTGAGTGGCGCGAGAGTGTTCTCCCAGTTGGATCTCGCGACAGGTTTTCATCAGCTTAGAGTGGAAGCTGAGAGTATAGCTAAAACAGCATTTCGAACGCCATCTGGATTTTATGAATGGTTGGTTATGCCATTTGGGCTGACTAATGCCCCGACATATTTTGTGGATCTTATGAATAGGGTATTCAGAGATCAGTTGAATAAGTTTGTTCTTGTGTTCGTGGATGATATTTTGGTTTACTCAAGGAACAAGGAAGAACACAAGGAACATTTGAGGACAGTGATGGAGGTGTTGAGAAAACACAAATTGAAAGCAAAGTTTTCTAAGTGTCACTTCTGGAGGAAGGAAGTGAGATTCTTGGGCCATGTTGTTTCAGAAAATGGTATCGCCATGGATCCTGCTAAGGTGGCTACGGTGCAAGATTGGTCTACGCCCAAGAGTGCAACAGACGTAAGAAGTTTCTTGGGATTAGCGGGATATTATCGTAAGTTTATCCAAGGCTTCTCCAAGATAGCAGCACCGTTGACTCAGTTGACAAAGAAGAATCAAGCTTTTGTTTGGGACGAAAGGTGCGAGGATGCATTCAAGAGTCTAAAAGAAAAGTTGACAAGTGCACCAGTGTTAGTCATTCCCAAGGGGAGTGAAGAGATGACGGTATATACAGATGCTTGTGGTACCGGACTAGGTGCTGTATTGATGCAGGGTGGTAGGGTTGTAGCTTATGCAAGTAGGCAACTGAAACCGCATGAGAAGAGGTATCCTATCCATGATTTGGAATTGGCAGCGATCGTATTCGCATTGAAGATGTGGAGACACTATCTCTTGGGAGAAAGATTCGAGCTGTTTACTAATCATAAGTCGCTAAAGTATCTTTTCTCTCAAAAGGATTTGAATCTTCGTCAGCAGAGGTGGTTAGAGTTCTTAGCTTCATATGATTTCGACATCGCATATACACCGGGAAAGGGCAATGCGGTGGCTGATGCGTTGAGTCGAAGACATACCAGTTTAGGGGCTATGTTCCTTGAATGGGAGCAACTGGAGTATATCGCGGGGTTTGATTTCAGACCAAAGTGCGAATTGGACCCAGAAATGTTAGCAAGTTTGACGATCAGACCCACTTTAATTGAGCGGATCGGCTCTAGTCAGAGGGACGATCCTAACCTATTGGAAATCATCTCCAAGTTAGAGATGGGTATCGATGAGGAGATGAACAAGTATGGACTTGATCAAGATGGATGGCTTAGAAAGAATGGAAAGCTCGTTGTACCCAATGTCAATGGATTGAGAGATGAAGTGCTTAGAGAATGTCATCACTCAAAACTGACTATACACCCCGGTGGTAATAAGATGTATCGAGACATGAGACAGACTTACTACTGGAAAGGGATGAAAAGAGACGTTGGGGAGTTTATATCCGAATGCATGAATTGCCAGCTAGTTAAAGCCGAGCAAAAGAAGCCTAGTGGGTTGTTACATCCATTAGAAATTCCCGAATGGAAATGGGAGCAAGTCTCGATGGATTTCATCGATGGTTTACCAAGGACTAGATCGGGACATGATAGCATTTGGGTGATTGTGGACCGATTGACCAAAAGTGCAAGATTTATACCAGTCAGATCGACCAGAATGGCAGCTAAGTTAGCAGAATTGTATATGAAGTGGGTAGTGAGATTCCATGGAGTACCTAAAAGCATTGTGAGTGACCGAGACCCGTTGTTCACTAGTGGGTTTTGGAAGAGCTTACAAGAAGCTCTAGGGTCAGAGTTACATCTCAGTACCGCATATCATCCTCAGACCGACGGTCAGACGGAGAGGGTGAATCGTATTTTGGAAGATCTCTTGAGAGCATGTATATTGGATTTTGGTGGATCATGGGATGACCATTTGCATCTAATAGAGTTTGCATATAATAATAGCTACCAATCCAGTATCAGTATGGCTCCGTTTGAAGCTTTGTACGGAAGACCATGCAACTCACCATCATGTTGGATAGAGACTGGCGAGAAGTTTATGCTTGGACCAGATGTGGTGAGGGAAACTTCAGATAAAATCAAGACCATTCAACAACGAATGAAGGCTGCCCAAGATAGGCAGAAGAGCTATGCCGATAAGAGGAGAAGAGACTTAAAATTCTCCGTTGGCGACTTGGTGTTTGTCAAGATTTCTCCGTTGAAGAGCGTAATACGATTTGGCAGGAGAGGCAAGTTGGCACCAAGATTCGTTGGCCCATTCCCTGTTCTCGAACTAGTCGGGAATTTGGCATATAGAATTGACTTACCAGACAAGATGGCGGGAGTTCACAACGTATTTCATGTTTCCCAGTTAAGGAAGTTTGTGCACGACCCTAATGTGGCTATTTCACCTGATCAGTTGGACGATATCGAGGTTGAACTTGAGGCGGTTGGGAACCGTAGGCCTATGCGTATCGTTGGGAACGATACGAAGCAACTTCGAAGGAAGGCGGTGAAACTAGTCAAAGTCCAGTGGGGTGAGGATGAGAAAGACTGTACTTGGGAAATAGAGGAGGACATAAGGAAGAAGTATCCAGAACTCTTTGCCTGGTAAGATTTTATTAGCGAGTTAGTTTTCCGCATGCTAGGTTATGTTTGTTTTGCTTGTTTTGCATGTTTGATTGCTGTGAATGATTGTTAGGCATGCGGGATTCATTGTTTGTTTCTTTATTAAGGAATTTCGGGGGCGAAATTTCTTAAGGGGGAAGAATGTAACGACCTGCATTCTACGCATCGGAAGATCGTAGAATATTTATTTCTTTTTCTTAGTAAGTCGTATGGTCGTGTACTTTTGGGAAACGACTAGTAGGGTCATTTCCCATGTTCATGATTTTTGTCGATTTTTAAATGACCGTTTTGCCCCTAGTTGAACTTGTTTTGACCATAACTTTTGATTGGAAAGGAATTTTGACCTGAAACCACTTCCATTGGATCCGGATGATGGTTTACAATTCCGTATAGTGGTCATATTAGCCAAACGGACTCACCTTTTGGGAGATATAACTGAAACAAGTTTCAGATGGTGAAAAACAGCTTAATTGGGCTTAACCGGGTGATTAACAGCTAGGCCCCAAGGGGAATTTCGGGATTAGGAGTTTAAAAGGGCTGTTAGGGTTTGGAGAATACTTTTTTCTCATTTTTCAGCCGTCACTATTCATTCCTCTTAACCTAGCCATGGCCTCCACCCTCTAAATCTCTTCAAAACACCTCTTAATCACTTTCTAATTGAAGATTAGGCTTAGCAAACATCAAATCAAGGAGTATTAGCACGAGAACCGAGGTAGAGCTGCTGTGTAAGATTGGGAACAACGCCAAATCAGAGAATATTTCAGTTTTGGGGTTTTAGTTGTGGCAAAGGTGAGTGATTAGCTTGCTTTTACACTAATTACGGTTAATTATGGGTAATTAGTGAAGATTAGCGAATTTATATATTAATAAATTCTGGAAAAATTCCTAAAATTCTATAATGATGTTTTATGGCTCTGATAAAAATTTGGGCTAATTTGGATAAGTTTTGCTAATTGTATGATTAATCATGGTTAAGAAGGATTAAGGGGAAAACATGGGTTTTTGGGTATGTTTGATCTAAAGTATTTCATGTAAATGATGTTTTAATGTTTTTGATTGATTCTATATGTTGTTACTGCTGTTTGGAATGTTTTTTAATGTCATAGGAAGTTTAGAATGGTTGAAAACGCCGTCGTTCGGCGAAAATAGCTTGCTGGAAAAAGTTGCAGATTTTCAGAACCGGTTAGGAAGAATACCCGATCCGAACCGGATAGGAGGAGGAGATCCGATCCGAACCGGATAGAAGGAGGAGATCCGAACCGAATCGAGTAGGAAGAACATCCGATCCGAACCGGATAGGAGGAGGAGATCCGATCCGAACCGGATAGAAGGAGGAGATCCGAACCGAATCGAGTAGGAAGAACATCCGATCCGAACCGGATAGGAGGAGGAGATCCGAACCGAACCAGATAGAAGGAGGAGATCCGAACCGAACCGAATAGGAGGAGGAGATCCGAACCGAACCGAATAAAAGGTGGAGATCCGAACCGAACCGGATAGGAGGAGACACCCGAACCGAACCGGATAGGAGGAGGAGATCCGAACCGAACCGGATAGAGGAGGAGACCCGAACTGAACCGGATAGGAGGAGGATGCCCGAACCGAACCGAATAGGAGGAAGAGACCCGGACCGAACCGAAGAAGACCATAACCCGAGAGGCAAAGGTAGTCCAAATGGGAAGTTTGTACCAAGGATCCAGATGGGAACCAACGAGTTAACTTCATGATTGGGCTTTGCTGCGGGACGTGTGCTAAGGGGCTGTCGATGTCTGTAACTTTGGATCACTATGTATAGGGGGTACGTGAACGGATTCAAGGCCACAGTGGTCTAGGTACGACTAAAAGAGCTATAGACCAATGAAGTGGGGTCATTTTTAAAGGTTTAGTCATGACTCCATGGGGTAAGCTTGGTGGTAGCAGTAGTTGTACAAGCCGAACTCCGTCACTACTTCGATGGGTCTAGTGGTTAAAAGCGGTATACATCGTGTGCTTTATGCACTGAGTGAGAGATGTGAGGATGGTTGCCATGATTGAATTGTTTGCTATCACTATGACATGCACACCCCACCCCCGTATTTCTTTACACCATATGTTGATGGCACCTTAGAGTATTGTACAGTATGTAGTGCTAACTCTTTGGTTGCAGGTCCAGGTTCAGGTATGGTTTAGTATACCTATTATTGTTCTGTTTAGCTGCTTATCGCTCATACCAGACTTTTTGTCTGACCCAGAGTTTTATGTCTCTTCTTATTACTCTGGGTGCTCACACGAGCAGACTAGAGACAGGTTAGGAGGTATGCACGTGTAGTTGATCCGGAGACGAGCAGGAGGCTTCCACGTATGATTTAGATATTCTCCCTGTGTTGTTGAAGATCACTGCTTGGGCATTAGCAGTGCATCTTCTACTGTTGCTTTCTTTTGCTTTAGAGACAGTTTTAAAAGTTGTAATAAGCTGTATTTTGGATTTCCGCTACTCTGATGTTGTTTAGTTTTGGTTTCAGTTTATGCACTATCTCGCCTGTTTTATGTCAAGTATCTTGCTATTATATTTTATTCCATGCGCTGTGAGACATTCTACAGGTTATGTGTTAGTTCTTCACCTTCTTTCTTTTCTTATGACGACCGTTCCGTGCCAGTTGGACATGTGTACAGCGCACACTTGGAGGAAGTGTCGATTGGTGCGGGGCGGGCCGTCACAGGGTGGGCCACGACGGTTGGTTTTAGGCATTTGGGGTTTTCGCGGTGGAAGAGGGAGCGAGAGGAGGGAAGAGGAGGAAGGTGGCGGGGTCTCTGGTGGTGCGGCGGTCGTGGGGAGGGCTGACGCGGCGGTCCGTTGGCGATGGAGGCGCGATTTCCCCCTTCCGTTTTTTATGAACGAAGTGAGAGAGAGAGAGAGAGAGAAAGGGAGGGTGTAAGTATTTTATAATTTAATTAATATTATATTTAATTATCCAATAGTTGACTTTTTATTTCGACTTCAAAATTGAACCCACCGACTGTCGTCCTTAACGTATTACCCCCATTCCGAACACAATGGGATATGTTTCGTAAGCCAGTTCGGCCGTTTCGATCAGTTTTCGTTTAAATTAAAATGTAAATATATATATATATATATATTCAATTCAAACTCATATTTCAATTTATCGGGGCCACATACGAACTCTAAAAATTCCCGAAAAATGTTTTCTAGTTTCGTATTGACGATACGGTCCTATCAAAGCTAATTTCGTAAAATTCTGAGACCATTTGAAAAATGGCCATTTTCCAGTCGATTAAAATCAACTGAAACTGGTCAAACACGGTTTCCCTTCGGCCCGCTCACATATTAATTCGAAAAATTATGAAATTTGAAACCTAGCAATAATTTGACATCGCGGATCCAACATAAGTGTTTCGTCGAAAACCGAGGTCGTTTGCAAAATTTCCATTTTTAAGGGCCAGAATTCCATAGCGACTATTCTGAATTTTCAACTGGACGTAACTTTTGATTCCTGCTATGAAATTTTAATTTTTCAGATTCGTTGGAAAGATATTATCAATTAGATTCAAATATTTTTGGTCTCACTAAAATCCCGTTTATTTTGCACCCGGTACATTCATTTGAAATTTGAAATCGAATTATTGAATTACCACGCCATTTTCAGTTCCTTTTATAATTAAAATAAAATAATTATTTTCTAACGTCGATTCAAATAAATATTTGCGTTCTAATTCTATTAAAAATAAATTTCTCATCGTTATTATTTAAAATAATTCATTTTAAATAATCAAAATCCACTAAAATTGCCAAAATAAAATTTTTAAATTGGCTCAGATTTTCGGGTTATTACAATCTCCCCCACTTAAAACTTTTCGTCCCCGAAAAGGAACGAAGCCGAAAGTTGTTTAACTAATCATTTCAACTTTCATTCTTTTCTCTACGGCTTAAGTTCTTCAACTTTTCAGTTTCTAAGAACTTTTCAAATTTTTCAAAAATTTGGCTAACACCCTAAATTTTCGAAAAATTTCGCTATAATCTCCCCTGCACTGGGTACTTCGGGATATTTCATATAGCCTCCCATGGCCTTCTTCAATCCAAAAGAAAAGGAAATAGCCAAGCGTCTAGCCAATCGGCTCACAAAATCATCCAAAACCCAAGAAATACAATAAACATGTACCTATTTGTACAAACAATTTTATTCCTCTTCTCTAGCCTCCTTGCTATGACCTGTTCAATGTACGTACAAGAATATGCATGCAAATGTGACTAATTTTCAATACAACTCAATATTTGATATAATTTGGCTAAATGGTTCAACATTTAATTAGTCAAACAATAATCAAACAACACAATCAACAATCAATTAGTTGATTAACGTTTCAAATTCCTAACTTTGATATATAGTCCAAAAATCAGATTTTTGATCCCAAATCACAACAATAAGCCCTATCTAATTTTGGTTCTCACACTAGTCAATTGGAATCATATAGATATCCCACCTTCGACACTCGAATATAAATGCCGATGATGATGCACCATCATCAGGATTATCCCCGGGTGACTAGAGTGTGATTCTATATCTATCCAGCATATTAAAACTTCAAATACACGCGGATCAGACGTATACGCAAAATCTCTATATACCTGATAGTCCAAATCAGTTAAAATAAATATTCAAATCCGAATAATTAAGTTTATATTTTCAAAACAAAATTGGTTTTCATTTTAAAAATATACTCTTCACACTCGTTATAGGATACTACTGATCCCATCTCTAACGAGTCATTCCCGTTGTATATTACAAATCCAATATCTGATAATTCTTTCGTTTGGTTCTAATGTGTCTTGTTCTCTGAGCTTTGTAAACCAAAGCTCTGATACCATTGTAAGTACCCGTAACTTCCCCAGTAAGGAAAGCCCGGATTACTTTGAGAACAATACACAAAAGAACGCAAACAGAAGAACATTTCATTACTTATTTACAATAATTCATCAGAATATAAGAATATACAGAGTAAGAATAAATATCACACAGAAAATATCAGAGATTTAAATTATATTTAAATACATTGCAGCAGAAAATATTATTAAGCACAACTGAAGGAGATATACGGATACAAAGCTTCCCGGATATCGTTCCAGCTGTAAACCAGGGTCCTGTGAATATGAATCTGCAAAACCAAAACTACTAGCTGCGCGTGTCGAAAATAAGGGCACCCAGAGTTTAGGTTAAAACAATAAACTCCAGGTCAGTCATGTGACTGGTGTGAGAACTAAAACAGTTATTCAAAGATTTACTTTAAATCAGATATATCAAGGGACCACGCCGTATAACACGGAACGGGTTTCCTCCCAAGAATACCGGTGCATAAAACAACAGCGCAATGCTAAATAAAGAACAACGAAGCTATTATAAGACCCAGGTCCCATCACACAATGCACCACAAGCCGGAGGATAGGGTTTTACCTTATAATAGCCAAAGCATGCTTGATACGTTAAAAACAAATCATTTGATACTATTATAAGTGTATAGTGTCAAAACAATTTCAATCATAAATATCAATCATAGATGGCATGGGTACCATATATCATGTCGCCATACTAGGCTCTACAATCAAAATCGCAAAGTCACGTATTTGGAAATTGGATTTCCATCTATGAACCGAGGCCAGGGATCGTCCTCTACCGATTCGAGACAATCTAGCCTACCATGTCTCAGGACCCAGACTCAGGTGGGCCCTTGGATCGTCAGGGTCGGTCCACCGATGTGGATTAAAATACCTGAACACTGCGTTTCCCCACCCAATAGGGCGTAAATGAGCCAACGAATGACTCCATTGGCTTCACATAGTCACCGATAAATCTGAGGCACCTCGCAACAACAACAACCACATAAGTCAAACTCGTCAGGGCATGTAAAACCATTGACGCCACTTCTAGCTAGAAAGAAATGCATGTCCTCCCTGAAGTCCTCTCCCGTTTCTGGTTCACAATCGGGGTGCGAGGCTCGCGAATTAACGCTACACAAATTTGTGCCACACAGGCTGTGCTTTGATCATCAACCACAAGACTCTGCTTTTCAACAGAAGCCTTGATCATTTGCATCTTAGCATGCCACACAGGCAAACCACTCCCTGCAACTGATATCCATCAATCACACAGAATGATATCCAATGTCAGACACACAGTCCATTTACAAGTCCGTTCTGGGTCTGAACGAAACCGGAGGCACCTTGTACCCCGCATATCCATCGATCTCCAAGTACGTCTGGACGATCACTAACCGATTCCCTCCTCTTGGGTGTACGGCCCAATCAAGATCATTAGTAATCACCCAAACGACGTGAAGACCTCCGGCCTTCAACCACCGTCTTCATCTTCGACTTATCGTCGTATCAGTTATTCAGAATGGGATAAACCCGGTCTTTCCGAACAACTCGCATATATAATAAACAAGTGTTACACAAACACAACATACGCCTCATTCCAATTCATCAGTCACTAACCGTAAATTAGCAAGATAACAATTCCCCAAATATTAACCCTGAAGGCCGAAACCAACATCATATCAATACACAGGAAACCATTCTTCTTAACTAACCTACAGTTAGTTTCTAAATTTCACATTCTTAGGGAAAGGTTCCCATTAATTTTATCAAAGATAAATTCTTTAAATTTATTCTTTAATCTTCTTTTGAATATCAATTCAAACTAGTCGGGATTAACGAACCTTACCGAAGTAATAATTTGTTTTAATTTCCCAACCCCAACCTACTCATCCCATGAAGTAAATCTGGTCATACTTCATATCTAACACCACGGTGCTATTGGTAAATTCAATTACCATTTCACGTTCAAATCTAATTAAAGATTTAACTACCGTCTAGAGTAAAACTGGCGATACTCCATTCTCGATCTTTTCAATCTAATTAAAGATTCATTAAAACTCCACTTAGTTTTAATCTTTACCTGGATTAAAGAATCAATGTCTTTTAAAACACGGTTCACGATAAACCCAAAATCACATTCCATTTTACCAGTCTTTAACCGTAAAATAGCAAGTGAGCAGTTCCCTAAGTATTAACCCCGAAGGCCGAAACCAACATTAGATCAATACCCAAGAAACCATTCAACTTAACTAATCTCTAGTTAGTTTCTGATTTTCTTAAATCCTTTGGGTCTAAGAACAATTTTATTGAAGATACCGTTCACGACAACCCAAAATCATATTCCATTAATTATCGGGTTAAAGAACAAGTGTTATTGTAGTGACAAGGAATTTCGCTCGATCCGAATCAGTCGTTAAACCGATCTAGACCGTTCGAAACCCTTGATCGTTTGAGAACAGGACAAATCAGAACGCAGACGGAAGAACATTTCATTGTATATTACAACAATTCCATCAGATATAAGAATATACAGAGTATAAATGAATAAATTACATTCGATAAATGTCAGATATTACAATAAATTACATAGCAGCGGGAAAATAATACAAAGCACAACTGAAGGTGATATACGGATACAGAGCTTTCCGGATATCATTCCAGCTGTAAACCAGGATCCTGTGAATATAAATCTGCAAAACCAGAACTACTAGCTACCCGTGTCGAAAATAAGGGCACCCAGAGTTTAGGTTAAAACAATAAACTCCAGGTCAGTCATGTGACTGGTGTGAGAACTAAAATAGTTATTTAAAACTTTACTTTAAAAGAGAGTAATTCAAGGGACCACGCCGTATAACACGGAACGGGTTTCCTCCCAAGAATACCAGTGCATAGAATAAACAACGTAATGCTTTTTCGAAAAATGAAGCTATTATAAGACCCAGGTCTCATCACACAATGCAACGCAAGCCGGAGGATAGGGTTTTCCCTTATAATAGCCAAACATGATTGGTACGTTTAAAACGAATCATTTGATACTATAATAAGTGTATAGTGTCAAAACAATTTCAATCATAAATATAAATCATAGACGGCATAGTATCTCATGCTACTATGTCGCCATACTAGGCTCTATAAATAAAGCCGCAATACACGTATTGGAAATTGGATTTCCGTCATGAGTCGAGGCAAGGGGCAAGCTCCTCTCCGCGAGACACTCTAGCAAATGTCTCAGGGTTACGCACTCTGGGCAACCCTGGAATCTGCTGGGCCGGTCCTCAATTACGTTAGAGGATTGGCAATTCCTGAACACACGTTTCCCGGTCCTTACAGACCTATAATCGAGGCACCTCATTCCAACAACCACAAAGGTGAAAAGTATATAAATGTCAGGGCTGGTAAGTCACTGACACCACCAAAGCTAGAAAGAAACGTCGTGCTCTCCTAGCGGTCCGTATCCCGTTTTTAACTCATACCGAGGTGTGAGGCTCGCGAATTCACGTTATACACAAAGCTGCCACGTAGGCCGTGCTTTGATCATCAACCACAAGACTTTGCTTTTCAACAGAAGCCTTGATCCATGCAACTTAGCGTGCCACACAGGCAATTCATGCCATGCGATCGATATCTATCGATATATAACCTCTAAGCTCATACGTCTCAGAGAAGGGCGTTAAGCAAGAGAATAAATTCTCCGCCGCCAAACAGATATATATTTAACAGAAATCAATCAACACAGAATAAAATCCAATGTCAGACACACAATCCATTTTCAAGTTCGTTACGGGTCTGAACGAAACCGGAGGCACTTTCCTCGCATATCCATCCATCTCCAAGTACGTCTGGACGACCACCAACTATTTCCATCCTCTTGAGTGTACAGCCCAATCAGGATCGTCAGTAATTATCCAAACGATGTGAAGACTTCCGGTCTTCGACCACCGTCTTCATCTTCGACTTATCGTCGAATCGGTTATTTCGAATGGGTATAAACCCGGCCTTTACTAACAACCCGCGTATATTAAAACAAATGTTACACAAACACAACATACGCCTCATTCCAATTCAGAATATTCTTTTATTCACAAAATCACATTTTTAGGGAAAGGTTCCCATTAATTTTATCCAAGATAAATTCTTTAAAATTTATCCTTTAATCTTCCTTTGGATGTCATTTCAAACCAGATTATGGTTTTCTAAACTAGTCGAGATTAGCGAACCACACCGATGTAATTATTTATTTTATTTCCCAATCCCAACCTATTCATCCCATGAAGCAAAACTAGTAATACTCCATATCTAATACTATAGTGTTATCGGTAAGATTAATTACCATTTCACGTTCAAATCTAATTAAAGATTTAACTATCGCTTTGGAGCAAAACTGGTAATACTCCATTCTCGCTCATTTTCTAAATTTGATAATTTAGATTACAAATTTACATTTCAATCTAATTGCAGATTCGTTAAAACTCCTTTTATTGGGTTAAAGAACTAATGTCATTTAAAACACAGTTCACGACAAACCCAAATCACATTCTATTTATCGTCGGGTTAAAGAACTAGTGTTGTTTAAAACACAGTTCACGATAAACCCATTTCAAATCCAATCAAATATATTAGGAATTCCGATTATTTAAAACCCCTTTTTAAATCTAATTTATTTATTTAAAAAAAATCGGGTTTTAAATTTAGTTCAATCTAGTTCATTTCGATAAAAATTCATTTTTATCTTTTCAAATATGGAGTTTTTCACCTCAATTTTTCTCAAATCATTTCTTATGATTTTACACGAATTAATGATATTTTTAATAATTTTATCAAGGCCCGTACAGTCGATTTCCAACAATGGCCATCGAACTGCACTTATAGCGACCTTTTCCAATTTTGATTTGGACGTAACTCCAAATCCAACCGTTAGATTTCAAATTTCTAATATTCGTTAGAAAGCTCTTTTCGATACGAACCCAACGGTTCTAATTTTAGGAGAATCCGACGGTCGGATCTCCCGTAATGTCCGTTTGAAATAAATGGTCGAAATTCACGAACTGCCGCGGCGCGGCGCGTTCTATTCAGGCCATTAAATTATATATATAATATATATAATATATATTTCATCGATTTCTATTTAAAACGAATTATATAAATAGTTTTAAATTCGTTTCGAAAACAATTTCGACTTCCATTTCAATTCAAATCAAAATTGAATCTTTCCTTATAAATTCGTTTTAAAATTCATTTCTATTCAATTCAAGTTTCAATTCAATTTGAATTCATTTCAATTCGTTTTAAATTCAATTCGAATTCGTTTTCAATTCGATTCAATTCAAAGTGGTTTTCTATTCGATTCAATTCAAATTGGTTTTCTATTCGATTCAATTCAAATTGGTTTTCTAATCAAATTCATTTCGTTTTCTATTTGAATCAAATTCATTTCGCTTTCAATTTTAATCAAATTCATTTCGTTTTCTATTTGAACTAAATTTATTTCGTTTTCTATTTGAATCAAATTCATTTCGCTTTCTATTAGAATCAAATTCAAATTGGTTTTCTAATCAAATTCATTTCGTTTTCTATTTGAATCAAATTCATTTCGCTTTCTATTTGAATCAAATTCATTTCGTTTTCTATTTGATTCGAATTCAAATTGGTTTTCTATTTGATTCAAACTCGTTATATATTCAATTGAAATCAAATTCGTTTTCTATTCAAATCAAATTCATTATATATTCAATTCATTTCGAAATCGTTTTATATTCAATTCATTTAAAAATCGTTTTATATTCAATTCATTTCGAAATCGTTTTATATTCCATATTCATTTAAAAATCATTTTTCAATATTCATTTCAAAATCGTTTTTCAATATTCATTTCAAAATCGTTTTTCAATATTCATTTCAAAATCGTTTTTCAATATTCAATTCAAAATGAATAAAATCGATACAAATATCGTTCACGTCAAAATGGCGTCAATCTAATCAACACGGCTTCATATATTTCTATTTTCAAATATTCTATTTCAAATATTTCTTATTATCAAAATATTTCGTTCAACACATGACTAATCTCAACGGATGAGTACTGTCAACACATGAACCTTTATTTTATATTGAAAAAGATGTAAATTTTATTATTAAAATATTTCGTTCAACACATGACTAATCTCAACGGATGAGTACTGTCAACACATGAACCTTTATTTTATATTATTCTTTATTTTCTAAATTGGAATAAGGCCCAATCAATCACCATATAATGTTAATTATATGGATTTTCATACATCACACGTATATAATAGCATTGAAAAATAATCAACCATCAACCAAAGTGCACTAGACTGTATAAGCATCAAATATAGATATCTAACGCTTATAACAGCCTATCAATAATCGATCGACATATTTAATCAATCAGGATGAGTGAACTTCAAATTTCATCCCAACACCAGTGTGGGGTTTCAAACAATCAAACACAGATTTTATTTGTGCAGTTGGGCGATGTGTAAAATTTATCGTCCCAATCAATGTCATTCAAATAGGTGTACATAAACAAACCGTCCGGTTTGTAAATGAATATTTTATTTTATTCACTTCACGTTAAAAATTATATTTTTAACGATAAAAACATTTTATTTCAACATGTGAATTTCTATTCAGTTCATTTATTAAATAAAATGCTATCTTTATTTTTCTAACTTATTTTAGAAAATTTCGGCGGCATAACGGCACGATACTAGAAACGAGACAATGCCTAGCCTTATCCCCGGTCTAGTGAAGGCCCACGCCATTCACACATCAATAAAAATCACCAAACAACCAAATTCAAATCAAATCATCTAACTAATCTATGCAACCAAACAAACAAGTCCATGGTCTGTGGACGATTGTGTCGGGTGCTACTAAGCACCGTCTGCATCCTAGTATATATATAACTAGAAAAGAAATTGAAAGGTGAGAAATTTTCACAGATAGCTATCCAATCATCTTGACTCTTCTTTGATAGAAATCTTCATCGTTATCGCATTTTTGTCATCTTCGTTGCTGTAGCCACTACACATATAAAAATCGAATTTTTACTTCGCTATTCAATATATAAAAATCGAATTTTTACTTCGCTATTCAATATATAAAAATCGAATTTTTACTTCGCTATTCAATATATAAAAATCGAATTTTTACTTCGCTATTCAATATATAAAAATCGAATTTTTACTACGATGTCATATAGATAAAAATTCCATTTCAAAAATATAGATTTCGCCTTTATAAAAATATAGATTTCGCCCTTTCAAAATATCATTACAAAAATCAGATTTTTATTTCGCTACATATACAAAGATGATATTTTTATATTCTCTATCTCATAAAGATTACATTTTTATCATCTATATAATATGAAAATTATATTTTCTACCTTTGCATACGATAAAAATTATATTTTTAATATCTCCATAATATAAAAATCATATTTTTACCTTCCTACTTATGTAAAAATCACGCCTTTCTCCATTTAAAAATATCGTCTTTCTTCCTTCTAAAAAAAAATCTAATCTTTTCTATTTTTAAAAATCTAATCTTTTCTATTTTTAAAAATCTAATCTTTTCTCGATTAGATAAAGATCCCGCCTTTCTACCGATATAAATTTCGTCTTTCCTATACTAAAAATCAAATCTTTCTTGATTAAAAATTATCACTTTAATTTTCAGTTTTATAGAAAGATAATAAAATAAAACTGAAATATATAAGTGTTTACCTTTGTTTTGAAAGGAGGAGGAGTTGCTGTGGCGTTGGAGGGCGTCGAGGCAGTGGGTCAGAGGCTGGAGCGGGCGGTGCGACTGGGATCCACGGTGGGGGTCTTCGATCGGTGGGGCATAGGGTAGGGGGGTTTCGGGTTGGTGCGCCGGCTTCAGGGGGTTTCGAGATGGAAAGGGCGACGAGGTGTAGAGGGGGGCGTCTAGGTGGAGGGCGGTGGCTCACCAGGCCGCGACGGCCTCTGGTAGAGGAGCGACAGCTCCTCCCCCTTTTTTTTCCTGAGATCGGGTTTGAAATAGAAGAGAGGGGGGGGGGCAGAATGATTTAAGGAGAAGAGAAGGAATTTTTAATTTATTTAATTAATTTATTTACTAAAAGTTGACTTTCACATAGGACCTCTAAACGAGGCCCACCGCCTGTCGTCCATAGCGTTTTACCCCCATTCCGAACACAATGCAATATGTATCGTAAGCTGATTCAATCGTTTCGATCAGTTTCCGTTAAAATCAACATATAACTCTATATATTAAATTTGAACGCGTATTTCAATTTACCGGGGTCACATACTAACTCGAAAAATTCCCGAAAAATATTTTCTAGCTTCGTATTGACGATACGGTCCTAACAAAACTAGTTTCGTCGAATTCTGAGACCGTTGGAAAAATGGCCAATTTCCAGCCGTTTAAAATCAACTGAAACTGGTCAAACGCGTTTTCCTATGCCATGCTCACATATTGATTCGAAAAACTATGAAATTTGGAATCTAGCAATAATTTGACATCACGGATCCAACAAAAGTGGTTTCATCGAAATCCGAGGTCGTTTGCAAAATTTCCATTTTTAAGGGCCTGAATTCCATAGCGACTATTCAGTATTTTCAACTGGACATATCTTTTGATTCCCGCTATGAAATTTCGATTTTTTGGATTCGTTGGAAAGATATCATCAATTAGATCCTAATGTTTTTGGTTTCGCTAAAATTCGGATTGTTTTGCACCCGGTACATTCAATTGAAGTTTGAAATCGAATTATCGAACTACCTGGCCATTTTCAATTCTATTTATAATTATATATAAATATTTATATTCTAACGACGACGTATATAATTATATACGTTTGAATTATATTCAAAATAAATTTCTCGTTGTTTTTATTTAAAATAATCTATTTTAAATATTCAAAATTCGCTAAAATTGCCAAAATAAAAATTTTAAACTAGTTCAGAATTTCCGGGTTATTACAATCTCCCCCACTTAAAACTTTTCATCCCCGAAAAGGAACAAAGTCGAAAGTGGTTTGATTAATCAGCTCTACATTCGATCTGGCTTCCATTCTCCAACTTTTCAGTTTCTAAGAATTTTCAAATTTACAAAAATTTGGCTAACACCCTAAATTTTCGAAAAATTTCGCCATAACCTCCCCTGCACCGGGAGCCACGGGAAAATCCCGAAATTGCCATACAGGCCTTCTGATCTCAAAAAGAAAAAGATAAAGCCAAGCGGCTAGCCAATAAGCTCATAAAATCATCATCACCCAAACAAAACAGTAAATTATGTAGTAAACATGTACCTATTTGTCGGGCAAACAAATTTTATTCTCTGCTCTAGCCTCCTTGCTAAGACCTGTTCAATGTAAGTACATGTATATGCAAACAAATGCGACTAATTCTCAATACAATTCAATATTTGATTCAATTAGGCTAAATGGTTCGAAATTATCAAACAAATAAACAAACAACACAAACATCAATCAATTAGTGGATTAACGTTTCAAATCCATAATTTTGATATATATACAAAAAAAATCATGTTTTTGATGCCAAATCACAACAAATGAATCTATCTATATAAGTTTTTGGTTCTCACACTAGTCTAATGGAAATATATAGATATCTCACCTTCGAAACACGAACATAAATATTGATAATGCGGCCGCATTACCAGAATTATCTCCGGGCGACTAGAGCGTGATTCCATATCTATCTAATATATTAAAACTTCGAATATACGTTCATGACGCGTATATGCAAAACCTTTATATACTAGATTGTCCAAATCAATACAATTAAATTATTCAAATACGTATAAAATGATTTAAATTTTCAAAACAAAATTGTTTTCATTTGAAAAAAATATACTCTTCACGCTCGTTCTAGGATACTACTGATCCTATCTCTATGAGTCATTCTAATTGGATATTACTAATCCAATATCTGATGAATTCTTTCGTATGGTTCTAATGTGTCTTGTTCTCAAGCTCTTTAAACCAAAGCACTGATACCAAATGTAGCGACAAGGAATTTCGCTCGATCCGAATCAGTCGTTAAACCGATCTAGACCGTTCGAAACCCCTGATCGTTTGAGAACAGGACAAATCAGAACGCAGATGGAAGAACATTTCATTGTATATTACAACAATTCCATCAGATACAAGAATATACAGAGTATAAATGAATAAATTACATTCGAGAAATATCAGAGATTACAATAAATTACGTAGCAGCGGGAAAATAATACAAAGCACAACTGAAGGTGATATACGGATACAGAGCTTTCCGGATATCATTCCAGCTGTAAACCAGGATCCTATGAATATAAATCTGCAAAACCAGAACTACTAGCTACCCATGTCAAAAATAAGGGCACCCAGAGTTTAGGTTAAAACAATAAACTCCAGGTCAGTCATGTGACTGGTGTGAGAACTAAAACAGTTATTTAAAACTTTACTTTAAAAGAGAGTAATTCAAGGGACCACGCCGTATAACACGGAACGGGTTTCCTCCCAAGAATATCAGTGCATAGAATAAACAACGTAATGCTTTTTCGAAAAATGAAGCTATTATAAGACCCAAGTCCCATCACACAATGCAACGCAAGCCAGAGGATAGGGTTTTCCCTTATAATAGCCAAACATGATTGGTACGTTTAAAACAAATCATTTGATACTATAATAAGTGTATAGTGTCAAAACAATTTCAATCATAAATATAAATCATGGACGGCATAGTATCCCATGCTACTATGTCGCCATACTAGGCTCTACAAATAAAGCCGCAATACACGTATTGGAAATTGGATTTCCGTCATGAGTCGAGGCAAGGGGCAAGCTCCTCTCCGCGTTCGAGACACTCTAGCAAATGTCTCAGGGTTACGCACTCTGGGCAACCCTGGAATCGGCTGGGCCGGTCCTCACTTACGTTAGAGGATTGGCAATTCCTGAACACACGTTTCCCGGTCCTTACAGACCTATAATCGAGGCGCCTCATTCCAACAAACACAAAGGTGAAAAGTATATAAATGTCAGGGCTGGTAAGTCACTGACACCACCATAGCTAGAAAGAAACGTTGTGCTCTCCCAGCGGTCCGTATCCTGTTTTTAACTCATATCGAGGTGTGAGGCTCGCGAATTCACGTTATACACAAAGCTGCCACGTAGGCCGTGCTTTGATCATCAACCACAAGACTTTGCTTTTCAACAGAAGCCTTGATCCATGCAACTTAGCATGCCACACAGGCAATTCATGCCATGCGATTGATATCTATCGATATATAACCTCTAAGCTCATATGTCTCAGAGAAGGGCGTTAAGCAAGAGAATAAATTCTCCGCCGCCAAACAGATATATATTTAACAGAAATCAGTCAACACAGAATAAAATCCAATGTCAGACACACAATCCATTTTCAAGTTCGTTCTGGGTCTGAACGAAACCGGAGGCACTTTCCTCGCATATCCATCCATCTCCAAGTACGTCTGGACGACCACCAACTATTTCCATCCTCTTGGGTGTACAGCCCAATCAGGATCGTCAGTAATTATCCAAACGATGTGAAGACTTCCGGTCTTCGACCACCGTCTTCATCTTCGACTTATCATCGAATCGGTTATTCGGAATGGGTATAAACCCGGCCTTTCCGAACAACCCGCGTATATTAAAACAAATGTTACACAAACACAACATACGCCTCATTCCAATTCATAATATTCTTTTATTCACAAAATCACATTTTTAGGGAAAGGTTCCCATTAATTTTATCCAAGATAAATTCTTTAAAATTTATCCTTTAATCTTCCTTTGGATGTCATTTCTAACCAGATTATGGTTTTCTAAACTAGTCGAGATTAGCGAACCACACCGAAGTAATTATTTATTTTATTTCCCAATCCTAACCTATTCATCCCATGAAGCAAAACTGTAAAGACCCGCAACTTCCCCGTAAAGGAAAGCGTCGGATAGTTCGAGAACAAACCACAACAGAACACATACAGAAGAACGTTTCATTGTATATTACAACAATGCATCAGATTACAAGAATATACAGAGTATAAATGAATATTACACAGAAATATCAGAGATTTTAAATTACATTTAAATACATAGCAGCGGAAAATAATACAATACACAACTAGAAAGAGATATACGGATACAAAGCTTTCCGGATGTCGTTCCAGCTGTAAACCAGGATCCTGTGAATATAAATCTGCAAAACCAAAACTACTAGCTGCCCGTGTCAAAATAAGGGCACCCAGAGTTTAGGTTAAAACAATAAACTCCAGGTCAGTCATGGGACTGGTGTGAGAACTAAAACAGTTAATCTTTATTTTTAAAGTTAGGTAAATCAAGGGACCACGCCGTATAACACGGAACGGGTTTCCTCCCAAGAATACCAGTGCATAAAACAAACAGCGCAATGCTAAAATAGAGAAAAATGAAGCTGTTATAAGACCCAGGTCCCATCACACAATGCAACGCAGCCGAGGATAGGGTTTTCCCTTATAACAGCCAAAGAATGCTTGATACGTTTAAAACAAATCGTTTGATACTATTGTAAGTGCATAGTGTATAAAACAACTTCAAATCATAAGTATCAATCATAGGCGGCATGAGCGCCCCATCCCACTATGTCGCCATATATAGGATTACAACTAAAACCGCGAATGTCACGTATTTGGAAATTGGATTTCCGTCTATGAACCGAGGCAAAAGATAGTCCTCAACCGATTCGAGACTGTCTAGCCCGAGCCTCAGGAACAGCCGCAACTGCCCCATGGATCCTCAGGGCCGGTCCACACGGAGTGGATTATTATGCCTGAACACTACGTCTCCCCACCCTATGGGGTGTAAGTCTGGTCCGTCAGCCGACCAGAATGCATTCGGCCGAAACCGATATAACCGAGGCGCCTCGCAACAGCAACAACCACATAAGTCAAACTCGTCAGGGCGTGTAAAACCACTGACGCCACTTCTAGCTAGAAAGAAACGCATGCCCTCCCTGACGTCCGTCTCCCGTTTTTGGTTCATACCTGGTGTGAAACACGCGAGGTAAACGTTACACAAAGCTACGCCACAAAGGCCGTGCTTTGATCATCACCACAAGACTTTGCTTTTCAACAGAAGCCTTGATCATTTGCATCTTAGCATGCCACACAGGCAAACCATCCTATGCAACCGATATCAGTCACACAGAATGAAATCCGATGTCAGACACACAGTCCATTTACAAGTCCGTTCTGGGGCTGAACGAAACCGGAGGCACCTAGTACCCCGCATATCCATCGATCTCCAAGTACGTCTGGACGATCACCAACTGTTTCCATCTTCTTGGGTGTACAGCCCAATCAAGATCATCAGTTATCACCCAAACGACGTGAAGACCTCCGGTCTTCGACCATCGTCTTCATCTTCGACTTATCGTCGTATCAGTTATTCAGAATGGGATGAACCCGGTCTTTCCGAATAACTCGCGTATATTTTAAATAAGTGTTACACAAACAAAACATACGCCTCATTCCAATTCATTAGTCACTAACCGTAAATTAATCAAGAGAATAATTCCCCAAATATTAACCCCGAAGGCCGAAACCAACATCAGATCAATATCCAGAAAACCATTCTGCTTGGCTAACCGACAGTTAGTTTCTAAATTTCACGTTCAAATCTAATTAAAGATTTAACTATCGCCTGGAGCAAAACTGGTGATACTCCATTCTCGATCTTTTCAATCTAATTAAAGATTCATTAAAACTCCACTTAGTTTTAATCATTATCTGGGTTAAAGAATCAGTGTCATTTAAAAACACGATTCACGATAAACCCAAAATCACATTCCATTAATTATCGGGTTAAAGAACAAGTGTTATTTAAAACACTGTTCACGATAAACCCAAAAATCAATACCAATTCAATTCCAATTAAATATCATTTAATTGGTACACTTCATTAAATCTAAATAAAAAGATTTAATCTTTTCTCAACTGGGTTCAAGAACAGTGTTAGTGAAGACACCATTCACGACAAACCCAAATCACATTCCATTAATTATCGGGTTAAAGAACAAGTGTTATTTAAAACACTGTTCACGATAAACCCAAAAATTAATACCAATTCAATTCCAATTAAATATCCTTTAATTGGTACACTTCATTAAATCTAAATAAAAAGATTTAATCTTTTCTCAACTGGGTTCAAGAACAGTGTTAGTGAAGACACCATTCACGAAAACCCAAATCACATTCCATTAATTATCGGGTTAAAGAACAAGTGTTATTTAAAACACTGTTCACGATAAACCCAAAAATCAATACCAATTCAATTCCAATTAAATATCATTTAATTGGTACACTTCATTAAATCTAAATAAAAAGATTTAATCTTTTCTCAACTGGGTTCAAGAACAGTGTTAGTGAAGACACCATTCACGACAAACCCAAATCACATTCGATATTCAATACAAGGCTCTGAATAGAAAATATATCGGCTTATATTCAATATCGAATTCTACGACTAACAAATGTCGTATTGGAAATAACGATACAAATATATATCTTTCAAATTTCCATAACAACACCTGTAATATCACGAATTCCAACATCGAAATATTCCGAAGACAATTTCGATTCAAATCCACTCCAATGCAATCATTGGAAATTTTGGTTATTTTCAAAACCATTTCAAATTCAGTTTATTTATTTAAAAATAAATAGAATTATAATTCTAGTTCAAAACTAGTTCATTTCGAAAAATCTATTTTTATCTTTTCAAATATGGAGTTTTTCATCCCAAATCTTCACAACTCATTTCTTATGATTTTACGCAAATTATTACTATTTTTAATAATTTTATCAAGGCCTGTACAGTCGATTTCCATCAATGGCCATCGAACTGCACTTACAGCGACCTTTTTCAAATTTGATTTGGACATAATTCCAAATCCAACCGTTAGATTTCAAATTTCTAACATTCGCTAGAAAGCTCTTTTCGATACGAACCCAACGGTTCCGGTTTTAGGAGAATCCGACGGTCGGATCTCCCGTAATGTCCGTTTGAAATGAATGGTCGAAATTCACGAACTGCCGCGGCGCGGCGCGTTCTATTCAGGCCATTATATTATATATATAATATATATAATATATATTTCGTCGATTTCTATTTAAAACGAATTATATAAATAGTTTTGAATTCGTTTCAAAAACAATTTCAACTTCCTTTTCAATTCCAATCAAAATTGAATTCTTCTTTATAATTTCGTTTTAAAATTCATTTCTATTCAATTCAAATTTCAATTCAATTTGAATTCATTTCAATTCAATTCGAATTCGTTTTCAATTCAATTCATTTCGAAATCGTTTTCAATTCAATTCATTTCGAAATCGTTTTCAATTCAATTCATTTCGAAATCGTTTTCAATTCAATTCATTTCGAAATCGTTTTCAATTCAATTTATTTCGAAATCGTTTTCAATTCAATTCATTTCGAAATCGTTTTCAATTCAATTCATTTCGAAATCGTTTTCAATTCAATTCATTTCGGAATCGTTTTCAATTCAATTCATTTCGAAATCGTTTTCAATTCAATTCATTTCGGAATCGTTTTCAATTCAATTCATTTCGAAATCGTTTTCAATTCAATTCATTTCGAAATCGTTTTCAATTCAATTCATTTCGAAATCGTTTTCAATTCAATTCATTTCGAAATCGTTTTCAATTCAATTCATTTCGAAATCGTTTTCAATTCAATTCATTTCGAAATCGTTTTAAAATCGATATAAATATCGTTCACGTCAAAATGGCGTCAATCTAATCAACACGGCTTCAAAAATTTCTATTTTCAAATATTCTATTTCAAATATTTCTTTTTTTCAAAATAGTTGTTATTATTAAAATATTTCGTTCAACACATGACCAATCTCAATGGATGAGTACTGTCAACACATGAACTTTTATTTTATAATATTCTTTATTTTTCAAATTGGAATGAGGCCCAATCAATTACCATATAAAGTTAATTATATGGATTTCCATACAACACATGTATATAATAGCATTGAAAAATAATCAACCATCGACCAAAGTGCACTACACTGTATAAGCATCAAATAGAGATATTCAACGCTTATAACAGCCTGTCAATCAATCGATCGACATATTTAATCAATCAGGATGAGTGAACTTCAAATTTCATCCCAACACCCGTGTGAGGTTTCAAACAATCAAACGCATATTTTATTTGTGCAGTTGGGCGATGTGTAAAATTTATCGATCCAATCAATATCAGTCAAATCAGTGTATATACAAACAAATCGGCCGATTTGTTTATAACTATTCATTTATTCACATTCACGTTAAAAATTATATTTTTAACGATAAAACATTTTATTTCAACCTATGAATTTCTATTCAATTCATTTACACAATAAAATGATATTTTTATTTTCTAACATATTTTAGAAAATTTCGGCGGCATAACGGCACGATACTAGAAACGGGACGAGGCCTAGCCTTATCCCCGGTCTAGTGAAGGCCCACGCCATTCACACATCAATCAAATCAATTTCATCTTGCAAACCACAAAATTTGGAGTAAGGGTCTAACCTAGCCTTACTCCTACGCCTTATAACGGCGCACGTCTAATCCTAACCAATTTATCGATTCGATTTTTCACACCACAAACCACATTCAAACCAATATCGCAATCAATCACCAAACAGCCAAACAAACAAGTCCATGGTATGTGGACGGGTGTCGGGTGCTTCTAATAAGCACCGTCTGCATCCTAGTATATATATATATATATAACTAGAAAAATAGAATTTGAGTGAGAAGTTCTCACATATAGCTATCCTAGCTCCACGGCACTTCATTAGCAGAAGTTCTTGTCGTTTCTCCTTTTTGTCACCATCGTTGCCCGTATACACTGTATATAAAAAATCACATTTTTATATTCTTTATTATATAAAAATCATATTTTTATCGCTAACTTCATATTGTGAAAATAGAATTTTCACTTCGTTATTCAATATATAAAAATCGAATTTTTACTTCGCTATTCAATATATAAAAATCGAATTTTTACTTCGCTATTCAATATATAAAAATCGAATTTTTACTTCGCTATTCAATATATAAAAATCGAATTTTTACTTCGCTATTCAATATATAAAAATCATATTTTTATGCCGAAGTTCAATATATAAAAATCATATTTTTATGCCGAAGTTCAATATATAAAAATCATATTTTTACTTTTCTACAATATGAGAGATTATATTTTTATATCTTCCACATAATAAAGATCGAATTTTTATTATCTATACCATATAAAAATTATATTTTTATTACCTCTACAACATAAAGATAATATTTTTATTATCTATATATTATAAAAATCGAATTTTTATATTCTCTTTCTTATAAAAAATCAAATTTTTACATCATTTATAATATAAAAATTTCGTCTTTCTCTATATAAAAATAATCAAACTTTTCACTCTATAAAAATATGACCTTTATAAAGATCAAAGCTTTATGTAGAAATCACATTCTTATAACTATAATTCATATGCTTGTATAACTGAATTTTAAGCTAGGTTAATTATATTATTATTACTTTAAAACTGATTTTAAAATAATGGAATTATATAAAATAAAATAAAAATAAAAAAAATAAATAAAAAAAAACTCACAGGGTTCGGCATTCAACTGAAAGGGGCGGAGGGCTGAGGTGGTAGCTTAGGAAGGGGGAAAGGTCGGAGCTCGGGGGCCCGCGCGCGAGGCTGGAGGTGGCGCTGCTCCACCTGGTGCGGCGGCTCTTCAGGGTGGTGGCGGGTTGGGGTCTTCGTGGGTGCGGATTCGAAGGAGGAGGTCGGGGAAGGAGGAGGGCGGGGGGAGAAGATGGGGCGGCGCCTCCACTGCTTGGGGGGGCGATCGATCGCCGGTGGAAGGGAGGGGCACCTGCTCCTCCGATACTTTCCTTTCTTTTTTTTTTTTTATATGAAATCGGTTTTGAAAGAAAATCGAACGGGGGGGGGGGGGGGGGTTGACCAACGAGGAGAGAGAAAAGGGGTGAGAGAGATGTTATATTATTTATATTTTATTTAATTTATTCATTAAAGCAACTTTCTAGTTCGAACTTGAAACGAGACCCACCGACTGACGTCCCTAGCGTTTCACCCCCATTCCGAACACAATGGGATATGTATCGCAGGCTGGTTCGATCATTTGAATCAGTTTCCGTTGAATTTACATTTAAATCATTATACTGAATTTTAAACGTACATTTCAAATTACCGGGGTCACATACTAACCAGTAAAATTCCAGAAAAATATTTTCTAGCTTCGTATTGACGATACGGTCCTAACAAAACTAGTTTCGTCGAATTCTGAGACCGTTTGAAAAATGGCCAATTTCCAGTCGATTAAAATCAACTAAAACCGGTCAAACGCGTTTTCCTTTGCCACGCTCACATATTGATTCGAAAAATTATGAAATTTGGAATCTAGCAATAACTTGACATCACGGACCCAACAAAACTGGTTTCGTCGAAATCCGAGGTCGTTTGCAAAATGTCCATTTTTAAGGGCCTTATATATATATAAAAAAATATAAATTCCACAGCGACTATTTCTAATTTTAAACTGGACATATCTTATCATTCCTAAGATGAAATCTCAGTTTGTTAACTTCGTTACAAAGATATAGTTATACAGATTCAAATATTTCTTGTTTCGTTCAATTCTGACTTATATCGAATTCTGTATATTCATTTGAAATTAGAAATCGAATTTTCGAACTACCGCGCCATTTTCAATTCCTTTTATAATTATATATAATTATTATATATTCTAACGACGACGTATATAATATATACGTTCAAATTATATTCAAAATAAATTTCTCGACGATATTATTTAAAATAATTCATTTTAAATAATCAAAATTCGCTAAAATGGCAAAAATAAAAATTTTAAACTGGCCCAGATTTTCGGGTTGTTACAAAAACTGGTAATACTCCATATCTAATACTATAGTGTTATCGGTAAGATTAATTACCATTTCACGTTCAAATCTAATTAAAGATTTAACTATCGCTTTGGAGCAAAACTGGTAATACTCCATTCTCGCTCATTTTCTAAATTTGATAATTTAGATTACAAATTTACATTTCAATCTAATTGCAGATTCGTTAAAACTCCTTTTATTGGGTTAAAGAACTAATGTCATTTAAAACACAGTTCACGACAAACCCAAATCACATTCTATTTATCGTCGGGTTAAAGAACTAGTGTTGTTTAAAACACAGTTCACGATAAACCCATTTCAAATCCAATCAAATATATTAGGAATTCTGATTATTTAAAACCCCTTTTTAAATCTAATTTATTTATTTAAAAAAAATCGGGTTTTAAATTTAGTTCAATCTAGTTCATTTCGATAAAAATTCATTTTTATCTTTTCAAATATGGAGTTTTTCACCCCAATTTTTCTCAAATCATTTCTTATGATTTTACACGAATTAGTGATATTTTTAATAATTTTATCAAGGCCCGTACAGTCGATTTCCAACAATGGCCATCGAACTGCACTTATAGCGACCTTTTCCAATTTTGATTTGGACGTAACTCCAAATCAAACCGTTAGATTTCAAATTTCTAATATTCGTTAGAAAGCTCTTTTCGATACGAACCCAACGGTTTCGGTTTTAGGAGAATCCGACGGTCGGATCTCCCGTAATGTCCGTTTGAAATAAATGGTCGAAATTCACGAACTGCCGCGGCGCGTTCTATTCAGGCCATTAAATTATATATATAATATATATAATATATATTTCATCGATTTCTATTTAAAACGAATTATATAAATAGTTTTAAATTCGTTTCGAAAACAATTTCGACTTCCATTTCAATTCAAATCAAAATTGAATCTTTCCTTATAAATTCGTTTTAAAATTCATTTCTATTCAATTCAAGTTTCAATTCAATTTGAATTCATTTCAATTCGTTTTAAATTCAATTCGAATTCGTTTTCAATTCGATTCAATTCAAAGTGGTTTTCTATTCGATTCAATTCAAATTGTTTTCTATTCGATTCAATTCAAATTGGTTTTCTATTCGATTCAATTCAAATTGGTTGTCTAATCAAATTCATTTCGTTTTCTATTTGAATCAAATTCATTTCGCTTTCTATTTGAATCAAATTCATTTCGTTTCCTATTTGAATCAAATTCATTTCGTTTTCTATTTGAATCAAATTCATTTCGCTTTCTATTTGAATCAAATTCAAATTGGTTTTCTAATCAAATTCATTTCGTTTTCTATTTGAATCAAATTCATTTCGCTTTCTATTTGAATCAAATTCATTTCGTTTTCTATTTGATTCGAATTCAAATTGGTTTTCTATTTGATTCAAACTCGTTATATATTCAATTGAAATCAAATTCGTTTTCTATTCAAATCAAAATCGTTTTCTATTCAAATCAAATTCGTTATATATTCAATTCATTTCGAAATCGTTTTATATTCAATTCATTTAAAAATCGTTTTATATTCAATTCATTTCGAAATCGTTTTATATTCCATATTCATTTAAAAATCGCTTTTCAATATTCATTTCAAAATCGTTTTTCAATATTCATTTCAAAATCGTTTTTCAATATTCATTTCAATATAGTTTTTCAATATTCAATCCAAAATGAATAAAATCGATACAAATATCGTTCATGTCAAAATGGCGTCAATCTAATCAACACGGCTTCATATATTTCTATTTTCAAATATTCTATTTCAAATATTTCTTATTATCAAAATATTTCGTTCAAAACATGACTAATCTCAACGGATGAGTACTGTCAACACATGAACCTTTATTTTATATTGAAAAAGATGTAAATTTTATTATTAAAATATTTCGTTCAATACATGACTAATCTCAACGGATGAGTACTGTCAACACATGAACCTTTATTTTATATTATTCTTTATTTTCTAAATTGGAATAAGGCCCAATCAATCACCATATAATGTTAATTATATGGATTTTCATACATCACACGTATATAATAGCATTGAAAAATAATCAACCATCAACCAAAGTGCACTACACTGTATAAGCATCAAATATAGATATCTAACGCTTATAACAGCCTATCAATAATCGATCGACATATTTAATCAATCAGGATGAGTGAACTTCAAATTTCATCCCAACACCCGTGTGGGGTTTCAAATAATCAAACACAGATTTTATTTGTGCAGTTGGGCGATGTGTAAAATTTATCGTCCCAATCAATGTCATTCAAATAGGTGTACATAAACAAACCGTCCGGTTTGTAAATGAATATTTTATTTTATTCACTTCACGTTAAAAATTATATTTTTAACGATAAAAACATTTTATTTCAACATGTGAATTTCTATTCAGTTCATTTATTAAATAAAATGCTATCTTTATTTTTCTAACTTATTTTAGAAAATTTCGGCGGCATAACGGCACGATACTAGAAACGGGACAAGGCCTAGCCTTATCCCCGGTCTAGTGAAGGCCCATGCCATTCACACATCAATCAAAATCACCAAACAACCAAATTCAAATCAAATCATCTAACTAATCTATGCAACCAAACAAACAAGTCCATGGTCTGTGGACGATTGTGTCGGGTGCTACTAAGCACCGTCTGCATCCTAGTATATATATAACTAGAAAAGAAATTGAAAGGTGAGAAATTCTCATAGATAGCTATCCAATCATCTTGACTCTTCTTTGATAGTAATCTTCATCATTATCGCATTTTTGTCATCTTCGTTGCTGTAGCCACTACATATATAAAAATCGAATTTTTACTTCGCTGTTCAATATATAAAAATCGAATTTTTACTTCGCTATTCAATATATAAAAATCGAATTTTTACTTCGCTATTCAATATATAAAAATCGAATTTTTACTACGATGTCATATAGATAAAAATTCCATTTCAAAAATATAGATTTCGCCTTTATAAAAGTATAGATTTCGCCCTTTCAAAATATCATTATAAAACTCAGATTTTTATTTCGCTACATATACAAAGATGATATTTTTATATTCTCTATCTCGTAAAGATTACATTTTTATCATCTATATAATATGAAAATTATATTTTCTACCTTTGCATACGATAAAAATTATATTTTTAATATCTTCATAATATAAAAATCATATTTTTACCTTCCTACTTATGTAAAAATCACGCCTTTCACCATTTAAAAATATCGTCTTTCTTCCTTCTAAAAAAAACTAATCTTTTCTATTTTTAAAAATCTAATCTTTTCTACATAAAGATCCCGCCTTTCTACCGACATAAATTTCGTCTTTCCTATACTAAAAATCAAATCTTTCTTGATTAAAAATTATCACTTTAATTTTCAGTTTTATAGAAAGATAATAAAATAAAATAAAACTGAAATATATAAGTGTTTACCTTTGTTTTGAAAGGAGGAGGAGTTGCTGTGGCGTTGGAGGGCGTCGAGGCAGTGGGTCAGAGGCTGGAGCGGGCGGCGCGACTGGGATCCACGGTGGGGGTCTTCGATCGGTGGAGCATAGGGTGGGGGGGTTTCGGGTGGGTGCGCCGGCTTCAGGGGGTTTCGAGATGGATAGGGCGACGAGGCGTAGAGGGGGGCATCTAGGTGGAGGGCGGTGGCTCACCAGGCCGCGACGGCCTCTGGTGGAGGAGCGACAACTCCTCCCTTTTTTTTTTCCTGAGATCGGGTTTGAAATAGAAGGGGGGGCCAGAATGATTTAAGGAGAAGAGAAGGAATTTTTAATTTATTTAATTAATTTATTTACTAAAAGTTGACTTTCACATAGGACCTCTAAACGAGGCCCACCGCCTGTCGTCCATAGCGTTTTACCCCCATTCCGAACACAATGCAATATGTATCGTAAGCTGATTCGATCGTTTCGATCAGTTTCCGTTAAAATCAACATATAACTCTATATATTAAATTTGAATGCGTATTTCAATTTACCGGGGTCACATACTAACTCGAAAAATTCCCGAAAAATATTTTCTAGCTTCGTATTGATGATACGGTCCTAACAAAACTAGTTTCGTCGAATTCTGAGACCGTTGGAAAAATGGCCAATTTCCAGCCGATTAAAATCAACTGAAAATGGTCAAACGCGTTTTCCTATGCCACGCTCACATATTGATTCCAAAAATTATGAAATTTGGAATCTAGCAATAATTTGACATCACGGATCCAACAAAAGTGGTTTCGTCGAAATCCGAGGTCGTTTGCAAAATTTCCATTTTTAAGGGCCTGAATTCCATAGCGACTATTCAGTATTTTCAACTAGACATATCTTTTGATTCCCGCTATGAAATTTCGATTTTTCGGATTCATTGGAAAGATATCATCAATTAGATCCTAATGTTTTTGGTTTCGCTAAAATCCGGATTGTTTTGCACCCAGTACATTCAATTGAAGTTTGAAATCGAATTATCAAACTACCGCGCCATTTTCAATTCTATTTATAATTATATATAAATATTTATATTCTAACGACGACGTATATAATTATATACATTCGAATTATATTCAAAATAAATTTCTCGTCGTTTTTATTTAAAATAATCTATTTTAAATATTCAAAATTCGCTAAAATTGCCAAAATAAAAATTTTAAACTGGTTCAGAATTTCCGGGTTATTACAGTTATTTAAAACACTGTTAACGATAAACCCAAAAATCAATACCAATTCAATTCTAATTAAATATTATTTAATTGGTACACTTCATTAAATCTAAATAAAGGATTTAATCTTTTCTCCACTGGGCTTAAGAACAGTTTTAATGAAGACACCATTCATGACAAACCCAAATCACATTTGATATTAAATATAAGGCTCTGAATATAAAGTATATCGGCTTATATTCAATATCAAATTCTACGACCAACAAATATCGTATTGGAAATAATGCTATCTATATATCTTTCAAATTTCCATAATGCTATCTGTATAATCACGAAATCCAACATCGAAATATTTCAAAGACAATTTCGATTCAAATCCATTCCAATTCAATTATTGGAAATTCTGGTTACTTTTAAAACCCTTTTCAAATTCAATTTATTTATTTAAAAATAAAAAGAAGTATAATTCTAGTTCAAAACTAGTTCATTTCGATAAAAATCTATTTTTATCTTTTCAAATATGGAGTTTTTCTTCCCAATTCTTCCCAAATCATTTCTTATGATTTTACACAAATTATTACTATTTTTAATAATTTTATCAAGGCCCGTACAGTCGATTTCCATCAACGGCCATCGAACTGCACTTACAGTGACCATTTGCAAATTTAATTTGGACATAATTCCAAATCCAACCATTAGATTTCAAATATCTAATATTCGTTAGAAGGCTCTTTTCGATACGAACCTAATGGTTCCGGTTTTAGGAGAATCCGACGGTCGGATCTCCCGCAATATCCATTCGAAGTCAATGGTCGAAATTCGCGAACTGCCGTGGCGCGGGGCGTTCTATTCAGGCCATTATATATATATATAATATATATACTATATATATTTCATCGATTTCCTTTTAAAACGAATTTCATAAATCGTTTTTAAATTTATTTTCAAAACGATTTCAACTTCTTATTCGGTTTCAAATCAAAATTGAATTTTCCTTTATAAATTCCTTTTTATATTCATTTCTATTTGATTTCAATTCGATTTCAATTCAATTTCAATTCGATTTGAATTCCTGTTCAATTCAATTTCAATTCGATTTGAATTCATTTTCTATTCAATTCAATTCGAATTCGTTTTCTATTCAATTTGAATCGAATTCATTTTCTATTCAATTCAATTCGAATTTTTTTCTATTCAATTCAATTCGAGTTCATTTTCTATTCAATTCAATTCGAACTCGTTTTCTATTCAATTCAGTTCGAATTCCTTTTCTATTAAATTCAATTCGAATTCGTTTTCTATTCAATTCAATTCGAATTCTAATTCATTTCAATTCGAATTCTAATTCATTTTAATTCAATTTAATTCGAATTTCATTTCAAAATATTCGATTTAATTCGAATTTCTTTTCAAAATATTCGATTTTGAAATCACTTTTCAATATTAATTATAAAAAAGAATATAATCGATATAAATATCGTTCACGCCAAAATAGCGCATATCTAATCAACGCGGCTTTATATATTTCTATTTCAAATATTTTGTTTCAAATATTTCTTCTCAAATATTTCATTCAAATATTTCTCTTCAAATATTCTATTTCAAAACTTGAACGAGGCCCAATCAATTACCATAGATTTTATTTCTATGGATTTCCATACAACGCATGTATATATCAACAATGACAAATAATCAACCATCATCCAAAGTGCATTCTTCACTGTATAAGCATCAAATATAAATATTTAACGCTTATAACAGCCTGTCAATCAATCGATCGACAAACAACTAATTATTAGGATTAGTGTATGTCATATATCATCCCAATACCCGTGTGGGGTTTCAAACAATCAAACACAGATTTTATTTGTGCAGTTGGGCGATGTGTAAAATTTATCATCCCAATCCATATCAGTCAAATGTGTGTATATAAAACAAATCGTTCGATTTGTTTATATTAATTTATTTCATTTCATATACACGTTAAAAATTCTATTTTTAACTATAAAAATATTTTTTATTTCAATCGACATCACACAATCAACTACACATCAAAATCAAACAAACAAACAAATAAGTCGTCCATGGTCTGTGGACGACGGGTGTCGGGTGCTATTAAACACCATCTGCATCCTAGTATATATTTTAACTAGAAAATTAAATTAAAAGTGAGGAGTTCTCACCGACTAGCTAAACCGAATGCCCCGACTCTTCCTATGTAGAAAATCTCCGCCGTTTCTTCTTTCATCACTTTCGTCATCCGTATTCACTACAACGCAAATAAAGATCGAATTTTTACTTCGCTACTCAAATAAAAATCGAATTTTTATATACTTTATCTTGTAAAAATCATTCTTTTATAATATTCACTATATAAAAATCATATTTTTATAATCATTAAAAATCAAACTTCTTCATCATTAAAAATCCAACCTCTTCATATTTAAAAATCTCACCTTTCCTATATTAAAATATGATCTTTTCACCTTTAAAAATACGATCTTCTAATCTCTAAATTTCCGACCTTTTCCCAACATAAAAATCAAATCTTTTTAGAATTAAAAATCGTATCTTTATTGTTATCAAAATCTAATATTTATCTCTGTTTTAAAGATCATATAATTTCAGTTTTAGAAATCCTAACTTCAGTTTTTTTCTCTTTACATTCATTACAAAAAAAGAAAGAGAAATAAAATACAATAAACCAAAAGACGTACTTCTTACCGAACGAAGAGGGAGCATGGCGATTTGGTGGCTCACAAGGTCAGAGCAGCAGTGTTTCACGGTTTTGTGGGGTTTCAGGGCATCGAACAAAGGAAAGAGGTGGAGGAGAGGGTTGTCGCGAGGTCTGAGGCGGAGCTGGCGGTGCGCAGGGGGGTTTCGGCGGTTGCTGACGTCGGCGCAGGTGCTGTGGCCAGAGCGGTGGAGTGGCAAGGGGGTGGGCCACGACGGTTGGTTTCAGGCGTTGGGGGTTTTCGTGGTGGGAGGAAGAAGGAGCGAGAGGAGGGAAGAGGAGGAAGGTGGCGGGGTCTCTGGTGGTGCGGCGGTCGTGGGGAGGGCCGACGCGGTGGTCCACTGGCGATGGAGGCGCAATTTCCCCCTTTCGTTTTCTTTTTTTTTAATTTGTGAACGAAGTGAGAGAGAGAGAAAAAGGGAGGGTGTAAGTAATTTATAATTTAATTAATATTATATTTAATTATCCAATAGTTGACTTTTTATTTCGACTTCAAAATTGAACCCACCGACTGTCGCCTCCAGCGTATTACCCCCACTCCGAACACAATGGGATATGTTTCGTAAGCCAATTTGGCCGTTTCGATCAGTTTTCATTTAAATTAAAATATATATACATATATATTCAATTCAAACGCACATTTCAATTTACCGGGGCCACATACGAACTCTAAAAATTCCCGAAAAATATTTTCTAGTTTCGTATTGACGATATGGTCCTATCAAAGCTAATTTCGTAAAATTCCGAGACCGTTTGAAAAATGGCCATTTTCCAGTCGATTAAAATCAACTAAAACTGGTCAAACACGTTTCCCTTCGCTCCGCTCACATATTGATTCGAAAAATTATGAAATTTGAAACCTAGCAATAATTTGATATCGCGGATCCAACAAATGTGGTTTTGTCGAAAACCGAGGTCGTTTGCAAAATTTCCATTTTTAAGGGCCAGAATTCCATAGCGACTATTCTGAATTTTCAACTAGACATAACTTTTGATTCCTGCTGTGAAATTTCAATTTTTTGGATTCGTTGGAAATATATTCTCAATTAGATTCAAATATTTTTTTTTCACTAAAATCCGGTTTATTTTGCACCCGGTACATTCATTTGAAATTTGAAATCGAATTATCGAACTACCGCGCCATTTTTAATTCCTTTTATAATTAAAATAAAATAATTATGTTATAACGTCGATTCAAATAAATATTTACGTTCTAATTCTATTCAAAATAAATTTCTCGTCGTTATTATTTAAAATAATTCATTTTAAATAATCAAAATTCACTAAAATTGCCAAAATAAAATTTTTAAATTGGCTCCGATTTCCGGGTTATTACAATTTCAAATGTCGGGTTGTCACATAATGGTGTTTAGGAATTCCGAACTACAACATAGCATCCCATATCTTGTTCGAGATCCTTAACGCACCCGATGGACAAGTTAACACAAGAAAGTCCTCACAATCTCTAACGTTCATGCGAATCTCATGAAAATATAATAATTCAATAAATCATTCGGGATGGCATAAAGGAAATAAAATTCCTTTATCAACTTATGAATAAAACACAATTGACATCTTTTGATAACGAAGAACGCGGTCGACGTATATCAAAAGAACATTGTGGAATTAATGACACATACCTTGACTCAAAAAGAGGGGTCACAAGAAGCGGGATGCTTTCCCTCATTCTTGATCTTGAGTTTGGAACGCAACGAGGTAACACAAATGTATCATTGCGCATTCGTTGAGTTAATTTAGCACAAATGCTTGGTAACTCATACCGACACAATGAGGTAACAAATGAGTTGTTTTAGCCCGAAGGCTTGGTGATCTCACATCGAACTAGAACTACATATCTGACAACAAGGGAGTAGATTTAGTCACAACGACACGGTATCTGCATACCGACCGACAAGTGATCAATAGACCATGCTAGGTACATAACGACGTACAAAACAATCTTAACTGGAAATCAAGAAATATCAGGATCAAAGGTGCTTACGACGTGTGTAACAACACATGGGCAAGGTATCCAATGATCAATCAACTACGAGGATTATAAATGATCAACAAGATAAGTATGGTACAAAAACAGACATCGATTAGCAACTTGAGTCAAAGAAGGAAACAGAAGCACCACTAGAGCACACGGGCCCTAGATGGACTACAGAAATCCACCCGAAGGAGACGAATCGATAACTATTCTAAAAGACTAAAAATAGGCCACTTGAGACATAATCACCCATCCTGCAGGAGGTACATTGGGTAAAACGGCACTAGCACGGCTAGACCAACTATTTCGCTTCTTTAAGGAAAAAGAAGGAGGAAAAAGTTAGTCTCAAGTTGAATTCAAACGACGCGGATTCAATCAAAATGGAATCGTATAGGAAGATCAGCTATGACAGGTCTTAAGACTCTAATTAAAACCCTAATGCACGATTCCCGAGAGAGGCTCAAAACAATACCATCGTCATACTATCTTACAATGTTCCGGAAAGTTAGCTCTGATACCAACTGTAACGCCCCGCCTCTATACCCACTATCGTCCAGTTCATTTCAGAGAAATGTCGCAGACCATAACGGAGAATGAGGTTTGTGAAGGGAGACCGATTGTATGATTACTCCATGTGAGGAATGCACATCGAATTCTGATACCAATTAAAATTTTGACATAACCATTCGGCACATAGGGTAACTCCACAACGGCTATATGCAATCCGGAAAGCAGTATAAAATAGACAACAACAATAATATAGATATGGTATATCTCAAAGCCAAACATAGAATAATCATATCACAAAGGCAGAATAGATATGAATAAACCAAGAATGTATACAACAAGCTAGTGGTAAACAAAGATCCACTAATATGTGTACCAAGATCTACATAAAGAATATGTACACTACGATAGATAATGTCATAGGTACAAAAGTACATAAAACTGTAGAGAAAGAGTAGCAAGCTGAAAGCAGAAGATCAATCCTGCGATGAGACCCAAAGGAGCACCTAAAATGACTCGGCCTGACCCGAGTATTATTTATAAGAAAATAAACAATAAACGGACCAGTCTAGCTGTACTTATCAAATAAACTGAGATAATGAGGGATATAACGCAGGATGACATGATTCTAATAATAATAGCTAATCATAAATAAATATGAAACATGGCATGTCAACAAAACTGTCTCTAAATAATCTCCTAGCTAATGTAGAATGCAACATTCAAATACTAGCACACAACAGGAAATGACAAAGGAAAGCCAAAGTAATCATAAATCATAAATCAGCAAGGTAAACGTAAATCAACGAAGTAAACATAAATCATAATTGACGCGTATCGCATCAAGGTAATCATAAATCATAAATCATCTAAGTAAACATAAATCATAATTGATGCGTATCGCATCAATGTAAGCATAAATCATCAAAGTAATCATTCATAAAAGGGCAGACCAGTTCATAGATGAGATACGATCTCTAGGTAGCGAACCTAAAACGTCATAAAGGTGGGCAGGCCTGTTCATAGATGAGATGCGATCTCTAGGTAGCGAACCCATTTGTTGGAGTTGAAGCTCCCCACGGTGCCGAGAGCCGAAGCTCCCCACCATCCCGGGTCGTGACCCCGGAGAGAAAAACATAAATCATAGAAAATCATAGAAAGTTAGACTGATGTCCCATAGAAGAAGGTCACAAATCGTATATTCCCACTAGGGCGATCATGAACCTAACAACTATGTCATAGAGACGGATACCATGGATCCGGATGAATAGAAATTACTCCGAGCTAGTTAATATAAGAAAATAGCAACATGTCCCATAACCACATGCTATTCTCGAATATTTTCACATTCATAATTGGTTCCTATTCAAAACAGAGAAAATCATAGAAGGAGCATTGCGAAGGTTTTCGATTGGACAAGTCCAAGAATTAACCATCGATGCAAAAGCAAGGGTTCATAGTCCATGATTTTACTAAGACGTTTAATTAGATTTCTCATACGGATGAGAAAAAGGTTTATAAAATAAATACTAGTAGATTTGAAGAAGGTTCATAAAACGATTTCGTACATTAGATTCGTATAAGATTGGAAACCATTTTAGTACAAGAATTTGATATCTACTAATAACATAAAACCTCTTTATATAATTTCAAAGTGGCAATAAACAATAATATGATTGCCGAGGCAAATCGATCAAGAGGATTCACGTCATAATGACATAAATCCAAATAATAAATCATCAAATGTAAATTCGATAAATCGAATATGGTACTTCACAACACCACTTAATCGATTTAAACTATGTGTATTGATCATGTGAATAACATATGTCATAATCTTTATTTCAAACGAACAAACAAAAGCATATCAAAGCGATTCAAGTGACTTGTGAAGACTTAGAATGCGTCGGGGGACAACGGAGCTTCACAACATCACTAAATCAACTTATATCATATACATTGGATCGTATGAACAATCCTTATCATAAGTTGTCAAATCAATGAAACATAAAACATGGAATCGGCTAAGTTACACTAACAAAACCAATTTACTAGCATATGCAAACTCAAATGAACACTAGATTACACTTTTACAAGCCAATAGCTTGTGGCATATATAGATGTGAGTTCAAAAAGAACTCACCTTTGGCTCTTGAATGACAAGAACAAGCTCCAACAAGGAAGAACAAGCACAAGTCCAAGCAAAGAAACTTTCTTTCTTCAATCACTCCTCAATAATCACCTCATGAACCCAAATGAAGACACATGAGTGTTAGGGCACACTAAAAATCCGAAATTGAGAGGAGAGAAAGGTAGAGAACGAGTAGAGAGAGCTTACCCATGTCTTGAAATCAAATTAGCACATGAACTGACCTTGGAATCAAGAACCCTAGCTTATGAATTTCTATTTCCTATTCCACTACCCATTTTCTAATTTCTCTCTAAGTGTTGGAATGAATGAATGAATGAATGAATGAAGAGGAGGGAGCTACTGAGGGTTATATGATGAGCTAGGTTAGCTCAACCAAGCCATAACCAAGGTGCCAATTTTCATGAACTCGAAACATATCGATGCTTACAGTCAAAAAGGTCTTAAACGATGATCCGGACTCCATGGAAGTTGTCCCGAATCCTAATTTTATCATTTGTGAAAACGACATTTTTGAGTGACACATAAGATATGACGATATATTTAGATAAAATATCTGAATCTAAAATCATCGAATGAGCGGACTGTTACATTTGCATTATTGCAGGTTCAAGAAATATATATACATCGACCAACACGGTCGGAAAAATCAAAAATCCAGTCTCCAAACCCAAATAAAAACCAAAAATTTTATATTTTGCATAGGCGTACCTTTTTGCAAGCGCTATTATGCGATAAGCGATAAATATACTCGGGCTTACTCGACTAGCATGCCAAATTGGATTCAAATTACGCCAGAATTTTATTGGATTAACTCCATACGTGTTCTCAACTTCAATGAACTTCATTAGTCTTTAAAACAATGTCAGTCGTATTCAAATACCCATATCATCCATATCATCTAATTCCATACAGTTGCAAATAATCATACCACTTTGTTCAACTCTGATGGATTTAATTATAGCTTTTTGTTAGAAATCCATTTATTTATTTAAATATCCATTCAGTTTCATTAACCTTGGATTAATTTATTTAACTTGATCATTTCAGATTGGTTTCCAACCAATGTTCAAATCTATATCCATGCCATATATTTCAACCAAACAATTCCTTGATTTTCATCTTATACTTTGATCCATCTCAATAGTTTCAATTTATTTATTCTAGATTGGCTTTCAATCAATTGTTGGTGAATACAAACTGTAACGGCAAGGAATTTCGCTCGATCCGAATCAGTCGTTAAACCGGTCTAGACCGTTCGAAACCCCTATTCGTTTTGAGAACAGGACAAAATAGAACGCAGACGGAAGAACATTTCATTGTAATTACAACAATTCCATCAGATACAAGAATATACAGAGTATAAATGAATAAATTACATTCGACAAGAGATTACAATAAATTACATAGCAGCGGAAAAATATACAAAACACAACTGAAAGTGATACACGGATACAGAGCTTTCCGAGCATCGTTCCAGCTGTAAATCAGGATCCTGTGGATATAAATCTGCAAAACCAAAACTACTAGCTGCCCGTGTGCAAAATAGGGGCACCCAGAGTTTAGGTTAAAACAATAAACTCCAGGTCAGTCATGTGACTGGTGTGAGAACTAAAACAGTTATCAATCTTTATTTTTAAAGTTAGGTAAATCAAGGTACCACGCCGTATAACACGGAACGGGTTTCCTCCCAAGAATAGCAGTGCATAAAACAAACTGCGCAATGCTAAATAAAGAAAAATGAACCTGTTATAAGACCCAGGTCCCATCACACAATGCAACGCAAGCCGGAGGATAGGGTTTTTACCTTATAACAGCCAAAGCATGCTTGATACATTTAAAACACATTATTTGATACTATTATAGGTGTATAGTGTCAAAACAATTTCAATCATAAATATCAATCATAGGCGGCATGAATGACCCATACCACTATGTCGCCATACTAGGTTCTACAAATAAAACCGCACTATCACGTATTGGAAATTGGATTTCCGTCATGAGTCGAGGCAAGGGGAAAGCTCCTCTCCGCGTTCGAGACACTCTAGCAAATGCCTCAGGACCCCACTATGATCCTTTGGAACCTCCAAGGCCGGTCCTCTCTTACTTTTGAGGATTGGCAATTCCTGAACACACGTTTCCCGGTCCTTACAGACCTATATCCGAGGCGCCTCGTATCCAACAACCACACAGGTGAAAAGTATATAAATGTCAGGGCTGGTAGGTCACTGACACCACCATAGCTAGAAAGAAATGTCGTGCAATCCTTGGGTCCGTATCCCGTTTTTGACTCATACCGAGGTGTGAGGCTCGCGAATCCACGTTATACACAAAGCTATGCCACACAGGCCGTGCTTTGATCATCAACCACAAGACTTTTCTTTTCAACAGAAGCCCTGATCAATTGCCACTTACGCGTGCCACACTGGCAATTCACTCCATGCGACTGATGTCCATCGATATACAACCTCTGAGCTCGTACGTCTCAGAGAAGGGCGTTAAGCGAGAGAATAAATTCTCCGCCGCCAAACAGATGTATATTTAATAGAGATCAATCAACACAGAATAAAATCCAATGTCAGACACACAATCCATTTACAAGTTCGTTCTGGGTCTGAACGAAACCGGAGGCACTTTCCTCGCATATCCATCGATCTCCAAGTACGTCTGGACGATCACCAACTGTTTCCCTCATCTTGGGTGTACAGCCCAATCAAGATCATCAGTAATCACCCAAACGATGTGAAGACTTCCGGTCTTCTTCCACCGTCTTCATCTTCGACATATCGTCGAATCGGTTATTCAGAATGGGTATAAACCCGGCCTTTCTGGATAACCCACGTATATAATAAACGAATGTTACACAAACACAACAAACGCCTCATTCCAATTTAGAATATTCTTTTATTCACAAAATCACATTCTTAGGGAAATGTTCCCATAAATTTTATCCAAGATAAATTCTTCTAAATTTATTCTTTAATCCTCCTATGGATATCATTTCAAACTAGTCGGGATTAACGAACCACACCGAAGTAATTATTTATTTTATTTCCCAATCCCAACCTATATATCCCATGGAGCAAAACTGGTGATACTCCATTCCTAACACCACGGTGTTGTCGGTAAAATTAATTACCATTTCACGTTCAAATCTAATTAAAGATTTAACTATCGCTTTGGAGCAAAACTGGTGATACTCCATTCCTAACACCACGGTGTTATCGATAAAATTAATTACCATTTCACGTTCAAATCTAATTAAAGATTTAACTATCGCTTTGGAGCAAAACTGGTGATACTCCATTCTCGATCACCTTTCAAATTTGATAATTTAAATTATCAATTCACATTTTAATCTAATTAAAATTCATTAAAACTCCACTTAGTTTTAATCTTCTCAAAAATCAATATCCTGTCTTTAACTGGGTTAAATAACCAATGTCTTCTAAAACACGATTCATGACAAACCCAAATCACATTTGATATTAAATACAAGGCTCTGAATAGAAAATATACCGGCTTATATTCAATATCAAATTCTGAAACCAACAAATATCGTATTGGAAATAACGATATAAAATATATCTTTCAAATTCCCATAACAATATTTGTATAGTAACGAAATCCAACATCGAAATATTCCGAAGATAATTTCGATTCAACTCCAGTCCAATCCATGTATTGGAAATATCGATTATTTTTAAAATCACTTTCAAATTCAATTTATTTATTTCAAAAATAAATTGATTTTAATCCTAGTTCAAAACTGGTTTATTTCGATAAAAATCTATTTTTATCCTTTCAAATATGGAATTTTCCAGCTCAATTCTTTCCAATTCATATATTATGATTTTACACAAATTATAGATATTTTTAATAATTTTATCAAGGCCCGTACAGTCGATTTCCATCAACGGCCATCGAAGTGCACTTATAGCGACCTTTTTCGAATTTGATTTGGACATAATTCCAAATCCAACCGTTAGATTTCAAATTTCTAGTATTCATTGGAAAGCTCTTTTCGATACGAACCCAACGGTTCCGGTTTTAGGAGAATCCGACAGTCGGATCTCCCGCAATGTCAATTCGAAGTCAATGGTTGAAATTCACGAACTGCCGCGGCGCGGCGCGTTCTATTCAGGCCATTATATATATATATATATATATATATATATATATATATAATATATTATATATATTTCGTCGATTTCCTTTTAAAACGAATTTTATAAATAGTTCTAAATTCGTTTCAAAACAATTTCAACTTCATCTTCAATTTCAAATCGATTTGATTTCAATTCAATTCGAGTTCATTTCAATTCAATTCAAATTCACTTTCTATTCAATTCAATTTGAATTCATTTCAAATATTAAATTTTGAAATCACTTTTCCATCTTCATTATAAAACGAATAAAATCGATATAAATATCGTTCGCGTCAAAATAACGCATCTCTAATCAACACGGCTTTATATTTTTCAAAAACTTCTTTATTCTATTCAACAAATGAATATTTATTCCATTCAACACATGAATTTATATTTCTTTCAATACACGACTAATCTCAACACATGAGTACTGTCAACACATCACTATTTTTGTTATGTAAAATATTTTATAAAACTATGGTATCTATCGTTTGATTCTAATTGGACTCCACCGTAAAGTAGATTCTAATTGTAAATATGATAAAGATGTGAATTTTATTGTTAAAATATTTTACTCAACACACGAGTATTTTCAACACATGAACATCGTCAACACATGACTATTTTTTATATTCAACACATGAATTTTCTTTTATAATATTCATTATTTTCCCAAATGGAATGAGGCCCAATCAATCACCATATAATGTTAATTATATGGATTCCATACAACACATGTATATAATAGCATTGACAAACAATCCACCATCATCCAAAGTGCACTACACTGTATAAGCATCAAATATAGATATCTGACGCTTATAACAGCCTGTCAATCGATCGATCGACATATTTAATCAATCAGGATGAGTGAACATCAAATTTCATCCCAACACCCATGTGGGGTTTCAAGCAATCAAACACAGATTTTAGTTGTGCAGTTGGGCGACGTGTAAAATTTATCAACCTAATCGATATCAGTCAAATCAGTGTATATAAACAAATCGGCCGATTTGTTTATAAATATTCATTTATTCACTTTCACGTTAAAAATTATATTTTTAACGATAAAACATTTTATTTTAACACATGAATTTCTATTCAGTTCATTTATTCAATAAAATGATATTTTTATTTTTCTAACATATTTTAGAAAATTTCGGCGGCATAACGGCACGATACTAGAAACGGGACAAGGCCTAGCCTTATCCCCGGTCTAATGAAGGCCCACGCCATTCACACATCAATCAAATCAATTCATTTCACCAAACAATTCAAATTCAAACCAAATAAACTAACCAACTACTCAACCAAACAATTTAACAAACAAGCCATCCATGGTCTGTGGATGACGGGTGTCGGGTGCTACTAAACACCGTCTACATCCTAGTATATATATATATATAACTAGAAAAATTAAATTGAAAGGTGAGAAGTTCTCACCGATAGCTATCCAATCATCTCGACTCTTCTTTTATAGAAATCTTCTTCATTCTCGCCTTTTTATCATCTTCGTTGCCCGTAGTCACTACATATATAAAAATCACACATTTTTATATTTTGATGTCTTTAAAATAAAAATCACATTTTTATTTGTTCACTTTCAATTTAAAAATTATATTTTTATAATCGCTCCATACATTTAAAATTCGAATTTTCACTTCGCTATTCAATATATAAAAATCGAATTTTTACTTCGTTGTTCAATATATAAAAATCGAATTTTTACTTCGTTGTTCAATATATAAAAATCGCATTTTTACTATGATGTTCAATATATAAAAATCGAATTTTTACTTTCACGCTATATGGATAAAAATTCTATTTTTACAACGCTATTCTCTATATAAAGATTTCGCCTTTTCTAATTTAAAAATCTAATCTTTTCATTTATAAAAATATCATCTTTTCATATCTAAAAATATCGTCTTTTCATATTTAAAAATATCGTCTTTTCATATTTAAAAATATCGTCTTTTCATATTTAAAAATATCGTCTTTTCAAAAATCAATCTTTATTTTGCTACACATATAAAGATGACATTTTTACCACTTCTATAATGTAAAAGATTATATTTTTATCCTCCTATCATATAAAATAAAACTGAAATTAAGCTACAAACTAATTTAATTAAATTAATTTACCTTATCATTGTGGTGGTGAGGGTTTCAGAGCTCGGCAGTGGTGGTGGGTGATGCTCGCGCCTGCGGAGGAGGGTGGTGGCATCGAGGGTCGGGTAGGGTTGAAGGGTGGGTTGCGCGCAGGGGGGAGGGGCTCTCGCGCGGCGGTGATCTTGGTGGCTGCGGCGGTGAACTGGTGGAGGGAGGAAGGGGGGCTGCGCGTCGGTTTTTAAGGAGGAGGGAGAGGGGCAACGGAGGGAGTAGAGGCGCGAGGTAGGGGGGTTTGCGGCGCCAGGGGCGGCACTGGCGATGGCGCGGCGACCAGGGGGGTGGCGCGATCGTGCGCCCCCCTTTTTCCTTTTTTTTATTTATTTTCTTTCTGATCGAATTGAAATCGAGAAGGTGGGCCAGATGTATAGGAGAGGGTGAGGAGAGAGATTTAATTAATTAATTTAATTATTATTTAATTTCAAAACGTAGACTTTTACATATGTCCTCAAAACTAGGCCCACCGCCTGTCGTCTATAGCGTTTTACCCCCATTCCGAACACAATGGGATATGTATCGTAAGCTGATTCGACTGTTACAATAAGTTTTTGTCAAAATCAACATATACTTCTATATATTGAATTTGAAAGCGCATTTCAATTTACCGGGGTCACATACTAACTAGAAAAATTCCAGAAAAATATTTTCTAGCTTCGTATTGACGATACTGTCCTAACAAAACTAGTTTCGTCGAATTCTGAAACAGTTGGAAAAATGGCCATTTTCCAGTCGATTAAATTCAACTGAAATGGTCAAGCACGTTTTCCTTTGCCACGCTCACATATTGATTCGAAAAATTATGAAATTTGAAACCTAGCAATAATTTGACATCACAGACCCAACAAAAGTGGTTTCGTCGAAATCCGAGGTCGTTTGCAAAATGTCTATTTTTAAGGGCCTGAATTCCATAGCGACTATTCAGAATTTTCAACTGGACATATCTTTTTATCCCCGCTATGAAATCTCAATTTTTCGGATTCGTTGGAAAGATATTATCAATTAGATCCTATTATTTTTGGTTTCACTAAAATCCGGATTGTTTTGCACCCGATACATTCAGTTGAAGTTTGAAATCGAATTATCGAACTACCGCGCCATTCTCAATTCTATTTATAATTATATATAAATATTTATATTCTAACGACGACGTATATAATATATATGTTCAAATTATATTCAAATTAAATTTCTCGTCGATTTTATTTAAAATAATCTATTTTAAATATTCAAAATTCGCTAAAATTGCCAAAATAAAATTTTTAAACTGGCCCAGATTTTCGGGTTATTACACAAACCATCCAATATCAAACAACCAAGACATAACAATTCAACCAAACCATTTTGGTTAACATAAATATTTCTCGTTTGCTTTCACTTTGGTTTCACATCAATTGATTTATATTGGATTACTCTCCATCCAACTATCATTAACTCGATTTCACATGTGAAATCTCATTTTATTATATACATCTATTCCAGTTCAATATTCCAATTTGAATTCTTATTCAAGTCATTCAAACCAATCCATATTATAATCATTTGAGAAAAATATATTTATATAAAAATTATAATCCGAGCAAAACTTATATAAAAATAGTTTTATAACAAATTACAAATATGCGCTCTCATATATGGACTCAAACTCAATCTAGGGTATTACTAACCCGATCACTATCGAGTTACACCACAGAGCCAAGGTTATCACCTAACCAATAGCTCTAATACCCACTGTAACGACCCCAGAAAAAGTTCGACGCTCGAATTTTCAATAATAATACATCCCCCGTATTACTTGTCAAAAATCTAAGTATCGAACCCTAGATTGTTAATAGAAAGAAGTTAGAGATGAGAAATAGAAAGAAAGAAATTTAGAATAGAAGAAAGAAGGAGAACACATCAGAATCTCACAGCAGAACAAATAAGTATAATATAACAAATCTCTTTATAAAGGAAACTGTGTATATACATACCATTTATCAGAGTAAACCATACATCAATCACAGTGGAAATACACTTTGTATGACTAATGGTGAAGCCTTCTGCTTCAGCTCCTGAAACTCCAAGCGAAACCTAACCTGTAAATATACTCGGTCTTACTCGAGCACATTTGAAGCAAAGCAAAATTCACCTGGATCAGTCTGGAATACTTTCAGTGATAAATTCACAGCATAAACAACTTGTTTAACTTCGAAAGATCCTTTTTGAAAGAGAAGGATAATAGTAAGACCAGCCCACACATATAAACGGACGGTTTTTACCTTACTATAACCCAAACCATTTCTGAAATCAATATCTTTCTGATATTATAATAATGTCTATCAACCACAAATAAATAATAATCTAGTAGAGCGCTTACATCTCACGCTCTACATATATCGTATACAATCAAAACCGCAGGCTCTTATTGGAGACTGGGTTTCCTAGCAAGGTATGAGACAACCTTCCGACAATGTACCTCCGGAGATGAATACATTGGGGTTCAACAAGAACGTCTTGCAACCCGGCTCACACATGACCAGCCCCTCATTTCGCTTGAGAGTACCGAATATATCATTACCACGGTTGGGGGCCAGCCAACCGAACCGATACCATAAAATTAAAATAAAGGGACAACCGAAGGCATTTGATTTCTCCAGATCAGGTAATGATATACCTTTTAATAGGTGTGACCCACATAGCCATGCTGCCTACCCGATTTTCTGCCATTCCCATTTGATGAGGCTTGAGGTTACGTTTATCTCGATAATCAACACATCTTTGAATGCCACATCGTCAGATCCGTCAAATCACTAATTAACGTCCACAAATATACTCTGGGTGTTAAGCAAGAGAATTTCTCCACCACCAAACTTGGTATATTTGTAAAAATCAACGTACATGATTCTTAAAGAAATACTCTGTCAGACATCCATTCATATAAGTAATCCAGGAACAGGATGAACCGAAGGCACCCTCCTACCACATCCTATACAGGAGTCACCCCAAGGATCAATAGCGAGAAGTCCTCGCAAATCCGAAGATTCCAATCACGAAAAAATCACAAGTCATCATAACTCTGGTAGCTAGCCAGAGAAATTTAACGAGGAGTTCTTCCGCTCATGAAGATCAACGGTCTTCAATGCTCCATCTCGACCATCTTTTGATTTCCTCAACATTATGTATTTGCTGGTCGGAATGGTTTTTGAATATAAATTCGATCCCGGTCTTTCCGTACCAACAATCGATAACAGGCCAGATTTTGATAGTCGGTTATTTAACTATCAAATCACAACAGTATATCTAGGTGAATTGGCAGCTCAGGTCCTTTATATGAAATATTTCTTTAAACCATTTATCAATTTCTTATAATCGATTAAATAAATTTTATCTTATCAAAACTCTTCTGGTTTCGTTACTTTAAACATTACTTAATGCTCTTTTTATCAACTTCTATTTTTATTTCCTTCGTCTGGAAATATTACCATATTCATTATCAACATCTGTTACTTTCCTCTATTGTGGAAACAATGTTTAATTTACTCAAACTCCCTTTTCGATTTGAAATTTTTGCTATCGTTATAAAAACTCAATTTTCATTATCTTTACCGTTTGGACATATCGTTATATTTCTATTCAATTAGCGGATTATGATAAATTACCAAAATCTCTTTCTTTATTTTCGATTAAACCATTTCCCTTAATTCCGTTCCAGGTAAATGCTTATTTTTGAAATCACCTCCTTGGGTAAAACCCCTTTTTACAACTTTGTTTATATGATTGGAATTAAACTACAAATCCTTTCCATACTAATCCATTCCGTAACTTTATTTAATTTAAGAAAAAAATTCCAATAGTAAAGTACTCGCTTTATTTATAATTAAATAAAAGTAGGTATCTATATCTGATTAACTAAAACTAGTATAGTTAATCCAATTTAAAAGGTTATTTAAATAGAGATAAATTTTATTAATCGCGAATAACTCGGTGATCACTTTCCAACCCATTACAGTCTAATATTATCCCTCGATAATAGTGAAGCCGTTCAAGTTGGGGTATTCTAATTACCTCTGAGACCTTGACCGACAACGTCTTATCTCATGATAAATACAAGCTTGTAATTTAAAACCAAAATTAAACCATCCAAATAATCCAATATATTATTCCTATATCCATTTATCTTGGTTTTATAAACCATTTCCCTTTATTTGAAAACCCATTTTCATGTTAATTCCTTTTACTTAACTAAGTAAAAATCTGATTGAAATGTACGCGTTAACTTACAACCATATTTACAAATCTTGTTTATACGATTTGAAATAAATTCAAATCCTTTTCATGCAAATCAAATCATGTTTATACGATTTGAAATAAGTTCAAATCCTTTCCATACTAATCTATTTCATAACTTTTATTTTCGTTTAAAGGAAAATTCCAAGTCTTTTGAATGCTAATCCCTTTTATAGCTTTTACCTTTGAAATCCCTTTTCGATCACCTCGCTTCTACTACATTCAAAGCTTAACTTCAATATGACTTTAGCACGAGATTCCTTTATTAACTTATGTTTATAAAATCCTGGGATTTACGACAAAATTCTTTTGTAACACTTTTCTTAATTAGAAACTCGTTATAACCCGATTTCCTTTTTGAAAGGAACGCCAATAATTAGAACAATAGATTTAATTATTATTAATATAATAATTAACTTCATTATTAACCAAATAAAAACAGTATATTTCAATGATTAATCATTCATTAATTAACTTCATTATTAATTAAATGTAGGATAATTAAATGATTCTACAAAGGTTATTCAATAATAATTAACTTTATAAATAAATCAATAATTCAACACTTAAAATTTTAGTTAATCGATGATTAACTAACTTTACAATATTCGTTAAGTAACGAATATTTTGAAAACCCGCTGATTTGATTAATTTAAGTCAAATTAACCTAACTGTCAAATTTCAAATTTAATGATTGATTTTTGCCAACCGTACATATCAGTTAACTGATTTCCTGTTATTATTTCCTCCTTAACTTAATTAAATAACTTAATTATTTTAATTCATTAGTTAATTGTTTATAAAAACAATTATTCCATTTCTACTAACTCATAGGTTAGTTTCTAACTGCAGTTCATGAATGACATCGAATTATTATTGTAAAATATTAAAAATCTCTATTGAAACATGATTATAAATATATAAGGATAATTCTAAATTTTAAAAAACATCAATTTAATTGTTATATAAAACAACTATTCAATTTCACTAATATGTATATTAGCTCCTAACTTTCTGTTCATAAAACTGTGTAAGAATTCATTATATAAACTTTTAATAATCACATTTGTAAAACATGATTTTAATATATTTATGAACCTTCGATTTAAACGACTCATATAAAATAAACTTGAAATCTTCGATTTATTTATAAAATAAATAAATTAAAACTCCGTCAATTTGATTATTAGAAAAACAACATCACAGAACACTAGATTTAGACCAATACTGCCAACCACTTAATCAGTACTGTCGATTGATCAAAATCACAACAATAATCACATCCATTCAACCATCATCATTCAGACAGGTTTCAATGTCATTTGGGGTTCAATCAGTTCGTGTGTAAACAACATAAAAATAATCAACACACATGGTATTTTGAGGAATCCGGTCGAATCCCTCTAACCTGTCCTTCCCTACATCACGGGTTATTATAACATTTCATGATAGCATATAATTTTAAATAAATTAATTTACGATTATAACATAACTAACAGCAACCATTAACTCAACCATAAGCAACAAATAGCCAATCAATCAGTATATATTTTTAATGATATTTTTAATTATATGGATTTATCACATCATAGTAGTCCAGAAAAGTGTGAGAATTAACTCACTGATTTTTTCGATTAATGGTTGTTGCATTATATCGTATAATTTTAAACCGGCATTTAAAATTACACGAGTTTCCAACTGCTTCCATTTCAGATTAGATAGGCTTGCACACGTAGTGCTCGTCGTCACGGTCCCAACGAGTTTAGTTTCGCTAAAATCCGTTAACATATGAAGAAGTTATGCGAATTTAAAATTTATGTAGATATACGATTACTAAATTAACTCTTAATTAAATCAATTATATTAATTACCTTAAATTATCCCTTAAATAAGTTGGCTACATCATCCTCCATTTCTACTAATAACTGTTGCTTACGCGGTTAGTACTGTTCACTAGAGAAATTCACGATCTCCATCTCTCTACCATCCGCTAAATCAAAGTCTACCACCATGGACTTTTAAACCACCATTGCGCCTCCACCATCGATCATCAGACCGCCACACCCTCACCACTGAAACTGCCTGTCCAAGCTGCCCTTCCGCCCAAGAGCCCCACGCCACCCCAAAAGCCTTCGAGGTGTTTTCCGTTTATACCCACGAAACAGGCGCCATCGACACCCATCGACGACCGGACCACTGCCATTCCACGCCCCTCCCACCGACCTTCAATTCTCCTTCAGACATTCCAACAAGAACCTACTCCTTCATCATCAAAATCACGGTTTTACGATTAGAGCTATTTTCCGAAAACCCCCAAAACAACCTCTCCATTCATCTCCTTCCCATGACCACCACAGTCCAAATTAGCTCCTCCGACCAAAGGCAAAATTGAAGCCCTCGATCTCCTCTACAACTTCTTCTTAGACCACCATATACAAATTCTCAACCAATATATCACAAAAGCACAAAAACCGAAATTGAAATATCTCGGTTTTTGGCCGATTCCGGCAACCACAGTCGTCCGTTCACCCCCAATTTTTTAAAATAGGTGGACGTCATAGTATAATTTGACGTTACGATCCTAATGAAACTTGTTTCGTCTAATTCTGAGTCCGTTTTCTCAAATGGCGCTCGTTCACATCCCAATGGTCATTTTTATATGCAATTAATTTTGCCACGCTCACGAAATAACTCCAATTTGCGTGCAACTTGAAATCTAGCAATAATTTGCTGTTATGGTCCTAATAAAATTGGTTTTGTCGAAAACGGAGATCGTTTGAATAAAGTCCCTTTTTAAAGGTCAAATTTGAATTAAAATAAATCAATTTTAAAATACTTCAATATAATATATATAAAATATTATGATTAGCCATATACGACTAGAATTTCGTATAGATTCAAAATAAAATATTCCAGGTTGAAATTCAAGCCAGTTTGATATTAAAAATATTTAAAACCCTTTATTTTATATAATAAATCGATATAATTTATAAAGCAATTCCATAGTGACTATTTCCAAATTTGAGTTGGACATAAAACAAAACCTACACTATGAAAAATTGATTTTTCTCTTCCATTAGAAAAATATTGTCAAATAGATTCTGACATTTCTTGTTTCGAGAAAATCCGGCTTAAATTAGGCCCTGTACAGCCAATTAAAGTTCAAACCGTAATATTACGAACTGTCGCACCACTGCAGCTTGATTTATAATTAAATTATAAATTAAATATTCAATTGTCGTTAAATAAACGAAATTGCTAATATAATTTCAATATGACTAATATTGAACCATTTTAAACTACCCGCTCACATTATATTGAAAAAACGACATTTTCCGACCGTTAGGAAATTAAAATATTATTTTATTATTAATTTAAATAACATATTCAAAATAATATGATTAAATTCAAATATTTAAATTTAAATCGATATTTTAAATAATAAATTAAATTAAATTAAATAACTAACCAGAAAATACAGGTCGTTACACAATCAAGCCTACAATGTCTCAGGCTACAGCCGCAACTGCACATTGGATCTTCAGGGTTGGTCCACACTTATGTTAATGGATTGGTTATTCCTGAACAATACGTTTCCCCACTCTATGGGGGCGTAATGGTCAGTATGTCGACCATATCATCCATCGGGCCCATAGTGACCAATATATCCAAGATACCTCGCTTTGCATCATCCACATTAGTAAAAATGTCAGGGCTCCATACCATGACACCACTACTAGCTAAAAAGAAACGCATGTTCTCCCTGCAGTCCTCTCCCGTTTCTGGTTCATACCGGGGTGTGAGATTCGCGAATTAACATTATACACAAAGCTATGCTATTTAAAGACGTGCTTTGATCATCAACCACAAGACTCTGCTTTTCAACAGAAGCCATGATCATTTGCATCTCAGCATGCCACACTGACAGTTCACGCCATGCGACTGATTTTCATCAATATATAACCTCTAAGCTCATATGTCTCAGAGAAGGGTGTTAAGCAAGAGAATAAATTCTCCACCACCAAACAGATATATATTTAATAGAAATCAATCAACATAGAATAAAATCCAATGTCAGACACATATCCGTTTACAATTTCATTCTGGGTCTGAACGAAATCGGAGGCACCTTATTCCTCGTCCCATATGTCCAATACAAAAGAGAGGTCCTTGCATATCCGGTCGATCTCCAAGTTTGTCTGGACGATTACCACTTATTACCTTTTCTTGGGTGTACAGCCCAATCAAGACATCAGTAATCATCCAAACGATGTGAAGAACTCCGGTCTTCAACCACCGTCTTCATCGTCGACATATCGTCAAATACATTATTCAGAATGGGCATAAACCTAATCTTTTCGAATAACCCGTGTATCTTATAATCAAGTGCTATAAAAACACAACATACGTCTCATCCCAATCCAGAATATTCTTTTATTAAAATATTCATATCATTAGGGAAAGGTTCCCATTAATTTTATCAAAGATAAATTCTTTTAAATTTATTCTTTAATCTTCCTTTGGGTATCATTTAAAAAGATTTCATTATCTTTTCAATTCTAAACCAAATTAAGGTTTATCCAACTAGTCAAGATTAACGAGCCATACCAAAGTAATCATTTCTTTTATTATCCCAATTCCAACCTATTCATCCCATGGAGCAAAACCAATGATACTCCATATTTAACACCACTGTGTTATTGGTAAAAATTAATTACCATTTCCCGTTCAAATCCAATTTAAGATTTAACTATTGTTGAGAGCAAAATTGGTGATACTCTATTCTCGATCATTTCCCAAATTTGATAATTTAAATTATCACATTCACTTTTCAATCTAATTAAAGATTCATTGAAACTCTAATTCAGTTTTAATCTCAAAATTATTAATGATTATTCAACTTTAAGAAATTAATCTTATCTTTAACTGGGTTAAATAACCAATGTCATTTAAAAACACAGTTCACAATAAACCCAAAATCTCATTCCATTAATTGTGTAATCTTCACGGAAAACAGATCAATATATATAATCAATATAATTTCTGTACCCAACCAATAATATAAATGGAATAACGGCAAAGCCTTTTAAATTCCATATGTAATAACGGTCTTTCTATACAGAAGCTCATCTCGATTATTACCGAATCGAATTCCATTCAATTCCAATTTAATGTATTAAATTGGAAAACTTTACCTTGGAAATTTCCATTAAATCCTAATTAAAAGATTTATATATTCCAAATCATATCTTCACTGTTAATCCGGCTAAAGAACAAGTGTTGTTTAAAACATCGTTCATGATAAACCCAAAAATCCAATATCAGTTCAATTCCAATTAAATATTAATTAATTGGTTAACTTCTCTCAATCTTATTTAAAAAATTTATTCTTTTGTCATCGGGGTTTAAGAACAGTGTTATTAAAGACACCATTCATGACAAACCTAAAATCCAATTGGATATTAAATACAAGGCTCAGAATAGAAATTACATCGGCTTATATTCAACATCAAATTCTGAAACCAACCATATCGTATTGGGAATGATGATATATATATCTTCCAAATTCCTCAAGAATATCCATGTGATCACGGAAACTAATATCGAAATATTCCAAAGTTTATTTCCATTCAAATCCATTCCAATCCATACGTTGGAAAATTCTGGTTATTTAAAACCCATTTCAATCCAATTTATTTATTTCAAAAAATAATTGGATTATTATTCTAGTTATTAACTAGTTCATTTCGATAAAAATATATTTTTATCTTTACAAACGTTGAATTTTTCATCCAAATTCTTTATAAGTCATTTATTATCATTTTCACAAATTATTAATATTTTTAATAATTTTATCAAGGCCCGTACAGTCGTTTTCCAATAACGTCCACCGAACTGCAACTATAGCGACCTTTTCCAAACTGGATTTGGACAAAGTTCCATATCCAACCGTTAGATTTCAAATCTATTATATTCATTGGAAAGCTCTTTTCAATACGAACCTAACGGTTCCAGTTTTAGGAGAATCCGACGATCGGATCTTCCGTAATGTCATTTCGAAGTCAATGGCCGAAATTCGCGAACGGTTGCTGCGCTGCGCGTTCTATTCAGGCCATTAAATATATATATTATATATATCTCATCGATTTCCATTTAAATTGTATTTTATGAATTGTTCATAAATTCATTTTAAAATGATTCCCACTTTTATTTTCAAATTTAAATCCAAAATTATATATTATATTTCATTAATATATAAATGATAATATTTTCAAAATATTAGATTTTGAAATCATTTCCTTTTCGATATTCATTATAAAAATGAATAAAATATATATAAATATAGTTTGCATTAAAATGACACATAACTAATCAATACGGCTTCACACATTTCAATAATTTCTTGTCAGTCCAAAGTCTGACGTCGAATTCACATATTAATCCTTTACTGAATATTATTTTAAAATATTTGTTCTTTTAAAATATTTGTTCTTTTTGAATTGGAATCAGACCCAATTAATCACTATATAATGTTAATTATATGGATTTCATGCAACACATGTATATAACCATAATGATAAACAATCAACCATCATCCATAGTGCATTACACAAATGCATAAGCATTAAATATAAATAATTAACGCTTACAACAGTCCGTCAAGCAATCGATTGACATACAACTAAACAATTGGGATTAGAGTATGTCAAATATCTTCCCGATACCCGTGTGGGGTTTCAGCCAACAAATACTGAATATTATTTGTGAAGTTGGGCGATGTGTAAAATTTATCGTCCCAATCAATGTCAATTAAATGGGTGAACATAAACAAATCTTCCGATTTGTAAATGAATATTTCTTTTCATTTCAGGAGAATTTTATGCCGTTCATATATACATTAAAAATTATATTTTTAACGATAAAATATTTATTTCAACACTTGACTATTTTATATAGTTCATACATTCAATAAAAATGATATTTTTATTGTTTTAATATTTCATTCACACAATACAATCAACAACCAAATTACAGTCCATTCAATCAAAACAAACAACCATGGTTTGTACAATAAATAGTGTCGGGGGCTTCTAAGCCCCGTCTGCATCCTAGTATATATTTAACTGTAAAATAATTAGAGTGAATTGGTTTCCACTCCTTCAGTCTTACTTCTGAATTTCTGTACTATTCAGATATGAATTTCCTCAAATTCTGATTTGATCCATTTCAGTTCTGGTCAGTTCGACTGTGTAGATATTGTTGTTGTGATTCCAACGCAATTTGTTTCATCAATTTTTGATTTCATTTGAACAAGATATGGTATTTTAAAAACTAATGACATTATATAAATAATTAAATAATTGATTAAATTAAAATTTCTTAAACTGGTTTCTTAATCCCTTTTCCTTCCTATTAACCGCCTGGAACAATTACAACCCATCGTCGATCTCCTTCATCAATCACGCTCGCGCCTTTAGGCGGCTTCAGCCAATCAACCTCCACCGCCATGCGCGCCTTGGCGCAACCCCCCAACCCCCGACCTCCGATGAAGCTCGCCACCCTGGTGACCCCATAAATCTCACCCAAACGTGGGCGGTCTATCCTCCAAATTAAAGCAAATCACATAATAAAAATCGATCACTTCTGTTCATCTAGTAGATTTCATTGCCCTCTTGAATTTTTGTGCTGAATTCTCCACGAATTAATCAATGAACTTCATGGAAAATCGCCACAAATTTGGGAGCTTTCTGGCCTTTGAACGATGGAGGTGTAGTTTTGGGAATTAGGGTTTGACTGGGTAAAAGGGGGTATTTATATAAATATTTATTTAATTATTTAACTCCAGAAAATGTGTTTTTGCATACGAACTCCAAATCAAACCCAGCGAATGTCGCCCCTAGCTAAATACCCCCATTCCGGACACAATGGGATATGTATCGCAAGCCAATTCAGCTGTTTTGATCAGTTTTATCAAAATAACAATATAAATCAATATATATTTAATTTTAACGTACATTTTAATTTACCGGGGCCACATACTGACTCCAAAAATTACAAAAAAAATAAATCTAGCTATGTTTTGATGATATGGTCCTAACAAAATTAATTTCATCGAATTCAGAGACCGTTTGAAAAATGATCTTTTTATGGTCGACCCAATTCAACTGAAATTGACAAAACATGTTTTCTTTTGCCACGCTCACATATTAATTCCAAAAATTATGAAATTTGAAACCTAACAATAATTTGACATTCCAGATCCAACAAAAGTGGTTTCGTCGGAAACGGAGGTCGTTTGCAAAATGGCTATTTTTAAGGGCTATATATTATATAAAATATATATATAAATTCCATAGCGACTATTTTAAATTTTAAACTGGGCATTACTTTCAATTTGCACAGTGAAATCTCAGTTTCTTACATTCGTTCGAAAGATATAATTAATTAGATTCAAATATTTCTAGTTTTACCGAATTCCGATTTATTTTGAATTCTGTACATTCAATTGAAATTTGAAATCAAATTTTCAAATTACCGCGCCATTTCGAGTTCGTTTTATAATTAAAATAAATTTATACGTTCTAACTTCGATTAATATAAACTGTTAGTCGTTATTATTTAAAATAAATCATTTTAAATATTCAAAATCTGTTAAAATTGCTAAAATAAAAATTTTAAATTGGTTCTGAAAATCTGGGTTGTTACAATCTCCCCACTTAAAATCTTTTCATCCTTGAAAAGGAACGGAGCTGAAAGTTGTCTAACTAACCAATCATCTTTCATTCTGGCTTTCATTCTTCAACTTTTCGGTTTCTAAGGATTTTCAATTTTTCAAAAATTTGGCTAACACCCAAAATTGCCGAAAAATTTCACCATAACCTCCTTTGTATGGGCTGATATTTAAAACCGCAACTTGCCTCACAGGGCCCTCATCATTCAAAAAGAAAAAGAAAAGGCTGAGCGGCTAGCCAATCGGCTCATAAAATCATCAACCCCAAGAAATACAGTAAATATGTACCTATATGTCGGGCATACAACTTTATTCCTCTTAGCTTCCATGCTATGACCTTTTCATTATATATACATGTATATGCATGCAATTCCAATCAGTTTTCAACTCAGTTCAATATTTGATTTGATTTGGCTAATTTTACCTTTCGTTTACATATTGATTTCAATGATTTTATTAGTTAAACTAATAATCAAACAACACAACCAGCAATCAACTAGTTGGTTAATTTTTCAAACATATAAATTTTATATATATTCAAAAATCTTATTTCAATGCCAAATCCCAAACAGTAACCCTAACTAGGTTTTGACTCTCACACCAGTCAATTAGAAATATATAGATATCCCACTTTCGAAATTCGAACATAAATACTGATGATGTCCGGACGATCATCAGAATCATTCCCGAGCGACTAGAGTGTTATTCTATATCTCTCTAGTATCTGAGGCTTCAAATACACATCACGTCAAGCATATATTCAAAATATCCCTATTCCAAATTCAATTTAAAATAAAATATTCAAATACAAATAATGGATATAAAAAATCAAAATTAAATTTGATTTTTTAAAAATAACACTCGTAACACTCGTTGTAGGATACTACTGATCTAATCTCTAATGAGTCATTCTTATTGGGTATTACTAATCCAAACTCCGATGAATTCTTTCGTTCAGTTCTAAAGTGTCTTGTTCACGAGCTCTATAAACCAATGCTCATATACCACGCTGAAACGTCCCAAACTCGCGCTTAAGGGAAAGCCCGGTTGAGTTGAGAATAGGACAAATCAGAATACAAACAATAGAACACTTCATTACTATTACAACAATTTACATCTGAGTACAAAAATATAACAGAGTATGAATAAATATTACACATTGAGAAATATCATAGATTTAAAATTACAATGCAGTGGAAAATAACATAACACAACTGAAAGAAATACATGGATACAGAGCTTTCCGGATATAACTCCAACTGTAAATCCAGGATCCAGGAAAAGAAATATCTGCAAAAACCAGAACAACTAGCTACCCTATGGAAAATAGGGGAACCCAGAGTTTAGGTTAAAACAATAAATTCCAGGTCAGTCATGGGACTGGTGTGAGAACTCAAAATAGTTATTTAAAACTTTACTTTAAAATAGAATAAATCAAGGGACCACGTCGTATAACATGGAACGGGTTTCCTCCCAAGAATACCAGTGCATAAAATAAACAGCGCAATGTTTTTTGGAAAAATGAAGCTATTATAAGACTCAGGTCCCATCACACAATGCAACGCAAGCCGGAAGATAGAGTTTTCCCTTATAATAGTCAAACATGCTTGGTACGCTTAAAACAAATCTTTTTATTATTACTAAACGAAGAAATCAACTTCAAATATAAATGTATCAATCATAGATGGCATGGGTACCATATATCATGTCTCTATACTAGTTCTACAATTAAAATTGCATGATGTCGTATTGGAAATTGGATTACCATCATGAACCAAGGCAAGGGATCGTCCTTACCGAATTCGAGACAATCTAGCCTACCATGTCTCAGGCTACAACCGCAACTGTACCTTGGATCTTTAGGGCCGGTCCGCACTAACGTTAGTGGATTGGTTATTCCTGAACAATATGTTTCCCCGCCCTATGGGGCATAATGGTCAGTATGTCGACCATATCATCCATCGGCCTCATAGTGACCGATATATCCAAGGTACCTCGCTTTCCATCATCCACATAATTAAAAATGTCTAGGCTCCATACCATGACGCCACTCCTAGATAGAAAGAAACGCATGTTCTCCCTGCAGTCCTCTTCTGTTTTTAGTTCATATCGGGGTGTGAGGCTCGCGATTAACGCTATACACAAAGCAATGCTATTAAGGCCGTGCTTTGATCATCAACCACAAGACTCTTCTTTTCAACAGAAGCCTTAATCATTTGCAAACTCAACATGCCACACTGACAATTCACTCCATGCGACTGATATCCATCAATATATAACCTCTAAGCTCATACGTCTCAGAGAAGGGTGTTAAGCAAGAGAATAAATTCTCCGCCACGAAACAGATATATATTTAATAGAAATCAATTAACACATAATAAAATCCAATGTCAGACACACGCATCCATTTACAAGTTTGTTCTGGGTCTCAACGAAACTGGAGGCACCTTATTCCTCATCCCATATGTCCAATACAGGAGAGAGGTCCTCGCATATCTGGTCGATCTACAAGTATGTCTGGATGATCACAATTTATTACCTTGTCTTGGGTGTACAACCCAATCAAGACATCAGTAATCATCCAAATGATGTGAAGAACTCCGGTCTTCAACCGTCGTCTTCATCATCTACATATCGTTGAATCGGTTATTCAGAATGGGCTTAAACGCGGTCTTTTCGAATAACTCGTGTATCTTATAATCAAAGTGCTATAAAAACACAACATATGCCTCATCCCAATCCAGAATATTCTTTTATTCAAATATTCATATCTTTAGGGAAAGGTCCCATTAATTTTATCAAAGATAAATTCTTTTAAATTTATTCTTTAATCTTCCTTTGGGTATCATTTCAAAAGATTTCATTATCTTTTCAATTCTAAACCAAATTAAGGTTTATCCAACTAGTCGGGATTAATGAGCCATACCGAAATAATCATTTCTTTTATTATCCCAATTCCAACCTATTCATCCGATGGAGAAAAATGGTGATACTCCATATCTAATACCACTGTGTTATCGGTAAAAATTAATTACCATTTCCTATTCAAATCTAATTAATGATTCAACTATCACTTGGAACAAAACTGGTGATACTCCATTCTCGATCATTTCCCAAATTTGATAATTGAAATTATCACATTCACTTTTCAATCTAATTAAAGATTCATTAAAACTCTAATTCAGTTTTAATCTCAAAATCATTACCTAACGATTATCCAAATTTAAGAAGTTAATCTTATCTTTAACTGGGTTAAAGAACCAATGTCATTTAAAAACACAGTTCACAATAAACACAAAATCACATTCCATTAATTATGTAATCTTCACGGAAAACAGATCAATATATATAATCGATATATATTTCCATATCCAACCAATAATACAAATGGAATAACGGCAAAGCCTTTTAAATTCCATATATAATAACGGTCTTCCTATACAGAAGCTCATCTCGATTATTACTAAATCGAAATCCATTTAATTCCAATTTAAAATATTAAATTGGAAAACTTTACTTTGGAAATTTTCCATTAAATCTTAATTAAAAGATTTATATATTCCAAATCATCACTTCACTGTTAATCCGGTTAAAGAACAAGTGTTGTTTAAAACACCATTCACGATAAACCCAAAAATACTGTACCAATTCAATTCCAATTAAATATTAATTAATTGGTTAACTTCTCTAAATCTTATTTAAAAGATTTATTATTTTCTCATCGGGGTTTAAGAATAGTGTTATTAAAGACATCATTCATGACAAACCCAAAATCCAATTTGATATTAAATACAAGGCTCAGAATAGAAATTATATCGGCTTATATTCAACATCAAATTCTGAAACCAACCATATCACATTGGGAATAACGATATATATCTTCCAAATTCCTCAACAATATCTGTGTGATCACGGAATCTAATATCGAAATATTCCGAAGATTATTTCCATTCAAATCCATCCCAATCCATACATTGGAAAATTCTGGTTATTTAAAACCCATTTCAATCCAATTTATTTATTTCTAAAAATAATTGGATTATTATTCTAGTTATTAACTAGTTCATTTCGTTAAAAATATATTTTTATCTTTACAAACATGGAATTTTCCATCCAAATTCTTTCCAAATCATTTGTTATGATTTTACACAAATTATTAATATTTTTAATAATTTTATCAAGGTCCGTACAGTCGGTTTCCAATAACGGCCACCAAACTGCATCCATAGCAACCTTTTCCAAATTTGATTTGGACATAATTCCAAATAAAACCGTTAGATTTTAAATCTCTTATATTCATTGGAAAGCTCCTTTCAATACGAACCCAAAGGTGCTAGCTTTAGGAGAATCCGACGGTCAAATCTCCCGTAATGTCAATTCGTAGTCAATGGTCGAAATTCGTGAACGGTCGCTGCGCATCCCGTTCTATTAGGCAATTAAATATGTATAATATATATATTATATATATTTCATCAAATTTCATTTAAATTATATCTTATAAATTCGTTTTAAATGATTCTCACTTTTATTTTCAATTTTAAATCCAAAATTGAATATTCTATATCATTAATATATAAATGATAATATTTTCAAAATATTAGATTTTGAAATCATTTCCATTTCGATATTCATTATAAAAATGAATAAAATCGATATAAATATAGTTCGCATTAAAATGGTTCATAACTAATCAATACGGCTTCACACATTTCAATAATTTCGTATCTGTCCAAAGTCGGACATCAAATTCACATATTAATTCTTCACTGAATATTATTTTAAAATATTAGTTCCTTTAAAATATTTGTTCTTTTTGACTTGAGATTAGACCCAATCAATCACCATATAATGTTAATTATATGGATTTCATAAAACACGTGTATATAACCATAATGATAAACAATCAACCATCATCCAGAGTGCATTACACAACTGCATAAACATTAAATATAAATAATTAACGCTTACAACAGTCCGTCAACCAATCGATTGACATACAAGTAAATAGTTGGGATTAGTGTATGTCAAATATCATCCCAATACCCGTGTGGGGTTTCAACCAACAAATACTGAATATTATTTGTGCAGTTGGGCGATGTGTAAAATTTATCGTCCCAATCAATGTTAGTTAAATGGGTGAACATAAACAAATCGTCCGATTTGTAAATGAATATTTCTTTTCATTTCAGGGGAATTTTATGTCGTTCATATACATGTTAAAAATTATATTTTTAACGATAAAATATTTATTTCAACACTTGACTATTTTATATAGTTCATACATTCAATAAAAATGATATTTTTGTTGTTCAAATATTTTATTCACACAATACAACCAACAACCACAATACAGTCCATTCAATCCAAACAAACAACCATGGTTTGCACAATAAATAGTGTCGGGGGCTTCTAAGCCTCGTCTGCATCCTAGTATATATTTAACTCTAAAATATTTAGAGTGAGAAGGAGTCCTCACATTGGTTTCCACTCCTTTAGTCCTTATTTATTAATTTATGTACCATTCAGATTTGAATTTGCCCTAAATTCTGATTTGATCCGTTTCAGTTCTGGTCAGTTCCACTGTGTAGATATCGTCGTTGTGATTCAAATGCAATTTGTTTCGTCAATTTCTAATTTAATTTGAGAAGATATGGTATTTTAAAAACTAATGAAATTATTTAAATAATTAATTAAATTAAAATTTCCTTAACTGATTTCTTAATCCCTCTTCCTTCCTATTAACCACCTGGAACAATTACAACCCATCGTCGATCTCCTTCACCAATCACGCTCGCGCACCTAGGTGGCTTCAGGCCAATCAACCTCCACCGCCATGCACGCCTTAGCGCCATCCCCCAACCTCTGACCTCAGGTGAAGCTCGCCGCCCTAGTGACCTCGTAAATCTCACCCAAACGTTGAAGCTCGCCGCCCTAGTGACCCCGTAAATCTCACCCAAACGTTGGCTGTTCACCCTCCAAATTCGAGCAAATCGCATAATAAAAATCGATCATTTCCGTTCATCTAATAGATTTCATTGCCCTCTTGAATTTTTGTGCTGAATTCTCCATGAATTAATCAATGAAATTCATGAAAAATCGCCACAAATTTGGGAGCTATCTTGCCTTTAAACAATGGAGGCGTAGTTTTGGGAATTAGGGTTTGACTAGGTAAAAGGGGGTATTTATATAAATATTTATTTAACTATTTAATTTCAGAAAATGCGTTTTTGCATACATAATCCAAATCAAACCCAACAACTATCGCTCCTAGCTAAATACCCCCATTCCGGACATAATGGGATATGTATCGCAAGCCAATTCGGCTGTTTCGATTAGTTTTATCAAAATTACAATATAAATCAATATATATTGAATTTAAACGTATATTTTAATTTACCGGGGCCACATAATGACTCCAAAAATTAAAAAAATCTAGCTATGTTTTGATGATATGGTGCTAATAAAACTAATTTCGTCGAATTTGGAGACCGTTTGAAAAATGGGCTTTTTATGGTCGATCCAATTCAACTGAAATTGACAAAACACATTTCTTTTGCCACGCTTACATATTAATTCCAAAAATTATGAAATTTGAAACCTAACAATAATTTGACATTCCGGATCCAACAAAAGTGGTTTCGTCGAAAACGGAGGTCGTTTGCAAAATGGCTATTTTTAAGGGTTATATATTATATAAAAATATATAAAAATTCCATAGCGACTATTTTAAATTTTAAACTAGACATAACTTTCAATTTATATAATGAAATCTCGGTTTCTTACATTCGTTAGAAATATATAATTAATCAGATTCAAATATTTCTTGTTTTACTGAAATCCGATTTATTTTGAATTATTTACATTCAATTGAAATTAGAAATCGAATTTTTAAGCTACCGCACCATTTCGAGTTTGTTTTATAATTAAAATAAGTTTATACGTTCTAACTTCGATTAAAATAAACTTTTAGTCGTTATTATTTAAAATAAATCATTTTTTATATTCAAAATCCATTTAAATTGCTAAAATAAAAAATTTAATTTGGTTCTGAAAATCCGGGTTGTTACAATTAATATGGACATAACTCACAATCTACAAGACGAAATCTCGATTTTAAACTGTCATTAGAAAACTATAGTTTAATAGGTTCGAACCTTTCTTGTTTTAAAGAATTCCGACTTATATTTGACCATGTTTCTTAGTTGTAGTTCAACACGTAAAACTATGAACTATCGCAACGTTATGAACTCGTTTTAAATTATATTATAATTAATACATTCAAACTTCGTTTATAAATAAATTTGTTATTATAAATCGAATCTAAACTCTACTAAATCTTTGAAATTATTCAATTCACACAATATTGCAAATTCAACTTATTTCCGACTATTTCAGAATTAAATACATTATTCCACTATTTATATTAATTGAATCATAAAAATTATTTAATTCAGGTCATTTAGATTGTCAAATCAATATTCAAATAATTATATTAATTAATTATTAAATCACTAAAAATCCGGGACGTTACATTCCTTCCCTCTTAAAAGAAATCCTTCCTTGAAATTGGTAAGTAGGAAAGATGCTATAACTCTTCCAACTTCTCTCAAACCACTTAGCTGAAATCTTATATTTCATATCTTCTCAACTCGGTTCTTTACATAACTTGCAATTCTCATGTCCATACTCAAAGTTCAATGATTCGTCTCAATTGACCTACCTACCATTTTTGGACAATCCATTATCACATCCTTATCTAGTATCCATATGTTATCCTGCATATTTCCACATCTATTCAAATTGGACCTAAATAAATCTATCAACTTCATTTTTTATTCTAAAATTTATTAATCACATCTGGTTTTCTAATCTCTTATACAATTGACAAGATGATTTCTAATTATCTAAATTTTCATAGAAATTTTCTAACTCTTTAAATTTTCAGAAAATTTCGCCAACGTCTCCTTTGTACGGCTGAATCGATACAACTACAACTCGCCTCTCGACGCCCTTCCCATTAAAAAATGAAATCAAAAAGCCAAGAGGCTTGCTAAATAGGCTCATACAATTCTCATACTCAATTAAATATGTACCATTTGTCGAGCATACCATTTATTTCCTTCATTCTCTTCATTCCATACCTATCTAACATATATTCATCCCTACCAATCGATTTCAAATCAATCCAACTATTAGATTTTAATTCAATAATTAACTTCTTGATTAGTTCACATCCATTCCACAAATCAAACTTGATTTATATTCCAAAAATCAGTCCACTTATTTTGCTTGAGTTCAAATTTTATTCCAATTAAATAGCAACATCCAATATATACTCAACTTGCTTATGCATAAGTTGAATTAATTTTAATAACTGGATCAAAAACATTTCTCTTTTCCACCGTATTCAATTTCACTCGGGATTATCTCTAACCTAATCCAATTTCGTTTAACTTAGCTTAAGTTAAATTTCAACACATTTGATTCACTTTTACCATTTCAATCTATTTAACTTCGTAAGTTAAATTTCATAATTCAAATTCCCGTGTTTTATTTCAAATCGGTTTGAAATCATACATATTTATACATATACATAACCATAGCATTTCAAAAAATTTGAATTCTCGAAACAACTTGTTTCTCAAACGAATTTTCATTAGCAATCCTCTTATGGTAGCAATTCATCACTTTGAATCTCAAAAATGAACATCAATGATGTCTGAATCATTATCGAAATTATTTTCCAGCTATTGAAGTGATTTCAGCACATTATCACCTTCAAAATCCATTTAAAACGGTTTCTCTTCAAATCCTTTTTAAAATACTTTTATAATATCTCAAAATACTTTAGAAAAATATTTTCCAACATTCCGGGATTTTAAATTGCTTATTCTAGTTCGAACTCAATCTTAGTCCATCTCATTTATATATTTTATCCATGTACAAATCATATTGGGTTACATATAACCATCTCAAATTCATTTGATTGTATTAATAATCAATACATTCATATACTATAATAATTTCAGAAATTTTTCTTTTATATCAAAATATTATTTTGGGTAAAATTATTTCATTTACCCACTTAAACAATATTATGTCGATTTGCCTCATTCAAGTGTTTAGAAATCCCTACCGACCATGTCAGCCAAGCGCATCGATTTGGAATTCATATACCACTCAAGAAATCAATCAAACGCAATATAAAACAATTTTTATAACACTAACAAGTACACTCTCTCTCTCATATATATATATATATATATATATATATATATATATATATATATATATATATATATATATAGTTAAACTCAATCTAGGGTATTACTAACCCTGTCTCAATTGAGTCACGCCGCAAAGCCAAGGTAATCACTCAACCTTAAGCTATAATACCACTGTAATGGCCTGACCAATTCCTGATGCTGATTATCAACACAAATACCATGTCAACTAACCAAGCACCAGAAATTATCAGACCATTAATAGAAAGAAGTTAGAGGGTGAGGAATAGAAAGAATGAAAATGTAACAACCCGTAAAATGCGAGCCAGTTTGAAATTTTTATTTTTGCAATTTTAGCGAATTTCGATTATTTAAAATGAATTATTTTAAATAATATCGACGAGAAATTTATTTTGAATATAATTCGACGTATATATTTTACGCGTCGTCGTTAGAATATAAATATTTATATATAATTATAAATAGAATTGAAAATGGCGCGGTAGTTCGATAATTCGATTTCAAACTTCAATTGAATGTACCGGGTGCAAAACAATCCGGATTTTAGTGAAACCAAAAACATTGGGATCTAATTGATAATATCTTTCCAACGAATCCGAATAATCAAATTTTGATAGCAGGAATCAAAAGATATGTCCAGTTGAAAATTCTGGATAGTCGCTATGGAATTCAGGCCCTTAAAAATGGACATTTTGCAAATGACCTCGGATTTCGACGAAACCAGTTTTGTTGGGTCTGCAGTGTCAAGTTATTGCTAGGTTTTAAATTTCATAAATTTTCGAATCAATATGTGAGCGTGGCAAAGGAAAACGCGTTTGACCAGTTTTAGTTGATTTTAATCGACTGGAAATTGGCCATTTTTCAAACGGTCTCAGAATTCGACGAAACTAGTTTTGTTAGGACCGTATCGTCAATACGAAGCTAGAAAATATTTTTCTGGAATTTTTAGAGTTAGTATGTGACCCCGGTAATTTGAAATGTACGTTTAAAATTCAATATAAGGATTTAAATGTAAATTCAACGGACACTGATTGTAACGATCAAATCAGCTTGCGATACATACCCCATTGGGTTCAAAATGGGGGTAAAGCGCTATGGACGACAGGCGGTGGGCCTCGTTTCGAAGTCGAAAATGAAAGTTGCTTTTTGTGGAAAATTAAATAATAAAATAAATAAATAAAAAACCCCTCTTCCCTTAACCAGGCCCCCCCCCCGTTTATTCTTCATTCAAAATCGATTTGGAAGGAAAAAAAAAAAAACCCTAATCAAACCCGACGCCGCCGCCCTCCACCTTGACGCCGCCGTCCCCTCTTCTTCCCCCCCCACCTCCTCCTTCTTCCCCGATCCCCTCCTCTATCGTTCGAGCACCGCGCCCCCCCCCCCCCCAGACAGAATCGACACCGCTCCCCACTCGACGCAACCGCCAGACCCCCCCCCCCCCAGGCCCACCTGCGCACCTCCGACGTCGAGCACCTCGTATGGCGAACCCTCCCCTTGCTCGAAGACCGCCTGCGACACCCCCCCCCCTCTGTAAGTAAAATTGACTTTTTATTTATTTATTTTTATTTATTTATTATCTTTAAAACTGAATTTTTAATAAAGTTAAAAACTGAATTTTTAATAAAGTTAAAACTGAGATTTTTTAAAAAGAAGAAAAACTGAGATTTTTTAAAAAGAATAAAAGCAGATTTTTTAAAAAGAATAAAAGCTGATTTTTTTTAAAAGAATAAAAGCTGATTTTTTTAAAAGAATAAAAGCTGATTTTTTTAAAAAGAATAAAAGCTGATTTTTTTAAAAGAATAAAAGCTGATTTTTTTTAAAAAGAATAAAAGCTGATTTTTTTTAAAAAGAATAAAAGCAGATTTTTTTAGAAGAATAAAAGCAGATTTTTTTTTTAGAAGAATAAAAACAGATTTTTAAAAGATATAAAAACTGATTTTTTAAAGGTATTGAAAACTGATTTTTAAAAGATATAAAAACTGATTTTTAAAAGGTATTGAAAACTGATTTCTTTAAAAAGGTAAAAATCACATTTTTATATATTGAAAGTCAAAAGAAAAATCATATTTTTATATATTGAAAGTCAAAAGAAAAATCATATTTTTATATGTTGAAAGTCAAAAGAAAAATTATATTTTTATATATTGAAAGCGAAGTCAAAATTCGATTTTTATATATTGAATAGCGACGTCAAAATTCGATTTTTATATATTGAATAACATAGTAAAAATTCGATTTTTACATTTGTAGTGAAAGCAGCAACGAAGGTGACGAAGGCGAAACGACGAAGACTTCTGCAAATGTAGAGCCGTGGAGCTAGGATAGCTATATGTGAGAATTTCTCACTCTTCAATTTATTTTCTAGTTATATATATATACTAGGATGCAGACGGTGCTTAGTAGCACCCGACACAATCGTCCACAGACCATGGACTTGTTTGTTTGGTTGCATAGCTTAGTGATATGATTTGATTTTGATTTGGTTGTTGGGTGAATTTGATTGATGTGTGAATGGCGTGGGCCTTCACTAGACCGGGGATAAGGCTAGGCCTCGTCCCGTTTCTAGTATCGTGCCGTTATGCCGCCGAAATTTTCTAAAATAAGTTAGAAAAATAAAAATATCATTTTATTGGATAAATGAACTGAATAGAAATTCATAGGTTGAAATAAAATGTTTTATCGTTAAAAATATAAATTTTAACGTGAAGTGAATAAAATAAAATATTCATTTATAAACCGGACGGTTTGTTTATGTACACCTATTTGAATGACATTGATTGGGACGATAAATTTTACACATCGCCCAACTGCACAACTAAATCTGTGTTTGATTGTTTGAAACCCCACACGGGTGTTAGGATGAAATATGAAGTTCACTCATCCTGATTGGTTAAATGTGTCGATCGATTGATTGACAGGCTGTTATAAGCGTTGAATATCTATATTTGATGCTTATACAGTGTAGTGCACTTTGGTTGATGGTTGATTATTTTTCAATGCTATGATATACATGTGTTGTTTGAAAATCCATATAATTAACTTTATATGGTAAATGATTGGGCCTCATTCCAATTTGAAAAATAAAGAATATTATAAAATAAAGGTTCATGTGTTGACAGTACTCATTCATTGAGATTGGTCATGTGTTGAACGAAATATTTTAGTAATAAAATTTACACTTTTATCGATATAAAATAAAAGTTCATGTGTTGACAGTACTCATTCATTGAGATTGGTCATGTGTTGAACGAAATATTTTGATAATAACAACTATTTTGAAAAAGAAATATTTGAAATAGAATGTTTGAAAATAGAAATTTATGAAGCCGTGTTGATTAGATTGACGCCATTTTGACGTGAACGATATTTATATCGATTTTATTCATCTTAAAAATGAATATTGAAAAGCGATTTCGAAATCGAATATTTTGAATTGAATTGAAAACGATTTCGAAATAAATTGAATTGAAAACGATTTCGAAATGAAATGAATTGAAAACGAATTCGAATTGAATTGAAAACGATTTCGAAATGAATTGAATTGAAAACGATTTCGAAATGAAATGAATTGAAAACGAATTCGAATTGAATTGAAAACGAATTCGAATTGAATTGAAAACGATTTCGAAATGAATTGAATTGAAAACGATTTCGAAATGAAATGAATTGAAAACGAATTCGAATTGAATTGAAAACGATTTCGAAATGAATTGAATTGAATTGAAAACGAATTGAAATGAATTCAAAACGAATTGAAATGAATTCAAATTGAATTGAAATTTGAATTGAATAAAAATGAATTTTGAAACGAATTTATAGAGAAGAATTCAATTTTGATTTGAATTGAAAAGGAAGTTGAAATTGCTTTTGAAACGAATTTTTAAAACTATTTATATAATTCGTTTTAAATGGAAATCGACGGAATATATTATATATATATTATATATATAATATAATGGCCTGAATAGAACGCGCCGCGCCGCGGCAGTTCGTGAATTTCGACCATTTATTTCAAACGGACATTGCGGGAGATCCGACCATCGGATTCTCCTAAAACCGGAACCGTTGGGTTCGTATCGAAAAGAGCTTTCTAATGAATGTTAGAAATTTGAAATCTAACGGTTGGATTTGGAGATACGTCCAAATCAAATTCGAAAAAGGTCGCTGTAAGTGCAGTTCGATGGCCGTTAATGGAAATCGACTGTACGGGCCTTGATAAAATTATTAAAAATAGTAATAATTTGTGTAAAATCATAAGAAATGATTTGTGAAAGTTTGGGATGAAAAACTCCATATTTGAAAAGATAAAAATAGATTTTTATCGAAATGAACTAGTTTTGAACTAGAATTATAATTCTATTTATTTTTAAATAAATAAATTGAATTTGAAATGTCTTTGAAAATAACCAAAATTTCCAATGATTGCATTGGAGTGGATTTGAATCGAAATTGTCTTCGGAATATTTCGATGTTGGAATTCGTGATATTACAGGTGTTGTTATGGAAATTTGAAAGATATATATTTGTATCGTTATTTCCAATACGACATTTGTTAGTCGTAGAATTCGATATTGAATATAAGCCGATATATTTTCTATTCAGAGCCTTGTATTGAATATCGAATGTGATTTGGGTTTGTCGTGAATGGTGTCTTCACTAACACTGTTCTTGAACCCAGTTGAGAAAAGATTAAATCTTTTTATTTAGATTTAATGAAGTGTACCAATTAAATGATATTTAATTGGAATTGAATTGGTATTGATTTTTGGGTTTATCGTGAACAGTGTTTTAAATAACACTTGTTCTTTAACCCGATAATTAATGGAATGTGATTTGGGTTTGTCGTGAATGGTGTCTTCACTAACACTGTTCTTGAACCCAGTTGAGAAAAGATTAAATCTTTTTATTTAGATTTAATGAAGTGTACCAATTAAATGATATTTAATTGGAATTGAATTGGTATTGATTTTTGGGTTTATCGTGAACAGTGTTTTAAATAACACTTGTTCTTTAACCCGATAATTAATGGAATGTGATTTGGGTTTGTCGTGAATGGTGTCTTCACTAACACTGTTCTTGAACCCAGTTGAGAAAAGATTAAATCTTTTTATTTAGATTTAATGAAGTGTACCAATTAAATGATATTTAATTGGAATTGAATTGGTTTTGATTTTTGGGTTTATCGTGAACAGTGTTTTAAATAACACTTGTTCTTTAACCCGATAATTAATGGAATGTGATTTTGGGTTTATCGTGAATCGTGTTTTAAATGACACTGATTCTTTAACCCAGATAATGATTAAAACTAAGTGGAGTTTTAATGAATCTTTAATTAGATTGAAAAGATCGAGAATGGAGTATCACCAGTTTTGCTCCAGGCGATAGATAAATCTTTAATTAGATTTGAACGTGAAATTTAGAAACTAACTGTCGGTTAGCCAAGCAGAATGGTTTTCTGGATATTGATCTGATGTTGGTTTCGGCCTTCGGGGTTAATATTTGGGGAATTATTCTCTTGATTAATTTACGGTTAGTGACTAATGAATTGGAATGAGGCGTATGTTGTGTTTGTGTAACACTTATTTAAAATATACGCGAGTTATTCGGAAAGACCGGGTTCGTCCCATTCTGAATAACTGATACGACGATAAGTCGAAGATGAAGACGATGGTCGAAGACCGGAGGTCTTCACGTCGTTTGGGTGATAACTGATGATCTTGATTGGGCTGTACACCCAAGAAGATGGAAACAGTTGGTGATCGTCCAGACGTACTTGGAGATCGATGGATATGCGGGGTACTAGGTGCCTCCGGTTTCGTTCAGTCCCAGAACGGACTTGTAAATGGACTGTGTGTCTGACATCGGATTTCATTCTGTGTGACTGATATCGGTTGCATAGGATGGTTTGCCTGTGTGGCATGCTAAGATGCAAATGATCGAGGCTTCTGTTGAAAAGCAAAGTCTTGTGGTGATGATCAAAGCACGGCCTTTGTGGCGTAGCTTTGTGTAACGTTTACCTCGCGTGTTTCACACCCGGTATGAACCAAAAACGGGAGACGGACCTCAGGGAGGGCATGCGTTTCTTTCTAGTTAGAAGTGGCGTCAGTGGTTTTACACGCCCTGACGAGTTTGACTTATGTGGTTGTTGCTGTTGCGAGGCGCCTCGGTTATATCGGTTTCGGCCGATGCATTCTGGTCGGCTGACGGACCAGACTTACACCCCATAGGGTGGGGAAACGTAGTGTTCAGGCATTTTAATCCACATCGGTGGACCGGCCCTGTCGCTCCAAGGGTCGATGCGCTCTGACCCTGTGGCTCGGGCTAGAGAGTCACGAAGACGGTTGAGGACTATCTTTTGCCTCGGTTCATAGACGGAAATCCAATTTCCAAATACGTGACATTTGCGGTTTTAATTGTAATCCTATATATGGCGACATAGTGGGATGGGGCGCTTATGCCGCCTATGATTGATACTTATGATTTGAAGTTGTTTTATACACTTATAATAGTATCAAATGATTTGTTTTAAAACGTATCAAGCATTCTTTGGCTGTTATAAGGGAAAACCCTATCCTCGACTGCGTTGCATTGTGTGATGGGACCTGGGTCTTATAACAGCTTCATTTTTCTTTATTTAGCATTGCGCTGTTTGTTTTATGCACTGGTATTCTTGGGAGGAAACCCGTTCCGTGTTATACGGCGTGGTCCCTTGATTTACCTAATGATTTAAAATAAAGATTAATAACTGTTTTAGTTCTCACACCAGTCACATGACTGACCTGGAGTTTATTGTTTTAACCTAAACTCTGGGTGCCCTTATTTTGACACGGGCAGCTAGTAGTTTTGGGTTTTGCAGATTTATATTCACAGGATCCTGGTTCACAGCTGGAACGATATCCGGAAAGCTTTGTATCCGTATATCTCATTCTAGTTTGTGTATTGTATTATTTTCCGCTGCTATGTATTTAAATGTAATTTAAATCTCTGATATTTCTGTGTAATATTCGTTTATACTCTGTATATTCTTGTAATCTGGTGCATTGTTGTAATATACAGTGTAATGTTCTTCTGTATGCGTTCTGTTGTGGTTTGTTCTCGAACTATCCGACGCTTTCCTTTACGGGGAAGTTGCGGGTCTTTACACGTGGTATCAGAGCTTTGGTTTACAAAGCTCAGAGAACAAGACACGTTAGAACCATACGAAAGAATTCATCAGATATTGGATTAGTAATATCCAATTAGAATGACTCGTTAGAGATAGGATCAGTAGTGTCCTAGAACGGGTGTGAAGAGTATATTTTTCAAATGAAAACAATTTTGTTTTGAAAATCTAAATCAACTATTCGTATTTGATTATTTATTTTATATTGATTAGGACAATTCAGTATATAAAGAATTTGCATATACGCTTTGCAAACGTATATTCAAAATTTTAATATACTGGATAGATATAGAATTACCCTCTAATCGCCCGGAGATGATTTTGATGATGGAGCTCCATCATTAGAATTTATATTCGAGTGACGAACGTGTAATATCTATATATCTCCTATTGACTGGTGTGAGAACCAAAATTAGATAGGGCCTATTGTTGTGATTTGGTATCAAAAACATGATTTTTGTATATGTATCAAAATTATGGATTTGAAACTCTAATTCACTAATGGATTGATGTTTGGGTTGTTTGTTTATTTGTTTGCTAATTTTTAGCCAATTAGCCTAATTGAATCAAATATTGAACTATATTGAAAATTGGTCGCATTTGCTTGCATATACATATATATCTTTGAACAGGTCATAGCAAGGAGGCTAGAGCAGAGAATAAAATTTGTTTGCCCGACAAATAGGTACATGTTTACTACATAATTTCCTGTTTTGTTTGGGTGATGATGATTTTGTGAGCCTATTGGCTAGCCGCTTGGCTAGCCGCTTGGCTTTTTCTTTTTCTTTTTGAGATCTGAAGGACCGGGGAAGCTATTTGAAATTCCCCGATGCTCCCGGTGCAGGGGAGGTTATGGCGAAATTTTTCGAAAATTTAGGGTGTTAGCCAAATTTTTGAAAATTTGAAAATTCTCAGAAACTAAAGAGTTGGAGAATGGAAGCCTGATCGGTCGTAGAGTTGAATAATCAAACCACTTTCGACTTTGTTCCTTTTCGGGGACGAAAAGTTTTAAGTGGGGGAGATTGTAACAACCCGTAAAATGCGAGCCAGTTTGAAATTTTTATTTTTGCAATTTTAGCGAATTTCGATTATTTAAAATGAATTATTTTAAATAATATCGACGAGAAATTTATTTTGAATATAATTCGACGTATATATTTTACGCGTCGTCGTTAGAATATAAATATTTATATATAATTATAAATAGAATTGAAAATGGCGCGGTAGTTCGATAATTCGATTTCAAACTTCAATTGAATGTACCGGGTGCAAAACAATCCGGATTTTAGTGAAACCAAAAACATTGGGATCTAATTGATAATATCTTTCCAACGAATCCGAATAATCAAATTTTGATAGCAGGAATCAAAAGATATGTCCGGTTGAAAATTCTGAATAGTCGCTATGGAATTCAGGCCCTTAAAAATGGACATTTTGCAAATGACCTCGGATTTCGACGAAACCAGTTTTGTTGGGTCCGCAGTGTCAAGTTATTGCTAGGTTTTAAATTTCATAAATTTTCGAATCAATATGTGAGCGTGGCAAAGGAAAACGCGTTTGACCAGTTTCAGTTGATTTTAATCGACTGGAAATTGGCCATTTTTCAAACGGTCTCAGAATTCGACGAAACTAGTTTTGTTAGGACCGTATCATCAATACGAAGCTAGAAAATATTTTTCTGGAATTTTTAGAGTTAGTATGTGACCCCGGTAATTTGAAATGTACGTTTAAAATTCAATATAAGGATTTAAATGTAAATTCAACGGAAACTGATTGTAACGATCAAATCAGCTTGCGATACATACCCCATTGGGTTCAAAATGGGGGTAAAGCGCTATGGACGACAGGCGGTGGGCCTCGTTTCGAAGTCGAAAATGAAAGTTGCTTTTTGTGGAAAATTAAATAATAAAATAAATAATAAAAAAAAACCCCTCTTCCCTTAACCAGGCCCCCCCGTTTATTCTTCATTCAAAATCGATTTGGAAGGAAAAAAAAAAAAAAAAACCCTAATCAAACCCGACGCCGCCGCCCTCCACCTTGACGCCGCCGTCCCCTCTTCTTCCCCCCCCCACCTCCTCCTTCTTCCCCGATCCCCTCCTCTATCGTTCGAGCACCGCGCCCCCCCCCCAGACAGAATCGACACCGCTCCCCCCTCGACGCAACCGCCAGACCCCCCCCCCCCCCCCAGGCCCACCTGCGCACCTCCGACGTCGAGCACCTCGTATGGCGAACCCTCCCCTTGCTCGAAGACCGCCTGCGACACCCCCCCCCCTCTGTAAGTAAAACTGACTTTTTTTTTATTTATTTTTATTTACTTATTATCTTTAAAACTGAATTTTTAATAAAGTTAAAAACTGAATTTTTAATAAAGTTAAAACTGAGATTTTTTAAAAAGAAGAAAAACTGAGATTTTTTAAAAAGAATAAAAGCAGATTTTTTAAAAAGAATAAAAGCTGATTTTTTTTAAAAGAATAAAAGCTGATTTTTTTAAAAGAATAAAAGCTGATTTTTTTAAAAAGAATAAAAGCTGGTTTTTTTAAAAGAATAAAAGCTGATTTTTTTTAAAAAGAATAAAAGCTGATTTTTTTAAAAAGAATAAAAGCAGATTTTTTTAGAAGAATAAAAGCAGATTTTTTTTTTAGAAGAATAAAAACAGATTTTTAAAAGATATAAAAACTGATTTTTTAAAGGTATTGAAAACTGATTTTTAAAAGATATAAAAACTGATTTTTAAAAGGTATTGAAAACTGATTTCTTTAAAAAGGTAAAAATCACATTTTTATATATTGAAAGTCAAAAGAAAAATCATATTTTTATATATTGAAAGTCAAAAGAAAAATCATATTTTTATATATTGAAAGTCAAAAGAAAAATTATATTTTTATATATTGAAAGCGAAGTCAAAATTCGATTTTTATATATTGAATAGCGACGTCAAAATTCGATTTTTATATATTGAATAACATAGTAAAAATTCGATTTTTACATTTGTAGTGAAAGCAGCAACGAAGGTGACGAAGGCGAAACGACGAAGACTTCTGCAAATGTAGAGCCGTGGAGCTAGGATAGCTATATGTGAGAATTTCTCACTCTTCAATTTATTTTCTAGTTATATATATATACTAGGATGCAGACGGTGCTTAGTAGCACCCGACACAATCGTCCACAGACCATGGACTTGTTTGTTTGGTTGCATAGCTTAGTGATATGATTTGATTTTGATTTGGTTGTTGGGTGAATTTGATTGATGTGTGAATGGCGTGGGCCTTCACTAGACCGGGGATAAGGCTAGGCCTCGTCCCGTTTCTAGTATCGTGTCGTTATGCCGCCGAAATTTTCTAAAGTAAGTTAGAAAAATAAAAATATCATTTTATTGGATAAATGAACTGAATAGAAATTCATAGGTTGAAATAAAATGTTTTATCGTTAAAAATATAAATTTTAACATGAAGTGAATAAAATAAAATATTCATTTATAAACCGGACGGTTTGTTTATGTACACCTATTTGAATGACATTGATTGGGACGATAAATTTTACACATCGCCCAACTGCACAACTAAATCTGTGTTTGATTGTTTGAAACCCCACACGGGTGTTAGGATGAAATATGAAGTTCACTCATCCTGATTGGTTAAATGTGTCGATCGATTGATTGACAGGCTGTTATAAGCGTTGAATATCTATATTTGATGCTTATACAGTGTAGTGCACTTTGGTTGATGGTTGATTATTTTTCAATGCTATGATATACATGTGTTGTTTGAAAATCCATATAATTAACTTTATATGGTAATTGATTGGGCCTCATTCCAATTTGAAAAATAAAGAATATTATAAAATAAAGGTTCATGTGTTGACAGTACTCATTCATTGAGATTGGTCATGTGTTGAACGAAATATTTTAGTAATAAAATTTACACTTTTATCGATATAAAATAAAAGTTCATGTGTTGACAGTACTCATTCATTGAGATTGGTCATGTGTTGAACGAAATATTTTGATAATAACAACTATTTTGAAAAAGAAATATTTGAAATAGAATGTTTGAAAATAGAAATTTATGAAGCCGTGTTGATTAGATTGACGCCATTTTGACGTGAACGATATTTATATCGATTTTATTCATCTTAAAAATGAATATTGAAAAGTGATTTCGAAATCGAATATTTTGAATTGAATTGAAAACGATTTCGAAATAAATTGAATTGAAAACAATTTCGAAATGAAATGAATTGAAAACGAATTCGAATTGAATTGAAAACGATTTCGAAATGAATTGAATTGAAAACGATTTCGAAATGAAATGAATTGAAAACGAATTCGTATTGAATTGAAAACGAATTCGAATTGAATTGAAAACGATTTCGAAATGAATTGAATTGAAAACGATTTCGAAATGAAATGAATTGAAAACGAATTCGAATTGAATTGAAAACGATTTCGAAATGAATTGAATTGAATTGAAAACGAATTGAAATGAATTCAAAACGAATTGAAATGAATTCAAATTGAATTGAAATTTGAATTGAATAGAAATGAATTTTGAAACGAATTTATAGAGAAGAATTCAATTTTGATTTGAATTGAAAAGGAAGTTGAAATTGCTTTTGAAACGAATTTTTAAAACTATTTATATAATTCGTTTTAAATGGAAATCGACGGAATATATTATATATATATTATGTATATAATATAATGGCCTGAATAGAACGCGCCGCGCCGCGGCAGTTCGTGAATTTCGACCATTTATTTCAAACGGACATTGCGGGAGATCCGACCATCGGATTCTCCTAAAACCGGAACCGTTGGGTTCGTATCGAAAAGAGCTTTCTAATGAATGTTAGAAATTTGAAATCTAACGGTTGGATTTGGAGATACATCCAAATCAAATTCGAAAAAGGTCGTTGTAAGTGCAGTTCGATGGCCGTTAATGGAAATCGACTGTACGGGCCTTGATAAAATTATTAAAAATAGTAATAATTTGTGTAAAATCATAAGAAATGATTTGTGAAAGTTTGGGATGAAAAACTCCATATTTGAAAAGATAAAAATAGATTTTTATCGAAATGAACTAGTTTTGAACTAGAATTATAATTCTATTTATTTTTAAATAAATAAATTGAATTTGAAATGGTTTTGAAAATAACCAAAATTTCCAATGATTGCATTGGAGTGGATTTGAATCGAAATTGTTTTCGGAATATTTCGATGTTGGAATTCGTGATATTACAGGTGTTGTTATGGAAATTTGAAAGATATATATTTGTATCGTTATTTCCAATACGACATTTGTTAGTCGTAGAATTCGATATTGAATATAAGCCGATATATTTTCTATTCAGAGCCTTGTATTGAATATCGAATGTGATTTGGGTTTGTCGTGAATGGTGTCTTCACTAACACTGTTCTTGAACCCAGTTGAGAAAAGATTAAATCTTTTTATTTAGATTTAATGAAGTGTACCAATTAAATGATATTTAATTGGAATTGAATTGGTATTGATTTTTGGGTTTATCGTGAACAGTGTTTTAAATAACACTTGTTCTTTAACCCGATAATTAATGGAATGTGATTTGGGTTTGTCGTGAATGGTGTCTTCACTAACACTGTTCTTGAACCCAGTTGAGAAAAGATTAAATCTTTTTATTTAGATTTAATGAAGTGTACCAATTAAATGATATTTAATTGGAATTGAATTGGTATTGATTTTTGGGTTTATCGTGAACAGTGTTTTAAATAACACTTGTTCTTTAACCCGATAATTAATGGAATGTGATTTGGATTTGTCGTGAATGGTGTCTTCACTAACACTGTTCTTGAACCCAGTTGAGAAAAGATTAAATCTTTTTATTTAGATTTAATGAAGTGTACCAAATAAATGATATTTAATTGGAATTGAATTGGTATTGATTTTTGGGTTTATCGTGAACAGTGTTTTAAATAACACTTGTTCTTTAACCCGATAATTAATGGAATGTGATTTTGGGTTTATCGTGAATCGTGTTTTAAATGACACTGATTCTTTAACCCAGATAATGATTAAAACTAAGTGGAGTTTTAATGAATCTTTAATTAGATTGAAAAGATCGAGAATGGAGTATCACCAGTTTTGCTCCAGGCGATAGATAAATCTTTAATTAGATTTGAACGTGAAATTTAGAAACTAACTGTCGGTTAGCCAAGCAGAATGGTTTTCTGGATATTGATCTGATGTTGGTTTCGGCCTTCGGGGTTAATATTTGGGGAATTATTCTCTTGATTAATTTACGGTTAGTGACTAATGAATTGGAATGAGGCGTATGTTGTGTTTGTGTAACACTTATTTAAAATATACGCGAGTTATTCGGAAAGACCGGGTTCGTCCCATTCTGAATAACTGATACGACGATAAGTCGAAGATGAAGACGATGGTCGAAGACCGGAGGTCTTCACGTCGTTTGGGTGATAACTGATGATCTTGATTGGGCTGTACACCCAAGAAGATGGAAACAGTTGGTGATCGTCCAGACGTACTTGGAGATCGATGGATATGCGGGGTACTAGGTGCCTCCGGTTTCGTTCAGCCCTAGAACGGACTTGTAAATGGACTGTGTGTCTGACATCGGATTTCATTCTGTGTGACTGATATCGGTTGCATAGGATGGTTTGCCTGTGTGGCATGCTAAGATGCAAATGATCGAGGCTTCTGTTGAAAAGCAAAGTCTTGTGGTGATGATCAAAGCACGGCCTTTGTGGCGTAGCTTTGTGTAACGTTTACCTCGCGTGTTTCACACCCGGTATGAACCAAAAACGGGAGACGGACCTCAGGGAGGGCATGCATTTCTTTCTAGTTAGAAGTGGCGTCAGTGGTTTTACACGCCCTAACGAGTTTGACTTATGTGGTTGTTGCTGTTGCGAGGCGCCTCGGTTATATCGGTTTCGGCCGATGCATTCTGGTCGGCTGACGGACCAGACTTACACCCCATAGGGTGGGGAAACGTAGTGTTCAGGCATTTTAATCCACATCGGTGGACCGGCCCTGTCGCTCCAAGGGTCGATGCGCTCTGACCCTGTGGCTCGGGCTAGAGAGTCACGAAGACAGTTGAGGACTATCTTTTGCCTCGGTTCATAGACGGAAATCCAATTTCCAAATACGTGACATTTGCGGTTTTAATTGTAATCCTATATATGGCGACATAGTGGGATGGGGCGCTTATGCCGCCTATGATTGATACTTATGATTTGAAGTTGTTTTATACACTTATAATAGTATCAAATGATTTGTTTTAAAACGTATCAAGCATTCTTTGGCTGTTATAAGGGAAAACCCTATCCTCGACTGCGTTGCATTGTGTGATGGGACCTGGGTCTTATAACAGCTTCATTTTTCTTTATTTAGCATTGCGCTGTTTGTTTTATGCACTGGTATTCTTGGGAGGAAACCCGTTCCGTGTTATACGGCGTGGTCCCTTGATTTACCTAATGATTTAAAATAAAGATTAATAACTGTTTTAGTTCTCACACCAGTCACATGACTGACCTGGAGTTTATTGTTTTAACCTAAACTCTGGGTGCCCTTGTTTTGACACGGGCAGCTAGTAGTTTTGGGTTTTGCAGATTTATATTCACAGGATCCTGGTTCACAGCTGGAACGATATCCGGAAAGCTTTGTATCCGTATATCTCATTCTAGTTTGTGTATTGTATTATTTTCCGCTGCTATGTATTTAAATGTAATTTAAATCTCTGATATTTCTGTGTAATATTCGTTTATACTCTGTATATTCTTGTAATCTGGTGCATTGTTGTAATATACAGTGTAATGTTCTTCTGTATGCGTTCTGTTGTGGTTTGTTCTCGAACTATCCGACGCTTTCCTTTACGGGGAAGTTGCGGGTCTTTACAGAAAAGTTAGAAATTAAGAAGATCGCAATATCACAAAATCAGTGTAGACACAAATCTCACAGTAGAACAAATAAGGTATATTATATAACATAATTATTGAATTACAAATCAGTAATTGTATATACATACCATCACGAATGTACAACTCATACACATAGCGAAAATAAATAATAGATATCTAATGTTGAAGCCTCCTACTCTAAGCTCCTTCAAGTGTATCTGTAAAATCCTAACTACTTGACTGCCCGTACAAATTTAGCCGACAAGAGTTTATGGTAAAACAAAAATAAAATATACTCTGGATCAGTCATAGGACTGGTGTGAGTAAGCTCCAACTACTTGGTTTAACTTTTAAAAATCCTTTTAAAAGAAAGGATAATCATAAGACCGATCCACACATAAACACGAATGGTTTTTACCTTATGGTAACCTAAAATATTCTTTGTATTAATACTATTATGACATTAAAATACTGTCTAATCAAATCAATAGCAATCTAGCGGAACGCTTACATCTCACGCTCCAAATACATAGTAAACAATCAAAAACCACAGGGCGCTTATTGAGGACATGATTTACAACTATGACAAGGTATGGAACCACCTTCTTATAGTGTATCTCTAAAGAGGAATACACTGGGTTCAACAAAAACATCTTGCAACTCAAGCATCACATGGTCGACCACTCATTTCGTTTAAGTGTACCGAGTGTCTTATCACCAATGGTTGGGATCAACAACCGTTATTGAAGCATACAACAGCGTTAGAATAACGAAGAAAATGGATTTTTCTCTAGATTAGGTGATAAAACAACCTAGTGGGAGCAACCAACAAAGCCATGCTGCATGGCCGATTTTGTCATTTCCCGGTTGTGAGGCTTGAGGCCATACTTACCTTTTAAACTGCACATAATCATTCATTTTGAATGCCACATCATCAAACCCACCAAATCATTTATTGATTTCCCCAAAAGTATAATGGGCATAAAGCTAAGAGAAATGAATTCCTCTACCAACAAACTTGAATACGTTTGAAGAGAACAATGTACATGATATGTTAGGCATACTCTGTCAGACATTCGTCCATACAAGTTGTCTTGCGACTGGACAAACCGAAGGCACCATACCATCAATCCATCTTAGGAAATTTCCACCTAGGAATAATAGAACAATCCTTGCACTTTACTTTGTCTTCAATTATCTTCAACATAATTGGCTCGCAATGCTTATGCCCATACGGAGTGGTTTTTAGATAACAAATTTGATCCCGGTCTCTCTGTATTGACAACGGAAATATAAAATGGGCCAAAACTTTGATAGCTGGTTTTTTAACTATAAAAGGAAATGTCCATACGACCAATGATTCTATTTCCAAATGGAAATTCTACTGATCAAGCATCAAGCAACACTGAGCACTTTAAATTAATCTCTTATTAGTTTATCATTTTCCAATTTCTCGTTTTCCATATCTTTTCCATAGACACTTCTTAAACCCGTTTGGCCTCACATTCTTAGAAAAATTTCCATATATCATAACTATTTATTTTCTATATTTCAAAAAATATTTCTTATCACATTTGGAAACATTTCCATATATTCACAAAATCCTATTTTCAATATTTAGAAAATATACGTTATTAACATCAGAAAACTTTTCCATATTTTCACATTTTCTCGACCCATTCATTTCTATAGTTAGAAACATTCATTTGTTAATTTCTCATCAACTGATCATTTCATTTTCTATGCCTAGATAACATTTTCGATATATATTTGGAAAATGTTTCCAAAACACGTTTACGTGGATTTAAATGAATATTGTATAAAACATCATTACGACAACTTAACCCATTAATCATTCATTAACTAACTGTATCTCTAACCAATCTTCGTCATCGAACGTTAATCATTCGTTAGTCAATAATGAAGTCAATCAAGTTGAGTATAATTACCTCACAGACCTTAACTGAGTAACATTTTTAACTTCTAAATAGACAAAGTTCATAGCTTCGAATATCAACAAAAATTGCTCACGCAACCCTCAGATTCAATTTAAGAATCCACTTCTTTAACGAAAATCATTGATTACAACACTAGTGCTATAATCCACGCTCCGAGTTATTAAATCTTAAAATATGACTATTATTCATTAAATTGAATAAATAAATAAATAAATCTTGATTTAAAACAGAAAGTAAATAGTACTTTCTAGAATTCGATAAAATCGAATTTCAGTGTATAACTATCTTTCGAATAATCTCTATTCGATGACTCTCTTTCGAATAATCTCTTTCGATAACACTCTTTCAAATAATCTCTATTCGAAGAGTGTTCCGAATTTCAGAGTAAATCACCGTTTTAGGTTGACTCAACTTCCATTTCATTCTAAATTCACCTTTGAATTTATCACTCCTGAATCCTTACCAATTTTCCTTATAAATATCCCCATCTGTAAAACGTTTACTTTTAAACCAATATTCACTTTAAATGTCAATATTATTCCTTTATAGAAATTTGGACTATTTTTATCAAATAAATCTTGATTTAGATTATAAATACCATTACAGTTTAAATTTCCATCTATCAAGTCATTTTATAACTTCTTATTCACATTCCACCTTACTACCAAATCTTGTCTACACGTCAACTTTCTAGTCGATTTTATCTAACAAAATTATAATTTTATATTGCCTTTACATTCGATTATAAAATATTGGTTTTAAACTAAATATTAATTATCTTTTATCGTTTCGAATTATATGATATATAATTTCTAAAAATAAATTATTTTTAAAAAATATGACATGGTCGAATTCTAATTATAAATCCTTATAGATTTATTTCAATTCCAGTTACATTCGAACATCAGAATTTATTTCATCGTTTTCGTTTTAAAACGAATTTCACTTTAAAGTCATTCTTGAATTTACATTCCTAAATTATCCAATGATAATTATTTCACTTAATTTATAAACATCGTTTATGAATTGAACCACTTGTTTTTATAATTAAAACAAGATATTATTTCTAACCCATTCAAAATTCAATTTCTATTTGGGAAAAATAGATTTTGCCTTTTAAAACCCAAATTCATATTTTTTCATTCATATATATTTTTACTATATTTAAATAACAATTATTCTAACGCCAGTGCTATTTAAGGAATCAAACACAACAATCTATCACTAACATCTAACACATCATATATCACAATATATTTAAACAAATAGTAACGATTTTGAGAAATCCAGTTAGATCCATCCAACCTGTTTTCCTACATCCACAGATGTTAGACAACGTAAATAATACCAATCCCACTTCAAGATGGGATATCTCGGTAAGAAGGTATTCTACATAGGGTCTCATTCGCTAATAGTACTGTGAGAAATATCCGACTACCAACCTTAAATACAACTATATGTATAATAGCAACAATTGATAATAATATATCAATTCATCCGAACATTCTAGATACAACATTCAGTCATCACAAATAAACTTAAAATACATATATAAAATTTATAAATTGGACAGAATTAGTGAGTTTAGTCACTTTGATTTTAATCCTTGAATAATAATTAATTTCCGATACTTCTGATCAAACGTTTTATTTCTCCATAAATTCTCATGAGCTCTAGATCGCTCTAAACCTGTTCCATTGTCTAGCGTGTGTCCATACGATCCTAATGGATCCTTTTTTGTCAATTTTTGATCACGTACACAAGAGTTATACATTTTATAAGTTTGTAAGATTTAAACATTATTAATATCTAATTAATAATAATAAACCTTAAACAATTTCTTAACCACGTCATTATATTATAATCCATCGCTCATTACCTTCTTCCACGCAATAGCTCGAACCCAAACATGTGTACATGCCATTGCCGATCTTTTACATCAACGTATCTCCCTCCACGAACCACTGTTCTTCTCGACACCATTTTCATTCTTCATCTCTTCGATTTCTTTTCACAACCATACTAAAAATCTTTAACTCACACTCAAACCTAAAAACACGTCGAAATAGATGTACCAGAAAAACCATCAAACTCTAACATCGCCGTTCACCCCAAAAATTTGTACGCAACCTCCATTCTCCATACTCATTCCAAAAACTCAAATAGAGCTACAAATTCTTTAATTGCACCAAAAATCGAACCTGCTTCATGACCACACACGCTGTACATTTTGCAGTGGCTAAAATATTAACTGAACCCTCCAATTTGCATACTAGGTTATAGCGAATCCTTCCAGCAACTCATATATATAAGTTTTGGAATTTAAAGATTTTGATTTGAACTATTGGAATTTTTCAAAGCTCACGATATATCTACAATGGTGACGGTGCAAGTTTTGACTAAAGAAGAAAACAGGTTATGGTTTGGGTAGTGACGAGGTAATTATAAGGTAGATAAATATATTTTTATTCGATTTCATATTCAGGTTCATTCAATTGTTGTTTACATTTATCGTCGAAAAATTCGTATGATCACATATGATATCCAATTTCGATAAAAATGGACATACGGTTATAGTTTGATATTACGGACCCAATGATACTTGTTTCTTCTAAATCCGAGTCTGTTTGCACCAATGGCATTATTTTGAAATAAAATTATTGATCGACTCACATTTTAATTTTGCATGGCCATAAAATAACTCTGATTGGCGCGAAATTTGAAATCTAGCAATAATTAATCATTACAGATTTAGTAAAATTCATTTCACCGAAAACAGAGGTCATTTGCAAAATGGCTATTTTCAAGGCATAAATAAAACCATTAAAATATTAACTAATTAAAAAACAATTCTATTTAATAATAATAAATTAAAATTATGGTACATATCAAATATTGAATATCATATAGCTCCAAAATAAACAAATTTGGATTTTAAACTCAACATTATAAACTTTATCATTAAATCGATATTCAATTTATATTTAAATCATTTTATTTAATTTAATAAATCGTTATGGTTTATAAATGATTCCATAGCGACTTTCTGAAAATTTGATTTGGACATAACTCACAATCTACAAGATGAAATCTCGACTTTTCACTTTCATTAGAAAACTATATTTCAATAGATTCGAAAGTTTCTTATTTCAAAGAATTCCGACTTATATTGGATCATGTAAATTCAGTTGAAGTTCAAAACGTAAAACTACGAACTGTCGCGACGTTACGAGCTCGTTTTAAATTATGTTATAATTGATATGTTCCAACTTCGTTTATATATGAATTTGTTATTATAACTCGAATCTAAACTCAACTAAATCTCTGAAATTGTCCAATTCACAAAAATTGCAAATTCAACTTATTTCCGACTATTTCGGAATTAAATATATTATTCCACAATTAATATTAATTAAACAATCAAAATTATTTTATTTAAGTTATTTATATTGTCAAATAAATATTCAAATAATCAAATAAATTATTAAATCACCAAAAATCCTGGATGTTACAGTCTAAGAGGTACATAAAATGTCCGAACTTAATTTGTTTTATTATTATCTGAGAAATAGTATTAGTTTAAGATCGAGAGTAAATGATTTAAAATTTGATATTTATTAAAGGGTTTGGAATGTTGATATTTATAAAAGAAGTTTATAATTGATTTTCGATATTTTTAAATAAAGTTTATAAATGGTTTATTTAAAAAGGGATTAAAGAGTATGAATTAGTTTTAATAAGAAAGCTTTTCTAAATGATTTTTGAGTATACATATATCGATATATAAGTAATGAACTGATTTTCGAAGTATTGAAATTTTAATGGTTGTTGAATAAACTTATGTAGGTAAGATAAGTTTAAGAATAGTTTGGTTAATATTCATAAAATGTTATTTTATAAATGAAAGATTCATTTAAATGAGGATTAGTAATTACCATGGGTAAACAAATATTTTTATTGATTTGTTGTTTGTTTATTTGATAGTTAAATAATCGACTGTCAGATCTGACTTTTTTAACTCTAGAAGTTTATCCGACCAATGATAAGGCCGTTCTTGGAAACGGTTTGGTGTTGAACTACGTACTTATGTATTTTTGGTTTATTCCTAAAGAACCAGAGTTGAGTTTTCAGGAAAATATCAATTGTCGTTTTGTAGAGACCGGGATCAGGTCTATTTGCCCAAAACCACTTTGATCCGGCTGATGCATTTTGAATTGGAAATATACTGAAGATGATTGAAGATGGAGTTATTTAGTTCCGTTCAGGCACAGAACGAACTTGCATGGATGAATACTAGCATTACATATCTTTATGGAAGGTAATCCTAGCATTCTAAGATATTTTGTTATTTATAAGGTAAGCGTAACTTTTAGCCTCATCGCCTGGTAAATGAATAAAGAAGGGGAAAGCATATGGGCTATATCGGCCGCTCGCATTAGGATATGATCATTCCATATCTAGAGTCAATTTTCCTTTGTATGCCTCGGGGCCCTTAAATGGTTGTTTATCAACTGGGGTGATCATGTTCGACGTCATTCGGTTTTTAAGGAAGGTTTCGGTCCTGAGTAGCTGAGGGTAAATTAACGCAGCCTCCCGTATGCTTTATGTAGAGATGTATGAATTTGGTGGGTTGACCCTTACCCTTTCATAGTTGGAATCCATTCTCCAATACGAACTTTCGATCTTGATTGTATACCTGTTATGTTGGATCTATCTCTTTCTTTCACTATATGACCTGTCTTTCGAACAACTAAATGATTGGCACAGGAATGCCAAGGATGTATTCAGTTTCGTCTTTAAATGTAAGAAAGGCCCATCTATTACACCCCTAAAATGCTATTTACTGCCATTGATGATTAATGTCATTTATGAAGCTAACGGTCATAATTTCCTAAGACATTAATTTACCATCAAATGTCCTTATTATATCAGTCCCGTTTTATTTCTAATCTAATTATTGTAACACCTAAACATTCCTATTTTACGTTTATTTGATTTATTCTTGTATATATATGTATTATATAATATAAGAAATATTTACTTACTTAATTGGAGTTACAATTCTAATTCATCGTCATTGTTTTCAAATTGTTACCATTAGGCCTAACTACCTGATACAATTTATTTTCCCCCAATCAACGATGGTTACAATAGCTATTATTTCTTTATGGCCTTATTTGTAACCCGTTCTTAGAAATGATGGCCTTATTTGTAACCCATTCTTGGAAACGGTTAGGAGGTGAACTCCGTACTTATGTATTGTTGGTTTATTCATAAAGAACCAGAGTTGAGTTTTCTAGAAAATATCAGTTGCCATTTTGAAGAGACCGGGATTAAGCCTGTTTGCCCAAAACCACTTCGATCCGGATGATGCATTTTGAATTGGAAAAATATTGAAGACGATTGAAGATGGAGTTATTTAGTATTGTTCCGGCACAGAACGAACTTGCATGGATGAATACTAGCATTACATATCTTCATGGAAGGTAGTCTTAGCATTCCAAGATATTTTATTATTTATAAGGTAAACGTACCTTTTAGCCTCATCACCTGGTAAATGAAAAAAGCAGGGGAATGCGACTGGGCTATATCGGCCACTCCCAATAGCATATGATCATTCCATATCTAGAGTCGATTTTCCTTTATATACTTCAGGGTCCTTAAATGGTTGTTTATCAACTGGGGTGATCATATTCGACGTCATCCAGTTTTTAAGGATGGTTTCGATCCTGAGTAGCTGAGGTGCAAACTAACACAGCCTCTCGTACGTTTTATCTAAAGATATATGGATTTCGTGGGTAGACCCTTACCCTTTCATAGTTGGAATCCATTCTCTAATACGAACTTTCGGTCTTGATTGTATAGTTGTTATGTTGGAACGTGAGATGCAAGCATTCCGACTATTTTAATATGTTTACTTTTGAGTTGTAGACATTATTATAATATCAATGGATATTTATTATAAAAGTGTTTTCATTATCGTAAGGTAAAAACCCGGCCGTGTTTATGTGTTGCGTGGTCTTACGAGATTCTTTTGATTTCAATCATAAAATAAAACAAGTTCTTATGATTTGAGTTTACTAACGCTAGTTTTCTAGCCTGACCTAGGTGTTATTTTGCGATAATGCTCGGGTCAACCCGAGCATTTTTGTCATGTTAGCTTAGGTTCTTTGGATCTTAGGAAAGGAGCTGGAGGCCCGGACGTGCTTCTGTATTTTAGTTTTACTTTTCAGCTGTATGTTTGTGCTTAGTCTAGGGTATTTGTAAGGATACATTGTTATAACTATCCAAAGTTGTTATAGTATAGTGTTGTACTTTAGTATGTAATTTTTAAAAATTCTTTCTTTTTGTAAAGACTTCTGTTATATTGTAAATTTTCCATTGTGTTGTAAGATCATGTTCTATCTCTTTCTTTCACCCTAATGATCTATCTTTCGAACAATTAAATGATCGACATAGGAATACCGAGGATGTATTTACTGTTGTCTTTAGGGGTAAGAAAGGCATGTCCATTACACTTGGTATCAGATCATAAGTTAAGCGAACATCTAGGCTTTGGTGGGGTATAACTCAATATAGGCAGAGTCAGTAATGCCCTAGAATAAGTTTGAATGTATGAGCGCGTATTTGTTAGCATTTTGAAAAAATAATTTTCACATTGGGTTGTTTTATCTTTTAAGTGTGTTATGAATTATGGTCGATAAGGAAGGTACAATCGTATTGATAGGAATTTCTAAACACTTGAAAAGGAAAATTTAAGCAATGTTGTTTTGAATTAGGTAAATGAAATAATTTTACCTAAACATATTTAATGTATTAAAAATAATATGGTATTTTATTAGTATATAGGTTATTTTAATCATGCTTGCTTAGTCCGAGCATTGTTTTTTAGGTTTTGTGGATAGTTTCCTTTTAAATTCGTTGAATAAATAGGAAATTGTGGAAGCATTGAAACCAATACCTTGTGAATTAATTTTCACGATTTGACTATAAGACGTTAGGCATACATGTTGTATTATGATTTGATTTAGTTAAAGATATTCTTAAAAAGTCAGGTTATATAGATTTAATTAAAGATATTCTTACCCTTTTCTCATTGAGAGTACGTTCTTAATTCTCATCTAAGCTTTTAATTCGAATCTATTTTTCCTATCAATTGAATCTCTTAGGTAGAAGCCTATAGATGATAGTAATGTTTGAAAACATTTGTTTGAGACATGTTATCTTAGATGTTTGCAAATGGATCTAAGTGTTTGTTAGTGGATGTAAAAAATGCATATACACACACTAGGCACTAGTTTAGGGATCGGCTTAACAAAAGCACTTACATATTGTATATGGATGTGCGTGAAATTTATTTTTTTATGGAAGGAAATGGTTAAATCATCACTTTGATGTTGCATTTTAGTGGATGGTTGTTGCACACACATAAAATTTATATGTACTATTAGGATTCTTTTTCATGCATAATGGATACATGACACAGACACGAATTGCATTAAGGAGGTCAACTAAATCAGAAGACCTCCTGATTTTTGCGTTAGTTTAGGGACATATACACAACACCTTTGCATATGTTCATACAATGCATAGAAATTTTAAGGAAAATGGATGCCCATGGATGATGAATGAGTAGATGGGTGTACGTAATGCGTGATAACATTATAACATTCTTCTTAACTTGAAGATTTCAAGGATGAAATCCTTTAAGGAGAGGAGAATATAACACCCCAAAATTTAACAAACAATAATTATATAATGAGATTAACAAATTGAATATTGATTAATAAAATATTCCGAACTGGATAAAATGGACTTTACCATTGCATTCGTTATGAAATTCTGAGTCAAGCAGACTTCTGGTTTGCTTAATTTGGACTAAGTATAAGCAAGTTATGATTAAAAGAATTGAACTAAATTAAATAATTTAAATAATTTACTCCAAAAAGATGCAACGGTTATAGGACGACCCAAACCTTACATGGGTCAACCCTCATGTCGACCTACGTTGGAGGTGGGTCGACCTAGCCGAGGCCTGGCAATGTGCATATGCCTACACCTGGTCGGTTTTGTGTGTAAGATTTTTTTTGTTGACTCAGCATGATGTGTCTTTTATGGTGTGAATTGAAAACCTAAAATCCTATGGGCCAAATTATCTTAGCAAACCTATATATAAACTAGCAACCCTCACTATTTTCCTATACCAAACATTTCTTCATCTTCTTCCTCCACTAAGTTCTGTTGTAAAATAAAATCTGGAAAAGGGTTAGGGTGCGGTCAAAATATAGATTAGAAAGATAATTCTTCTTCGGCTTTAAATTTAAATACCTTTTCTGGATCTTTTACAAATCACTGTGAGTTCTACGTCATTTCTAGATCTGCAATTTAAAAAGGATTTTGATAGTAAAGAAATTGGATCTGAAGATATCAGTGTTTATATGATTTTTCTTGTATGTTAATGTTCTTTTAATTACACCCAATTACCTATTCCCTCTTCAGTTATTATTTGTTTATATGTACATTCTTTTTCCTTATCCTCTTTCTGCCATTGTTTTATGTACAGTCTTATTATTCTTATTTGTCAGTTTATTTATATCTGAGTTTGGACCTAGTTTCTCCTTTTTTTCCTTTTATTTTGCGTTGAGCCTAGGCTAACGAGATCTTATGCCTTTTTCGGTTGCGTAAAATTAGGGTAAATTGGAATAATCTGAATTAACAATAAAAAGGAGATTTGGGCATATTGGAACTTGTGGACCTTGGAATGTAAAATTAGGGTATGTAAAAAGGAATAATATGCAAACCAGTAAATCGAAATAGGTTAGACTTGATTATATATTAAGTCGACATGCCATGGGGACTAAGGTAAAATGTATTTAATTACACACTAAGTAATAATGTGTTAATGTAACTTTTAAACATGTAATTGGACATTGAATGACATGCCAATGAGAAAAGGGATTGTATATTACTTTCGTTAATTACAACCTAGGGAATAACATGTTATGGGCTTATTAATGAACTCAAATAGGTAAAGTTAAAACACTGGATTAATTAGCAAGGAAAAGGGGTTGTAGATTACTTCCGTTAATTACAATCTAAGGAAAAAACATGTTATGGCCTTATTAATGAAATTAAACAGGTTAAGTTACAACACTAGATTGATAAGTTGGAGGGGTCCATTCCTTTGAGATATGAGGGGCTTATGGAAAACCTAGTTAGCTTGGTGACCAAGCCTGGGGAGGCTTGTGTCATACGCATTTTGTGTGGGACCCATATTAATCAGTATTCCTTGGTTATCAATGGGGCCTCGCACTAGGTAGTTGTCAAGACACGCTTATACTGAACTGGACAGTAAGATGTCCAAACGAGAGGTGGGTACGGGCACGTTCCGATGGAGTCATGAGCGTGGATGAGTCCAGAAGTGGGAGATAAAATGTAATAAAACATGTGATTAAGGTTGTGTCTTTCTCAGTTGATGGGTTCGAGAGTGATAACCCCGAATGCCATAGATGGCATAGATTATTTACATCCTATTTAAGAAGCCGATCACTGGGTAGAAATTAGGGAAAGCCTGATCTTTACGATATAATAATTGGTGCCGAAATTCTAGGATATGAATGAGAAGCTTATCTTGCTTTGTTTTCCATGTTTCCTATTTTACTGTATTATATATGTAGTACTATTGTTCTATCTTGATACTTCTTTATCCCATGCTTATGCTAAAAATCACCAGAACTCACCAGACTTTATGTTTAACTCATGAGGGATATGATTTTTATAGTTTTGTATTTGTACTCTGATTCCACGAGAAAAATGTTTTATGACTCTACTGTATTTGGAAGTGTAATGTTATGATGCTCTTTTTAGTAATAATAAAATGTTTGAAATTTTTTTGCTACATTTTATATTTTATCTTGTAAATATTAGTCGCTATATTATTTATTTATACCTAATGCGCTTCAATAACTTAATGCATCCTCATATAGGTAACATTAAGGGATGTGGGTGTCACATTAGGTATCAGAGAATACGGTTGTAAGATCGAAGAAAAAGTTTTTGAAAAAGTTTTCAAAGCAATAAAAATTCAAGTAAAACCTATTTTTGAAAAATATATCCCCTCAAATCAATTACAATATTCCTTCAATCTCTTTTTGAATCCTTGTCTTTTCTCTTTTCAACATATCTGAGGCTCTTAATTTCCCTGAGGGTATTCCCATTCTGACATGGTTACATAGATACATAGAGGCTCAAGCACATGTCGAAGTGCATGGAAATGTCCCACCCTCAGCTACAGCTGCAGTAGTTCCACCCAATATGGTAGTTAACTTTCTAAGCTCTATAATTATTTATGTTCGATGGGCGACAAACCATTTCATGGACCGAAAAGTTATGTGGAGGCTTGCAATTAGATTAGGGAGACAGAGAATGTGTTTGGATTGTTAGAGCTAGATGATAGGAGGAAGATCCAGTTGGTCGCTTGGCAGCTAAAAGACGAAGCATCATATTAGTGAGAGGTGACTCAGACAGTGCAAATGGTGGCCACTTGGGCTGAGTTTAAAAATAGATTTGTGATGAAGTTATTATCTCAAGCTGAGAAAGGAATGCAAACGGAAAAGTTCTTAAGTCTGAAGCAAGGACGTATGATGATAAAGGAATATGTTAGTAGCTTTAATCAATTGGCAAGATTTGGCTTGGATTTAGTAAACCCTCCTCATAAGGCTTTAAGATTCGCGAGAGGGTTGAATCAACCTCTCTAAGGTTTTTCATTGACACATATCCCAATGGGAGCTACATTTGAGAGGCTAGTGAATATGACTTTGATGCATGAGGATGGGAATGAGGATAAGCAGGAACCTAAGATCAAAGAGACCATGCCCAAGATTGAAAAGAAGACGTGGGGGACCCAATAAGGGTGCAACAAATATGGGAGGAAACCCTAAGAAAGCACAAATCAAGACATAGGTTAAGCGTTATGACTTTGGAAAGGAAGGACACTTTTTAGAGACTGTAAGAAAACTAATAATGCTTGTTTCATTTCGGACCGAAGGGACACTTCAACAAGCAATGCCCTTAGAAACAGAGTCAAGAGGTAGGATCTTACGGAGCATAAGTTCACACGCTTGAGGCTGGTAGCCATGATGACCAAGGTAGGAAATTCATCGTGGAAGGTTTGATTTCTCTTTTTGACTCTCTTATTAGGACTTTGTTTGATTCTGGTGCTTCTCATTCGTCTATATCCAATTATGTTGTTGATAATCTGCACCTAGATACTTGTATAGTTTCTGATCTGGTAGTAGTCTTAAACATCATAAGAGCTACGGCTCACATGTCTATGATATGTAGGGGTTTGAGAATTTCTGTTATGGGCGTCGAGTTTGAATGTGGTGCATATGATCTTCGTTTTATGGGTTACGGGCTTATTCTAGGAATGGATCGGCTAGCCATGTATGGTGCCATTCTTGATTGTGAGAGAAGAGTTATTAGGCTTTTACATGCCACGGTAGAACTCCGAGTTTTCTTGTGACCCACGGGGGTCAGTTATGATTAGTTTCCTAGATTCTCTTGACGCTTTTGTTGATGATCTTAGTTCAGTACCCATAATCAAAGATTTTCCAAACATGTTCGATGAGATGAGAGGATTACCTCTTGGACGAGAGATAGATTTATTGATATACCTGGTGGAGAATGCAAAGTCTGTTGCTTTACTAGTGCGTTGCATGCCTCCTAGAGAGAGGAGGGAGCTCAGTAAGCAAGTGAGTGAGTTACTCGAGAAGCGATTAATTATACAGAGTACTTCTGAGTAGGGGCACCAGTCATCTTTGCAACCAAGGCAGGTGGCTATCTCCGTCTATGTGTGGACTATAGGGAGTTTAACATGTAGGATCTAAATTAACCCTAGAGGGGGGGTGAATAGGGTTTATTGCAGATTTTTGCAGAATAATTAAATAAAAAACTGCACAGATAATAATCAGAATAAATGCGGAAAATAAATAACACACAGATATACCCAGCTTCGGCAAAACCTTGCCTACTGCTGCATTCCCCAAGGTTTCTACTAGGAGTTAAAACAATCTCTACGCTTACAATCCCCTATGAACTCGCGACACTCGCTCCCAACTGTTCTTAACCCTACGCTCAAAACCCTGCACTGGTTTCTATCCCCGAAACCAGATTTCCCCGAATTACAATTCCCGTAATTCGTCTTCCCTAGATTTTACAGATCTAGAAACTGTTTGTTTGTTTTTACGAATTAAACAAAAAAACAAATGTAAAATAAAATTAAAAAAAAAGAAAAACCCTTAGGAGTTAAAATAAATGGGTTATCCCCTTTTTAAAAAGCTTGGCCGGCCTCTTCTATTTGCCCTAGCCCCTTTATTCTTTGACCCGATCTCCTTTTTCTCTGTGAAAAAAATGGCGGCCTAGGGTTTGCGATCTAGGGTTTCCTTCTTGCGATCTAGGGTTTCCTTCTGGAATCCGATTCTCTGCAAAATGATTGATCGTACTCTTGCTCTGATGTTTTTCGATGTTGGTCTCGTGCTCTGACGGTTTTCTGGTTCTTCGATTTGCAGATTCACTCGATCCAGATCCAAGTGAATATTGGTATGATTTTTCCACTTCTAATTTTTCTTTGATTGTGTTGAAACTTGGATGATATTCTGCCGATGATGTCGTAGGTGTTAAATAGGGTTTCAAGTCCGAATAATTCTCTGATTTCCCATTAGATTTGGTCTGATTATATTCGTTAATTTTGGAGCTTGAAATCTTCTGGAATTCTGATGATTTCTTCGATTCAAATTTTTTTGGAGTAATTTGCGTTTATCCTGTATACTTTAAACTTGAATTTCCTGCTTTTAAATCAATCCCTTGATTTTTGAAACTTGAAATCTTCAAATTTGTATGTGAATTCCTGAATACTCGCATGAGAATTCTGGGCTTTCTCTAATTGAATTTAAATTAGTAACTTGAATGGTTTTTCCGAATATATTTCATACTTCCAAGTTTAAACCCTGATTTCTGGAATTTTAAAAGATTCTTTGAATCATTCTTTTCAAAACAAAACTATTTTTCCTGTTTTTGCCTCGACCTTGAATTGCTGCCTTGATTTCTTAGTTATTCAAAACTGGTAGTATACTCTGATTTTCAACATATTTAAACTGATGCTAGAACAAATTGAAGTGCATTTAACTATGAACCGATGCTATACTTGACTACTCTCGACTGATGTCTTGATTTCTGGTACTTCATTTATTCTTCGACTTCCACTTAGAACTGATGCTAAGTTCTGACTTTGAACAAGTTTAACTGATGCTACACTTGAAATTTGTTTGCCTTTGTATATACAATCAATGTTGTTCCTTGAACTGATAATGTTGCACTGCTTGCACTATAAACCATTTTGTTGTACTGTATTCTTGAAACAGCTTTGTTGTATACTTGAACTTTAATGGTGCACCCCTGTCTTAATGTTGAGTGAACTTGAACCAGTACCTTGTATACTGTATATATCATTGCTTTGAATTTTGACATGCAATTTTCTGATACTTTAGATGAGCAGATTCTATTTTGGTTACTCTTTCTGATTTGACTTTCCAGTAAAAAAAAACTTATCCTTTGAAAACAAAATTTCTTATTGCTGTTCCATTTTGCACCATGCATATTTACTTTTGAAAATCTTAACTTGATTACTTTGGCATTGTAATGTTATTGCTTGTGTTCTCCATATTCTTGCTGTGTCTTTCATGATGGCTTGGGTACTCCTTCATTTAAACAAAACTGATATAAAATGCCTTTGCTTGTCGTTTGCACACTTAACTCTAATTTTATTGTGTAGTACATCCTCTTTGCTTTAGTATGAATACTGCTGAAATCATGTTAAACCTGTCTTGATTCATGCAATTTTACATGCTTGTTGCTCTGCCTTGTTCACCTTGCTCCTTGACCATACTTGCTTATGTGACCTGTGTTATGCTCGAATCTTAGACTGTTGCTAAAATAGACTGATCATTTCCTGTCTAGTGTGAGTTGAGTATTGCCATAAATGAAACTGTCTCGACCATTTTGCCAATACTGCTGCACTTTCTTCATGATGCACTATTCATATGCTTTATGTTACTCTGATCATTTATTTCTTACACAGACTTGCCTTGAACCATTTCAGTTTCTCATTGATGATTGACTTGAGGCATTGACTTTTATGTTGACTTGTACCATGCTTAGTGCATGTTTCCACTCGGCCCTTGCACTCTTGTTAAAATGTGTTGATCCTTTACATGCATGCGAACACCATATGTATATCCTTGGCATGAACATGACTGTCCCTGTTTGCTTGATTAGTCTGGCTCGACCACTTGTTTTTGCTGTTTTGATTTAGCACTCTCGACCATATGTACTGAGTTGAGATGGTCCTTGTGGCTACTCCTCAGATGCATACTGATTGGCGTGGCAGTGCACACGTGTATACGTGTGTACATGCAGCCATTAGATGAGATTTTTCTGTCCCTGCATATTAAACCAAGTCTAGAAAAATGATGAGAAACACACCGTAATTCTGAGGCAAATAAAATTTAAAAATAAATTTTTATTTGCTTTTATTCTATTTTATTTTTGTTGCAGTCTACTGTGTGTGTTCTTCTTGTGACAGGTATGAAGACAGACTGACTAAAAGCTGTGAAGACAGAAGACTGAAGATGAAGACAAGAACAGCGTTAGAGTGTGTATATGTAAGAAACAATGTTTGTACAACTGAAAGAATATGTAATGAGGAATTTCTGTATTGATTATGGACGTGAATAAAAATTGTACTACTATTTGTAATAAACAGATTTGATTGAAATAAAATATTATTTTAGTTGTTCACTTCAATCTATCTATTTTTATTTTGTTTGAATCTTTTAATAGTACGATGTCTGTGATGTGTTAAATGTGTCATGACAAAAATATTCAAAAATATTTGAATGTGTAAATAGTGGAGTGTTGTATATGTACTATTTCAAATATTGAAAATAAAATTTTTATTCGAATAAAAACACTGTTTGGATATTCAATTCTGTATAGTAGTGTTCTATTCAATAAATATGTATTTCTGTGTGTAAAATGTAGAATAGTACTATTTACAAACACATTTTAAAAAATATATATATGTTTGTTATCATCAAACAAAAATCACACTGTTATACTCAACATAACAAGCTCACCAAAAGAATACACCCACTCATGTGGATATATGACTTGTTTGACTGGTTAGTGGTCTCTTAGGTTTTCTCACAGTTGGATCTAGCCACCGGTTGTCATTAGCTTAGGGTAGCAGATGATAGTATAGACAAGATTTCTTTTAGGACTCCTGACGGATTTTTAAGTGGCTGGCCATGCCCTTTGGGATGACCAATGCACCTCAATGTACTTTGTGGATTTGATGAGTCGGGTATTTAAGGAGTACCTGAACAAATTATAGTGGTTTTTATGGATGATATTCTAGTTTTCTCGAGGAGCGAGGAAGAGCATGCCATACACTTAGGAGAGGTTCTCTACGCTCTCATATCATATCAACTAAAGGCTAAATTTTTTAAGTGTCACTTCTAGCGGAAGGAAGTAAGGTTCCTAGGGCATGCTGTCTCCAAAAATGAAATAGCGGTGGACCCCGCTAAAGTTGTCATGGTTCAAGATTGGCGATCCCCTAAAAATGCGACGGAGGTTAGGAGTTTCTTGGGATTGGCGGGTTACTAAAGAAATTTTATTAAGGACTTTGCATGGATTTCATCCCTACTCGCTTGTCTAACAAAGAAGAATTTGGTTTTTTTTCTTGGGACATAGATTGCGAGGATGCATTCCTGAGTTTAATGAAGGCCCTTATATCGGCTCTAGTTTTGACTCTCCCTAATGGTACTAAGATGTTTATCGTTTACGCGGATGCTTGTGGAACGGGTTTGGGTGCAGTGTTGACGCAGTAAGGTAGGGTAGTCTGCTGCGGGAGTAGACAGTTGAGGGTACATAAAAGAGCTACCCTACCCATGACCTAGTGCTGGCAACGATAGTGATTGCACTCAACTCATGGAGGCACTATTTACTTAGTGAGAGGTTTGAGCTTTACACGGATCACAAGTCGCTCAAGTACTTGTTCTTGCAAAAAGATCTCAATTTACGACAACAACAATAGATGGAGTTCCTTACGTCTTATGATTTTGAGATAGCATATACGGGGAATGTGGTTGCAGACGCATTGAGTAGGAAAAGGATGACTTTGAATCCTTTACTCGTAGAGTGGTAGAGCTTGGAGTTTATCTCGTCTTTCAATTTTAGATCATCTAAGGATTTTACACCTGGTGTGTTGGCATCGTTGGAGGTGCGACCTACTCTTTTTGAGCGCATTGGATCCACACTACACAAGGATCAACAGTCAATTGGCATCTTGGATCAACTCGATAAAGGAAAGACCTCTAGCCACCTTGTTAGATATTTTGAGGACGAGAAGGGGTGGCTATGTCAAAATGGAAGGTTGTGTGTTCCTAGAGTCGGGGATTTGTTGAGATCAGTTCTAGAGTAGGCTCATCACTATCGGATGACTATCCATCCGGGGGGTGACAAGATATACCAAGATATGAAGAGAGTTTTCCATTAGACTGGTGTGGCACGATGTTTGACTTGTCAGCAAGTGAAGGTTGAACAGAGGAAACTTGGTGGATTGCTTTAGCCTCTAGACATACCATAGTGAAATAGGAGAGCATCTCTATGGGTTTTATTAATGGTTTACCCATATCGAGAAAGAGAAACACTAGTATACCGGTTATAGTTGACAGATTGGCCAAGAGCGCTCATTTTATCCTAGTCAAGAGTAAGAGGACAGTAGCTTGTTTAGCATCGGTATACCTTGGAGAGATCGTCCGACTTCATGGGGTACCCTCTAGTATTATTAGTGGCCGTAACCCCATATTTACGAGTGAATTTTAGAGGAGCTTAAAGGAGGCATTAAATACACAGTTATGACTTAGCACCGCCTATCACCCTCAAGCTGATGGACAGATAGAAAGGGTTAATAGGGTTCTCGAGGATTTATTAAGACTATGTATCCTAGACTTCGGGGGGACTTAGGAGGAGCATCTCCCATTGGTAGAGTTTACATACAATAATAATTATCAGATAAGTATTGAAATGTCACCCTTCGAGGCTCTTTATAGACAACCCTACGGATCGCCTACATGTTGGTGGGAGTCTACGGAAGAACTCCTACTTGGGCCTGAGATGGTTAGAAAAACTTCTGAGAAGATAGACCTGATTCACAGTCGAATGAAAGCAGCTCAGAACAGGAAGAAGTTATATGCGAATCGGAGGAGGACTGGCTTAGAGTTCGAGGTAGGAGATATGGTCTTTATCAAGGTGTCTCCATTGAGAAACATTGTTTGTTTTGGGTCAGTAGAGAAGTTGGCACTGAGGTTTGTAGGGTCATTCCCTATAGTTGAGAGGATTGGTCAGATGGCCTACAGAGTTATACTACCAGAGAGACTGGTGGGATTTCACGATGTGTTCCATGTTTCCTACTTGAGGATCTGACTACATGATTCTGTGGAGGTAGTAGAGACAAGTACCCTTGAGGATGTAGAGATAGATAAGGAGACATCAGTTAGAAAAGTTCCTACCTGTATACTTGTGTCAGAAGTTAAGAAGCTATAAAACAAGGAGATCAAGTTGGTGAAGATACAATGGGGAGAAGATTGTGACGATGCGACATGGGAACTTGAAGACAAGGTTTGCACTTCTTACTTTTTCTCTTTGAGAGTACGTTCTTGTTCCCTTATAAGCTTTTAATTCGAATCTATTTTTCCTATCAATTGAATCTCTTAGGTAGAAGCGCATGGATGCTAGTAATGTTTGAAAACAAGTATTTTAGACATGTTATGTTTGATGTTTGCAAATGGATGTAAGTGTTTGCTAGTGGATGCATATACAAACACTAGGCACTAGTTTAGGGATCGGCTTAACAAAAGCACTTACATATTGTATATAGATGTGTGCGCATTTTAAATTTTTATTGATGGAATCATCACCTGGATGTTGCATTTTAGTGGATGGTTGTTGCACACATATATAATTTATATGTACGATTTGCATTCTTTTGCATGCATAATGGATACATGGCACGGACATGAATTGCATTAAGGAGGTCAATTGAATCAGTAGATGGACTAATTTTCGCATTAGTTTAGGTACATATACACAACACCTTTGCATATGTTCATACAAAGCATTAGAAATTTTAAGGATAATAGATGCCCGTGGATGATGAATGAGTAGATGGGTGTAGGTAATCGATGATAACATCAATAACATTCTTCTTAACTTGAAGATTTCGAGGACGAAATCCTTTAAGGATGGGTGAATATAACACCTCAAAATTTAATAAACCATAATTATATAAAGAGATTAACAAATCTAATATTGATTAATAAAATATTCGTAAATAGATAAAATGTTCTTATCATTGCGTTCGTTACGAAATTCTGAGTCAGATAGGCTTTTGGTTTGCTTAAATTGGACAAAGTATGAGAAACTGATGATTAAAAGAAGTACAAACTAAATTAAATAATTTAAATATTTAACTCATAGAGGATACAACGATTATAGGGCGACCTAGACCCTACACGGGTCGACACTAGTGTCGACCCACGTGGGAGGTGGGTCAACCCATCCAAGGCCAAGCAAAGTGCCTGTGCCTGGTCGGTTTTATGTGTAAGATACTTTTTATCTAACTCAACATGAAGTGTATTCTACGGTGCCGATTGCGAACCTAAAATCCTATAGGCCAAATTATCTTAGCATACCTGTATATAGACTAGAAACCCTCACTATATATGTTCTGAATTAAAATTTGGAAAAGGGTTAGGGTGTTGTCAAAATAAAGATTGAAAAGATAATTCTTCTTTTGCTTCAATTTTAAAGTCCTTTTCTGGATCTATTATCATTGTGAGGTCTACGTGATTTTTTAATCTGCAGTTTAAAAAGGATTTTGAGAGTAAAGAAATTAGATATAAAAATATCATTGTTTATATGTTTATTCTTGTATGTTATTGTTCTTTTAATTACTGTCAATTGACCATTCCCTCTTCAGTTATTATTTGTTTATATATACATTCTTTTTCCATTTCCCTTTTCTATCATTGTTTTATGTACAGTCTTATTATGCCTATTTGCTCAGTTTATTTATATCTAAGTTTGGACCTAATTTCTCTTCTTCTTTTTTGCGCTGAGCCTAGGCCAATGAGATCCCAGGCCTTTTCGTTATAATTGCGTAAAATTGGTATAAACTGGAATAATCTGAATTAACAATAAAAAGGAGATTTGGGCATATTGGAATTTGTGGACCTTGGACTATAAAATTGGGGTAATTAGAAAGGAAGAATATGCAAACCAATAAATTGGAATAGGCTAGACTTAATTATATATTAAGTGGACATGTCATGGGTACTGCGGAAGATGTACTGAACTACACATTAAGTAAGAACATGTTATTATAAGTTGTAAACATGTAATTGGACATTGAATGACATGGCAATGAGAAAAAGGGATTATAATTTATTTTCGTTAATTACAATTTAGAGAATAAAATTTTATGGGCTTATTAATGAACTTAAACAGGTTAAGTTACAACACTAGATTGATAAATAAGAAAAAGGGGTTGTGGATTACTTTCGTTAATTACAATCTAGTGGAAAACATGATATGAGCTTATTAATAAACTTAAACAGGTTAAGTTAAAACACTGAATTAACAAGCGAGAGGGATCCATTACTTTCAGATATAAGGGGCCTGTGGAAAATCTAGTTAGCTTGGGGACCAAGTCTCGGGGAGGCTTGTGTTATATGCATTTTGTATGGGATCTGTATCAGTCAGTATTCCTCGATTATTGGAGCCTCGCACTAGGTAGGGATCACGGCATGCTTATATTGAACGGGGTAGTAAGAAGTCCAAACGAGAGGTGGTTACGGACACGTTCCAGTGGAGTCATAAGCGTGCATGAGTCTAAAAGTGGAAGATAAGACATTGTAAAGCCTGTGATTAAGGTTGTGACTTTCTTAGTTGATGGGTCTGGGAGTGATAACCCTGAATGTTATAGCTGGCACAAATTATTCACATCCTGTTTAATAAGTCGATCATTGTGTAGAAATTAGGGAAATCCTGATCTTTACGATATAATAATTGGTTCAAAAATTCTAGGATATGAATGAGAAGCTTATCTTACTTTATTTTTCGTGTTTCCTATTTTATTGTATTTTCCTATCCAGTACTATTGATCTATTTTGACAGTTCTTTATCCCATGATTATTCTAAAAATCACTGGAACTCGCTAGACTTTATGTCTGACCTAATTTGTTTTCTCTTCTCTCTATTCCTTTCCCCCCTTTGGTTCTCAGGGTAGTGGATTGCAGCAGTGACTGTGGCTCTATTATTTAGCTTGGACTTGGACATTTCTTATTCCATGTATTGTTTCGATTTCTATTCTATGATTATTGTTATTACTCATGAGGGGAATGATTTTTATGCTTTAATATTTGTAATCTGATTCCACGAGACAGACGTTTTGTGACTCTATGGTATTTGAAACTGTAATGTTGTGATGCTCTTTTTAATAATAATAAAAACTTTGAAAGTTTTCCGCTGCATTTCATATTTTGTTTTGTAAATATTAGCGTGTGTGTTATTTCTTTATACCTATTACGCTTCACAGAACTTAGTGCATCCTCATATGGGTGATATTAAGGGATGTGAGGTGTTACACACATGAAGAGGCAATGGGGAAGAAATGGCATCCAATATAACAACAATAGTGAGTGGGAACATATCTATGATAAAGTGAAAAGAGGTGATGACCACTGTTGACACACTTATTGGTCAAAGCTGTCACACATGGAATCTCTAGATAGCAGCGCTCTCAGGCATTGGAAACAACGTCAGAAGACATAGAGCGATTTGGTTGGAATTGCAACATCAACATAAACTGGCCCGAAACTCCTATCAAATGCTCTTTTGGGCCCGAAAACATCAATTACACTGCTTTGCACTATAACTCTTGTAGCCCTCTGAATTATCTTCAAGTAGAGCTTTCATTTATCCTAATCGCACAAGTTATGTCTGTTTCCATGAACGCATGCGAAACTATGATTCCTGGAGTATGGACCGGCTCGCCCCCTTCGCTCGCCCACCGGCTCGCCCTCAACCCTCACGAACCGCCTGGCACCACATTACCGAAGAGCGTCAACACTTGTTCATGAGCATGGGCTCGGTTCGCCTATACACGACTCGCGAGCCGACCCTTAGACCTGCTCATGCACACGCATATCTGACCTATTCTTCAGGCTATCTGCACTCCTACAATCCCGGATCGGGTTCCACATGCCTCATTACGACCCAGCCTCCCTATGGCCTTTCCTACAGCTATAAATACGCCACTACATGGAAAATGAAAGGGACTTTTTAGGTCGAGGCATTTCTTATTCATCTCTTAAGCTTCTGCCATTAAAAAAGTGCGAGGATTTTTCACTATCACTCATATAAAATCTTGTAATTTCATTGAACACACGGATTGTGTGTTTGCATGTAACTGATTCTTGTAATATGTCAGTATAACAATAAGATTATAAAGTGGGCGTAGGATATGTCTACAGTCGAACCGGTTTAAAAACCTTGTGTGCCTCCTCTTGTTTATGATTTTTTGCATTCTGTGATTTGTGATCTGCATTTGGGTGTCAGTACCACATTTTGGTCTAACAACCACGCAAGGCTTTTTGCATTTGTTCTCAATAAATTTGTTGCAGCATTATGGAAAGCTAGCAACATAGTTGTTTTTTATCCAGGAAAAGTGAATTAGGTCGCACAACGAAAGAAAAACATCACGCATGAAATAAGAGAGGGCTTGAAATTTTGAGGATCATGTTCGATCCTGGCATGTTTCAAGACTAACAAACGCTATCTGTTTTTTGGAGATTTTTGCCATGCATTCTTTGTTGCATGGTTTAGTCATGTTTTTGTTTTGTCTTTTTTGTTTTTGCCTTTGCATCGTTATACTCTATTCTCTTTGTATTTTTTTTATTGGTTGTCTATTCTTGTAAACTCTGTATTCGACTTAGGTATATCAATAATGTGGTAGGGGCCACTTAACCCCGTCGGTTATGCCAAAAAAATCCATTTTAAAGTTTCAAACTTTGTTTCCCTTTTTATAAACATTTGCTTTATGTTCTGCAAAGTTAGTAAGATTCCTTTAACATGTTTCAAAAGGAAGTTTTAAAGTTAAGATTTTGAAGTTATTGGTTTTATAGCGATAATAGCTATAAGTGCAATTCGTGAAAACAACTATTTCATTTAAAGTAAGTTTGTTTTCAACTTAAGTTTTGAAAATATTTTCAAAAACTAATTTGAAAAGTAGGTAAGTAATTATTATTATTTAGTTACTTAATTATTTTATTAATTAAAATTATATAGAGTGATTAGTAGTTAATTGCCATGTAATTAAGTAATTTGTACTTAAGTTTTAGTCAAGTAACTTTGATTTTAATTTGTTTAATTAATGAAAGTAATTTATTATATAAATGACTTTAAAACAAGGATTAAGTATGATTAGTTTCTTAACTAAAATTATTTAAATTAATTAATTATTTAATAAGGGTTTTAAATAATTAATTGTTATTAGTTAAGTCTAAGTTAGGAGCTTAATTAAAGTTTGTTTAATAATTAACTGATGTTTAATAAATTATTTAATAAGGAGTAATAATTATTTAATTATTCTGTAAGGGCAACTAATATGTGATTATTATTTTAAAGGTGAAATAAATGTTTATTTATTTATTTATTTATTTATTTAAAAGAGTTTAATTATTTGATAATTAATTCAAATATTGATTTGGGATTAAGTTATTTAAAATAATAACTAATAAGTGTTTAGAGGTTTAAAAAATTGTTTGATGATAAGTTAAATTTGAATGACTTATTTTACAAGGATGTTTTAAGGCATGTTTACTCCAAGGGATCTCTTTGTCAATTACCTTTAAGCAGCCCTTTTGATTAGAAATTAAATGACCTCTATTTAAAAGAACAAAACACCATTCTGTCGTTAATATGATTGATTGAATTATATAGACACTAGTTAACATAATCAAACCTCGTTCTGTTACTAAAACTGACTTTGACCATGGACATTCATTTAATACGACAAATCATCCTCCTATTACTATGTTATTGTTGTTGATGTGTTTATGATTTATATGTATTGACATGTTATATGTTGAATGATATTTGTAAACATCTATTAGTAGAATGCATCCTCATTCTCCTATAACTTGGTTGTTAATTATGTTGGACATCTACTAGTGTAATACATCCTCATTCTACTATAACCTAGTTGTTGATTATGTTGACATCTTTTAAGTCGAACCAAAAAACCATTCTGCTATATTGTTAACTTCGACATCTATATGGCAGTACAAATCACCTTGTAACACCCCGAATTTCGGTTAATGCTAAAATTCACTAATTGCAGAATAAATAATCTCAGGTGTGAGAATTGGGGGAAACGGGCTGCGTCATTGCGTTCGTCTCGGAAAAATACGCAGAATAGAGTCCGAAATTTTGTAAATCGGAGTCCGTATGGCCCAGTTATGGCCCAATGAAGTTGGCAGAAAATTCAAGTTAAAAACAGATTTAAAATTAAAAATCAGATTTCGAAATTGAAGCCAGCAGGGGGCCAGGCGGGAAAATTCCCGCCCTACCCGTGTCGACAGGGCTGTCGACAGGCATGTCGACTGGGGAGTCGACTGCCCTGTCGACTTGCCTGTCGACATGGCGTGTCGAGCCAGTTGGCTTGGGTGCGCCAGATCTGGTTTTCTGGCTAGGGCTGGGGTGGGTTCTAGAGGTTTCCTAAATCTGACGGACCTAATCTAACCTATGACTAATCCTATGGTCTAAAACACACCCTAATCCTATAAATACACCCTAAACCTACCCTAATCCATACTAAAAATAGAATTGAGGGCTACATGCCGCCAAATTAAATCTTAGAAGGAGCCTCCACTAATTTATGAAGAGGGTTGCAAGCTAATCACTCTCTAATCAACCTCTAATCCATTCTAAGCATCTTAATCTTCTTCATTTGGAGTGCAAATTTGCTAGTTGTGAGTTTCTATCACTTTGATGATCAATTGTTAAATTAAGTAGATGAGATATGATGAGATCTATGGTTTTGCATGAGGATTAATGGGTTTTCAAGTCATATGATATGATGTGAATATGCTAATCTATGTTTAATATTAATCCTATGTTTATGCATGTTGAATATGTGAGTTTATGCATGTTGAATATGTGAGTTTATGCAAGTTGAATATGTGAGTTTATGCATGTTGAATATGTGAGTTTATGCAAGTTAAGTATGTGGGTTTATGCAAGTTAAGTGGTGGGTTTATGCATAATAAGTAATTGATTCTATGCATGCTAAGTATGTGGTTTTATGCATGCTAAGTGTTTGGTATTATGCATAAATCATGACATGCAAGTTTACCCTTTTAAATGTGATGCATACATATGCAAAATGACACCTTTATATGCTATGTATATATATATATATATATATATATATATATGCATGCTTACCCTCCTTTAAGATGCAAGTCATAAATGCAAGTTCAACATGTTAAGCAAGTTATGTGTATGCTTATATGCAAGAATGTGAATGCTTATGCAAGTTATGTGTATGCTTAAATGCAAGTTTAACATGATATGCAAGTTATGAATGCTTATGCAAGTATGTGAATGCTTATGCAAGAATGTGAATGCTTATGCAAGTTATGTGCATGCTTAAATGTATGTTTAACATGTTATGCAAGTTATGAGAATGCTTATATGCAAGTTCAACATGTTATGCAAGATATGTGTATGATAATATGCAAGTTCATATGCAACATGTTATGCAAGTCATATGTATGATAATATGCAAGTTCATATGCAACATGTTATGCAAGTCATGTGTATGATAATATGCAAGTTTGGGTTAAATGTAGTTGGGTTAATATATGCTCATATATGCAAGTTGACCTCCTCTTAACCCATGACAAAGTTATATGCTAAGATTTGGTGAAACCCATGATATTTGTGATGGATCTTCCCTTTATTATGTCATGAATTGAGAATGATTTACGTGGGGAACGATGGGGTTAATAAATATGTTAATAAAAGTATGATTGGGTATGATTAAGCATACCATAAAAATAAATTAACATAAGTGGGAATTTACCTATTGAGTTAGGTCTACCCCATGGGAATTTACCTATTGAGTTAGGTCTACCCATGTTATGAAAAACTTGATATTAATTAGGGATAATTAATATGGGGGTGATTAATTAGGTGTAATTAATCGACTAAGACACGAGGTTGGACTCATTTGTAGTGTAAAACTGCCCGGACCCTACCGGCTTAACCAGTTGCTACAAAAGTCAGCCCAATGTGAGAGGTCTTAGCCATAAATTAAATACGTGATTAAAGTAAAGACACGAGGTTAGACTCTGTTATGACGTAAGACTGCCCGGACCCTACCGGCTTAACCTGGCGGACATAACAGCCAGTCTAATGTGGGAGGTCTTTATGGGAGATCACGGTCTTAATTAATTAAGAAACACTTAACCTTATTAGCATGTAGTGGGACATGAGGGGTTAAGTGGGTGCCTTGGGTGGCATGAGGAAATCTAGTGGTTGCCTTAGGTGGCAATAGAAAATACGATTAGAATACTTAACCAAAGTGGAACATGTAATTAAAACATGGTTAAAGGGTTAAGTAAGTGCTTTTGGGTGGCATGTAGAGATCTAGTGGGTGCCTTGAATGGCAATTAAAATATGATTAATGACTTAACCAAAATTTATAGCATGTAAGTGGACATGGTTAAAGGGTTAAGTGGGATTCACTAGAAATAACAAGCTTAGGTGGTAGCTTGTGGGGGCCCATTTCAACCAATATCCCAAAAGTATCTTAGTAGGCTCGACTCTAGTCGAGTGATGGGACACGCATATTGGGCTTGACTATAAGAGGCCAAACGGGTTAGCGGTGGCAACGCAGGATCAACGGGTTTCATATGCGTGTGTGGACCCGGGCTAGTTGGTAAGTCGTTGTTGCATCGTGTAGATATAAAGCCGTGCACCGTTGATATTATCAGGTGGCCACTTTGGGGAATGATACACCCCATTGTGGGACCAGCACGGGTATCTACGCTAGGGAGCCGATCGCTTGGGAGTAGTGGGTACACCTAGTAAAGATAGGGGCAGACGGCACCTATGTAGGGGTACACGAATCTACTGGGTGAAATTTCTAAGTACACTTAGTGGGATCAACCTTTAGGTAGGAATTACCCTTGGGTGGGTAGAACTGGTGTGGTGCAGTGTAGGAATTACCCTTGGGAGGGTAGATCTGGGGTGGTGAAATCTAGGAATTATCCTTGAGTGGGAAAATGCGTCTTTACGGTTATCTTAGTTGTCCTAAGTCTGCCAAGCTGCTTAGTGTAGCCATTCATCCCCAGACGTTACCGTATATCAAGCTTATGTCTTCTCTGGTTACTTTAATGATTGTATTGTTAAAGTTATAGGACTCGCTTAGACTTATGTCTGACCCCGTTGTTTTTATCTTTTTTTTCCAACCCCCAGGTTATCAGAGTGGGCCCAGTACGAGTGGGCTTTGATCAGGCTGCTTTATTCTCTTTTGGAGCTTGGACCATAGGTGTAGAGCTCAGCTTACCCTTTCTTTTATGGCTATCAGTTCATGTATTGGGATTATGTACTTTTATTTATCAGGATGGATATTTTGTACTTGACTCTTATTATGGTTTTGTGATGTAACCAAACATGTTTTACTTTCTGCTGTAATGAAATGATGTTTTGAAATTTTCAAGTATTACTTATATATGTCTTGCTGTAATTTTTCTGTTCTATATTCACTTAAAATACTCCACCGATGTTATGGCATTCCCTTAGAGAGTGACCATAGCGGGTGTGGGGTGTTACACGTGGTATCAGAGCTTAAGGTTACCGGAACAGATAAAATTTCAAGAAAAACTATTTTCTAAGAATATTTTGAAAGGAGTATTTTCAAAAACATGTCTTTTAAGAGAAAAGTTTTTGAAAGAAAAGCATAATCCCCGATAGCCATATCTTTATCTTTTGAATTCTCCGTTTGAATCTTTCCTTTTCGTCTCAGCATGGCTGAAGATCTTTATCTTCCGGACGGTATAGCGGTACCAGTATGGTATAGGAGGTTGTTAGAGGCTAGGGCCGCCGCTGCGGGTCCAGCAAATGTTCCTCCTCCACCCGTTGCACTCGTTCCTCCTCGCGCGGATACTTTTGCTATGACTTGTAGGAAGTTTAAGGCTATGGGAGGAAAACCGTTTGTGGGAGCTAGGGATTGGCTTAATGAGACGGAAGAATTGATGGAAATCTTGGAAGTGGAAGAGGGAAAGAAAGTCAGGTTAGCCGCTTGGTTAATGGAAGGAGAGGCCTCGTTCTGGTGGGAGGTCACTAATGGAGAACGCCCTATTGACTCTTGGGTGGATTTCAGGCAAAGGTTTGAGGCAAAGTTTCTCTCAAAAGCGGAAGAAAATATGCACGTGGAAAGGTTCTTGAACTTAAAGCAAGGGAACTTTTCAGTGAAAGAATATGTTAACAAGTTTAATCAGTTAGCGAAGTTCAATATAGACTTGGTAAACACACCGGAAGAGAAGGCTTTGAGGTTCGTTAAAGGCTTGAACGAACCGATGCATGGGTTGGCTATGACCCACATCTCTATGGGGGCCACCATCGAGAAGTTAGTAGACATGGAATTCATGCATGAGGAAGAGAAGGGTCCCAATGCTAATAAAGCACCCGAGAAGGAAGGAGATCAGAAGAAACCTCGACAGCAACAGCAAAACAAGGGTGGGAAAGGCAGTGGTGGCAAGGGAAAGAAGAAGTGCTTCAATTGTGGAACACTAGGCCACCTAAACAAGGATTGTCGCAAAAAGAAGAAGACTGGCTGCTTCCACTGTGACGAAGTAGGACATCTAGTGAAAGACTGTGCTAAGAAAGGGAAAAGGACGGGGTCTACCTTAGGAGGACAGGTGCAAGCTCTTGTGGCACCAGCTCAGGCAAGGGGGCAAGTTCAGGCTCTCGCAGCTCCACCGGTTCGAGGAAGAGGTAGAACTATCTCCGTGGAAAGTTTAGTTTTCCTGTTTGATCATCCTGTCCGTACTTTATTTGATTTTGACGCATTGAGTTCGTTTATCTCATCATTGTTAGTTGAGTCACTGCACTTAGACACCAGTTTAGTAGGTGATCCCTTAGTTGTTTCAAACCCAATTGGGGCTCCATGGTGTGTTTGGGTTTGAAAGTTTCTATACTTAGCGTTGAGTTTAGATGTGATGCTTTTTGAGCTTCACAGGCTATGGGTTAGTTTTGGGCATGGACTGGTTATCCAGTAATGGTGCCGTCCTTATTGTGGAAGGAGAGTTGTTAGACTGATGACCCGCTTGGGTGACACTCTCGAGGTCTTTTGTAATCCCACGGAATCTGTTATGCTAAGTTATCTAGAATCGCTTGACATGTCGGTCGAGAGTTTGCGGTCTGTTAGAGTAGTCCGGGAATACTCGGATGTGTTGAGGAGGTGAAGGGCTTACCTCCGGAACGGGAGATTGACTTCCGAATATACCTGGTAGACAATGCCAGACCAGTGTCTTGGCCAGTGTGCCACGTGGCTCCTCGTGAGAGGAGGGAACTCCATAAGCAAGTAGGCGATTTGCTTGAGAAGGGGTTCATAAAACGAAGTATATCGGAGTGGAGTGCTCCAATAGTTTTTTTTTTGCTACGAAGGCAGATGGGTCCCTCAGACTTTGTGTAGACTATAGCTCACAAAGAAGAATAGACACCCGTTGTCGAGGATTGATGATCTCTTTGGTCGGTTAGTGGGCGCCTCAGTATTTTCGCAATTGGACTTAGCCTCGAGGTTTCGTCAGTTGAGAGTGACTGAGGATAGTCTAGAGAAGACTACTTTTAGGACTCCGGATGGTTTTTATGAGTGGCTGGAGATGCCATTTGGTTTGACGTACGCCCCCGCATATTTTGTTGATTTGATGAGAATGGTGTTCAGGGAGTGCCTAAATAAGTTTGTGATGGTCTTTGTAAATGACATCTTGGTCTTTTCTAGGAGCGGAATAAGTTTTCGTGTGTGCTCAATAGGCTGAGCAAAGCCAGTATGGGATAAACGATGGTTTTGGAGCGATACTGGCAAGGACATCGAGAATTGGACAAGGGCTTAATTATTTAGCCGTTTTTACTAGTATCATCTCACGTAGGACGTCTAGGTTCGAAGGAGGCATCTCTTGGGTGTTTGTCTGATATTGGTTTAGGCCTTTGGGGCTTGCATTTGGGGGATGTCGAGTTCGACCAGGGTGGTCTGCGTGAGAGATGGATAGTTGTGACGATTTTGCATGGGAGAATATCCTGATTTTCTCTAGGAGTGGAGAAGAACCTGCCCTACATCTTAGGGAAGTATTGGAGACTCTCCAGGCGCATAGTCTTAAGACAGCAAAAGTGAATAGGATTCTTAGCATCCTATGAGTTTGAGATAGCGTACACCCACGGCAAGGGTAACATGGTAGCGGACGCCTTAAGTGGAAAAAGGTTGTCCTCGAGTTCGTGGTTCGTTGAACGACGGAGCTTAGAGTTTATTTCTATGTTTGACTTTAGACCTTTCGTTGACTTTGTACCCGGTTTGCTAGCCTCCTTGGAGGTTAGGCCTACTCTTTTGGGGTATGTTGGCGGAGCACAGCAGGACGACCCGCAGTTGGTTGAGTTAGAAGTTCATGAGGAGGGCGAGTCGTCCAGCCCTTTTGAGTAGGTACACCCTAGATGGTAAGGGGTGGTTGCGTAGAGACGGTAGACTTTGTGTACCACAAGACGAGGGTTTGAGGAAGACTATTCTTGATGATGCACACCGTTCTAGGAGGACCATTCATCCCGGTGGGGACAAGATGTACCAGGACATGAAGCGGGTTTTCTTCTGGGCCGGTATGAAGAAAGATGTGGTCGAGCATGTCGCTCGATGCTTGGTGTGCCAACAAGTGAAGGCGGAGCAAAAGAAACCTGGTGGGTTGCTTCACCCATTGGAAGTTCCGCAATGGAAGTGGGATAGCATCTCGAAGGATTTTGTTGACAGGTTACCCAGATCAAGAAAGGGTAATACGGGAATTTGGGTTGTGGTAGATAGACTTACTAAGAGCGCCCATCGTATACCCGTGAAGAGTAAGAGAACTACTCCATGGCTAGCTTCAGTTTATATTCGAGAGATTATTAGATTGCATGGTGTACCCTCCAGTATAGTGAACGATCGAGATCCTATCTTCACTAGAGAGTTTTGGAAGAGTTTGCAAGAGGTGGTAGGGACTCAGTTGTGTTTGAGTACCGCATATCATCCTCAGACGGACGGCCAGACCAAGAGGGTGAATCATATTTTAGAAGACCTTTTGAGGCTATGTATCTTAGATTTTGGAGGTACATGGGAGGAGCATCTTCCATTGGTGGAGTTGCCCGACAGACTTAGTGGTGTACATGATGTATTCCATGGGAGGAAGTGCCTACATGAGACCGCAGAGGTGGTAGAGCCGACCTTTCTTAGAGAAGTGGAAGTAGAGCGTGATGCGACGATTCGACAAGCTCCTACTTGCATCCTTGGGTCAGAGATTTGGAAGTTGAGAAACAGAGAGGTTCAGCTAGTCAAAGTACAATGGGGAGATGAAGAGAGCGACGCTACCTGAGAGACGGAAGCGAAGATGCGTTCGAGGTACCCTTTTCTTTCGGAGGGTATGTCCTTTTGCTTCTCCTTCATCGCATATCTTGTGCTTATCTTATCCTTAGTATGTCCTCTCGTTAGTACCTTTGACCTTCAGATAGGATAGTCCTATGGTTGAAACATGTGTTTGAGACATGTTATGTATGATGGATGCAAGTGGATGCAAGTGTTTGCTAGTGGTTGCTCGTGGATGCATATACACACACTTTAGGCACTAGATCGGTTCAGTCACTTCATATTGCATATTGCATATTTATGTGTGTAGGTAGCTATATTAATGGATGTATAATGGTTGTGTTATCATATGGATGATGCATTTTGGTGTATGGTTGTGCACACATGTAGAAATGGTATGTGTCAATAGGGTTCTTTCGCATACATATTGGATGCATGGCACTATCATGGTTTGCATATGTTCATACATTAGATAGGCAACATATACACACACTTTTGCATATGCTCATACATCATTAGAAATTTTGATTTAAGGACAATGGATGCCCGTGTTTGATGGATTGAGTAGATGGTTGTTTGGATGGTAGGATTTGCATTCTCCTTAGCTTAGAGATTTCGGGGACGAAATCCTTTAAGGAGGGGAGAATGTAACACCCCGAATTTCGGTTAATGCTAAAATTCACTAATTGCAGAATAAATAATCTCAGGTGTGAGAATTGGGGGAAACGGGCTGCGTCATTGCGTTCGTCTCGGAAAAATACGCAGAATAGAGTCCGAAATTTTGTAAATCGGAGTCCGTATGGCCCAGTTATGGCCCAATGAAGTTGGCAGAAAATTCAAGTTAAAAACAGATTTAAAATTAAAAATCAGATTTCGAAATTGAAGCCAGCAGGGGGCCAGGCGGGAAAATTCCCGCCCTACCCGTGTCGACAGGCTGTCGACAGGCATGTCGACTGGGGAGTCGACTGCCCTGTCGACTTGCGTGTCGACATGGCGTGTCGAGCCAGTTGGCTTGGGTGCGCCAGATCTGGTTTTCTGGCTAGGGCTGGGCTGGGTTCTAGAGGTTTCCTAAATCTGACGGACCTAATCTAACCTAGGACTAATCCTATGGTCTAAAACACACCCTAATCCTATAAATACACCCTAAACCTACCCTAATCCATACTAAAAATAGAATTGAGGGCTACATGCCGCCAAATTAAATCTTAGAAGGAGCCTCCACTAATTTATGAAGAGGGTTGCAAGCTAATCACTCTCTAATCAACCTCTAATCCATTCTAAGCATCTTAATCTTCTTCATTTGGAGTGCAAATTTGCTAGTTGTGAGTTTCTATCACTTTGATGATCAATTGTTAAATTAAGTAGATGAGATATGATGAGATCTATGGTTTTGCATGAGGATTAATGGGTTTTCAAGTCATATGATATGATGTGAATATGCTAATCTATGTTTAATATTAATCCTATGTTTATGCATGTTGAATATGTGAGTTTATGTATGTTGAATATGTGAGTTTATGCAAGTTGAATATGTGAGTTTATGCATGTTGAATATGTGAGTTTATGAAAGTTAAGTATGTGGGTTTATGCAAGTTAAGTGGTGGGTTTATGCATAATAAGTAATTGATTCTATGCATGCTAAGTATGTGGTTTTATGCATGCTAAGTGTTTGGTATTATGCATAAATCATGACATGCAAGTTTACCCTTTTAAATGTGATGCATACATATGCAAAATGACACCTTTATATGCTATGTATATATATATATATATATATATATATATATATATATATATATGCATGTTTACCCTCCTTTAAGATGCAAGTCATAAATGCAAGTTCAACATGTTAAGTAAGTTATGTGTATGCTTATATGCAAGAATGTGAATGCTTATGCAAGTTATGTGTATGCTTAAATGCAAGTTTAACATGATATGCAAGTTATGAATGCTTATGCAAGTATGTGAATGCTATGCAAGAATGTGAATGCTTATGCAAGTTATGTGCATGCTTAAATGTATGTTTAACATGTTATGCAAGTTATGAGAATGCTTATATGCAAGTTCAACATGTTATGCAAGATATGTGTATGATAATATGCAAGTTCATATGCAACATGTTATGCAAGTCATATGTATGATAATATGCAAGTTCATATGCAACATGTTATGCAAGTCATGTGTATGATAATATGCAAGTTTGGGTTAAATGTAGTTGGGTTAATATATGCTCATATATGCAAGTTGACCTCCTCTTAACCCATGACAAAGTTATATGCTAAGATTTGGTGAAACCCATGATATTTGTGATGGATCTTCCCTTTATTATGTCATGAATTGAGAATGATTTACGTGGGGAACGATGGGGTTAATAAATATGTTAATAAAAGTATGATTGGGTATGATTAAGCATATCATAAAAATAAATTAACATAAGTGGGAATTTACCTATTGAGTTAGGTCTACCCCATGGGAATTTACCTATTGAGTTAGGTCTACCCATGTTATGAAAAACTTGATATTAATTAGGGATAATTAATATGGGGGTGATTAATTAGGTGTAATTAATCGACTAAGACACGAGGTTGGACTCATTTGTAGTGTAAAACTGCCCGGACCCTACCGGCTTAACCAGTTGCTACAAATGTCAGCCCAATGTGAGAGGTCTTAGCCATAAATTAAATACGTGATTAAAGTAAAGACACGAGGTTAGACTCTGTTATGACGTAAGACTGCCCGGACCCTACCGGCTTAACCTGGCGGACATAACAGCCAGTCTAATGTGGGAGGTCTTTATGGGAGATCACGGTCTTAATTAATTAAGAAACACTTAACCTTATTAGCATGTAGTGGGACATGAGGGGTTAAGTGGGTGCCTTGGGTGGCATGAGGAAATCTAGTGGTTGCCTTAGGTGGCAATAGAAAATACGATTAGAATACTTAACCAAAGTGGAACATGTAATGAAAACATGGTTAAAGGGTTAAGTAAGTGCTTTTGGGTGGCATGTAGAGATCTAATGGGTGCCTTGAATGGCAATTAAAATATGATTAATGACTTAACCAAAATTTATAGCATGTAAGTGGACATGGTTAAAGGGTTAAGTGGGATTCACTAGAAATAACAAGCTTAGGTGGTAGCTTGTGGGGGCCCATTTCAACCAATATCCCAAAAGTATCTTAGTAGGCTCGACTCTAGTCGAGTGACGGGACACGCATATTGGGCTTGACTATAAGAGGCCAAACGGGTTAGCGGTGGCAACGCAGGATCAACGGGTTTCATATGCGTGTGTGGACCCGGGCTGGTTGGTAAGTCGTTGTTGCATCGTGTAGATATAAAGCCGTGCACCGTTGATATTATCAGGTGGCCACTTTGGGGAATGATACACCCCATTGTGGGACCAGCACGGGTATCTACGCTAGGGAGCCGATCGCTTGGGAGTAGTGGGTACACCTAGTAAAGATAGGGGCAGACGGCACCTATGTAGGGGTACACGAATCTACTGGGTGAAATTTCTAAGTACACTTAGTGGGATCAACCTTTAAGTAGGAATTACCCTTGGGTGGGTAGAACTGGTGTGGTGCAGTGTAGGAATTACCCTTGGGAGGGTAGATCTGGGGTGGTGAAATCTAGGAATTATCCTTGAGTGGGAAAATGCGTCTTTACGGTTATCTTAGTTGTCCTAAGTCTGCCAAGCTGCTTAGTGTAGCCATTCATCCCCAGACGTTACCGTATATCAAGCTTATGTCTTCTCTGGTTACTTTAATGATTGTATTGTTAAAGTTATAGGACTCGCTCAGACTTATGTCTGACCCCGTTGTTTTTATCTTTTTTTTCCAACCCTCAGGTTATCAGAGTGGGCCCAGTACGAGTGGGCTTTGATCAGGCTGCTTTATTCTCTTTTGGAGCTTGGACCATAGGTGTAGAGCTCAGCTTACCCTTTCTTTTATGGCTATCAGTTCATGTATTGGGATTATGTACTTTTATTTATCAGGATGGATATTTTGTACTTGACTCTTATTATGGTTTTGTGATGTAACCAAACATGTTTTACTTTCTGCTGTAATGAAATGACGTTTTGAAATTTTCAAGTATTACTTATATCTGTCTTGCTGTAATTTTTCTGTTCTATATTCACTTAAAATACTCCACCGATGTTATGGCATTCCCTTAGAGAGTGACCATAGCGGGTGTGGTTGTATGTAAATACCCATATTATAACTTAAATAAGTTGAACTCAATTAACTAAGGACTTTTGGAAATTTCTAACCCTTCTTTCAAATTGGAAAGTATATGGACTCTTTCTTAATAAGCTAGTATAGCTAATTACAATGTGATTTTTACTCATCATGGTTTAAAGGGATATTTATAAAAGTAATTTTCAAATAAGTTATTACTTGAATTTAACAAAAGTTTTGGGTTGATTATTATTTTATAAGTAAATAAGGTTTGGAGTTTAATAAAATGATTCATAGACCTATATTAAAGGAATTTAATATAGATTATTGAAAATATTTATTTATAATTAACTGGAGTTCGTAAACCTTAAGTGTTATTTCAAAGGATAAGAGTGTTGCTGAGTTAAGGTCTGAGAGGTAAATAAAATACCGCAACTTGATTTGCTTCATTGTTATCTGAGAAATAGTATTAGTTTAAGAACGAGAGTAAATGATCTAAACTTTGATATTTATAAAAGGGTATAGATGTTGATATTTATAAAAGAAGTTTATAATTGATTTTTGATATTTTTAAATAAAGTTTATAAATGGTATATTTAAAAAGGGATTAAAGAATATGAATTAGTTTTAATAAGAAAGCTTTTCTAAATGATTTACGTATAATGATATATAAGTAATGAATTGATTTTCTAAGTATTGAAATTTTAATGGTTATTGAATAAACTTACGTAGGTAAGATAAGTTTAAGAATAGTTTGGTAATTTTTCATAAAATGTTATTTTATAAATGAAAGATTCATTTAAATGAGGATTAGTAATTACCATGGGTAAACAAATATTTTTATTGATTTGTTGTTTGTTTATTTGATAGTTAAATAACCGACTGTCAAATCAAACCTTTTCAACTCTAGAAGTTTATTCGACCAATGATAAGACCGTTCTTGGAAACAGTTAGGTGGTGAACTATGTACTTATGTATTGTTGGTATATTCCTAAAGAACCAGAGTTGAGTTTTCTAGAAAATATCAATTGTCATTTTAAAGAGACCGGGATCAGGTCTATTTGCCCAAAACCACTTCGATCCGGCTGATGCGTTTTGAATTAGAAATATATTGAAGATGATTGAAGATGGAGTTATTTAGTTCCGTTCAGGCACAGAATGAACTTGCGTGGATGAATACTAGCATTACATATCTTTATGGAAGGTAGTCTTAGCATTCCAAGATATTCTGTTATTTATAAGGTAAACGTAACTTTTAGCCTTATCACCTGGTAAATGAATAAAGCAGCGGAAAGTGGATGGGCTATATCGACCGCTCGCATTAGGATATGATCATTCCATATCTAGAGTCGATTTTCCTTTGTATGCTTCGGGGCCCTTAAATGGTTGTTTATCAACTGGGGTGATCTTGTTTGAAGTCATCCAGTTTTTAAGGATGGTTTCGGTTCCGAGTAGCTGAGGTGCAAATTAACGCATCCTCCCGTATGCTTTATTAAGAGATGTATGAATTTGGTGGGTTGACCCTTACCCTTTCAAAGTTGGAATCCATTCTCCATACGAACTTTCAATCTTGATTGTATACCTGTTATGTTGGAATGTTGCGTTGAAAGAATCTGTTCTCTCTCTTTCTTTCACCATATGACCTGTCTTTCGAACGACTAAATGATTGGCACAGGAATGCCAAAGATGTATTCAGTTTTGTCTTTAAATGTAAGAAAGGTCCGTCTATTACACCCCTAAAATGCCATTTATTGCCATTGATGATTAATGTCATTTATGAAGCTAATGGTCATAATTTCCTAAGACATTAATTTACCATCAAATGTCCTTGTTATATCAGTCCTGTTTTATTTCTAATCTAATTATTGTAACACCTTAAACGTTCCTATTTTACATTGATTTGATTTATTCTTGTTATATATGTATTATATATTATAAGAAATATTTACTTACTTAATTGGAGTTACAATTCTAATTCATAGTCATTATTTTCAAATTGCTACCATTAGGCCTAACTACCTGATACAATTTATTTTCCCCCAATCAACGATGGTTACAATAGCTATTATTTCTTTATGGCCTTATTTGTAACAAATCAACCTCTTTTATTACTACACCGGTCATAATACACGTTTCTATTTAATATGGATTACCCTTCCATATGTAATTCCATAATACGGAAACCATTCAAACACACAAACATTAATATATATATATATATATATATATATATATATATATATATATTATATATATATATCGGTGTTTACATAGATTTAGACGGACAATGTGTATATATATATGTGTGTGTGTGTGTGTGTGTGTGTGTGTGTGTGTGTATGTGTGTATGTGTGTGTGTATTCGTGTAATTAACGTAGTTATTATTCTTTTATTTTTGTTGTTATTAAATTTAATGTTTTGGTTTAAGCTAACAACCATGCATTCCTTTTTGCGTTCAATTTTGTAATAAGATTCCAAATCTTACAAAACGTCATTAACTACAATTATTGTAAATTATGCCTAAAATGTTTAAAAGAGGAATAAACATATTTCAAATCATAAGAAACATATAATATGTATGTTTTTGAAATGGTTGATGTAAGCTATGCACAAAAATATATAAACCCATATTTGTACATGAATTTACAAAACCCTTTCCTTTTTATTTTTATACATATTTCTTATTGATTTCAAATAATGTCTTTTTTTGAAAAAGAACAAAAAGATGTATTTATAATAATCACGTTAAAACCCAAAAAAAACTAAACAAAAACACACTTAAATCTTTTTAACAAAATTTACATGAATTATGAATCAACACCAAAACCACAAATCTGAAATAAAACTACATCTTGACAGTGAATTATTGGACTAATTTCTAGATTCACGGTGTTTACAATGACCAAAATCTTTTTAACTATAGTTGTAGGCAATAATATGAACAATCTAACAAGCCTACATAATAATAATGTTCAAACCACAATTATTCCTCAGATCCGACAAAAATTTAAAAAGATCTGTTGAACACATAGGCATATATTCCATATTTAATACAAACAAAGTAATCAAGTTATTATACACTATATGTACAAGTTTCCCACTCATATGAAAGTATCCAAATCTGAATAATCTTTTAGTCCTATAATTCCTAAATTCTTACAGATCTATAGTTATTCCGAAAAGGGATACTTTCAGATTTGTAGATTTGCAAGAAAATAAGAAAAGAGGGGAGAAATATGATGAAGAAGAAACTGAATGCCAATCCATTTTCCACTTTAATCTGATTAACCCTTTCAAATCTCTATTGTTTATGTTTGATTCTGGTTATGTATGAACATAATTTTTGTTTTAGAATTTGTTTGGGGAGAAAGGGAAATGGCAGAGTTCCGCTACTGCTCTCAGAATTATATGGAAAAGAATGGGGGCCTAACCCGTTATCTATAGGGATCGAAATGTCTCTAAATTGTTAGATTTAATTTAATAAACATCTGTCCATCTGTTTTATATATTATGTAATAAAAACCTATATAACCCTAGCCGTCACTGGGCAAAAGTCTTTAGGAATGGTCGACCTCTCCATCTAAGGGTGTCGACTGCCCTTAGGCTAAATATCCAATGATGGTGGTATTAAACATTGTATATACTCTTTTTTATTATTTCCGAATGTTTTTTGTGTTTCGTCCATAAATTTTTCATAAGGACTCCGTTTGAGAAACTCCAAACATGAAAGTTGACCAGAATTCCGTGACGAACGCAAAGGTGGAAGTTTTGTGGTAAAATTCCATCGTTTGTAGAAATTCCTACTTTTGGAAATCTAACTAATTTATTTATTGTCAAAATTCCGAGTTGTTACATTCTTCCAACCTTAAAAGGAATTTTGTCTTGAAATTCTGACACAAACTTATCCTATCCTACATAACAAATTTGTGTATATCCATTTTGCAACAAAGTGCTCATGCGCGCCGTGTACATAATGCATTTCAACCACAAAACATGTACGAAAAATGATTTTAAATTGGATCCTCCTATATGAATGACTTAAATTTTGAAAACACTTTCGAAAACATGATGCAAAACATCCTAAATATACTAGCAGTTCTATATGAATGCAAATTTTAAAAATCTTTTTTCATCCACATGACTATGAATAGAAGTGTGAAGCAACCAATTTTGCATCCAAATCCTACCATCCAAAACGTCAATACATTTAATCACTTCCTATTACATTTCTTCTAAGCTGGAAAAAGGAAATCAAAGCAAAGAACTTTAGCATTCCCTTTGCTTATAAATATTCTACATCCCGTCCTACAGTGAAATTTTAAAATTCGAAATTTTTCACTAAGATAAAAATCAAAAAACTTCTTTTATATATTTTGAAATTTTCTTTTCAATACGGTTTCACTTTCCATATGAGATTCGCACAAACTAAAAATCTAGTAACATGCGCTTTATGTTATTTAAATAATCTATTTTAATGCAAAATAGATGTTCAAATATGCGCAAAATGTCGTACTTGAATCCATGTTTTCGTGCAAACTGAAATAAAAGAAAGTAAATCGGTAAAATATAAAATGAAAAAAAAAATTCAAACAACATTGCAAAAGTTTCAAAAAGGTTTTTCTGTGGAAACTTAAATGATTCAAATCACATGTATGAGAAAAAGGAAGTCGGTCATGCGAAAATCGATACCACATACCAAAGAACAAAATAAATTTTAGCATAACAAGAAACATGTAATAAATATACCCGTGACGAAAATGATGCAAAACCTGCACTTCACTAAAATTTATTCAAAACTGAATATTTTACTTTCTAGCTATAAGACAATTGTTAGTTAGATATGAAAATTGAGATTTCAATTAGATGTCCGCGAATGACACAAATATTTCTGAACGTAGAAATCTTATTAAAAGTCGAGCGATTTTAAAGACAATAAACACTAATAGTTGCAAGCACGAGTTACTACAAAGCCAAGAACCAAATGCTGGAAAGGGAAAACAACAAAGACGACAACAAAACAACACCGAAACTCCCAAAACAATGCATACAAACAACGAGATGTCTTGCTCCACGACTGAGCTCTAACCATTTTTATGACCTTCGATTAATCATACCATGATAGCAAAATGCTCGATCTCATGTTACAAACAATGCCAGTGTTGTTGGAGATTTCCACATCACCATCGCTTACAAAAGAGAATTAGACATGACAAAAGAAACCTACCACAAAGTTGCTCTTCAAGGTGATTCACCTTATATTATCTAACAATAATATGGATAGGTGAAGATACAAAAAATAACTCCATGAAATAACATATAAAGTAACAGGATGAATAAAAAATGATGAGGCGCTAAATGATGGCTAAGCCATTGATCAAGCAAAAGATTGATTGATTTTTCATCATGCGATAAATCTAGTCATGACTTCCCATTATCGGAACAATGTGTTAAATGAGTCACACATCAACATGGGTAGTTTCAACACAGATCTTTGAACACAAAAAACAGCATCTAAGAAAAACAGATCTACTGCAAAATCTCCCAAACCCGATCAAATCAAAGACCATTCAAGTCCATGTGCAACACGGATGTCCCTAAAATCTCATTGGGGTTCTTCTTAGAAAAACAATCCAAAGATGGATTAATCTTCATCTCTGAAACAACGATCACCTTCATCAAAATCTATTCCAATAAGATATAGCAAAGGCGGATGCAGCATAACCATCGACCCAATACAAAGATCTCAGAGCAAAGGAATGGTGCAAGTCCAACTGCCACGATTACTCAGCCCTAAGGCAGTGAGACCTTATGCTTATTCTGATCCAACCAAATGATCTCTCTGCCCTAGGATGAGACTTAAATTGCACGAGTAAGATCGGATAGCTCAAATAGGTATTATGGACCAAGAAATGATCGGTGGGAAGAAACTGGATTTAGATCTTGGAGTCAAAGTGGGTGAGATCTAATGCACAAAATAGCGCGGAAAGGAGGAGATGAGACGACAACAAAGAAAGAGAAGAAGGATAATATATGGTTCAGCTTGATAAGGAAGGAAGAACGAAAGAAAGAAGTTAAGGGGGTGATTTAGGACGCAACTTTTATGGTTGAGTCCTAGGTTCAAGTTATACCAAAACGAGTCAGCTAGTTGACCACTCTGCGTATAATGTTAAATGGTCAAATGTCAAATGAACTTTGGGCAAAGGTTGAACCTTGACCTTATTAGGCCAGATTAAAATATTAATCGTCATGCGTTATCTTTTAATATTCCACACGATCCAAAAAATACTTGTCCTCATCACGGATGTACTATAGATCGCAGTCAAAACGCCGAACCAACACCAAGAATTTAAAGTAGTCTCACAAATGTTGCGACCACACACCGAATGAATTCCTAAAGCAATTCAAATAAAAATCCATGATAAAAAATAGAATATATTTTCCCCTTACCTAGCTAACAACAAATAAACGATTCAAAAATCAAGTATCTTAGAATCAGAATAAAATATTTTCTTTACTCTCTTCGAAAGAAAATTTAAAACTTCCTTTTTTCAGAATTGATTTATTTATTATAAACTAAATATTTCGTATTGTAAATCCATTCTATTATTATTTATATTCTAGTTTATATTACTAATTAGAAAACCTTTTTGTATTTCAAAGTGTCTGGATTTTGAAAATCTCGAAGATTAATTGTAATAATTTCGATAAATCATCCGATATATGTAAAAAGAGGAATACTGAAAATCACAAGGAATGAGTGTTAATTATTTTTATGTTTTTGACACATATTCCTTGTCATTTCCAATTTCCTTCTTTTCACCAATTGGATTATTTATTAAAATCACACAAAACCAAAACAAATCTAAAATACGAAAATTTTAAAACCATATTTTTTAAAACTTTTAAATCCATTTTATTTTGCAAAACAATTTCAAAAAAGGAAATTCCCTCGAATACAAGATCAAGGACTCAAATGAATGTTATAAAAAAAGAATATCCAAAATTTTAATGAAGTATAAAATGGATATACCTCGTAATTATATTTCTGGATGGTTACAACATATTCCTGTTTTAGACCAAGAAAAAAGCCTTTTACTGGAACTACCAACGAAACCAAAAACCAGAAATCGTGACTATCTCAGTTGTAGCTAGATTTTCGTCCAGTCTCCAAACTCAAATCCATGGGATTCACTACAGGTCATCCTCATGCTCATCACAACAAAATAGCCAACGTACTGTGGGGCAAGACAGAATTGGCTAGGAACTTGAATTCAACGTATTTCAACTCTTATTCGCTTAAGGAGCATAAAAATAAATAGGCCCAAGATTATTTCATCATCGAAATAATCTAAAATCAAGTAAGAAAGACGAAAAAAATAGAAAAGAAAATCGAATACATTCTCTCATGAGTCCTAATTTATCTGATTCCTCTAACCTATGCTCGGATACCAAATGCAACACCCCACACTTTTCTAAGCCCAAATTTCGACAAAAATTGAAACTCAAACTCATCTAACCATGGAGCGTGTAAATCTAGTATCTGCAATAAAGGAGCATGTGCATATTCATAGTACGTTAAGATAACTCACAGAGGAAACGAAATAGTATAACCAGTATCAACAAGTTAACTACCTTATAAGAGTAAGTCACTACATCAATACCGAGCATGAGAGAGAATGAGAACCGAAAACAAAACTTAAACACATTTGAGAACAAGGCCTTCTCAAGATAACTTGGGAGATTGTAATGAGGAAGGGATTTAGAACAATAAGTTATGGTGAGTAGAAAGAGTATAACATAGTCTACAATACGCAGATGTATCCCGTTTGATTCAACTAGAGACATATATCTATCAAGGCTAGTAATTCTAGCCTAACCATTTTTTTAATTCTAGCCTAACCATATAAACATTAATGCACAACTTTGACTACCATACCCAAGGTAGCATTGCCAAACGATAAACAATATCGCAATACAGAACTTTTACGCATAATTATAAAGCCTTTTAACCATCCTTCATCCAATTACAAAAACTAAGAGGTAGGCTCTCATCTACTCACTAATCATACAGAGGTTAATTATATATATATCCACTTAAGACTCACTATCAAAAGACAGATAAGGGTGGATCATCTTGATCACTTAAGACCTTAGTCGGACCTACTGATCACTTAATGCCTTTTCGATGGTTTATTTTATGCTAGTATAGATTAGAGGACACTAGATACAGGCCCTACTAATTAAGTCTTTCGTCATTCATGCACATAAAACCATGCCTCGCATAAGGAGAGAGATAGTAAGCGACCACTTAAGACCATCCAGATAGATAGACGTAGCACGCAATTTAACACTTTCCTATGGTGGACCCTCTCGTTACTATTTAGCTGACCTTATTAGGATAATCCCCTAATCACTTAATACTTTCTCCTTAGGATAGGTTGACCTATGGTACTTCCATAGTGGTCATCAAAACCTATTCCCAGGGTGCACCCTCAAACCCCAGCCACTTAAGACCCCAGGTGAAAGCAGATGAATCATGGAGATTATCAAACTCGTACCTAATTAGCCTTTAATACTAGGGTTGTTAATAGGTCGGGTTGGGTTCGGGTCGGATCAAGTCGTGTTCGGGTTGAGTTCGGGTCAGGTCAGCTCAACCCGTTTATTAAACGGGTCAGTTTCGGGTTGACCCATTTATAATCGTGTGGGTTTCGGGTTTGATTCGTGTAACCTGTTAAGAAAAATATTTTATAAAAAGTTGTGAATGAACATTAAAACATGAAAGAAGGGTATTGTCGTCATTCACTTGTTGCAAGCTAAGATGAGAATAAAAATGTAAAAAGTTGTTAGTGTGGGAATAAACATGAAAACGTGAAAAATTTTAAGTGTTAGTGTGTATGAATAGTTGAATAATGGCAACACCCTTCATTTTCAAGGTAAGATGAAAATTTTACAATAATATAGAACCCATAAACGGGTTAGTCGGGTCAAATTCGGGTTTCGCGGGTCAACCCTAAACCCACTCGTTTATAAACGGGTCAAAGTCGGGTTGACCCAAAAATGACCCGTTACTAAACGGGTCGGGTCAACCTGCTAATTTCCCGTGCAGGTTTCGGGTCGGGTTTCGGGTCATGTTGGAAATTGATAGCCCTATTTAATACTTTTATTTATGGAAGGTGGGACATAAGATCACTTAATACCTTTTTATAGGTGGATCTAACCAATTAAGACCTTAATCCCTAAAGTAGACCACGTTATTGAGTTATTCCTATTCAATTTCTCCTTACGAAAATAATTTACTTACGCAAATTAATTATTGTCACGGGTTCCTGTGGTCAATGATATCTCACATCAGTTGGACATATATTCGATTGCCGGAAAGTGCAGACTTCAATCGAATAAGGCAACTGACATCGCATCATTAACCTACTTAGTCAAATTCTAATTTCTAATAATATTAATTCTAGATTAACTAATAGAAAAAGGAAAACCTATACATTTCTTATCTTAGGATGTTTAATTAATTATTTACTTATTGGACTTGGTATTTAAAACGACAACCAATGCCCTTTATCCCCTTTTTAATTCCATTATTGCTATTTATTCGAGTTATTACCACTTATGACCATAACAGTCATATTATCCTAAGGCGCTAATTAACCCCTTAAATGCCATTTACTACCATTAATTATAATTAATGTCATTTATGAACCGAACGATCATAATTTCCTAAGACATTAATTTACAGTTAAATTTCCTTATTATATCGGTCCCTTTTTATTTCTTATCTAATTATCGAAACTCCTTAAACATTTCTATTTCACTTTGATTTGATTTATTCTTGTACATATATGTATTATATGTTATAAGAAATATTTACTTACTTAAATGGAGTAACAATTCTTATTCCTAGTCATTGTTTTCAAATTGTAATCATTAGGCCTAACTACCTAATTCAACTTATTTTCCCCTTATCAATGATGGTTACAATTAGGAATGGCAATGGGGCGGGTTTTACATGCCCCAGACCCGGCCCGGAATTTTTTATGCTCGCCCCGTACTCGCCCCGTGAACCCGGCCCGGGTCCAATTTTCTGACCCAACCCTCGACCCGTATGGGTCATGGGTAGACCCGACCCGACCCAGACCCGGTACATTGTGCATGACCATGCTGTTTCATCCATTGCGTTCAAATAGAGTACACAAAGTATATACCAGCTAAAACCTATTCATCATAAACTAATAATAAATTATAATTGCATGTAGTAAAAACACAATTTTAAACAACTGAAATCACAAAACATAATAGAATCACACTACATATTGTCATCATTTCACTAGCATATCAGTGAAAACACAGTTACACAGTTCAGTGATCATTCATACCTTACATTTGTGGAAACTTAGAAGTGAACAAAAAAACTAAATGACAAGCTACATAACAAAACATGAGAAAGCAGCAATATAATAATAGGCAACCATCAACAGAAAAAGGCACCAAAGTCAAACTAGAGCACCTGCAAACAAATGGAAAAAATGAATTTAATAGAAGTAGACAATTAAAAACGAATCTATAAACGATAGCTTTATTACTGCACCTATGTCTCAAAATTAGAGAGATTAGAATGAAAGTTTGTGTGCTTTCATTAGAATTTCATGAGTTTACCATTATGTATGGCTATTTTTGTATGATTAACAGACTATTTTGTGCTATGTAAAAGATATTAAGCATGACCAAATGTATCGGTAGGAAGTCTAATAGAATCAACGTTTAAACAACATCAGCATGTAACCAAAATTAAATAAAAGTAATGTTTTTTACCTACAGACAACGAATGTGTTTAAGAATCAATGTTTAAACATTAACCTTGTATAACAACTAAAATCCCCCATTTTTTAGGTCCCTAGAAGCTAGAACATCGATTACCAAACAATTAAATGAGTTTTTCTATTTAATTGTTAGGAGACTACCCTTGGATTGCAATGGAACATAAGGCACCAATAGCAGTTGCATGTTTTCAAACTCTGACTCAAGGTAACATATTTCAGATATAATGATGAATACAAATCTGACTCAATGTTCTGCTTTAAATTTAGATTATAATCATTTTACATTATCATTTTTCTAGAAGTTGGACGGCACTGGAAAAATTAGAGAGAAAAGAAAGTGAAAAATCAACTCCTATATGTGAAAAGGTCAATGAGGAAGAAAGGTTTTGTTAACGTGGACACATGTTAAGTATTGTATTTATATGCTTTTGAATATATTTTTTCTGTGCTTTCATATGTAAGCTAATGTCTGCTGTTAACGTGTAAAAATTCTTATTCAAGCAAACCATAATGCCAACACTTTTTTGCTTTTTTTTGACTTGGCAATATGTTTCATCTGGATTTTTTTTCAACTTTTCCACATTATCAGTTTTTATCAGTTTCATCTTTTTTTTTTCTTTTTCTTTTTCTTTTTTTTTTTGATAGAAAATACACATGGGGATATTCTTGCACCAACTTTGAATACAGATTACCTAAAAATAAAGACATACATGACACTGGACTATATGCTAGCAGGAGGTATGTACAAAAAAGGGACATGCATGAAATGTTACATTACTGCAACAATAAAAAATATATTCACATGTCAACAGTGGCCAGTGCAACCATAAAAAAATTATGCATTATATAAATGGCATGAAATTATAATAAAAGGAGGTATCATCGCAGTGGGGCATTTCATAAATGAAACTAAACGTAATTTCTTTACATTGATGCCAAAAATATATAGCCCTATGTTAATTAGTTTAGTGACTGGTTATACGACATGTAAAAATAAAAGTAAACAGAATAATTTTAAAGGAATTAAATCACATACCTTTCTAGAGCGTGTACATATGAACCAAGCCAATCTCACAATGAATCAACTCCTTGATCATCCTATACAAAAAAAAGAACATATTCAAAATTTCTTCAAAATTTGTTTTGTAATAACCCGGAAAATATGGGCCAGTTTAAAATTTTTATTTTGGCAATTTTAACGAATTTTGAATATTTAAAATAGAATATTTTAAATAATATCGACGAGAAATTTATTTTGAATATAATTCGAACATATATATTTATACGCGTCGTCGTTAGAATATAAATAGTTATATATATTTATATAATAGAATTGAAAATGGCGCGGTAGTTCGATAATTCGATTTCAAACTTCAATTGAATGTACCGGGTGCAAAATAAACCGGATTTTAGCGAAACCAAAAATAATAGGATCTATTTGATAATATCTTTCCAACGAATCCGAAAAATCGAAATTTCATAGCGGGAATCAAAAGATATGTCCAGTTGAAAATTCTGAATAGTCGCTATGAAATTCAGGCCCTTAAAAATGGGAATTTTGCAAACGACCTCGGATTTCGACGAAACCACTTTTGTTGGGTCCGTGATGTCAAATTATTGCTAGATTCCAAATTTCATAATTTTTCGATTCAATGTGTGAGCGTGGCAAAGGAAAACGTGTTTGACCAATTTCAGTTGATTTTAATCGACTGGAAAATGGCCATTTTTCAAACGGTCTCAGAATTCGTCGAAACTAGTTTTGTTAGGACCGTATCGTCAATACGAAGCTAGAAAATATTTTCCTGGGATTTATAGAGTTAGTATGTGACCCCCGTAAATTGAAATGCGCGTTCAAATTCAATATATAGAGTTATATGTTGATTTTGACGGAAACTGATCGAAACGATCGAATCAGCCTACGATACATATCCCATTGTGTTAGGAATGGGGGTACTAGCTATGGATGATAGGCGGTGGGCCTCATTTAGAGGTCGTATGTAAAAGTCAATTTTTTTTGAATTTAAAATTAATAAAAAAATGTAATAACCTATCTCTCTCTCTCTTCCTATAACTTCCAGGCCCCCTTTCATTTTAATAAAAGAAAAAAAAAATCAAATCGCACCCTAGCCCTGTCGATCTCGAGCGCCACCGCTTGGGGCTTCCCGCCGTCGCCGTAGAGGCGCGCCCCACCTCACTTGACGTCGAGACCCCCCAAGAACTCCTGTCGACGACGCCAGCTTCGAGACCCCCCCCCACCCCGCCACAAAAAACTGACGCGAGCTACCCCCTCCTCCTCATTCGAACCCTGAACCCCCCTTTACCCTAGGCTGCCGATCGAAACCCCCCCCCCCCTCTGCAGCGAACCTCTCCCCCTCCTAGTCCGATTCCAAAGTAAGCTTCTTTATTTTATTCATTTGATTTCAGTTTTTTTATTTGAAGTAAATACATTGTTGTGAAATCAGTTTTTGTAAGTGGAGGACAATGGTTTTTATTCGACAAAAGCTCTGAAAAATGAAAAGGCGAAATTTTTATATAGTGTAGAGCATAAAAATATGATTATTATTTTAAAGCAAAGCTAGGATTTTTATTCATTGATTTGAAAAGTAAAGGAAAGATTTTTATTCGTTCATTAGCTAGGAAAAAGAAGTGTTTTTTTATAGTAAAAATATGATTTTTGTTTATGTAGAGAATTAAAAATATAATTTTACATGATAGGAATATTAGAAATATTATCTTTATATATATAGCAAAATAAAAATGTGATTTTTATAATGATAAATTTGAAAAGGAGAAATCTTTATAGTTGAAAAGGCGAGATCTTTATATAGAGAATAGCGAAGTAAAAATTCGATTTTTATATATTGAATAGCAATATAAAAATGTGATTTTCATATATGTAGAGAATACGGGCAACGAAGGTGACAAAAAGGCGAGAATGACGAAGATTTCTATAAATGAAGTGTCATGGAGTTGGAATAGCTATTGGTGAGAACTTCTCACTCTTCAATTTCTTTTTCTAGTTATATATATACTAGGATGCAGACGGTGTTTAGTAGCACCCGACACAATCGTCCACAGACCATGGACTTGTTTGTTTGGCTGTGTAGTTGGTTAGATTATTTGGGTTGAATTGAATTGTTTGGTGAAATGAAATTGATTTGATTGATGTGTGAATGGCGTGGGCCTTCACTAGACCGGGGATAAGGCTAGGCCTCGTCCCGTTTCTAGTATCGTGCCGTCATGCCGCCGAAATTTTCTAAAATAAGTTAGAAAAATAAAAACATCATTTTTATTTTGTAAATGAACTAAATAAAAATTCATGTGTTAAAATAAAATGTTTTATCGTTAAAAATATAATTTTTAACGTGAATGTGAATAAATAAATATTCATTTACAAACCGGACGGTTTGTTTATGTACACCTATTTGAATGACATTGATTGGGACGATAAATTTTACACATCGACCAACTACACAAATAAAATCTGTGTTTGTTGATTTGAAACCCCACACGGGTGTTGGGATGAAATTTGAAGTTCACTCATCCTGATTGATTAAATATGTCGATCGATTGATCGACAGGCTATTATAAGCGTTAGATATCTATATTTGATGCTTATACAGTGTAGTGCACTTTGGATGATGGTTGATTATTTATCGTGGCTATTATATACATGTGTTGTATGGAATCCATATAATTAACTTTATATGGTAACTGAGTGGGCCTCATTCCAATTTAGAAAATAAAGAATATTATAAAATAAAGGTTCATGTGTTGACAGTACTCATCCGTTGAGATTAGTCATGTGTTGAATGAAATATATTGAATAACAAAAATAGTCACACGTGGACAGTACTCATTCGTTGAGATTAGTCATGTGTTGACAGAAGTATAGATTCACGTATTGAATAAAATAAACATTCATTTGTTGAATAGAATAACGGAATTATTGAAATATATAAAGTCGTGTTGATTAGAGATGCGCTATTTTGACGCGAACGATATTTTTATCGATTATATTCGTTTTTATAATTTGATTTGAATTTAATATATAACGAATTTGATTTGAATTGAATATATAACGAATTTGAATTAAATTGAATATATAATGAATTTGAAATGAATTGAATATAAAATGAATTCAAATTGAATTGAAATTTGAATTGAATATATAACGAAATGAATTCGAATTGAATATATAACGAAATGAATTCGAATGGAATATAAAACGAAATAAATTCGAATTGAATATATAACGAATTGAATTCGAATGGAATATATAACGAATTGAATTCGAATTGAATATATAACAAAATGAATTCGAATTGAATAGAGAACGAATTCGAATTGAATTGAATTGAAAAGAAAATGAATTCAAATCGAATTAAAAATCGATTTGAATTGAAATCAAATAGGAAAGAAAATAAAGAGGATTTATAATAGAAAATTCAAATTTGATTTGAATTGAAATGGACGTTGAAATTGTTTTTGAAACGAATTCAAAACTATTTATAAAATTCGTTTAAAATAGTAATCGATGAAATATATATATATATATATATATATATATATATATATATATAATATAATGGCCTGAATAGAACGCGCCGCGCTGCGGCAGTTCGTGAATTTCGACCATTTATTTCGAACGGACATTACGGGAGATCCGACCGTCGGATTCTCCTAAAACCGGAACCGTTAGGTTCATATCGAAAAGAGATTTCTAACGAATATTAGAAATTTGAAATCTAACGGTTGGATTTGGAGATACGTCCAAATCAAATTTGAAAAAGGTCGCTGTAAGTGTAGTTCGATGGCCGTTGATGGAAATCGACTGTACGGGCCTTGATAAAATTATTAAAAATAGTAATAATTTGCGTAAAATCATAAGAAATGATTTGGGAAAATTTGGGATGAAAAACTCCAGATTTGAAAAGATAAAAATAGATTTTTATCGAAATGAACTAGTTTAGAACTAAAATAAAAAGCCATTTATTTTAAATAAATAAACTGGATTTGAAATGGGTTTTAAATAGAATTGATTTGTGGGTTTATCGTGAACAGTGTTTTAAATAACACTTGTTCTTTAACCCTATAATAAATAGAATGTGAGTTGGGTTTATCGTGAACTGTGTTTTAAATAACACTTGTTATTTAACCCCAATAATAAATAGAATGTGATTTGGGTTAATCGTGAACTGTGTTTTAAATAACACTTGTTCTTTAATCCAATAATAAATAGAATGTGATTTGGGTTTATCGTGAACTGTGTTTTAAATAACACTTGTTCTTTAACCCAATAATAAATAGAATGTGATTTGGGTTTATCGTGAACTGTGTTTTAAATAACACTATATCTTTAACCCAGTAAAAGGAGTTTAAATGAATCTACAATTAGATTGAAATGTGAATTGATAATTTAAATTATCAAATTTGGCGAATGAGCCAAATGAGCGAGAATGGAGTATTACCAGTTTTGCTCCAAAGCGATAGTTAAATCTTTAATTAGATTTGAACTAGAAATGGTAATTAATTTTACCGATAACACCGTGGTGTTAGATATGGAGTATTACCAGTTTTGCTTCATGGGATGAATAGGTCGGGATTGGGAAATAAAATAAATAATTACTCCGGTGTGGTTCGCTAATCTCGACTAGTTTGAAAAACCATAATTTGGTTTGAAGTGACATCCAAAGGAAGATTAAAGGATAAATTTTAAAGAATTTATCTTGGATAAAATTACTAGGAACCTTTCCCTAAGAATATGAAATTTGCGGTTAGTGGCTGCTGAATTGGAATGAGGCGTATGTTGTGTTTGTGTAACATTTGTTTTTAATATACGCGGGTTGTTCGGAAAGTCCGGGTTTACACCCATTCTGAATAACCGATTCGACGATAAGTTGAAGATGAAGACGGTGGTTGAAGACCGGAAGTCTTCACATCATTTGGATAATTACTGACGATCTTGATTGGGCTGTACACCCAAGATGAGGGAATCAGTTAGTGATTGTCCAGACGTACTTGGAGATCGATGGATATGCGAGGAAAGTGCCTCCGGTTTCGTTCAGACCCAGAACGAACTTGTAAATGGATTGTGTGTCTGACATTGGATTTTATTCTGTGTTAATTGATTTCTGTTAAATATATATCTGTTTGGCAGCGGAGAATTTATTCTCTTGCTTAACTCCCTTCTCTGAGACGTACGAGCTTAGAGGTTATATATAGATAGATATCAATCGCATGGCATGAATTGCCTGTGTGGCACGCTGAGTTGCATGGATCAAGGCTTCTATTGAAAAGCAAAGTCTTGTGGTTGATGATCAAAGCACGGCCTACGTGGCAGCTTTGTGTATAGCGTGGATTTGCGAGCCTCACACCTCGGTATGAGTCAAAAACGGGATGAGGACCCAAGGAGTGCACGACGTTTCTTTCTAGCTATGGGTGGTGTCAGTGACCTACCAGTCCTAACATTTATATAATTTTCACCTTTGTGGTTTGGATGCGAGGCGCCTCGATTATAGGTCCTATAGGGCCGAGAAACGTGTGTTCAGGAATAATTAATCCTCAAACGTAAGAGAGGACCGGTCTTGGAGGATCCCAGGGTTACCCAGAGTGTGTAGTTCTGAGACATTTGCTAGAGTGTCTCGAAAGCGGAGAGGAGCTTGCCCCTTGCCTCGACTCATGACGGAAATCCAATTTCCAATACGTGTATTTCGGCTTTATTTGTAGAGCCTAGTATGGCGACATAGTGGTATGGGGCACTTATGCCGTCTATGATTTATATTTATGATTGAAAATGTTTTGACACTATACACTTATTATAGTATCAAATGATTTGTTTTAAACGTACTAAGCATGTTTGGCTATTATAAGGGAAAACCCTATCCTCCGGCTTGCGTTGCATTGTGTGATGGGACCTGGGTCTTATAATAGCTTCATTTTTCGAAAAAGCATTGCGTTGTTTATTCTATGCACTGGTATTCTTGGGAGAAAACCGGTTCCGTGTTATACGGCGTGGTCCCTTGAATTACTCTCTTTTAAAATAAAGCTTTAAATAACTGTTTTAGTTCTCACACCAGTCACATGACTGACCTGGAGTTTATTGTTTTAACCTAAACTCTGGGTGCCCCTATTTTCTACACGGGCAGCTAGTAGTTTTGGTTTTGCAGATTTATATTCAGAGGATCCTGATTTACCGCTGGAATGATGCTCGGAAAGCTCTGTATCCGTGTATCACCTTCAGTTGTGCTTTGTATTATTTTCCGCTGCTATGCAATTTATTGTAATCTCTGATATTTATCGAATGTATAATATTCCTTTATACTCTATATATTCTTGTAATCTGATGGAATTGTTGTAATAACAATGAAATGTTCTTCCGTCTGCGTTCTATTTTGTCCTGTCCTCAAAACGATCAGGGGTTTCGAACGGTCTAGATCGGTTTAACGACTGATTCGGATCGAGCGAAATTCCAGGCCGTCACATGTTTACTCATGTATATATAACAAAAAATGCATACATCATCACTATCTAAATCATTGTCCATGGTTGAAATAAGTCCACGCTTGGAAGAGTCAATAGTTAACCAATTTTGACAACACATTAGTGCCTCTAACGTCCTTGGATGTATTCTACTTCTATGGGGGCTAATAAGTCGACCACTAGTACTAAATACAGATTCCGATGCAACGGTCGAAATTGGTATTGCATAAATATCTTTGGTAATCATTTGCATTATAGGGTATCTAATATTAGTAGTTTTCCACCAAGCTAGAATGTCGAAATTATCACTTATTGGCATCATAGGCTCCTCCAAATATCGATTCAACTCCGATTTAGTGCTTGCCTTGGATATTTTTCTATTTAAATATTCATCAAATCTTTGAAGACTTGTAAAGCTATCATCGTCCATGGAATTTAATTGTATTGTTTGGTGAGAGGAAGAAGATGGACCTTGAAACCATTTTCTCTTTTTGTTCGTACTCATTCAACAAATTATAACAAAGCATGCAGATCTTGTTACCTTCTTCTTCTGCATTCTCACCAAAAATATCAACAAAATAAAACTCCAATAACTCAAATTTATATCAAGGATCAAAAACAGCAGCAATTCCCGTGATACCATGTATCATTCTCCAATATTTCTCAAATTTTGTAACTATATTGCTTGCCATTTCCCTAACACTAGAATATCAGAAGCTAACCATTTAGATAAAGCTAATCTATTTTCACATATTTGGGGGAAATAAAGGTTGGCAGTAGGATACTGAGTTCCCCAAAAAAATTTGGTCATATTATAAAAAATCTTTAACTTATCACAAATTTCTTTTGCCAAATTCCAATATGTGTCAGTAGGCAAACATTTATAAAGTGGTTCGCATTGCTGTAGGAATGGGAAAACATCTTTAAAAACTAATGCGACGGCAAGCACGTTATAAGTCGAGTTTCATCTAGTCTTACAATCAAGCACCAACTTTTTAGAGCAAGAAATTTCTAATTACTTAGCGGCTATCTCAAACCTTTCAAGCCTTTTAGGTGTTGCAGTCCAGAATGACACACTATCACGAATTTTAGCTATTTGCTCATTTATAACACTTAATCCATCTTGGACAAACAAATTTAAGATATGCGCATAACATCTCATATGCATCATGTCACCATTCAACATAAGAGAACTTTTCCTAAGTCTATCCTTCAAAGTATCCATTACCTTGTCATTGGTTGAACAATTATCAAGAGTGATGGTACTTAATTTTCTATCAATGTTCCAATCCAAGAAGCAAGTAAGCAAACAATCTGCTAAAACATCACTCGTATGTGGACCTGGTACATATGTAAACCTATGAATACAAGAAAATATTATGGCGCATTAAGCATAAAAAAAATTAAGCATACAAGATATAGATACTAAGAGATAATTAAAAAATATTGTTTACCTCATGATTCGACTTTGCAATGTCCATGAATCATCGATAAAATGAGCGGTAATTACCATGTACCCCTTTTTTTGGTTGCTAGAAGTCCACATATCACTTGTAATAGCTATTCTACTCTTGTGTTTATCTAATACTTCCATTAAAGAAGCTTTTTCGACATCATAAATTTTTGTAATATCACCTTTTATTGTATTTCTCGATACGAGTGCAAATGCCAGTTGAAGGCTTTGACAAAAATCGATAAACCCAATATGATCGACAATGGAAAGTGGGTATTCGTGCATTATAATCATTCGAGCAAGATCGGATCTTGCTTTTTCTTGGTCAAACATAAAATTTGAAATATGTACCTTTCCGTCCGAACTTCTAGCATTCTTCAATGCAAACTGATGCATGTCTACTTGTGCTTTTCCATGACATTTGTTGTTATGTTTCAAAAGGTGTGTTGTACCGTCACTAGCCCTAGCCACATACACCTTCTTACAATGCCTACACTTTGCTTTCTTTTCACCATTGATTACTATTCGGTCAAAATGTTTCCAAGCTTCTGATTCTTTTCTTCCGCCTTTTTTATTCTCAGCATTGTTAGCTTCTTCGGTGCCGTTTCTTTCATCATTATCATTGGAAGTATTTTCCTGCATTGTATTTGACTGAATCGAACTACTACCACCAGTTGCGGAACCTTCTACATTAGGTGGAGTTGGATTTTCATTATTATGATCCATCTTCCTGCAAATTTGTACGATAAATAAATATATATAGTAAATCATATTATCTTGTAAGTGGTGTGTAAAAACAAAATAAAATGTGCAATTCCAACAAATGATTACCAACAATCTTCTTTATACTAACCTAAGTAAACATCATTATAAATAGGAACCAGCAAACAAAATTAACAACAATAATTATTTGAATTGAACTGAAAATTGGATATTCATATGTTGTATGTTACTGTCTATTACTAATGTTTTGGTAAACCCATCAAAATTCATTAGAACTAATGACACAGACATTTAAAAAATTGAACTAGCAAGCAAAATCAAAAAATCGAGCACTGAACAATATAAGTTCAAAGGCAACAAAAAAAAAGATGGTTTTAGAAGAGGCCTTTATTTTCTATCATCATTGATTCCTTGAGTACTTCTTTGTCTCACCATTAAAAGAAAACGCACACAGAATGTAAGGACCCGTAACTTCCCCGTGAAGGAAAGAGCGGATACTTTGAGAACAACACACAAAAGGACGCACACGGAAGAACATTTCATTGTTATTACAACAATTCCATTAGATACAAGAATATACAGAGTATAAATGAATAAATTACATACAATAAATATCAGAGATTACAATAAATTACATAGCAGCGGAAAATAATACAAAATCACAACTAGAAGTGATACACGGATACAGAGCTTTCCGAGCATCGATCCAGCTATAAATCAGGACCCTGTGAATATAAATCTGCAAAACCAAAACTACTAGCTGCCCGTGCGGAAAATAGGGGCACCCAGAGTTTAGGTTAAAACAATAAACTCCAGGTCAGTCATGTGACTGGTGTGAGAACTAAAACAGTTATAATTCTTTATTTTAAAGTTCGGTAAATCAAGGGACCACGCCGTATAACACGGAACGGGTTTCCTCCCAAGAATGCCAGTGCATAGAACAAACAGCGCAATGCTTTTTAAAGAAAAATGAAGCTGTTATAAGACCCAGGTCCCATCACACAATGCAACGCAAGCCGGAGGATAGGGTTTTTACCTTATAACAGCCAAAGCATGCTTGATACGTTTAAAACACATTATTTGATACTATTATAAGTGTATAGTGTCAAATCAATTTCAATCATAAATATCAATCATAGGCGGCATGAATGACCCATACCACTATGTCGCCATACTAGGTTCTACAAATAAAACCGCACTATCACGTATTGGAAATTGGATTTCCGTCATGAGCCGAGGCAAGGGGCAAGCTCCTCTCCGATTCGAGACACTCTAGCAAATGCCTCAGGACCCCACTATGATCCTTGGATCTTCAGGGCCGGTCCTCTCTTACTTTTGAGGATTAGTTATTCCTGAACACACGTTTCCCGGTCCTTACAGACCTATATCCGAGGCGCCTCATATCCAACAACCACACAGGTGAAAAGTATATAAATGTCGGGGCTGGTAGGTCACTGACACCACCCTAGCTAGAAAGAAACGTCGTGCTCTCCCTGCAGTCACTATCCCATTTTTGACTTATACCGAGGTGTGAGGCTCGCGAATTCACGCTATACACAAAGCTACACCACACAGGCCGTGCTTTGATCATCAACCACAAGACTTTGCTTTTCAACAGAAGCCCTGATCAATTGCCACTTACGCATGCCACATTGGCAATTCACTCCATGCGACTGATGTCCATCGATATACAACCTCTGAGCTCGTACGTCTCAGAGAAGGGCGTTAAGCAAGAGAATAAATTCTTCGCCGCCAAACAGATGTATATTTAATAGAGATCAATCAACACAGAATAAAATCCAATGTCAGACACACAATCCATTTACAAGTTCGTTCTGGGTCTGAACGAAACCGGAGTCACTTTCCTCGCATATCCATCCATCTCCAAGTACGTCTGGACGATCACCAACTGATTCCCTCATCCTGGGTGTACAGCCCAATCAAGATCATCAGTAATCACCCAAACGATGTGAAGACTTCCGGTCTTCAACCACCGTCTTCATCTTCGACATCTCGTCGAATCGGTTATTCAGAATGGGTATAACCCGGCCTTTCTGAATAACCCACGTATATAATTAACAAATGTTACACAAACACAATGAACGCCTCATTCCAATTCAGAATATTCTTTTATTAACAAGATCACATTCTTAGGGAAAGGTTCCCATTAATTTTATCAAAGATAAATTCTTCTAAATTTATTCTTTAATCTTCCTTTGGATATCATTTCAAACTAGTCGGGATTAGCGAACCACACCGAAGTAATTATTTGTTTTATTTCCCAATCCCAACCTATATATACCCTGGAGCAAAACTGGTGATACTCCATATCTAACAACACGGTGTTATCGGTAAAATTAATTACCATTTCACGTTCAAATCTAATTAAATATTTAACTATCGCTTTGGAGCAAAACTGGTGGTACTCCACTCTCGATCACTTTTCAGATTTGATAATTTAAATTATCAATTCACTTTTTAATCTAATTAAAGATTCATTAAAACTCCACTTAGTTTTAATCTTTTCAAAAATCGATATCATGCCTTTAACTGGGTTAAAGAACCAATGTCATCTAAAACACGATTCACGATAAACCCAAATCACATTTGATATTAAATACAAGGCTCTGAATAGAAAATATATCGGCTTATATTCAATATCAAATTCTGAAACCAACATATATCGTATTGGAAATAACGATATAAAATATATCTTTCAAATTCCCATAACAATATCTGTATAGTCACGAAATCCAACATCGAAATATCCCGAAGATAATTTCGATTCAGCTCCAGTCCAATCCACGTATTGGAAATTATCGATTATTTTCAAAATCACTTTCAAATTCAATTTATTTATTTCAAAAATAAATTGATTTTAATTCTAGTTCAAAACTAGTTCATTTCGACAAAATTCATTTTTATCCTTTCAAATGTGAAATTTTCCAGCTCAATTCTTTCCAATTCACATATTATAATTTTACACAAATTATAGATATTTTTTATAATTTTATCAAGGCCCGTACAGTCGATTTCCATCTACGGCCATCGAACTGCACTTACAGCGACCTTTTTCGAATTTGATTTGGACATAACTCCAAATCCAACCGTTAGATTTCATATTTCTAATATTCATTGGAAAGCTCTTTTCGATACGAACCCAACAGTTCCGGTTTTAGGAGAATCCGACGGTCGAATCTCCCGCAATGTCCGTTTGAAATAAATGGTCGAAATTCACGAACTACCGCGGCGCGGCGCGTTCTATTCAGGCCATTATATATATATAATATATGTATTATATATTTCGTCGATTTCCTTTTAAAACGTATTTTATAAATCATTTTAAATTCGTTTCAAAACAATTTCAACTTCCTTTTCAATTCAAATCAAAATTGAATTCTTCTTTATAAATTCGTTTTAAAATTCATTTCTATTCAATTCAAATTTTAATTCAATTTGAATTCATTTCAATTCAATTTAATTCGAATTCAAATTCGTTTCAATTCAATTCAGATTCAAATTCGTTTCAATTCAATTCATTTCGAAATCGTTTTCAATTCAATTCATTTCGAAATCGTTTTCAATTCAATTCATTTCGAAATCGTTTTCAATTCAATTCATTTCGAAATCGTTTTCAATCCAATTCATTTCGAAATCGTTTTCAATTCAATTTATTTCATCTCGAAATATTCGATTTCGAAATCACTTTTCAATATTCATTTTAAAATGAATAAAATCGATATAAATATCGTTCACGTCAAAATGGCGCCAAACTAATCAACACGGCTTTATATTTTTCACAACTCCTTTATTCTATTCAACAAATGAATATTTTTCCCATTCAACACATGAATCTATATTTCTTTCAACCCACGACTAATCTCAACACATGAGTACTGTCAACACATCACTATTTTTGTTATGTAAAATATTTTATAAAACTATGGTATCTATCGTTTGATTTTTAATTAGACTTCTACTGGGAAGTAGTTCTAATTTTAAATATGATAAAGATGTAAATTTTTATTATATAAAGCATTTCACTCAACACATGAACATCGTCAACACATGACTATTTTTATATTCAATACATGAATTTTCTTTTATAATATTCATTATTTTCCCGATTGGAATGAGGCCCAATCAATCACCATATAATGTTAATTATATGGATTCCATACAACACATGTATATAATAGCAATAATAAACAATCAACCATCATCCAAAGTGCACCACACTGTATAAGCATCAAATATAGATATCTAACGCTTATAATAGCCTGTCAATCAATCGATCGACATATTTAATCAATCAGGATGAGTGAACTTCAAATTTCATCCCAACACCCGTGTGGGGTTTCAAACAATCAAACATAGATTTTATTTTTGCAGTTGGGCGACGTGTAAAATTTATCGACCCAATCGATATCAGTCAAATCAGTGTATATAAACAAATCGGCCGATTTGTTTATAAATATTCATTTATCCATTTTCACATTAAAAATTATACTTTTAACGATAAAACATTTTATTTTAACACATGAATTTCTATTCAGTTCATTTATTCAATAAAATGATATTTTTATTTTTCTAACATATTTTAGAAAATTTCGGCGGCATAACGGCACGATACTAGAAACGTGACGAGGCCTAGCCATATCCCCGGTCTAGTGAAGGCCCACGCCATTCACTCATCAATCAAATCCATTTCAATTCACCAAACAATTCAATTCAAACCAAATAATCTATCCAACTACACAACCAAACAATTTTACAAACAAGCCATCCATGGTCTGTGGATGACGGGTGTCGGGTGCTACTAAGCACCGTCTACATCCTAGTATATATATATAACTAGAAAAAGAGAATTTAGAGTGAGAAGTTCTCACCGAAAGCTATCCAATACCACGACTCTTCATTTATAGAAATCTTCTTCATCCTCGCCTTTTTATCATCTTCGTTTGCCCGTAGTCACTACATATATAAAAATCACACATTTTTATATTTCGATGTCTTTAAAATAAAAATCACATTTTTATTTATTCACTTTCAATTTAAAAGTCATATTTTTATAATCACTTCATATATTTAAAAATCGAATTTTTACTATGCTATTCAATATATAAAAATCGAATTCTTACTTCGATGTTTTCTATATAAAGATCTCGCCTTTATAAAAACATAGACTTCTCCTTTACAAAAATATAGATTTCATCGTTATGAAAATCACCACTTTATTTCAACGTATATAAAATAAAAATCAGATTTTTATTTCGCTACATGTACAAAGATTATATTTTTATATTCTCTATCCTATAAAGATTATATTTTTAATACTTTAAAAATATAAAAATCATATTTTTAATATGTCTATATAGTAAAGATTATATTTTTAATACTTTAAAAATATAAAAATCATATTTTTATTTTTTCTATATTATAAAAATCGTCTCTTTATATTCTCTACTATATAAAAACCACATTTTTTTCTAATCGATGAGATTACATAGAAAATCTAATCTTTACTTTAAAAATCTCGACTTTTATTCATATCATGTTTTAAATTAAAACAAAACTGATTTTCATATTTTTAAACTAACAAAGATCGTATTTTTAAATTGTTTACTTGAATAAAAATGGAAATAAACACTTACAGCCGCTGAACGAAGAGGTGGAAGGGCGTCCGACGAATCGGGGAGGATTCTGATGGTCCAAGGCGGGCTGTGGAGGCGGTGGCGGGCTGTTTTGGCTCGGTTTAGGTGCGGTTTCACATCAGAGAAAAGAGGAAGGGGTTCGCTGAGGTGGTGGGGTCTTCCAGTGGTCGGCGGTGGGTCATGGGAGGTGGTGGCGGCTCTGACGTGGTGGGTGCAGGCGGTTCTCGCGGTGGGAAGAGGGAGCGGCAGCTTTTCAGGCAGAAGGAGGAGATGGGAACGGAGGAAGGGAAGGAGGAAGAAGAGGAGGGGGCGCGCCTGCCTCCGGCGCGGCGGTGGTTCATCGGGGGGGGGGGGGCGATGCGGCGGCGGCTCCCCCCCGTCGCTCTCGTCTCCTTTTTTCTTTTTTTTTTCTTTTTTTTTTATAATTTCGATTTGAAAAGAAGGGGGGCCAGAGAGGGTGTAGAAGAGAAAAGGGGGTTTTATTTATTTATTTTTTCTTTTTATTTTAAAAAGTTGACTTTTACAAACGAACTCGAAACGAGGCCCACCGCCTGTCGTCCATAGCGTTTTACCCCCACTCCGAACACAATGGAATATGTATCTTAGGCTGATTCGACTGTTTGAATCAGTTTCCGTTAAATTAACATTTAAATCACTATATTGAATTTTAAACGTATATTTCAAATTACCGGGGTCACATACGAACTCTATAAATTGCAGAAAAATATTTTCTAGCTTCGTATTGACGATACGGTCCTAACAAAACTAGTTTCGTCAAATTCTGAGACCATTGGAAAAATGGCTAATTTCCAGTCGATTAAATTCAACTGAAATGGGTCAAACGCGTTTTCCTATGCCACGCTCACATATTGATTCGAAAAATTATGAAATTTGAAACCTAGCAATAATTTGACATCACGGATCCAACAAAAGTGGTTTCGTCGAAATCCGAGGTCATTTGCAAAATGTCTATTTTTAAGGGCCTGAATTCCATAGCGACTATTCAGAATTTTCAACTGGACATATCTTTTGATTCCCGCTATGAAATCTCGATTGGTCGGATTCGTTGGAAAGATATCACCAATTAGATCCTAATGTTTTTGGTTTCACTAAAATCCGGATTGTTTTGCACCCGGTATATTCAATTGAAGTTTGAAATCGAATTATCGAACTACCGCGCCATTTTCAATTCTATTTATAATTATATATAAATATTATATATTCTAACGACGACGTATATAAAATATACGTCGAATTCTATTCAAAATAAATTTCTCGTCGATATTATTTAAAATAATCTATTTTAAATATTCAAAATTCACTAAAATTGCCGAAATAAAAATTTTAAACTGGCTCAGATTTTCGGGTTATTACACAGAATTCAGAAACAAAAAAAATGGAACAAGGATCAAAACCAGCTCGTAAACAATAATATCATAGGGTTGCAGGTGGCTAATTCGTAGTAATCTCACACTAATATTAAACAAATAAAAGAATCGACGGGTGTTATCTCACAGCAAGTTGGATTTATGTTAAAATCCTAAATTATTAACAATCAAATACTACACCAGTATGAAAAATTAAGAAATCGGGAAGGAATTTACGATTATACACAAAAATCCAGCGTTCATGGTAAAATTTATCAACTTTGCTTCGACGTGGTGAGAATCGAGATTCGACATGAAGCGAGAGCGAGATCTGCGTCTATGAAGGAAGTGGTAATTCTGAAGATGAAAACCTAGCGTGACAGTATAAAACATGAGATGACGAGATAAAAAGTAAAATCGTAGGGATACGATGCGGTTTTGTTTTTGGGAGTCTGAAGAGTAGGTGAAATTAAAATATGGGCCGCATTATATTACATTTTAACTGGTTTATGTTATAGGTGCGGGTCGGGCGGGTTGACCTAGCCTCATACCCGCCCCATGACCCGTACAATCTAGAACCGGGTCCGGGTTTACCCGCCCCGCTGACCCGATGGGGCGGGTTTTGATGGGTCAAAACAGGGGCGGGTCTACCAGGTTTAGACACGAAACCCGCCCCATTGCCATTCCTAGTTACAATAGCTATTGTTCTTTATGGCCTTATTTATAGAAAATCAACAGCTTTTATTGCTACAATGGTCATAATACACATTTCCATTTAATATGGATTACACTTTCATGTGTATTTCCATAAAATGGAAACCATTCAAATACACAAACATTAATTATAATATATATACATATCGGTGTTTATGTAGATTTGGAAGGACAATGTGTGTGTGTATATATATATTCACGCAATTAATGTAGTTACTATTCTTTTATTTTATTGTTATTAAAATTCAATGTTTTTGTTTTAGCTAACAACAAAACAGTCATTTTTGCATTCAATTTTATAATAAGATTCCAAATCTTACCAAAGGGCCATTAATTGCAATTATTGTAAATTATGCCTAAAATATTTAAAAGAGGAATAATCATATTTCGAATCATAAGAAATATATAATATGTATGTTTTCAAAATAGTTGATGTAAACTATACGCAAACTTATATAAATCCATATTTGTACATGAATTTATACAATCCTTTCCTTTTTGTTTTCATGCATATTTCTTATTGATTTCAAATAATGTTTTTTATTGAAAAAGAACAAAAAGACATATTTACAATAATCAAGTTAAAATCCAAACAAAACTAAACACAAACAGGCTTAAATATTTTAAACAAAATTTAAATGAATTACAAATCAACACTAAAACCACATATTTGAAATGAAACTACATCTTAATAGTGATTTAGGGGACTGATTTCTAGATCTAATGTGTTTACAATGGCTAAAATCTTTTTAATTACAGTTGTAAGCAATAGTATGAACAACCTAACATGCCTAGAAATTAATAACGTTCAAACCATAATTATTCCTTAGATCTGACAAAAATTACAACACATTTGTTGAACACATAGGCATATATTTCAGATTTAATACAAATGAAGTAATCAGATTACTATACACTATGTATATAAATTTCCCACTCACTTGAAAGCATCCAAATCTAAATTTGAATAATCTTTAAGCATACAATTCATAAATTCTTACAGATCTACAATTATTCCGGAAAGAGGATACTTTCATATTTGTATATTTGCAAGAAAATAAGAAAAGATGGGATAAATATGATGAAGAAGAAACTAAATGCCAATCCATATTCTTGTTCACTTTAATCTAATTAACCCTTTCAAATCTCTATTGTTTATGTTTGATTCTGATTATATATGAACATATTTTGGTTTTAAAATTTGTTTGAGGAGAAAGGGAAATGGTATAGCTTCGTTGTTGCTCTCAGAAATATGTGGAAAAGATTGGTGGCATAACCCTTTATTTATAGGGATTGAAATGGACCTGAACCGCTAGATTTAATTTAATACACATCCGTCCATCCGTTTTATATATTATATAATAAAAAAACTAGGTAACCCTAGTCATCACTGGGCTGAAGTCGCCAGGAGCGGTCGACCGCCCAATCCAAGGGTGTCGACCGCCCTTAGGCTAAAACGCTTAGCGATGGCAGGTTATAAATGGTATTAAATATTATATATATTATGTTTTATTATTTCCATACTTTTTTGTATTTCATCTGTAACTTTTTCGTATGGACTCTATTCGCAAAACTCTAAACATGAAAGTTAACCAGATTTCTGGGACGAACGGAATGGTGAAAGTTTCATGGTCAAATTCCATCATTGTTGAAATTCCTATTTTGAAAATTTTCTAATTTATTTATTGCTAAAATTCCGGGTTGTTACAGATGGTTGCTCCTCAACAGCCTTATTCTTCGGGTTAATTGACATCATTATTTGTAATGATCTTCGTTAACGTGAGTGTAGAGGTGGGGGTTACAAATCGCTTGCACCCTGTGAGCCTGGTGGGGAAGAAAATGGAAAAGATAGGTCAGGCATAAAGCCTAGTGAGTGTTGTAATTACTAGCACGATTGAGTAATGAAGGAAAGATAAACTCAATAATAGTTCTAGTGTCAAGTAAGGTAAGTGTCCGTGTACAACAACAAAAGGTTAACATATTGGAGTGATATACTTGAACCGTACAGGTATAGATTTATTTGATTATTTGTACTTTCTCAATTACTGAACTTGTAAACATGATAATAATTTATTTCTTATACTACCCATTGTAATAACCCGGAAATCCGGGCCAATTTAAAATTTTTATTTTGGCAATTTTAGCGAATTTTGATTATTTAAAATGAATTATTTTTGATAATATCGACGAGAAATTTATTTTGAATAGAATTCGAACGTATATATTATATAGATCGTCGTTGGAATATAAATAATTATTTATAAATATAAAAGGAATTGAAAATGGCGCGGTAGTTCGATAATTCGATTTCAAAGTTCAAATGAATGTACCGGGTGCAAAATAAACCGGATTTTATTGAAACCAAAAATAATGGAATCTAATTGTGACTATCTTTCCAAAGAATCTGAAAAATCGAAATTTCATAGCGGGAATCAAAAGATATGTCCAGTTGAAATTTCAGAATAGTCGCTATGGAATTCAGGCCCTTAAAAATGGAAATTTTGCAAATGACCTCGGATTTCGACGAAACCACTTTTGTTGGATCCGTGATGTCAAATTATTGTTAGATTTCAATTTTCGTAATTTTTGAATCAATATGTGAGCGTGGCAAAGGAAAACGTGTTTTGTCAATTTTGATCGACCTGAAAATGGCCATTTTTCAAATGGTCTCGGAATTCGACGAAACTAGTTTTGTTAGGACCGTATCGTCAAAACGAAGCTAGAAAATATTTTCCTTGGAATTTTTCGAGTTAGTATGTGACCCCGGTAAATTGAAATGTGCGTTCAAATTCAATATATAGAGTTATATGTCGATTTTGACGAAAACTAATCGAAACGATCGAATCAGCCTACGATACGTATCCCATTGTGTTCGGAATGAGGGTAATTAGCTATGGGCGACAGGCGGTGGGCTTGATTTCGAGTTCGAAAATAAAAGTTACTTTTTAGAGAAAATAAAATAAAAATAATTAATACTTATAACCCTCACCCCCTTTATTCTCTAATCATTCAACGCCTGGGAAATCAAAAATAAAAAGAAAAAAAAAACGAATCTCGAAAACCGACGCAGCCCTTCACCATCGTCCCAGGCGTCGCTCCTCCACGCTCCTCCGTCGCGACCACTCCCCTCTGCTTTCCCCCATTCATCTCCGTCCCCTTTGTATCGCGAGCCAGAACCCCCCCTCCCCCGTCGCCATCTCCAAAGATCGAGACCCCCCGATTCGAATAGCGCCAACCCTCCACTACTGGAAAATGGACCGTCGCCACCTTCCATCAGCGCCCCGCCTGCTCAGGCCGCCTACGCCCCCTCCGATGCGCAGACAATCCCTCCCCCATTTGAAGACAATAACAGTGAGTTTATTTGTTTTATTTTCATCTTTTCCTGATTTTATTTAAATATAAAAAGCCATGATTTTTCTATATACATCAAGTTAGGATTTTAGCATATAAAGTTTATATTTTTAATTTAGAAAAGTAACGATTTTTATATGAAGAAAACTTTGATTTTTAATGAAGAGAGCTAGATTTTTTTTGATAAAGAAATGAAACGATTTTCTCATATCAAAAAAACGATTTTTCATTGGATAAAGATTTGATTTTTATAATGTTTTCATTGTGATAGAAATAGAATTTTTATCTATATAGTAGCGGTGTAAAAATAGGAATTTTATCTATATAGTAGCGGTGTAAAAATAGGATTTTTATCTATATAGTAGTGGTGTAAAAATAGGATTTTTATCTATATAGTAGCGGTGTAAAAATAGGATTTTTATCTATATAGTAGTGGTGTAAAAATAGGATTTTTATCTATATAATAGCGGTATAAAAAGGTGATTTTTATCCATATAGAGTCGAAGTGAAAATTCGATTTTTATATATTGAATAGAGAAGTAAAAATTCGATTTTTATATATTGAATAGCGAAGTAAAAATTCGATTTTTATATATTGAATAGCAAAGTAAAAATTCGATTTTTATATATTGAATAGCAAAGTAAAAATTCGATTTTTATATATTGAATAGCAAAGTAAAAATTCGATTTTTATATATTGAATAGCGAAGTAAAAATGTGATTTTTACATATGTAGAGAATACGGGCAAAGAAAGTGACAAGAGGCAAGAACAACGAAGATTTCTAAATAAGAAGAGTCGTGGGATTGGATTAGCTAATCTGTGAGAACTCCTCACCTTTAATTTTGTTTTCTAGTTAATAAAATATACTAGGATGCAGACGGTGTTTAGTAGCACCCGACACCCGTTGTCCACAGACCATGGACGGCTTGTATGCTTGTTTGTTTGATTTTGATGTGTAGTTGATTGTGTGATGTGATGTGAAATGAAATACAATATTTTATAGAGGAAAATATTTTATAGTTAAAAATAGAATTTTTAACGTGTATTTAAAATAAATATTTATAAACAAATCGGAGATTTGTTTATATACACTGATTTGATTGATATAGATTAGGACGATAAATTTTACACATCGCCCAACTGCACAAATAAAATCTGTGTTTGATTGTTTGAAACCCCACACGGGTATTGGGATGATATTTGGCGTACACTAATCCCAATTATTTAGCTGTATGTCGATCGATTGGTCGACAGACTGTGTAAGCGTTAATTATTTATATTTAATGCTTATGCAGTTGTGTGGTGCACTCTGGATGATGGTTGATTATTTATCGTTGTTATTTTATACATGTGTTGTAGAAAAATCCATATAATTAACAATCTATGGTAACTGATTGGGCCTCATTCCAGTTTTGAAAAAGAATGTTTTGAAATAGAAATATTTGAAAAAGAAAGTTTTGAAATAGAAATATTTGAAAAAGAAATATTTGAAATAGAAATATTTGAAATAGAATATTTGAAAATAGAAATATATGAAGCCGTGTTGATTAGATTGACGCCATTTTGACGTGAACGGTATTTATATCAATTTTATTCATTTTATAATGAATATCGAAAGTGATTTCAAAATCTGATATTTTGAAAAGAATTGAAATTCGAATTAGATTGAATTGAATTGAATATAAAACGAATTCGAATTGAATTGAATATAAAACGAATTCGAATTGAATTGAATATAAAACGAATTCGAGTTGAATTGTAAATAAAACGGATTCGAATTGAATTAAATTGAATAGAAAATGAATTCAAATCGAATTAAAATCGATTTGAATTGAAATCAATTTGAAATGAATTTAAAACGAATTTATATTGGAAAGATTCAATTTTGATTTGAATTTGAAAAAGAAGTTGAAATCGTTTTTAAAACGAATTTAAAACAATTTATATAATATGTTTTAAAAGGAAATTGACGAAATGTATATTATATATATTATATATATAATATAATGGCCAGAATAGAACGGGCCGCGCTGTGGTAGTTCGCGAATTTTGACCATTGACTTCGAACGGATATTACGGGAGATCCGACCGTCGGATTCTCCAAAAATCGGAACCGTTGGGTTCGTACTGAAAAGAGCTTTCTAACGAATATAAGAAATTTGAAATCTAACGGTTGGATTTGGAATTATGTCCATATCAAATTTGGAAAAGGTCGATGTAAGTGCAGTTCAATGGCCATTGATGGAAATCGATTGTACGGGCCTTGATAAAATTATTAAAAATAGTAATAATTTGTGTAAAATCATAAGAAATTATTTGGGAAGGATTGGGATGAAAAACTCCGTATTTGAAAAGATAAAAATAGATTTTTATCGAAATGAACTAGTTTTGAGCTATAATTATAATTCTATTTATTTTTATAAGTAAATTGAATTTAAAAAGGGTTTTAAAAGTAACCAGAATTTCCAATAATTGAATTGGAATGGATTTGAATCGAAATTGTCTTTGGATTATTTCGATGTTGGATTTCGTGATTATACAGATAATGTTATGGAAATTTGAAAGATATATATATATATATATATATATCGTTATTTCCAATACGATATTTGTTTGTAACAACCCGAAAATCTGGGCCAGTTTAAAATTTTTATTTTGGCAATTTTAGCGAATTTTAATTATTTAAAATGAATTATTTTAAATAATATCGACGAGAAATTTATTTCGAATATAATTAGAACGTACATATTATATACGTCGTCGTTAGAATATAAATATTTATATATAATTATAAATGGAATTGAAATTGGCGCGGTAGTTCGATAATTCGATTTCAAACTTCAATTGAATGTACCGGGTGCAAAACAATCTGGATTTTAGTGAAACCAAAAATAATGGGATCTATTTGATAATATCTTTCCAACGAATCCGACAAATCGAAATTTCATAGCGGGAATCAAAAGATATGTCCAGTTGAAAATTCTGAATAGTCGCTATGGAATTCAGGCCCTTAAAAATGAGAATTTTGCAAACGACCTCGGATTTCGACGAAACCACTTTTGTTGGGTCCGTGATGTCAAGTTATTGCTAGATTCCAAATTTCATAATTTTTCGATTCAATATGAGAGCGTGGCAAAGGAAAACGCGTTTGAACAGTTTTAGTTGATTTTAATCGACTGGAAATTGGCCATTTTCAAACGATCTCAGAATTTGACGAAATTAGTTTTGTTAGGACCGTATCGTCCATACGAAGCTAAAAATAATTTTTGTATAATTTTTAGAATCAGTTTGTGGCCCTGGCAAATTAAAATGTCCGTTCAAAATTGAAAATTAAATGTTTTATACTTTAATTTGAAGAATAACTGATCGTAACAGCCGAATTGGGTTACGAAACATATTCCATTGTGTCCAGGATGGGGGTAATTAGCTAGGGGAGACACTCGTTGGGTTTAAATTGGAGTTCGAACACGAATTTTCATAATAAAACTGTTAAGTGAATAAACTATTAATATATTTATATATAACTACCTAAAACTAGAAACCCTAGCCCCTCATTCTTACAGCCGCCACTTCAAGAACCGACGATCTAAATCGTCCGAATTTCCTCCTCATTTTTCATCAAATCCGCAAATTGAAATCGAAAATTAATGAATGGAATTCGAAGAGCTCTTCAAGCTCTTGGAGGTGAACGGGTGTGATGATTTCTGGTTTGGAATTTTGGGGGAAATAGGAGCTTGAACCGTCGCCGTTGGGAGGCGATTTCTGGCACCAGACCGCCGTCGAGTAGGCACTGAGGGGGTGGTGCAGGTGCGTGGTGCGGAGGCGGAGGATGTGGCAGTGGCCGATCGAGGTCTGGAGGAGCGAGGCAGCGACAATATCGAACCCTAGCTTTCAAGGGAGGTTCGGCCGAACTGAAAACAAGGGAGAAAGGTTTAACAGTTTTTTTTTCCTATTTTATTTTCAGTTTTTTTTGTTTTTGATAATTTTAGCAGTTTAAATAAAATCAGTTTTAAAATATAAATTATACTTAGTTTTAAAAAATAGGAAAGTCTTTATTTTAAAATAGAAATTAAAATTGTTTATAAAATATCAATGTTTAGAAAAAAATATAACGATGCTTTGTTTTTGAAAAATATAAAAAAGCTTCGTAAAATATGAATATGATTTTTAAAAATATAGAATAACTTTGAATTTAAAAATATGATTTTTATATATTGAACTTCGAAATAAAAATACGATTTTTATATATTGAACTTCGAAATAAAAATATGATTTTTATATTGAACTTTGAAATAAAAATATGATTTTTATATATTGAACTTCGAAATAAAAATATGATTTTTATATATTGAACTTCGAAATAAAAATATGATTTTTATATATTGAACTTCGAAATAAAAATACGATTTTTATTTATATATTGAGCTTCGAAATAAAAATATGATTTTTATATATTGAGCTTCGAAATAAAAATATGATTTTTATATATTGAACTTCGAAATAAAAATATGATTTTTATATATTGAGCTTCGAAATGAAAATATGATTTTTATATATTGAACTTCGAAATAAAAATATGATTTTTACATAGGTAGTGAAAGCGGGCAACGAAGGTAACAAAAAGGCGAGAATGAAGAAGATTTATATCAAAGAAGAGTCAAGATGTTTGGATAGCTATCGGTGAGAACTCCTCACTCTTCAATTTCTTTTTCTAGTTATATATATATACTAGGATGCAGACGGTGCTTAGTAGCACCCGACACAATCGTCCACAGACCATGGACTTGTTTGTTTGGTTGCATAGATTAGTTAGATGATTTGATTTGAATTTGGTTGTTTGGTGATTTGATTGATGTGTGAATGGCGTGGGCCTTCACTAGACCGGGGATAAGGCTAGGCCTCGTCCCGTTTCTAGTATCGTGCCGTTATGCCGCCGAAATTTTCTAAAATATGTTAGAAAAATAAAAATATCATTTTATTGAATAAATGAACTGAGTAGAAATTCATATGTTGAAATAAAATGTTTTTATCGTTAAAAATATAATTTTTAACGTGAAGTGAATAAAATAAAATATTCATTTGCAAACCAAACGGTTTGTTTATGTACACCTATTTGAAGGACATTGATTGGGTCGATAAATTTTACACATCGCCCAACTGCACAAATAAAATCTATGTTTGATTGTTTGAAACCCCACACGGGTGTTAGGATGAAATTTGAAGTTCACTCATCCTGATTGATTAAATATGTCGATCGATTGATTGACAGGCTGTTATAAGCGTTATATATCTATATTTGATGCTTATACAGTGTAGTGCACTTTGGTTGATGATTGATTATTTTTCAATGCTATTATATGCGTGTGGTGTATGAAAATCCATATAATTAACATTATATGGTGATTGATTGGGCCTCATTCCAAATTAGAAAATTTACATCTTTATAATATAAAATAAAAGTTCATGTGTTGACAGTACTTATCCATTGAGATTGGTCATGTGTTGAACGAAATATTTTAGTAATAAAATTTACATCTTTAAGACTATAAAATAAAAGTTCATGTGTTGACAGTACTCATCCATTGAGATTGGTCATGTGTTGAACGAATATTTTAGTAATAAAATTTACATCTTTAAGACTATAAAATAAAAGTTCATGTGTTGACAGTACTCATCCATTGAGATTGGTCATGTGTTGAACGAAATATTTTAGTAATAAAATTTACATCTTTAAGACTATAAAATAAAGGTTCATGTGTTGACAGTACTCATCCTTTGAGATTGGTCATGTGTTGAACGAAATATTTTGATAATAACAACTATTTTGAAAAAGAAATATTTGAAATAAAATATTTGAAAATAGAAATTTATGAAGCCGTGTTGATTAGATTGACGCCATTTTGACGTGAACGATATTTATATCGATTTTATTCATTTTGAAATGAATTGAATTGAAAACGATTTCGAAATGAATTGAATTGAAAACGATTTTGAAATGAATTGAATTGAAAACGATTATGAATTGAATTGAAAACGATTTCGAAATGAATTGAATTGAAAACGATTTCGAAATGAATTGAAAACGATTTCAAAATGAATTGAATTGAAAACGATTTCGAAATGAATTGAATTGAAAACGATTATGAATTGAATTGAAAACGATTTCGAAATGAATTGAATTGAAAACAATTTTGAATTGAATTGAAAACGATTTCGAAATGAATTGAAAACGATTTCAAAATGAATTGAATTGAAACGAATTCAAATTGAATTGAAAGCAAATTGAAATGAATTCAAATTGAATTGAAATTTGAATTGAATAGAAATGAATTTTAAAACGAATTTATAAAGAAGAATTCAATTTTGATTTGAATTGAAATGGAAGTTGAAATTGCTTTTGAAACGAATTTAAAACTATTTATATAATTCGTTTTAAATAGAAATCGACGAAATATATATTATATATATTATATATATAATATAATGGCCTGAATAGAACGCGCCGCGCCGCGGCAGTTCGTGAATTTCGACCATTTATTTCAAACGGACATTACGGGAGATCCGACCGTCGGATTCTCCTAAAACCGGAACCGTTGGGTTCGTATCGAAAAGAGCTTTCTAACGAATATTAGAAATTTGAAATCTAACGGTTGGATTTGGAATTATGTCCAAATCAAATTTGAAAATGGTCGCTGTAAGTGCATTTCGATAGCCGTTGATGGAAATCGACTGTACGGGCCTTGATAAAATCATTAAAAATAGTAATAATTTGTGTAAAATCATAAGAAATGATTTGTGAAGATTTGGGATGAAAAACTCCATATTTGAAAAGATAAAAATAGATTTTTATCGAAATGAACTAGTTTTGAACTAGAATTATAATTCTATTTATTTTTAAATAAATAAATTGAATTTGAAAAGGGTTTTAAAAATAACCAGAATTTCCAATGATTGCATTGGAATGGATTTGAATCGAAATTGTCTTCGGAATATTTCGATGTTGGAATTCGTGATTATACGGATGTTGTTATGGAAATTTGAAAGATATATATTTATATCGTTATTTCCAATACGACATTTGTTAATCGTAGAATTTGATATTGAATATAAGCCGATATATTTTCTATTCAGAGCTTTGCATTGAATATCAAATGTGATTTGGGTTTGTCGTGAATGGTGTCTTCACTAACACTGTTCTTAACCCAGTTGAGAAAAGATTAAATCTTTTTATTTAGATTTAATGAAGTGTACCAATTAAATAATGTTTAATTGGAATTGAATTGATATTGATTTTTGGGTTTATCGTGGACAGTGTTTTAAATAACACTCGTTCTTTAACCCGATCATTAATGAAATGTGATTTTGGGTTGTCGTGAACGGTATCTTCAATAATACAGTTCTTAGACCTAAAGGAGTTAAGAAAATCAGAAACTAACTGGAGATTAGTTAAGTTGAATAGTTTCCGAGGTATTGATCTGATGTTGGTTTCGGCCTTCGGGATTAATACTTAGGGAATTGCTCACTTGCTAATTTACAATTAGGGACTGATTGAAATGTGATGTGATTTTGGGTTTATCGTGAACCGTGTTTTAAATGATACTGATTCTTTAACCCAGTCACAGATTAAAACTAAGTGGAGTTTTAATGAATCTTTAATTAGATTGAAATAATCGAAATGGAGTATCACCAGTTTTGCTCCAGGCGATAGTTAAATCTTTAATTAGATTTGAACGTGAAATGGTAATTGAATTTACCGATAACACTGTGGTGTTAGATATGAAGTATTACCAGTTTTACTTCATGGGATAAATAGGTTGGGATTGGGAAATTAAAACAAATGATTACTTCGGTAAGTTTCGTTAATCCCGACTAGTTGAATCGAAATTCAAAGGGATAGAATAAAGAATAAATTCAAGGAATTTATCTTGGATAAAATTAATGGGAACCTTTCCCTATGAATGTGAAATTTAGAAACTAACTGTCGGTTAGCCAAGCAGAATGGTTTTCTGGATATTGATCTGATGTTGGTTTCGGCCTTCGGGGTTAATATTTGGGGAATTATTCTCTTGATTAATTTACGGTTAGTGACTAATGAATTGGAATGAGGCGTATGTTGTGTTTGTGTAACACTTATTTAAAATATACGCGAGTTATTCGGAAAGACCGGGTCTATCCCATTCTGGATAACTGATACGACGATAAGTCGAAGATGAAGACGATGGTCGAAGACCGGAAGTCTTCACGTCGTTTGGGTGACTACTGATGATCTTGATTGGGCTGTACACCCAAGAAGATGGAAACAGTTGGTGATCGTCCAGACGTACTTGGAGATCGATGGATATGCGAGGTACTAGGTGCCTCCGGTTTCGTTCAGACCCAGAACGGACTTGTAAATGGACTGTGTGTCTAACATTGGATTTTAGTCTGTGTGATTGATCTCTATTAAATATATATCTGTTTGGCAGCGGAGAATTTATTCTCTTGCTTAACGCCCTTCTCTGAGACGTACGAGCTCAGGGGTTATGTATTGATGGATATCAATCGCATGGAGTGAATTGCCTGTGTGGCACGCCTAAGTGGCAATTGATCAAGGCTTCTGTTGAAAAGCAAAGTCTTGTGGTTGATGATCAAAGCACGGCCTTTGTGGCGTAGCTTTGTGTAACGTTGATTCGCGAGTTTCACACCCGGTATGAACCAAAAACGGGAGACGGACCTCAGGGAGAGCCTACGTTTCCTCCTAGCTAAAAGTGGCGTCAGTGGTTTTACACGCCCTGACGAGTTTGACTTATGTGGTTGTTGCTGTTGCGAGGCGCCTCGGATTGATCGGTCGTTCTCGAACCGATGGAGTCATTTAGTTGGCTCGCTTACACCCCAAAGGGCGGCGAAACGTAGTGCTCAGGTATAATAATCCACATCGGTGGACCGACCCTGACGATCCAAGGGTCGATGCGTTCTGATCCTGAGACTCGGGCTAGGCAGTCTCGAATCAGTGAGGATCTTGCCCCTAGCCTCGGTTCATACCATAAATGATAACCCAACTTCCAATACGACATCTTGCGGTTTTGATTGTAAACTTATATATGGCGACATAGTGTTATGGGGCATTCATGCCGCCTAGGATTGATACTTATGATTTGAAGTTGTTTTATACACTATACACTTATAATAGTATCAAATGATTTGTTTTAAACGTATCAAGCATTCTTTGGCTGTTATAAGGGAAAACCCTATCCCCCGGCTTGCGTTGCATTGTGTGATAGGACCTGGGTCTTATAACAGCTTCATTTTTCTTTATTTAGCATTGCGCTTTTTGTTTTAGGCACTGGTATTCTTGGGAGGAAACCCGTTCCGTGTTATACGGCGTGGTCCCTTGATTTACCTAACTTTAAAAATAAAGATTAATAACTGTTTTAGTTCTCACACCAGTCACATGACTGACCTGGAGTTTATTGTTTTAACCTAAACTCTGGGTGCCCTTATTTTCGACACGGGCAGCTAGCAGTTTTGGGTTTGCAGATTTATATTCACAGGATCCTGGTTTACAGCTGGAACGATATCCGGAAAGCTTTGTATCCGTATATCTCCTCTAGTTGTGTATTGTATTATTTTCCGCTGCTATGTATTTAATGTAATTTAAATCTCTGATATTTGATATTTCTTTGTAATATTCTTTTTTACTCTGAATATTCTTGTAATCTGATGTGTTGTTGTAATATACAACGAAATGTTCTTCTGTATGAGTTTTGTTGTGGCTTGTTCTCGAACTATCCGACGCTTTCCTTTACGGGGAAGTTACGGGTTTTTACAGTTGGTATCAGAGCTTTGGTTTACAAAGCTTAGAGAACAAGACACATTAGAACAATACGAAAGAATTCATCAGATATTGGATTAGCAATATCCAATGAGAATGACTCGTTAGAGATGGGATCAGTAGTATCCTAGAACGAGTGTGGAGGGTATATTTTTAAAGTGAAAACAAATTTTGTTTGGAAAATTTAAATCAACTATTCGTATTTGATTATTTGTTTATATTGATTTTGGACAATTCAGTATATAAAGAATTTGCATATACGCCTTGCAAACGTATATTCAAAATTTTAATATATTGGATAGATATAGAATCACACTCTAGTCGCACGGACCTGATTCTGATGATTGACGCGTCATCATTAGTAATTATTTTCGTGTTTCGAAGGTGTGATATCTATATATTTCCATTAGACTGGTGTGAGAACCAAAACTTATATAGTTAGAATACATTGTTGTGAATTGGCATCAAAAACATGATTTTCTTTATATGTAGTAAAATTATCAATTTGAAACGTTAAAGTCACTAATTGATTGATGTTTGTGTTGTTTGTTTATTTGTTTGATAATTTTGAACCATTATGCCTAATTGAACCAAATATTGAATTATATTGAAAATTGGTCGCATTTGCTTGCATATACTTGTACTTACCTTGAACAGGTCATAGCAAGGAGGCTAGAGCAGAGAATAAAATTTGTTTGCCCGACAAATAGGTACATGTTTACTACATAATTTACTGTTTTGTTTGGGTGATGATGATTTTATGAGCCTATTGGCTTTTTCTTTTTCTTTTTGAGATCTGAAGGACCGGGGAAGCTATTTGAAATTCCCCGATGCTCCCGGTGCAGGGGAGGTTATGGCGAAATTTTTCGAAAATTTAGGGTGTTAGCCAAATTTTTGAAATTTTTGAAAATTCTCAGAAACTGAAAAGTTGGAGAATGGAAGCCAGATCGAACATAAGAGTTGATTAATCAAACCACTTTCGACTTTGTTCCTTTTCGGGGACGAAAAGTTTTAAGTGGGGGAGATTGTAACAACCCGAAAATCTGGGCCAGTTTAAAATTTTTATTTTGGCAATTTTAGCGAATTTTAATTATTTAAAATGAATTATTTTAAATAATATCGACGAGAAATTTATTTCGAATATAATTAGAACGTATATATTATATACGTCGTCGTTAGAATATAAATATTTATATATAATTATAAATGGAATTGAAATTGGCGCGGTAGTTCGATAATTCGATTTCAAACTTCAATTGAATGTACCGGGTGCAAAACAATCCGGATTTTAGTGAAACCAAAAATAATGGGATCTATTTGATAATATCTTTCCAACGAATCCGACAAATCGAAATTTCATAGCGGGAATCAAAAGATATGTCCAGTTGAAAATTCTGAATAGTCGCTATGGAATTCAGGCCCTTAAAAATGAGAATTTTACAAACGACCTCGGATTTCGACGAAACCACTTTTGTTGGGTCCGTGATGTCAAGTTATTGCTAGATTCCAAATTTCATAATTTTTCGATTCAATATGAGAGCGTGGCAAAGGAAAACGCGTTTGAACAGTTTCAGTTGATTTTAATCGACTGGAAATTGGCCATTTTTCAAACGATCTCAGAATTTGACGAAATTAGTTTTGTTAGGACCGTATCGTCCATACGAAGCTAAAAATAATTTTTGTAGAATTTTTAGAATCAGTTTGTGGCCCTGGCAAATTAAAATGTCCGTTCAAAATTGAAAATTAAATGTTTTATACTTTAATTTGAAGAATAACTGATCGTAACAGCCGAATTGGGTTACGAAACATATTCCATTGTCTCCAGGATGGGGGTAATTAGCTAGGGGAGACACTCGTTGGGTTTAAATTGGAGTTCGAACACGAATTTTCATAATAAAACGGTTAAGTGAATAAACTATTAATATATTTATATATAACTACCTAAAACTAGAAACCCTAGCCCCTCATTCTTACAGCCGCCACTTCAAGAACCGACGATCTAAATCGTCCGAATTTCCTCCTCATTTTTCATCAAATCCGCAAATTGAAATCGAAAATTAATGAATGGAATTCGAAGAGCTCTTCAAGCTCTTGGAGGTGAACGGGTGTGATGATTTATGGTTTGGAATTTTGGGGGAAATAGGAGCTTGAACCGTCGCCGTTGGGAGGCGATTTCTGGCACCAGACCGCCGTCGAGTAGGCACTGAGGGGGTGGTGCAGGTGCGTGGTGCGGAGGCGGAGGATGTGGCAGTGGCCGATCGAGGTCTGGAGGAGCGAGGCAGCGACAATATCGAACCCTAGCTTTCAAGGGAGGTTCGGCCGAACTGAAAACAAGGGAGAAAGGTTTAACAGTTTTTTTTTCCTATTTTCTTTTCAGTTTTTTTTGTTTTTGATAATTTTAGCAGTTTAAATAAAATCAGTTTTAAAATATAAATTATACTTAGTTTTAAAAAATAGGAAAATCTTTATTTTAAAATAGAAATTAAAATTGTTTATAAAATATCAATGTTTAGAAAAAAATATAACGATGCTTTGTTTTTGAAAAATATAAAAAAGCTTCGTAAAATATGAATATGATTTTTAAAAATATAGAATAACTTTGAATTTAAAAATATGATTTTTATATATTGAACTTCGAAATAAAAATATGATTTTTATATTGAACTTTGAAATAAAAATATGATTTTTATATATTGAACTTCGAAATAAAAATATGATTTTTATATATTGAACTTCGAAATAAAAATATGATTTTTATATATTGAACTTCGAAATAAAAATATGATTTTTATATATTGAACTTCGAAATAAAAATACGATTTTTATATATTGAACTTCGAAATAAAAATACGATTTTTATATATTGAACTTCGAAATAAAAATATGATTTTTATATATTGAACTTCGAAATAAAAATATGATTTTTATATATTGAGCTTCGAAATAAAAATATGATTTTTATATATTGAACTTCGAAATAAAAATATGATTTTTATATATTGAGCTTCGAAATAAAAATATGATTTTTATATATTGAACTTCGAAATAAATATATGATTTTTACATAGGTAGTGAAAGCGGGCAACAAAGGTAACAAAAAGGCGAGAATGAAGAAGATTTATATCAAAGAAGAGTCAAGATGTTTGGATAGCTATCGGTGAGAACTCCTCACTCTTCAATTTCTTTTTCTAGTTATATATATATATACTAGGATGCAGACGGTGCTTAGTAGCACCCGACACAATCGTCCACAGACCATGGACTTGTTTGTTTGGTTGCATAGATTAGTTAGATGATTTGATTTGAATTTGGTTGTTTGGTGATTTGATTGATGTGTGAATGGCGTGGGCCTTCACTAGACCGGGGATAAGGCTAGGCCTCGTCCCGTTTCTAGTATCGTGCCGTTATGCCGCCGAAATTTTCTAAAATATGTTAGAAAAATAAAAATATCATTTTATTGAATAAATGAACTGAGTAGAAATTCATATGTTGAAATAAAATGTTTTTATCGTTAAAAATATAATTTTTAACGTGAAGTGAATAAAATAAAATATTCATTTGCAAACCGAACGGTTTGTTTATGTACACCTATTTGAAGGACATTGATTGGGTCGATAAATTTTACACATCGCCCAACTGCACAAATAAAATCTGTGTTTGATTGTTTGAAACCCCACACGGGTGTTAGGATGAAATTTGAAGTTCACTCATCCTGATTGATTAAATATGTCGATCGATTGATTGACAGGCTGTTATAAGCGTTATATATCTATATTTGATGCTTATACAGTGTAGTGCACTTTGGTTGATGATTGATTATTTTTCAATGCTATTATATGCGTGTGGTGTATGAAAATCCATATAATTAACATTATATGGTGATTGATTGGGCCTCATTCCAAATTAGAAAATTTACATCTTTATAATATAAAATAAAAGTTCATGTGTTGACAGTACTCATCCATTGAGATTGGTCATGTGTTGAACGAAATATTTTAGTAATAAAATTTACATCTTTAAGACTATAAAATAAAAGTTCATGTGTTGACAGTACTCATCCATTGAGATTGGTCATGTGTTGAACGAAATATTTTAGTAATAAAATTTAAATCTTTAAGACTATAAAATAAAAGTTCATGTGTTGACAGTACTCATCCATTGAGATTGGTCATGTGTTGAACGAAATATTTTAGTAATAAAATTTACATCTTTAAGACTATAAAATAAAGGTTCATGTGTTGACAGTACTCATCCTTTGAGATTGGTCATGTGTTGAACGAAATATTTTGATAATAACAACTATTTTGAAAAAGAAATATTTGAAATAAAATATTTGAAAATAGAAATTTATGAAGCCGTGTTGATTAGATTGACGCCATTTTGACGTGAACGATATTTATATCGATTTTATTCATTTTGAAATGAATTGAATTGAAAACGATTTCGAAATGAATTGAATTGAAAACGATTTTGAAATGAATTGAATTGAAAACGATTATGAATTGAATTGAAAACGATTTCGAAATGAATTGAATTGAAAACGATTTCGAAATGAATTGAAAACGATTTCAAAATGAATTGAATTGAAAATGATTTTGAAATGAATTGAATTGAAAACGATTATGAATTGAATTGAAAACGATTTCGAAATGAATTGAATTGAAAACAATTTTGAATTGAATTGAAAACGATTTCGAAATGAATTGAAAACGATTTCAAAATGAATTGAATTGAAACGAATTCAAATTGAATTGAAAGCAAATTGAAATGAATTCAAATTGAATTGAAATTTGAATTGAATAGAAATGAATTTTAAAACGAATTTATAAAGAAGAATTCAATTTTGATTTGAATTGAAATGGAAGTTGAAATTGCTTTTGAAATGAATTTAAAACTATTTATATAATTCGTTTTAAATAGAAATCGATGAAATATATATTATATATATTATATATATAATATAATGGCCTGAATAGAACGCGCCGCGCCGCGGCAGTTCGTGAATTTCGACCATTTATTTCAAACGGACATTACGGGAGATCCGACCGTCGGATTCTCCTAAAACCGGAACCGTTGGGTTCGTATCGAAAAGAGCTTTCTAACGAATATTAGAAATTTGAAATCTAACGGTTGGATTTGGAATTATGTCCAAATCAAATTTGAAAATGGTCGCTGTAAGTGCATTTCGATAGCCGTTGATGGAAATCGACTGTACGGGCCTTGATAAAATCATTAAAAATAGTAATAATTTGTGTAAAATCATAAGAAATGATTTGTGAAGATTTGGGATGAAAAACTCCATATTTGAAAAGATAAAAATAGATTTTTATCGAAATGAACTAGTTTTGAACTAGAATTATAATTCTATTTATTTTTAAATAAATAAATTGAATTTGAAAAGGGTTTTAAAAATAACCAGAATTTCCAATGATTGCATTGGAATGGATTTGAATCGAAATTGTCTTCGGAATATTTCGATGTTGGAATTCGTGATTATACGGATGTTGTTATGGAAATTTGAAAGATATATATTTATATCGTTATTTCCAATACGACATTTGTTAATCGTAGAATTTGATATTGAATATAAGCCGATATATTTTCTATTCAGAGCTTTGCATTGAATATCAAATGTGATTTGGGTTTGTCGTGAATGGTGTCTTCACTAACACTGTTCTTAACCCAGTTGAGAAAAGATTAAATCTTTTTATTTAGATTTAATGAAGTGTACCAATTAAATAATGTTTAATTGGAATTGAATTGATATTGATTTTTGGGTTTATCGTGGATAGTGTTTTAAATAACACTCGTTCTTTAACCCGATCATTAATGAAATGTGATTTTGGGTTGTCGTGAACGGTATCTTCAATAATACAGTTCTTAGACCTAAAGGAGTTAAGAAAATCAGAAACTAACTGGAGATTAGTTAAGTTGAATAGTTTCCGAGGTATTGATCTGATGTTGGTTTCGGCCTTCGGGATTAATACTTAGGGAATTGCTCACTTGCTAATTTACAATTAGGGACTGATTGAAATGTGATGTGATTTTGGGTTTATCGTGAACCGTGTTTTAAATGACACTGATTCTTTAACCCAGTCACAGATTAAAACTAAGTGGAGTTTTAATGAATCTTTAATTAGATTGAAATAATCGAAATGGAGTATCACCAGTTTTGCTCCAGGCGATAGTTAAATCTTTAATTAGATTTGAACGTGAAATGGTAATTGAATTTACCGATAACACTGTGGTGTTAGATATGAAGTATTACCAGTTTTACTTCATGGGATAAATAGGTTGGGATTGGGAAATTAAAACAAATGATTACTTCGGTAAGTTTCGTTAATCCCGACTAGTTGAATCGAAATTCAAAGGGATAGAATAAAGAATAAATTCAAGGAATTTATCTTGGATAAAATTAATGGGAACCTTTCCCTATGAATGTGAAATTTAGAAACTAACTGTCGGTTAGCCAAGCAGAATGGTTTTCTGGATATTGATCTGATGTTGGTTTCGGCCTTCGGGGTTAATATTTGGGGAATTATTCTCTTGATTAATTTACGGTTAGTGACTAATGAATTGGAATGAGGCGTATGTTGTGTTTGTGTAACACTTATTTAAAATATACGCGAGTTATTCGGAAAGACCGGGTCTATCCCATTCTGGATAACTGATACGACGATAAGTCGAAGATGAAGACGATGGTCGAAGACCGGAAGTCTTCACGTCGTTTGGGTGACTACTGATGATCTTGATTGGGCTGTACACCCAAGAAGATGGAAACAGTTGGTGATCGTCCAGACGTACTTGGAGATCGATGGATATGCGAGGTACTAGGTGCCTCCGGTTTCGTTCAGACCCAGAACGGACTTGTAAATGGACTGTGTGTCTGACATTGGATTTTAGTCTGTGTGATTGATCTCTATTAAATATATATCTGTTTGGCAGCGGAGAATTTATTCTCTTGCTTAACGCCCTTCTCTGAGACGTACGAGCTCAGGGGTTATGTATTGATGGATATCAATCGCATGGAGTGAATTTCCTGTGTGGCACGCCTAAGTGGCAATTGATCAAGGCTTCTGTTGAAAAGCAAAGTCTTGTGGTTGATGATCAAAGCACGGCCTTTGTGGCGTAGCTTTGTGTAACGTTGATTCGCGAGTTTCACACCCGGTATGAACCAAAAACGGGAGACGGACCTCAGGGAGGGCCTACGTTTCCTCCTAGCTAAAAGTGGCGTCAGTGGTTTTACACGCCCTGACGAGTTTGACTTATGTGGTTGTTGCTGTTGCGAGGCGCCTCGGATTGATCGGTCGTTCTCGAACCGATGGAGTCATTTAGTTGGCTCGCTTACACCCCAAAGGGCGGCGAAACGTAGTGCTCAGGTATAATAATCCACATCGGTGGACCGGCCCTGACGATCCAAGGGTCGATGCGTTCTGATCGTGAGACTCGGGCTAGGCAGTCTCGAATCAGTGAGGATCTTGCCCCTAGCCTCGGTTCATACCATAAATGATAACCCAACTTCCAATACGACGTCTTGCGGTTTTGATTGTAAACTTATATATGGCGACATAGTGTTATGGGGCATTCATGCCGCCTAGGATTGATACTTATGATTTGAAGTTGTTTTATACACTATACACTTATAATAGTATCAAATGATTTGTTTTAAACGTATCAAGCATTCTTTGGTTGTTATAAGGGAAAACCCTATCCCCCGGCTTGCGTTGCATTGTGTGATAGGACCTGGGTCTTATAACAGCTTCATTTTTCTTTATTTAGCATTGCGCTTTTTGTTTTAGGCACTGGTATTCTTGGGAGGAAACCCGTTCCGTGTTATACGGCGTGGTCCCTTGATTTACCTAACTTTAAAAATAAAGATTAATAACTGTTTTAGTTCTCACACCAGTCACATGACTGACCTGGAGTTTATTGTTTTAACCTAAACTCTGGGTGCCCTTATTTTCGACACGGGCAGCTAGCAGTTTTGGGTTTGCAGATTTATATTCACAGGATCCTGGTTTACAGCTGGAACAATATCCGGAAAGCTTTGTATCCGTATATCTCCTCTAGTTGTGTATTGTATTATTTTCCGCTGCTATGTATTTAATGTAATTTAAATCTCTGATATTTGATATTTCTTTGTAATATTCTTTTTTACTCTGAATATTCTTGTAATCTGATGTGTTGTTGTAATATACAACGAAATGTTCTTCTGTATGAGTTTTGTTGTGGCTTGTTCTCGAACTATCCGACGCTTTCCTTTACGGGGAAGTTACGGGTTTTTACAGTTGGTATCAGAGCTTTGGATTACAAAGCTTAGAGAACAAGACACATTAGAACAATACGAAAGAATTCATCAGATATTGGATTAGCAATATCCAATGAGAATGACTCGTTAGAGATGGGATCAGTAGTATCCTAGAACGAGTGTGGAGGGTATATTTTTAAAGTGAAAACAAATTTTGTTTGGAAAAATTAAATCAACTATTCGTATTTGATTATTTGTTTATATTGATTTTGGACAATTCAGTATATAAAGAATTTGCATATACGCCTTGCAAACGTATATTCAAAATTTTAATATATTGGATAGATATAGAATCACACTCTAGTCGCACGGACCTGATTCTGATGATTGACGCGTCATCATTAGTAATTATTTTCGTGTTTCGAAGGTGTGATATCTATATATTTCCATTAGACTGGTGTGAGAACCAAAACTTATATAGTTAGAATACATTGTTGTGAATTGGCATCAAAAACATGATTTTCTTTATATGTAGTAAAATTATCAATTTGAAACGTTAAAGTCACTAATTGATTGATGTTTGTGTTGTTTGTTTATTTGTTTGATAATTTTGAACCATTATGCCTAATTGAACCAAATATTGAATTATATTGAAAATTGGTCGCATTTGCTTGCATACACTTGTACTTACCTTGAACAGGTCATAGCAAGGAGGCTAGAGCAGAGAATAAAATTTGTTTGCCCGACAAATAGGTACATGTTTACTACATAATTTACTGTTTTGTTTGGATGATGATGATTTTATGAGCCTATTGGCTTTTTCTTTTTCTTTTTGAGATCTGAAGGACCGGGGAAGCTATTTGAAATTCCCCGATGCTCCCGGTGCAGGGGAGGTTATGGCGAAATTTTTCGAAAATTTAGGGTGTTAGCCAAATTTTTGAAATTTTTGAAAATTCTCAGAAACTGAAAAGTTGGAGATGGAAGCCAGATCGAACATAAGAGTTGATTAATCAAACCACTTTCGACTTTGTTCCTTTTCGGGGACGAAAAGTTTTAAGTGGGGGAGATTGTAACAACCCGAAAATCTGGGCCAGTTTAAAATTTTTATTTTGGCAATTTTAGCGAATTTTAATTATTTAAAATGAATTATTTTAAATAATATCGACGAGAAATTTATTTCGAATATAATTAGAACGTATATATTATATACGTCGTCGTTAGAATATAAATATTTATATATAATTATAAATGGAATTGAAATTGGCGCGGTAGTTCGATAATTCGATTTCAAACTTCAATTGAATGTACCGGGTGCAAAACAATCCGGATTTTAGTGGAACCAAAAATAATGGGATCTATTTGATAATATCCTTCCAACGAATCCGACAATTCGAAATTTCATAGCGGGAATCAAAAGATATGTCCAGTTGAAAATTCTGAATAGTCGCTATGGAATTCAGGCCCTTAAAAATGAGAATTTTACAAACGACCTCGGATTTCGACGAAACCACTTTTGTTGGGTCCGTGATGTCAAGTTATTGCTAGATTCCAAATTTCATAATTTTTCGATTCAATATGAGAGCGTGGCAAAGGAAAACGCGTTTGAACAGTTTCAGTTGATTTTAATCGACTGGAAATTGGCCATTTTTCAAACGATCTCAGAATTTGACGAAATTAGTTTTGTTAGGACCGTATCGTCCATACGAAGCTAAAAATAATTTTTGTAGAATTTTTAGAATCAGTTTGTGGCCCTGGCAAATTAAAATGTCCGTTCAAAATTGAAAATTAAATGTTTTATACTTTAATTTGAAGAATAACTGATCGTAACAGCCGAATTGGGTTACGAAACATATTCCATTGTGTCCAGGATGGGGGTAATTAGCTAGGGGAGACACTCGTTGGGTTTAAATTGGAGTTCGAACACGAATTTTCATAATAAAACGGTTAAGTGAATAAACTATTAATATATTTATATATAACTACCTAAAACTAGAAACCCTAGCCCCTCATTCTTACAGCCGCCACTTCAAGAACCGGCGATCTAAATCGTCTGAATTTCCTCCTCATTTTTCATCAAATCCGCAAATTGAAATTGAAAATTAATGAATGGAATTCGAAGAGCTCTTCAAGCTCTTGGAGGTGAACGGGTGTGATGATTTATGGTGTGGAATTTTGGGGGAAATAGGAGCTTGAACCGTCGCCGTTGGGAGGCGATTTCTGGCACCAGACCGCCGTCGAGTAGGCACTGAGGGGGTGGTGCAGGTGCGTGGTGCGGAGGCGGAGGATGTGGCAGTGGCCGATCGAGGTCTGGAGGAGCGAGGCAGCGACAATATCGAACCCTAGCTTTCAAGGGAGGTTCGGCCGAACTGAAAACAAGGGAGAAAGGTTTAACAGTTTTTTTTTCCTATTTTCTTTTCAGTTTTTTTTGTTTTTGATAATTTTAGCAGTTTAAATAAAATCAGTTTTAAAATATAAATTATACTTAGTTTTAAAAAATAGGAAAATCTTTATTTTAAAATAGAAATTAAAATTGTTTATAAAATATCAATGTTTAGAAAAAAATATAACGATGCTTTGTTTTTGAAAAATATAAAAAAGCTTCGTAAAATATGAATATGATTTTTAAAAATATAGAATAACTTTGAATTTAAAAATATGATTTTTATATATTGAACTTCGAAATAAAAATATGATTTTTATATTGAACTTTGAAATAAAAATATGATTTTTATATATTGAACTTCGAAATAAAAATATGATTTTTATATATTGAACTTCGAAATAAAAATATGATTTTTATATATTGAACTTCGAAATAAAAATATGATTTTTATATATTGAACTTCGAAATAAAAATACGATTTTTATATATTGAACTTCGAAATAAAAATACGATTTTTATATATTGAACTTCGAAATAAAAATATGATTTTTATATATTGAACTTCGAAATAAAAATATGATTTTTATATATTGAGCTTCGAAATAAAAATATGATTTTTATATATTGAACTTCGAAATAAAAATATGATTTTTATATATTGAGCTTCGAAATAAAAATATGATTTTTATATATTGAACTTCGAAATAAAAATATGATTTTTACATAGGTAGTGAAAGCGGGCAACAAAGGTAACAAAAAGGCGAGAATGAAGAAGATTTATATCAAAGAAGAGTCAAGATGTTTGGATAGCTATCGGTGAGAACTCCTCACTCTTCAATTTCTTTTTCTAGTTATATATATATATACTAGGATGCAGACGGTGCTTAGTAGCACCCGACACAATCGTCCACAGGCCATGGACTTGTTTGTTTGGTTGCATAGATTAGTTAGATGATTTGATTTGAATTTGGTTGTTTGGTGATTTGATTGATGTGTGAATGGCGTGGGCCTTCACTAGACCGGGGATAAGGCTAGGCCTCGTCCCGTTTCTAGTATCGTGCCGTTATGCCGCCGAAATTTTCTAAAATATGTTAGAAAAATAAAAATATCATTTTATTGAATAAATGAACTGAGTAGAAATTCATATGTTGAAATAAAATGTTTTTATCGTTAAAAATATAATTTTTAACGTGAAGTGAATAAAATAAAATATTCATTTGCAAACCGAACGGTTTGTTTATGTACACCTATTTGAAGGACATTGATTGGGTCGATAAATTTTACACATCGCCCAACTGCACAAATAAAATCTGTGTTTGATTGTTTGAAACCCCACACGGGTGTTAGGATGAAATTTGAAGTTCACTCATCCTGATTGATTAAATATGTCGATCGATTGATTGACAGGCTGTTATAAGCGTTATATATCTATATTTGATGCTTATACAGTGTAGTGCACTTTGGTTGATGATTGATTATTTTTCAATGTTATTATATGCGTGTGGTGTATGAAAATCCATATAATTAACATTATATGGTGATTGATTGGGCCTCATTCCAAATTAGAAAATTTACATCTTTATAATATAAAATAAAAGTTCATGTGTTGACAGTACTCATCCATTGAGATTGGTCATGTGTTGAACGAAATATTTTAGTAATAAAATTTACATCTTTAAGACTATAAAATAAAAGTTCATGTGTTGACAGTACTCATCCATTGAGATTGGTCATGTGTTGAACGAAATATTTTAGTAATAAAATTTACATCTTTAAGACTATAAAATAAAAGTTCATGTGTTGACAGTACTCATCCATTGAGATTGGTCATGTGTTGAACGAAATATTTTAGTAATAAAATTTACATCTTTAAGACTATAAAATAAAGGTTCATGTGTTGACAGTACTCATCCTTTGAGATTGGTCATGTGTTGAACGAAATATTTTGATAATAACAACTATTTTGAAAAAGAAATATTTGAAATAAAATATTTGAAAATAGAAATTTATGAAGCCGTGTTGATTAGATTGACGCCATTTTGACGTGAACGATATTTATATCGATTTTATTCATTTTGAAATGAATTGAATTGAAAACGATTTCGAAATGAATTGAATTGAAAACGATTTTGAAATGAATTGAATTGAAAACGATTATGAATTGAATTGAAAACGATTTCGAAATGAATTGAATTGAAAACGATTTCGAAATGAATTGAAAACGATTTCAAAATGAATTGAATTGAAAACGATTTCGAAATGAATTGAATTGAAAACGATTATGAATTGAATTGAAAACGATTTCGAAATGAATTGAATTGAAAACAATTTTGAATTGAATTGAAAACGATTTCAAAATGAATTGAATTGAAACGAATTCAAATTGAATTGAAAGCAAATTGAAATGAATTCAAATTGAATTGAAATTTGAATTGAATAGAAATGAATTTTAAAACGAATTTATAAAGAAGAATTCAATTTTGATTTGAATTGAAATGGAAGTTGAAATTGCTTTTGAAACGAATTTAAAACTATTTATATAATTCGTTTTAAATAGAAATCGACGAAATATATATTATATATATTATATATATAATATAATGGCCTGAATAGAACGCGCCGCGCCGCGGCAGTTCGTGAATTTCGACCATTTATTTCAAACGGACATTACGGGAGATCCGACCGTCGGATTCTCCTAAAACCAGAACCGTTGGGTTCGTATCGAAAAGAGCTTTCTAACGAATACTAGAAATTTGAAATCTAACGGTTGGATTTGGAATTATGTCCAAATCAAATTTGAAAATGGTCGTTGTAAGTGCATTTCGATAGCCGTTGATGGAAATCGACTGTACGGGCCTTGATAAAATCATTAAAAATAGTAATAATTTGTGTAAAATCATAAGAAATGATTTGTGAAGATTTGGGATGAAAAACTCCATATTTGAAAAGATAAAAATAGATTTTTATCGAAATGAACTAGTTTTGAACTAGAATTATAATTCTATTTATTTTTAAATAAATAAATTGAATTTGAAAAGGGTTTTAAAAATAACCAGAATTTCCAATGATTGCATTGGAATGGATTTGAATCGAAATTGTCTTCGGAATATTTCGATGTTGGAATTCGTGATTATACGGATGTTGTTATGGAAATTTGAAAGATATATATTTATATCGTTATTTCCAATACGACATTTGTTAATCGTAGAATTTGATATTGAATATAAGCCGATATATTTTCTATTCAGAGCTTTGCATTGAATATCAAATGTGATTTGGGTTTGTCGTGAATGGTGTCTTCACTAACACTGTTCTTAACCCAGTTGAGAAAAGATTAAATCTTTTTATTTAGATTTAATGAAGTGTACCAATTAAATAATGTTTAATTGGAATTGAATTGATATTGATTTTTGGGTTTATCGTGGACAGTGTTTTAAATAACACTCGTTCTTTAACCCGATCATTAATGAAATGTGATTTTGGGTTGTCGTGAACGGTATCTTCAATAATACAGTTCTTAGACCTAAAGGAGTTAAGAAAATCAGAAACTAACTGGAGATTAGTTAAGTTGAATAGTTTCCGAGGTATTGATCTGATGTTGGTTTCGGCCTTCGGGATTAATACTTAGGGAATTGCTCACTTGCTAATTTACAATTAGGGACTGATTGAAATGTGATGTGATTTTGGGTTTATCGTGAACCGTGTTTTAAATGACACTGATTCTTTAACCCAGTCACAGATTAAAACTAAGTGGAGTTTTAATGAATCTTTAATTAGATTGAAATAATCGAAATGGAGTATCACCAGTTTTGCTCCAGGCGATAGTTAAATCTTTAATTAGATTTGAACGTGAAATGGTAATTGAATTTACCGATAACACTGTGGTGTTAGATATGAAGTATTACCAGTTTTACTTCATGGGATAAATAGGTTGGGATTGGGAAATTAAAACAAATGATTACTTCGGTAAGTTTCGTTAATCCCGACTAGTTGAATCGAAATTCAAAGGGATAGAATAAAGAATAAATTCAAGGAATTTATCTTGGATAAAATTAATGGGAACCTTTCCCTATGAATGTGAAATTTAGAAACTAACTGTCGGTTAGCCAAGCAGAATGGTTTTCTGGATATTGATCTGATGTTGGTTTCGGCCTTCGGGGTTAATATTTGGGGAATTATTCTCTTGATTAATTTACGGTTAGTGACTAATGAATTGGAATGAGGCATATGTTGTGTTTGTGTAACACTTATTTAAAATATACGCGAGTTATTCGGAAAGACCGGGTCTACCCCATTCTGAATAACTGATACGACGATAAGTCGAAGATGAAGACGATGGTCGAAGACCGGAAGTCTTCACGTCGTTTGGGTGACTACTGATGATCTTGATTGGGTTGTACACCCAAGAAGATGGAAACAGTTGGTGATCGTCCAGACGTACTTGGAGATCGATGGATATGCGAGGTACTAGGTGCCTCCGGTTTCGTTCAGACCCAGAACGGACTTGTAAATGGACTGTGTGTCTGACATTGGATTTTAGTCTGTGTGATTGATCTCTATTAAATATATATCTGTTTGGCAGCGGAGAATTTATTCTCTTGCTTAACGCCCTTCTCTGAGACGTACGAGCTCAGGGGTTATGTATTGATGGATATCAATCGCATGGAGTGAATTGCCTGTGTGGCACGCCTAAGTGGCAATTGATCAAGGCTTCTGTTGAAAAGCAAAGTCTTGTGGTTGATGATCAAAGCACGGCCTTTGTGGCGTAGCTTTGTGTAACGTTGATTCGCGAGTTTCACACCCGGTATGAACCAAAAACGGGAGACGGACCTCAGGGAGGGCCTACGTTTCCTCCTAGCTAAAAGTGGCGTCAGTGGTTTTACACGCCCTGACGAGTTTGACTTATGTGGTTGTTGCTGTTGCGAGGCGCCTCGGATTGATCGGTCGTTCTCGAACCGATGGAGTCATTTAGTTGGCTCGCTTACACCCCAAAGGGCGGCGAAACGTAGTGCTCAGGTATAATAATCCACATCGGTGGACCGGCCCTGACGATCCAAGGGTCGATGCGTTCTGATCCTGAGACTCGGGCTAGGCAGTCTCGAATCAGTGAGGATCTTGCCCCTAGCCTCGGTTCATACCATAAATGATAACCCAACTTCCAATACGACGTCTTGCGGTTTTGATTGTAAACTTATATATGGCGACATAGTGTTATGGGGCATTCATGCCGCCTAGGATTGATACTTATGATTTGAAGTTGTTTTATACACTATACACTTATAATAGTATCAAATGATTTGTTTTAAACGTATCAAGCATTCTTTGGCTGTTATAAGGGAAAACCCTATCCCCCGGCTTGCGTTGCATTGTGTGATAGGACCTGGGTCTTATAACAGCTTCATTTTTCTTTATTTAGCATTGCGCTTTTTGTTTTAGGCACTGGTATTCTTGGGAGGAAACCCGTTCCGTGTTATACGGCGTGGTCCCTTGATTTACCTAACTTTAAAAATAAAGATTAATAACTGTTTTAGTTCTCACACCAGTCACATGACTGACCTGGAGTTTATTGTTTTAACCTAAACTCTGGGTGCCCTTATTTTCGACACGGGCAGCTAGCAGTTTTGGGTTTGCAGATTTATATTCACAGGATCCTGGTTTACAGCTGGAACGATATCCGGAAAGCTTTGTATCCGTATATCTCCTCTAGTTGTGTATTGTATTATTTTCCGCTGCTATGTATTTAATGTAATTTAAATCTCTGATATTTGATATTTCTTTGTAATATTCTTTTTTACTCTGAATATTCTTGTAATCTGATGTGTTGTTGTAATATACAACGAAATGTTCTTCTGTATGAGTTTTGTTGTGGCTTGTTCTCGAACTATCCGACGCTTTCCTTTACGGGGAAGTTACGGGTTTTTACAGTTGGTATCAGAGCTTTGGTTTACAAAGCTTAGAGAACAAGACACATTAGAACAATACGAAAGAATTCATCAGATATTGGATTAGCAATATCCAATGAGAATGACTCGTTAGAGATGGGATCAGTAGTATCCTAGAACGAGTGTGGAGGGTATATTTTTAAAGTGAAAACAAATTTTGTTTGGAAAATTTAAATCAACTATTCGTATTTGATTATTTGTTTATATTGATTTTGGACAATTCAGTATATAAAGAATTTGCATACACGCCTTGCAAACGTATATTCAAAATTTTAATATATTGGATAGATATAGAATCACACTCTAGTCGCACGGACCTGATTCTGATGATTGACGCGTCATCATTAGTAATTATTTTCGTGTTTCGAAGGTGTGATATCTATATATTTCCATTAGACTGGTGTGAGAACCAAAACTTATATAGTTAGAATACATTGTTGTGAATTGGCATCAAAAACATGATTTTCTTTATATGTAGTAAAATTATCAATTTGAAACGTTAAAGTCACTAATTGATTGATGTTTGTGTTGTTTGTTTATTTGTTTGATAATTTTGAACCATTATGCCTAATTGAACCAAATATTGAATTATATTGAAAATTGGTCGCATTTGCTTGCATATACTTGTACTTACCTTGAACAGGTCATAGCAAGGAGGCTAGAGCAGAGAATAAAATTTGTTTGCCCGACAAATAGGTACATGTTTACTACATAATTTACTGTTTTGTTTGGGTGATGATGATTTTATGAGCCTATTGGCTTTTTCTTTTTCTTTTTGAGATCTGAAGGACCGGGGAAGCTATTTGAAATTCCCCGATGCTCCCGGTGCAGGGGAGGTTATGGCGAAATTTTTCGAAAATTTAGGGTGTTAGCCAAATTTTTGAAATTTTTGAAAATTCTCAGAAACTGAAAAGTTGGAGAATGGAAGCCAGATCGAACATAAGAGTTGATTAATCAAACCACTTTCGACTTTGTTCCTTTTCGGGGACGAAAAGTTTTAAGTGGGGGAGATTGTAACAACCCGAAAATCTGGGCCAGTTTAAAATTTTTATTTTGGCAATTTTAGCGAATTCTAATTATTTAAAATGAATTATTTTAAATAATATCGACGAGAAATTTATTTCGAATATAATTAGAACGTATATATTATATACGTCGTCGTTAGAATATAAATATTTATATATAATTATAAATGGAATTGAAATTGGCGCGGTAGTTCGATAATTCGATTTCAAACTTCAATTGAATGTACCGGGTGCAAAACAATCCGGATTTTAGTGAAATCAAAAATAATGGGATCTATTTGATAATATCTTTCCAACGAATCCGACAAATCGAAATTTTATAGCGGGAATCAAAAGATATGTCCAGTTGAAAATTCTGAATAGTCGCTATGGAATTCAGGCCCTTAAAAATGAGAATTTTACAAACGACCTCGGATTTCGACGAAACCACTTTTGTTGGGTCCGTGATGTCAAGTTATTGCTAGATTCCAAATTTCATAATTTTTCGATTCAATATGAGAGCGTGGCAAAGGAAAACGCGTTTGAACAGTTTTAGTTGATTTTAATCGACTGGAAATTGGCCATTTTTCAAACGATCTCAGAATTTGACGAAATTAGTTTTGTTAGGACCGTATCGTCCATACGAAGCTAAAAATAATTTTTGTAGAATTTTTAGAATCAGTTTGTGGCCCTGGCAAATTAAAATGTCCGTTCAAAATTGAAAATTAAATGTTTTATACTTTAATTTGAAGAATAACTGATCGTAACAGCCGAATTGGGTTACGAAACATATTCCATTGTGTCCAGGATGGGGGTAATTAGCTAGGGGAGACACTCGTTGGGTTTAAATTGGAGTTCGAACACGAATTTTCATAATAAAACGGTTAAGTGAATAAACTATTAATATATTTATATATAACTACCTAAAACTAGAAACCCTAGCCCCTCATTCTTACAGTCGCCACTTCAAGAACCGACGATCTAAATCGTCCGAATTTCCTCCTCATTTTTCATCAAATCCGCAAATTGAAATCGAAAATTAATGAATGGAATTCGAAGAGCTCTTCAAGCTCTTGGAGGTGAACGGGTGTGATGATTTATGGTTTGGAATTTTGGGGGAAATAGGAGCTTGAACCGTCGCCGTTGGGAGGCGATTTCTGGCACCAGACCGCCGTCGAGTAGGCACTGAGGGGGTGGTGCAGGTGCGTGGTGCGGAGGCGGAGGATGTGGCAGTGGCCGATCGAGGTCTGGAGGAGCGAGGCAGCGACAATATCGAACCCTAGCTTTCAAGGGAGGTTCGGCCGAACTGAAAACAAGGGAGAAAGGTTTAACAGTTTTTTTTTCCTATTTTCTTTTCAGTTTTTTTTGTTTTTTATAATTTTAGCAGTTTAAATAAAATCAGTTTTAAAATATAAATTATACTTAGTTTTAAAAAATAGGAAAATCTTTATTTTAAAATAGAAATTAAAATTGTTTATAAAATATCAATGTTTAGAAAAAAATATAACGATGCTTTGTTTTTGAAAAATATAAAAAAGCTTCGTAAAATATGAATATGATTTTTAAAAATATAGAATAACTTTGAATTTAAAAATATGATTTTTATATATTGAACTTCGAAATAAAAATATGATTTTTATATTGAACTTTGAAATAAAAATATGATTTTTATATATTGAACTTCGAAATAAAAATATGATTTTTATATATTGAACTTCGAAATAAAAATATGATTTTTATATATTGAACTTCGAAATAAAAATATGATTTTTATATATTGAACTTCGAAATAAAAATACGATTTTTATATATTGAACTTCGAAATAAAAATACGATTTTTATATATTGAACTTCGAAATAAAAATATGATTTTTATATATTGAGCTTCGAAATAAAAATATGATTTTTATATATTGAGCTTCGAAATAAAAATATGATTTTTATATATTGAGCTTCGAAATAAAAATATGATTTTTATATATTGAGCTTCGAAATAAAAATATGATTTTTATATATTGAACTTCGAAATAAAAATATGATTTTTACATAGGTAGTGAAAGCGGGCAACAAAGGTAACAAAAAGGCGAGAATGAAGAAGATTTATATCAAAGAAGAGTCAAGATGTTTGGATAGCTATCGGTGAGAACTCCTCACTCTTCAATTTCTTTTTCTAGTTATATATATATATATACTAGGATGCAGACGGTGCTTAGTAGCACCCGACACAATCGTCCACAGACCATGGACTTGTTTGTTTGGTTGCATAGATTAGTTAGATGATTTGATTTGAATTTGGTTGTTTGGTGATTTGATTGATGTGTGAATGGCGTGGGCCTTCACTAGACCGGGGATAAGGCTAGGCCTCGTCCCGTTTCTAGTATCGTGCCGTTATGCCGCCGAAATTTTCTAAAATATGTTAGAAAAATAAAAATATCATTTTATTGAATAAATGAACTGAGTAGAAATTCATATGTTGAAATAAAATGTTTTTATCGTTAAAAATATAATTTTTAACGTGAAGTGAATAAAATAAAATATTCATTTGCAAACCGAACGGTTTGTTTATGTACACCTATTTGAAGGACATTGATTGGGTCGATAAATTTTACACATCGCCCAACTGCACAAATAAAATCTGTGTTTGATTGTTTGAAACCCCACACGGGTGTTAGGATGAAATTTGAAGTTCACTCATCCTGATTGATTAAATATGTCGATCGATTGATTGACAGGCTGTTATAAGCGTTATATATCTATATTTGATGCTTATACAGTGTAGTGCACTTTGGTTGATGATTGATTATTTTTCAATGCTATTATATGCGTGTGGTGTATGAAAATCCATATAATTAACATTATATGGTGATTGATTGGGCCTCATTCCAAATTAGAAAATTTACATCTTTATAATATAAAATAAAAGTTCATGTGTTGACAGTACTCATCCATTGAGATTGGTCATGTGTTGAACGAAATATTTTAGTAATAAAATTTACATCTTTAAGACTATAAAATAAAAGTTCATGTGTTGACAGTACTCATCCATTGAGATTGGTCATGTGTTGAACGAAATATTTTAGTAATAAAATTTACATCTTTAAGACTATAAAATAAAAGTTCATGTGTTGACAGTACTCATCCATTGAGATTGGTCATGTGTTGAACGAAATATTTTAGTAATAAAATTTACATCTTTAAGACTATAAAATAAAGGTTCATGTGTTGGCAGTACTCATCCTTTGAGATTGGTCATGTGTTGAACGAAATATTTTGATAATAACAACTATTTTGAAAAAGAAATATTTGAAATAAAATATTTGAAAATAGAAATTTATGAAGCCGTGTTGATTAGATTGACGCCATTTTGACGTGAACGATATTTATATCGATTTTATTCATTTTGAAATGAATTGAATTGAAAACGATTTCGAAATGAATTGAATTGAAAACGATTTTGAAATGAATTGAATTGAAAACGATTATGAATTGAATTGAAAACGATTTCGAAATGAATTGAATTGAAAACGATTTCGAAATGAATTGAAAACGATTTCAAAATGAATTGAATTGAAAACGATTTCGAAATGAATTGAATTGAAAACGATTATGAATTGAATTGAAAACGATTTCGAAATGAATTGAATTGAAAACAATTTTGAATTGAATTGAAAACGATTTCAAAATGAATTGAATTGAAACGAATTCAAATTGAATTGAAAGCAAATTGAAATGAATTCAAATTGAATTGAAATTTGAATTGAATAGAAATGAATTTTAAAACGAATTTATAAAGAAGAATTCAATTTTGATTTGAATTGAAATGGAAGTTGAAATTGCTTTTGAAACGAATTTAAAACTATTTATATAATTCGTTTTAAATAGAAATCGACGAAATATATATTATATATATTATATATATAATATAATGGCCTGAATAGAACGCGCCGCGCCGCGGCAGTTCGTGAATTTCGACCATTTATTTCAAACGGACATTACGGGAGATCCGACCGTCGGATTCTCCTAAAACCAGAACCGTTGGGTTCGTATCGAAAAGAGCTTTCTAACGAATATTAGAAATTTGAAATCTAACGGTTGGATTTGGAATTATGTCCAAATCAAATTTGAAAATGGTCGTTGTAAGTGCATTTCGATAGCCGTTGATGGAAATCGACTGTACGGGCCTTGATAAAATCATTAAAAATAGTAATAATTTGTGTAAAATCATAAGAAATGATTTGTGAAGATTTGGGATGAAAAACTCCATATTTGAAAAGATAAAAATAGATTTTTATCGAAATGAACTAGTTTTGAACTAGAATTATAATTCTATTTATTTTTAAATAAATAAATTGAATTTGAAAAGGGTTTTAAAAATAACCAGAATTTCCAATGATTGCATTGGAATGGATTTGAATCGAAATTGTCTTCGGAATATTTCGATGTTGGAATTCGTGATTATACGGATGTTGTTATGGAAATTTGAAAGATATATATTTATATCGTTATTTCCAATACGACATTTGTTAATCGTAGAATTTGATATTGAATATAAGCCGATATATTTTCTATTCTGAGCTTTGCATTGAATATCAAATGTGATTTGGGTTTGTCGTGAATGGTGACTTCACTAACACTGTTCTTGAACCCAGTTGAGAAAAGATTAAATCTTTTTATTTAGATTTAATGAAGTGTACCAATTAAATAATGTTTAATTGGAATTGAATTGATATTGATTTTTGGGTTTATCGTGGACAATGTTTTAAATAACACTCGTTCTTTAACCCGATCATTAATGAAATGTGATTTTGGGTTGTCGTGAACGGTATCTTCAATAATACAGTTCTTAGACCTAAAGGAGTTAAGAAAATCAGAAACTAACTGGAGATTAGTTAAGTTGAATAGTTTCCGAGGTATTGATCTGATGTTGGTTTCGGCCTTCGAGATTAATACTTAGGGAATTGCTCACTTGCTAATTTACAATTAGGGACTGATTGAAATGTGATGTGATTTTGGGTTTATCGTGAACCGTGTTTTAAATGACACTGATTCTTTAACCCAGTCACAGATTAAAACTAAGTGGAGTTTTAATGAATCTTTAATTAGATGGAAATAATCGAAATGGAGTATCACCAGTTTTGCTCCAGGCGATAGTTAAATCTTTAATTAGATTTGAACGTGAAATGGTAATTGAATTTACCGATAACACTGTGGTGTTAGATATGAAGTATTACCAGTTTTACTTCATGGGATAAATAGGTTGGGATTGGGAAATTAAAACAAATGATTACTTCGGTAAGTTTCGTTAATCCCGACTAGTTGAATCGAAATTCAAAGGGATAGAATAAAGAATAAATTCAAGGAATTTATCTTGGATAAAATTAATGGGAACCTTTCCCTATGAATGTGAAATTTAGAAACTAACTGTCGGTTAGCCAAGCAGAATGGTTTTCTGGATATTGATCTGATGTTGGTTTCGGCCTTCGGGGTTAATATTTGGGGAATTATTCTCTTGATTAATTTACGGTTAGTGACTAATGAATTGGAATGAGGCATATGTTGTGTTTGTGTAACACTTATTTAAAATATACGCGAGTTATTCGGAAAGACCGGGTCTATCCCATTCTGAATAACTGATACGACGATAAGTCGAAGATGAAGACGATGGTCGAAGACCGGAAGTCTTCACGTCGTTTGGGTGACTACTGATGATCTTGATTGGGCTGTACACCCAAGAAGATGGAAACAGTTGGTGATCGTCCAGACGTACTTGGAGATCGATGGATATGCGAGGTACTAGGTGCCTCCGGTTTCGTTCAGACCCAGAACGGACTTGTAAATGGACTGTGTGTCTGACATTGGATTTTAGTCTGTGTGATTGATCTCTATTAAATATATATCTGTTTGGAAGCGGAGAATTTATTCTCTTGCTTAACGCCCTTCTCTGAGACGTACAAGCTCAGGGGTTATGTATTGATGGATATCAATCGCATGGAGTGAATTGCCTGTGTGGCACGCCTAAGTGGCAATTGATCAAGGCTTCTGTTGAAAAGCAAAGTCTTGTGGTTGATGATCAAAGCACGGCCTTTGTGGCGTAGCTTTGTGTAACGTTGATTCGCGAGTTTCACACCCGGTATGAACCACAAACGGGAGACGGACCTCAGGGAGGGCCTACGTTTCCTCCTAGCTAAAAGTGGCGTCAGTGGTTTTACACGCCCTGACGAGTTTGACTTATGTGGTTGTTGCTGTTGCGAGGCGCCTCGGATTGATCGGTCGTTCTCGAACCGATGGAGTCATTTAGTTGGCTCGCTTACACCCCAAAGGGCGGCGAAACGTAGTGCTCAGGTATAATAATCCACATCGGTGGACCGGCCCTGACGATCCAAGGGTCGATGCGTTCTGATCCTGAGACTCGGGCTAGGCAGTCTCGAATCAGTGAGGATCTTGCCCCTAGCCTCGGTTCATACCATAAATGATAACCCAACTTCCAATACGACGTCTTGCGGTTTTGATTGTAAACTTATATATGGCGACATAGTGTTATGGGGCATTCATGCCGCCTAGGATTGATACTTATGATTTGAAGTTGTTTTATACACTATACACTTATAATAGTATCAAATGATTTGTTTTAAACGTATCAAGCATTCTTTGGCTGTTATAAGGGAAAACCCTATCCCCCGGCTTGCGTTGCATTGTGTGATAGGACCTGGGTCTTATAACAGCTTCATTTTTCTTTATTTAGCATTGCGCTTTTTGTTTTAGGCACTGGTATTCTTGGGAGGAAACCCGTTCCGTGTTATACGGCGTGGTCCCTTGATTTACCTAACTTTAAAAATAAAGATTAATAACTGTTTTAGTTCTCACACCAGTCACATGACTGACCTGGAGTTTATTGTTTTAACCTAAACTCTGGGTGCCCTTATTTTCGACACGGGCAGCTAGCAGTTTTGGGTTTGCAGATTTATATTCACAGGATCCTGGTTTACAGCTGGAACGATATCCGGAAAGCTTTGTATCCGTATATCTCCTCTAGTTGTGTATTGTATTATTTTCCGCTGCTATGTATTTAATGTAATTTAAATCTCTGATATTTGATATTTCTTTGTAATATTCTTTTTTACTCTGAATATTCTTGTAATCTGATGTGTTGTTGTAATATACAACGAAATGTTCTTCTGTATGAGTTTTGTTGTGGCTTGTTCTCGAACTATCCGACGCTTTCCTTTACGGGGAAGTTACGGGTTTTTACAGTTGGTATCAGAGCTTTGGTTTACAAAGCTTAGAGAACAAGACACATTAGAACAATACGAAAGAATTCATCAGATATTGGATTAGCAATATCCAATGAGAATGACTCGTTAGAGATGGGATCAGTAGTATCCTAGAACGAGTGTGGAGGGTATATTTTTAAAGTGAAAACAAATTTTGTTTGGAAAATTTAAATCAACTATTCGTATTTGATTATTTATTTATATTGATTTTGGACAATTTAGTATATAAAGAATTTGCATATACGCCTTGCAAACGTATATTCAAAATTTTAATATATTGGATAGATATAGAATCACACTCTAGTCGCACGGACCTGATTCTGATGATTGACGCGTCATCATTAGTAATTATTTTCGTGTTTCGAAGGTGTGATATCTATATATTTCCATTAGACTGGTGTGAGAACCAAAACTTATATAGTTAGAATACATTGTTGTGAATTGGCATCAAAAACATGATTTTCTTTATATGTAGTAAAATTATCAATTTGAAACGTTAAAGTCACTAATTGATTGATGTTTGTGTTGTTTGTTTATTTGTTTGATAATTTTGAACCATTATGCCTAATTGAACCAAATATTGAATTATATTGAAAATTGGTCGCATTTGCTTGCATATACTTGTACTTACCTTGAACAGGTCATAGCAAGGAGGCTAGAGCAGAGAATAAAATTTGTTTGCCCGACAAATAGGTACATGTTTACTACATAATTTACTGTTTTGTTTGGGTGATGATGATTTTATGAGCCTATTGGCTTTTTCTTTTTCTTTTTGAGATCTGAAGGACCGGGGAAGCTATTTGAAATTCCCCGATGCTCCCGGTGCAGGGGAGGTTATGGCGAAATTTTTCGAAAATTTAGGGTGTTAGCCAAATTTTTGAAATTTTTGAAAATTCTCAGAAACTGAAAAGTTGGAGAATGGAAGCCAGATCGAACATAAGAGTTGATTAATCAAACCACTTTCGACTTTGTTCCTTTTCGGGGACGAAAAGTTTTAAGTGGGGGAGATTGTAACAACCCGAAAATCTGGGCCAGTTTAAAATTTTTATTTTGGCAATTTTAGCGAATTTTAATTATTTAAAATGAATTATTTTAAATAATATCGATGAGAAATTTATTTCGAATATAATTAGAACGTATATATTATATACGTCGTCGTTAGAATATAAATATTTATATATAATTATAAATGGAATTGAAATTGGCGCGGTAGTTCGATAATTCGATTTCAAACTTCAATTGAATGTACCGGGTGCAAAACAATCCGGATTTTAGTGAAACCAAAAATAATGGGATCTGCTTGATAATATCTTTCCAAGAACCCGACAAATCGAAATTTCATAGCGGGAATCAAAAGATATGTCCAGTTGAAAATTCTGAATAGTCGCTATGGAATTCAGGCCCTTAAAAATGAGAATTTTGCAAACGACCTCGGATTTCGACGAAACCACTTTTGTTGGGTCCGTGATGTCAAGTTATTGCTAGATTCCAAATTTCATAATTTATCGATTCAATATGAGAGCGTGGCAAAGGAAAACGCGTTTGAACAGTTTCAGTTGATTTTAATCGACTGGAAATTGGCCATTTTTCAAACGATCTCAGAATTTGACGAAATTAGTTTTGTTAGGACCGTATCGTCCATACGAAGCTAAAAATAATTTTTGTAGAATTTTTAGAATCAGTTTGTGGCCCTGGCAAATTAAAATGTCCATTCAAAATTGAAAATTAAATGTTTTATACTTTAATTTGAAGAATAACTGATCGTAACAGCCGAATTGGGTTACGAAACATATTCCATTGTGTCCAGGATGGGGGTAATTAGCTAGGGGAGACACTCGTTGGGTTTAAATTGGAGTTCGAACACGAATTTTCATAATAAAACGGTTAAGTGAATAAACTATTAATATATTTATATATAACTACCTAAAACTAGAAACCCTAGCGCCTCATTCTTACAGCCGCCACTTCAAGAACCGACGATCTAAATCGTCCGAATTTCCTCCTCATTTTTCATCAAATCCGCAAATTGAAATCGAAAATTAATGAATGGAATTCGAAGAGCTCTTCAAGCTCTTGGAGGTGAACGGGTGTTATGATTTCTGGTTTGGAATTTTGGGGGAAATAGGAGCTTGAACCGTCGCCGTTGGGAGGCGATTTCTGGCACCAGACCGCCGTCGAGTAGGCACTGAGGGGGTGGTCCAGGTGCGTGGTGCGGAGGCGGAGGATGTGGCAGTGGCCGATCGAGGTCTGGAGGAACGAGGCAGCGACAATATCGAACCCTAGCTTTCAAGGGAGGTTCGGCCGAACTGAAAACAAGGGAGAAAGGTTTAACAGTTTTTTTTCCTATTTTCTTTTCAGTTTTTTTTTTTGTTTTTGATTATTTTAGCAGTTTAAATAAAATCAGTTTTAAAATATAAATTATACTTAGTTTTAAAAAATAGGAAAATCTTTATTTTAAAATAGAAATTAAAATTGTTTATAAAATATCAATGTTTAGAAAAAAAATATAACGATGCTTTGTTTTTGAAAAATATAAAATAGCTTCGTAAAATATGAATATGATTTTTAAAAATATAGAATAACTTTGAATTTAAAAATATGATTTTTATATATTGAACTTCGAAATAAAAATATGATTTTTATATATTGAACTTCGAAATAAAAATATGATTTTTATATATTGAACTTCGAAATAAAAATATGATTTTTATATATTGAACTTCGAAATAAAAATATGATTTTTATATATTGAACTTCGAAATAAAAATATGATTTTTATATATTGAACTTCGAAATAAAAATATGATTTTTATATATTGAACTTCGAAATAAAAATATGATTTTTATATATTGAACTTCGAAATAAAAATATGATTTTTATATATTGAGCTTCGAAATAAAAATATGATTTTTATATATTGAACTTCGAAATAAAAATATGATTTTTTTATATTGAGCTTCGAAATAAAAATATGATTTTTATATATTGAACTTCGAAATAAAAATATGATTTTTACATAGGTAGTGAAAGCGGGCAACGAAGGTAACAAAAAGGCGAGAATGAAGAAGATTTATATCAAAGAAGAGTCAAGATGTTTGGATAGCTATCGGTGAGAACTCCTCACTCTTCAATTTCTTTTTCTAGTTATATATATATATATATATATATATATATATATATACTAGGATGCAGACGGTGCTTAGTAGCACCCGACACAATCGTCCACAGACCATGGACTTGTTTGTTTGGTTGCATAGATTAGTTAAATGATTTGATTTGAATTTGGTTGTTTGGTGATTTGATTGATGTGTGAATGGCGTGGGCCTTCACTAGACCGGGGATAAGGCTAGGCCTCGTCCCGTTTCTAGTATCGTGCCGTTATGCCGCCGAAATTTTCTAAAATATGTTAGAAAAATAAAAATATCATTTTATTGAATAAATGAACTGAGTAGAAATTCATATGTTGAAATAAAATGTTTTTATCATTAAAAATATAATTTTTAACGTGAAGTGAATAAAATAAAATATTCATTTACAAACCGAACGGTTTGTTTATGTACACCTATTTGAAGGACATTGATTAGGTCGATAAATTTTACACATCGCCCAACTGCACAAATAAAATCTGTGTTTGATTGTTTGAAACCCCACACGGGTGTTAGGATGAAATTTGAAGTTCACTCATCCTGATTGATTAAATATGTCGATCGATTGATTGACAGGCTGTTATAAGCGTTATATATCTATATTTGATGCTTATACAGTGTAGTGCACTTTGGTTGATGATCGATTATTTTTCAATGCTATTATATGCGTGTGGTGTATGAAAATCCATATAATTAACATTATATGGTGATTGATTGGGCCTCATTCCAAATTAGAAACTTTACATCTTTATAATATAAAATAAAAGTTCATGTGTTGACAGTACTCATCCATTGAGATTGGTCATGTGTTGAACGAAATATTTTAGTAATAAAATTTACATCTTTAAGACTATAAAATAAAAGTTCATGTGTTGACAGTACTCATCCATTGAGATTGGTCATGTGTTGAACGAAATAATTTAGTAATAAAATTTACATCTTTAAGACTATAAAATAAAAGTTCATGTGTTGACAGTACTCATCCATTGAGATTGGTCATGTGTTGAACGAAATATTTTAGTAATAAAATTTACATCTTTAAGACTATAAAATAAAGGTTCATGTGTTGACAGTACTCATCCTTTGAGATTGGTCATGTGTTGAACGAAATATTTTGATAATAACAACTATTTTGAAAAAGAAATATTTGAAATAAAATATTTGAAAATAGAAATTTATGAAGCCGTGTTGATTAGATTGACGCCATTTTGACGTGAACGATATTTATATCGATTTTATTCATTTTGAAATGAATTGAATTGAAAACGATTTCGAAATGAATTGAATTGAAAACGATTTCGAAATGAATTGAATTGAAAACGATTATGAATTGAATTGAAAACGATTTCGAAATGAATTGAATTGAAAACAATTTCGAAATGAATTGAAAACGATTTCGAAATGAATTGAATTGAAAACGATTTCGAAATGAATTGAATTGAAAACGATTATGAATTGAATTGAAAACGATTTCGAAATGAATTGATTTGAAAACAATTTTGAATTGAATTGAAAACGATTTCGAAATGAATTGAAAACGATTTCGAAATGAATTGAATTGAAACGAATTCAAATTGAATTGAAAGCAAATTGAAATGAATTCAAATTGAATTGAAATTTGAATTGAATAGAAATGAATTTTAAAACGAATTTATAAAGAAAAATTCAATTTTGATTTGAATTGAAATGGAAGTTGAAATTGCTTTTGAAACGAATTTAAAACTATTTATATAATTCGTTTTAAATAGAAATCGACGAAATATATATTATATATATTATATATATAATATAATGGCCTGAATAGAACGCGCCGCGCCGCGGCAGTTCGTGAATTTCGACCATTTATTTCAAACGGACATTACGGGAGATCCGACCGTCGGATTCTCCTAAAACCGGAACCGTTGGGTTCGTATCGAAAAGAGCTTTCTAACGAATATTAGAAATTTGAAATCTAACGGTTGGATTTGGAATTATGTCCAAATCAAATTTGAAAAAGGTCGCTGTAAGTGCAGTTCGATAGCCGTTGATGGAAATCGACTGTACGGGCCTTGATAAAATCATTAAAAATACTAATAATTTGTGTAAAATCATAAGAAATGATTTGTGAAGATTTGGGATGAAAAACTCCATATTTGAAAAGATAAAAATAGATTTTTATCGAAATGAACTAGTTTTGAACTAGAATTATAATTCTATTTATTTTTAAATAAATAAATTGAATTTGAAAAGGGTTTTAAAAATAACCAGAATTTCCAATGATTGCATTGGAATGGATTTGAATCGAAATTGTCTTCGGAATATTTCGATGTTGGAATTCGTGATTATACGGATGTTGTTATGGAAATTTGAAAGATATATATTTATATCGTTATTTCCAATACGACATTTGTTAATCGTAGAATTTGATATTGAATATAAGCCGATATATTTTCTATTCATAGCCTTGTATTGAATATCAAATGTGATTTGGGTTTGTCGTGAATGGTGTTTTCACTAACACTGTTCTTGAACCCAGTTGAGAAAAGATTAAATCTTTTTTGGTCGTAGAATTTGATATTGAATATAAGCCGATATATTTTCTATTCAGAGCCTTGTGTTTAATATCAAATATGATTTGGGTTTGTCGTGAATGGTGTCTTCATTAACACTATTCTTAAGCCCAGGTGAGAAAAAGAATAAATCTTTTTATTTAGATTTAATAAAGTGTACCGATTAAATGATATTTAATTGGAATTGAATTGGTATTCATTTTTGGGTTTATCGTGAACAGTGTTTTAAATAACACTTGTTCTTTAACCCGATAATTAATGGAATGTGATTTTAGGTTTATCGTGAACCGTGTTTTAAAAGACACTGATTCTTTAACCCAGTTAAAGATTAAAACTAAATGGAGTTTTAATGAATCTTTTATTAGATTGAAAAGATCGAGAATGGAGTATCACCAGTTTTACTCCAAGCGATAGTTAAATCTTTAATTAGATTTGAACGTGAAATGGTAATTGAATTTACCGATAACACCGTGGTGTTAGATATGAAGTATTACCAGTTTTAGTTCAGGGGATGAATAGGTTGGGATTGGGAAATAAAATAAATGATTACTTCGGTATGGTTCGCTAATCCCGACTAGTTTGAATTGATATTCAAAAGAAGATTAAAGAATAAATTTAAAGAATTTATCTTTGATAAGATTAATGGGAACCTTTCTCAAAATATAAAAATATTGGAATAAAAGAATATTCTGGATTGGAATGAGGCGTATGTTGTGTTTGTGTAACACTTGTTTATAATATACGCGAGTTATTCGGAAAAACCGGGTTTATCCAATTCTGAATAACTGATACGACGATAAGTCGAAGGTGAAGACGGTGGTTGAAGACCGGAGGTCTTCACGTCGTTTGGATAATTACTGATGATCTTGATTGGGATGTACACCCAAGAAGATGGAAACAGTTAGTGATCGTCCAGACGTACTTGGAGATCGATGGATATGCGGGGTACTAGGTGCCTCCGGTTTCGTTCAGACCCAGAACGGACTTGTAAATAGACTGTGTGTCTGACCTCGGATTTCTTTCTGTGTGACTGATATCGGTTACATAGAGTGGTTTCCCTGTGCGGCATGCTAAGATGTAAATGATCAAGGCTTCTGTTGCAAAGCAAAGTCTTGTAGTTGATGATCAAAGCACGGCCTATGTGGCGTAGCTTTGTGTAACGTTGATTCGTGAGCCTCACACCTCGGTGGTGAACCAAAAACGGGAGAGGACCTTAGGGAGGGCATGCGTTTCTTTATAGTTAGAAGTGGCATCAGTGGTTTTACACGCCCTGACGAGTTTGACTTATGTGGTTGTTGCTGTTGCGAGGCGCCTCAGTTTGATCTGGCGATCCGGGTCCGATGGAGTCATTCGTTGGCTTACTTACGCCCCATAGGGCGGGGAAACGCAGTGTTCAGGAATTTTAATCCACATCGGTGGACCGTCCCTGACGATCCAAGTGGCTTGACTGAGTACTTGCCCTGAGACTCGGACTAGACAATCTCGAATCGGTTGAGGACTATCTTTTGCCTCGGTTCATAGATGGAAATCCAACTTCCAAATACGTGACATTTGCGGGTTTGATTGTAGAGCCAAGTATGGCGACATGATATATGGTACCCATGCCGCCTATGATTGATATTTATGATTTGAAGTTGTTTTATACACTATGCGCTCATAATAGTATCAAATGATTTGTTTTAAACGTACCAAGCATGCTTGGCTATTACAAGGGAAAACCCTATCCCCCGGCTTGCGTTGCATTGTGTGATAGGACCTGGGTCTTATAATAGCTTCATTTTTCTTTATTTAGCATTGCGCTCTTTGTTTTATGCACTGGTATTCTTGGGAGGAAACCCGTTCCGTGTTATACGGCGTGGTCCCTTGATTTACCTAACTTTAAAATAAAGATTTACAACTGTTTTAGTTCTCACACCAGTCCCATGACTGACCTGGGGTTTATTGTTTTGACCTAAACTCTGGGTGCCCTTATTTTGACACGGGCAGCTAGTAGTTTTGGTTTTGCAGATTTATATTCACAGGATCCTGGTTTACAGCTGGAACGATATCCGAAAAGCTTTGTATCCGTATATCTCCTTCAGTTGTATTTTGTATTATTTTCCGCTGCTATGTAATTTATTGTAATCTCTGATATTTCTGTGTAATATTTATTCATTCATACTCTGTATATTCTTGTATTCTGATGGAATTGTTGTAATATACAATGAAATGTTCTTCCGTCTACGTTCTATTTTGTCGTGTTCTCAAAACAATCAGGCGCTTCGAACGGTCTGAGTCGGTTTAGCGACTGATTCGGATCGAGCGAAATTCCTTGTTTTCATAGTTGGTATCAGAGCTTTGGTTTACAAAGCTAGAGAACAAGACACGTTAGAACCATACGAAAGAATTCATCAGATATTGGATTAGTAATATCCAGTGAGAATGACTCGTTAGAGATGGGATCAGTAGTATCCTAGAACGAGTGTGAAGAGTATATTTTTAAAATGAAAACAACTTTGTTTTGAAATTTTAAACCATATACGTATTTGAATAGTTATTTACATTGAATTTGGACAATCCGATATATAAATATTTTGCATATGCGTCTTGCAAACGTGTATTCGAAATTTTAATATACTGGATAGTTATAGAATCATACTCTAGTGCCCGGGGATAATTCTGGTGATGGGGCACCGTCGCCAGTATTATTTTCGAGTAACGAAAGTGAGATTTCTATATTTCCATTAGACGGGTGTGAGAACCGAAATTAGATAGGGCTTATTGTTGTGATTTGGCGTCAAAAATCTGATTTTTTTTTACTATATATCAAAGTTATGCATTTGAAATGATAAACAACTAATTGATTGATGTTTGTGTTGTTTGGTTTTTGTTTGAAATTTTGAACCATTACGCCTAATTGAACCAAACAGTGAATTGTATTGAAATTTGGTCGCATTTGCTTGCATATACATGTACTTACATTGAACAGGTCATAGCAAGGAGGCTAGAGCAGAAGAATAAAATTGTTTGTCCGACAAATAGGTAAATGTTTATCATAATTTACTATTTTGTTTGGGTGATGATGATTTTATGAGCCGATTGGCTAGCCGCTTGGCTTTTTCTTTTTCTTTTTGAGATCAGAGGGCCTGTATGGCAATTTCAGGATTTTCCCGTGCTCCCGGTGCAGGGGAGGTTATGGCGAAATTTTTCGAAAATTTAGGGTATTAGCCAAATTTTTGAAAAATTTGGAAAGTTCTTAGAAACTGAAAAGTTGAAGAACTTAAGCCGTAATGAAAATAATGAAAGTTGAGTTGATTTGTTAAACAACTTTCGGCTTCGTTCCTTTTCGGGGACGAATTTTTTTTTATTTTGGCAATTTTAGCGAATTTTGATTATTTAAAATGAATTATTTTTGATAATATCGACAAGAAATTTATTTTTAATAGAATTCGAACGTATATATTATATAGATCGTCATTGGAATATAAATAATTATTTATAAATATAAAAGGAATTGAAAATGGCGCGGTAGTTCGATAATTCAATTTCAAAGTTCAAATGAATGTACCGGGTGCAAAAAAAACCGGATTTTAGTGAAACCAAAAATGATGGAATCTAATTGTGACTATCTTTCCAACGAATCCGAAAAATCGAAATTTCATAGCGGGAATCAAAAGATATGTCCAGTTGAAATTTCAGAATAGTCGCTATGGAATTCAGGCCCTTAAAAATGGAAATTTTGCAAACGACCTCGGATTTCGACGAAACCACTTTTGTTGGATCCGTGATGCCAAATTGTTAGATTTTAATTTTCGTAATTTTTCGAATCAATATGTGAGAATGGCAAAGGAAAACGTGTTTTGTCAATTTCGATCGACCTGAAAATGGCCATTTTTCAAACCGTCTTAGAATTCGACGAAACTAGTTTTGTTAGGACCGTATCATCAAAACGAAGCTAGAAAATATTTTCCTGGAATTTTTCGAGTTAGTATGTGACCCTGGTAAATTGAAATGTGCGTTCAAATTCAATATATAGAGTTATATGTTGATTTTGACGAAAACTGATCGAAACTATCGAATCAGCCTACGATACATATCCCATTGTGTTCGAAATGAGGGCAATTAGCTATGGACGACAGGCGGTGGGCTTGATTTCGAGTTCGAAAATTAAAGTTACTTTTTAGAGAAAATAAAATAAAAATAATTAATACTTATAACCCTCACCCCCTTTATTCTCTAATCAGTCAACGCCTGGGAAATAAAAAATAAAAAGGAAAAAAACGAATCTCGAAAACCGACGCAGTCCTCCACCATCGTCCCAGGCGTCGCTCCTCCACCCTCCTCCATCACAACCACTCCCCTCAGCTTTCCCCCGTTCATCTCCATCCCCTCTATATCGTGAGCCAGAACCCCCCCCCCCCCTCGGTCTCCATCTCCAAAGATAGAGACCCCCCCCCATTCGAATAGCGCCAACACTCCACTGCCGAAAAAAGGACCGCCGCCACCTTCCATCAGCGCCCCGCCTACGCCCCCTCCGATGCGCAGACAATCCCTCCCCCCATTTGAAGACAATAACCGTGAGTTTCTTTGTTTTATTTTCATCTTTTCCTGATTTTATTTAAATATAAAAAGCCATGATTTTTCTATATACATCAAGTTAGGATTTTAGCATATAAAGTTTATATTTTTAATTTAGAAAAGTAACGATTTTTATATGAAGAAAACTTTGATTTTTAATGAAGAGAGCTAGATTTTTTTTGATAAAGAAATGAAACGATTTTCTCATATCAAAGAAACGATTTTTCATTGGATAAAGATTTGATTTTTATAATGTTTTCATTGTGATAAAAATAGAATTTTTATCTATATAGTAGCGGTGTAAAAATAGGATATTTATCTATATAGTAGCGGTGTAAAAATAGGATTTTTATCTATATAGTAGCGGTGTAAAAATAGAATTTTTATCTATATAGTAGCGGTGTAAAAATAGGACTTTTATCTATATAGTAGCGGTGTAAAAATAGGATTTTTATCTATATAGTAGCGGTGTAAAAATAGAATTTTTATCTATATAGTAGCGGTGTAAAAATAGGATTTTTATCTATATAATAGCAGTATAAAAAGGTGATTTTTATCCATATAGAGTCGAAGTGAAAATTCGATTTTTATATATTGAATAGCGAAGTAAAAATTTGATTTTTATATATTGAATAGCAAAGTAAAAATTCGATTTTTATATATTGAATAGCAAAGTAAAAATTCGATTTTTATATATTGAATAGCAAAGTAAAAATTTGATTTTTATATATTGAATAGCAAAGTAAAAATTCGATTTTTATATATTGAATAGAGAAGTAAAAATGTGATTTTTTACATATGTAGATAATACGGGCAAAGAAAGTGACAAGAGGCAAGAACGGCGAAGATTTCTACATAAGAAGAGTCGTGGGACTGGATTAGCTAATCTGTGAGAACTCCTCACCTTTAATTTTGTTTTCTAGTTAATAAAATATACTTGGATGCAGACGGTGTTTAGTAGCACCCAACACCCGTCGTCCACAGACCATGGACGGCCTGTATGCTTGTTTGTTTGATTTTGATGTGTAGTTGATTGTGTGATGTGAAATGAAATAAAATATTTTATAGTGGAAAATATTTTATAGTTAAAAATAGAATTTTTAACGTGTATTTAAAATAAATATTTATAAACAAATCAGAGATTTGTTTATATACACTGATTTGATTGTTATGGATTAGGACGATAAATTTTACACATCGCCCAACTGCACAAATAAAATCTGTGTTTGATTGTTTGAAACCCCACACGGGTATTGGGATGATATTTGGCGTACACTAATCCCAATTATTTAGCTATATGTCGATCGATTGGTCGACAGACTGTGTAAGCGTTAATTATTTATATTTAATGCTTATGCAGTTGTGTGGTGCACTCTGGATGATGGTTGATTATTTATCGTTGTTATTTTATACATGTGTTTTAGAAAAATCCATATAATTAACAATCTATGGTAATTGATTGGGCCTCATTCCAGTTTTGAAAAAGAAAGTTTTGAAATAGAAATATTTGAAAAAGAAAGTTTTGAAATAGAAATATTTGAAAAAGAAATATTTGAAATAGAAATATTTGAAATAGAATATTTGAAAATAGAAATATATGAAGCCGTGTTGATTAGATTGACGCCATTTTGACGTGAACGATATTTATATCGATTTTATTCATTTTATAATGAATTTCGAAAGTGATTTCAAAATCTGATATTCTGAAAAGAATTGAAATTCGAATTAGATTGAATTGAATTGAATATAAAACGAATTTGAATTGAATTGAATATAAAACGAATTCGAATTGAATTGAATATAAAACGAATTCGAATTGAATTGAATATAAAATGAATTCGAGTTGAATTGAATATAAAACGGATTCAAATTGAGTTAAATTGAATAGAAAACGAATTCAAATCGAATTAAAATCGATTTGAATTGAAATCAATTTGAAATGAATTTAAAACGAATTTATATTGGAAAGATTCAATTTTGATTTGAATTTGAAAAAGAAGTTGAAATCGTTTTGAAAACGAATTTAAAACGATTTATATAATACGTTTGTAAAGGAAATCGACGAAGTATATAATATATATATATTATATATATATAATATAATGGCCTGAATAGAATGCGCTGTGCTGCGGTAGTTCGCGAATTTCGGCCATTGACTTCGAATGGATATTGCGGGAGATCCGACCGTCGGATTCTCCTAAAACCAGAACCGCTGGGTTCGTATCGAAAAGAGCTTTCTAACGAATATTAGAAATTTGAAATCTAACGGTTGGATTTGGAATTATGTCCAAATCAAATTTGGAAAAGGTCGTTGTAAGTGCAGTTCGATGGCCATTGATGGAAATCGATTGTACGGGCCTTGATAAAATTATTAAAAATAATAATAATTTGTGTAAAATCATAAGAAATGATTTGGGAAGGATTGGGATGAAAAACTCCATATTTGAAAAGATAAAAATAGATTTTTATCGAAATGAACTAGTTTTGAACTAGAATTATAATTCTATTTATTTTTATATAAATAAATTGAATTTAAAAAGGGTTTTAAAAGTAACGAGAATTTCCAATAATTGAATTGGAATGGATTTGAATCGAAATTGTCTTTGGATTATTTCGATGTTGGATTTCGTGATTATACAGATATTGTTATGGAAATTTGAAAGATATATATATCGTTATTTCCAATACGATATTTGTTGGTCGTAGAATTTGATATTGAATATAAGCCGGTATATTTTCTATTCAGAGCCTTGTGTTTAATATCAAATATGATTTGGGTTTGTCATGAATGGTGTCTTCATTAACACTGTTCTTAAGCCCAGGTGAGAAAAAGATTAAATCTTTTTATTTAGATTTAATAAAGTGTACCGATTAAATGATATTTAATTGGTATTGAATTGGTATTGATTTTTGGGTTTATCGTGAACATCGTTTTAAATAACACTTGTTCTTTAACCCGATAATTAATGGAATGTGATTTTGGGTTTAACGTGAACCGTGTTTTAAAAGACACTGATTCTTTAACCCAGTTAAAGATTAAAACTAAGTGGAGTTTTAATGATTCTTTAATTAGATTGAAAAGATCGAGAATGGAGTATCACCAGTTTTACTCCAGGCGATAGTTAAATCTTTAATTAGATTTGAACGTGAAATGGTAATTGAATTTACCGATAACACCGTGGTGTTAGATATGAAGTATTACCAGTTTTACTTCAAGGGATGAATAGGTTGGGATTGGGAAATAAAATAAATGATTACTTCGGTGTGGTTCGCTAATCCCGACTAGTTTGAATTGATATTCAAAAGAAGATTAAAGAATTTATCTTTGATAAAATTATTGGAAACCTTTCTCAAAGTATTGGAATAAAAGAATATTCTGGATTGGAATGAGGCGTGTAACACCCCGTAATCCTGTAACACTAAGATTCACAAATCAGGGTATAATTAATTTTTAAAAGAAGAATTAAGGGAAACGGGTTGCGCCATTGCGTTCGTCTCGAAATTCTGCTTGAGATAGAGTCCGAGTTTGCATAAATCGGACTCCGTATGAAGGAGATATGGACGAACGAAGTTAGGCAGAGAAACCGGAAACAGACCAGAATGCACTGGCGCACTTGTGAAGTGCGCCCGTACAAAAATGCACTGGCGCACCTGCCAAGTGCGCCCATACTAATCCAGCACCGAATTCTGGAGTGTTCTGTGCTGACGTGTCTCCTTTTGAGTGGTTGGATGATGTGTATTCGACCTGTGCGATTCTGATGGCTTCTATGATGATCTAAGGGCCCTAAAACTCTCTCTACACCTATAAAACCTAAGGGTTCCTCCACACAAATTCTCTAAGGCATCTACATACTGCTTCTCTCTACTCTAGCCTCCACCATTAAAATAAATCTAATTCTCCACTAAAATAAGTTATAGTTCTTCTTCTAATTGGAGATTCAAATCAAGATTAAAGCTTCAAGAAGGGAATCAAAAGCTGATTCAACGGTTTCAAGCAACGTCACATGAATCATAGCAACGCCATCTTTCTTTTCTAATCTAAATCTCAGTAAGTCGGTTATTTTTAGATTTGGACGTTTTGTTTTTATTCATGACATGAAATTAAAGGGATAAAAGACTATGCCTAATCGTTCTACCTTCGGACCTAATTAAGAACTGTTGTGATTCGATGACCAATAAGACTGTGACTGTGAAACTATGGACTTTGGAGCCATATGCCTTGGAACTATGAACATAAGCCTTTGATTTTGCGACATAAAACATTGCCTATGACTATGAATATTTCCTATGACTATGAACGTTGCCTATGACTATGAATATCGCCTATGACTGTGATTCATTGAACTGTGAGGATTATTGCCTATGACTATGAACATTTCCTATGACTATGAACGTTGCCTATGACTATGAACATCACCTATGACTGTGATTCATTGAACTATGAGGATTATTGCCTATGACCATGGATATAAGATTATTATTTATGCCCATGACATTATAGTTACAAAACCATGTTGTTTAACAAACTGACATTATTTTGGATCTAGGCCTGACTTTCTATTCAGTTTATTCTTGGTTATCTTTGGTTTTAGACCTTGGGAATTTACTTATTAAGTTAGGTCTACCCATGTTCTTGAACCTCTGTCTCTATTCTGTCTATTCTTGGTTTTAGACCTTGGGAATTTACCTATTTAGTTAGGTCTACCCATGTTCTTGAACTGACGTCGTTATTCAACCCTTTTTATGCCAGTTATTATGTCTATCTTTTGCATAACATCTTTGGTTCATTCCCTATTTTCTGCGAATCTAGATTTATCTATAATCTAGATTGAATCACGATTATACGAATGGTGGGAATGCGATTTGGGGCAAAATATGAAATTTACTAAAACATAGTTATAAACTTGGAAATTGGCATAAATTGGGAACATGTATTATGGCATGTTCATAGAAATGCAAATGGGATAAATTTGACAGGAATTATAGGATTGTTTAATTTGAATCTAGTATTGACATGTAAATCAAGCATTTACATGAATTGTGAACTAGAGTAATAAGTCTAGTTCGACATGAATTAGAAGGTTAAATCATAATTGGATTAGCTAACTTGGCTCGATAAGTATATTGGCATAAACTTGAAATTGCCCATAATTGGGAGTAATTGTCAGGATTAGCAAAATCACGGTTAGTGACACTTCATTTGGTATGGTTTACATACCAAAAAGCATAAACATGATATAGAGGGGAAAATGGGCCGTAAGAATAAATGTGGACAATTTACATTAAAAGAGTAATTAGGAAATGAGTAAATTAGTATTAATTTACTTATAGAAATTGTCCTAAATAAGGAAATGTAAATTTAGACAAATTAAAGGTTTATTAACGACATCTCTTTTAATAACACACCAGAAAGTTCTAGGGTGACAGAGAGGATAGTGTCTAGGCTTGAGTTTGGAAAATACAAGTTTCCTACTCTCCCTGGCTATCCCTAACTGATCCGACGGACGGGATGGTTGTTTTCAAAACCTGATTTGAAAATTAAGCAAAAGACTTTGAACTTAGAAAACACGAATATGCCTAACCCGGGGTTAGACTGAGTTGCAATGTAAACCTGCCCAGAACCGACCGGCACATCCAGTATTCACAACAATATCTGTCTAATGTGAGTGGTCGCGGCTTTAATTTAGTTAAAGCAAGAATGGTAGGGTTAAGTTAACTAAGACACTTAACCAATTCAACATGATAACCAAACCAATGGGTGGGGCTAGGTCCATACAGATAGTCAACGTAGTTAAGCTAGAATGGGAGGGTTAAGTCCATAGGAACACTTAGCCAACTTAATACAGTAAAGCTGGAATGGGAGGGCTAAGTCCATAGGGACACTTAACCAAACTTAACATAGTAACAAGACAAGATTTGTAGAGGTTAAGTAACTAAGAAAACACTTAGCCAAATTAACGTGTTAACTAGTCTAGAAAGTGGGGTTAAGTAAAGTTAATACACTTAGCCAAATTAACATGTTAACTAGACTAGAGGTTGGGGTTAAGTAAGATTTAATACACTTAGCCAATTTGATACGTTAGCTGGGCTAGACCATAGGGTTAAGTAAACTTGAACACTTAACCATCGGATTTTGATAAAGGAATAGGGTTAAGTCTAAAAACATGAAGGGATAATACTTAACCGTTAATAACAGGTTAGTTAAAACAGACGGGCAAGGTTAAGTTAAAATGGAACACTGAACCAATACAGGGTGAATGGGTAAGGTTAAGTAATAAGAAATACTTAACCGATATAACTTGGTTTGTGGTCGGGTTAAGTCAACATGAATTACTGATAACACTTAACCAGTTTGACAGGATAAATGAAGAGGGTTAAGTCGGCTTGAATTGACTAACGACACTTAACCAATCCAAATTGATGGGAAAGGGAACTAAGTAGTAAACCTTAGTTAAGAAAACAACGATTCTGGAAACTAAGTGGTAAATCTTAGTTAGTAAAACTAAGTAGTAATTCTTAGTATAACACGGGAAGGAGCGAATGTCCGTCTGAGTAGAAAGAAGGCTCCAACGAATTGGGTTACGAAGCCCGAGGCTTCAAGGGGACATTAGGGTACTCTTGGTATCCCTCTGTGAGGCTGCAGATGATCCGCCTGGGCCCACAGAGGTTAAGGTCTGCGTAGAAGAACCAGGGGTATGCCTTGGTTGCAATACATGGCAACCTAAAGACCAGGATGGACCAGCGTGATTCGGCGAGAAGACGGTAGCCCTGTGGTAGCAACTCGTCGTCTACCATCCATCTTGAGTCAATCGAGATACGTGAAGCGGAAAGGCGGAGAACTCCAAAAGACCATATACTTGCTATCTAGTAATGGTTGCGGATGGCCATAGGATAGTGGGGCACCGGGGGCCGGCGTATAGTTCTCATTTTACAAGGTGTGCCTTTCATTAGTTGAGGGAGGGGTCAAGTGGGACCATAGCCACTGGAATAAAAACAGACCTTAGCATCTGCATCGGCAGATATCTGAAAGCTCCCGACCGAGTTCTGTATTCCTTGATTTGCCCTGTCACAGGACTCGGACCGCACATTACAGGACATGTGCATCTAGACAAGCGATAACGATTCGCGATACATGCGTGGGGAAGTATAGGAACATATACCACTCTAGGTAGTGTGTCCTAGACTTGGGGGCATCGTTCGACAGGTAGCGTAATCCCTAGTTGGACTAGGTGGCATAAACCCTGAACTCGAAAAACATTCAACAGATAGCGTAAAAATCTAGTTAAATCTAGAAAGCACTTGATAGAAAACCCTAGATTAGATCTAGGTAATAAATGTATGCCTGAAGGCAATGGAAACTACAGGGGTTGGGATCACGTTATCGTTACTAGTTGGAACACTAGTTAGGTGGTGCAGAGATATAGAAACCAGTATAACAAGGAAATAGTGAAGCGGCGAAAGTATTAGAGCATATCCAATTTATCTTATCTTAGCATATCTTGTGATTATCTTGTCTAATCTTGTTGACCCTATCATCATGGTGTAATCTTGTATTCAGTTAATTCATGTCGTTTTGTTTTTCCATGTTCACATGCTTGAAGTTACTGAACTTACTCAGGCTTTATGTATGACTCTGTTTTTCTTTCGTCTTCTTTTCTTCCATCACCCCCCCCCCCCAAGGTAGTAGAGGAGGGAATAGTATAGCTCAAGTTAAGTTGGAAGGTCACCCTTTCCCAGCTTGAAGATTTGTCGAAGTTTTGCTTGGATTCTCTTTTCAGATGCTATGACTGGTTCTTGCCACATTGGGGAATATAAATGTATTTTTATGCTTCTTTATTTTGTAAGACAGATGACACTCTGATATTGTAAAGAAATCTTTGTACAAATATTTTATCAATAAAGCAAAGTTTTATTTTCCGCTGTTTAAATTCTGTCTGTCTTGTAATTTATCTGCATCTTTTACGCTAAATGCTCCACAGAACTTAGTGCATTCCCTTTGTGAGTGACACTAACGGATATGGGGTCTTACAAGGCGTATGTTGTGTTTGTGTAACACTTGTTTATAATATACGCGAGTTATTCGGAAAGACCGGGTTTATCCCATTCTGAATAACTAATACGACGATAAGTCGAAGGTGAAGACGGTGGTTGAAGACCGGAGGTCTTCACGTCGTTTGGATAATTACTGATGATCTTGATTGGGATGTACACCCAAGAAGATTGAAATAGTTAGTGATCGTCCAGACGTACTTGGAGATCGATGGATATGCGGGGTACTAGGTGCCTCCGGTTTCGTTCAGACCCAGAACGGACTTGTAAATGGACTGTGTGTCTGACATCAGATTTCATTCTGTGTGACTGATATCGGTTACATAGAGTGGTTTGCCTGTGTGGCATGATAAGATGCAAATGATCAAGGCTTCTATTGCAAAGCAAAGTCTTGTAGTTGATGATCAAAGCACGGCCTGTGTGGCGTAGCTTTGTGTAACGTTGATTCGCGAGCCTCACACCTCGGTGGTGAACCAAAAATGGGAGAGGGCCTCAGGGAGGGCATGCGTTTCTTTCTAGTTAGAAGCGGCGTCAATGGTTTTACACGCCCTGACGAGTTTGACTTATGTGGTTGTTGCTGTTGCGAGGCGCCTCGGTTTGATCGGACGATCCGGGTCCGATTGAGCCATTCGTTGGCTCACTTACGCCCCATAGGGCGGGGAAACGCAGTGTTCAGGAATTTTAATCCACATCGGTGGACCGGCCCTGACGATCCAAGTGGCTTGACTGAGTACTTGCCCTGAGACTCGGACTAGACAGTCTCGAATCGGTTGAGGAATATCTTTTGCCTCGGTTCATAGATGGAAATCCAACTTCCAAATACGTGACATTTGCGGTTTTGATTGTAGAGCCAAGTATGGCGACATGATATATGGTACCCATGCAGCCTATGATTGATATTTATGATTTGAAGTTGTTTTATACACTATGCACTCATAATAGTATCAAATGATTTGTTTTAAACGTATCAAGCATGCTTGGCTATTATAAGGGAAAACCCTATCCCCCGGCTTGCGTTGCATTGTGTGATAGGACCTGGGTCTTATAATAGCTTCATTTTTCTTTATTTAGCATTGCGCTGTTTTGTTTATGAACTGGTATTCTTGGGAGGAAACCCGTTCCATGTTATACGGCGTTGTCCCTTGATTTACCTAACTTTAAAATAAAGAATTACAACTGTTTTAGTTCTCACACCAGTCCCGTGACTGACCCGGGGTTTAATGTTTTGACCTAAACTCTGGGTGCCCTTATTTTGACATGGGCAGCTAGTAGTTTTGGTTTTGCAGATTTATATTCACAGGATCCTGGTTTACAGCTGGAACGATATCCAGAAAGCTTTGTATCCGTATATCTCCTTCAATTGTATTTTGTATTATTTTCCGCTGCTATGTAATTTATTGTAATCTCTGATATTTCTGTGTAATATTTATTCATTCATACTCTGTATATTCTTGTATTCTGATGGAATTGTTGTAATATACAATGAAATGTTCTTCCGTCTGCGTTCTATTTTGTTGTGTTCTCAAAACAATCAGGCGCTTCGAACGGTCTGAGTCGGTTTAGCGACTGATTCGGATCGAGCGAAATTCCTTGTTTTCACACCCATCGATCAGTTGCTAATCTACCATCTTACATAGAAGCTTATCTCAATATGGATCTCGGGCTTTATCCGTAGTATCCCATTAGTAAAGACATAACGTAAATACTATCAGACGCGGTAGTGACTTATTTTTCCTTGTCGATGCACATGCACACTCATTGCACCATGGAAACGTACCTACACACGTCCTTGTCTCAATTGCTCCCTTATTTACCATAATCAACATAGACGTACCCAACTTCCACCTTTATCGATTGTGAGACCATCAGTGATGATATGAAAGGTAATGGTACCGGTACAGATCCTACCAAATAAGTATTCCAATTTACGCCTCAGCCCAAATCCCCCTTGATTCGGGCCTTAACCTTTAGTCACTTACTTTCCCCAATCAACCCTTGTTCTATCTGAACAGACTATAACAAATATATGTTTATTAACTTATGTCCCTTATTTTATCAAACACCCTCATGCTGTTGGAATGAACCGTAACTGATACATGTTCTTTAAACTTAACCTCTGTTTTAAGTTATGTCAATAATAAGCATTTCTATCATTTCATTCAACTCTAGCCTTCATGTTGTAATTATGTTTGGAATTAAGTTAAATATATCCAGTATGATTTTTGTATGCATCTGTAGATATTATCATAATATTACCTTTTCAAATATGTTCAGTCTTTTCCAATTTCAACCCATATCATAATTTAATTGCAAATCTATTTTTTTGTCTATTTTGGTCCAATCAATTTTGTAATTACAGATCTATATTTTGTGCACATTATTCTATAAATTTAGTCTCATACGTTTAATCACATTTGATCAATTATTCTTTAGTTCTATTATTTGCATACGTAAAATAAAAATGAGTACATCATTCATCAAAATACTAACATTTACATATCTAGGCACGTTTTAGGCATAAACCACAAATATGTATAGAAACTCTAAAATAACCGGTAAATACAAAAAGAAAAAGGAAGACAGAGAATATCTTATAGTACTTAAATAAAATAAAGCTGTAAGAAAAAACCAGAATACTATAGAAATAACATGTAGGAAAAACTGACTTACAAAAAATTAAGAAAAACTATAAGAAAACTGTAAAGAAATACTACAAAAAACTCTATAATTATTAGACATCCTATTTTCCTAAATTGCCAAAAATCTAAAATAATTGCAAACTCATTTGTGGTCCAAAGCATTCAACCATAGCCCTTGTAGATCTCGCCTCCAAAAGGGTATAAATATGTGTGCATAAATATTTATTTTAATAAATCTTTTTCCCAACAAAATTTAGGTCTGATCTGTCTCAAAAAGAGAGAACCTAACGAGGAAAAGGTTGTGTTATAAAGAATGAGTTAGGTCTAGGGGTTTACTTCTTGGTTAGGCTACGGATCTTAGACCAATAGATTTTTAAATTAAATCTAGGCCAACTATGTTTGTGCGACCAAAAGGAACTTGCCATGTTAGCAAAATTTAATTTTTAAACTAATAAAATCTTTCCAACTCTTCACAGTATTAAGAAAAACATGTTCGGCTTATATATTGCTTGCCTAGATGTAAGTCACGCCCAAACTCTCTGGCGGGTCGACCCTTCTCCTACCTAGGTCGACCCATGAGCCGACTGAAAGCGTAGACCCGTGCCGTGTGTGTATATTTATATATTCTTCTTATTTTGTTTTTGCCATTACTTCTTTGTTTTAACTCAATTTCTTGCAAACCAAATGCATAAGTTGACCTTAAAATTGTCATGGACCCAATGTTGCAAGTCCAATAGCCAAATTCTGACAATTTTACAACTTATTTTTTTATTACTTATTTTCTATAATTAATTACTGTGTCTTAAAAATTCGGGTCGTTACATTCTCCATTCCTTAAAGGATTTTGTAACAACCCGGAAATCCGAGCCAATTTAAAATTTTTATTTTGGCAATTTTAGTGAATTTTTTTATTTAAAATGATTTATTTTAAATAATAATGACGAGAAATTTATTTTGAATAAAATTAGAACGTATATATTTATTTGAATCATCTTTAGAATATAAATAATTATTTATAATTATAAAATGAATTGAAAATGGCGCGGTAGTTCGAAAATTCGATTTCAAAGTTCAAATGAATATACAGGATTCAAAATAAACCTGATTTTAACAAAACCAAAAATATTAGAATCTAATAGAAAATATCTTTCCAACGAATCCGAAAAATCAAAATTTCATAGCGGGGATAAAAAGTTATACCTAGTTGAAAATTCAGAATAGTCACTATGGAATTTTCGGCCCTTAAAAATGGAAATTTTGCAAACGACCTTCATTTTCGACGAAACCACTTTTGTTGGATCCGGGATGTCAAGTTATTACTAGATACCAAAACTCGTAATTTTTGAAAGCAATATGTGAGCGTGGCAAAAGAAAACGTGTTTTGACATTTTTTGTCAATTTCGATCGACCTGAAAATGGCCATTTTTCAAACAATCTCAGAATTTGACGAAATTAGTTTGTTAGGACCGTATCGTCAATATGAAGCTAGAAATAATATTTCTGTAATTTTTAGAGTCAATATGTGGCCCCAGTAAATTGAAATGTACGTTAAAACCAATATTGACCGTTCTATTTATTTATATTTTGATTTTGATAGAGACTGATCGAAACGGTTGAATTGGCTCACGATACATATCCCATTGTGTTCGAAATGGGGGTAATTAGCTAGACGGGACAGTCGTTGGGCTCGAATTGAGGTTGAAAACAAAAATTTGCTTTTTGGAATTTAAATTAAATAACTAAATATATATATTCCCTCTAAACCTATTTCCCTTTAGTAAACAAACCCGCCCCTTATCCAATTAAGCCCATCGTTCCTGGAGCCCCCCCAAATCGCGATGCCTGGTCCCAGCCTCCGTAGGGGTGTTAAACGGACAGGACAGTCCGATGTATGACTCGGTCCGAAAGGGTAAAGTGTCCGGTCCGTGTCCGTACGATTCTCATTTAGGACATGATTTAGGACAAGAAAAACTGCACGAAAATACGTCCGTTCGAAAATGTTCGATGTTTTTCTATTGTCCGAACCTTGTCCGTCCGTTGTCCGGCTCGTACGAACAATGTCCGATCCAACTCCTCGTCCGGTTCGTGTACGTCCGAAAGTCTTATAGGACAGGACACGAACACCCCTCTGTCCGGTCCGGTCCGCCTAATTAACACCCCTAGCCCTCCGCCACCTCGTTCCGTCGTCGCCCCAGTCATCCGCCCCTCTCCGATCTCCTCTCTTATCTCTCCACACTACTCTCGCTCCTTCCAATTTCAACCCCCTCCCCCCGCATACAAAATAGCCACCGCCGACCAGAAGGGGGCCCGCCGCCACCACCATGGGCTGCACCCCATCCACTGCTCCACCCCTCATCCCAGTGCCGCCACCCGCACCCCCATCTCCGACCCGAGTACTCCTCTTCATTAAAAATGCGATTTTTCATATTTTTTGAGCGTGTAAACAACACCCCCGACTCTCCAGCACTTTGCCGCCACCACCCCGCTCCGTCAGCGCCACCAATAAGTTTTACATCTATTTTTATCTTCTTAGGTAATTAAAAATGCAATCTTTTATTATATAAGTATCGGTAAAAATTTGATTTTTATACCTATGGTTTTTATGTAAATTAGAACCGCTTTAAAAATGATTTTTATATGAACTATTTTGAGATGAAAATTCAATTTTTATATATAATCTTTATGTAGAGAGTAGCGTTTTAAAAATATAATTTTAATATAAGTATGAAGTTAAAAATATGATTTTTATATTATAGAGATAATGAAAATGTGATTTTTTATATTATAGGAATTATAAAAATATGATTTTTATAATATATAGATAATAAAATTTTGATCTTTATATGTGTAGCGAAATAAAAATTCGATCTTTATATAAAAAGTAGAAATATAAAAATATAATTTTTATATAAAATGAAGCATAGTAAAAATATATGAAGTAGAAATAAAAATGTGACTTTTATTTATTGGAATAAAGTGATAAAAATGTGATTTTTATATATGACCAGCGAGAAAAGGTCACATTGGAATTTTGGGGCATATCCGAACCATTCAGAAATAAGGAATGAAGGAGTGGAACCCTCGGTGAGAACTCCTCACTTTTAATTTATTTTATTTCTAGTTGAAATATATACTAGGATGCAGACGGTGCTTAGCAGCACCCGACACCCGTCGTCCACGGACTACGGATGACTTGGTTGTTTGATTGATGTGTTGTGAAAAATTGATTGTGTGATGTGGATTGAATAAATATTTTATAGTTAAAAATATAATTTTTAATGTGTATATAAAATAAATATTTATAAACAAATCGGACGATTTGTTTATGTACACACATTTGACTGATATTGATTGGGATGATAAATTTTACACATCGCCCGACTGCACAAATAAAACTTGTGTTTGATTGTTTGAAACCCTACACGGGTATTGGGATGAAATTGGACATACACTAATCCCAATAATTAGTTGTATGTCGATCGATTGATTGACAGACTTTGTAAGCGTTGAATATTTATATTTGATGCTTATACAGTGTAAAATGCACTCTGGATGATGGATTGTTGTTTTCATTGTTGTTATATACATTTGTTGTGTGAAAAATTGAGTGTGTCTGATTCCAGTTCAGAAAAGAATGAATATTTTAAAATAACGATTATTTTAAAATAACGAATATTTTAGAATAATATTCAGTAAAATATCAAAATCTAATTTATATCGATTTTATTCATTTTTATAATGAATATCGAAAAGTAATTGATTTCAAAATATAATGTTTTGAAAATATTATCATTTATATATCGATGATATGGAATATTCAATTTTGATTAGAAATTGAATATGAAGTTGAAATCGTTTTGAAAACGAATTTAAAACGATTTACAAAATACGTTTTTAAAGGAAATCGATGAAATATATATATAGTATATATATTATATATGTAATGGCATGAATAGAATGCGTCGCGCTGCTGCGGTTTGCGAATTTCGACCAATTACTTCGAATGGATATTACGGGAGATCCATCCGTCGGATTCTCCTAAAACCAGAATTATTGGGTTCGTATTGAAAAGAGCTTTCTAACGAATATTAGAGATTTGAAATATAACGGTGGTATTTGGAATTATGGCCAAATCAAATTTGGAAAAGGTCGTTGTACGTGCAGTTCGATGGCCGTTGATGGGAATCCACTGTACGGGCCTTGATAAAATTATTAAAAATAGCAATAATTTGTGTAAAATCATATGAAATGATTTGGAAATAATTGGAATGAAAAATTCCATATTTTAAAAGATAAAAATAGATTTTTATCAAAATGAACTAGTTTTGAACTAGAACTATAATCCATTTATTTTTAAAATAAATAAATTGGATTTGAATTGGTTTTAAAAATAACCAGAATTTCCGATATATAGATTGGAAATGGATTTGAATCGAAATTGCCTTCGGAATATTTCAATGTTGGATTTCGTGATTATACAGATATTGTTATGGAAATTCAAAAGATATATTTATATCGTTATTTCCAATACAATACTTGTTGGTTATAGTATTTGATATTGAATATAAGCCGATATATTTTCTATTCAGAGCCTTGTATTTAATATCAAATGGAATTTGGGTTTGTCGTGAATGGTGTCTTCATTAACACTGTTCTTTAACCTAGTTGAGAATAAGATTAAATCTTTTTATTTAGATTTAATGAAGTATACCAATTAATTAATTTTTAATTGGAATTGAATTGAAATTGATTTTCGGGTTTACCGTCAACGGTGTTTAAAATAACACTTGTTCTTTAACCCAATAATTAATGGGATGTGAACTGGTTTTGTTGTGAACTGTGTTTTAATGACATTCATTCTTTAACCCGATTTACAGTGAAATGTGATTTGGAATTTATAAATCTTTTGTAAAGATTTAAAGGAGATTTTCCAAAGTAAAGTTTTCCAATTTAATAAAATAAATTGGGGTGGAATGGAATTTGATTTGGTAATAATCGAAGTGAATTTCTGTGGAGGAAGACAACTAATATATCTGGAATTTAAAAGGCTTCACCGTTATTCCATTTATATTACTAGTGCGAACCCGTGCTACGCACACGGGTTGCAGCCAAACGATGTATCTGCAACTTTCATTTAACCTTCATCTTTTTCCTTTGGAGCAATGGTAGTTTAACTCAAACAAATTGCCTTTTTACATGTACCACCATTGTATAAGTTAAAATCTAATGTGATTAGAACTAATTAATGTATTAGCCTTTGGGATAATTAAACTAAAAGGAACATAAAATATAAGCGCTCATTGGAACAAATAGTATTCTCATATGGCAGCTCGAAAAGTTCATAGGTATAATGAAGGTGCTTATACAAATATAAAATCTGTGTTCTGTTTGGTTGAATATGACAAATACGAAACCGTCGAGGCTTTCAAACCATAACAATGACGTTGAAGATTAACCTATGTTTTCTTTGATAATAAGCATAGAACAAACTGTTAGTGGGTGTCAATACATTTTATCATTGCAAAAGAAACAGAAAGATTGGGTGAAGGATGAAACATTGGTTAACCTACTGAATAACACTATTATACCAAAAACAACTTCAGCAGGATGGTCATGCACGAACTTTCAACATGAACTAATAAGATAATGCTAAATTTACGATATATAATCATGACCCATGACTATCTTATACACACGCATATTCATGGCCAAATAAATCATTCTTAATTTCTACCATGGGTTCATAAATAGAAAACATAAGACATTAATCATACAGTATAAATGCAAATTAAAACAAATACAATTATATGCAACTGTTTTAACTTAGAATAAAATTCAGCACATTTTTTTCCAAACTTTATACATAGGGATTTATAAGGGAATGTTTATAGTTTACTAAATGGACATTGTTTCACCTGTTGTGTAACAAACTTCTGATCAACATGAACTAAAATATATTTAAACAAATTTTTTTTCAAAGCATGCCGACTTTCAGTTGGTATTCTTCAAGATGTCATGTTTTCTTCTTTGAGATATGGACGTATTTATATTCCATGCGCTAATGGCTCATTCCATGTATTCTCAGATGTTGCAAAAGCTTTATAAGCAGTAGATTCTCTGACATACCTAGAACATGAACAAACTCATTTGTTATAAAATTTTAATCAATCAACCATAAAGATCAATATATTACAAAATCACGTTCATTTGGATTTTCTTACTTAGGACCTCAACAACGATCAAAATCGTGTTCATTTGAATCATCATTGTGCTTCCTTATGACTGCAGCAAAGTTTATAACCAGATATGCAAAGCATAATTGTGACGACCCGCCCCGCACTAGCCGGCATTTCCTCCAAAAGTGCGCTGTACACATGCCCAACTAGCAAGGAATGGTCGCCAAAGAAAGGAAAGAAGAGAATGAACTAATCAAGGGACCTGTAGAATGTCTCACAGCGCATGGAACAAAATATAGTAGTAACATAATCTTGACATAAAACAGGCGAGACAGTGCGTAAGCTGAAAACTAAATCATGTCTAACATGGCAGCGGAAATCCAAATACAGCTTATTACAACTTTCCAAATTTACTGTCTCTAAAACAAAAGAAAGCTAAAGTAGAAGATGCACGACTAATGCCCAAGCAGTGATCTTCAACAACACAGGGAGAATACTATCTATATCATATGCGAAAGCCTCCTTCTCGTCTCCAGATCAGCTAACCGTGCATACCCAGCTAACCTATCTCTAGTCTGCTCGTGTGAGCACCCAGAGTAATAAGAAGAGACACAAAACTCTGGGTCAGACAAAATGTCTGGTATGAGCGATAAGCAACAAAACAGAACAATAACAGGTATAATACAATCATACCTGAACATGGATCTACAACCAAAGAGTTAGCACTACATACTGTACATTACTCTAAGGTGCCACTAACACATGGTGTGAATAATACGGGGTGGGGGTGTGCATGTCATAGTGATGGCAAACAATCAAGCATAGCAACCATCCTCACATCTCTCACTCAGTGCGTAAAGCATACGATACCCACTACCTTGGTCACCTAATCCTTTGGGCCATGACGGAATCCAATCCCGTACAACTATCACTACAAGCCTACTATCCATCTCTCAGTGGTAAACCAAAGTTATGAATACCGACAACCCCTTTGCACACGTCCCGCAGCAAAGCCCAATCATGAAGTGAACTCATTGGTTCCCAACTGGATCCTGAGCTCTAACTTCCACTTGGACTACCTTTGCATCTCGGGTTTTGGTTTCCTCCTGTTCGGGTCGGTTGGTCAAGCACATTTCATTCTGGTCGGTTTTCATCATCTCTACCCTGGTCGGTTGGTATTGCCCCCCTGGTCGGTCGAACACTTCACCATTCCTGGTCGGTTGTACTTCACCATCCCTGGTCGGTCGTACTTCATCATCGTATGGGGTCGGTCGAACATCGCATAGTGGTCGGTCTTGCCCAGCCGGGTCGGTCTCCCTAGTCGGTCGAACACTTCATACAGGGTCGGTCGTGATGTCCTCCTTCTATTCGGGTCGGTCGTGAGCTCGGGTCGGTCGGTCAAAACCTTCCCCTGGTCGGTCTAACTCGACCCAAAGAAAACCTGCACCATTTCAGCAAGCTATTTTCGCCTCTCGACGGCGTTTTCAACCACTCTAACTTTATAATGCAATCATGGGTCATACCAAACAGCAGTAGCAATATGTATAATCAACCATAAACACCAAAATGAAAATTTAATCATAACAATATGGATTAAATGTACCCAAAACCCATGTTTTCCCCTTAATCATGTTTAAGCATAACTAATGATAGGATTAGCAAAACTTAACCAAATTAACCCAATTTTCTATCAAAGGCCTAAAATAATATTTTAGAATTTTTGAATATTTTTCTAGATTTTTCTGAGCCATAATTTCGCTAATCTTCGCTAATTACCATAATTAGCCGTAATTAGTGAAAAACAATGCAAATCACTCACCTTTGCCACAAATTAAACTATAGATCTGTAACACCCCACACCCGCTAAGGTCACTCACTAAGGGAATGTCTTAACTTCGGTGGAGCATTTTAAGTGAATATAGAACAGAAAAATTACAACAAGACAGATATAAATACTTGAAAATCTAAAACATCATTTCATTGCAGCAGAAGGTAAACATGTTTAGTTACAACACCATAAAGAGTCAAGTACTAAATATCCATCCTGATAAAAACATAAGTACATAATCCCACTACATAAACAATAGCCATAAAAGAAAAGATAAGCTGGGCTTTACATCACGGTCCAAGCTCCAGAAGATAGATAAAGAAATCTGATCAAAGCCCACTAGTGCTAGGCCCAACCTGAGGACCTGAGGGGGAAAAGATAAAAACAACGGGGTCAGACATAAGTCTGAGTGAGCCCTATAACTTTAACAACACAATCATTAAAGTAATTAGGGTATGATATAAACTTGGTACGGGATGACTGGGGATAAATGACTACACTAAGTAGCCAACTAGACATAAGATGAACTAAGATAACGGTAAAGACGCATCTACCCACCCAAGCGTAATTACTAACTGCACCACACCAGTCATTCCTACTTAAAGGTTGATCCCACCCAAGGACTTAGAAAATTTACCCAGTAGTTTCGTGTACCCCAAGCTGACTACATAGGTGTCGTCTGCCCATATCTCCACTAGGTGTACCCACTACTCCCAAGTGATCGGCTCCCTACCGTAGATACCCGTGCGGGCCCAACAGTGGGGTGTATCACTCCCCAAAGTGGCAACCCGATACAACCAATGGTGCACGGCTTATACCTACACGATGCAACAACGTCTTACCTACCAGCCCGGGTCCACACACGCATATGAAACCCGTTGGACTTGCGTTGCCACCGCTAACCCGTTTTGGCCTCTTATAGTCAAGCCCAGTACGCGTGTCCCGTCCTCGACATGGGTCGAGCCCAATAAGATACATATGGGTTACTGGTTGAAATGGGCCCCCACAAGCAACCCACCTAAGCTTGTCTCTTTATCTAGTGCATCCCACTTAACCCTTTAATCATGTTTAATTACATATTTCCACTTAATTAAGTATTCTAATCGTATTTTCTATTGCCACCCAAGGCAACCCACTAGATTTCCACATGCCACCCAAGGCACTTACTTGATTTCCTTATGCCACCCAAGGCACCCACTTAACCCCTCATGCCCACTACATGCTTATCTGGTTAAGTGTTTCTTAATTGATTAAGAACGTAACTGTTGTAAAGACCTCTCACATTAGACTATCTTTTATGGCAGCTGGATTTGCCGGTTGGGTCCGGGCAGCCTTACGCCATAACCGAGTCTAACCTCATGTTATACACTTGTCACGTATTTAGTTTGTGCCTAAGACCTCTCACATTGGGCCAATCATTTGTAGCCGCTGGATTTGCCGGTCGGTTCCGGGCAGTCTTATGATACAAAAGGGTCCAACCTCGTGTCTTAGTCAATTAATTACACCTAATTAATCACCCTCATATTTCGAATTAATTTTACCTAATTAATTCCAATTTTAACGATGTACATAATTGACTCAATTATGTCCATCCACTTTATGGTATGCATAATCATACCAACTTCACACCATTTCATTAACATGTATATTAACCCCATCGTTCCCCACGTAATTCGCTAACATGACATAAAAGGGAAGATTCATCACAAATACAATGGGTTCAACTTGCATAACATTAGCATCAACATGGGTTTAAAGGTGTCAACATGCATATAGCATCAAACCCAACTAGCATAAATAATCAACCCAAACATGCATTAATCACATATGTCATAAAGAGGTTAACTTGCATAAGTTACTTATGTCATACAAAGGGGTAAACTTGCATATGTATGTATGACATACAAAGGGGTTAACTTGCATATGTATGCATATCATCCAAAGGTGTAAACTTGCACATGTTACTTGCATATAATCAAACAACAAACTTGCATAACATGTCATATATGAACTTGCATATAATCAAACACCAAACTTGCATAACATATCATATATTAACTTGCATATAATCATACACCAAACTTGCATAATCATGGTGTCATAATGGATCAATGTTTATCATAGCAATTTGCATACTAGCATCATGAACACATAGCCTAACACTTGCATAACTTGCATAACATCATGATCATATAGCATATAACTTGCATAACTTGCATAACATCATGAACATGTAGCATATGACTTGCATAACTTGCATAATATCATGAACATGTAGCATATAACTTGCATAACATCATGAACATGTAGCATATGACTTGCATAACTTGCATAACATCACAAACACATAGCACATAACTTGCATAACTTGCATAACATCACAAACACATAGCATATGATAACATAACCTTGCATTGATCCACATTCATAGCCATAACCTCATTATATCCTATCATAATCATTCAACAATTGGTTATTAAGGCTATAGAAACTCACAACTTGTTGATTAACACTCGTAAGAAGAAGATTAAGTTGCTAGAGTTGATTAGAAGTTGATTTGAGAAGCTATCTTCCTCTTTAATTTGATGGAGGCTCCTTCAAGTTGCATTTTGACGGCATAACGGTGTTGTAGCTATTTTTAGTATGAATTAGGGTAGTCTTAGGGTGTATTTATAGAGTAGTTAAGTGTTTTAGGCCATTAGATTAATCCTAAATCAGATTAGAGCCGTCAGATCTCGTCCTAGCCACCTAAACACAGCCCAAAAGCCATTAGGTTGCACCCAGGTCACACAGACCGACAGGGGGGGTCGACCCCTATGTCGACCCCTGGGTCGACCCCTGTGTCGACCCCTAGGGAGGGGGTCGACACCCATGTCGACCCTAGGGTCGACTCCCCCTGCCTGGCGGGAATTTTCCCGCCTCTTCTGAAATGTTTAAATTTCTGTTTTTAAATCTGTTTTGAATTTCTGAAAACTTCTTCGGGCCTTAACTGGGTCATACGGACTCCGATTTTCGAAAACTCGGACTCTATTTCGCGTATTTTTCCGAGACGAACGCAATGGTATAGCCCGTTTCCCCTGATTCAGATTTTTAAATTTAATTCTGCCCTATTTTATATTATAGCAAGTTATTCAACATACGGGGTGTTACATTCTCCCCTACTTAAAGGATTTCGTCCCCGAAATCTCTAAGTCAAGAAGAACGTATCCTACCATCCAAACAACCATCTACTCAACCATCAAACACTGGCATCAATTGTCCTTAAAGTTTCTAATGCTGTATGAACATATGCAAAGAGTGTGTGTATATGTTCCATGTCTAATGCAAAATCAGGCGGTCCACTGATTCAGTTGACCTCCTTAATGCAAACCATGATAGTGCCATGCATCTAGTATGTATGCGAAAGAATCCTATCGACACATACTATTTCTACATGAGTGCACAATCATTCACCAAAATGCATCATCCATATGATAACACAACCATTTTTACATCCATTAATATAGCTACCTACACACAATTATATGCAATATGCAATATGTAGTGATTGAGCCGATCTAGTGCCTAAAGTGTGTGTATATGCATCCACGAGCAACCACTAGCAATCACTTGCATCCACACGCATCCATCAAACATAACATGTCTCAAACACATGTTTCAACCATAGGTTTACCCTATCTAAAGGTCAAAGATACTAATGAGGGGACATACTAAAGATAAGATAAGTATTAGACAAACGAAAAAGGAGAAGTTAAATGACATACCCTCAAAAAGGAATGGGTACAGTGAACGCATCTTCGCTTCTGTCTCCCAAGTAGCATTGCTCTCATCCTCTCCCCATTGCACTTTGACTAGTCGCACCTCTCTGTTCCTCAACTTCCTAATCTCTGACCCAAGGATGCGGGTAGGAGCTCGTCGAATAGTTGCATCACGCTCTACCTCCACTTCTCTAAGCAAGCTCGGCTCCACCACCTCTGCGGTCTCATGTAGGCACTTCCTCAAATGTGACACATGGAATACGTCATGTACCCCACTAAGTCTCTTGGGTAAATCCACTTTATATGCCATCCGTCCAATCCTTTCCTTAATAGGAAACGGTCCTACAAACCTTGGAGCTAACTTCCTAACGGACCCAAAGCGAACAACATTCCGTAATGGAGATACTTTGACAAAGACCATGTCCCCAACATCAAACTCAAGATCCGTCCTCCTCTTATCCGCGTAAGATTTCTGCCTGTCTTGCGCTGCTTTCATCCTTCTTCGAATTAAATCAATCTTTTCCGAAGTCTCTCTAACCATATCAGGCCCAAGCAAGATCTTATCCGTAGATTCCCACCAACATGTAGGTGATCGACAAGGCCTTCCATAAAGAGCTTCGAAAGGAGCCATACCAATACTGGACTGAAAGCTGTTATTATACGCGAACTCCACCAATGGAAGATGCTCTTCCCATGTACCCCCAAAATCTAGGATACAAAGCCTCAAAAGGTCTTCCAGAACACGATTCACCCTCTCGGTCTGGCCGTCCGTATGAGGATGATATGCGGTGCTCAAACACAACTGAGTCCCTACCACCTCTTGCAAACTCTTCCAGAACTCGCTAGTGAAGATGGGATCTCGATCGCTCACTATGCTAGAGGGTGCACCATGCAACCGAACTATCTCTCGAAGATAAACCGAAGCTAGCCATGGAGCAGTCCTCTTGCTCTTCACGGGTATGAAATGGGAGCTCTTAGTAAGTCTGTCTACCACAACCCAAATTCCCGTATTATCCTTCCTCGATCTCGGCAACCCATCAATAAAATCCATCGAGACGCTATCCCACTTCCATTGCGGAACTTCCAATGGGTGAAGCAACCCACCGGGTTCCTTTTGCTCCGCTTTCACTTGTTGGCACACCAAGCATCTAGCGACATACTCGGCCACATCTTTCTTCATACCGGCCCAAAAGAAAACTCGCCTCATGTCTTGGTACATCTTGTCCCCACCGGGATGAATGGTCATCCTAGAACGGTGTGCATCATCAAGAATAGCCTTCCTCAAACCCTCGTCTTGCGGTACACAAAGTCTACCATCCCTACGCAAGCACCCCCTATCGTCTAGGGTGTACCTACTCAAATGGCTGGACGACTCCCCCCTTATGAGCCTCTCTACCAACTCAACCAACTGTGGGTCGTCCCGCTGTGCCTCGCCAATCCGTCCCAAAAGAGTAGGTCTGACCTCTAGGGATGCTAGCAAACCGGGTATATAGTCAATGGAAGGTCTGAAATCAAACATCGAGATAAATTCCAAGCTTCGTCGTTCCACGAACAATGGACTCAAGGACAACCTTTTTCTGCTCAAGGCGTCCGCCACCACGTTACCCTTGCCAGGGGTATACGCTATCTCGAAATCATAGGATGCTAAGAACTCCATCCACCTTTGCTGTCTCAAGTTCAAATCCTTCTGAGAAAACAAGTACTTCAATGATTTGTGGTCAGTGAACAATTCGAACCTCTCTCCTAGAAGATAACGGCGCCAAATCTTAAGCGCAAAAACAATAGCGGCCAACTCTAGATCATGGGTAGGGTAATTTTTCTCATGCTTTCTCAACTGCCTTCCACCGTAGGCTATTAACCTTCCCTCTTGCATTAAGACTGCGCCCAGTCCTGTCCCACAAGCATCGGTATAGACAACAAATGGCTTACTCCCATCTGGCAACACTAAAACTAGAGTTGTGGTTAAAGCTCTCTTTAACCGTTGGAACACATCATCACAATCTACGTCCCATACGAAGACTAGATTCTTCTTCGTCAAGCGAGTTAATGGGGCTGATATCTTCGCGAAGTCCTTGATAAACTTCCTATAGTAGCCAGCCAACCCCAAGAAACTCCTCACCTCGGTAGCATTCTTTGGAACCTTCCAATCTTGAATGGACACTACCTTCGCGGGATCCACAGCTATCCCTTCCTTGGAGACCACGCGCCCCAAGAACCGCACTTCCTTCCTCCAGAAGTGACATTTAGAGAATTTAGCCTTAAGGCTATGCGCTCGAAGAGTCTCTAACACTTCCCTAAGATATAGGGCATGCTCTTCCTCACTCTTAGAAAAGACTAAGATGTCATCCACAAAGACCACCACGAACTTATTGAGGTACTCCCTGAACACCCTACTCATCAAATCAACAACGTATGTTGGGGCGTTCGTCAAAGCAAATGGCATCACCAGCCACTCATAGAAACCATCCGGAGTCCTAAAGGCAGTCTTGTCTATGCTATCCTCGTCCACCCTCAACTGATGAAACCCCGTGGCTAAGTCCAACTGAGAAAATACTGAAGCGCCAACCAACTGATCAAAAAGATCATCAATCCTCGGCAATGGGTGTCTATTCTTCTTTGTGAGCTTGTTGAGTTCTCTATAGTCTACACAAAGTCTGAGGGACCCATCCGCCTTCGTGGCAAAAACTACTGGAGCACCCCACTCCGATATACTTCGTCTTATGAACCCCTTCTCAAGCAACTCCCCTACTTGCTTATGGAGTTCCCTCCTCTCACGAGGAGCCATGTGGCGCACTGGTAAAGATACTGGTTTAGCATTATCCACCAGATATATTCGGAAGTCTATCTCCTGCTTCGGAGGTAAGCCCTTCACCTCCTCAAACACATCCGAGTATTCCCGGACCACTCTAACAGATCGCAAACTCTCGACCGAAGCGTCAAGCGATTCAAGATAACATAGCATAACAGAATCCATGGGATTACAAGAGATCTCGAGAGTGTTCCCCAAGCGGGCCATGAGCCTAACAACTCTCCTTTCGCAATCAAGAACGACACCATTACTGGATAACCAGTCCATGCCCAAAATCAACCCATAGCCCGTGAAGCCCAAAACAAAAGCATCACATCTAAACTCAACGCTAAGTATAGAAATCTTCAAACCCAAACATATCATGGACAAATAAGTGGAGCCCCCAATTGGGTTTGAAACAACCAAGGGATCATCTACTACACTGGTGTCTAAGTGCAGTGACTCAACTAATGATGATGAGATAAACGAATGCGATGCGCCAGAGTCAAACAATGTACGGACAGGATGATCAAATAGAAAAACCAGACTTTCAACGGAAATAGTTCTACCTCTTTCCTGAATTGGTGGAACCGCGAGAGCCTGAACTTGCCCCCTTGCCTGACCTGGTGCCACAAGAGCTTGCACCTGTCCTCCTGAGGTAGATCCCGTCCTTTGCCCCTTCTTAGGGAAGTCCTTCACTAGATGCCCTGCTTCACCACAGTGGTAGCAGCCAGTCTTATTCTTCTTCCGACAATCTTTGCTTAGGTGGCCTGGTATCTCGCAATTGAAGCACTTCTTCTTTCCCTTGCCACCGTTGCCTTTCCCACCTTTGTTTTGCTGTTGCTGTTGAGGTTTCTTTTGATCTCCTTTCTTCTCGGGTGCCTTATTAGCATTGGGACCCTTCTCTTCCTCATGCATGAGTGCCATGTCTACTAGCTTCTCAAAGGTGGCCCCCATAGGGATGTGAGTCATAGCCAATCCAAGCATCGGTTCATTCAAGCCTTTAACGAACCTTAAAGCTTTCTTCTCCAGTGTATTCACCATGTCTATGCCAAACCTTGCCAATTGATTAAACTTGTTGACATATTCCTTCACCGAGAGGTTTCCTTGCTTTAGAGTCAAGAACCTTTCCATATACAAGTTTTCCTCCGCCCTTGAGAGAAACTTTGCCACAAATCTTTGCCTGAAATCCGCCCAAGAGTCAACAGGGCGCTCTCCATTAGTGACCTCCCACCAGAATGAGGCCTCTCCCTTCATTAACCAAGCAGCTAACTTGACTTTCTTTCCTTCTTCCATCTCAAAGATGTCTATCAACTCTTCCACCTCCTTAAGCAAATCTCTAGCTTCCACAAAAGTTTCTGACCCTTGAAAAGGTTTCCCTCCCATAGCCTTAAATTCCTTGCAAGTCTTAGCGAAAGTGTCCGTGCGAGGAGGAGGAGGGGGAGGAGGAAGATCAGGTGCTACTGTTGGTGGAGGGACATTTGCTGGACCTGCAGTGGCGGCCCTAGCCTCCATCAATCTCCTATACCATACTGGTATCGCTACACCCTCCGGGAAGTTAAGATCTTCAGCCATGCTGAAACGAAAAAGGAAAGATTCAAAACGGAGAATTCGAAAGATAAAGATATGGCTATTGGGGATTATGCTTTTCTTTCAAAAACTTTTCTCCTTAAAGACATGTTTTTGAAAATACTTCTTCCAAAACTGTTTTTAGAAAAATTGTTTTCTAAAAATTTTATCTGTTCTGGTAACCTTCGCTTTGATACCATGTGTAACACCCCACACCCGCTAAGGTCACTCACTAAGGGAATGCCTTAACTTCGGTGGAGCATTTTAAGTGAATATAGAACAGAAAAATTACAACAAGACAGATATAAATACTTGAAAATCTAAAACATCATTTCATTGCAGCAGAAGGTAAACATGTTTAGTTACAACACCATAAAGTGTCAAGTACTAAATATCCATCCTGATAAAAACATAAGTACATAATCCCACTACATAAACAATAGCCATAAAAGAAAAGATAAGCTGGGCATTACATCACGGTCCAAGCTCCAGAAGATAGATAAAGAAATCTGATCAAAGCCCACTAGTGCTAGGCCCAACCTGAGGACCTGAGGGGGAAAAAGATAAAAACTACGGGGTCAGACATAAGTCTGAGTGAGCCCTATAACTTTAACAACACAATCATTAAAGTAATTAGGGTATGATATAAACTTGGTACGGGATGACTGTGGATAAATGACTACACTAAGTAGCCAACTAGACATAGGATGAACTAAGATAACGGTAAAGACGCATCTACCCACCCAAGGGTAATTACTAACTGCACCACACCAGTCATTCCTACTTAAAGGTTGATCCCACCCAAGGACTTAGAAAATTTACCCAGTAGTTTCGTGTACCCCTAGCTGACTACATAGGTGCCGTCTGCCCCTATCTCCACTAGGTGTACCCACTACTCCCAAGTGATCGGCTCCCTACCGTAGATACCCGTGCTGGCCCCACAGTGGGGTGTATCACTCCCCAAAGTGGCAACCCGATACAACCAATGGTGCACGGCTTATACCTACACGATGCAACAACATCTTACCTACCAGCCCGGGTCCACACATGCATATGAAACCCGTTGGACTTGCGTTGCCACCGCTAACCCGTTTTGGCCTCTAATAGTCAAGCCCAGTACGCGTGTCCCGTCCTCGACATGGGTCGAGCCCAATAAGATACATATGGGTTACTGGTTGAAATGGGCCCCCACAAGCTACCCACCTAAGCTTGTCTCTTTATCTAGTGCATCCCACTTAACCCTTTAATCATGTTTAATTACATGTTTCCACTTAATTAAGTATTCTAATCGTATTTTCTATTGCCACCCAAGGCAACCCACTAGATTTCCACATGCCACCCAAGGCACTTACTTGATTTCCTCATGCCACCCAAGGCACCCACTTAACCCCTCATGCCCACTACATGCTTATCTGGTTAAGTGTTTCTTAATTGATTAAGAACGTAACCGTTGTAAAGACCTCTCACATTAGACTATCTTTTATGGCAGCTGGATTTGCCGGTTGGGTCCGGGCAGCCTTACGCCATAACCGAGTCTAACCTCGTGTCTATACACTTGTCACGTATTTAGTTTGTGCCTAAGACCTCTCACATTGGGCCAATCATTTGTAGCCGCTGGATTTGCCGGTCAGTTCCGGGCAGTCTTATGATACAAAAGGGTCCAACCTCGTGTCTTAGTCAATTAATTACACCTAATTAATCACCCTCATATTTCGAATTAATTTTACCTAATTAATTCCAATTTTAACGATGTACATAATTGACTCAATTATGTCCATCCACTTTATGGTATGCATAATCATACCAACTTCACACCATTTCATTAATATGTATATTAACCCCATCGTTCCCCACGTAATTCGCTAACATGACATAAAAGGGAAGATTCATCACAAATACAATGGGTTCAACTTGCATAACATTAGCATCAACATGGGTTTAAAGGTGTCAACATGCATATAGCATCAAACCCAACTAGCATAAATAATCAACCCAAACATGCATTAATCACATATGTCATAAAGAGGTTAACTTGCATAAGTTACTTATGTCATACAAAGGGGTAAACTTGCATATGTATGTATGACATACAAAGGGGTTAACTTGCATATGTATGCATATCATCCAAAGGTGTAAACTTGCACATGTTACTTGCATATAATCAAACACCAAACTTGCATAACATGTCATATATGAACTTGCATATAATCAAACACCAAACTTGCATAACATATCATATATTAACTTGCATATAATCATACACCAAACTTGCATAATCATGGTGTCATAATGGATCAATGTTTATCATAGCAATTTGCATACTAGCATCATGAACACATAGCCTAACACTTGCATAACTTGCATAACATCATGATCATATAGCATATAACTTGCATAACTTGCATAACATCATGAACATGTAGCATATGACTTGCATAACTTGCATAATATCATGAACATGTAGCATATAACTTGCATAACATCATGAACATGTAGCATATGACTTGCATAACTTGCATAACATCACAAACACATAGCACATAACTTGCATAACTTGCATAACATCACAAACACATAGCATATGATAACATAACCTTGCATTGATCCACATTCATAGCCATAACCTCATTATATCCTATCATAATCATTCAACAATTGGTTATTAAGGCTATAGAAACTCACAACTTGTTGATTAGCACTCCTAAGAAGAAGATTAAGTTGCTAGAGTTGATTAGAAGTTGATTTGAGAAGCTATCTTCCTCTTTAATTTGATGGAGGCTCCTTCAAGTTGCATTTTGACGGCATAACGGTGTTGTAGCTATTTTTAGTATGAATTAGGGTAGTCTTAGGGTGTATTTATAGAGTAGTTAAGTGTTTTAGGCCATTAGATTAACCCTAAATCAGATTAGAGCCGTCAGATCTCGTCCTAGCCACCTAAGCACAGCCCAAAAGCCATCAGGTTGCACTCAGGTCACACAGACCGACAGCGGGGGTCGACCCCTATGTCGACCCCTGGGTCGACCCCTGTGTCGACCCCTAGGGAGGGGGTAGACACCCATGTCGACCCTAGGGTCGACTCCCCCTACCTGGCGGGAATTTTCCCGCCTCTTCTGAAATGTTTAAATTTCTGTTTTTAAATCTGTTTTGAATTTCTGAAAACTTCTTCGGGCCTTAACTGGGTCATACGGACTCCGATTTTCGAAAACTCGGACTCTATTTCACGTATTTTTCCGAGACGAACGCAATAGCATAGCCCGTTTCCCCTGATTCAGATTTTTAAATTTAATTCTGCCCTGTTTTATATTATAGCAAGTTATTCAACATACGGGGTGTTACAAGATCTGAAATGATCTCTGATTTGGATCCAATCTCTACGTGTTCCAGCAGCTCTATCTCAATCCTTATGTTAATCCGCCTTGATTTGATGTAGATTAGGCTAATATGTGATTAGAGATGACAAAAAGGTGTTTTGGAGTGTTTTAGAAGATGGAGGCCATTGCTAGAGCTTAAGGAAGGTTTGTGGCGGCTGAGAAAACTGAAATGAAATGATTTTCCTAACCCTTCCAGCCCTCTCATAACCCTAATACCGAAATTCCCCTTTAGGCCTAGCTGCTAATCACCCAGTTATGCCCAATTAAGCTGTTTTTCACTATCTGAAACTTGTTTCAGCCATATCTCCCAAACGGTGAGTCTGTTTGGCTAATGTGACCACTCTACGGAGAGGTAAACCATCAAACGAATCTAATGGAAGTTGTTTCAGGTCAAAATTCCTTTCCAATCAAAAGTTATGGCCAAAACAATATCGGCTAGGGGCAAAATGGTCATTTAAAAATCGGCAAAAATCATGAACATGGGAAATGACCCCAATAGTTGTCTCCCAAAGTTACACGACCATACGACTTCATACAGAAAAGAAATAAATATTCTACGATCCTAGATACATAGAATGCGGGTTTTTACATCCCCCCCCCCCTTTAAGAAATTTCGTCCTCGAATTTTCGTAACCCAAAACATACAAAGGATCCCGCATGCCTATCAACCATATACAACAATCAAACATGCAAAACAAACAGAACCATTCTGCCCTAACATTCTGTTTACTAACAAGGGAAGAATCATCGCCGCTAAAATCTTACCAGGCAAAGAGCTTTGGATACGACTTTCTTATGTCATTCTCTACTTCCCAGGTACAGTCGTTCTCTCGCCATCAATTCCCATCTCTACCCTAGAGGTAACTTCTAATAGGTTGGGATCGTCCCTCTAACTGGAACCGATCCACATAATCAAGATCAATATAATCGTCAAGCTTACTAGCGTTTCTGAATCCAATTCACACTTAGGTCTGAAGTCATATCCCGTGATATACTCTAGTTGCTTCCATTCCAGAAAAATAGCCTCTAAACTGGCATGTCTCTTACTTAATGCATCAGCTATTGCACCCAGTCCGATACTATGGCATTCGTCTATACTGTCATTTTCTTAGGTAATCCAAACCTATATGCCAAATTTTCAACTACATTCCAAATGTCCTTTCAAGTCCAACTTGAGTCCTTCTTACATTCGTATTGCACATCCAACGTACATTCACTTCCTAGAGGAAGACTAAACCCATCCAATGACCCTAGGCACTACACCAACATCTGCACTGCATGTCTAACGTACATTCACTTCCTAAAGGTGAACTAGATTCATCCAATGAATCCAGGTACCCTACCCATATTCATACTGCACGTCCAACGTACATTCACCTTCCAAAGGTGAACTAGACTCATCCAATGAATCTAGGTACTCTACCTATATACGTACTGCACGTCCAACGTACGTTCACCTTCCAAAGGTGAACTAGACTCATCCAATGAATCTAGGTACTCTACCTATGAGTCCAAGTCCAACTGAAACTCCTATATCCGTAGAATCTCCAAGACAACGGATGCTCCACAATGCCCAACATACTTCAAGTCTAACGTAAAGTATCTTACACTCGTCATATTACCATGATCAATGAACTTACCCTATTTCCATTCAACAGGATCCTACAGGTGATACTCAAGAGAAGAAAGGTAAGAACAAACACAACAACCATAACATCCATCAAACAAATCCTATCTCTCACCTGCTAAAGCCATGAATACGTCAATACCTATATGTCTGGTTCAACCAACATCAATAACTAATGGAAACTCTGCCTCCAAACGGACTACCGTACGTCCAACATACGTTTATCCTCCAAGGATAACTAGATCACGTCCAACGGAATCAAGGTAAGTGGGCGTCCCCAGATACCCCTGCTTTTAGTCTGCCTGAAATACTTGAGTCCCACTCAAGTCTATCCATTATCTTGCTGCCCTCTCGAGTCCAACTCAAGCCGAATCCAATTCCTTGCAGCCTTCTCGAGTCCAGCTCGAGTCAATCTATAACTCAGACCCAGTCTTGAGTATCCATTACCGACAAACTCTAGTCCAACGTGAGTCGTCTCCTTATTCGTTGCATCTCCAAGATCAACGAACACCCATTTTCCTTTTGCGAGTTCAAGTCCAACTTGAATCGCCCTAATCTTCGTTGTATCCTCCATGATCAATGAACCCATCCTATTCCTTCAAAGTCCTACTATCCAAAGAGAACATCAACATAGGGTTCTAAACAATCCATTACTTTGCATCCTTCTCGAGTCCCAATCGAGCCATCTCATAACCCTATATAGTCTAACTTTGGGCAGTCTATACCATTGAACAGTCTTATCATGTTCCGTCTGCCCATCACTCCTCGAGTAAACCAAGATATCATCCAATGAAAAATCACAACAACTATTTACCCCTCACGCAAACCATCCTAGTCGAAATCGACATTCCCCAAGCACAAGCCCCAAAGGCTTAAACCAATATCAGACAAGCACCCAAGGAACATCTCCTCCGAGTTCGGACAACCCACGTGAGATGATACTAGCAAAACAATCTAGCACTGGAGCACTCATTTGCCTCCCAAAGACAACTAGAAATTATTACAACGATAACCTCTTAGCTTCCTTAACTCTAGTTACTATCGCCATCACTAGGTAGGTACCTAATACTACCCTATTCCTTTGGAGTAGATCGACTCCCCAAAATAATGCTAAACCCAGTAAAGCCTAAACAAAGTAATCACAAACAAACTTACATCCATGACTTGATAAGACCACGTTACGGTAAATCATAATGAGGCTAGTCGAACCACCAATCGGGTTCGTCACTACTAAAGGTCTATCGACTAACTCAGGTTTGTCAAACAAAACCCGATCAAAACATCTTAAATAGAAAGCATACCTCGAATAACGACACCTTTTTCCTTCTGCGCCGCAGTTGGGGCATTCGACGAAGAAGGAATAGCGTTGATAGCATATGCTTTGATCTGCTTCTCCCTAGGAGGTTGTGGACATTCGTTCTTGTGATGTTCCGCTTGGCCACAATTAAAGCACTTCCTTTCCCCAGGCTTTTCCCGACAATCTCTGGCATAGTGGCCCTTCTTACCACAGCTAAAGCACTTTCCATCTTTCTTATTTTTCTTATTCTGACCATCCATGGTTTGGTCTTGTTTCCTCTTGTCCTGGAAATTATTCTTGCCTCCACCGCTTGCTTGCGGCTTTGGCTCCCCTGCAGATACAATAGCAACCTCAGTCTTTGGCTTAGGGTAAAGACTCTCTGACCTTAATGCTTTCCCCACAATCGATTCAAACATCTCATCGATGTGGTTAATAAGATTTTCCCCCAAGTACTGATCCAAGCCTGTTATAAACTTCTCGTTATTCTTCTCGGGAGTATCGATAAGGGATAATCCATACTTCGACAATGTGTCGAACTCAGCAATATACTCCGAGACTGCCCTACCACTCTGCTTAAGCTCCAAGAACTTCCTAAACAATTCCGACTTCTGAGCAGCTGGGATAAACTTGTCGCTAAAGCGAGCCTTAAACTGATCCCAAGTAACCTGATCTTCTAGAGTGGTTGTCTTAACAGCATTCCACCAATCCATCGCTCGCCCTTGCAGGTGATGAGACTCTAGCCTTCTCTTCATCGCATCCTCCATACCCAAGTCGTCGAAGATACGATCACAGCTATCCAACCAATCCTAAACATCCGTGGCCTACTCCATTCCGTGGAATGGCTTTCCACCAAGACTAGTATAATCCTTATTTAGCTTGGCGAAATCGGCCCTAGGTGCCTGCACTACTGGACCACCACCATTACCACCATTGGGAGCTGCCCTCTGTACATCTCTAGGAATTTCTCTCATGAGGTCTGTAAACATAGTCCTCATGTTAGCAGCATTCCCATTATTGGCTCCTCTACCGGCTCCTCTTGCGTATCGGCTCATCGTTCAATCTGTAAAGAGAAAACGATCAACCATCTCCATAGTGGTGCTAGTGCAGTGTGACTTCATCCTTAGTTATAATAATAATATATATATAGCTTTTGAAAACCAAAGTAATCACAAATACGCACTCTCATATACATACTATCTCTCCCTAGTGTCTTTCCCTAGGTTAACTACGCAACCTAGAGCTCTGATACCAAATGTGACGAACCGCCCCACACTAGCCGGCATTTCCTCCAAAAGTGCACTGTACACATGCCCAACTAGCACGAAACGGTCGCCAAAGAAAGGAAAGAAGAGAATGAACTAATCAAGGAACCTGTAGAATGTCTCACAGCGCATGGAACAAAATATAGTAATAACATAATCTTGACACAAAACAGGCAAGACAGTGCGTAAGCTGAAAACTAAATCATGTCTAACATGGCAGCGGAAATCCAAATACAGCTTAATACAACTTTCCAAATTTACTGTCTCTAACAAAGGAAAACTAAAGTAGAAGATGCACGACTAATGCCCAAGCAGTGATCTTCAACAACACAGGGAGAATACTATATATATCATACGTGGAAGCCTCCTTCTCATCTCCAGATCAGCTACCCGTGCATACCCAGCTAACATGTCTCTAGTCTGCTCGTGTGAGCACCCAGAGTAATAAGAAGAGACATAAAACTCTGGGTCAGACAAAAAGTCTGGTATGAGCAATAAGCAACAAAACAGAACAATAACATGTATAATCCAATCATACATGAACCTGGACCTGCAACCAAAGAGTTAGCACTACATACGTACAATACTCTAAGGTGCCACTAACACATGGTGTGAATAATACAGGGTGGGGTGTGCATGTCATAGTGATGGCAAACAATCAAGAATAGCAACCATCCTCACCTCTCTCACTCAGTGCGTAAAGCATACGATACCCACTACCCTGGTCACCTAATCCTTTGGGCCATGACGGAATCCAATCCCGTACAACTATCACTACAAGCCCACTGTGAAGGCCCGCCCCGCACCAACCGACACTTCCTCCGAGTGTGCGCTGTACACATGTCCAACTGGCACGGAACGGTCGTCATAAGAAAAGAAAGAAGGTGAAGAACTAACACATAACCTGTAGAATGTCTCACAGCGCATGGAATAAAATATAATAGCAAGATACTTGACATAAAACAGGCGAGACAGTGCATAAACTGAAACCAAAACTAAACAACATCAGAGTAGCGGAAATCCAAAATACAGCTTATTACAATTTTTAAAATTTTCTCTAGAGCAAAAGAAAGCAACAGTAGAATATGCACTGCTAATGCCCAAGCAGTGATCTTCAACAACACAGGGAGAATATCTAAATCATACGTGGAAGCCTCCTGCTCGTCTCCGGATCAGCTACTCGTGCATACCTCCTAACCTGTCTCTAGTCTGCTCGTGTGAGCACCCAGAGTAATAAGAAGAGACATAAAACTCTGGGTCAGACAAAAAGTCTGGTATGAGCGATAAGCAGCTAAACAGAACAATAACAGGTATACTAAACCATACCTGAACCTGGACCTGCAGCCAAAGAGTTAGCACTACATACTGTACAATACTCTAAGGTGCCATCAACATATGGTGTAAAGAAATACGGGGGTGGGGTGTGCATGTCATATTGATAGCAAACAATTCAATCATGGCAACCATCCTCACGTATCTCACTCAGTGCATAAAGCATACGATTTATACCGCTTTCAACCACTAGACCCATCGAAGTAGTGACGGAGTTCGGCTTGTACAACTACTGCTACCACCAAGCTTACCCCATGGAGTCATGACTAAACCTTTACAAATGACCCCACTTCATTGGTCTATAGCTCTTTTAGTCGTACCTAGACCACTGTGGCCCTGAATTCGTTCATGTACCCCCTATACATAGTGATCCAAAGTTACAGACATCGACAGCCCCTTAGCACACGTCCCGCAGCAAAGCCCAATCATGAAGTTAACTCGTTGGTTCCCATCTGGATCCTTGGTACAAACTTCCCATTTGGACTACCTTTGCATCTCGGGTTATGGTCTTCTTCGGTTCGGTTCGGGTCTCTTCCTCCTATTCGGTTCGGTTCGGGCATCCTCCTCCTATCCGGTTCAGTTCGGGTCTCCTCCTCTATCCGGTTCGGTTCGGATCTCCTCCTCCTATCCGGTTTGGTTCGGGTGTCTCCTCCTATCCGGTTCGGTTCGGATCTCCTCCTTCTATTCGATTCGGTTCGGATCTCCTCCTCCTATTCGGTTCGGATCGGATGTTCTTCCTACTCGATTCGGTTCAGATCTCCTCCTTCTATCCGGTTCAGATCGGATCTCCTCCTCCTATCCGGTTCGGATCGGGTGTTCTTCCTAACCGGTTCTGAAAATCTGCAACTTTTTCCAGCAAGCTATTTTCGTCGAACGACGGCGTTTTCAACCATTCTAAACTTCCTATGACATTACAAAACATTCCAAACAGCAGTAACAACATATAGAATCAATCAAAAACATTAAAACATCATTTACATGAAATACTTTAGATCAAACATACCCAAAAACCCATGTTTTCCCCTTAATCCTTCTTAACCATGATTAAGCATACAATTAGCAAAACTTATCCAAATTAGCCCAAATTTTTATCAGAGCAATAAAACATCATTATAGAATTTTAGGAATTTTTCCAGAATTTATTAATGTATAAATTCGCTAATCTTCACTAATTACCCATAATTAACCATAACTAGTGTAAAAGCAAGCTAATCACTCACCTTTGCCACAACTAAAACCCCAAAACTGAAATATTCTCTGATTTGGCGTTGTTGCCAATCTTACACAGCAGCTCTACCTCGGTTCTCGTGCTAATACTCCTTGATTTGATGTTTGCTAAGCCTAATCTTCAATTAGAAAGTGATTAAGAGGTGTTTTGAAGAGATTTAGAGGGTGGAGGCCATGGCTAGGTTAAGAGGAATGAATAGTGACGGCTGAAAAATGAGAAAAAGGTATTCTCCAAACCCTAACAGCCCTTTTAAACTCCTAATCTCGAAATTCCCCTTTGGGCCTAGCTGTTAATCACCCGGTTAAGCCCACTTAAGCTGTTTTTCACCATCTGAAACTTGTTTCAGCCATATCTCCCAAACGGTGAGTCCGTTTGGCTAATATGACCACTCAACGGAATTGTAAACCATCATCCGGATCCAATGGAAGTGGTTTTAGGTCAAAATTCCTTTCCAGTCAAAAGTTATGGTCAAAACAAGTTCAACTAGGGGCAAAACGGTCATTTAAAAATCGACAAAAATCATGAACATGGGAAATGAACCTACTAGTCGTTTCCCAAAAGTACACGACCATACGACTTACTAAGAAAAAGAAATAAATATTCTACGATCTTCCGATGCGTAGAATGCAGGTCGTTACATTCTCCCCCCCCCCCCCCCTTAAGAAATTTCGCCCCCGAAATTCCTTAACAAAGAAACAAACAATGAATCCCGCATGCCTAACAATCATTCACAGCAATCAAACATGCACAACAAGCAAAACAAACATAACCTAGCATGCGGAAAACTAAATCGCTAATAAAATCTTACCAGGCAAAGAGTTCTGGATACTTCTTCCTTATGTCCTCCTCTGTTTCCCAAGTACAGTCTTTCTCATCCTCACCCCACTGGACTTTGACTAGTTTCACCGCCTTCCTTCGAAGTTGCTTCGTATCGTTCCCAACGATACGCATAGGTCTACGGTTCCCAACCGCCTCAGGTTCAACCTCGATATCGTCTAACTGATCAGGTGAAATAGCCACATTAGGGTCGTGCACAAACTTCCTTAACTGAGAAACATGAAATATGTTGTGAACTCCCGCCATCTTGTCTGGTAAGTCAATTCTATATGCCAAATTCCCGACTAGTTCGAGAACAGGGAATGGGCCAACGAATCTTGGTGCCAACTTGCCTCTCCTGCCAAATCGTATTACGCTCTTCAACGGAGAAATCTTGACAAACACCAAGTCGCCAACGGAGAATTTTAAGTCTCTTCTCCTCTTATCGGCATAACTCTTCTGCCTATCTTGGGCATCCTTCATTCGTTGTTAAATGGTCTTGATTTTATCTGAAGTTTCCCTCACCACATCTGGTCCAAGCATAAACTTCTCGCCAGTCTCTATCCAACATGATGGTGAGTTGCATGGTCTTCCGTACAAAGCTTCAAACGGAGCCATACCGATACTGGATTGGTAGCTATTATTATATGCAAACTCTACTAGATGCAAATGGTCATCCCATGATCCACCAAAATCCAATATACATGCTCTCAAGAGATCTTCCAAAATACGATTCACCCTCTCCGTCTGACCGTCGGTCTGAGGATGATATGCGGTACTGAGATGTAACTTTGACCCTAGAGCTTCTAGTAAGATCTTCCAAAACCCACTAGTGAACAACGGGTCTCGGTCACTCAAAATGCTTTTAGGTACTCCATGGAATCTCACTACCCACTTCATATACAATTCTGCTAACTTAGCTGCCGTTCTGGTCGATCTGACTGGTATAAATCTTGCACTTTTGGTCAATCGGTCCACAATCACCCAAATGTTATCATGTCCCGATCTAGTCCTAGGTAAACCATCGATGAAATCCATCGAGACTTGCTCCCATTTCCATTCGGGAATTTCTAATGGCTGTAACAACCCACTAGGCTTCTTTTGCTCGGCTTTAACTAGCTGGCAATTCATGCATTTGGATATAAACTCCCCAACGTCTCTTTTCATCCCTTCCCAGTAGTAAGTCTGTCTCATGTCTCGATACATCTTATTACCACCGGGGTGTATAGTCAGTTTGGAGTGATGACATTCTCTAAGCACTTCATCTCTCAATCCATTGACATTGGGTACAACGAGCTTTCAATTCTTTCTAAGCCATCCATCTTGATCAAGCCCATACTTGTTCATCTCCTCATCGATACCCATCTCTAACTTGGAGATGATTTCCAATAGGTTAGGATCGTCCCTCTGACTAGAGCCGATCCGCTCAATTAAAGTGGGTCTGATCGTCAAACTTGCTAACATTTCTGGGTCCAATTCGCACTTTGGTCTAAAATCAAACCCCGCGATATACTCTAGTTGCTTCCATTCAAGGAACATAGCCCCTAAACTGGCATGTCTTCAACTCAACGCATCAGCTACCGCATTGCCCTTTCCCGGTGTATATGCGATGTCGAAATCATATGAAGCTAAGAACTCTAACCACCTCTGCTGACGAAGATTCAAATCCTTTTGAGAGAAAAGATACTTTAGCGACTTATGATCAGTAAACAGCTCGAATCTTTCTCCCAAGAGATAATGTCTCCACATCTTCAATGCGAATACAATCGCTGCCAAATCCAAATCATGGATAGGATACCTCTTCTCATGCGGTTTCAGTTGCCTGCTTGCATAAGCTACAACCCTACCACCCTGCATCAACACAGCACCTAATCCGGTACCACAAGCATCTGTATACACCGTCATCTCTTCACTCCCCTTGGGAATGACTAACACTGGTGCACTTGTCAACTTTTCTTTTAGACTCTTGAATGCATCCTCGCACCTTTCGTTCCAAACAAAAGCTTGATTCTTCTTTGTCAACTGAGTCAACGGTGCTGCTATCTTGGAGAAGCCTTGGATAAACTTACGATAATATCCCGCTAATCCCAAGAAACTTCTTACGTCTGTTGCACTCTTGGGCGTAGACCAATCTTGCACCGTAGCCACCTTAGCAGGATCCACTGCGATACCATTTTCTGAAACAACATGGCCCAAGAATCTCACTTCCTTCCTCCAGAAGTGACACTTAGAAAACTTTGCTTTCAATTGGTGTTTCCTCAACACCTCCATCATTATCCTCAAATGTTCCTTGTGTTCTTCCTCGTTCCTTGAGTAAACCAAAATATCATCCACGAACACAAGAACAGACTTATTCAACTGATCTCTGAATACCATATTCATAAGATCCACAAAATATGCCGGGGCATTAGTCAGCCCAAATGGCATAACCAACCATTCATAAAATCCAGACGGCGTTCGAAATGTCGTTTTAGCTATACTCTCAGCTTCCACTCTAAGCTGATGAAAACCTGTTGCGAGATCCAACTGGGAGAACACTCTCGCGCCACTCAACTGATCGAACAAATCATCTATCCGCGGGAGAGGATACTTATTCTTCCTCGTCACCTTGTTCAACTCGCGGTAGTCTACACACAAACGAAGGGAACCATCCGCCTTGGTAGCAAACACAACTGGTGCTCCCCATTCAGAGACACTCCTTCTGATAAATCCCTTCTTCAAAAGATCGCTGACTTGCACCTCGAGCTCTCGCTGCTCCCTTGGTGCCATACGACGAAGTGGCATCACTATAGGTCTAGCATCTTTTACCAAATCAATACGGAACTCAATCTCTCGGTGTGGTGGAAGTCCGGTCACTTCTTCGAAAACATCCGGATACTGGCCAACCACGGGCAAACCTGACAACTCACTATGCGGAATGTCGAGGGAGTTTAGAAAACTAGCCAACACCCCCTCACTGGGTAGACCACCAAACACTATCCTCCGCCCATCATCCGCTCTAGCTGTCACTAAAAAGCCCTCACAGTCTACCACCACCCCGTATCTTCGGAGCCAATCTACTCCCAAAATAAATCCAAACCCAGTAAAGCCCAAAACAAAGCAATCACAAACAAACATGCATCCATGACTCGATAAGACCACATTACGACAAATCATGCTAAGGCTAGTAGAACCACCAATCGGGTTCGTCACTACTAAAGGTCTATCGACAATCTCGGGCTCCAATCCCAACCTATCTACCAGGTCACTAGATATGAAAGAACTGGAAGCTCCGGTATCAAACAAAACTCTAATAGGAACATCATAAACAGAAAGCATACCTTGAATGACGACATTCTTTCCCTTCTCCGCCGCAGTTGGGGCATTCGACGAAGAAGGAATAGCATTAAGGGCGAATGCTTTCACCATTTGCTTTTCTTTAGGGGGCTGTGGACACTTGTCCTTGTGATGTCCCATTTGGCCACAGTTAAAGCACTTCCTATCCGCAGGCTTGGCACAACAATTGCTAGCATAATAGCCCTTCTTACCACAGCTGAAGCACTCAACATCTTGCTTATTCTTTTTCTTCTGGCCATCCTTAGCCTGATTCTGCTTTCTCTTATTCTGGGAACCACCTTTGCCTCCACCACTTGCTTGTGGTTTTGGCTCTTCTACAGATGCAACCTCAGTCTACGGCTTAGGGTAGAGACTCTCTGACCTCAATGCTTTTCCCACAATCGACTCAAACGTCTCATCGATGTGGTTAATAAGCTTTTCCCCCAAGTACTGATCCAAACCAGTTATGAATTTCTCATTCTTCTTCTCGGCAGTATCAATAAGAGATAACCCATACTTCAACAAAGTGTCGAATTCAGCAATATACTCTGAGACAGCTCTACCATTCTGTTTGAGCTCCAAGAATTTCTTAAACAACACTGACTTCTGATCAGTTGGAATGAACTTCTCGCTAAAGCGAGCCTTAAACTGCTCCCAAGTAATCTGATCTTCGGGAGTAGCTGCCTTTATAGCATTCCACCAATTCATTGCCCGCCCTTGCAGCTGATGGGACGCTAGCTTTCTCTTCATCGCATCCTCGATACCCAAATCCTCGAAGATACGTTCGCAACTATCCAACCAATCCTGAACATCCGTGGCCGACTCCGTTCCGTGGAACAGCTTCCCACCAAAGCTAGTATAATCCTTATTCAGCTTGGCGAAGTCGACTCTTGGCGCCTGCACTATTGGACCACCACCATTTCCACCATTGGGAGATGCCCTCCGTACATCTCTAAGCATCTCTCTCATGAGGTCAGTAAACATCGTCCTCATGTCAGCAACATTCCCATTATTGGCTCCCCTACCAGCACCTCTAGTATCTCGGCTCATCGTCAATCTGAAAAAGGAAACGATTAACGAATCCATAGCGGTGCTAGTGCAGTACGACTTCATCCTTATACTAGTAATAGTATATATATATATATAGCTTTTAAAAATCAAAGTAATCACAAATACACTCTCTCGTATACGTATACTATCTCTCCCTGATAACTTCCCTCGGTTAACTACGCAACCTCGAGCTCTGATACCAAATGTGAAGGCCCGCCCCGCACCAACCGACACTTCCTCCAAGTGTGCGTTGTACACATGTCCAACTGGCACGGAACGGTCGTCATAAGAAAAGAAAGAAGGTGAAGAACTAACACATAACCTGTAGAATGTCTCACAGCGCATGGAATAAAATATAATAGCAAGATACTTGACATAAAACAGGCGAGACAGTGCATAAACTGAAACCATAACTAAACAACATCAGAGTAGCGGAAATCCAAAATACAGCTTATTAAAACTTTTAAAATTGTCTCTAGAGCAAAAGAAAGCAACAGTAGAAGATGCACTGCTAATGCTCAAGCAGTGATCTTCAACAACACAGGGAGAATATCTAAATCATACGTGGAAGCCTCCTGCTCGTCTCCGGGTCAGCTACTCATGCATACCTCCTAACCTGTCTCTAGTCTGCTCGTGTGAGCACCCAGAGTAATAAGAAGAGACATAAAACTCTGGGTAAGACAAAAAGTTTGGTATGAGCGATAAGCAGCTAAACAGAACAATAACAGGTATACTAAACCATACTTGAACCTGGACCTGCAGCCAAAGAGTTAGCACTACATACTGTACAATACTCTAAGGTGCCATCAACATATGGTGTAAAGAAATACGGGGGTGGGGTGTGCATGTCATAGTGATAGCAAACAATTCAATCATGGCAACCATCCTCACATCTCTCACTCAGTGCATAAAACATACGATGTATACCGCTTTCAACCACTAGACCCATCGAAGTAGTGACGGAGTTCGGCTTGTACAACTACTGCTACCACCAAGCTTACCCCATGGAGTCATGACTAAACCTTTACAAATGACCCCACTTCATTGGTCTATAGCTCTTTTAGTCGTACCTAGACCACTGTGGCCCTGATTCCGTTCACGTACCCCCTATACATAGTGATCCAAAGTTACAGACATCGACAGCCCCTTAGCACACGTCCCGCAGCAAAGCCCAATCATGAAGTTAACTCGTTGGTTCCCATCTGGATCCTTGGTACAAACTTCCCATTTGGACTACCTTTGCATCTCGGGTTATGGTCTTCTTCGGTTCGGGTCTCTTCCTCCTATTCGGTTCGGTTCGGGCATCCTCCTCCTATCCGGTTCAGTTCGGGTCCCCTCCTCTATCCGGTTCGGTTCGGATCTCCTCCTACTATCCGGTTCGGTTCGGGTGTCTCCTCCTATCCGGTTCGGTTCGGATCTCCTCCTTCTATTCGGTTCGGTTCGGATCTCCTCCTCCTATCCGGTTCGGATCGGATGTTCTTCCTACTCGATTCGGTTCGGATCTCCTCCTTCTATCCGGTTCGGATCGGATCTCCTCCTCCTATCCGGTTCGGATCGGGTGTTCTTCCTAACCGGTTCTGAAAATCTGCTACTTTTTCCAGCAAGCTATTTTCGCCGAACGACGGCGTTTTCAACCATTCTAAACTTCCTATAACATTACAAAACATTCCAAACAGCAGTAACAACATATAGAATCAATCAAAAATATTAAAACATCATTTACATGAAATACTTTAGATCAAACTTACCCAAAAACCCATGTTTTCCCCTTAATCCTTCTTAACCATGATTAAGCATACAATTAGCAAAACTTATCCAAATTAGCCCAAATTTTTATCAGAGCCATAAAACATCATTATAGAATTTTAGGAAATTTTCCATAATTTATTAATGTATAAATTCGCTAATCTTCACTAATTACCCATAATTAACCGTAATTAGTGTAAAAGCAAGCTAATCACTCACCTTTGCCACAACTAAAACCCCAAAACTGAAATATTCTCTGATTTGGCATTGTTCCCAATCTTACACAGCAGCTCTACCTCGGTTCTCATGCTAATACTCCTTGATTTGATGTTTTCTAAGCCTAATCTTCAATTAGAAAGTGATTAAGAGGTGTTTTGAAGAGATTTAGAGGGTGGAGGCCATGGCTAGGTTAAGAGGAATGAATAGTGACGGCTGAAAAATGAGAAAAAGGTATTCTCCAAACCCTAACAGCCCTTTTAAACTCCTAATCCCGAAATTCCCCTTTGGGCCTAGCTGTTAATCACCCGGTTAAGCCCAATTATGCTGTTTTTCACCATCTGAAACTTGTTTCAGCCATATCTCCCAAAGGGTGAGTCCGTTTGGCTAATATGACCACTCTACGGAATTGTAAACCATCATCCGGATCCAATGGAAGTGGTTTCAAGTCAAAATTCCTTTCCAGTCAAAAGTTATGGTCAAAACAAGTTCAACTAGGGGCAAAACGGTCATTTAAAAATCGTCAAAAATCATGAACATGGGAAATGACCCTACTAGTCGTTTCCCAAAAGTACACGACCATACGACTTACTAAGAAAAAGAAATAAATATTATACGATCTTCCGATGCGTAGAAAAGAAGGTCGTTACACCCACTATCCATCTCTCAGCGGTGAACCAAAGTTATGAATACCGACAACCCCTTTGCACACATCCCGCAGCAAAGCCCAATCATGAAGTGAACTCATTGGTTCCTAACTGGATCCTGAGCTCTAACTTCCAATTGGACTACCTTTGCATCTCGGGTTTTGGTTTCCTTCTGTTCAGGTCGGTCGGTCAAGCACCTTTCATTCTGGTCGGTTTTCATCATCTCTACCCTGGTCGGTCAGTATTGCCCCCCCCCCCCCGGTCGGTCGAACACTTCACCATTCCTGGTCGGTCGTACTTCACCATCCCTGGTCGGTCGTACTTCATCATCGTATGGGGTCGGTCGAACATCGCATAGTGGTCGGTCTTGCCCAGCCTGGTCGGTCTCCCTAGTCGGTCGAACACTTCATATAGGGTCGGTCGTGATGTCCTCCTTCTATTCGGGTCGGTCGGTCAAAACCTTCCCCTGGTCGGTCTAACTCGACCTAAAGAAAACCTACACCATTTTAGCAAGCTATTTTCGCCTCTCGACGGCGTTTTCAACCATTCTAACTTTATAATGCAATCATAGGTCATACCAAACAGTAGTAGCAATATATATAATCAACCATAAACACCAAAATGACAATTTAATCATAACAATATGGATCAAATGTACCCAAAACCCATGTTTTCCCCTTAATCATGTTTAAGCATAACTAATGATAGGATTAGCAAAACTTAACCAAATTAACCCAATTTTCTATCAGAGGCCTAAAATAATATTTTCAGAGGCCTAAAATAATATTTTAGAATTTTTGAATATTTTTCTAGATTTTTCTGAGCCATAATTTCGCTAATCTTCGCTAATTACCATAATTAGCCGTAATTAGTGAAAAACAATGCAAATCACTCACCTTTGCCACAAAGTAAACTATAAATCTGAAATGATCTCTGATTTGGATCCAATCTCTACGTGTTCCAACAGCTCTATCCCAATCCTTATGCTAATCCGCCTTGATTTGATGTAGATTAGGCTAATATGTGATTAAAGATGACAAAAAGGTGTTTTGGAGTGTTTTAGAAGATGGAGGCCATTGCTAGAGCTTAACGAAGGTTTGTAGCGGCTGAGAAAACTGAAATGAAATGATTTTCCTAACCCTTCCAGCCCTCTCATAACCCTAATCCCGAAATTCCCCTTTGGGCCTAGCTGTTAATCACCCGGTTAAGCCCAATTAAGCTGTTTTTCACTATCTGAAACTTGTTTCACCCATATCTCCCAAACGGTGAGTCCGTTTGGCTAATGTGATCACTCTACGGAAAGGTAAACCATCAAATGAATCTAATGAAAGTTGTTTCAGGTCAAAATTCCTTTCCAATCAAACGTTATGGCCAAAACAATATCGGCTAGGGGCAAAATGGTCATTTAAAAATTGGCAAAAATCATGAACATGGGAAATGACCCCAATAGTTGTCTCCCAAAGTTACACGACCATACGACTTCATACGAAAAAGAAATAAATATTCTATGATCCTAGATACGTAGAATGCGGGTTGTTACAATAATCCAGCACTAGTGACTAAATTGCTCAATGAGTTTCACATCACCGCCTGTTGCATCTTCTTGACAAAATCTGTAAACAAAAATTTTCTAGAATTTTATGTGATTGTGACTAAGCTAACATAGGTAATGCATTCACAATTTTCAAGAATTTTATGTAATTGCTCAATGAGTTTAGAGATAATGGCTTACATAATCAATTTAAGTAAACAGTTTATCATTTAATATCCTAGCTATCTAAAATGCAATTTCAATACTATGTAAGACTCATTATCGTTTATTTTGGCATTAATATAGAGGAAAAGATCTCCAAAACATCAATATGGATCAAAATCACAATTTTCGTTGAATTATTTGCTCATAAAAAATATATCCAAACATACATACTTGTGTGTGTATAAATAAAATTTTGCCCACATAAATCACTTAAACTCTATTTTTATTTCAGAACCAAAATTGTAAAATTTAGTTGAATCACCATAACAATGTCCCTTCATTGTAACAATATGTTTCTAATGCTTTCAATTCACCGTTATATGATTTTACTTTCAACCTCTAACATCACAATATGGTTATATAAACTAACTTAAAAAATAAAGGCAACTAACTAACAAATAAGTTGGTAAGCCTTATATATGTTGTAATAAAGGTCAAGACTTTTTAGGTTCTTTCGTATTGATTCCCAAATATGTCTAAGTGGAGGATCCATGATTTTGATACTCGCTCATAGTACGTGGGTTAATTGTTCGGCTGATATCTGTATAGATTGGTCCTCTACATAGTACTTTAAGAAGATCTTGAGGAAGAAAACAACATTATAGGAAGTTCAGAATTACATCATGCACCCCATAATAAAAAATAGAGACAAAATAATAGAGGAAGAAAACTTACGGATGCAAAATTACATCCTAAGATTAAGGAGAATGGTTAGAATACACCATTGATTATTTGAGAAGTGATGCCTATTTTTCTTTAGGGTTTGATCATAGTAAATAAAGAGAAATACCCAAAATAGTATTTCAATATTTGTATACAACAAACCTGACCCTGTCTAGAGATTGAAAAATACCTTATATCTGGGTATGCATGCTACTTATATTATGCTGAGAAATTTCATACCATAACTGATTAAATAACTAATGCATGGCTTAGTAGAAGTGTAGAACAAAATTTGATGGTTGAGATTTTCATAAAATTCGACCAATATGTACATGTATATGAAAACTACCATGGAACTGTAGTGTTAACTAACCAATGAATAAGAAGATAATAAACTTTACAATTAAAAGTTGGAGAAGACATCGAGTAGTGAAAACAAATAAGAAAATGGTTTGACCCATTAGTAAATAGTCTATGTTATCAAGGAATTTTGATTAAGATGTCCATTTTCTTTATTAACAATGTTTGAATGCAATAAATATGAAATCAGGAGAGCGGATAATATACTGAAACTAATCCAGTTTCCACAGTGGACTATATGAGTACCAAGAACTTATTCGAAAATAAAAAAATTCTTTCATATGTAGTCATGTGGAAAGTTCTGGCAACGTGAAGGAATGCTCTATGTAAAGGAATAATTAGGTGTAGTACCCAAATTATTAAAGACATTATCAAGTTCTTTGAAAGTAGAATGGTAAGCTTAATTGAAATCATAGGACATTCTAATCATACTTCAGTAAAAATGGTGAATGCAACAGGAGTACTACAATATTCAATGCTTCAAAATAATTCCCAAATGAAAAATAATTGTCTTTTAAAAAACCCAGACCGAAGGCGACCAAGATATAAAGCAAGAAGTGAGGAAAAAAATTGAAGAATTTTCTTATAGATTGCTAAATATAATTGAATAACTCTAAAAAACAATTTTGAAATTTTCTAAAACTAATGTATAAATATTGTAATAAGGCTTCAATTATATGTCTTAGAAATCTCTTATGTTAACCGAATTTTTATTATAATATATTAAACCAAATCAACATGATCTAGGGCTGCCAATGGGTACCTGAAAAATTCAAAGTCCGTCAACATCCATATTTGAAAACGGGTAGATATCTGATATCCCAAAATATATGTGGCTGCGGATATGAAAATATGATTCAAAAGAAATTCAGTTTGGTTTTTGTCAAGATATAACTCAATTTATGTGCATTTTAATATGTTGAACCATTTTTTTTAATTTCTTTATTAAGTTTGAAGTTCATATTATACGCATCAAAAGCACTAACTGCTCAAAACTACTTATTACCATCATATTTGTTTATCTTTAACACTTTAAAAATTAATGTAATTGGAAAAAAGTTAGTTAAAATATTTCCATTTATGTTAATCAATTTATTGATTGTAAGCGATAGGATAATTATTCGATATCCATCTGTATCTACAGATGCGGATATCCGATATCCAAAAATGGTTTCGGATGTGGATACAGATATTGACACTATTCGCTTCCGAAAACATCCGTTGATAGCCCTAATTTGATTTTTCTCTACATCCATCGTTGAATTTGTTTTGACCGTTATAAATACATGTCAATTTGATGTATTAAAAAAAGTACTAATCATACTCTTATTTTAGGAGAAATGATAGTTTGGATCATTACGATATTTCATTTACAAAATTAGTGTGTTTGCAAGATAGTATGTTGCAAATATGTGTATGACGAATCCCACAAATTCATCTAGTGTTATTCTTCGTGAATATACTCTGTAGTTCGGTATTAAAATTGTCAACTGATGTTTGTGGGAATTCATTGGTCAAACATTGAAGAAAATAAGTACTTGTACTAAATTCTAACATTGTAATTGCTTTGGATTATTTGATCTAATGATATCTTTCAGTGTTTCCATGTTCGTATCTCTACATTCACAACATAAAAACTTTTGTTTTACATATTTCTCACTTTATTGGGTTTGTATTTTCTTTTCAAACCATGCATGGACCGATATTTTCCCATTGGAAGCCAGGTGCTTATACATAAGATATATGGGTTGATTGAATATAATTTTCTGCACGTTTGGTTAGTATTTCTCTAATATAATGCTGTTACTATGATATAGTAAGATCCCAATTAAAGTGAAGTTTTGAATTATGACAGCAATGGTAATGGTCATTATGCATCATGTGTGGAAAGATATAAAAGAACATCATTTGAAATCTAATAACATTGAATTTGCAATGACGTCCTTTCATTCTTAAACCAAATTTATGAAACAACAGTCAAAATTATATCTTGGATAATTGGGGATATTTATATCCATAAGTGTTGAACAACGGAGCAAATTTTTGGAAAGATTAAGCCATGTGAAGTTTAAGTTATTATACTCTAAAACAAAGTAAACTTGAAAATTTTGGAAGTTCAACAATTTTAAAACTCAGAAACATATTTCTAAAATAAAATTTAAAAGTGTAGGTATATTTAAAAACCAAAAGTATAATTTTAAATGTAAAATCAATAAAGTACAGGTCTGTCCAATTGATGAACTTTTGTCCTCTTCATCGAAAAATTTATACTTTCCAAAAAGCATAATGAATATGAAAAAACTATAGAAGCGACGTTGTTATGAAGTATTGCACAACTGTAAATATAGTTCTAAGGCAGGATGTTACCAAATAAGAATATGCTATTTATAGAAAGACTATATTATTTGCAGTAATGAATGAGAACATAAATTGACAGCATGGAAATATAAGTTCTACGTCGGTTAGGTCAGTTAGTTAAAGATCCTAAGTTTTTGTTCACATCATAAATTAAAGACCATGCGACGAAATCTAAAAAGTGTAGAAATTGAACTCATTAAATTTTGTTTTCTAGTTTTTAAATTAATAACAATATAAACAAATCAAAGAGGATTGATATGTCCACTTAAATTTAATTACAAATTCAATTCAAGAAAGTAAAATGAAGTAAAAAAATCATTGCCCATATGCATATAAACTTATACGCAGAAGAAGAAACAACTGATAAATTAATAATCATGTCTATCCATTAAATTTTACTTTGTTTATGATGACTCCTCCATATTGTCCAAAGGGGTTTTTACCCTCGAGGACAAAATGAACAATAAATTTTTCCATAAGGGCAAGGGGGCAAAATTTTATCCTTAAGGACAAAATTTAGTGTAAAGGGAGGAATTCAGGGGCCCGCTATAATTCATCCCTTTATACTAAAACTTGTCCTTATGGACAAAAAATTTCCCCCTTGTCCTTTTGGAACAATTTATTGTTCATTTTGTCCTTTAGGATATTTTCCTATTGTCCAAAATAGTCAAATTTATGTAAGAATCATACTCAGTACATGGATCATGTTGCACAAATTACACTACAAAGACATCAGAAACAGAGATAAACCCATAATCAAAAAGCAGTTACCCTAATAGACATGGAATACTCAAGTAGCATTGAAATTTCATCTTGTGTTTACTGCACATTAAAAAAATTAAAATAAATGTGATGTCTAAATACATTTCGGATCATAATATGCCTATAGAATGCATATACGCACTGATCTTAAAAACTAATAGGAAGATATTAGAAAATATATCAAAATTGTAAAATAGCAATTATATCACAGATAAAAGGGATTAATATAATTAACCTGAATAATGCAAATTATAAATTATTTTATAAAATTATCAGAGTTAAAACTGATCTCCGCAATCCCCTAGAATTGATGTCGATGGCAACAGAAATTGAACTGGAGCACAAAGAGCACAACCAAGTATGGTCAACCAATGGTTTCAAAATTAGAGAAATATGGGAGGTATAAGAATATTACCATCAAATTCAATACATTTTTCTAAATTTGGATACAAAAGGCTATTTGCATAATAATTATTCATGGATTGTTACAAAGTTAAATTTCCAAAGTACGACGTCAATGATTTTCATGATGCCAAAATTTACGTTAAATCTTGATATTTTACTTTTACTAATATACTCCGACATATGAGTGTTCTGTTTCCTTTAAAACGTAAGCATGAATTTTAGTCCAAAAAACAATTATAGTAGCAAAAGGCGAAGCAACACATATGAGACAGAAGTATGACAGCCATGACTTTCATGAAGCCAAAGTTTATAGTAAAACTTGTACTTTACTACTCTACTCCAATGTATGAGTAGTCTATTTCCTGAAAAACTTACATGCAAAATTTGGTCCAAAAAACAATTATAATAGAAAAGGTAGAGCAATGCAGAGGAGAGTCAAATTTATTCGACATGGTGGAATTTCAAATTTCAAATATTGATGGAGAAGTTTGTTAGACTGGAAATAAAAATGGGTAGACTATTTTTTTTTAACAAATTATACTGAAATCATCACCAGAAGTAAAAGCAATCAGGTGATAAGAGTTAAATAAAGTTTTCATTAGAGTTCAATAAAGCAAAAAAAAACAATAGCAACAGACCGTATATTTGGGCAAGTGCAACAGTGTGCATTTCAATAATGTTTAAACAGTAACATTCTATTCATCGGGTAAGCCGGCAACAGTGTGGCACAATAAATTGCTAGAAATTATGAAAAATGTAAACAAATTAAGTACATGAACTGTGCAGACATTATCGTCGGTTTGTAAAATGAAGGAAGTTGAACAGTCGAACGCCTATGGTGTAATTTAGCTTTTTTACGAAAAAAAGAGAAAATGTTAGCATCACAGTATCAGCAATTTGCATACTCGAAACATTGAAATAATTGAAAACCTATGCTTTAATTTATCAGTTTATTAACAAAAAAACAAAAATAGCAAAGTACATATGAGTAATGTAACCAATGTACAATTAATCTAAACTGCAGATAACTTTTAAAAAACAAAGTAAAACTGATGACAGTTGCTCACAAATCACTGTTAGTTAAGAACATATAGAACCCATTAGAAAACCACTGACATTGCAATAGGAGACTCTTCTATTACACGCACAATAAAATGGAACTTTCAGATTGTTTCTGGAAAATAGAGGTAAAGTCAGATTTGTATAACCCAAGATAGCACTCAGTTGAAAATTACAGAAAACAAACCCTGACACTTGCAAAAAAATCGATGGAAGAATATAACCAATGGAACTGTAATGAATTGAAAGGCGTACCAATAAGAAACATGTGGAGTTGGAACCGCAATTAGATGATGGGCGCAGGCATCGAAATCCGTCAAAAACGTAGAACATGCGTAAGTTTGGATCCGGAATTACAATCGGATAATTGTTGCAATCGGGGGTAACTTCTCCATGACAGAGTCGAAGTATAAGAAGGAGAAATAAAGTCAGAAGGATAATAAAAGATGAGGTTGAAACACAAATCTACATGGAAGAATAACGATGGTCGGTAGAGATGGGTGGGGAAGCAAACAAAAATAACGGAGAAGAGAAGGATGATGGAGAAGGAAGCATCGTGAAAAGGGTTAATGCATGAAAAGGACATAGGAATGGAAAAGACAGAGAAAAGGGCTAATGCGTGAAAAGGAAGAGTAGAAGCCGCTAGATCTTAAGATTGTACACATGGAAGCATCGTGAATTTTTAAGAGAATTGGAACCCAAAGGTCTTTGAGAAAGATTGTGCTTTCATATAGTATAATAGATTAGTTGGGTATGGAAGTTTATATCGATTTGATTTCCATGAAGATTCCGTTGTAAATGGAATGTGATTTTGGGTTGTCATGAATGGTATCTTTAATAATACTGTTCTTAGACCCAACGGAGTTAAGAAAATCAGAAACTAACTGGAGATTAGTTAAGTTGAATGGTTTTCTGGGTATTGATCTGATGTTGGTTTCGGCCTTCAGGGTTATTACTTAGGGAATTGTTCACTTGCTAATTTACGGTTAAAGGCTGATGGAATAGAATGTGATTTTGGGTTTATTGTGAATCGTGTTTTAAATGACATTGGTTCTTTAACCCAGTTAAAGACAGGATATGATTTCCCAAGTTAAACAATCATTAATATTGATTTTTGGGAAGATTAAAACCAAGTGGGGTTTTAATGAATCTCTAATTAGATTGAAATGATCAAGAATGGAGTATCACTAGTTTTGCTTCAAGCGATAGTTAAATCTTTAATTAGATTTGAACGTGAAATGGTAATTGAATTTACCGATAACACTGTGGTGTTAGATATGAAGTATTACCAGTTTTACTTCATGGGATGAATAGGTTGGGATTGGGAAATTTAAAACAAATGATTACTTCGATAAGGTTCGTTAATCCTGACTAGTTTGGATAAACCATAATTTGGTTTGAATTGAAATCCAAAAGAAGATTAAAGAATAAATTTAAAAGAATTTATCTTTGATAAAATTAATGGGAACCTTTCCCTATAGATGTGAGTATTTGAATAAAAGAATATTCTGAATTGGAACGAGGCGTAAGTTGTGTTTGTGTAACACTTGTTTATTATATACGCGAGTTATTCAGAAAGACTGGGTTTATCCCATTCTGAATAACTAATTCGACTAGGTGTCGAGGATGAAGACGGTGGTCGAAAATCGGAGGTCTTCACATCATTTGGATAATTACTGATGATCTTGATTGGGTTGTACACCCAATAGGAGGGAATCAGTTGGTGATCATCCAGACGTACTTGGAGATCGATGGATATGCTAGGAATAAGGTTCCTCCTATTCCGTTCAGACCCAGAATGGACTTGTAAACGGATGTGTGTCTGACATTGGATTTCAATCTGTGTGATTGATATCGGTTGCATAGCGTGAATTGCCTATGTGGCATGCTGAGATGCAAATGGTCAAGGCTTCTGTTGAAAAGCAAAGTCTTGTGGTTGATGATCAAAGCACCGCCTGTGTGGCATAGCTTTGTGTAGCGTTATTTCGCGAGCCTCACACCCCGGTTGTGAACTAGAAACGGGAGAGGACATCAAGGAGGGCATGGGTTTCTTTCTAGCTAGGGTGGTGTCAGTGACCTACCGGCCCTGACATTTATATTATTTTCACCTGTGTGGTTGTTGGATTGCGAGGTGCCTCAGATATATCAGTGACTACGTAGAGTCGATGGAGTCATAGGGCTCATTTACGCCCCAAAGGGTGAGGAAACGCAGTGTTCAGGCATTATAATCCACATCGGATGGACCGGCCCTTACGATCCATGGGATAGTTGCGGCTGTTCCTGAGGCTCGGGCTAGAGAATCTCGAAGCGGTAAGGATGATCCCTTGCCTTAGTTCACAGATGGAAATCCAACTTCCAATACGTGACTTTGCGGTTTTAATTGTAGAACTAGTATGGCGACATGATATATGGTACCCATGCTGTCTATGATTGATATTTATGATTGAAATTATTTTGACACTGTACACTTACAGTAATAATAAAAGATGAAATTTAGCGTATCAAGCATTCTTTGGCTATTATAAGGTAAAACCCTATCCTCCGGCTTGTGTGATGGGACGTGGGTCTTATAATAGCTTCATTGTTCTTTATTTAACATTGCGATGTTGTTTTATGCACTGGTATTCTTGGGAGGAAACCTGTTCCATGTTATACGGCGTGGTCCATTGATTTACCTAACTTTAAAATAAAGATTAATAACTATTTTAGCTCTCACACTAGCCACATGACTGACCTGGAGTTTATTGTTTTTAACCTAAACTCTGAGTGCCCCTATTTTCCACATGGGTAGGTAGTAGTTTTGGTTTTGCAGATTTATATTCATGGGATCCTGGTTTACAGCTGGAATGATATCCGGAAAGCTCTGTATCCGTATATCTCCTTTAGTTGTGTTTTGTATTACTTTCCGTTGCTATGTAATGTGATTTAAACCTCTGATATTTTTCTGATGTATAATATTTATTTATACTCTATTATATTCCTGTATTCTGATGAATTGTTGTAATAAGCAATAAAATGTTCTTCTGTTTGTGTTCTGATTCGTCTTGTCCTCAAAGCAATCTGTGCTTTTCTTCATGGGGAAGTTCAGGTCATCTCATTTTGGTATCAGAGCTTTGGTTTACAAAGCTCGAGAACAAGACATATTAGAACCATACGAAAGAATTTATCAGAGATTGGATTAGTAATATCCAATGAGAATGACTCGTTAGAGATAGGATCAGTAGTATCCTAGAACGAGTGTGAAGAGTATATTTTTAAAATGAAAACAATTTTTGTTTTGAAAATTTAAACCTTATTCAACGTATTTGAATATTTATTTGTATTGAAGTTGGACAATCCTATACATAAAGATTTTGCGTATACGTCTGATCTGCCTGTATTTGTGGTTTTAATATACTGGATAGATATAGAATCACACTGTAGTCGCCCGGGAATGATTCTGATGATGGGTACCCATCATCAGTGTTGTGTTCGAGTTTCGAAAGTGGGATTTCTATATGATTCCAATTGACTAGTGTGAGAACCAAAATATAGTTAGAATATATTGTTGTGAGTTGGCATCAAAAATCTGATTTTTGGACTATGTATCAAAGTTATGATTTTGAAATGATAATCAACTAATTGATTGCTGATTGTATTATTTGATTATTAGTTGATTAATTTAAATTTGAACCACTTAGCCAAATTGTACCAAATGTTGAACTGTATTGATACATGTGTATCCATTGAACAGGTCATTACAAAGAGGCTAGAGTAGAGGAATAAAATTGTTTGCCCGACAAATAGGTACATGTTTATTGTATTTCTTGGGTTTTGGATGATTTTATGAACCGATTGGCTAGCCGCTTGGCTGCTTCTTTTTCTTTTTGGATTGGAGAGGCCTGTATGGTAATTTCGGGATTTTCCCGGTGCTCCCGTGCAGGGGAGGTTATGGCGAAATTTTTCGAAAATTTAGGGTGTTAGCCAAATTTTTGAAAAATTTGAAAGGTTCTTAGAAACTGAAAAGTTAAAGAACTTAAGCCGTAATGAAAATAAGGAAAGTTGAGTTGGTTAGTAAAACAACTTTCAGCTTCGTTCCTTTTCGGTGATGAAAAGTTTTAAGTGGGGGAGATTGTAACAACCCAGAAATCCGAGCCAATTTAAAATTTTTATTTTCACAATTTTAGTGAATTTTGAATATTTAAAATGATTTATTTTAAATAATAACGACGAGAAATTTATTTTGAATAGAATTAGAATGTATATATTCATTTGAATCGTCGTTAGAATATAAATAATTATTTATAATTATAAAAGGAATTGAAAATGGCGCGGTAGTTCGAAAATTCGATTTCAAAGTTCAAATGAATATACAGGATTCAAAATAAACCAGATTTTAGCGAATCCAAAAATATTATAATCTAATAGAAAATATCTTTCCAACGAATCTGAAAAATCAAAATTTCATAGCGGGAATAAAAAGTTATGCCCAGTTGAAAATTCAGAATAGTCGCTATGGAATTTTTGGCCCTTAAAAATGGAAATTTTGCAAACGACCTTCGTTTTCGACGAAACCACTTTTGTTGGATCCGGGATGTCAAGTTATTGCTAGATTCCAAAATTCGTAATTTTTGAAAGCAATATGTGAGCGTGGAAAAAGAAAACATATTTTGACAGTTTCTGTCAATTTCGATCCACCCGAAAATGGCCATTTTTCAAACGATCTCAGAATTGACGAAATTAGTTTTGTTAGGACCGTATCGTCAATACGAAGCTAGAAATAATTTTTCTGTAACTTTTAGAGTAAATATATGACCCCAATAAATTGAAATGTATGTTAATACCAATATTGACCGTTCTATTTATTTATATTTTGATTTCGATAGAAACTGATCGAAACGGTCGAATTGGCTCACGATACATATCCCATTGTATTCGGAATGGGGGTAATTAGCTAGTGGCGACAGTCGTTGGGCTCGAATTGAGGTTGAAAACAAAAAATTACTTTTCGGAATTTAATTTAAATTAAATAACTAAATATATATATTCTCTCTAAACCTGATTCCCTTCAGTAAACAAACCCGCCTCCTTTTCCAATTAAACCCATCATTCCTGGAGCCCCTCCCGCGGGGCCAGCCCTCCGCCACCTCGTTCCGCCGTCGCCCCAGTCATCCGCCCCTCTCCGATCTCCTCACTTCTCTCTCCTCCCTACCCTCGCTCCTTCTAATTTCAACCCCCTCCCCCCGTACAAAATAGCTACCACCGACCAAAAGGGGCCCGCCGCAGCCACCATTGGCCGCACCCCGTCCACCTCTCCACCCCCTTAGCCCAACGCCGCTACCCGCACCCCCATCTCCAACCTCGAGTACTCCTCTTCATTAAAAATGCGATTTTTCATATTTTCTGAGCGTGTAAACAACACCCCCGACTCTCCAGCACTTTGCCGCCACCACCCCGCTCCGTCAGCGCCGCCGGTGAGTTTTACTTCTATTTTTATCTTCTTAGGTAATTAAAAATGCGATCTTTTATTATATAAGTATTGGTAAAAATTTGATTTTTATACCTATGAATAGCGAATAGAAGTATCGTTTTTATGTAAATTAGCACCGCTTTAAAAATGATTTTTATTTGAACTATTTTGAGATGAAAATTCGATTTTTATATATATTCTTTATGTAGAGAGTAGCGTTTTAAAAATATAATTTTTATATAAGCATGAAGTTAAAAATATGATTTTTATGTTATAGAGATAATAAAAATGTGATTTTTATATTATAGGAATAATAAAAATATGATTTTTATAATATATAGATAATAAAATTTTGATCATTATATATGTAGTGAAATAAAAATTTGATCTTTATATAAGAAGTAGAAATATAAAAATATAATTTTTATATAGAAAGAAGCGTAGTAAAAATATATGAAATAGAAATAAAAATGTGATTTTTATTTATTGGAATGAAGCGATAAAAATGAGATTTTTATATATGAACAGCGGGAAAAGGTCGCATTGGAATTTTGGGGCATATCCGAACTGTTCAGAAATAAGGAATGGAGGAGTGGAACCCTCGGTGAGAACTCCTCACTTTTATTTTATTTCTAGTTGAAATATATACTAGGATGCAGACGGTGCTTAGCAGCACCGACCCGTCGTCCACATACCATGGATGGCTTGGTTGTTTGATTGATATGTTTTGAAAAATTGGTTATGTGATGTGGATTGAATAAATATTTTATAGTTAAAAATATAATTTTTAACGTGTATATAAAATAAATATTTATAAACAAATCGGACAATTTGTTTATGTACACACATTTAAATGATATTGATTGGGACGATAAATTTTACACATCGCCCGACTGCACAAATAAAACCTGTGTTTGATTGTTTGAAACCCCACACGGGTATTGAGATGAAATTGGACATACACTAATCCCAATAATTAGCTGTATGTCGATCGATTGATTGATAGACTTTGTAAGCGTTGAATATTTATATTTGATGCTTATACAGTGTAGAATGCACTCTCGATGATGGATTGTTGTTTTCATTGTTGTTATACACATTTGTTGTGTGAAAAATTGAGTGTGTCTGATTCCAGTTCAGAAAAGAATGAATATTTTAAAATAATGATTATTTTAAAATAACGAATATTTTAGAATAATATTCAGTAAAATATCAAAACCTGGTTTTGATGTCCGATTTTGGATGGACACAAATATATTTAAATAAATAAAGTCGTGTTGATTAGATTAACGCCATTTTGATGTGAACGATATTTATTGAAACGACCCGAAAATCGCCCTTGTGGGAAATCGCAGGATACACTTACTTTGGGCTACAACACATCAGAACAACAACAACAGACTTTTATATACATCATAATAATGTTACATCAGAGTAAAGAATATCAGAGTACATCGAATAAAATTACAGCGGAAGATAAATTACAATATTTTAATACATTGCAGCGGAAGTAAAATAACTAAGGCAGCGGATGACAACTATGCCATGGACACAGCTTTAGGCTTCAATCCAGAATCCTGCTCGAGATAAGAACCTGTAGACAAACTACTCGACTGCCCGTGTGGAAGGAAAGCACCCGAGTTTGTAAAGGTGGAAACAAACAACGGGTCAGTCATAGGACTGGTGTGAGAATTCTTAATTAATTTCACTAATAACAATTAGACAAATCCAAGGACCACGCCGCTAATGCGGAACGGGTTTACTCCAATGGATTGTCGTGCATAAATTAAAGTAAATCGTTAAACAACGCAATGCTTTTTGGAAAAAATGAAACCATCATAAGACTCAAGTCCCATCACACAATGCAACGCAAACCAGAGGATAGAGTTTTACCTTATAATGGTCAAAAATGCTTGATACGATAAAAACGAATTTGATATTATTATTAGTGTATTTATGTTTCAAAAACATTTCAAAGTAAATGTATCAATCCTAGGAAGCATAGCTACCACTTACTATGCCTCCATATTAGTAATACAATCAAGTCCGTAGGGTCGTATTGGGAATTTGGTTTTCCATCATGAGTCAAGGCTAGGGAGGAGCTTCTTACCGATTCGAGACACTCTAGCTAATATCTCAGGATTCCTCGTAGTTAACCCTTGGATCCTGCAGGGCCAGTCCACACATACAGCTTCGTGGATTAGTTATTCCTGAACACACGTTTCCTGATCCTATAGGACCTATCGTCCGAGGCGCGCCACATTCCATCATCCACATAAGTAAATATCAGCCAGTTTAAGCACAGACACCACTTCTAGCTAGAAAGAAACGTGCTGCTCTCCCTGCGTTCCCTTCTCCCGTTTTAGACTCAACCGCGTTGTGAGGTTCGCGAAGTAACGTTATAACCACAAGGCCTGATTTTCGACAAATCCTTGATCATATTCATTTTAGCATGACACGTTGACAATTCACGCCATGTGATTGACAACTATTAATACAAAACCTCTAAGGGTGTTGAGCAAGAGAATAAATTCTCCGCCACCAACGGTTGTATATTAATAGAAATCGATTTACATAGAACAAAATTCAACGTCAGACATACATTCCATTTATAAGCTTATGCTTTGGGTCTGAGCGAAAGCCAAATCCATACAAATCAACACTACACCGTCTTAGCCCCATCTTGGGAGCAAATCAATCAAGGGCCTCCACACTAGCTACCCATTCGATGTGAAGATCGTCGGTCTTCCATCGCCGTCTTCAATTCTTCGAACGCCGTATCATTAATTGGAATGAGAGTAAATTCGGACTTTCCAAATAACTCGCGTGATTTAAAATTAGGTGCTATACATAAACCACATCAATGTCTCATTCCAATTCAGAATATCCTTTTAATAAAGTATTCACATTATTTGGGAAAGGTTCCCATAAATTTTATCAAAAATAAATCTTTCAACTTATTCTTTAATCTTCCTTTATTCACCTTCAATCTAATTAAAGATTTATTTAAAACTTTATTAAGTTTTAGTCTTCTAAAATCATTGTTAAATGACTAATCACTTTTCTGGAATAATCTTATCTTTAATCCGGGTTTAAGAACTGGTGTTATTTAAAACATAGTTCACAAGAGACCAATTTCATATTTCATTAATTCCTAATTTAATATATAATATTAGACATCTCCTCTTTTAGAAAATTTCATTTAATCTTAATTAAAAGATTAAATAATAACAAATCAAAATTTCACTATTGATTTGAGTTTCAAGAACTAATGTCCTTCAAAACATTGTTCACAAACAACTCATAATCAATTTCCTTTCTATTTCAATTATAATTAATAATTGAGAATATCATTTAAATCAAAATAAAAAGATATTCCTTATTTTTACGTATTTTAAAACGTTTATAAATCCGTTACCAAGACGACTCCAACTATAATCTAAAAATTGATTATTCTATAGGTTATCCTTTTATAATAATATTATTTTTCCAAAATATTAATTTTGAAATTTCTCTTTTAATATTCATTATAAAATGGATAAAGTAAATCGATAAACTCGTTTGGGTTTTTAAAATGCGTTGCTATTTTAAAAACAGATTAAATAGCCCAACTCATTTTCTTATCTATTTATATTTTATAATGGGTTAGACCTCTCACATTAAGCCTACGACTTGTGGATGCTGGATGTGCCGGTCGGTTCCGGGCAGACTTATTCCACAAGTAGGGCTTAACCTCGTGTCTTGGCCCAATTCGTAATTGCGCACTTGGACCTCTCACATTAGGTTTGACCTTAGTGGCTGCTGGATATGCCAGTTGGGTCCGGGCAGGCTTATACCACTAGTGTAACCTAACCTCATGTCCAAGTACAATTATAATCTATAATTATAATTATCCTACTGAAAATATTATTTTGAAATATATTTTTTGAAAGTACTTTGGTTCTTAAAATATCATTTATTTCAAAATATCCCTTTAAAAATCTTCATTATTCTTGAAATACCATTTATTATTATATTTAAACTTTAAATAAAAATTGAAGCCTTTCATATTATAATAACAGTATAATAATTCTTGAATGACAAACTCTTAATATTAATTAATCATTTAATATAGCATTTGTTCCTATAATAATAATATAATAGCATTTCCAAAATGTAAAATTTTTGAATTTCAAATCTTCAATATTGATTAATCATTTATTACTGCATTAACCTTGGGTTAAGCAACATTCATTTTATTATAATAACCATTAAAATAAAATTCTAAAATGTTAAATTTCAAATTCTAATCCTTAATCATTTATTACATAATAAATGAAATTCATGGTAATAATCATTCTCATAAACAAAGCGCGAGCCTACTCAGTCGGCTTTATACACATTAAATGATATTAGTGTCATTAAAAACAAAATTAATTCTTTAACGTAAAACCATATTTGAAAACTTTCAAAAATCCTTCATTGGAATGAGACCCACATCAATACCATTAATTAATGGATTTCAAACAACGCATTTGCAAAATAATGACAAACACCCTTTTATTACCCAAATTACATTCCAATCACAACATCCAAATAACATTCATTTATTCATGTAATTGACATTCAAACAATATACATTCAATTGACAACATACGATAACTTTTCACAACACAATTCAAATAACAATAGATTATTTGTGCACTGTGTGAAAATATCAGCCCAATCAACATATACAAGTCAGGCAACTTGTATATGGCAGTGTAACATATTTGAATTATCATACATAATAGATAATATTAATTGGTATGTTACAAATTCTCAGATTTTAAACATCGCATCACGACCAAACATATATACACAACAGTCATGCATAACAGAGAAATAAACCACAAACATTTCATTACATACAATTAAATATATTTATTTATGAAAATAAATAATTGCTGAAAATAAAGATTTAGTGAGAAAGAGTTCTCACAAGACATTTTCCTCAACAAATGACATATCCATTATATTAATGTATGTGACATATCTAACTAAAATGACCTTATCTTCTAGCATGACATTCTTGTCTAAAATGACAATTTTAAATAAAATGTCTATTTTATTCTTAGGTGACATTACTAACTAAAATGACACTTTTATCTTTGACATAAATGACCTTTTATTGTGGCAATCCTAGATGATCATAAATGATATTTATTTTGACATACATGACTTTTTTTATTTATTTTATATTCACCAATTCTAATCTCAATAAAGATGACATGTGTTGAATTTTATTAATGCATTCTCAAAATGACATGTTAAATAAAATGAATGAATACTCAAAATGATACATTAAATAAAATGAATGCATTCTCAAAATGACACGTTAAATAAAATGAATGCATTCTCAAAATGACACATTAAATAAAATGAATGCATTCTCAAAATGACACATTAAATAAAATGAATGCATTCTCAAAATGACACATTAAATAAAATGAATGCATTCTCAAAATGACACATTAAATAAAATAATGCATTCTCAAAATGACACATTTAATAAAATGAATGCATTCTCAAAATGACACATTAAATAAAATGAATGCATTCTCAAAATGATACATTAAATAAAATGAATGCATTCTCAAAATGACACATTAAATAAAATGAATGCATTCTCAACTAATATGATATTATTCTAAATAATGTATTTTTATTTCACTAAACATGTCCTAACTAAATTTTTTTTCTTTTTTTTTCGCTGACAATGTTAAGTGACACTATTTTTAATGAATCAACACATGTTTCATAAAGGAACATCTTTTTCTATTCCTCTATCATATAAATGATAATGTTCTAATTAACAAAATAAATTAAAAAGTTGCATTTCATGTTTTATAACAAAATGAATCAAAAAGTTGAAACTTTAAAATTCATCCTTTATAATATATTGCAAATGACATTAAGATGCAATGTAAAAAAAAAGGAAAAATCTAATCTTTTAATGTCAACAAAAATCCAATCTTTTATCGCATTGAAGATCCAACCTTTTATCGTATTAAAAATCCCATCTTTTTATTATCATCAAAATTTGCATTGAAGTGCAAATAAAATTCTAACCTATTTTATCTATATGAAAGTGCAATAAAAATCCCAATCTTTTTATTCATATGAAAAAATGCAATAAAAATGCAATGACCAAAATCCCATCTATTGACATTCTAAATCTTTCCTTTCAACTTTCAATATAAATCAAATCTTTTTATATTGTCCATATTCTTATTTTCATTTCCAATAAAAATCTAAGAAGGTATAAGTATGATTCAATGACTAGAAAGATTTAAGTCAACATCCATACATATGAACCCATTATGATTTCAGACTATAATTCAAACCATCCCAAACATCACAACATCAATGAAAAATCATAACACCGCAATTCAGACATAATAACATACATAACAAAGATTTATGAACGAGAAATTAATTATAAATCAATTTTATAATTAGGAATTCTCACCTTGCTAATTCATTAGTTCTATGGAGGTGAAGGAGAGCCGCCGTGATCCTATGAATAAGGAGGCTAGGTTTCATTAGGGTTGGGGGTTGGGTCTAAGAGATATTATATAGACATTTGAAAATTGTTGTTTAATCCTTATGTATCCTATTATGTTTTAATTCCATTAATTTAACCCCCCTTATGTAAGTTATTTAATACAATTTGGTCCTTTTATTGTAAACAAATCATACTTTTCTTTAAATCTTTTCAATGTAATAAAAAAAGTACATTTAAATGCAACTTTTTATTTGGACGCATATTAGGTTAAGAAAAAGATACCATGTCTAATCACTGCAGGGATAAATTAATATTTTGTTTCTTAATATATTCGGAATATTTTTGCGTTTCTTTTCATTTAAATCAACATTTATTGATCATAAATCCGGTAAATGTAGCATTATCAATTTTGTTCAAATTTCAAAAGTAAATATAAATGGGAGAGAGAGACTTGTCGGTGCATGCATTAAAATGTAGCATATGTTTTGTTAATTTGACTTAAAAGGTTGGAGAACAAAGAGGTAAAAAGAGGCAACCATGTTTTAAAATGTGGAAGAGATAAATTAATGCATGCACATTTATGTAAAATTAAAGAATGGATCTAAATTTGAATAATATAAATCATGTTAATACACAATTAAGACTTACAATAACAACCATTTAGTTCTCATTGCTAAATTTTCCTTACGCATGTGTATATACGATTTTTAATTTATTTGTTTCATTATTAAACAATTGCATATTTTAGATTCCAAATAAATACATTTTAATTTAGATTTATTGTTTAATTCTCAATTATGGTATTGTGTCAAACTAATTTCACAAAAATGTAAACTTTATGTGTCATGAATATTTTGTTTTGTAAACTTTTAATGCAACAAAAATAATACCTTTTATTTTTCCCACTACATATAATAATTTACCCTACATAATTGATACTACTTAAATCTTTTTTTATAATACAAAGGAAAACGGAATCCTTTTATTAAAATAAGTTATTTTAAATATCAAAACTCATTAAAATAACTTAAAATAAATTTTTATGTTTACCCCAAAATTCAGGGTTGTTACAGTCTCCCCCACTTAAAATCTTTTCTTCCTCGAAAAGGAACGGAACTAAAAGTTTTTAATTATCCTACTAATTTTTTTTATTCTTTATTATTCATTTAATAATTTTATTAGTTGATTAACTTTTAAAATATATAACTTTTATATATTCAAAAAAAATCATATTTTCTAAAATAGATTATATATAATCACAATTACGTTAATTATAAACTGGGCACTCTCAACTCATTCGAGGGCATTACTAACCCCTTCTCTAATGAGTTTTCTCATTATAGGATACTACAGATCCTATCTCTAATGAGTATTCTTATTGGATATTACTAATCCAATCTCTGATGAGTCTTTTGTTCAGTTCTAACGAGTTGTACCCCAAAGATTTGAGCTAACCAGAGCTCTGATACCAAAATGAAACGACCCGAAAATCGCCCTTGCGGGAAATCGCCGGATACGCTTACTTTGGGCTATAACACATCAGAACAACAACAACAGACTTTTATAAACATCGAAACAATGTTACATCAGAGTACAGAATATCATATTACATCGAATAAAATTAAGCGAAGATAAATTACAATATTTTAATACATTGCAGCGGAAGTAAAATAACTAAGGCAGCGGAAGACAACTGTGCTCTGGACACAGCTTTAGGCTTCAATCCAGAATCCTACTCGACATAAGAACTGGTAGACAAACTACTCGACTGCCTGTGTGGAAGGAGGGCACCCGAGTTTGTAAAGGTGGAAACAAACAACGGGTCAGTCGTGGGACTGATGTGAGAATTCTTAACTAATTTCACTAATAACAATAAGACAAATCCAAGGACCGCGCCGCTAACGCGGATCCAATGGATCGTCGCGCATAAATTAAAGTAAATCGTTAAACAACGCAATACTTTTTGGAAAAATGAAACCATCATAATACTCAAGTCCCATCACACAATGCAACGCAAACCAGAGGATAGAGTTTTACCTTATAATGGTCAAAAATGCTTGATACAATAAAAACGAATTTGATATTATTATTAATGTATTTATGTTTCAAAAACATTTCAAAGTAAATGTATCAATCCTAGGATGCATAGCTACCATATACTATGCCTCCATACTAGTAATACAATCAAGTCCGTAGGGTCGTATTGGAAATTTGGTTTTCCATCATGAGTCAAGGCTAGGGAGGAGCTCCTTACCGATTCGAGACACTCTAGCTAATGTCTCAGGATTCCCCACAGTTAACCCTTGGATCCTGCAGGGCCGGTCCACACATACAGCCTCGTGGATTAGTTATTCCTGAACCCGATCCTATAGGACCTATCATCCGAGGCGCGCTACATTCCATTATCCACATAAGTAAATATCAGCCAGTTTAAGCACCGACACCACTTCTAGCTAGAAAGAAACGTGCTACTCTCCCTGCGTTCCCTTCTCTCGTTTTAGACTCAACCGAGTTGTGAGGTTCGCGAAGTAACGTTGTAACTACAAGGCCTGTTTTTCAACAAAGCATTGATCATATTCATCTTAGTGTGCCACGTTGACAATTCATGCCATGTGATTGACAACTATTAATACACAACCTCTAAGGGTGTTGAGCAAGAGAATAAATTCTCCGCCACCAACGGTTGTATATTAATAGAAATCAATTTACATAGAACAAAATTCAACGTCAGACACACATTCCATTTATAAGCTGATGCTCTGGGTCTGAACGAAAGCCAAATCCGTACAAATCAACACTACGTCCGGATAACCACCGTCTTAGCCCCATCTTGGGAGCAAATCAATCAAGGGCCTCCACATTAGCTACCCATTTGATGTGAAGATCGTCGGTCTTCAATCACCGTCTTCAATTCTTCGAACTTCGTATCATCAATTGGAATGAGAGTAAACTCGGACTTTCCAAATAACTCGCGTGATTTAAAATTAGGTGTTATACATAAACAACATCAATGCCTCATTCCAATTCAGAATATCCTTTTAATAAAGTATTCACATTATTAGGGAAAGGTTCCTATAAATTTTATCAAAAATAAATCTATCAACTTATTCTTTAATATTCCTTTATTCACCTTCAATCTAGTTAAAGATTTATTTAAAACTTTATTAAGTTTTAGTCTTCTAAAATCATTGTTAAATGACTAATCACTTTTCTGGAATAATCTTATCTTTAATCCGGGTTTAAGAACTGATGTTATTTAAAACATAGTTCACAAGAGACCCCATTTCATGTTTCATTAATTCCCAATTTAATATATAATATTAGACATCTCCTCTTTTAGAAAATTTCATTTAATCTTAATTAAAAGATTAATTAATAACAAATCAAAATTTCACTATTGATTTGAGTTTCAAGAACTAATGTCCTTCAAAACATTATTCACAAACAACTCATAATCAATTTCCTTTCTATTTCAATTATAATTAATAATTGAGAATATCATTTAAATCTAAATAAAAAGATTTTCCTTATTTTTACATATTTTAAAATGTTTATAAATTCGTTACCAAGACGACTCCAACTATAATCTAAAAATTGATTATTCTATAGGTCATCCTTTTATAATAATATTATTTTCCAAAATATTAATTTTGAAATTTCTCTTTTAATATTCATTATAAAATGGATAAAATAAATTGATAAACTCGTTCGGGTTTTTAAAATGCGTTTCTATTTTTAAAATAGATTAAATAGTGAAACGACCCGAACTTCCCCGGTCTCCGAAGAGAAGAGAAAGAACGAATTGTTTTGAGAACACGACAAAACAGAACGCAGACGGAAGGACATTTCATTGTATATTACAACAATTCCATCATAATACAAGAATATACAGAGTATAAATGAATAAATATTACACAGAAATATCAGAGATTACAATACATTACATAGCAGCGGAAAATAATACAATACACAACTAGAAGAGATATACGGATACAAAGCTTTCCGGATATCATTCCTGCTGTAAACCAGGATCCTGTGAATATAAATCTGCAAAACCAACACTACTAGCTGCCCGTGTCGAAAATAAGGGCACCCAGAGTTTAGGTTAAAACAATAAACTCCAGGTCAGTCATGGGACTGGTGTGAGAACTAAAACAGTTATAAATCTTTATTTTAAAGTTAGGTAAATCAAGGGACCACGCCGTATAACACGGAACGGGTTTCCTCCCAAGAACACTAGTGCATAAAATAAACAGCGCAATGCTAAATAAGGAAAAATGAAGCTATTATAAGACCCAGTTCCCATCACACAATGCAGCGCAAGCCGGAGGATAGTGTTTTTACCTAATAATAGCCAAGAATGCTTGATATGTTCAAAACAAATCATTTATTATCACAATAAGTGTATAGTGTATAAAACAACTTCAAATCATAAGTATCAATCATAGACGGCATAAGCGCCCCATCCCACTATGTCTCCATACTAGGCTCTACAAATAAAACCGCAAATGTCTCGTATTTGGAAGTTGGATTTCCATCTATGAACCGAGGCAAAAGATAGTCCTCGACCGATTCGAGACTCTCTAGCCCGAGCCTCAGGATCAGAACGCATCAACCCTTTGGATCGTCAGGGCCGGTCCACCGATGTGGATTATTATGCCTTAACACTACGTTTCCCCACCCTATGGGGTGTAAGTCTGGTCCGTCTGCCGACCAGAATGCATCGGCCGAAACCGATATAACCGAGGCGCCTCGCAACAGCAACAACCACATAAGTGAAACTCGTCAGGGCGTGTAAAACCACTGACGCCACTTCTAACTAGAAAGAAACGCATGTCCTCCCTGAGGTCCGTCTCCCGTTTTTGGTTCATACCGGGTGTGAAACTCGCGAAGTAAACGTTACACAAAGCTACGCCACAAAGGCCGTGCTTCGATCATCAACCACAAGACTTTGCTTTTCAACAGAAGCCTTGATCATTCGCCACTTAGGCATGCCACACAGGCAATTCACTCTATGCGTTTGATATCCGTCAGTATTTAACCCCTGAGCTCGTACGTCTCAGAAAAGGGCGTTAAGCAAGAGAATAAATTCTCCGCTGCAAAACAGATATATATTTAATAGAAATCAATCACACAGACTAAAATCCAATGTCAGACACACAGTCCATTTACAAGTTCGTTCTGGGTCTGAACGAAACCGGAGGCAACTAGTACCCCGCATATCCATCGATCTCCAAGTACGTCTGGACGATCACCAACTGTTTCCATCTTCTTGGGTGTACATCCCAATCAAGATCATCAGTAATCACCCAAACGACGTGAAGACCTCCGGTCTTCAACCACCGTCTTCATCTTTGACTTATCGTCATATCAGTTATTCAGAATGGGATAAACCCGGTCTTTCCGAATAACTCGTGTATATAATAAACAAGTGTTACACAAACACAACATACGCCTCATTCCAATTCATCAATCACTAACCGTAAATTAACAAGAGAGTAATTCCCCAAATATTAACCCCGAAGGCCAAAACCAACATCAGATCAATATCCAGAAAACCATTCTGCTTAGCTAACCGACAGTTAGTTTCTAAATTTCACATTCATAGGGAAAGGTTCCAAATAATTTTATCAAAGATAGATCGTTAAAATTTATTCTTTAATCTACTTTTGAATATCAATTCAAACTAGTCGGGATTAGCGAACCTCAACGAAGTAATCATTTGTTTTAATTTCCCCAATCCCAACCTATTCATCCTATGAAGTAAAACTGGTAATACTTCATATCTAACATCACGGTGTTATCGGTAAATTCAATTACCATTTCACGTTTAAATCTAATTAAAGATTTAACTATCGCCTGGAGCAAAACTGGTGATACTCCATTCTCTATATTTTCAATCTAATTAAAGATTCATTAAAACTCCACTTAGTTTTAATCTGTAACTGGGTTAAAGAATCCATGTCATTTAAAACATGGTTCATGATAAACCCAAAATCACATCACATTTCAATCAATCCCTAACCGTAAATTAGCAAGTGAACAATTCCCTAAGTATTAACCCCGAAGGCCGAAACCAACATCAGATCAATACCCCAGAAACCATTCAACTTAACTAATCTCCAGTTAGTTTCTGATTTTTTTAACTCTGTTGGGTCTAAGAATAGTATTATTGAAGATACCGTTCACGACAACCCAATATCACGCTCCATTAATTATCGGGTTAAAGAACAAGTGTTATTTAAAATACTGTTCACGATAAACCCAAAAATCAATACCGATTCAATTCCAATTAAATATTATTTCATTGGTACACTTCATTAAATCTAAATAAAAAGATTTAATCTTTTCTTAACTGGGTTCAAGAACAGTGTTAATAAAGACACCATTCACGACAAACCCAAATCACATTTGATATTAAATACAAGGCTCCGAATAGAAAATATATCGGCTTATATTCAATATCAAATTCTACGACCAATAGATATCGTATTGGAAATAACGATATATATATATCTTTCAAATACCCATAACAATATCTGTATCATCACGAAATCCAACATCGAAATATTCCAAAGACAATTTCGATTCAAATCCATTCCAATAATTATTGGCAATTCTGGTTGTTTTCAAAACCATTTCAAATCCAATTTATTTATTTAAAAATAAATAAAATTATAATTCTAGTTCAAAACTAGTTCATTTCGATAAAAATCTATTTTTATCTTTTTAAATATGGAGTTTTTCATCCCAATTCTTTCTAAATCATTTCTTATGATTTTACACAAATTATTACTATTTTTAATAATTTTATCAAGGCCCGTACAGTCGATTTCCATCAACGGTTATCGAACTGCACTTACAGCGACCTTTTTCAAATTTGATTTGGACATAATTCCAAATCCAACCGTTAGATTTCTAATTTCTAATATTCCTTAGAAAGCTCTTTTCGATACGAACCCAAAGGTTCCTGTTTTAGGAGAATCCGACGGTCGTATCTCCCGTAATATCCGTTCGAAGTCAATGGTCTAAATTCGCGAACTGCCGTGGCGCGGCGTGTTCTATTCAGGCCATTATATTATATATATAATATATACTTCGTCGATTTCCTTTTAAAACGTATTTTATAAATCATTTTAAATTCGTTTTCGAAACGATTTCAACTTCATTTCAAATTCAAATCAAAATTGAATTTTCCCTTTTAAATTCCTTTTAAATTCATTTCCAATTGATTTCAATTCAAATTGATTTTTGATTCAATTTCAGTTCGTTCTCAATTCAATTCAATTCAATTTCAATTCGAATTCATTTATATTCAATTTCAATTCGAATTCATTTCTATTCAGTTTAATTCGAATTTCAATTCTTTTCAAAATATCGGATTTTGAAATCACTTTCGATATTCATTATAAAATGAATAAAATCGATATAAATATCATTCACGTCAAAATGGCGTCAATCTAATCAACACGGCTTCATATATTTCTGTTTTCAAATATTCTATTCAAATATTTCTATTTCAAATATTCTATTCAAATATCTCTTTTTCAAATATTTCTTTTTCAAATATGGAATGAGGCCCAATCAATTACCATATAATGTTAATTATATGGATTTTCTACAACACATGTATACAATAACAACGATGAATAATCAACCATCACCCAAAGTGCATTCTACACTGTATAAGCATCAAATATAAATATTCAACGCTTATAACAGTCTGTCAATCAATCGATCGACATACAGCTAATTATTGGGATTAGTGTATGTCATAGACATATATCATCCCAATACCCGTGTGGGGTTTCAAACAATCAAACACAGATTTTATTTGCGCAGTTGGGCGATGTGTAAAATTTATCGTCCCAATCAATATCAGTCAAATGTGTGTATATAAACAAATCATCCGATCTGTTTATTTTTATTTCATTTCATATACACGTTAAAAATTCTATTTTTAACTATAAAATATTTTCAACTATATAAATATTTCATTTCATATCACATCACACAATCAACTACACATCAACATCAAACAAACAAGCATACAAGCCGTCCATGGTCTGTGGACGACGGGTGTTGGGTGCTACTAAACACCGTCTGCATCATATTGTATATTTTAACTAGAAAAATAAAATTAAAGGTGAGAAGTTCTCACTGAATAGCTAATCCAATATCACGACTCTTCTTAGGTAGAAATCTTCGCTGCTCTTGCCTCTTGTCACTTTCTTTGCCCGTATTCTCCACATATGTAAAAATCGAATTTTTACTTCGCTATTCAATATATAAAAATCGAATTTTTACTTCGCTATTCAATATATAAAAACCGAATTTTTACTTTGCTATTCAATATATAAAAATCAAATTTTTACTTTGCTATTCAATATATAAAAATCAAATTTTTACTTTGCTATTCAATATATAAAAATCGAATTTTTACTTCGCTATTCAATATATAAAAATCGAATTTTTACTTCGCTATTCAATATATAAAAATCGATTTTTTACTTCGCTATTCAATATATAAAAATCGAATTTTTACTTCGCTATTCAATATATAAAAATCGAATTTTTACTTCGCTATTCAATATATAAAAATCGAATTTTTACTTTGCTATTCAAACAAGAAAAACATATTTTCCTTTGTTAAAATTTATATATACATATATATATATATATTTCTATGCAAAAAGGTCGTACTTTCCTATGGAATAAGAATCATGTTTTTATAACATAAAAACCATCTCCTTTATAACGTAAAAATCATAACTTTATTATCATCAAAATCCATACTTCATTATCGTCAGAACCTATTTTTATTTTGAAATCAAACATGTAAAAAAAAACTGAAAAGAATATTTTATATATATAAAAACAAAACTCACAGTTGATAAAGGGGGTGGGGGTTGCTCGCGTCGGGTCATCGGAGTGGTCAGAGAAGGCGCGGAGGTGGTGCAGTCGGCGGTGGGAGGCTAGAGCATGGCGGAGGGTTCTTCGAGGTGGGCGCGGGTCTGGGGTTCCACGCAAGAGAGGAAGGAGGAGCGAAGGGCGGGGAGGCTGGATGGCCTGGCGACGCTCACGACGGAGGAAGGGGGCCGGTCGCGGTGGCTTCCGCGATGATGGGGCAGCACGTTCGATTAGGTCTCCGCGTATATTTTTTTTTTCAATTTCAGTTTTGAAGTGAACGACTGACAGGGAGGGAGTGGCGTTGACCAATGGGTTGAAGGATAAGGGCTTGGGCCCCCTTCTTTAAATAATTTAATTTATTTATTTTCCAAATAAAGTGGATTTTCCGTTTGATTTCTGAATCGAACCCAACGACTGTCGCCCCTAGCAAAATACCCCCATTTCGAACACAATGGGATATGTTACGTAGGCCCATTCGATCGTTACGATCAGTTTTCATCAAAATCAACATATAACTCTATATATTGAATTTTGAACGCGCATTTCAATTTACTGGGGTCACATACTAACCCGAAAAATTCCAGAAAAATATTTTCTAACTTCGTATTGACGATACGGTTCTAACAAAACTAGTTTCGTCGAATTCTGAGACCGTTTGAAAATTGGCCATTTTCCAGTCGATTAAAATCAACTGAAACTGGTCAAACGCGTTTTCCTTTTCCACGCTCACATATTGATTCGAAAAATTATGAAAATTAGAATCTAGCAATAATTTGTCATCCCGGATCCAACAAAAGTGGTTTCGTCGAAATCCGAGGTCATTTGCAAAATTCCCATTTTTAAGGACCTGAATTCTAAAGCGACTATTCAGAATTTTCAACTGGACATATCTTTTGATTCCCGCTATGAAATCTTGATTTTTCGGATTATTTGGAAAGATATTATCAATTAGATTCAAATATTTTTGGTTTCACTAAAATCCGGTTTGTTTTGCACCCGGTATGTTCAATTGAAGTTTGAAATCGAATTATTGAACTACCGCGCCATTTTCAATTCCTTTTATAAATTAAAATAAATATTTATATTCTAACGTCGATTCAAATGAATATATACGTTCGAATTATATTCAAAATAAATTTCTCGTCGTTATTATTTAAAATAATTTATTTTAAATAATCAAAATTCGCTAAAATTGCCAAAATAAAAATTTTAAACTGACCCAGATTTCCGGGTTATTACAAATAGCCCAACCCATTTTCTTATCTATTTATATTTTATAATGGGTTAGACCTCTCACATTAAGCCTACGACTTGTGGATGCTGGATGTGCCGGTCGGTTCCGGGCAGCCTTATTCCACAAGTTGGGCTTAACCTCGTGTCTTGGCCCAATTCGTATTTGCACACTTGGACCTCTCACATTAGGTTTGACCGTAGTGGCTGCTGGATATGCCGGTTGGGTCCGAGCAGGCTTATACCACTAGTGTAACCTAACCTCGTGTCCAAGTACAATTATGATCTATAATTATAATTATCCTACTAAAAATATTATTTTTAAATATATATATATATATATATATTGAAAGTACTTTGGTTCTTAAAATATCATTTATTTCAAAATATCCCTTTAAAAATCTTCATTATTCTTGAAATACCATTTATTCTTATATTTAAACTTTAAATAAAAATTGAAACCTTTCATATTATAATAACATTATAACAATTCTTGAATGACAAACTCATAATATTAATTAATCATTTAATACAGCATTTGTTCCTATAATAATATTATAATAGCATTTTCAAAATGTAAAATTTTTGAATGTCAAATCTACAATATTGATTAATCATTTATTACTGCATTAACCTCGGGTTAAGCAATATTCATTTTATTATAATAACCATTAAAATAAAATTCTGAAATGTTAAATTTCAAATTTCAAATTCTAATCCTTCATCATTTATTACATATAAATGAAATTCATGGTAATAACCATTCTCGTAAACATAGCGCGAGCCTACTCAGTCGGCTTCATACACATTAAATGATATTAGTGTTATTGAAAACAAAATTAATTCTTTAACGTAAAACCATATTTGAAAACTTTCAAAAATCCTTCATTGGAATGAGACCCACATCAATACCATTAATTAATGGATTTCAAACAACGCATTTGCAAAATAATGACAAACACCCTTTTATTACCCAAATTACATTCCAATCACAACATCCAAATAACATTCATTTATTCATGTAATTGACATTCAAACAATATACATTCAATTGACAACATACGATAACTTTTCACAACACAATTCAAATAACAATAGATTATTTGTGCACTGTGTGAAAATATCAGCCCAATCAACATATACAAGTCAGGCAACTTGTATATGGCAGTGTAACATATTTGAATTATCATACATAATAAAATAACACTAATTGGTATGTTACAAATTCTCAGATTTTAAACATTGCATCACGAACAAACATATATACACAACAATCACGCATAACAGAGAAATAAACCACAAACATTTCATTACATACAATTAAATATATTTATTTATGAAAATAAATAATTGCTGAAAATAAAGATTTAGTGAGAAAGAGTTCTCACAAGACATTATCCTCAACAAATGACATATCCATTATACTAATGTATGTGACATATCTAACTAAAATGACCTTATCTTCTAACATGACATTCTTGTCTAAAATGACAATTTTAACTAAAATGTCTGTTTTATTCTCAGGTGACATTACTAACTAAAATTACACTTTTATCTTTGACATAAATGACCTTTTATTGTGGCAATCTTAGATGATCATAAATGATATTTATTTTACATACGTGACATTTTTTATTTATTTTACATTCACCAATTCTAATCTCAATAAAGATGACATGTGTTGAATTTTATTAATAAATTCTCAAAATGACACGTTAAATAAAATGAATGCATTCTCAAAATGACACATTAAATGAAATTAATGCATTCTCAAAATGACACATTAAATAAAATGAATGCATTCTCAAAATGACACATTAAATAAAATGAATGCATTCTCAAATTGACACATTAAATAAAATGAATGCATTCTCAAAATGACACATTAAATAAAATGAATGCATTCTCAAAATGATACATTTAATCAAATGAATGCATTCTCAAAATGACACATTAAATAAAATGAATGCATTCTCAAAATGACACATTAAATAAAATGAATGCATTCTCAAAATGACACATTAAATAAAACGAATGCATTCTCAACAAGTATGATATTATTCTAAATAATGTATTTTTGTTTCACTAAACATGTCCTAACTAAATATTTTTTTTCTTTTTTTCGCCGACAATGTTAAATGACACTATTTTTAATGAATCAACACATGTTTCATAAAGGAACATCTTTTTCTTTTCCTCTATCATATAAATGATAATGTTCTAATTAACAAAGTAAATTAAAAAGTTGCATTCCATGTTTTATAACAAAATGAATCAAAAAGTTGAAACTTTAAAATTCATCCTTTATAATATATTGCAAATGATATTAAGTTGCAATGAAAAAAAAGGAAAAATCTAATCTTTTAATGTCAACAAAAATCCAATCTTTTATCGCATTGAAGATCCAACCTTTTATCGTATTAAAAATCCCATCTTTTTATTGTCATCAAAATTTGCATTGAAGTGCAAATAAAATTCTAACCTCTTTTATCTATACGAAAGTGCAATAAAAATCCCAATCTTTTTATTCATATGAAAAATGCAATAAAAATGCATTGACCAAAATCCCATCTTTTGACATTCTAAATCTTTCCTTTCAACTTTCAATATAAATCAAATTTTTTTATATTGTCCATATTCTTATTTTCATTTCCAATAAAAATATAAGAAGGTATAAGTATGATTCAACAACTAGAAAGATTTAAGTCAACATCCATACATATGAACCCATTATGATTTCAGACTATAATTCAAACCATCCCAAACATCACAACATCAATGAAAAATCATAACACCGCAATTCAGACATAATAACATACATAACAAAGATTTATGAACGAGAAATTAATTAAAAATTAATTTTATAATTAGGAATTCTCACCTTGCTAATTCATTAGTTCTATGGAGGTGAAGGAGAGCCGCCATGATCCTATGAAGAAGGAGGCTAGGTTTCATTAGGGTTAGGGGTTGGGTCTAAGAGATATTATATAGACATTTGCAAATTGTTGTTTAATCCTTATGTATCCTATTATGTTTTAATTCTATTAATTTAACCCCTTCTGTAAGTTATTTAATACAATTTGGTCCTTTTATTATAAACAAATCATACTTTTCTTTCAATCTTTTCAATGTAATAAAAAAGTACATTTAAATGCAACTTTTTATTTGGACGCATAGTAGGTTAAGAAAAAGATACCATGTCTAATCACAGCAGGGATAAATTAATATCTTGTTTCTTAATATATTCGGAATATTTTTGCGTTTCTTTTCATTTAAATCAACATTTATTGATCATAAATCCTGCAAATGTAGCATTATCAATTTTGTTCAAATTTCAAAATTATATATAAATGAGAGAGAGAGAGATAGACTTGTAGGTGCATGCATTAAAATATAGCATATGTTTTGTTAATTTGACTTAAAAGGTTGGAGAACAAAGAGGTAAAAAGAGGCAACCATGTTTTAAAATGTGGAAGAGATAAATGAATGCATGCACATTTATGTAAAATTAAAGAATGGATCTAAATTTGAATAATATAAATCATGTTAATACACAATTAAGACTTACAATAACAACCATTTAGTTCTCATTGCTAAATTTTCCTTACGCATGTGTATATACAATTTTTAATTCGTTTGTTTCACTATTAAATAATTGCATATTTTAGATTCCAAATAAATACATTTTAATTTAGATTTATTGTTTAATTCTCAATTGTGGTATTGTGTCAAACTAATTTCACAAAAATGTGAACTTTGTGTGTCTTGAATATTTTGTTTTGTAAACTTTTAATGCAACAAAAATAATACCTTTTATTTTTTCCACTACATATAATAATTTACCCTACATAATTGATACTACTTAAATCTTTTTTTATAATACAAAGGAAAACGTAATCCTTTTATTTAAAATAAATTATTTTAAATATCAAAACTCATTAAAATAACTTAAAAAAAAATTAAGTTTACCCCAAAATTCAAGGTTGTTACATTTATATCGATTTTATTCATTTTTAAAATGAATTTCGAAAAGTAATTGATTTCAAAATATAATGTTTTGGAAATATTATCATTTATATATCGATGATATGGAATATTCAATTTTGATTAGAAATTGAATATGAAGTTGAAATCGTTCTGAAAACAAATTTAAAACGATTTATAAAATACGTTTTGAAAGGAAATCGATGAAATATATATAATATATTATATATATAATGGCCTGAATAGAATGTGCCGCGCTACGGCAGTTCGCGAATTTCGACCATTGACTTTGAATGGATATTATGGGAGATCCGACCGTCGGATTCTCCTAAAACCAGAACCATTGGGTTCGTATCGAAAAGAGCTTTCTAACGAATATTAGAGATTTGAAATCTAATGGTTGGATTTGGAATTATGTCTAAATCAAATTTGGAAAAGGTCGCTATAAGTGTAGTTCGATGGCCGTTGATGGGAATCAACTGTATGGACCTTGATAAAATTATTAAAAATAGCAATATTTTTTGTAAAATCATAAGAAATTATTTGGAAAGAATTGGGATGAAAAATTCCATATTTGAAAGGATAGAAATAGATTTTTATCGAAATGAACTAGTTTTGAACTAGAACTATAATCCATTTATTTTTAAAATAAATAAATTGGATTTGAATTGGTTTTAAAAATAACTAGAATTTCCAATATATATATTGGAAATGGATTTGAATCGAAATTGTCTTCGGAATATTTCAATGTTGGATTTCGTGATTATATAGATATTGTTATAGAAATTTGAAAGATATATTTATATCATTACTTCTAATACAATATTTGTTGGTTATAGTATTTGATATTGAATATAAGCCGATATATTTTCTATTCAGAGCCTTGTGTTTAATATCGAATGGAATTTGGGTTTGTCGTGAATGGTGCCTTCATTAACACTGTTCTTTAACCCAGTTGAGAAAAAATTAAATCTTTTTATTTAGATTTAATGAAGTATACCAATTAATTAATATTTAATTGGAGTTGAATTAAAATTGATTTTTGGGATTACCGTGAACGGTGTTTAAAATAACACTTGTTCTTTAACCCAATAATTAATGGGTGTGAATTGGGTTTGTTCTGAATTGGGTTTTAACGACATTCGTTCTTTAACCCGATTTACAGTGAAATGTGATTTGGAATTTATAAATCTTTTGCAAAGATTTAAAGGAGATTTTCCAAAGTAAAGTTTTCCAATTAATAAAATAAATTGGGATGGAATGGAATTCGATTTGGGAATAATCGAAGTGAATTTCTGTGGAGGAAGACAACTAATATATCTGGAATTTAAAAGGCTTCGCCGTTATTCCATTTATATTATTAGTCGGATATGGAAGTTTATATCGATTATATATATATATATCGATTTGTTTTCCATGAAGATTCCATTGTAAATGGAATGTGATTTTGGGTTGTCCTGAGTGGTATCTTTAATAATATTGTTCTAAGACCCAACGAAGTTAAGAAAATCAGAAACTAACTGGAGATTAGTTAAGTGGTATGGTTTTCTGGGTATTGATCTAATGTTGGTTTCGGCCTTCGGGGTTATTACTTTGGGAATTGTTCACTTGCTAATTTACGATTAAAGGATGATGGAATAGAATGTGATTTTGGGTTTATCGTGAACCGTGTTTTAAATGACATTGGTTCTTTAACCCAGTTAAAGACAGGATATGATTTCCCAAGTTAAACAATCATTAATATTGATTTTTGGGAAGATTAAAACCAAGTGGGGTTTTAATGAATCTTTAATTAGGTTGAAATGATCGAGAATGGAGTATCACTAGTTTTGCTCCAGGAGATAGTTAAATCTTTAATTAGATTTGAACATGAAATGGTAATTGAATTTACCGATAACACCGTGGTGTTAGATATGAAGTATTACCAGTTTTACTTCATAGGATGTGAAACACCCCACCTCCGTTAGGGTCACTCTCAAAGGGAATGCCCTAATTTTGGTGGAGGTTTATAAGTATAAATCACAGATATACAAGACAGATATAATAACACATATTTTTGAACAGCGGAAAACAACAACTTTTATTTCATTCAAATACGTGTTACACCAACCATACCATAATTGTCTTACAACACTTCCAAAAACATAACATCTTCATAACTGTTTTGATTACATTATTTAAAGAAGCATAAAGAAAACATAAATAAACTGCAAAAGTCCCATAATTGTTGTCCAAATCCATAGTCCAAAATGAAAAGATCCAAGCAATACATTCTTTCTCTTCAAGCTGGATATGAAGGCTGGTCAAGCTACGGTATTCCCTCCCTGTGGACCTAGGGGGGAAACGGAAGAAAAGAAGACGAAAGAAAAGTAGAGTCAGACATAAAGCCTGAGTAAGTCTAGGACTATTCAGTCTATGAATAAAGAACTGGGTATGATAAGTATAAACTAGAAATGGGAAAGCACCATAAACCAAGTTAAGTTGTCTAGGGTCGAATATACTATCGTACCCCATATTAATCTTTGTACCCATATAAACTAGTTCCCAACAGGCACCCCATAATCAGGGTGAAGTGATCCATTTCATGATGATCGGCTCCTACTCGCATAGTTACATGTGTCTTACGACCCCCGTTGTTGTAGTTACCTATGTTGGTCCCACCATGAGGTGTATCAAGTCCCATGGTGGCGGCCCGACACAACCCTGGAATGCACAGGTATGTTACTGGTGCCCAGTGCCTTATTTTTCTACGCTGGAGTGTGTGCACGCCCGCACCCTGTTAGAACCTACACTGCTGCACCACCGCCGTCGATTTGACCTCTTACAGTCAGCCCAGTAATCGTGCCCCACCCTGCCTAGTTTCAGGGTATCATGATACGCCTTGTAGGGTTACTGCTGAAAAGGGTCCCCAGCTACTAGGTTTTCTATTTCTAGCAAACATGCTAAGTTGGTTAAGTGTTTTATAAACCTAACCTCCAATCAGTCTGTTTAGTTTAGCATGTTCCATTTTGATTAAGTATTAATATAATTTACTTAATCCTATCAATCCTGACTCAGCCTTAATTGTCTTATTAAAGCCTTGACCTCTCACATTAGACAGGTATTGTTGTGGCTGCCTGTTGCCGGTTGGGTCCGGGCAGTCTTACGCCACAACTTAGTCTAACCTCGGGTCCTTATTGGGCTCCGTGTTTAACCACCCACATTGGATAGGTATTGTTGTGACTACTGGACAGCCGGGCGGTTCCGGGCAGGTTTACATCACAACTCAATCCAACCTCGGGTTAAACACATCGTATTTTCTACATTTACATATTTTGTCTCTTTTCTTTTTATATGTAAATATTTGCGGCCCATTATTCAAATTTATCTTTATTGATTAAAATTTATTTATTTCACTTAATTGATTTTCAAGATTGTTGGCATGCGTCGAACATGCCAACACATATGTTCTATATTTTAGCCCAAACGTTATTACCCCCGTTTTACACGTTCGTTCAAATGTAAGGTGTGTTGGGTTTAATACTTAAACCCAATTTAGCCATATGAAAAGGGGAGGCTTATAACATGGTGTTTATAAGGTAACATAAAAAGGGGAGTGTGAACGCATGAACTTGCAACATAACGATTAAATTAACATAAGGTAGGCACATGTGAACTTGCAATTGTAACAACATATAATATAAGCAATACTTAAACATGAATCATTCTATTCACATAATCATGGTATAAACAAAACATGAATCATTCTATTCGTGTAGTCATGGCATAAATGATACTTAAACATGAACCATTCTAATCATATAATTATGGCATAATCATAATTAAACATGAGTCCTTCTATTCATATAGTCATGGCATAAACATAATTGAACATGAATCCTACTATTCATATAATCATGGTTTTTATCCTATCTATGTAACTTGTATGTGGGATGTAATTCTAGTGTAATTTCTAATGTAACTTATGTGCCAAATATATTATCATATGATTATGATAACAACATAAGCCAAGAAACATGTTTTCAACTAGGCATAATAACAAACATAGTTTAGTCATGTTCATAAAATTAATACAAGCTTACAAAGACGCTTGCTTTTGTCACTATTACAAAATCATGATTTTTATACTTGAACTATGATGCCAATTCCAACATAACCTTCATATGAATCATAATACTTAAGTGGATCAAATTACACTAAAGATGACCATAGAATTATACATCATGTTGGCATAACAATAAATCATAGACTTGCATGAATTTCAAATAAACTATTACAACATATGGTTGTTATTTTCAACATGAATCATATACTTGCAATTATCAAATGGGTGTTGTAAATAACTACCACAAACATGTAGTTTTCAATATGAATCATATGCTTGCATGAATCCCAATTAAAATTCCACAACATGTGGTTGTCAACATAAACCATATACTTGTATGAATCCAATCGTACACCATAGCATTGCCAAATCGTTTAGAATCAAAATAACATACAAATATAAGTTATTATCGCCACAATTCCATTTCGTTGTTAACTTCCAACGCAAATCGCGTACTTGCAAATATCCAATCGTATACCATAATATTCCCAAATCGTTTAGCATCAAAGCAACATACAAATATAGATTATTATCGCCACAATTCCATTTCTTACTTTACACAAATCAACACAATTATTTAATTCACATCGGAATAGCACTCTACTTACAGCGTATGACGAATCTTCAATTCAGGAATCTGAATTCTGAATTTGGAGGTGCTATCCTTTGTTGTAGGCGTTGCTTTAATTTGATTAACGTTGCTTTAAGCTTCTAATTTATCCCCTAATTGTCTCTCTATTTCTGACGCCTATCCTCAGTCTCTCCTCAGCAGCATGACGATCTCATCTCCATTTTAGTTTAAGTGAATTAGGGTTAGTCTTAGGTCCCTTTTATAGAGTTTGTGAGTTGATTTAGACCGTCGATGAAGCTTGGTTCAATAATAGCCGTTCGTTCAAAGGAGAGACCAACCAGGATCTGACACATAGCCCTAGTGACAAGGCAAGGCTCGGAAAATCGACCAAACACAGACTAGGCCAACCAGGGTGGGCTGGGTTCGACCAGGCTCAGGGGCCAGGTCGACCCCCAGGTCGACTCTAGAGTCGACCTGCCTGGGCAGGTCGACACCTAGGTCGACTCCCAAGTCGACCTGGCCTGGCAGGTCGACCCTAGGGTCGACCCCCAGGTCGACCTGGTGGGTTTGGGCGGGAATTTTCCCGCCTACTCTGATTGGGCTGAAATTTAAATTTGTTTTTGAAATTTGAATTTTCTGAAACTTCATCGGGCCATAATTTGGTCATACGGGCTCCGTTTTTCGAAAACTCGGACTCTATTTCGCGTATTTTTCCGAGAAGAACGCAATGGCGTATCCCGTTTGCCTTAATACTTTGTTTTGAAATTAGTTATACTTTAATTTGTGAATTTTACAGTTATAGAATACACGGGGTGTTACAGGATGAATAGGTTGGGATTGGGAAATTTAAAACAAATGATTACCTCGATAAGGTTCGTTAATCCCGACTAGTTTGGATAAACCATAATTTGGTTTGAATTGAAATCCAAAAGAAGATTAAATAATAAATTAAATAGAATTTATCTGTGATAAAATTAATGGGAACTTTTCCCTATAGATGTGAGAATTTGAATAAAAGAATATTCCGAATTGGAATGAGGCGTATGTTGTGTTTGTGTAACACTTGTTTATTATATATGCGAGTTATTCAGAAAGACCGGGTTTATCACATTCTGAATAATTGATTCGACAAGGTGTCGAGGATGAAGACGGTGGTCGAAGACTGGAGGTCTTCACATCGTTTGGATAATTACTGATGATCTTAATTGGGTTGTACACCCCAGAGGAGGGAATCAGTTAGTGATCGTCCAGACGTACTTGGAGATCGATGGATATGCAAGGAATAATGTTCCTCTGGTTTTGTTCAGACCCAGAACGGACTTGTAAATGGATGTGTATCTGACATCGGATTTCATTCTGTGTGATTGATATCGGTTGCATAGCGTGAATTTCCTGTGTGGCAGCTGAGATGCAAATGATCAAGGCTTCTATTGAAAAGAAAAGTCTTGTGGTTGATGATCAAAGTACCACCTGTATGGCATAGCTTTGTGTAGCATTAATTCGTGAGCCTCACACCCCGGTTGTGAACCAGAAACGGGAGAGAACACCAGGGAGGGCATGCGTTTCTTTCTACCTAGGGTGGTGTCAGTGACCTACCAGCCCTGACATTTATATTATTTTCACCTGTGTGGTTGTTGGATTGCGAGGCGCCTCGGATATATCGGTGACTACGTGGAGTCGATGTAGTCATAGGACTCGTTTACGCCCCCAAAGGGCGGGGAAACGCAGTGTTCAGGCATTATAATCCACATCGGGTGGACCGGCCCTGGCGATCCATGGGGCAGTTGCGGCTGTTCCTGAGGCTCGGGCTAGAGAGCCTCGAAGCGGTAAGGATGATCCCTTGCCTTGGTTCACAGATGGAAATCCAACTTCCAATACGTGACTTTGCGGTTTTAATTGTACAACTAGTATGGCGACATGATATATGGTACCCATGCCGTCTATGATTGATATTTATAATTGAAATTGTTTTGACACTATACACTTATAGTAATAATAAAAGATGAAATTTAGCGTATCAAGCATTCTTTGGCTATTATAAGGTAAAACCCTATCCTCCGGCTTGTGCTGGATTGTGTGATGGGACCTGGGTCTTATAATAGCTTCATTGTTCTTTATTTAGCATTACGCTGTTGTTTTATGCACTGATATTCTTGGGAGGAAACCTGTTCCGTGTTATACGGCATGGTCCCTTAATTTACCTGACTTTAAAATAAAGATTAATAACTGTTTTAGCTCTCACACAACTCACATGACTGACCTGGAGTTTATTGTTTTAACCTAAACTCTGGGTGCCCCTATTTTCTGAAACACCCCACCTCCGTTAAGGTCACTCACAAAGGGAATGCCTTAATTTTGGTGGAGGTTTATAAGTAAAAGCCACAGATAAACTCAAGACAGATATAAATACACATATTTTAAAAAGCGGAAACCAAACAGACTTTTATTTCATCAATACGTGTTCAAAACAAAACATTCCATATTTGTCTCAAAATACTTCCATCATTACAACCTCATAACTGTCTTGATTATTAAAGAAGCATAGAACATAAATAAAGTGACAAAAATCCCCATTGTGATATCCAAAGCCATAATCTGAGCAAAAGAGATCCAAATCATACATCTACGATTATGGAGCTTGTAAAGAGCCTGACTGAGCTGAGTTGTTTCCTCCCTGTGGACCTGGGGGGAACGAAAGAAAAGAAAACGAAAAGAAAATAGGGTCAGACATAAAGCCTGCGTAAATCTAGTAACTCTTCAGTATATGAATAAGAAAAGGGCATGATACATATATACTGAAAATAGGAAAGTGTCACAAGCTAAGGAAGTGTCAAATGTACTATCGCACCCATGCTATATCTCTGCATCTACTTGAGTTTATTCTAACTGGCACCGCATGGTGAGGGTGAAGTGATCCATATCTTTATTTAAAGATCGGCTCCTACTCGCGTTAACATGTGTCATACGGCCCTCAAGAATTGTACCCATGCTGGTCCTACCATGGGGTGTATCAAGACCCATGGTGGCGGCCCCGACACAAATTCTAGAAGAAATTGGTTATACTACTGGTATCCTCAGTGCCCTGGTTGTCTGCTCCGGAGTGTGTGCACGCCCGCACCCCGTTATTCCTACATTGTGCACCCACCGCCGTCGTTTTGACCGCTCACAATCAGCCCAGTAATCGTGCCCCACCCTGCCTAGTTTCAGGGTACCGTTGATACCTAACTTGGGTTACTGCTGAAATGGGTCCCTCGTTACCAGGATTTTCTAGTCAAACACGTTAAGTGGTTAAGTGTCTGTATTTACCTAACCTCACCCATCAATTCTTGTTAACATGTTGAATTTTGGTTAAGTGTTATAGTTGACTTAACCCTACCATCTGTCCTTAGCCTCTTAAGAGCACCTGACCACTCACATTAGACAGGTATTGCTACAGTTACTAGATATGCCGGTCGATTCCGGGCAGGTTTACACCGTAGCTCAGTCTAACCTCGGGTCATTATTGGGCTCAATGCTTAACAACCCACATTGGATAAGTATTGTTGTGACTACTGGACAGCCGGGCGGTTCCGGGCAAGTTTACATCACAACTCAATCCAACCTTGGGTTAAGCATATCGTGTTTTCTAAATTTACATATCTTATTACTTCTCAATTATATATGTAAATGTCATATCTTTTATTCTTGGGTATATCAATTCATACCGCTTAAATGTCATTGTCATTGGCATGTGCCAAACATGCCAACATATATGTTCATGTTTTACACCCAACGTTATTACCCCCGTTTATACGTTCGCAACGTTATAACAAATTCTAGGCTCGACACAATTCAGCCCAACTTTATAAGCGTGGGAAAAAGGGGAAATCAAGAACATGTAATATTTTACAACATATAAGGGTGTGTGGCGCATGAACTTGCAATTTAGCGATATTAACATAAATGATGGGTCATGTGAACTTGCATTAAAATCAAAGTATAACTAAGTAGGTGACATATGAAATGGCATAGTTTAGGTTTATACAAACTTGTGTTTAAACATGTTTAACTTGGCATAATGTCAAACACAAAACTAGCATGTTGTATATTCACCAAAATGTCCAATGATAGCATCTAATCACATAGCCTATTTCAACATGAACTTGCATAATTTATGAAATCCAAACGATACTTAACATAGATCCAATTATACTTGCAAATAAACATGAACATGCATAGTTTATGAAACCCAAACGATACTTAACATAGATGCAATTATACTTGCAAATAAACATGAAAATGATATCATAGGTTTTGGGTCATGTAGGCATAAAAGGTTTCAAATCTAGAACATGTTTACATAAGCCTTAATTTAGACTTAGTGAATGTATATAATCCATGCCATAGGCATAAACATAAAGGGATCTAATTCTAGTTTTTGCCACAAACTTGCAAGTGCCATTGTTTTCATATACAATTGTTCAATAGGCTTGCATCCATCAAATTTATGCCACAAACATCAATACACAAGTCATGATAGAACCATTACAATACACAGAATTTTATACAATGCAATAACACAATTCTATTTTTCATTTACATCGAATCACATCACAATTTTTATTCATATTCTAAAAGGTCACTATACTTACAACGAATGCAGAATATTGAATTCTGAATTCTAGAATTGAGATGCGCTCCTTTGGGTCGACTAACGTTGCGTTGATTAATTTGATTTAACTTTAATCTTCTTCTTAATTTGATTCGTCTCTTAGGCTTTTCTCTCTTGACGGCTATGTTCAATCCCTCCCTGACAGCACGACGACTCCTTTCTTATTTTTTTGTGTGAATTTTCAGTTGAGACTTAGGGTGTATTTATAGATTTTTAAATTGTTTTGAGCCGTCAGATGAAGACAGGAGGGATCTAGACCATACAAAGTTCAAAGAGCCAATCAAGAGGTGACACGTCAGCCCTAGTGACAAACAGAGCCACAGAAATTCGAGCCAGAGCCAGACCTAGCCAGCCAGGTCGACCAGTCAGGTCGACAGGCAGGTCGACACTGTGGTCGACCTGAGGTGGCCACGTCGACACTGTGGTCGACCTGGGGAGGCCAGGTCGACACCATGGTCGACCCTATGGTCGACCTAGTCTCTAGGCGGAAATTTTCCCGCCTAGCCCAGTTTGAACCTGAAATTCGAATTTTGAATTTTAAACTGAGCTGTTTGAATTTAAATTTTATTCTGAAACTTCTGAAGGCCATAACTCCTTCATACGGAGTCTGTTCCGTGCAAACTTGGACTCTATCTCAAGCAGAATTTTGAGACGAACGCAATGGCGTAACCCATTTCCCTTAATTCTTTATTTAGAATTAATTATACTTTAATTTGTGAAATTTAACGTTATAGAATTCACGGGGTGTTACATTCTCCCCCCTTAAAAGGATTTCGTCCTCGAAATCTTCAAGTTAGGAAGAATGTATATCCTACCATCCAATAGTCCATCTACTCAACCAACAAACACAGGCATCCACTGTCCTTAAAAGACTTCTAATACTTCTTGATCATATGCATAGTGTGTGTATATGTCCTTATTTAATGCAGAAATCAGGCGGTCTACAGATTCAGTTGACCTCCTAAATGCGAATCGTGTAAGTGTCATGAATCCATTATGTATGCAAAACTTTTCTACTCATAGTTCTACATGAGTGCACAACTTATTCACACAAATGTGACAACCATATGACAGCATATCAAGTTTCAACCATATACAAATGATAATACATATATATATGCATATGCAGTATGAAGTGACTGAGCCGATCTATAACCCAGGGTGTGTGTGTATATGCATCCACGAGCAACCACTAGCAATCACTAGCAACCATTTGCAGCCATCATCCATAACATGTTTTCAAATACATGTTTGCATCCATTTGTTTTCTACCAAAGGAGTTAGGAAAAGGACCGAGGAGATATACCTAAAAAGATAGATAAAGCATAACTTAAGGAAAAAGAGAGATCAAAGATGTACCCTCAAAAAGAAGAGGGTAGGCAGCGCGTATTCTGTCCTCAGTTTCCCAAGTCGCGTCTTCCTTGGCGTCGCTCCACTGGACTTTAACGAGTTTGACTTCGTGGCTGCGTAGCTTTTTCACTTCAGTTCCTAAGACGCAGGTTGGAACTTTCCTCACAGTTTCTTCACGTTCCGCTTCGGCTTCTTTTAGAATGCTAGGTTCCACCACTTCCGCAGACTCATGTAAACACTTCCGGAGGTGAGAAACATGAAAGTCGTTGTGAACTTCGGCCAGTCTCTCGGGTAGCTCTAATCTATAGGCCGTCTTCCCAACCTTCTCGATGATAGAAAACGGTCCTACAAATCTTGGTGCTAGCTTTCCTGCGGATCCAAAGCGAATGACGTTCCTTAAAGGAGATACCTTAAGGAAAACCCTGTCCCCAACCTCAAACTCAAGGTCGGTCCGTCTTTTGTCGGCGTAGGATTCCTGTCTGTCTTGTGCAGTCTTCATTCTCCTACGTATCAAGTCCACTTTCTCCGAAGTCTCTCGAATAATGTCTGGCCCAAGTATAAGCTTATCTGTAGACTCCCACCAACAAGTTGGTGATTTGCACGGTCTTCCATACAAGGCTTCGAAGGGTGCCATACCAATGGTAGCTTGGTAGCTGTTGTTGTAGGCAAATTCCACTAAAGGAAGGTGATCCTCCCAAGTCCCTCCAAAGTCAAGAACACAAAGTCTCAAAAGATCCTCTAAAACTCTATTCACCCTTTCCATCTGGCCATCGGTTTGGGGGTGATAGGCTGTGCTCAAACATAACTGTATGCCTACAGCTTCTTGCAGACTCCGCCAAAACTATCTTGTGAAGATAGGGTCTCGGTCACTAACAATGCTGGAGGGTATCCCATGGAGTCGAACTATTTCCTTTAGATAAAGAGATGCTAGAGATGATGCAGTTCTTCTACTCTTGATTGGTATGAAGTGTGCGCTCTTAGTAAGACTATCCACTATTACCCAAATTCTACTATTGCCTCTTCTTGACCTAGGTAGTCCATCAATGAAGTTCATTGAAATGCTACCCACTTCCACTGTGGGATCTCTAAAGGATGAAGTAGTCCTTCAGGATTCTTCTGTTTCGCCTTGACCCGTTGGCAGGTCATGCACCTAGAAACAAAATCTGCCACGTCTTGCTTCATCCCGTTCTAAAAGAAAGTCCTTTTTATATCCTTGTACATCTTATCACTGCCAGGGTGTATAGTCAGCTTGGAATGATGCGCTTCCTCAAGAGCCTTCTTTGTCAACTCCCTTTCTTATGGGACGCATAACCTTCCATCTTGCATCAACCAACCCTTATTATCGATGGCGTATCTACTGAGGTAACTAGAAGTCTCACCCCTAATAAGTTTATCAATCACATCCACAAGCTGAGGGTCTTCAAGTTGTGCAGCCCCTATTGAGTCTAAGAGAGTAGGGTGTACTTCGAGAGATGCTAGCAAACCTAGTAAAAAATCTGAGGGGGGCTTAAAGTTAAATCTGGCTATGTACTCCAGCCTTTGCCTTTCCACAAAGAGCGGGCTTAAGGTCAGTTTCTTTCGGCTCAATGCATCTGCTACTACGTTGCCTTTTCCGAGCGTATAGGAAATTTCAAAGTCATACGAGGCAAGAAACCCCATCCATCTTTGCTGCCTCAAGTTAAGATCCTTCTAGGAGAAGAGATATTTCAATGATTTATGGTCAGTGTATAATTCAAACTTCTCACCTAAGAGATAATGGCGCCAAGACTTAAGCGCAAAGACGATGGCGGCTAACTCAAGATCATGCCTTGGGTAGTTTTTTTCATGAACTTTCAATTGTCTTCCACCATACAATACTACCCTTCCTTCTTGCATTAGAACAGCGCCTAGTCCCGTTCCATATGCATCCGTGTATACTGTGAACATTTTGCTTCCATATGGCAGAGTCAGAACTGGGGCTGTTGTGAGAGTCCTTTTAAATCGTTGGAAAGCAAACTCGCAATCCAAATCCCAAGTGAATGCTAGATTCTTCTTTGTTAGCCTTGTGAGTGGGGCTGAGATTTTCGCGAAATCCCTAATAAACTTTCGGTAAAAACCGGCTAGCCCAAGAAAGCTTTGAACTTCGGTTGCATTTCTTGGTGTCTTCCAATCTTGCACTGCGACCACTTTTGCGGGGTTCACGGTCAACCCCTCTTTGGACACTATATGCCCCAGAAATTTTACTTCCTTTCTCCAAAAGTGGCACTTGGAGAATTTGGCTTTTAGCTGATGTGAACAGAGAGTTTCCATGATTTCTTTCAAATGCTGAGCATGCTCTTCCTCATTCTTTGAGAAGACTAAGATATCATCTACGAAGACAACCACAAATTTGTTGAGGAATTCTCTGAACACCCTGCTCATTAGGTCTATGAAATAAGCGGGTGCGTTTGTCAAGCTGAAAGACATGACAAGCCACTCGAAGAAACCGTCTGGGGTTCTGAACGTCGTTTTATCAATGTTATCTTCAACTACTCTTAGCTGATGGAACCCAGTTTCCAAATCAAGTTGGGAGAAGACCGTCGCACCTACAAGCTGATCAAACAGATCGTCGATTCGGGGAAGAGGGTGCCTATTTTTCTTGGTCAATTTGTGTAACTACCTATAGTCGACGCAAAGGCGAAGCGAACCGTCCGCTTTGGTTGCGAACACCACTGGAGCACCCCTTTCTGAAATGCTCCGTCTAATGAACTCCTTTTCGAGAAGTTCTTTAACCTGCTTACTGAGCTCCTTTCTCTCCTTCGGGGCCATGTGTCTGACAGGTAAAGCTACAGGCTTTGCATTATCCACAAGATATATGCGGAAGTCTATTTCCCGCCTCGGAGGTAAGCCTTTTACCTCCTCAAAGACATCCAGATATTCCCGGACTACTCTAACTGATTGCAAATTCTTATCAGAAGCATCAAGCGACTCTAGATAACTAAGCATAATAGCATTGATTACAAGAAATTTCTAGAGTGTTTCCAAGCCGAGTCAAGAGTCTAACTACTCACAATCAAGAATGGCACTATTACTGGATAACCAGTCCATGCCTAAGATCAAACCATATCCCGAGAAGCCCAAGACAAAGGCATTACAACTAAACTCGACGCTGAGAATAGAGATTTTCAAACCCAAACAAACCATTGACAAGTAAGCGGAGCCCCCAAATGGATTTGAAACTACGAAGGGATCTTCTACTATACTAGTGTCTAGATGCAGAGATTCTACTAAGGCAGATAAAATAAAAGAGTGTGATGCGCCAGAGTCAAAAAGTGTACGAACTGGGTGATCATAAAGATAGACTACACTTTCTACAGAAATATTACTACCTCGTTCCTGCTGAGGTGCCACTAGCGTATGAACCTGACCCCCTGAAGTGGATCCGGCTTTCTGTCCCTGCCCTTTCTTCTTTGGGCAGTCCTTAGCTTAGTGCCCAGTCTCTCCACAATGGAAGCAACCACCCATCTTCGCCTTCCTTTTTCGGCAGTCTTTTGATATATGTCCCACAATGCCACAGAAATTTCACATTCTCTTCTCACGGGGCTTATTGTTCTTCCCTCCGTTCTTAAAGTCAGTTTTCTTTGTTTGTAGGCCCTCTTTCTTCTCTTCCACCTTAGTTTCTTTCTTGCCATGGTCTTCCTCGTGCAGCAACGCCATGTCCACCAAGCTTTCATAAGTCGCTCCCGTGGATACATGGACCATGGCAAGGCTGTGTAGAGGCTCATTCAAACCCTTGACGAAGCGAAGTTCCTTCTTGTGTTGGGTTTTTACTAAGTCTAGCCCAAATCTGGCCAGCTGATTAAACTGATTAACATATTCCCTGATCGTCATGCTCCCCTGTTTCAGAGTTAGGAACTTCTCCATTTGCAGGCTTCTTTCAGCTTGGGAGAGGAATTTCATCTCAAACCTTGTCCTGAAGTCTTCCCATGTTTCCACCGCACTCTGAGCATTGGTAACTTCCCACCAATAGGAAGCTTCATCCTTAAGCAACCATACCGCTAGTTGTATCTTTTGCCTGTCATCAACTCCGAAGATGATAAACAGATCCTCAATCTCCTTTAGCCAGTTTCTTGCCCCTACAAAGGATTCTATCCCATAAAAGTCTTTTCCACCCATAGCCTTGAAGTCTCTACATGTTTTTGCGAAGGCATTTCCACGAGGAGGTGGAAGAGGAGGAGGAACAGCGGCCACTGGAGAAGGGATGTCTGCTGGGCCCGCGCCATTGGCCCTTGCTTCTAAGTACCTCCTAAACCAGCCGGGAATCGGCACTCCTTCCGGCAGGTTAAGGTCTCCAGACATGCTGAAACAGAAAGGAAAAATTCAAAATGAAGGATAGAGAGAGATAGATAGGGCACATGGCTTTGGGGGATTTTGTCTTTTTATAAATATAACACTTTTTCTTGAAAAATGCTTCTTTAAACTTTCTTTTTGAAAACAATTTCAAAATTTTTTATCTTGTCTGGTAAACCTGGCTCTGATACCAAGTGAAACACCCCACCTCCGTTAAGGTCACTCACAAAGGGAATTCCTTAATTTTGGTGGAGGTTTATAAGTAAAAGCCACATATAAACTCAAGACATATATAAATACACATATTTTAAACAATGGAAACCAAACAGATTTTTATTTCATCAATACGTGTTCAAAACAAAACATTCCATATTTGTCTCAAAATACTTCCATCATTACAACCTCGTAACTGTCTTGATTATTAAAGAAGCATAAAACATAAATAAAGTGACAAAAATCCCCATTGTGATACTAAAAGCCATAATCTGAGCAAAAGAGATCCAAATCATACATCTACGGTCTTGAGGCTTGTAAAGAGCCTGACTGAGCTGAGTTGTTTCCTCCTTGTGGACCTTGGGGGGAAACGAAAGAAAAGAAGACGAAAAGAAAATAGGGTCAGACATAAAGCCTGAGTAAATCTAGTAACTCTTCAGTATATGAATAAGAAAAGGGCATGATAGATATATACTGAAAATAGGAAAGTGTCACAAGCTAAGGAAGTGTCGAATGTACTATCGCACCCATGCTATATCTCTGCATTTACTTGAGTTTATTCTAACTGGCACCCCATGGTGAGGGTGAAGTGATCCCCATCTTTATTTAAAGATCGGCTCCTACTCGCATTAACATGTGTCATACGACCCCCAAGAATTGTAGATACCTATGTTGGTCCCACCATGGAGTGTATCAAGACCCATGGTGGCGGCCCCGACACAAATTCTAGAAGGCATAGGTTATACTACTGGTGTCCCCAGTGCACTGGTTGTCTGCTCCGGAGTGTGTGCACGCCTGCACCCCATTAGACCTACACTGTGTACCCATCGCCGTCGTTTTGACCGCTTACAATCAGCCCAGTAATCGTGCCTCACCCTGCCTAGTTTCAGGGTATCGTTGATACCAAACTGGGGTTACTGCTGAAACTGGTCCCTCGTTACCAGGATTTTCCAGTCAAACACATTAAGTGGTTAAGTGTCTGTATTTACCTAACCCCACCCATCAATTCTTGTTAACATGTTGAATTTTGGTTAAGTGTTATAGTTGACATAACCCTACCATCTGTCCTTGGCCTCTTAGGAGCACCTGACCACTCACATTAGACAGGTATTGCTACGGTTACTGGATATGACGGTCGGTTCCAGGTAGGTTTACACCATAGCTCAGTCTAACCTCGGGTCATTATTGGGCTCAATGCTTAACCACCCACATTGGATAGGTATTGTTGTGACTACTGGACAGTCGGGCGGTTCCGGGCAGGTTTACATCACAACACAATCCAACCTCGGGTTAAGCATATCGTGTTTTCTAAATTTACATATCTTATTACTTCTCAATTATATATGTAAATGTCATATCTTTTATTCTTGGGTATATTAATTCATACCGCTTAAATGTCATTGTCATTGGCATGTGCCAAACATGCCAACATATATGTTCATGTTTTACACCCAACGTTATTACCCCCGTTTATACGTTCACAACGTTATAACAAATGTTGGGCTCGACACAATTCGGCCAACTTTATAAGCGTGAGAAAAAGGGGAAATCAAGAGCATGTAATATTTTACAATATATAAGGGTGTGTGGCGCACGAACTTGCAATTTAGCAATATTAACATAAATGATGGGTCATGTGAACTTGCATTAAAATCAATGTATAACTAAATAGGTGACATATTAAATGGTATATTTTAGGTTTATACAAAATTGTGTTTAAACATTTTTAACTTGGCACAATGTCAAACACAAAACTAGCATGTTGTATATTCACCAAAATGTCCAATGATAGTATCTAATCACATAGCCTATTTCAACATGAAATTGCATAGTTTATGAAACCCAAACGATACTTAACATAGATCCAATTATACTTGCAAATAAACATGAACTTGCATAGTTTATGAAACCCAAACGATACTTAACATAGATGCAATTATACTTGCAAATAAACATGAAAATGATATCATTGATTTTGGGTCATGTAGGCATAAAAGGTTTCAAATCTAGAACATGTTTACATAAGCCTTAATTTAGACTTAGTGAATGTATATAATCCATGCCATAGGCATAAACATAAAGGGATCAAATTCTAGTTTTTGCCACAAACTTGCAAGTGCCATTGTTTTCATATACAATTGTTCAATAGGCTTGCATCCATCAAATTTATGCCACAAACATCAATACACAAGTCATGATAGAACCATTACAATACACAGAATTTTATACAATGCAATAACACAATTCTATTTTCATTTACATCGAATCACATCACAATTTTTATTCATATTCTGAAAGGTCACTATACTTACAACGAATGCAGAATCTTGAATTCTGGATTCTAAATTCTGGAATTGAGATGGGCTCCTTTGGGTAGACTAACGTTGCGTTGATTAATTTGATTTAACTTTAATCTTCTTCTTAATTTGATTCGTCTCTTAGGCTTTTCTCTCTTGATGGCTATGTTCAATCCCTCCCTGGCAGCATGACGACTCCTTTCTTATTTTTTTGTGAATTTTCAGTTGAAACTTAGGGTGTATTTATAGATTTTTAAATTGTTTTGAGCCGTCAGATGAAGACAGGAGGGATTTAGACCATACAAAGTTCAAAGAGCCAATCAAGAGGTGACACGTCAGCCCTAGTGACACACAGAGCCATAGAAGTTCGAGCCAGAGCCAGACCTAGCTAACCAGGTCGACCAGGTAGGTCGACTGGCAGGTCGACACCCAGGTCAACACTATGGTCGATCTGGGGTGGCCAGGTCGACACTGTGGTCGACCTGGGGAGGCCAGGTCGACACCATGGTCGACCCTATGGTCGACCTGGTCTCTGGGCGGGAATTTTCCCGCCCAGCCCAGTTTGAACCTGAAATTCAAATTTTGAATTTTAAACTGAGCTGTTTGAATTTAAATTTTATTCTGAAACTTCCGAAGGCCATAACTCCTTCATACGGTGTCCGTTTCGTGCAAACTCGGACTCTATCTCAAGCAGAATTTCGAGACGAACGCAATGGCATAACCCATTTCCGTTAATTCTTTCATTTAGAATTAATTATACTTTAATTTGTGAAGTTTAATATTATAGAATTCATGGGGTGTTACATTTTCTACATGGGCGGTTAGTAGTTTTGGTTTTGCAGATTTATATTCACAAGATTCTGGTTTACAGCTGGAATGATATCTGAAAAGCTCTGTATCCGTATATCTCCTTCAATTGCATTTTTTATTATTTTCCGCTGCTATGTAATGTGATTTAAATCTCTAATATTTTTCTGATGTATAATGTTTATTTATACTCTGTTATATTCCTGTATTCTGAGGAATTGTTGTAATAAGCAATGAAATGTTCTTCTGTTTGTGTTCTGATTTGTCTTGTCCTCAAAACAATCTGTGCTATCCTTTATGGGGAAGTTCAGGTCGTCTCAGATTTCTTCCTCAAAATCTCCAAGGATGGAAGGATGGTATTAGTATTTACATCCAAGTACCTACAACCATCTACTCAATTGTCATCCTTAGAACCCATTGTCCTTAAATTTCATCATGTAATTTGTGTAGTTACGCAATAGTGTAGTGTGTATGTCCTTTACTAATGCAAAAGATTAGGTGGTTTACTGATTCAGCTAACCACTTTTTTATGCAATTTTTCTTCTGCACTGTATCCAAATGTATGCAAAAAGCCTAATGATAATAGATAGTTCTATGTGTGTGCTTCAAATATCATTCATATGGAATAATCAATCAAAAATCATCCTTTATATCAACCATGGAAACAAGCTACAAATGTACATATCCATAAGCATATGCTTAATATCTTATTTTGTTGATCACTAATAATGCGTAGTGCGTGTGTGTATATGCATCCGCTTGCAAACACTCGCAACCACTTGTGTACATCATACATAATATGTTTTATCAACATATTTCAACCAGATCCTATCATCCATAGGATATATCCTAAGATTTATTGATTTAAAGGATAGGAAAGATAGAACATATTCAAAGCTAATGATGAAAAATTCAAAGCATACTATCAAAAAGGAATGGATAGAAAATGCATTCTTCTCTTCGGCTTCCTATGTTGCCTCGTTTGCACCGTCTCCCAACTGAACTTTTATCGGTCACAGTTGTCTGTGAGCTTCTTCACTGCGTGTTCTAAAATCCATGTAGGTATGCGACGAACAGATGTCTCTCTCTTAATCTCTACATCCTCTAAAAGTCTAGGCTCGACTACCACAACCAAATCATGTAAACACTTTCGCAAGTACAAAACATGGAACACATCATAAACTCCGAAAAATATCTCGAATAATCTAACTCTGTATGCAAGCCGCCTTACTATCCATGATGAGGAATGGAACTACAAATCTGGTAGCCAACTTACCTACCCAACCAACCCTCATCATATTCCTAAATGGCGATAACTTCTTGAAAACTAGATCCTTGACCTCAAACTCCAAATATGTCCTCCTCTTGACTTTTGCTTGTTTTGGGCTTTCTTTCTTCTTTTCCCTATTAAGTCGATCTTCCCAGAAGTCACTCTCATTATGTTTAGCCCAAGCAACAATCTATCAGTCGTCTCCTACCAACACGAGGGTGAACTGCAAGGTCGTCCATACGATGCCTCGAAAGGAGCCATCCTAATGCTCATCTGGAAACTTTTATTATATGTGAATTCTATTAAAGGTAGATGCTCTTCAAATGTCCCTCCAAATTGTAGGATACAAAGCCTCAAAAAATCCTGTTCACCTTCTCAGTATGTTCATCAGTCTAAGGGTGATAAGTTGTACTCATCCTAGGATGTGTTCCTAATGCCTCTTGCAAACTCCTCCAAAAATCTCTAGTAAAGATAGGATCTCTGTCGCTCACAATGCTGGAAGGAATGCCATAGAGCAGAACAATCTCTCATCTATATAGAAGCCAATCAAGAAGTCATCCTCTTGATTTTAATTGGGAATGAATTGGGTGCTCATCGTCAATCAATCTACTATCACCCAAATACTGGTATTTCCTTTCCTCGATCTAGGCAACTCATCGATTAAGTCCATGGATATGCTCTTCCACTTCCGTAGTAGCATATCTTATGGTTAGAGCAATCCACCAGGTTTTTGTTGCTCCGCTTTCACTTTTTGACCGGCCATGCAATCCGCCACAAAATTGCCCACATCCTTCTTTATGCCAGTTTGGTAGAAAAATCTCTTCATGTCTATATACGTTTTATCACCATTGAGATGGATGGCCATCCTCAAATGGTGTGCCTTATCTAATGCTGCATTCGTCAAATCATGAGTGCAGGGGAAACAAAGTCTTCCATCCCAATGCAGTAGTCCATTGCTATCCACAGAATAATGCGGCAGATGTAGATGTTTAGTGGTCCCTCCTCTGCCAGGTCTATCCAAAGTAACCACTAAATCGAGATCATCTATCTGTCTCGATCCAATTTGCTTCAACAATGTAAGTTGTACCTCTAAAGATGCAAACAATCCAGGGGTATATTGTAGGAAGTAGACATATACTCAAAGCTCTCCCACTTTACAAATAGATGATTCAAAGATTCCCTTTTCCTACTCAAGGCATCCGCGATGACGTTCCACTTACTAGGAGTATAAGCTATCTCAAAATCATATAATGCCAACAATTCCATCCAATTCCATTGCCCCAGATTCAGATCCCTTTGCAAGAATAAATACTTCAGAAACTTATGATCTGTGCGAGCATCTTACAACCATTGGGAAGTACTAACACTAATGCATTGGCAAGAGCTTTCTTAAGTCCCATGAAGGAATCCACACAATCTGCATCCTGCAAGAATACTAATTTTTTTTGGTGAGGTAGGTAAGCATTGTCGAAATCCGTGCATAGTATTTAATAAACTTTCTAAAATACCCCTCTAAACCTAGAAAGCTCCTGACCTCAGTTGTGTTCTTAGAGTCCTTACAATCTTGTATCCCCGCTACCTTGGCAGGATCCACAACTAATCCACCTTTAGAGACCACATTCCCTAAGAAACACACTTCCTTTCACCAAAAACGTCACTTTGAAAATGTTTTCATTAAGCTGATGCGCTCGGAGAGAATGGAGAACCTTTCCCAGATGTAAGGCGTGCTTATACTCGCTCCTAGAGAATACCAACATATCATCCACAAAAACAACCATGAACTTATTGAGAACATCCTGAAGGATATTCTCATCAAATCCACAAAATAGGCAGGCTCATTGGTTAGCCCAAAAGTCATAACCTTTGGTGCAACGGAAGTGGATCTTAAGGAAAACCTAACACTATAGAGTAGTGTTTGCGAAATTTATACAAATCTTTTTTAATTACTTTAATTATAGTTGTATGATGCAAACTATCATAGATTTATCACAAAAATCACAACAGAATCAAAAGCAATAAAAAGTAAAGGAAAGAACACACCAAATTTTATACTAGTTTGGAGTTACCTACATCCACTCCTGCACTAAAGCCTGTACGAATTTTTATTATCTTAAAAAAAATAAACTCCTTGATTTTAATTCTAGAAGGAGACACCCTCTAGAATTTCTGCCTCTAGGCACATCAATCCTACATTATTGAGCCAATAAGACACACCCAATAGCTTTCAGGGTACAAGCAGACCTAACTTGATTTACGGGCTAACAAGTCACACCCTTTAAAGTATATTTGACTAGATTTTACAATGGAATGCAGACTTGATCTTAAGATCTTGATTACAACATCCCTATAACACTTATTTGCACTTTGATCTTGAAAGAGTATGAAGAGGATGATAAGAAATCAAAAACTAAATAGAAATGATTTGATTTGTTTGAGAATTTGGTAGAGTATAAGTAGAATTTGGTTAAGAATTAATGGAGAATAGAAGTGGGAAGAAAAAAATGAAAATATGATTGAAAATTCATTGGAAAACTATGCTATTTACAGAGGAATAAAGATCATGTCCATTCATGAAAGGATATGATGAATATGCACTTCTTTTGAAAACTGAAAATTGAAAATAACAGGCACTATGTCAACAACCATATTTTGGCTATGTCGATATACTTATGTATGATTTGAAAAAATTGTTTTGATAGTCCAAAACAACATGATTAAACTTGGAACTTTTAGAAAATATTATACATAGTAAGAAATAGTTTTAAAAAAACATGTAAGAGAATTTATCAAGATAATTTTCAACAATCTAAAATTAAATATATATTATATAATCAAAACCAATATATAAAGTAATTTAAATTCAACACTAAATACTTAAAACAATAAAGATTAAAATAGTAATATATAACTCAAATAATATAAGGTGCATCAAATATAAAGTATATGTAATCATAAATCAAAGTATAATATCAAATACAAAATATAATCTAAAACAAGTATAATATCAAATATATAAAATAAATATAATTGAAACTGAATAGGCTTAAAACTTAAAATACAAAACTTAAATCTTAAAAAACACTTATAAAACATGTACTTAAAAAATATTTTGAAAAACATTTGAAATTTAATTGAGAACTTATTTGAAAAGAGATCAGATGAGTGCAATCGAGTTTTAACATATATATCTAAGACTCTAATAAATGTCTTCATTATTCTTGAACTCTTGAAATGTTGATGAATTTTGATTTGCATCACCGGTCTTCATAGCATCACGGAAAATCTTGTTATTGTAAAGTCTTAAATATCAGCACCTGTTATAAAGCCTATACTACATGCTGTATATATATTCATTAGTAATAATTGTTAATATATCATAAATAATTGTAAATATATTTTATACCAATACCTATAATACTTGTTATACATGTTGGTGTTATCATCAAAACATCATTGCACTAAAAATCTCCCCTTTTTGATGATGACAATCTTTGTATAGAATATATTTCCTAACTCCTCTTACCTCGATAGCTCCCCCTTACTCCAGCACCATTTTTTGTTTCCCGCCTTTGTCATCCCTCAAAATTTTAAATAAATACTGGTAATATCAATTCCAAATAGTAACTTTTGCTGACTGTTTATAGTCCAAGCAGTTCAATCCAATACCTATATATATATATATATATATATATATATGTGTATGTATGTATGTATGTATTAAAACTAATCATGTGTACAAATCAAAGATATATAATCAATCCAAACCAAATCATACATACAAATCCAAATGGTTCGAACCATATGCGAACCAAATCAAATCCAATAAAACATATCGATCCTAAACTAACCTATTTTGATTTACTAATGACATGGGACTTGTGGATAGGGCAATGATGATAATGTAGGTAGAAATTACCCTTTCGTTCGACAAGGTTTCCATCCTTATCGAAACGAACTTCTCCAACACATTTCACTTCGTTTTCATCTTCCGTTTCTTCTTCCGTTTCTTCCTCTACTTCTTCACTTTTATCCATAAGATTGTGAATGGATACACTAGAAGTTTCTTCCTCAATCATAACTGGATCGTTTAAATATCTAGAATCTCTTTTTGCATATTACAAAGTAACGTTCCATGCTTTTGTTGCTCCTTTTCCATCTGAAGTTGTCGTACTTGAATTTCAATCACCATTTGTACAATATCTTTCAGATGTTCCACAATTTTGATGACTTTTGCGAGAATTATGTTTTTAAAAGGGCCTTGGGTAGATTTTCGGAATGAAAAATGAGAAGAATTTAGATTATTTGAAGGGGAAGTCATGGCTTAGAGAATTTCTAGAATTAGAACAGAGAAAATGGAAAATTTTGAAGAGGAAGGCCTTTTGAATTTAATCTATATAGATTTGAAAACTGGATTCGAAGGGAAAATTTAAAAACCAAATTTAATTTTATACGTCGGCATACTAAAATTCACTGTGTCGACACACTCTTGTTTTTTCTTGGGTTTTTAAATTTTAGATAATGAACACATGCCTAAATCTCGTCGTAATTTAGTAAAAATATGTTGATTCAAGGGTTTTATTAATATATCATCTATTTGACTTTCTGTATTAATATATTCCAATATTATTATACCTTTATTTATATTATCTCTTAGAAAATAATGTCTGACATCAATGTGTTTGGTTCTAGCATAGTGAAATGGATTTATAGATAATTTTATTGCACCCATATTATTGTAGTATATAGGTGATTTTGTGAAGTTTATTTCAAAATCTCTTTGGGGTTGTTGCATATAAATTACTTGAGAACAAGCTAAACCCGTTGAAATATGTTCTGCTTCTATAGTTGATAATGATATTGTATTTAGCTTTTTACTAAACCAAGAAACTTATGAATGTACTAAGAAGTGACAACTTCCACTAGTGCTTTTCTTATTTGATTTGCGTCCATCATAATCTACATCAATTTATGATGTTAATTCAAATATATCGTTCTTAGGATAGAATAATCCATAATCTAATGTATGTTTTACGTATTGTAATATTCATTTTATGGATTTCAAGTGAGTTTCCTTGGATTGTGATTGATATATTGCACAAAGGCAGACATTATGCATGATATCTCGACTATTAGTCGTTATGTAAAGTAAAAATCCTATGATACCTCTATAAAAAATTTGATCAACGTCTTTAGAATTATCATCTTTATTTAATTTTTCATTAGTTGTTATGGGTGTTGGTTTTCCACTTGTATTCACCATTCCAAACTTCTTACTAAATCTTTAGCATATTTTTCTTAATATATAAATATTCCATTTTCTAATTGTTTTATGTGAAGACCCAGAAAATAGCTTTATTCTGTTATATGGCTCATTTTCTAATTCTTTCTTCATTATTTCTAAAAATCTTTATTTAATTCTTCATTTGTTGGACCAAATATAATATCATCTACGTATATCTGTATGAGTCGAATATCTTTATTAGTTCTTTTAATAAATAATGCACTATCTACTTTACCAATTTCAAAACTAGATTGAAACAAATATGCTTTGAGTCTATCATATCATGCTCTAGGGGCTTGTTTAAGACAATATAATGCTTTCTTATGTTTGTAAACATGATTGGGTAAGTTGTTATCTTCAAAAAGAGGGGGTTTCTCTACATAAACATCTTTTATAAAACCATTTAGAAAAACACTGTTAACATTCATTTGGTATAGTTTATGATTTGCAAAAGCGAGTAAAATTCTTATTGCTTCATGACTAGCTACAAGTGTGAAGGTTTCATCATAACCTATTCCTTCTTCTTCAATAACCTTATGAGACTAGTCATGTTTAATTTCGTACTACTTCTCCTTTTTCATTCTTCGTATTTTATATATCCTTCCAATTATTTGTTTATTTTCCGGTCTTGGGACTAACTTCCATATGTTATTTGTAGTAAATTGATTTAATTCCTTCCATATGTTATTTGTAGTAAATTGATTTAATTCCTTTTGCATAGCTAATATCCAAGAGTCATCTTTAGATGTTTTTGTTGGAATTTTAGGTTTAATTGTAGAAATAAGCGCAACATTACTCATTTTGCTTAATTGGTTTCTTGTTTTTGCTACTAATTCAATATTTCATAAAATATTTTCAATTGATGATCTCTTAGAATTTTTATTCTTTTAATAGGTTTAAAATCCTCGTGATTATCATCATGATGATGATTATTATCATTATCTACTGATTCTTATATAATATTTTCTTCTTCATCAAAATTTATATAGTTCTCGCTATTATTATTTATAGCTTAAGATTTTCGTCAAATGAGACATGTAGAGTTTCTTCAATTATTTTAGTCCTAATATTGTAAACTCTATATGTTTTACTTCTATTTGAATATGAAATAAAAAAAAAATCGGATTTTCAATCAAATTTGTCTAAATTATCTTTAGTAATTTAAAATATAGCATTTACTTCCAAAAACTTTGAAATATGATACTCTAGGCTTTTTATAGTATAGCAGCTCATATGATGTTTTGTTATTTAATGGTCTAATTAATATTTTATTTAAAATAAAAGATGTTGTAGCAACTACTTCAGCCCAAAAATTCTTTGGTAATATATTGTTTAACATCGTTCTAGCACACTCTTGAGTAGTCCTATTTTTATGTTCAGCCACTCCATTATGTTTTGGTGGTAGGAAAAGAAATTTTGTGAGTTATTCCTTTCTTAATACAAAATTTTTCAAAATTCTTATCTTCCAATTCTTCCTCGTGATCATTCCATGTAATTTTAATTTTAATAGGAAGTTAATTTTGAATTATTTTAGGAAAAATTTTAAACTGCTTAAAAGAATCGGTTTTATTTTTTAGAAAAATCGTCCACGTAAATTGAGAAAATGGCTTCCTATAATCAATGCATATCTATATAAATTAGGGACTAAATTTGCGAAGGAGCAAAACGATCGAGATGTAAGATTTCTGAAGGTTGAGAAGTTGAAATCATATCTTTTAATTTAAAGGAACTTTTTCTAATTGATAAGATTCACATAGATTTCCTACAATAAAATTGACATTGGGAACACCTCTAATTATATTATTTTTAGAAAATTTTTATAAGAGCTTAAAATTTACATGACAAAACCTTTTGTGTCAAATCCAAGGGTCGCTTGTATTAGCTAAAGGACATACATCATGTTTTGGAATTTTCATACTTAATATATAAATATTTCTTTTTTCTAACGCCTTTAAAGATAATGTTGAAAAGACTGCGAAAGTAGGATCGAGTAATAAAGAACTGAGTGTATGTGAAAGTCTTAGATAGTGTGATATACTATACTAGTTATGCAAGTAAAAATTTAACGAGAAAAACTACATAAACTAATATCACAGATAAGCAGAGTAAATGTAGTAAATAAAATAAACGACACCAAAAACTTTTATATTGGTTCGGAGCACCGTCCTACGTCCAGTCCTAATCTCCTTCTGGAATTTCACTAAACAATAACCCTCTCTTAACCTAGATAAATAGGTCTTTAGAACCCTTGAGTAGGGAAACAGGGACCTGAGCAGCGGAACAGGATTTCGGCTCAGCAGCCAAAGAGGACTTGGCACACCTGAGCAGCAGAACAAGACTTCACACAGCAAAAAAGGACTTTGTAGACTGTATTTGTTCTTTTGATAGCACAGATTGTTTCTTTACAGTATACCCTTCCTATTATCTTCTCCTCGAGTATATGTATATATAGTTTAAGTATATGAAGATAAGGAAGAAAGATATTGCCTAAAAATAGAGTATGAAAGTACGTTCAAGTAATTTTTCAGAACTCAAAAAAGAGAATATTAGAAGTATATAGATATATTAGATCAGAAGTAAGAAAGATGAATTTTTTGATGTCAGATAACCTATTTATAATGGTTTAATAGTTGCAACTTATGGCGAAGAGATTCGAAGAAAAGTGGTGTCTAAATCTTGTGACATAAGGTCATATCGCTTCATGAAAAATGGTGATTTTTCAGGAAATATAGTCGTTGTAAAAATTCATTCAATAGAAGTTCTAAGTCAGTAAATTGAAATTTCAAATGTGTGTGTGTTTGTGAGTATATATATATATATACATATTTGTGCATATTGCACAAAATTGTGCAGGCCAGACGATTGTCCTGCAAGGTTAGTCGACTAACCTGACACTTTTTGTGCAGTATGCACAAATTCAGTGCATATATATACATTTATATATATATATACACATTTATATATATATATATATATGTATATATGAAGCTTAAAATGCATGCATATTCTTTGAGGAGAGATTTTAACAAGTTTTAACCTACGACTCAAGAATCAATATTTGTCTTATTGTTGATATTCTCTTTTTGTCGTCTTACTTGTTGTTCTTTGTGTCATGAATCAAAACTATGACTCAACATTCTCCCCTTTTTCGACTGATAACTATAAGTAAATGTAATATTCGATGACATATAATAAAATATTTTATACTTACTCCCCCTGCATATATTTCCGGCAATCGTTAGATAATTATGGATTTTCTATCCCTTTGTCATCGACAAAAAGGAAAATAACACAAGATAAAGTAGATGAATCATACCATATCCATGACATAGATACAATACCAAAGTAGCAACATAACAAGTTCTTAATATAACCAAAATAAAAAGTAAATGCATACTAACAAGGCTATTTAGGCATATTAAAACATGTGAAAAGTTTACTCCATGACATCTTTACCCTTTCTAGCATGTGAACTTTCTCCAGCATCACCTAAGCCACCTCCTCCATCATGTGAACTATCACTACTTTTGTTCTCTTCCAATATAGACCAAGCGAAAGTTGGATGTTTTCTCGGATCCCCATGAATTTCTATGGATGGTCGAGAAGTACAAGAGATAGCTTCCCAAAGTTTATTGAAGAAGCCTTTAGTTTATCCATCTTTTTGTCAACCTTTTTAATGCGGGAATCTAATATTTGTTGATTGTGACACATTATAGTTATTACTTTGTGTGCGCCAAGTGCCGAATCTGCAATGGCTATCTTGTCTTCGTTACGAATTATAGATAGTGTATGTCTAGTGGGATAGGGAGGTTCTTGTATGGGTTGTGGTCCCCGCTGTTGTTGCACCCATTCTTCATAAGAAATAATTCGTGGAGGCACAGTTTTGGGTAGCTTCATTAAGGATAAGGTTTTTGAAGTTATAGTGCGTACTCCAATTATTGGAGAATCAGGTTTGTGAATCTCTCATTCTTTAAGCATTCACATAATATATTCACCTAGTAAATGATATTCATGCGTCCATTGTTGAAGCTTATAAACTCATCAAGAATATGTCGGAGCCAATTAACCTTTATACTGCCATATATGCATAGAGGGCCTTTAAATTGTGTTGATATACAAGTTCATAACTTCCAGATCGTGGAGTTATAGTATGCATTAATGTTATGTTTAGAACTCGAGCTATTGGTCTGAGGGAAGTGGACTTGAGATCATGCATGTTTTCTTCTAAGAATCTGTGGCTTATTTCATCACGCACAATCAACATCATTTATATGTATTCCATCGTTTGGTGAGTAAAGAATATTTGCCATTCGATCTAGAGTTATAAAAATCAGTGCTCCATAAACTAAACTCATATACAATCTTCTTGGTTAGCTACTTGTTGATGATCCAAGTTGAGAATAGCATAAAACAACTTAACCATAATGTTATTAATCTTCAAGTTTCTATAATTAATATTGAGTAGAGATTCTAGATTACTGCGTGTAGTAATAGTCTGAATACCGTATGAGGGGAAGTCTTCAAACTTCATGAAAGAGCCTTCAACTATTGTAGAATTGTGCATTATCTTCCATCTCTTAACAGGCATCTCATTATAGAGTCATTGATGAATTTGTGGATCAATTGTGGGTTGAGCATAAGATGTTGTGATGGCCCGAAAATCCGTACCAATTTGAGCTGACTAATATTCTACACATTCAACTCAAAGTGCACGAAAATTCAGATCATTAATAGAAAGAAATTAGAGGATGATATAGAAAAGATAGAACTAATAGAATAGAAGAAGAAGAAGATCATAACTAAACAGAATCAGAGTAAACGCAAATCTCACAGTGGAACGAATAAAATTGTATTATAACATAACTTTGAAATACAAAATATGAATTTGTACTTACATATCATATCAGAGTACAATACATCATATCACAGCGGTAATAATCTCTAAGTACTAACAGTGGAGCCTTCTGCTTTGAGCTCCTCTAAGTGAATCTGCAAAATCCTAAAACGCTTGACTGCCCATACAAATTTGGGCACCCAAGAGTTTAGGGAAAAACAAAAAAAAAACTCTGGGTCAGTCATGGGACTGGTGTGAGTAAATTCCAACCATATGGTTTAAATTTGAAAATCTTTTTGAAACAAAAGAATAATAGTAAGACCAACCCACACACAAACATGGACGGTTTTTACCTTACTATAACCCAAATATTTTGATATCAAAATCCAGTGATATTATAATAATGTCTAATCAAATAAATAACCAAGTAGCAGAACGCTTGCATCTCACGCTTCACACATATATAGTATAAAATCTAAAGCCGTAGGGCGCTTATTGGAGATTGGATTCCAACAGACAAGGTATGGGAGCACCTTCTGATCAGTGTACTCTAGAGGGTATACATTGGGGTTCAACAAGAACGTCTTACAACCCGGCCGCACATGACCGACCACTCATTTAGCTTGAGTGTATCGAATATATTTCCACCCACGGTTGTTGGCCATCCAACCGTAATCCGAAGATATAGAATCGAAAAAGAAAAACAAATATGAATTTTCTCTAAATCGTTGACAATACACCCTGCTTGGGGATGACCAAACTAGCCATTCTGCCTATCCCAACTTTTGTTACTTCCTGGTTGTGAGGCTAGATGGTACGTCTATCTTCAGAACATCTGATCACCATTCACTTTGAATGCCACATCGTCAAACCCATCAATTCACTAATCGAATTCCAAAAATATCACGGGTATAAAAAGCTAAGAGGAACGAATTCCTCCGCCACCGGACGTAATACCTTTAAGAGATCAATCGTACGTGATTCGTTAGGTATACTCTGTCAGACATTCGTCCATACAAGTTGTCCTGGGACTGGACAAACAGAAAGCACCATTCTGGAACAGGACGACCCTTGAATTTCACTCCGTCTCCGTATTGACAACGATGGTCAAAACACTTTGATAGTCGGTTATTTAACTATCGAAGTAAAAACAAACATCCATTCTAATGTATAACTAAACATCACACAATCAAGGGAACTTTTTATTTAACATTCGTTTTTATTATTCGAATTCCTATATATTACCAGATATTTCTCAAACCCCGTTTTAGCCTTTTCACACTTCTTGGAAAATATTCCCAGTTATTATAAATTCTTATTCTGCCATGTTCTAGAAAATATACATTATTAACGTTCGAAATATTTCCATTTGTTTCACATTCGTTATTTTCTACACTTGGATAATATACCCTACCTATATTGGAGAAATATTTCCAATTTCATTATAAATATTTTAATCTACCAAACGTTCACTTTTAAAACATTATTCACTTTAAAATGTGAATATCATTCCTATTATAGAAACCTGAACGCCTTTATCAAATAATTCTTTATTCAAGAAATAAATACCCTTATCTTGTTTACCGAACTCTCTTTCATAATTTATATTCCCATTCCACTTTATAAACTCGATTTCTAAATCAACTTCTTGTTAAATCAATATCAAGTTTAATATTAAATATTGATTACATATCCTATTATAATTTGTTGGTTTAAATATTTACTACCTTGTCAGAATATAATTCCTAAAATAATTTACTTTAATACATTTGACATCGTTGAATTTTAGTTCTAATTCCTAATAATGTTATTGAGTTCTAATCATATTCCAGACATCGAAATGATGTCATCATTTTCTAAAACGATTCTCCAATTTCTCTTTTTAAACTTATTCTTATATTCTTTTGGACAACCATCATTACTTATTGCTTTCGAAACAGTGGGTTTCAACCAAACTGTTTACATTCCCTAGAGATAGCATTGCATATAAATATCACGCTTAAGTTTGCTTAAAAGCGTTACTTTATCATTATAGTTCAAAAACTTGCCATACGCTGTAATATTCCCTTAATAACTTATCGCTTAAGCCTAGTCAACAATGTTATTTTATCGTTATAGTTCAAAAACTTGCCTTACGCTGCTATATTCCCTTTATGCTAATTCTTGAAATCTCTTTCCATTACAAATTGGTAACATTCCTCGATAATAGTGAAGCCATTCAAGTTGGGGTATTATATTTACCTCTCAGACCTCGATCGACAACGTTCTTATCTTAGAACCGATATGAGTCTGTAACTTTAAACTCCCTTATTACTTATAATATCTATCAGACCGTATTTTCTCATTTAATTTGAAGTATGGTTTTATAACACCATATCCTTACTTTGAAACTCGGTTGTTCATAAATATTTATATTAAATATTTATTCTTTGTTTCATCTTAATTATACAATTCCATTTATAACTTCTTTTATCAAAAATCATTTGCACTCTTTGTCTTCTGACATTTTTCTTTCCATTCGAATCATTTCATCTAATTCAGGTAAACATCTCATATAAACTCAATATTATCTTAAATGAATTCCATTTAAGAACAATTATTTTAATTAAAATAATTACATTGTAATTTACTTCACCATAACTGAAGTAAAGCGATTTACTTCATTATCAATTTAACTAGATTGGTTGCTTACTTCATTAAACAATGACTGATTCTACTTGTTCAATAATCATTCAAACTTTATTAATTAAAAAGTTAATTAATACGAAATCTTATTAATTTTGATTAATTTATTTCCAAGCTATTATCATTAGATTAATTGAAGACCAATTAATCTAATAATCAATTTCCAATAAACAGTTGATTTAGTCAACTCCAAACCCTTAGTTAATTTGAAGTTGATTCTAAATTACTTCTTACTATTAGATTAATATAATTAATCTAATAATATTTCTTAGATGGTTTGTCTTAAATTAATTATCCAAATATTTCCTCGCAGGATAATTACGGCTTTATAACCTTATTTAAATGTCAAACAATCATTTGTATTTACTTTATAAAAAAACGAACTATAAAATACCAGTTTTAATAGAACTTCTATTATAGTTTAAAACTTCGCTTAAATTGTAAAAATATAATTTTTATAATTAACTTCGTTGACCTGTGTGACGACCAGTCAAATTCTTAACAAAAAGATGGGTTTACGGTCAACTGTTGCCATTTCTTAATCGATATCGTATATTGATTAAATCAAAATAACGTTGAATTTCCATTCAACATCAATATCTACACAGGGATAAAATGTCATTTGGGTTCAAACAGTGCATATATAAACCAAACAATACATATAAATATTGACGAATCCGGTTGGATTCCTCCAACCGGTTCCCTCCATCCACAGATGTTAGTCAACACATTTTACACTAATTCCATACTAGGGAATATCATAATCAGTGGAATCAGTATCCAACCAATGATGCGTTCATATGCAACGATATTCAACCAATTTAATTGTAATTTACCAAATCAATCATCACACAACATTCAACCATTATTTTAAAATATAATTATAATATTTTAAAATAAAACAGAGTTAGTGAATTTACTCACCTTGGCGCGTTAACCGTTAAATAACGATTTGCGTTAGTTGATTTTATCACGAAATTCCAGTGGTTCGGTTTTCAGCGAAACCATTCTCATGACGTAGCTTTCGCCGTTACGATTCCACTGCAACTGATTTGGTCCAAATCCTTAACCATCGTTAAAACGTGATTAGCTACTTCCGTTCCAAGTTGAACTCGGTTGATGCTTTTCCCATTTCCACCGTGCTTCCATCAATTAAAGCTTATGCCAGTGTCGATCATCGCATGGAGCAGCAGCTCCAATTCAGATCTACTGTGTCGCGACCTTTTGATCACCACCTCCCATAAAACTTGTGCACACCCCATGTTTCAATGCCAAACATTACCAGTAGCCCATTCTTTGATCACACTCGCATACCAACCTTCAAAAACATTGATTCCAGTACCGATCTTCTCGTTAAAACATCACACTTACTAGCCTATGCATGTACACCACTTTCTCTTACAGATTTCCAAAATACTGTCACCGAACCCCATCCCATCCAAACATCAAAGCTCGCACCCTTCAACTTCCGTTCTCGGCTCCTATCTTCACGTGACAGTACATGCCGCGAGCTATAATTTCACCAATGTCCATGAAAACTCATAACTAACTACTCTCCATTCTTAACCCATCTATAACCTTCAAACCGAAGATCCGACATTTCAAGACTTGCTTCGCTCCAGGAAACTTATGGTATGCCGCAACTTCACAGTCTCCACTTGCATTTGAACCACCATAACATGAATGCTCTTGTACAAAAGTTTTCCACCACTTCACACCAACACAGCCTTCTTTTTGCTGCTCACGGTGCTTCCTCTTCTACCATGAATTCTCATGCACTCACTCGCACTAACCCATCGACCCAAAAGAAACAGCTCGTACACTTCCTCCATCTCATACGTTCGAATAGTTCATTCACCCATTCAATCTCCTTGTCTCGAGCTCGCGGCCAGTTTCCACTACACATTCTCCAGAAATGAACCGCAAGCTCCAGAGTGTTCTCTTCACACTCATTCGTACCCTTGTTACGTGCACCCGTATGCTCCCCTACATCAATACGCATACAGCATGTTGTACCGTAACACTCCCTTTAATTCATGTATACACTTCACTACTCAACCCGCAAACAACAATAGTCTCCCTTCCCATCTGCACGCAACACCCCAAAACTCAAGAACATCCCAATCCCATTAGACCCACGTCCATACTCTTCCACTCAGTCGCATGGAACATGACACCACTCTCTTCTTGCTGCTCAACTGTAAAATGATACAGACCTCTTTTCACATCGGACTCCTCCTGCTGACGAGTCGATCTTTCCATAACCCAACGCGCCAACCAAAACAACAACCAAGAAAAAGTCCATGAGGATTTAAATATATAAGCTTTTATTGTTTTTCATTTATTTACAATTTATTTTCGCCATTTTACTTAGATTTGTAGTTTATTTTTCTTTTGGTGCGTGAAATTCGGAAGAAGCTTCAGTGTGCGTTGTATATATATATATATATATATATATATATATATATATATATATATATATATAGACAATGTTATTTAAGTGTTAAGTAATAGGGTAAGGTGTAGTCAATAGCGTGCGCACGTTCATTTGGTAGTCTTTTGATGTGAAAATACTTGCTAAACTAAGTTTATAGATGCTAGACTTGAGTATATAGGGTATGGGCGGTACTTACTTAGCATGGAAGGAAACTTGATAAACTATTTTAAGATATGGGTTAATTTAGCTTACGTTTTCTATTGGTAGCCTGTAGGTTTTGATTGGATTTTTCTTTTCGAAACTTCATTTCCTGGATCACTTCATAGTAAGGGTGGACGTATATAGGTTACATATAGGTGCATGTCCTTTGATTTCTTATTATTTTACTTGTTGCTTAAGGACAAAGGGTATATATAATAATATAATATAAGTGTTATCGCTATGTTTTATATAAGATTCTGACTTTGGTTAGTAACAAACGAAAATGCACTAGTCCATATTGCAATATTCTCGTTTTCCCTAAAACTCTGAGTAACATAAGGTGGATTGTTGTTCACAGCACATAGTACATTATTGAGAAATTCATTGGTAGCTCATGTGCATGTTAAAAGGCGGTTTTAGGTTGTAAAGATTCACGTTTCCAATTACGTAAAATCACGTTCACGTCCGAGCGCTATGGACAGAAATAAGATTACGGTCATGTCCAGCGAGGTGTCATGATCCCAAAAGTATAATAATATCGGTAGGTTAACTCATATTTTGAAACCCAAAAATACTGATATAAGGTGCAAAATACTCCAAATAAAAAGTAGCTTATTTAATTTAATTAAAAATTATAGTAAAATTCTAAAAATTAAATTATCACTACATCTCAAAAGAACCTTGTCCAGATTTGCAACAGGTATCTCGTTATATCAAATAAACTATTACAGTCGATAAATGATTCTATAGCGACTATTTGGAAATTTGATTTGGATATAACTAGCAATCTATAACGCGAAATCTTGATTTTTCACTTCTGTTAGAATGATACAGTTCAACAGATTCCAATACTTCTTGTTTCGAAGAAATCCGACTAATAACGGGTTCTATATACTCAGTTGAAGTTCAGAACGTTAAATTATGAACTGCCGTGATATTACGGGCTCGATTATATTTAATATATTTTTTATACGTTCAACTTCGTTTTAATTAATATATAAATCCACTTATATTACAAATTCAATATTTAAACTAATTTAAATATTCAAATACAAACTGATAAAAATGCGGGACGTTACAGAAGTAGAAACTCATTGTCTCGTAGGTGGCATATTGATTGAATTTTTAGTTAAAAAGATGGAAGTTTTAGTGATGTAGGGTTTGTAAACAATGGGAAAATTTTGAGAATTTGGTAGTAAGAGAGTAAAGGTGAAAAGGTGGAAGAGTGAAGAGGTGAAATGGGGTAGATAGGGGTAATTAATTCCAGAATTTCACGATTCAGTTGACTGGACCAAGGGATCAGTCGACTGAATCAGACCATTGAAAAATTTTGGTTCTAGGTCAGTCGATTGGACCCTGGTTCACCCGACTGAACCTAGAAATATGAATTTTCATATTTTTGGGCCAATCGACTGGTACCTTGGGCCAGTCGACTGACCTGGGAGATTTTCATAGTTGCCCCTCTTTTAAAAAAAAAGATTATATATAAAGATTTTATACTATTTTAATTATTATTTAAACAACAATAGGTAGAATATTATTATAAACGACAAACAAAAGTACATTTTAATCAAAGACAAAAAATACTCAAGAAATGAAATAAAACTTAAATCTAGTTTTTCATACTTGGTGTTTTGAACTCCTTCTTTCTCCTTTCGTTTGATTCTTCATTTCTATCCCAAGAGTTTGGTGATATCAGTGGTCATTGAGGAGAAGGAATATGTGTTCGACGGACTGGAATTAAGGCTTGATCATCAATGTAGTGAGATGATGAGCCACGAAATTTCATAGCAATATGTTCGATAATCCTAAATCGTCATGAGTTAACCTTTTGATTATAGTACATTTCTCGTTGTAATTTAAGTAATTCTTGTTGATAGTGATGCATTTCATCTATCTTAGCTTTTTTTGATGGTGAATCACCAAACAACAATACTTGGCTTTTCTTTCCTTCTCCGATGTGTAACTGATATGAGTTGCAGTTGTACGAGTACGAGTATCACACGAGGTTTTCCGATTTGGTTCGGGTGTGGTGATGATGTTAATAGATGAACTAGACGAGTGAGGGGGAGATGGCATTCTTTTAAGATGAAGTAAATCGTAGAAGTTGAATAAATGGTGCAAGTGTTAATTTTTTATTTGTAGAAGTTGATTGAGAGAAAGTAGGAAAACACTATGGTTCATATTAATTTTAGTGTTTAGATTTAGAATAGATGGAACCAAAAACTCTTATATGAGAAATTTCTGTATAAACATTAAGTAGAAATTTGACATTTTCATAAAAAAATATAGTTGAATTATAAAGATATATATATTTATTTAAGAAATGATTTTAATTGTAATAAACATATTTAAGAATGAATTAAAGAAGAAACACATATAGCTCAAATGGTTAAGACATTTGAGTATCAACTAAGAGGTCTTGAGTTCGAGCCATGGAATGATCAGAAATGAATTTTTTATTTTTTTTAAAGAGAAAGTTTTTTTTGTAGACAAAGCAGACATAATACCGAGTTCCCGTCGTAATTTTAAAAATGTGTTTTCAAGTAACGGTTTGATAAATATATCGGCTATTTGATTTTCTGATGTAACAAACTCTAAATCTATTAAATTTTTATCAATATAATCACGTAAGAAATGATGCCAAATGTCAATCTATTTAGTTCTTGAATGATTAACCGTATTTTTTGATAAATTAATTGCATTTGAATTACCAAAATAATTATAGATTTATTTAGATTGATTCCAAAATCTTTGATTGTTTGTTGCATGTAAATGACTTGAGCACAAGCCAAAGTCGCAGATATATATATTCTACTTCACATGTTGATAGTGATATGCAATTTTGTTTCTTGTTAAACCAATAGATTAATGAATTGCCAATAAAATGACACAAACCATTACCACTTTTTCTATCCGTCCGTGATCCTCCAAAATCAGCATTACTACAGGATATTGCCTCAAAAGAACAATCTTTCGGATAAAATAGTCTGAAATCTTTAGTATTGCTGAGATAATGTAGTATATGCTTCACTGGTCTTAAGTGTGATTCCTTTGGAATGGCTTGAAATCGTGCACATAAACAAACACTCATCATTATATCTGGTCTACATGCAGTTAAATATAATAGAGAATCTATCATGCTACGATATAGTTTTTTATCAACATTTTTGTCATTTTAATCTTTGTCCAAATGTGTTGTTGTGCTCATGGAGTTTGGTTTACCAAAAGTAATTTCCATTCCAAAATGTTTTATCAAATTATTACAAAAAAATTCTTGATTTATAAAAATACCATTTTTGTAATTGTTTGATTTGAAGACCTAGAAAACAAGATGATTCACCCATGTGTGACATCTCAAATTCTTTAGTCATTATATCGAAAAATTCTTTGCATAATTTTTCATTTGTTGATCCAAAAATAATATTGTCTACATATATTTGAACCACTAAAATATCATTCTTAGAACATTTATAAAAAGAGTTTGATCAAGTTTACCAATTTCAAAACCATGTTTAATTAAATAGCTTTTGAGTTGTTCACACTTGTAACACCTCGTATTTTAACAACTATAAAAGAGAATAAATTAAATAATAATTAATTTAATATTCAGAATTAAGGGAAATGGACTTTGCCATTGCGTCTGTCTCGAAATTCTGGTCAAGATAGACATTTCGTTTGCGTAAAACAGACACAATATAAAGAAGTTATGGAGGTTTGAAGTTTGTATAAGCGCACGAGAATTATAAATATATATATATATATATATATAATTAATCAGAAAATCAATTTTCAGTTCAAATTTTGAAATTTCGTAGGTGGTAAATCTCCCTTCCCAGGGGAGTTGACCCCTTAAGGGGGTGTCGACCCCTCAAGAAAGGTGTCGACCCATGGGTCGACCCCCCTAGGGCTGAGGTGCCAGATCGAATTTTGGGGGTTGGCAGCTATATATACAGGCTCATTTCTCTTGTTTTCTTCACTGCAAAATCAGTGGAGGCCAAATGATGTCAGTGCCTGGACTGAATCAAACTCTTTTCTTCTTCTATAATCAAAGATTAGAAATTTACGTGTAGATCTGTGACTCAACAATCTTCTCTTTTAGTTCTACTTTCTAAAACCAAACATTGTGAGTTCTAAGTTACTTTTAGATTTAAATGATTAAAAGTAAAAATGATACGACTATAGTTTGGATACATTCTTGTGACTGAATTATACCAGATCTATTGTAAATTGTGAATCTATGACATTCTGAATTAGTCTTGACCTGTATCTCAATCTTTATCATATTGGATCTATTGCAACTTGTGAATTTATGTTGTTATGACATACTATGACTTGGATCTAAATCTTTGTCAGGACAGATCTACTTTTGATTTTAGATCTAGCTTATTATTTAGATCAAGTGGTGCCTATCATATTGGATCTGAACTAGTTGGACATCTAAATTATTATTTAGATCTTGTTATGCTTATTATGACATTCCTACTTTATTAGAACTAATTTAATTATCACAAGTTCACAGATCTACTCTTATATGTCCACCTTATCACTATGCTAGTATATATTTATGCCAGTTATGTTAGAATAGTTACTATTGTCATCTTTCCATCACCTTTCCCTTTTGTTGTTTATGGCCAGGATACTTCCAAGCCTAGGCATGCCACTAAATATATGTGAATGCGATAGTTAGGGAACGGGGGAAAACATTAAAATTGGCATAACTTGGATAATGATTATGAATATGAATTTAGACATATAATTCACTATGAACATAATTGGGGAAAAAGGGGCATGAAACCTATAACCTATAATGACATAGGTAAAAATTGGCTAATAATGGAATGCCTAGGATTAGAGTAATTAGAAACTGCAAATGCGCCTATGACACGAGGTTAGATTACACTTGTGGTGGAAGTCTGCCCGGAACCGCCTGGCATATCCAATGACCACAAGTGGTGAATCTAATGTGGGAAGTCTAGGTGCACAAATATGAGATGTGCTAAGACACGAGGTTAAGCCCGATTTGTGGAATAAGTCTGCCCGGACCCGCTCGGTATGTCCAGCATCCACAAATGGTAGGCTTAATGTGGGAGGTCTAGCATACTGCAACCAAAAATGAAAATATGGTAATAAACCTTAAATACTTAACCTATTTGAATCCATAGGGATTGTATGAACATGAATTTAAATTGGGGTTAAGTAAATTTGGTTGAATAGAGGGTGGGTTAAGTAAATCTGAGGAGGTGGGTAATATTTACATATAGGCCCACGAACTTAACTTGATAGGGTTATGTAAGTAAAGACACCTAGTGGTAAGCATAACCTATGAAAATGTTGAAGTTATGTAATTAAAGACACCTTTTTAGGGTAGGCATAACTTGTAGAAATGGTAGGGTTATGTAATTAAAAACACATAGTGGTATACATAACCGATAGAAATCCTAGTGGGGATACAAGACAAGGGGAGATCATGTATCATATTGTGCGGGGGACCCAATTCAGTCTGTAACACCCCACGTCCATTAATGTCACTCACAAAGGGAATGCATTAACTTCCATGGAGGTTTTAAGTGAATATAGAACAGAAAAATTACAACAAGACAGATAATAAGTAGTACTTGAAAATCTTAAACTTCATTTTATTGCAGCAGAAATTAAACATGTTTGTTACTTCATAAAACCATAATCAGAGTCAAGTACAATATCCATCTTGATAAAACAAAATACATAACCCCATTACATAAATAGCCATTAAAGAAGATAACAAGCTGGACTTTACTTCAACGGTCCAAGCTTTCCAAAGAGAGATGAAGCAATCCAATCAAACTCCACTAGAGCTGGGCCCAACCTGAGGACTTATAGGGGGAAAAAGGATAGAAATGGAGGGGGTCATACATAAAGTCTGGCGAGTATGATAATTCTAACAATACTATTATCAAAATAACTAGACTAAGCATAAGCTGGAGGACAAGTAAATATCTATGAACTATTAGGTATGGAAGAGCAGATAAAGATAACGTTTAAGATAACATTAAAGGCACACCTAATTACTAACGAACAATTGCTACACTGCACTGCACCAATCACCCCAAAGGTTGATCCTGCTTGCTTCACACAGAAACTATATAAATAGCCTTACGTACCCCTAGCTGACTACATAGGTGCCGTCTGCCCCTATCTCCACTAGGTGTACCCCACTACCCACTTTCGATCGGCTCCCTACTCGTAGATACCTGTGTTGGCCCCACAGTGGGGTGTATCACTCACCTAAAGTGGCAAACCGATACAACCTGAGAATGCATGGCTTATACCTACACGATGCAACAATGTCTTACCTACTAGCCCGGGTCCACACATGCATATGAAACCCGTTGGACTTGCATTGCCACCGCTCCCCGTTTTGGCCTCTTATAGTCAAACCCAGTATGCGTGTCCCATCCTCGACTTGGGTCGAGCCCACAAAGATACGTTTGGGTTACTGGTTGAAATGGCCCCCCACAAGCAACCCTCCTAAGCTTGTCCACTAGTACATCCCACTTAACCCTCTTAGTCATGTTCATTTACATGTGTGTTTGGTTAAGTCTTACTAATCGTATTTCACATGCCACTAAGGGCACCCACTAGATTCCTCATGCCACCCAAGGCACATACTTAACCCCCATGTCCCACCTTACATGTTTATCTGGTTAAGTATTTCTTAATTCATTCAGGCCATAACCTTATAAAGACCTCTCACATTAGACTGGCATTTATGGCAGCTGGATTTGTCGGGCGGGTCCGGGCAGTCTTACACCATAAAAGAGGCTAACCTCGTGTCTTTACAACTATTATGCTTTAGTTTAGGCCTAGGACCTCTCACATTGGGCTGACATTTGTGACCACTGGATTTGCCGGGCGGGTCCGGGCAGGTTTACGTCACAAACGAGTCCAACCTCGTGTCCTAAGCATTGATTGTCACTTATAATCTTTTACCCCAGTTTTAATAATTCCCTATTCAAATTATTAATTAAGTCCACTTTTAATGATGTCCATAATTGACTCAATTATGGCCATCCATTCATGGCATGCAAAATCATATCAATTGCACCCCAACTTCTTTTTATTAAATCCTTAATATTACCCCTACCCCACGTTTATACGTTCGCTTATTCAATGTAGAATATATGTTAGACTCGAATAGTCTAACTCATACCACAAAAATAAATTATCACAACATATAGACAATTAAAATGAATCTAATCATAATAGGGGTGAAACTTGCATAAACTACACATGTTAAGGATCTAAAGGTGTCAACTTGTTAAATGTCACAACTTACATGATATGATCATAACCCAAATTTATGTATAAACTTGCATATGGGGTTTTAGGCAACATAATGATGGTGTGAACTAGCATAGTTCTCATATGTCATAGCATAATTCTAGATGTCATAATAGATGTCATGGCATATGTTCATAACTTTTACTAATCAACCTAAACTTGCATGTGTGACTTGTCATATAGATCAACATAGCCTAAATAATATCAATATTATGATTTGATTAACATGAACTAATTAGCATAGATAGTAACATCATGGCTTTTTAACATGTATGATTCATCACAACTTAGCATAGAAACTCTCAACATACATAACATAATCATAGCATGATTTACAACATATAGGATATCATCACCACTTAGCATAGGATTTATAACATACATAATAGTATAAGGTTTACAACAACATATATGACAATTCACATCATCTACTCATAATCCATTCATAACTTAATCTAATTAATCTAATAATAATCTTGTTAAGATCATCATACTCACAATTAGAGAAGAAAAGAGAGTCTTGATTTGCTTTAGAGTTGAGTAGAATTAGAATTTGATTAGCTTTTCTTCCTTCTTAGTTGGCGGCGGCTAGACTGAGTTCCATGGCGGCGGTATGACGGTAGCTATTCTATTTTTCATGTGAATTAGAGTGAGAGACTACCTAGGTATTTATAGAGTTTAGGATTTATTTAGACCGTCAGATCAACTCAGAACTAACCTGAACCGTTTAATTTGCCAACTCAGCCCTAAAGACACATCAGCAGCTCAAGATTGGGCTCAGTCAAAACCCTAGCCGACTGACCAGGTCGACCCCCAGGTCGACACTACGACTTACAGGGATTATATTAGATTCGTAGAAAAACAGTCGTTGAAGTCGTTTGAATCTTCACTTGAATCCTAGCTTGTTTTGAATCTCCTCTTGAAAGTCTTGAACAGCATTTCCTCGCCTTGATTTATTTTACATATTATTTTATTTATAAAGTAAAGTTTTATTTTCCGTTGTTAATTTTTTGTCTGTCTTGTAATTTATCTGCATCTTTTACCCTAAATGCTCCACGGAACTTAGTGCATTCCGTTTGTGAGTGACACTAACGGATGTGCGGTGTTACACGTGGTATATTCACTAACGGATGTAATATTATTTTACATATTCTTTGAATGGCTTGTCATGCCTTTCGGCTTGACAAACGCACCCGCTTACTTCGTGGACCTGATGAGTAGGGTGTTCACAGAATTCCTCAACAAGTTCGTAGTGGTCTTCGTAGACGATATCTTGATTAGATTCATTTTAATTATCTATATGTTGTGATAATTTATTTTTGTGCTATGAGTTAGACTATTCGAGTCTAACGTATATTCTGCGTTGAATCAGCGAACGTATAAACGTGGGGTAGGGGTAATGTTAAGGATTTAATATAAAGAAGTTGGGGTGCAATTGATATGATTTTGCATGCCATGAATGGATGACCATAATTGAGTCAATTATGGACATCATTAAAAGTGGACTTAATTAATAATTTGTATAGGGAATTATTAAAACTGGGGTAAAAGATTATAAGTGATAATCAATGCTTAGGACACGAGGTTGGACTCGTTTGTGACGTAAACCTAGGCTCTGATTCCACGTGTAACACCCCACGTCCATTAATGTCACTCACAAAGGGAATGCATTAACTTGCAAGGAGGTTTAAATGAATATAGAACAGAAAAATTACAACAAGACAGATAATAAGTAGTACTTGGAAATCTAAAACTTCATTTTATTGCAGCGGAAATTAAACATGTTTGTTACATCATAAAACCATAATCAGAGTCAAGTACAATATCCATCTTGATAAAACAAAATACATAACCCCATTACAAAAATAGCCATTAAAGAAGATAACAAGCTGGACTTTACTTCAACGGTCCAAGCTTTCCAAAGAGAGATGAAGCAATCCAATCAAACTCCACTAGAGCTGGGCCCAGCATGAGGACCTGGATGGGGAAAAAGGATAGAAATGGAGGGGGTCAGACATAAAGTCTGGCGAGTATGATAATTCTAATAATACTATTATCGAAATAACTAGACTAAGGCATAAGCTGGAGGACAAGTAAATGTCTATGAACTATTAGGTATGGAAGAGCAGATAAAGATAACGTTTAAGATAACGTTAAAGGCACACCTAATTACTAACGAACAATTGCTACACTGCACCGCACCAGTCACCCTAAAGGTTGATCCCGCTTGCTTCACACAGAAACTATATAAATAGCCTTGCGTACCGCTAGCTGACTACATAGGTGTCGTCTGCCCCTATCTCCACTAGGTGTAACCCACTACCCACTTTCGATCGGCTCCCCACTCGTAGATACCCGTGCTGGCCCCACAGTAGGGTGTGTCACTCCCCTAAAGTGGCAACCCGATACAACTTGAGAATGCACGGCTTATACCTACATGATGCAACAACGTCTTACCTACCAGCCCGGGTCCACACACACATATGAAACCCGTTGGACTTGCGTTGCCACCGCTCCCCATTTTGTTGTTGTGGTTTCTTCTGATCCCCTTTCTTCTCGGGTGCCTTATCAGCTTTAGAGCCTTTCTCCTCGTGCATGAGTGCCATGTCTACTAGCTTTTCAAAGGTGGCCCCTATAGGGATGTAGGTCATAGCCAACCCATGCAACGGTTCATTCAATCCATTAACGAACCTCAGAGCCATCTTCTCCGGCGTGTTCACTAAGTCTAAGCCAAACCTTGCTAACTGATTAAATTTGTTGACATATTCTTTTACTGATGAGATTCCTTCTTAGTTGGCGGCGGCTAGACTGAGTTCCATGGCGGCGGTATGACGGTAGCTATTCTATTTTTCATATGAATTAGGGTGAGAGACTACCTAGGTATTTATAGAGTTTAGGGTTTTGACTGAGCCCAATCTTGAGCTGCTGATGTGTCTTTAGGGCTGAGTTGGCAAATTAAACGGTTCAGGTTAGTTCTGAGTTGATCTGACGGTTTCTTCCAAAAATACTTTAGAAAAATAGTTTTTCTAAAAAAATTATCTGTTCTGGTAACCTTAAGCTCTGATACCATGTGTAACACCCCACGTCCATTAATGTCACTCACTAAGGGAATGCATTAACTTCCATGGAGGTTTTAAGTGAATATAGAACAGAAAATTTACAACAAGACAGATAATAAGTAGTACTTGGAATTCTAAAGCTTCATTTTATTGCAGCGGAAATTAAACATGTTTGTTACATCATAAAACCATAAATCAGAGTCAAGTACATTATCCATCTTGAAAAACAAAATACATAATCCCATTACACGAATAGCCATTAAAGAAGATAACAAGCTGGACTTTACTTCAACGGTCCAAGCTTTCCAAAGAGAGATGAAGCAATCCAATCAAACTCCACTAGGACTGGGCCCAACCTGAGGACCTGGAGGGGGAAAAAGGATAGCAATGGAGGGGGTCAGACATAAAGTGTGGCAAGTATGATAATTCTAACAATAGTATTATCAAAATAACTAGACTAAGGCATAAGCTAGAAGACAAGTAAATGTCTATAAACTATTAGGTATGGAAGAGCATATAAAGATAACGTTTAAGATAACGTTAAAGATAACGTCAAAGGCACACCTAATTACTAACGAATAATTACTTCACTGCACCCCACATTACTACACTGCACCGCACCAGTCACCCTAAAGGTTGATCCCACTTGCTTCACACAGAAACTATATAAATAGCCTTACGTACCCCTAGCTGACCATATAGGTGTCGTCTGCCCCTATCTCCACTAGGTGTACCCCACTACCCACTTGCGATCGGCTCCCTACTCATAGATACCCGTGTTGGCCCCACAGTGGGGTGTATCACTCCCTTAAAGTGGCAACCCGATACAACTTGAGAATGCACGGCTTATACCTACACGATGCAACAATGTCTTATCTACCAGCCCGGGTCCACACACGCATATGAAACCCGTTGGACTTGCGTTGCCATCGCTCCCGTTTTGGCCTCTTATAGTCAAACCTAGCATGCGTGTCCCGTCCTCGACTTGGGTCGAGCCCACAAAGATACGTTTGGGATACTAGTTGAAATGGGCCACCACAAGCTACCCACCTAAGCTTGTCCACTAGTACATCCCACTTAACCCTCTTAGTCATGTTCATTTACATGTGTGTTTGGTTAAGTCTTACTAATCGTATTTCACATGCCACTAAGGGCACCCACTAGATTCCTCATGCCACCCAAGGCACCTACTTAACCCCCATGTCCCACCTTACATGTTTATCTGGTTAAGTATTTCTCAATTCATTCTGGCCATAACCTCATAAAGACCTCTCACATTAGACTGACATTTATGGCAGGTGGATTTGTCGGGCGGGTCCGGGCAGTCTTACACCATAAAAGAGTCTAACCTCGTGTCTTTACAACTGTTATGCTTTAGTTTAGGCCTAGGACCTCTCACATTGGGCTGACATTTGTGACCACTGGATTTGCCGGGCGGGTCCGGGCAGGTTTACGTCACAAACGAGTCCAACCTCGTGTCCTAAGCATTGATTATCACTTATAATCTTTTACCCCGGTTTTAATAATTCCCTATTCAAATTATTAATTAAGTCCACTTTTAACAATGTCCATAATTGACTCAATTATGGTCATCCACTCATGGCATGCAAAATCATATCAATTGCACCCCAACTTCTTTTTATTAAATCCTTAATATTACCCCTACCCCACGTTTATACGTTCGCTTATTCAACATAGAATATACGTTAGACTCGAATAGTCTAACTCATAGCACAAAGATAAATTATCACAACATATAGACAAATAAAACAATTCAATCATAATAGGGGTGAAACTTGCATAAACTACACATGTTAAGGATCTAAAGGTGTCAACTTGTTAAATGTCACAATTTACATGATATGATCATAACCCAAATTTATGTATAAACTTGTATATGGGGTTTTAGGTAACATAATGATGGTGTGAACTAGCATAGAATTTCACATATGTCATAGCATAATTCTAGATGTCATAATAGATGTCATGGCATATGTTCATAACTTTTACTAATCAACCTAAACTTGCATATGTGACTTGTCATATAGATCAACATAGCCCAAATAATATCAACATCATGATTTGATTAACATGAACTAATTAGCATAGGTAGTAACATCATGGCTTTTTAACATGTATGATTCATCACAACTAAGCATAGAAACTCTCAACATACATAACATCATCATAGCATGATTTACAACATATAGGATATCATCACCACATAGCATAGGATTTATAACATACATGATAGTATAAGGTTTACAACAACATATATGACAATTCACATCATCTACTCATAATCCATTCATAACTTAATCTAATTAATTTAATAATAATCTTGTTAAGATCATCATACTCACTATTAGAGAAGAAAAGAGAGTCTTGATTTGCTTTAGAGTTGAGTAGAATTAGAATTTGATTAGCTTTTCTTCCGTCTTAGTTGGCGGCGGCTAAACTGAGTTCCATGGTGATGGTATGACGGTGGCTATTCTATTTTTCATGTGAATTAGAGTGAGAGACTACCTAGGTATTTACAGAGTTTATTTAGATCGTCAGATCAACTCAGTACTAACCTGAACCATTTAATTTGCCAACTCAGCCCTAAAGACACATCAGTAGCTCAAGATTGGGCTCAGTCAAAACCCTAGCCGACTGACCAGGTCGACTCCCCAGTCGACCTGGGGGGGGGGGGTCGATTACCCAGTCGACTCCCCAGTCGACCTGGGGTGCTGGGCGGGAAATTTCCCGCCTAGCCTGATTTGACTCTGAATTTGAAATTTAAATTTTCTGAAATCTGTTTTGAATTTTCTGAAACTTCCGATGGCCATAACTTCTTTATACGAAGTCCAATTCACGCAAACTCGGACTCTATTTCAACCAGAATTCCGAGACGAACATAATAGCGCAACCCGTTTCCCACAATTCTCACGTTTGAGATAAGTTATTCTTTAATTTGTGAATATTAATATTTATAGAATTACGGGGTGTTACACAGTCAGTAACCCTTAATAAGTATCGAAACGAGTACTCCGCCCTAGGTCGGAGTGGGGCACGCTTAGTGGGCTGATTGTAAGAGATCTAAACATGGAGGATGGTATGGGCGGCGCAAACCAACCGGGTCATGTGCGTGCATGGGCCGGGCAGAGGGGGATAAGATAACCGTGATACCTATAGATATGGCTGTGCATATTAGCGAAGGGTCGCCACTATAGGACGTGATACATCCTATGGTGGGGCCGGCACAGAGTATCTACGCAGATTAGGGAGACGATCGATTAGGTTAGTAGTTAGGGTACATCTGGACGTATGCCTAAGTATACCATTTGATAGTTTTTGGGATCATATCATTTCTGGTTATACTAGTATCAGTGCAGGGAATCAGAGTAATCATTAGGGAAGCGTATACACTCTACCATGTTTACCTTGTCATACCTGCCTTATATAATGTTATATTTCTTATCCACTTTATATGTTTGTCATGCTACTTTTACTTATTTACTTGCTAAAAGTAACTAGACTCGCCAGACTTTATGTCTGGCCCTTTCTGTTTCCTCTTCTTTCTTCTGTTTACCCTCTAGGTTCTCAGGGTGGGAATACTCAGGCTTGACCGTAATTCTGCTTACATTTTGCTGGAGCTGCTTAGATGTATGGCTCAAGCTCATATCCTTGTTGCTCTAGCTATATTTTTTTTGGGGAATTTTACTTCATTTATGTACTTTGATGTTTTAAAGTACAAGACAGTAGTTTTTATGATGTAATGATTTTTGTGTATTTCAGACGTGTGATGTTTTTGAACCACGATGCTTTATGATTAATAAAGCTTTTAATTCTGCTGTCATTTTATATTTGTCTTGTAATATTTCTGTTTTTGTTTACCTATAACGCTTCACGAAACTTAATGCATTCCCTTTGTGAGTGACATTAACAGACGTGGGGTGTCACACTTGGTATCAGAGATGAAGGTTAGCAGATTAGATAAAAAAATTGAAGATTATTTTCAAAAAGGTTTTAAGAAAGCATTTTTCAAAAAGAAAAGTCTTTTTTGGAAATATATTCCCCAAAGCCATAAGTAATATCCTTCGATCCTTTGTCTAAATCTCTTTCCTTTTCTTTTTAGCATGTCTGGGGAAACTAATATTCCTAAGGGCGTTACGATACTAGGCTGGTACCGTAGGTATCCAGAGGCCACGGCGCCTACCGGTGGTCAAGCCGATGCTCCTCCCCCAGCTGCACCCGTTGTTCCTCCTCCTCCTCCAAGAGCAGATAAATTCGCTAAGATCTGAAAAGATTTTTGTGCCATGGGAGGGAAGCCATTCCGTGGAACCAAAACATTCGTACAGGCAAGGAATTGGCTCAAGGAGACCGAGGACTTGTTTGTAATCTTTGAAGTGGAAGATCGAAGGAAGATTCAGTTAGCTGCTTGGCTACTTAAAGATGAAGCTTCTTTCTGGTTGGAAGTTACCTAAGTTGGACGTCCGGTGGAGATATGGGGTGATTTTAGACAGAGGTTTGAAATGAAGTTTCTTTCTCAAGCTGAGAAAAGCATGCAAATGGAGAGGTTCTTGGTGCTCAAACAAGGAAACATGAGCGTTAAAGAGTATGTGAATAAATTCAACCATCTAGCAAGGTTTGGATTGGAACTAGTGGACACTCTGCATAAGAAAGCTTTGCGGTTTGCTAAAGGGCTGAACGAACCCCCTTCATGGGTTAACTATGTCCCGTATTCCAATGGGAGCTACTTTTGAAAGGCTTGTTGATATGGCCTTGATGCATAAGGAAGACAAGTGAGAAAAGAAGGAAGTTAAGGCTGAAGAAACAACGCAAAACAAGAAGGTATGGCCCAAGGAAGGACAACAACAAGAGAAGAAAGGCAGAAAGAATGAAAAGGCAAAGGATAAGAGGAAATGTCACAGCTGTGGACGTGAGGGTCACTTGTTGAAGGACTGTAAAAGGAGGAAGAATTCTTGCTTCTGTTGTGGAGAGGTCGGACACTTTGCTAGGGAGTGCCCGAAGAAACAGGAACAAGGTCAAAGGGCAGGAGCTTCTGGGGGGCAGGTGAATGCTCTCGCAACCAGTGCTCCAGATAGAGGTAGGAAAATTTCTGTGGAGCGTTTGATTTCTATGTCCAGTCATCCTATTAGAACTCTTTTTGATTTTGGCGCTTCACATTCATTTATATCTAGTTATGTGGTTGAATCTCTGCACTTAAATACTAGTATGGTAGTGGATCCCGTTGGTGTCCCAAACCCCATTGGCAGTTCGGCTCATTTGTCTATGATTTGTCGGGGTTTGAGGATATCTATCTTAGGCATCGAATTTGAGTGTGATGCATATGCGCTCTGGTTTATGGGCTATGGGTTGATTCTAGGGATGGAATGGCTAACTATGTGTGGTGCCATTCTAGATGGCGAGAGGAGGGTCATTAGGCTTCCGACTTATCATGGGAAGACCCTTGAGATTTCTTGTGACCCGCAAGGGTCGGTTATGCTTAGTTTCCTAGAGTCTCTTGATGCATCTATCGATGATCTGCAACTGTTCTAGTGGTCCATGAATATTCTGATGTTTTTGATGAGGTACGGGGTTTACCTCCGAGGCGGGAGATCGATTTTCGTATATATCTGGTGTACAATGCAAAGCCAGTTGCATTACCAGTGCTCCATATGGCTCCAATGGAAAGGAGGGAGCTGAGTAAGCAAGTAGAGGAGCTACTTGAGAAAGGAGTTATCATACGAAGCATATCTGAATGGGGTGCTCCAGTTGTATTCGCGACTAAGGTGGATGGTTCGCTTCGTTTGTGTGCAGACTATAGAAAGTTTAACAAACTCACAAAGAATAACAGACACACACTTCTGAGGATAGATGACTTGTTTGATCAACTTGCTGGTTCCTCCGTATTTTCTCAGTTAAACTTGGCTATGGGGTTTCATCAGTTGGGGGTGGCTGAAGACATATAGATAAGACTACTTTTAGGACTCCATATGGTTTCTTTGAATGGCTTGTAATGCCTTTTGGGTTGACGAATGCACCCGCCTATTTTGTTGATCTGATGAGTAGGGTGTTTCAGGAGTTTCTAAATAAATTTTTTGTGGTCTTTGTTGATGACATTTTGTTCTTCTCAAAGATCGAAGAAGAGCATGCCCAACATTTGAGGGAAGTTTTGAAAACCCTCCGTGCACATCAGCTTAAGGCAAAGTTCTCCAGATGCCATTTTTGGAGAAAAAGGTGAGATTTCTAGGACATGTGGTTTCTAAAGATAGGATAGCAGTGGATCCCGCAAAGGTGGTGGCAGTTCAGGACTGGCATATTCCAAAGAATGCAACAGAGGTGAGAAGCTTTTTGGGATTGGCAGGTGTAACACCCCATCTCCGCTAGGGTCACTCACAAAGGGAATGCACTAGTTTTGGAGGAGCATTATCGAGGTAAACAAACATAGAAATATTACAAGACAGAACATAGATAAAACAACGGAAGAATCAAAAGATAAATTTCATTACTTTCAAAAAGAGTCAAAACCTTTTACATCAAATAGCCAAGGTCATTATTTTCCATTACAACAAATTCTGTCTTGCATAAATAAAGAAGCATAATCTCAAAACAACAAAAGTAGCTTAATTCCCCAAAGGTAGCAGAAATGCGGCCATAGCATAGCTCAAGATCAAACCGTACATGAGCCGAACTGAAAACAAGCGAAATCCAAGCTAAGTACTAGAGTTTCCTCCCTGAGAACCTGGGGGGAAACAAAAGGAAAAGAGGCGAAAGAAAATGGGTCAGTCATAAAGACTGGTAAGTCCTAGTGACTTTCAGCATAAAAACAGGTAAAGGTAACATGACATGTACAAACTGAAAGTAGACATAAGGAAGATGACAAGATGGGCAAGATAGACTAAGATAACATGATAAATCAAGTATAAATCAAGTATAGCATCACATATACAAGGTTCTCTGCATCAACTGTACTAGAATCCCAAACCCATGTCTTATATTAATCATGAAATGATCCCCTGGCCCAACATCATGAAATGACTCATTACTAGGACCAGCGGAACGATCCACTAATCGATCAGCTCCCTACAAGTTCTAGCTCATTGTGTGTCTGTGTCATATGGCCCTATCACGAATGTAGTCACCTGTGCTAGGTCCACCATAGGGTGTATCAAGCCCTATGGTGCCAACCACCGATACGAATCAAGCATGCACAGGTAAATCTTCTGATGCCCAATTCCTGCTTTTTCAACTCCGGACCACATGCACGACCAAAGCCCACCCGAACCTACACTGGCGCACCAACATAGCCGTCGTTCTGGTCGCTTACAATCAGCCCAGTAATCGTGCCCCACCCTGCCTAGTTCCAGGGTACCATGATACATCATGTGGGTTACTGCTGAAATGGACCGCATAACTAGGGTTTCCGTACAATATGTTAAGTGTTGTCATTTAAATTCGTGACTTAACCCTTATCAGTCTAGCATGTCAAGTTGGTTAAGTGTTGTAATTCAAGTCCATGACTTAACCCGCCTACGTGTCATGTTAACTTTGACTAAGTTTTGTCGTTCAATTTCATGACTTAGCCCTACGAATCATGTATCAAGTTGGTTAAGTGTTGTCTTTCATGTTCATAACCTAACCCTATCATGTGGCATTAGTTCATTAATGCACCCCAACCTCTCACATCAGACCTGTTATTGTGGTCACTGGATATGCCGGGCAGTTCCGAGCAGAATTACACCACAACTCAGTCTAACCTCGGGTTTTCAAGTGCGATATGACCAACTACCCACATTGGATCCTATAGTTTGCAGTAACTGGATTTGCCGGGAGGTTCCGGGCAGAATTACACTGCAAACTCAACCCAACCTCGAGTTGGCCATTTTCAAGTTCATTCTAGTGTCATGTCCATGTTCAAGATTCATGTCAAGTTCGTGTCAAGTTTCATGACGAGTTTCATGCCAAGTTTCCTATAATTACCAATTTTTCCCAACGTTACCCCATCTAAATATTAGGCTAACAATCTTAGCCTAATTTTCCATCCACATGATTCTTGACATATAATATTAGGCTAAAACTTAGCCTAAATTAACGTACACAAAATTTGCATAAAGAAATTAACATAAACATGACATAGGTGTAAACTTGGCATTCTCAGCATAGTCAATAGGAACACCATTGGTGTGTACTTGCAAAATAATCAACATGAATATCATATGTGTGATCTTGCAACGTAGACTAAATCAACATACATATATGTGAATTTACAACATAGACTAAATCAACTTACATATATGTGAACTTGCAAACCAATCACGAGCATATGAATAAGTGTGATCTTGAAATATGACATAGGTTTAACATATACACATAAACATGTAGATCTAACATGTGGTCACATATGTGATATGATTTTACAACCTAAAACTTGCATAACATGATAAACTACACAACTTGTCATAACAGGTTATACTCCAATATACATATGAATAGACTTATTCATTAATTCCCAATTCAACATGATAATAAAATAGAATATCATTCAATTTCACATATAACATAATAAACATTGTTTTATTATCAATTTATTTACAAGGCATAACATAACTGAATAAATTGAGTAAAACATCGCAGGCATATAGATCTGATAACATTATGAACATGAAAAGGTTTGAATAATAATCTAGGTTCAAGAACATGGATAGATCTAACTTAAATAGAAAAATCCCCAAAATCAAGATCCAAGGACAAATAAAGAAAATAGGTCTGAATAGAAAATCAAGCTTAGATCCAATTTCATAGTCATAATCCCAGCCAATAACCTCATGTTCATGAATCATAGGTGATTAGCCACAATTGTCCTTGTCATAGTCATAGGCAATAGTCTTATGTTCACAGCCATAGGCATAGGCATAGTCTTATGTTCACAGTCATAGGCATAGGCATAGTCTTATGTTCACAGTCATAGGCATAGGCATAGGTATAGGTATAGTCTTATGTTCACCGTCATAGTCTTAGGCCATTAACAATAGTTTCAACGTCATAGGCATAATAATATTACGGACATGAAAGAGTCTGATTTACAACATGAATAGGTCCAAACTGATTTCATAGCAATATTCCCAAAAGTCAAGATCCAAGATGAACAAAAATAGATATGAATCATACATAGATCCAATTCCAATTTATAACATGTCCATATTAAGTTTATAGTTTTTATCTAAAAGTAACTTGAACTTATGTAACAACCCTGAATTTTGGGGCCAATTTAAAATTTATTTTAAGTGATTTTAAATGAGTTTTGATATTTAAAATAATCTATTTTAAATAATAAGGATCACAAATTTGGTTCAAATCGAAGTTAGAATGAATAAATTAATTTTAATTATAAAAAGAGCTAGAAATAGCGCGGTAGTTTGAAAAGTCAAACTTGAACTTTGACTGACCGTACAGGATGCAAAATTTAACGGATTTTAGTAAAACCAAAAATATTAGAATCTATTTAAAAATATCTTTCCAACGAATCCGAAAAATCGAAATTTCATAGCGGAAATCAAAAGTTATGGCCAATTCAATTTTTAGAAAGGTCGTTGGGTAATTTGCATAGGACAGAAATGCTACTTTTTGCATACGAAGGAATTTGAACTCGAAACCACTTCCATTGGTTTCAGAATGACGTTTCTGCATTGAAAAACAGTAAACACTTATATGTTTTGAGTTTCAGAAAATATTTGTTTAAAAATGCATTTTTAATATTAAATATATTCGCCTTAAAAATAGTCATTTTTCAAAATGTCTCAGAATTCAACGAAATAAATTTTTTTGGATTCGTATCATCAAAACAAAGCTAAATATATTTTCCGAGATTTTTTGAAGTTAATTTGTGACCTCGGTGAATTTTCATGTATGGTATACATTAAAATATTAATAAAATAATATAATTATTCCAAAACTCATAATAAATTTCGGAATTGGGTCCTGTAACATGTTCCATTGCGTTCAGAAGGCCTCAAAACCTTAAGAACGACAGTAAGCAGGCCTAAATCGGAGTTCGGACCAAAACGGGCTTAAGTGGGCCAATTAAATAATAATTAACTTAACCTAATATAATAATATATATGTGAATGTCGGGTTTCTCTTCTTCCTCATCCGCATATAGCAGCCACCGCTGAACCCATTGGCTTCAAATCTTCAAACGTCGATCTCTCTTTCATTTCTCAATGAAAATTAGCGTGTGAGTACTCATTTCGAAGCTCTCGCCGAGCTCTTCGATCTCCGACAAGTCCCGTCCCTCCCCGTGCCCCGTGGCGCCGCCACCAAGCCCTCAAAGTGCCGCCGAACGCAGCCCCCCTGGGCCCCACGCCGCCGCCGCACCTCACCACTTTCAGGCCGATCAAAGATCTCTCCTAGCCGGTCCTTCTCCAACAAACGGATCGTCGTTTCGTCAACTACAACTCCAGAAAATCGAATTTGAAGTTTTGAACGTTCTAAGGTAAATTCTATTTCAGACTTCCCCACGCTTTTAAGCGTTGCTGCAGCAGTTGTTAAAGGCCTGATTTTGATTTTTCCTATGAATTTGCATTAGAATTGTCCCAGATCCGCAATTGTTTTGAACTCGAACATCAAATATGATCGAACCTGAATCTTCTTCTCTGACCAAACACTGTGAGAATTTTATTTTTAAATTAATTTAATTTAATTTATTAAATTATTATTTGCATGATTGTTAACCGTAGATCTAATATGTTATGATATTTAGAACATAGATCCGAATTGTTCACCCCGTATGTTGTTAGATCTGAATTGCATGATATTAGATCTGAAAATTTAGGGAAGAAACCTGAATTAATAATTAATTATAATTAATTATGGTTATTTGTTTAATCACGCTACGTTGATTTTACATATGTCAAGTTAAAACATCACCTTATAATTACATTGATGTTAATTATTGGAATTGGACTTGTTGTCATGGTTGGATGTTGCTGTTATGTGATGTGATGAAAATTTACTTTTTATGGGATGCAAATAAAATAGGAATGCAACTTATGGTGGAATTTACATATTATTATGTGAAATTAAAATAAGATGAAAATTTGACCATGTAAATAAATAAAAAAAGACGATCTTTTTATACTTAAAATAAAAAGACAAATCTTTTTATATTGAAAACAAAAAGATGAAAATCCGACGATGTAAATAAAAAGACAATCTTTTTACATTGTATAATAGAAGAGATAATATTTTTACATTGTAAAATAGAAAGATTAATATCTTTACGTTGTAAAGTAGAGAAGTTGATATTTTTACATTATCAAAATAAAAAGTTGATATCTTTACATTGTAAACATAAAAGTGAATATTTTTGCATTGTAAGTAAAAGAATGAATTTTGCGATGTAAAGTAAAATAACATTTTTATATGTTATTTAGATAAGAATTTACACCGCATGAATTAAATTACATTTTTTTATGTAATTTACATATGAATTAGAATGGGATGATAAAATTTACCTTTTTATATGAAATTAAAACATAAATTCACTGTATGTCAAATTTAACATTTTTGTTAATGTTAAAAATAAGAATTTACATCGTATGTCAAATTTAACATTTTTGGTTAATGTTAAAAATAAGAATTTCATCGTATGACAAATTTAACATTTTTGTTAATGTTAAAAATAAGAATTTACATGGTATGAGAAATTAACATTGTTCTTGGGGTTAATAATAAGTATTTGCAATGCATGAAAAATTAACGTTTTCAATGTTAATTAAATAGTTATTTCATCGTAGGATGTAATTAACATTTGTAATGTTAATATTATAAAATTATAATGTATGATGTAATTAACATTTTTTAAAAAAGTTAATATTAAAAAGGAATTTTACCGTAGGATAAGATTAACATTTTATTTAATGTTAATAATGAGTAATTTCACCACATGTATGGATATACATTATTGTAAATGTATATTAAATAGTAAATTTAACCATAAGTTGCAATTAACATTTTTAATGTTAATTTTAAAAGATAATTTAACCGTATGAATTAACATTATTTTATAATGTTAATATTTAAGAAATTTACACCGTACAACATTTAAATCTATTTTTAATGTTAATATTAAAAGTATTTACATTGTAGGAAATTAACATTTATTTTTAATGTAAATATTAAGAGTATTTCACCGTAGGATGATTTAACATTATTTTTGATGTTAAAATAAAAGAAATCCACCGTATGTTCATTTAACATTATTTCTAATGTTAATACTAGAGTAATTTTAACCGTATGTATATTTCACATTTTTATTTATGTGAAATAAAAGAAAATTTACCGTATGATAATTTACATTAGTAATAAAAAGAGAAAACCAACCGTATGATAATTTACACTATTTTATTATGTAAATATGTAAGTAGAAATTTGACATGAAATGAAATTTACATTTTATTATGTAAGATTAAAATAGGAATTTGCGATGACCTTAAATTTACATTTTTATATGTAAATTATAAAGTGAAATGATATGGTATGTTAAAAATTACATTTTTCTTTGTAATTAAAAGGTGAATTTCACCGTATGTCAAAATTTACATTTTTATTTGTAAATATAAAGTAGGAATTCACTGCATGACAAGATTTACACTTTTTATTTATAAATAAAAAGTAGGAATTTACGGTGTATTAAAATTGTACATTTTTCATATGTAATGTAAGAGTAGGAAAAGTTTACATTATTTTTAATGTAAATATAATTGGAATTTCCAAAGTAGGAAAAGGTTACATTATCTTTAATGTAAATATAATTGGGATTTTCAAAGTAGGAGAAATTGCATTTTTGTTAATGAAATAAAAAGAAAATACACTGCATGTTAAGTTATCATTATTTATAATGTTAATATAAAGAGGATTAACTATAGGATTAGTCTACATTATTTTGTAATGTAAGTAAAAAGGGAATTAACCGTAGGATTCAAGTATATTAGTCTTAATATATTGATGAAAAGGGAATTTTCACTGTATGATAGTTTACATTATTTTATAATGTGATTAAAATGAATATACACCATAGGAAAAGGATTACATTTTAATTTATGTAATATACGTAAGAATTTACACCGTAGGTGCAATTTACATTTTATTTAATGTAAATCAAGTAAGAATGCGTCTAGGGTGAAAATTTACATTTTTGTAAATTAAATATGAATGGTGATAAGAATGAAAGTTCACATTTATTTTATATAAATAAAAATAGGAATGTGGCAAGTAAATAAAGATTACATTTTTATATGTAATTAGGAATGAAAATTACATCGTACAATAAAATTACATTTTTGGTGTGATTGCAATTAAGGATGCACTTAAAAGAGAGAATGAATATTTAATATGAATAGAGCTATAATATGGTGGAAAGATGAAAATAAATCAATTGAACGATGTATTATAATTTACATTTTAATGTAAATTATAATAATATAATAAAAATAAAGTAAGAGGAATGATTCATCGCCTAATTATAAGTTGCATTTTCATGTAAGTAAAGAAGAGAAAAGATAAGAGAATGAAAATGTACATAAGAATAAGAATTAACGATTTAGTTATTTATTTATATATAATAATTAAAATAAGAATGAATTGTTAATAAAAATATTATTAACGAATAAGAAGGATTTTCAAAATATATATATATATGTATATATATACGAGGATTGTTTGGGAAGTCCGAGATATTCTCATCCCAAATTAATCCAGCGGCGTTAAAGATCGAAGTAAGAAGACGACGTATGAAGACCGTAAATCTTCCCTCGAATGGACAGCGATCGAGATCCTGAATTGACTTGCTACCAATTCATGGGTCAAGGTCATTGCCCAGACGTACGCGTTGATTTCACGGAGTTGACTTTCGTTCAGACCCAGAGCATAAGTTTAAATGGATGGTGTGTCTGACATCGTACTTCGTTATATATCATATTGTTGATTTTCTGTTAATATATAAGTGTTGGTGGTGAAGAATTTATTCTTTACTTAACACCCATTTATGTATTGATGGATAAGCAATGGTATGGTATGGAGTGACGGTGTGGCATACTAAGATGCAATGATCAAGGTTTCTTGTTGAAAAGCAGAACCTTGTGGTGACGATCAAAGCACTGCTTGAATAAGCAGAGCTTTGTGTATTACGTAACCTCACGAGCCTCACAAACCGGTAGAGTCTAAAACAGGCGAAGGGAACGCAGGGAAAGCAGCACGTTTCTTTCTAGCTAGAAGTAGTGTCAGGGACCTCCCAGCGCTGATACTTTACTTATGTGGATGATGGAATGAGGCGCCTCAGATAGGTCCTATAGGATCGGGAAACGTGTGCTTAGGAATAACTAATCCTCAAAGCTGTATGAGAGGACCGGCCCTGCCATTTCCAAGGGTTCACTGCGGGGGATCCTGAGACATTAGCTAGAGTGTCTCGAATCGGTAAGGAGCTCCGCTCTAGCCTAGACTCATGATGGAAACCAAAATCCAAATACGAACCGACGAATTTGATTGTTTTACTAGTACAGAGGCATAATATATGGTACCTATGCTTCCTAGGATTAATACATTTACTTTGAAATGTTTTCATATACATTAATAATAATATTAGATGCGTATTTGTCGTATTTAGCATGTTTAATCACCATAAGGTAAAACCTTATCCTCTGGTGTGCGTTGCATTGTGTGATGGGACTTGGGTCTTATGGTGATTCCATTTTTTCCAAAAAGCATTGCGTTGTTTACGATGTATTCAATTATTTGTTATGACACTTTAAATTATGCACGACAATCCATTAGAGTAAACCCGTTCCGCGTTAGCGGCGTGGTCTTTGGATTTGCCTTATTTCTAGTAGTTATAATTAGTTAAGAATTCTCATACCAGTCCCACGACTGACCCATAGTTGTTTCACCTTTTTGCAAACTTGGGTGCCCTCTCTTATACACGGGCAGCCAAGTAGACAGGTTCATTCTTTGCTTGGAGTTTTTCTTTGGAGCCGCTTATCATTTTTCTTGGATTTGCTTTTGTGGAGAGGTGATGACTTGGAGCTTGAAGACATTTATCTTTTGTGTCTATGGCATCTTTTCTTTTCTTTTTAGACATCAAACTTATTTCTGTTCTGCAAACTTGTTGTAATAGCTTAGATTCTGTGACTGTGGATTTTCTGTGATTGATGACATTATATTTTTTCCGCTGCTATAATGTTATTACTCTATGAATTTCCTTTGCTATATTGTATCTGTGTTCTGTTTTATTGTGTTTATGTTGTATTCCAAAAATGATTACTCCTACTTTCATTCCGTGGAAGTTTGGGGTCATCACAGTTGGTATCAGAGCTTTGGTTTACAAAGCGGAATATAACATATTCATAATAATTCGTTTACGTAGAATCACTATATTCTACGGCGAACATTTCATGGGATACATAATAGCCAGTCACTTTATCGTCATCTTTTCTTTCGTCCTTCGATCTTTTCTATCTATTAGAATCACCATTACCGATGTATTTTGACTCTTCCCTTGATCGTGCATTCGAAGAAGACTAAGAGAAGTGGCGATGCTCAATTGGCACATGTGTACGAAGGAGCGAAAGGACCAACTTCTTCGGTGGAAAGCCTGATGTTATAAACGGTACCATCTCTGTTAAAAACATTCTCTGTGTTTATTCTTCCTCTTCTATTTTTCTTTTTCCTTTTCGGGGACGAAAAGTTTTTAAGTGGGGGAGACTGTAACAACCCTGAATTTTAGGGCCAATTTAAAATTTATTTTAAGTGATTTTAAATGAGTTTTGATATTTAAAATAATCTATTTTAAATAATAAGGATCACAAATTTGGTTCAAATCGAAATTAGAATGAATAAATTAATTTTAATTATAAAAAGAGATAGAAATAACGCGGTAGTTTGAAAAGTCAAACTTGAACTTTGACTGACCGTACAGGACGCAAAATTTAACGGATTTTAGTAAAACCAAAAATATTAGAATCTATTTAAAAATATCTTTCCAACGAATCCGAAAAATCGAAATTTCATAGCGGAAATCAAAAGTTATGGCCAATTCAATTTTTAGAAAGGTCGTTGGGTAATTTGCATAGGACAAAAATGCTACTTTTTGCATACGAAGGAATTTGAACTCGAAACCACTTCCATTGGTTTCAGAATGACGTTTCTGCATTGAAAAACAGTAAACACTTATATGTTTCGAGTTTCAGAAAATATTTGTTTAAAAATGCATTTTTAATATTAAATATATTCGCCTTAAAAATAGTCATTTTACAAAATGTCTCAGAATTCAGCGAAATAAATTTTTTTGGATTCGTATCATCAAAACAAAGCTAAATATATTTTCCGAGATTTTTTGAAGTTAATTTGTGACCTCGGTGAATTTTCATGTACGGTATACATTAAAATATTAATAAAAATAATATAATTATTCCAAAACTCATAATAAATTTCGGAATTGGGTCCTGTAACATGTTCCATTGCGTTCAGAAGGCCTCAAAACCTTAAGAACGACAGTAAGCAGGCCTAAATCGGAGTTCGGACCAAAACGGGCTTAAGCGGGCCAATTAAATAATAATTAACTTAACCTAATATAATAATATATATGTGAATGTCGGGTTTCTCTTCTTCCTCATCCGCATATAGCAGCCACCGCTGAACCCATTGGCTTCAAATCTTCAAACGTCGTTCTCTCTTTCATTTCTCAATGAAAATTAGCGTGTAAGTACTCATTTCGAAGCTCTCGTCGAACTCTTCGATCTCCGACAAGTCCCGTCCCTCCCCATGCCCCGTGGCGCCGCCACCAAGCCCTCAAAGTGCCGCCGAACGCAGCCCCCTGGGCCCCACGCCGCCACCGCACCTCACCACTTTCAGGCCGATCAAAGATCTCTCCTAGCCGGTCCTTCTCCAACAAACGGCTCGTCGTTTCGTCAAATACAACTCCAGAAATCCGAATTTGAAGTTTTGAACGTTCTAAGGTAAATTCTATTTCAGATTTCCCCACGCTTTTAAGCGGTTCTGCAGCAGTTGTTAAAGGCCTGATTTTGATTTTTCCTATGAATTTGCATTAGAATTGTCCCAGATCCGCAATTGTTTTGAACTCGAACATCAAATTTGATCGAACCTGAATCTTCTTCTCTGACCAACCACTGTGAGAATTTTATTTTTTAATTTAATTTAATTTAATTTAATTTATTAAATTATTATTTGCATGATTGTTAACCGTAGATCTAATATGTTATGATATTTAGAACATAGATCCGAATTGTTCACCCCGTATGTTGTTAGATCTGAATTGCATGATATTAGATCTGAAAATTTAGGGAAGAAACCTAAATTAATAATTAATTATAATTAATTATGGTTATTTGTTTAATCACGCTACGTTGATTTTACATATGTCAAGTTAAAACATCACCTTATAATTACATTGATGTTAATTATTGGAATTGGACTTGTTGTCATGGTTGGATGTTGCTGTTATGTGATGTGATGAAAATTTACTTTTTATGGGATGCAAATAAAATAGGAATGCGACTTGTGGTGAAATTTACATATTATTATGTGAAATTAAAATAAGATGAAAATTTGACCATGTAAATAAATAAAAAAAGACGATCTTTTTATACTTAAAATAAAAAGACAAATCTTTTTATATTGAAAACAAAAAGATGAAAATCCGACGATGTAAATAAAAAGACAATCTTTTTACATTGTATAATAGAAGAGATAATATTTTTACATTGTAAAGTAGAAAGATTAATATCTTTACGTTGTAAAGTAGAGAAGTTGATATTTTTACATTATCAAAATAAAAAGTTGATATCTTTACATTGTACACATAAAAGTGAATATTTTTGCATTGTAAGTAAAAGAATGAATTTTGCGATGTAAAGTAAAATAACATTTTTATATGTTATTTAGATAAGAATTTACACCACATGAATTAAATTACATTTTTTTATGTAATTTACATATGAATTAGAATGGGATGATAAAATTTACCTTTTTATATGAAATTAAAACATAAATTCACTGTATGTCAAATTTAACATTTTTGTTAATGTTAAAAATAAGAATTTACATCGTATGTCAAATTTAACATTTTTGGTTAATGTTAAAAATAAGAATTTCATCGTATGACAAATTTAACATTTTTGTTAATGTTAAAAATAAGAATTTACATGGTATGAGAAATTAACATTATTCTTGGGGTTAATAATAAGTATTTGCAATGCATGAAAAATTAACATTTTCAATGTTAATTAAATAGTTATTTCATCGTAGGATGTAATTAACATTTTTAATGTTAATATTATAAAATTATAATGTATGATGTAATTAACATTTTTTTTTAAAAGTTAATATTAAAAAGGAATTTTACCGTAGGATAAGATTAACATTTTATTTAATGTTAATAATGAGTAATTTCACCGCATGTATGAATATACATTATTGTAAATGTATATTAAATAGTAAATTTAACCATAGGATGCAATTAACATTTTTAATGTTAATTTTAAAAGATAATTTAACCGTATGAATTAACATTATTTTATAATGTTAATATTTAAGAAATTTACACCGTACAACATCTAAATCTATTTTTAATGTTAATATTAAAAGTATTTACAATATTAAGAGTATTTCGCCGTAGGATGATTTAACATTATTTTTGATGTTAAAATAAAAGAAATCCACCGTATGTTCATTTAACATTATTTCTAATGTTAATACTAGAGTAATTTTAACCGTATGTATATTTCACATTTTTATTTATGTGAAATAAAAGAAAATTTACCGTATGATAATTTACATTATTTTATAATGTAATAAAAAGAGAAAACCAACCGTATGATAATTTACACTATTTTATTATGTAAATATGTAAGTAGAAATTTGACATGAAATGAAATTTACATTTTATTATGTAAGATTAAAATAGGAATTTGCGATGACCTTAAATTTACATTTTTATATGTAAATTATAAAGTGAAATGATATGGTATGTTAAAAATTACATTTTTCTTTGTAATTAAAAGGTGAATTTCACCGTATGTCAAAATTTACATTTTTATTTGTAAATATAAAGTAGGAATTCACTGCATGACAAGATTTACACTTTTTATTTATAAATAAAAAGTAGGAATTTACGGTGTATTAAAATTGTACATTTTTCATATGTAATGTAAGAGTAGGAAAAGTTTACATTATTTTTAATGTAAATATAATTGGAATTTCCAAAGTAGGAAAAGGTTCCATTATCTTTAATGTAAATATAATTGGGATTTACAAAGTAGGAGAAATTGCATTTTTGTTAATGAAATAAAAAGAAAATACAATGCATGTTAAGTTATCATTATTTATAATGTTAATATAAAGAGGATTAACTATAGGATTAGTCTACATTATTTTGTAATGTAAGTAAAAAGGGAATTAACCGTAGGATTCAAGTATATTAGTCTTAATATATTGATGAAAAGGGAATTTTCACTGTATGATAGTTTACATTATTTTATAATGTGATTAAAATGAATATACACCATAGGAAAAGGATTACATTTTAATTTATGTAATATACGTAAGAATTTACACCGTAGGTGCAATTTACATTTTATTTAATGTAAATCAAGTAAGAATGCGTCTAGGGTGAAAATTTACATTTTTGTAAATTAAATATGAATGGTGATAAGAATGAAAGTTCACATTTATTTTATATAAATAAAAATAGGAATGTGGCAAGTAAATAAAGATTACATTTTTATATGTAATTAGGAATGAAAATTACATCGTACAATAAAATTACATTTTTGGTGTGATTGCAATTAAGGATGCACTTAAAAGAGAGAATGAATATTTAATATGAATAGAATTATAATATGGTGGAAAGATGAAAATAAATCAATTGAACGATGTATTATAATTTACATTTTAATGTAAATTATAATAATATAATAAAAATAAAGTAAGAGGAATGATTCATCGCCTAATTATAAGTTGCATTTTCATGTAAGTAAAGAAGAGAAAAGATAAGAGAATGAAAATGTACATAAGAATAAGAATTAACGATTTAGTTATTTATTTATATATAATAATTAAAATAAGAATGAATTGTTAATAAAAATATTATTAACGAATAAGAAGGATTTTCAATATATATATATATATATATATATATATATATATATATGTGTGTGTGTGTGTATATGTATATGTATATATATACGAGGATTGTTTGGGAAGTCCGAGATATTCTCATCCCAAATTAATCCAGCGGCGTTAAAGATCGAAGTAAGAAGACGACGTATGAAGACCGTAAGTCTTCCCTCGAATGGACAGCGATCGAGATCCTGAATTGACTTGCTACCAATTCATGGGTCAAGGTCATTGCCCAGACGTACGCGTTGATTTCACGGAGTTGACTTTCGTTCAGACCCAGAGCATAAGTTTAAATGGATGGTGTGTCTGACATCGTACTTCGTTATATATCATATTGTTGATTTTCTGTTAATATATAAATGTTGGTGGTGAAGAATTTATTCTTTACTTAACACCCATTTATGTATTGATGGATAAGCAATGGTATGGTATGGAGTGACGGTGTGGCATACTAGGATGCAATGATCAATGTTTCTTGTTGAAAAGCAGAACCTTGTGGTGACGATCAAAGCACTGCTTGAATAAGCAGAGCTTTGTGTATTACGTAACCTCACGAGCCTCACAAACCGGTAGAGTCTAAAACGGGCGAAGGGAACGCAGGGAAAGTAGCACGTTTCTTTCTAGCTAGAAGTAGTGTCAGGGACCTCCCAGCGCTGATACTTTACTTATGTGGATGATGGAATGAGGCGCCTCGGATAGGTCCTATAGGATCGGGAAACGTGTGCTTAGGAATAACTAATCCTCAAAGCTGTATGAGAGGACCGGCCCTGCCATTTCCAAGGGTTCACTGCGGGGGATCCTGAGACATTAGCTAGGGTGTCTCGAATCGGTAAGGAGCTCCGCTCTAGCCTAGACTCATGATGGAAACCAAAATCCAAATACGAACCGACGAATTTGATTGTATTACTAGTACGGAGGCATAATATATGGTACCTATGATTCCTAGGATTAATACATTTACTTTGAAATGTTTTCATATACATTAATAATAATATTAGATGCATATTTGCCGTATTTAGCATGTTTAATCACCATAAGGTAAAACCCTATCCTCTGGTGTGCGTTGCATTGTGTGATGGGACTTGGGTCTTATGGTGATTCCATTTTTTCCAAAAAGCATTGCGTTGTTTACAATGTATTCAATTATTTGTTATGACACTTTAAATTATGCACGACAATCCATTAGAGTAAACCCGTTCCGCGTTAGCGGCGTGGTCTTTGGATTTGCCTTATTTCTAGTAGTTATAATTAGTTAAGAATTCTCATACCAGTCCCACGACTGACCCATAGTTGTTTCACCTTTTTGCAAACTTGGGTGCCCTCTCTTATACACGGGCAGCCAAGTAGACAGGTTCATTCTTTGCTTGGAGTTTTTCTTTGGAGCCGCTTATCATTTTTCTTGGATTTGCTTTTGTGGAGAGGTGATGACTTGGAGCTTAAAGACATTTATCTTTTGTTTCTATGGCATCTTTTCTTTTCTTTTTAGATATCAAACTTATTTCTGTTCTGCAAACTTGTTGTAATAGCTTAGATTCTATGACTGTGGATTTTCTGTGATTGATGACATTATATTTTTTCCGCTGCTATAATGTTATTACTCTATGAATTTCCTTTGCTATATTGTATCTGTGTTCTATTTTATTGTATTTATGTTGTATTCCAAAAATGATTATTCCTACTTTCATTTCGTGGAAGTTTGGGGTCATCACAACTTACATATCGTGGTCTAAGAAATTTAGATGCAAAATTTAAGTCTAGAAATTTGTCGTTGAATTGTTGAATCGTTGAATCTTGCTTTGATTGTAGAAGCAAATCCCCAATATGAAATTCCTAGCCGTAGTCTTCAAGAAATAATCTTCGCGTTTTAATTTAACTTAATTTAGAGGAAGAAGAAGAAGCCATGTCTTCCAAGAATTTGTGCAGCATAAGGTTAGAGAAGAATGGTGTAAAGAGAATGAGGCCAGGAGGCTGCTTATATAGGATTAGGCGGATGAATCTGGTCACGAAACGAGTCTAAATACATTAGAATGCATCAGGTTCAAAAACTGGGTTCGGGAGGCAGGTCGACCCCCAGGTCGACACTATGGTCGACCTGGTCCCTGGGAGGTCGACCCTATGGTTGACCCCCAGGTCGACCTGGTCCTAGACTGGAAATTTCCCGCCCAGCCTGTTTTGGGTTTTGAATTCGAATATGAATTCGAATTTTCGAGCTGTTTTCGATTCTGGAAATTTCTGAAACTTCGGAGGGTCATATCTCCCTCATACGGACTCCGATTTTCGAAAACTCGGACTCGTTTCCAAGTAGAATTTCGAGACGAATGCAATGGAGCAACCTGTTTCCCTTGATTCTTAATTTAAAAATGAATTCTGCCTCGATTTATGGTTTTAACACGTTATTAAAATACGGGTTGTTACGTTCTCCCCTCCTTAAAGGATTTCATCCCCGAAATCTTCAAGTTTGGAAGAATGCATCCTATCATCCAATCAACCATCTACTCAACGATCATCCACAAGCAATCATTGTCCTTAAAAGATTTCTAATGCTATATGAACATATGCAGAAAGTGTGTGTATATGTTCTTTATCTAGTGTAAATGATCAGGCCTGATTAATCTTCTTAATGCAAAATATGTTTAGTGCCATGAATCCAACATGTATGCAAATAGTCCTAGTCACATAAACACTATATGTGTGCACAAACATCCATCCATATGCAACATTCACATGATAACACACTCAATTTCATCCATAAACAAGTATAAACACTCATGCATATGCAATATGAAAATGTGTCTGAGTCGATCTAGTGCCTAATGTATGTTATGCAACCACGAGCAACCACTTGCGACCACTTGCAATCATTTCCAAACATCAACCATAACATGTTTCAATCACATGTTTACATCCAAAAGAGTTATACCTAAGGTTCTCAAGATAGGATTGAGAAGATAAGCAAGATAAAACAAAGCATCAAGGAGTAGGTAAAGATGTACCCCTAGAAGGTCCTGCTTGCGGGGCTTACCCTTGCTTCTTAGGGCAGTTCTTGCTGATATGTCCAGTATCACCACATTGAAAGCATGCTCCCATCTTCATCTTCTTCTTTCTACAATCCTGGACTATATGCCCCTCAATACCACAGAAGTGGCATTTTCTTTTCTCATGTGTCTTGTTATCATTATTGTTATTGTTGTTCTTGCTTCCTTTCTTGGAGTCTACCTTCTTATTTGGAGACTCATTCGCCTTGACCTCCTTCTTGCCATTCTTGTCTTCTTCATTTAAGAGCGCCATGTCTACTAGCTTTTCGTAAGTAGCCCCCATAGGTACGTGGGTCATAGCCAAGCTGTGAAGTGGCTCATTCAATCCTTTGACAAAGCGGAGAGCCTTCTTATGAGGGGTATTCACTAAGTCCAGTCCAAATCGGGCCAACTGATTGAATTGATTGACGTACTCATTGACCGTCATACTTCCTTGCTTAAGAGATAAGAACTTTTCCAACTGTAAACTTCGTTCAGCTTGCGAGAGGAATTTCATCTCAAACCTTATTCTGAAATCCATCCATGTTTCAACCGGCCTCTCGACGTTAGTGACTTCCCACCAATAGGAAGCTTCGTCTTTGTGCAACCATACTTCCAACTGTACCTTCTGCCTATCGTCCACCTCGAAGATAACGAACAGATCCTCAGTTTATTTGAGCCCGTTCCTCGCTTCTACGAATGATTCAGTTCCCTTGAAATCATTTCCATCCATGGCCCTAAAATCTTTACAGATCTTTCAGAAAGCAATTGCACGAGGAGGGGCGGAGGAGGAGGAATCGTTACAGCTTGAGGAGGAATATCTACTGGGCCTGCATCGTTGGCCCTAGCCTCTAAGTACCTCCTGAACCAGCCAGGTATTGGCACGCCCTCTGGAAAGTAAAGATTCCCAGACATGCTGAAATGAAAAGGAAGAGATTCAAATGAGGAAACAAAGGATAGTGCTAATGGCTTTTAGGGAACAGCCTTCAAATAAAATAAGACTTTTTCTTGAAAAATGCTTCTTTGTAAACGGTTTTGAAAATAATTTCAGAAGGTTTTAAAAACTTTTGCCCAGTCTGGTAACCTTCTGCTCTGATACCAAGTGTAACACCCCACCTCCGCTAGGGTCACTCATAAAGGGAATGCACTAGTTTTGGAGGAGCGTTATCGAGGTAAACAAACATAGAAATATTACAAGACAAAACATAGATAAAACAACGGAAGAATCAAAAGATAAATTTCATTACTTTCAAAAAGATTCAAAACCTTTTACATCAAATAGCCAAGGTCATTATTTTCCATTACAACAAATTCTGTCTTACATAAATAAAGAAGCATAATCTCAAAACAACAAAAGTAGCTTAATTCCCCAAAGCTAGCAGAAATGCGGCCATAGCATAGCTCAAGATCAAACCGTACATGAGCTGAACTGAAAGCAAGCGAAATCCAAGCTAAGTGCTAGAGTTTCCTCCCTGAGAACCTGGGGGGAAACGAAAGGAAAAGAGGCAAAAGAAAACGGGCCAGTCATAAAGACTGGTAAGTCCTAGTGACTTTCAACATAAAAACAGGTAAAGGTAACATGACATGTACAAACTGAAAGTAGATATAAGGATGATGACAAGATGGGCAAGATAGACTAAGATAAAATGATAAATCAAGTATAAATCAAGTATAGGATCACATATTCAAGGTTCTCTACATCAACTGTACTAGAATCCCAAACCCATGACTTATATTGATCATGAAATGATCCCTTGGCCTAACATCATGAAATGACCCATTACTAGGTCCAACGGAACGATCCACTAATCGATCGGCTCCCTACAAGTTCTAGCTCGTTGTGTGTCTGTGTCATACAGCCCTATCACGAATGTAGTCACCTGTGCTAGGTCCACCATAGGGTGTATCAAGCTCTATGGTGCCAACCACCGACACGAATCAAGCATGCACAGGTAAACCTACTGATGCCCAATGCCTGCTTTTTCAACTCCGGACCACGTGCACGACCATAGCCCGCCTGAACCTACACTGGCGCACCAACACAGCCGTTGTTCTGATCGCTTACAATCAGCCTCGTATTCGTGCCCCACCCTGCCTAGTTCTAGGGGACCATGATACATCATGTGGGTTAGTGCTGAAATGGACCGCGTAACTAGGGTTTCCGTCCAATAGGTTAAATGTTGTCATTTAAATTCGTGACTTAACCCTTATTATTCTAGCATGTCAAGTTGGTTAAGTGTTGTCATTCAAGTTCGTGACTTAACCCGCCTACGTGTCATGTCAACTTTGACTAAGTGTTGTCGTTCAAGTTCATGACTTAGCCCTACGAATCATATATCAAGTTGGTTAAGTGTTGTCTTTCATGTTCTTAACTTAACCGTGTCATGTGGCATTAGTTCATTAATGCACCTCGACCTCTCACATCAGACCTATTGTTGTGGTTACTGGATATGCCAGGCGGTTCCGGGTAGAATTACACCACAATTCAGTCTGACCTCGGTTTTCAAGTGCGATATGACCAACTACCCACATTGGATCCTATAGTTTGCAGTAACTGGATTTGCCGGGCGGTTCTGGGCAGAATTACACTGCAAACTCAACCCAATCTCAAGTTGGCCATTTTCAAGTTCATTCTAGTGTCATGTCCATGTTCAAGATTCATGTCAAGTTCGTGTCAAGTTTCATGACGAGTTTCATGCCAAGTTTCCTATAATTACCAATTTTTCTCAACGTTACCCCGTCTAAATATTAGGCTAACAATCTTAGCCTAATTTTCCGTCCGCATGAATTTTAACATATAATATTAGGCTAAAACATAGCCTAATTTAACATACACAAAATTTTCATAAAGAAATTCATTAACATAAACATGACATAGGAGTAAACTTGGCATTCTCGGCATAGTCAATATGAGCACCATAGGCGTGTACTTGCAAAATAATCAACATGAATATCATAGGTGTGATCTTGCAACGTAGATTAAATCAACATAAATATATGTGAATTTGCAACATAGACTAAATCAACTTACATATGTGTGAACTTGCAAATCAACCACGAGCATATGGATAAGTGTGATCTTGAAATATGACATAGGTTTAACATATACACATAAACATGTAGATATAACATGTGGTCACATATGTGAAATGATTTTACAACCTAAAACTTGCATGACATGATAAACTACACAACTTGTCACAACAGGTTATACTCCAATATACATATGAATAGACTTATTCATTAATTCCCAATTCAACATGGTAATAAGATAGAATATCATTCAATTTCACATATAACATTATAAACATTGTTCTATTATCAATTTATTTTCAAGGCATAATATAACTGAATAAATCGAGTAAAACATCGCAGGCATATAGATCTGATAACATTATGAACATGAAAAGGTTTGAATAACAATCTAGGTTCAAGAATATGGATAAATCTAACTTAAATAGAAAAATCCCCAAAATAAAGATCCAAGGACAAATAAAGAAAATAGGTTTGAATAGAAAATCAAGCTTAGATCCAATTTCATAGTTATAATCCTAGGCAATAACCTCAAGGTCATGAATCATAGGTGATTAGCCACAATTGTCCTTGTCGTAGTCATAGGCAATAGTCTTATGTTCACAGTCATAGGCATAGTCTTATGTTCACAGTTATGACATAGTCTTATGTTCACAGTCACAGGCATAGGCATAGGTATAGTCTTATGTTCACTCTCATAGTCTTAGGCCACTAACAATAGTTTCAACGTCATAGGCATAATAATGTTATGGACATGAAAGAGTCTGATTTACAACATGAATAGGTCCAAATTGATTTCATAGCAATATTCCCAAAAGTTAAGAACCAAGATGAACAAAAATAGATATGAATCATACATAGATCCAATTCTAATTTGTAACATGTCCATATTAAGTTTATAGTTTTTATCTAAAAGTAACTTGAACTTACAGATCGTGGTCTAATAAATTTAGATGCAGAAGTCAGGTCTTGAAATTTGTCGTTGAATTATTCAATCTTGCTTTGATTGTAGAAGCAATTCCACCAAAATGAAATTCCTAGCCGTAGTCTTCAAGAAATAATCTTCACGTTTTAATTTAATTTAATTTAGAGGAAGAAGATGAAGCCATGTCTTTCAAGAATTTGTGTAGCATAAGGTTAGAGAAGAATGGTGTAAGGAGAATGAGGCTAGGAGGCTGCTTATATAGGATTAGGCGGATGAATCTGGTCACGAAACGAGTCTAAATACATCAGAATGCATCAGGTTCAAAAACTGGGTTCGGGAGGCAGGTCGACCCCCAGGTCGACACTATGGTCGACCTGGTCCCTGGGAGGTCGATACTATGGTCGACCCCCAGGTCGACCTGGTTCTGGGCTGGAAATTTCCCGCCCAGCCTGTTCTGGGTTTTGAATTCGAATTTTCGAGATGTTTTCGATTCTGAAAATTTCTGAAACTTCGGAGGGTCATATCTCCCTCATACAGATCCGATTTTCGAAAACTCGGACTCGTTTCCAAGTAGAATTTCGAGACGAACGCAATGGCGCAACCCGTTTCCCTCTATTCTTATTTTAAAAATTAATTCTGCCTTGATTTATGGTTTTAACACGTTATTAAAATACGGGTTGTTACATTCTCCCCTCCCTAAAGGATTTCATCCCCGAAATCTTCAAGTTAGGAAGAATGCATCCTATCATCCAATCAACCATCTACTCAACCATCATCCACAAGCAATCATTGTCCTTAAAAGATTTCTAATGCTATGTGAACATATGCAGAAAGTGTGTGTATATGTTCCTTATCTAGTGCAAATGATCAGGCCTGATTAATCTTCTTAATGCAAAATATGTTTAGTGCCATGAATCAAACATGTATGCAAATAGTCCTAGTTACATAAACACTATATGTGTGCACAAACATCCATCCATATGCAACATTTACATGATAACACATTCAATTTCATCCATAAACAAGTATAAACACTCATGCATATGCAATATGAAAATGTGTCTGAGCCGATCTAATGCCTAATGTGTGTTATGCAACCACGAGCAACCACTTACGACAATTTACAAACATCAACCATAACATGTTTCAATCACATGTTTACATCCAAAAGGGTTCTACCTAAGGTTCTCAAGATAGGATTGAGAAGATAAGCAAGATAAAATAAAGCATCAAGGAGAAGAAGTTAAAGATGTACCCCCAGAAGGTCCTGCTTGCGGGGCTTTCCCTTGCTTCTTAGGGCAGTTCTTACTGATATGTCCAGTATCACCACACTGAAAGCATGCTCCCATCTTCATCTTCTTCTTTCTACAATCCTGGACTATATGCCCCTCAATACCACAGAAGTGGCATTTTCTTTTCTCACGTGTCTTGTTATCATTATTGTTATTGTTGTTCTTGCCTCCTTTCTTGGAGTCTACCTTCTTGTTTGGAGACTCATTCTCCTTGACCTCCTTCTTGCCATTATTGCCTTCTTCATTTAAGAGCGCCATGTCTACTTGCTTTTCGTAAGTAGCCTCCGTTGGTATGTGGGTCATAGCCAAGCTGTGAAGTGGCTCATTCAATCCTTTGACAAAGCGGAGAGCCTTCTTATGAGGGGTATTCACTAAGTCCAGTTCAAATCGGGCCAGCTGATTGAATTGATTGACGTACTCTTTGACCGTCATACTTCCTTGCTTAAGAGATAAGAACTTTTCCAGCTGTAAACTTCGTTTAGCTTGCGAGAGGAATTTCATCTCAAACCTTATTCTGAAATCCATCCATGTTTCAACCGGCCTCTCGACGTTAGTGACTTCCCACCAATAGGAAGCTTCGTCTTTGAGCAACCATACCGCCAACTGTACCTTCTGCCTATCGTCCACCTCGAAGATAACGAACAGATCCTCAATTTCTTTGAGCATGTTCCTCGCTTCTACGAATGATTCAGTTCCCTTGAAATCCTTTCCATCCATGGCCCTATAATCTTTACAGATCTTTGAGAAAGCAATTGCACGAGGAGGGGGCGGAGGAGGAGGAATCGCTGCAGCTGGAGGAGGAATTTCTGCTAGGCCTGCATCGTTGGCCCTAGCCTCTAAGTACCTCCTGAACCAGCCAGGTATTGGCATGCCCTCTGGAAAGTTAAGATTCCTAGACATGCTTAAATGAAAAATAAGGGATTCAAATGATGAAACAAAGGATGATGTAATGGCTTTTGGGGAACAGCCTTTAAATAAAATAAGACTTTTTCTTGAAAAATGCTTCTTTGTAAACGGTTTTGAAAATAATTTCAGAAGGTTTTAAAAACTTTTGCCCAATCTGGTAACCTTTTGCTCTTATACCAAGTGTAACACCCCACCTCCACTAGGGTCACTCACAAAGGGAATGCACTAGTTTTGGAGGAGCGTTATCGAGGTAAACAAACACAGAAATATTACAAGACAGAACATAGATAAAACAACGGAAGAATCAAAAGATAAATTTCATTAATTTCAAAAAGAGTCAAAACCTTTTACATCAAATAGCCAAGGTCATTATTTTCCATTACAACAAATTCTGTCTTGCATATATAAAGAAGCATAATCTCAAAACAACAAAAGTAGCTTAATTCCCCAAAGCTAGCAGAAATGCGGCCATAGCATAGCTCAAGATCAAACTGTACATGAGCTGAACTGAAAGCAAGCGAAATCCAAGCTAAGTGTTGGAGTTTCCTCCCTGAGAACCTGGGGGGAAACAAAAGGAAAAGAGGCGAAAGAAAACGGGTCAGTCCTAAAGACTGGTAAGTCCTAGTGACTTTCAGCATAAAAACAGGTAAAGTTAACATGACATGTACAAACTGAAAGTAGACATAAGGATGATGACAAGATGGGCAAGATAGACTAAGATAACATGATAAATCAAGTATAGCATCACATATTCAAGGTTCTCTACATCAACTGTACTAGAATCCCAAACCCATGTCTTATATTAATCATGAAATGATCCCTTGGCCCAACATCATGAAATGACCCATTACTAGGTCAAATGGAACGATCCACTAATCGATCGGCTCCCTACAAGTTCTAGCTCGTTGTGTGTCTGTGTCATACGGCCCTATCACGAATGTAGTCACCTGTGCTAGGTCCACCATAGGGTGTATCAAGCGCTATGGTGCCAACCATAGACACGAATCAAGCATGCACAGGTAAACCTACTGATGCCCAATGCCTGCTTTTTCAACTTCGGACCACGTGCACGACCATATCCCGCCGAAACCTACACTGGCGCACCAACACACCCTTCGTTCTAGTCGCTTACAATCAGCCCAGTAATCGTGCCCCACCCTGCCTAGTTCAGGGTACCATGATACATCATGTGGGTTACTGCTGAAATGGACCGCATAACTAGAGTTTCCATCCAATAGGTTAAGTGTTGTCATTTAAATTCGTGACTTAACCCTTATCAGTCTAGCATGTCAAGTTGGTTAAGTGCTGTCATTCAAGTTCGTGACTTAACCCGCCTATGTGTCATGTCAACTTTGACTAAGTGTTGTCATTCAAGTTCATGACTTAGCCCTACCAATCATGTATCAAGTTGGTTAAGTGTTGTCTTTCATGTTCATAACTTAACCCTATCATGTGGCATTAGTTCATTAATGCACCCCAACCTCTCACATCAGACCTGTTGTTGTGGTCACTGGATATGTCGGGCGGTTCCGGGCAGAATTATACCACAACTCAGTCTGACCTCGGGTTTTCAAGTGCGATATGACCAATTACCCATACTGGATCCTATTGTTTGTAGTAACTGGATTTGTCGGGCAGTTCCGGGCAGAATTACACTGCAAACTCAACCCAACCTCGAGTTGGCCGTTTTCAAGTTCATTCTAGTGTTATGTCCATGTTCAAGAATCATGTCAAGTTCGTGTCAAGTTTCATGACGAGTTTCATGCCAAGTTTCCTATAATTACCAATTTTTTCCAATGTTACCCGTCTAAATATTAGGCTAACAATCTTAGCCTAATTTTCCGTCCGCATGATTTTTGACATATAATATTAGGCTAAAACTTAGCCTAATTTAACGTACACAAAATTTGCATAAAGAAATTCATTAACATAAACATGACATAGGTGTAAACTTGGCATTCTCAACATACTCAATATGAACACCATAGGTGTGTACTTGAAAAATAATCAACATGAATATCATAGGTGTGATCTTGCAACGTAGACTAATTCAACATACATATATGTGAATTTGCAACATAGACTAAATCAACTTACATATATGTGAACTTGCAAATCAATCACGAGCATATGAATAAGTGTGATCTTGAAATATGACATAGGTTTAACATATACACATAAACATATAGATCTAACATGTGGTCACATATGTGATATGATATTACAACCTAAAACTTGCATAACATGATAAACTACACAACTTTTCATAACAGGTTATACTCCAATATACATATGAATAGACTTATTCATTAATTCCCAATTCAACATGATAATAAAATAGAATATCATTCAATTTCACATATAACATAATAAACATTGTTCTATTATCAATTTATTTTCAAGGCATAACATAACTAAATAAATTGAGCAAAACATCGCAGGCATATAGATCTGATAACATTATGAACATGAAAAGGTTTGAATAATAATCTACGTTCAAGAACATGGATAGATCTAACTTAAATAGAAAAATCCCCAAAATCAAGATCCAAGGACAAATAAAGAAAATAGGTCTGAATAGAAAATCAAGCTTAGATCCAATTTCGTAGTCATAATCCAAAGCAATAACCTCATGGTCATGAATCATAGGTGATTAGCCGCAACTTTCCTTATCATAGTCATAGGCAATAGTCTTATGTTCACAGCCATAGGCATAGTCATAGTCTTATGTTCACAATCATAGTCATAGGCATAGTCTTATGTTCACAATCATAGTCATAGGCATAGGTATAGTCTAATGTTCACCGTCATAGTCTTAGGCCATTAACAATAGTTTCAACGTCATAGGCATAATAATGTTATGGACATGAAAGAGTCTGATTTACAACATGAATAGGTTCAAATTGATTTCGTAGCAATATTCCCAAAAGTCAAGATCCAAGATGAACAAAAATAGATATGAATCATACATAGATCCAATTCCAATTTATAACATGTCCATATTAAGTTTATAGTTTTTATCTAAAAGTAACTTGAACTTACAGATCGTGGTCTAAGAAATTTAGATGCAGAAGTCAAGTCTAGAAATTTGTCGTTGAATTGTTGAATCGTTGAATCTTGCTTTGATTGTAGAAGCAAATCCCCAATATGAAATTCCTAGCCGTAGTCTTCAAGAAATAATCTTCGCGTTTTAATTTAATTTAGAGGAAGAAGAAGAAGCTATGTCTTTCAAGAATTTGTGTAGCATAAGGTTAGAGAAGAATGGTGTAAAGAGAATGAGGCTAGGAGGCTGCTTATATAGGATTAGGCGGATGAATCTGGTCACGAAACGAGTCTAAATACATCAGAATGCATCAGGCTCAAAAACTGGGTTCGGGAGGCAGGTCGACCCCCAGGTCGACACTATGGTCGACCTGGTCCCTGGGAGGTCGACACTATGGTCGACCCCCAGGTCGAACTGGTCCTGGGCGGGAAATTTCCCGCCCAGCCTGTTCTGGGTTTTGAATTCGAATTTGAATTTGAATTTTCGAGCTGTTTTCGATTCTGAAAATTTCTGAAACTTCGGAGGGTCATATCTCCCTCATACAGACTCCGATTTTCGAAAACTCGGACTCGCTTCTAAGCAGAATTTCGAGACGAACACAATGGCGCAACCCATTTCCCTTGATTCTTATTTTAAAAATTAATTCTGCCTTGATTTTATGGTTTTAACACGTTATTAAAACACGGGTTGTTACAGTAGGTTATTATAGGAAGTTCATTAAGGACTTCGCAAAGATATCGAGCCCACTTAACAGGATGACGAAGAAGAACTTGGCGTTTTCATGGGATATAGATTGTGATGTTGCTTTCCAACGATTAAAGAGGGCTCTAACAACAGCCCCAGTCTTGACTTTGCCCAATGGGAACAAAGTGTTTACAGTTTACACTAATGCATGTGATACAGGGCTTGGTGTGGTTCTGATGCAAAAAGGGAAGGTAGTGTGTTATGGGGGTAGACAATTGAGAGTTCATGAGAAGAACTACCCTACCCATGATTTAGAGCTAGCTACATAGTATTCGCGGTTAAGATGTGGAGTCATTATTTTCTTGGAGAGAGGTTCGAATTGTACACTGATAATAAATCTCTCAAGTATTTGTTCTCGCAGAAGGATCTTAATTTAAGGCAATAAAGGTGGATGGAGTTACTAGCTTCTTATGACTTTAAGATTGCATATACCCTGGCAAGGGTATTGCAGTGGCAGACACATTGAGTAGACAGAGGATGGTCTTAACTCCTTTGTTTGTAGAAAGGAAAAGCTTGGAATTTATATCAACTTTTGACTTTATACCCTCCACTGAGCTTTTGCCTGGTTTGTTGGCATCACTGGAAATACGATCCACTCTTATGGATCAGATAGGAACTTCACAGCGAAATGATCCACAAATTTCAGACATATTGGATAGGCTCAGTAAAGGGGAGACTTCTAGTCACCTCAGAAGATACTCCACAAACGATAAAGGGTGGTTACGATGAGATGGAAGGCTTTGTGTTCCTAGAATTGGGAGCTTGAAAAAGATAGTCCTAGAAGAAGCCCATCATTTTAAGATGAATATCCATTCAGGCGGTGATATATAGGGATATGAAGAGGGTTTTATTTTGGGCTGGGATGAAGAAAGATGCGGCAGAGTTTGTTTCTCAATGTTTAGTTTGTCAGCAAGTTAAAGCTGAGCAAAAGAAGCCCCGTGGTGTACTTCATCCTTTGGAAGTTCCGCAGTGGAAATGGGAGAGCATCTTGATGGATTTCATATATGGTTTGCCTAGATCGAAGAAAGGAAACACCAATATTTGGGTCATGGTGGATAGGCTTATGAAGAGCGCTCACTTCATTCCAGTTAAGAGTAAGAGGATGGCAGCATGGTTGGCAGTAGTTTATGTTCGTGAGATTGTCCGTCTTCATCAGGTACCTTCCAGCATCGTAAGAGATTGTGATCCCATCCTCACTAGTGAATTTTGGAGGAGTTTGCAAGAAGCGTTAGGTACACAGTTACATTTAAGCACCGCTTATCATCCTCAGACCGATGGACAGACGGAGAGGATGAACAAAGTTCTAGAGGATCTTTTGAGGCTGTGTATTCTAGACTTCGGGGATACTTGGGAAGAAGATCTTCCTTTAGTATAATTCGCCTACAACAACAGCTTTCAAGCAAGTATTGGCATGACACCTTTTGAACGCTTATACGGACGACCTTGTAGATCACCGACTAGTTGGTGGGAACCTATAAAAAGACTATTGCTTGGACCAGATATGGTTAGAGAAACGTCTGAGAAGATAGATCTTATTAGACGACGAATGAAGACCGCTCAAGGCAGGCAAAAATCCTACGCTGACAAGAGAAGGACTGATATTGAATTTGATGTATGATATATGGTTTTCATTAAAGTGTCACCTCTGAGGAACGTGGTTCGCTTCGAGTCTGTAGGGAAACTGGCTCCAAGATTTGTAGGGCCATTTCCCATAACAGAAAGGATTGGCTAAATGGCCTACAGAATAAAGCTGCCAGAGAGACTATCATGATGTTTTCCATGTTTCTCACTTGTAGAAGTGTTTGCACGATACCGTGGAAGTAGTTGAGCCGAGTGTATTGGTGGAAGTAGAGGTAGAACCAGAGGCAACAGTCAAACGAGTTCCTTCTCGTATTCTTTGGTTGGAAGTTAAGAAGCTACGCAACAAAGAAATCAAGTTGATGAAGGTTCAATGGGGAGATAACCTAGAGAATGCAACTTGGGATATCGAAGACAAGATTCGTGCCTCGTACCCTTTTCTTTTTTAGGATATGTTCTTAACTCCTTTTTCTAAAGTTTTATCTATGCTTGTTTCTGTCATTTAAGTAGGTCCTGTTGATAGAATTTCCGACCATTAGATAGGAATCCCATGGATGTAAACATGTGCTTGAGACATGTTATGTTTGATGGATGCAAGTGGATGCAAGTGTTTGCTAATGGTTGCTCGTGGATGCATATACACACACATTAGGCACTAGATCAGCTCAATCACTCTCATACTACATATGGATGTGTGTGCATTTTGTTTTCTTATATGGATGAAACTGAATGTATCATCATATGGATGTTGCATTTGGATGGATTTTTGTGCGCCCATGTAGAATTTACATGATAGGATTATTGCATATATGTTGGACTCATTGCACTATCATAAATTGCATTATGGAGGTCGACTAAAACAGTAGACCGCCTGATCTTCGCATTAGTATTGGGACATATACACACACCTTTGCATAAGTTCATATAAAGCATTAGAAGTCTTTAAAGACCATGGATGCCTGTGATTGGTGGATGAGTAGATCAGTGATGTATGGTAGGATATACATTCTTCTTAACTTGGAGATTTCGGGGACGAAATCCTTTGAGTAGGGGAGAATGTAAGACCCCATATTTTAACAACACTAAAAGAGAATAAACTAAATAATAATTAATTTAACATTCAAAATTAAGGGAAACGAACTACACCATTGCGTCTATCTCGAAATTCTGGTCAAGATAAACATTTCATTTGCGTAAAACGGACAACATATGAAGAAGTTACGGAGGTTTGAAGTTTGTATACACACAAGAGAATTATATATATATATATATATATATATAATTAATCAGAAAATCAAATTTCAGTTCAAAATTTAAAACTTCGTAGGTGGCAAATTCCCGCCCTACGGGATTCGACCCAGTAAGGAGGGTGTTGACCCCTCAAGGGGGTGTCGACCCCCTTAGGGCTGAGGTGGCAGGTCGAATTCTGGGGGCTGGCAGCTATATATACAGGCTTATCTTGTTTTCTTCACTAGAAATCAATGGAGGCCAAATAATGTCAGTGCGTGGACTAAGTCAGACTTTTTTCTTCTTCTGCAATTGGAGATTAGAGATTCAAGTGTAGATCTGTGACTCAACAATCTTCTCTTCTAGTTCTACTTTCTAAAACCAAACATTGTGAGTTCTAAGTTACTTTTAGAATTAAATGATTAAAAGTAAACACGATACGACTATAGTTTGGATACATTCTTGTGACTGAATTATACCAGATCTATTGTAAATTGTGAATCTATGACATTCTGAATTAGTTATGACTTGGATCTCAATCTTTATCATATTGGATCTATTGTAACTTGTGAATTTATGATGTTATGACATACTATGACTTGGATGTAAATATTTATCAGGAAAGAGCTACTTTTGATTTTAGATCTAGCTTATTATTTAGATCACCTTGTGCTTATCATATTGGATCTGAACTAGTTGGACATCTAAATTATTATTTAGATCTTGTTGTGCTTAATATGACATTCCTACTATGTTAGAACTAGTTTAATTATCCCAAGTTCACAAATCTATTCTTATATGCCCACCATATCATTATGTCAGTATATATATTTATGCCAGTTATGTTAGAATAATCATTATTGCCATCTTCCCATCACCTTTCCCTTTTGTTGTTTATGGCAAGGCTACTTCCTAGCCTAGGCATGCTGCTAAATATATGTGAATGCGTTAGTTAGGGAACGGGGAAAACATTAAAATTGGCATAACTTGGATAATGATTATGAACATGAATTTGGACATATAATTCTGTGACGGCCCGTCCCGCACCAGCCTGCATTTCCTCCGAAAGTGCGCTGTACACATGCCCAGCTAGCACAGAACGGTCGTCAGAAGAAAAGAAAGAAGAGAATGAACTAATCAAGGAACCTGTAGAATGTCTCACAGCGCATGGAATAAAATATAATAATAACATACTTGACATAAAACAGGTGAGACAGTGCATAAGCTGATAACTAATAATCAATGTCAACATCAGAGCAGCGGAAATCCAAATACAGCTTATTACAACTTTCCAAATTTACTGTCTCTAACAAAGGAAAACTAAAGCAGAAGATGCACCACCAATGCCCAAGCAGTGATCTTCAAACAACACAGGGAGAATACTATATATATTACGTGGAAGCCTCCTGCTCGTCTCCGGATCATCTACCCGTGCATCACCAGTTAACCTGTCTCTAGTCTGCTCGTGTGAGCACCCAGAGTAATAAGAAGAGACATAAAACTATGGGTCAGACATAAAGCCTGGTATGAGCGATAAGCATCTAAACAGAGTAATAACAGGTATACTAAACCATACCTGAACCTGGACCTGCAACCAAAGAGTTAGTACCACATACCGTACAATACTCCAAGGTGCCATAATGAATAGTGTAAAGAATACGGGGGTGGGGTGTGCATGTCACGATGATAGCAAACAAATCATCCATAGCAACCATCCTCACATCTCTCACTCAGTGCGTAAAGCATACGACATCTACCATTTTGGAACACTAGACAAACCGAGGTAACGACGAATCCCGACTTGTAGAAACCCTGTTGTGACCAAGCCAAACACTTGGAGTCATGACCAAACATTTCAATGACCCACTTCATTGGTCATAGCCCTTGGTTCTACCGATGCCATAATGGCCCTGAATCCGCCTTCGTACCTCCTACCATAGTGGTCCAAAGCTATAGACGTCGATAACCCCTTGGCACGCGTCCCGCAGCAAAGCCCAACCATGAAGCGAACTCGTTGATTCCCATCTGAATCCTGAGCTCTAACTTCTCATTTGGACTTCCTTTGCATCTCGGGTTTGGTCGAATTGGAGTGGGTCTTCAGAAGAGTTGTCGTGCAGCAGCAGCTCTAGGATTCTGTTCGGTTCGGTAGTCATCACCTTCATCGGTTCGGGTCGGTAGTCCACCTCGGGTCAGGTCGGTAGTCCACTTCGGGTCGGGTCGGTGTCTTCCTCCGGGTCGGGTCGGTTCAGTGATTCTCCCCCTTCAGATATTGGTTCGGTTTGGGTGTCTCTGCTTGAGTTCGGTTCAGAGGTAGTTCATCCGATCTGATTCCTTCTGTTTGACTTGTTTGCCTGCTCCGATCCGTCCTGTTCCCTTTCTCCGATCCGATCTGCTCTATTGCTCCGATCCGATCTTCTGTCCAACTCCAACTCTAAGCAAATGGCCTTCCTTCTTGCCAAACCCCTTCCAGTGACAAGTCCCAATCCAGTTCGGATTCCCTTGGCCAGTTCACTAGTCCGATCCGACCCCTGCTCCGATCCGAACCGGTTCGGGACCTGCACTTTTCTGCAACTTTCCAGTGAGCTTTCTACGCCATTCGACGACGTTTTCGACCAATTTAACTATTCTAATCAATCATAAAACATACCATAGAGTCATAGCAACATGTAATAGCAACCACAAACAGCAAACAACAATCCAAATGAATCAAAAGGGATCAAAAGTGACTAAAACTTCATATTTTCCCATAATCCCTCTTAATCATGTTTAAGTACATACTTAGTAAAACTTAACCAAATCGTCTAAATTTTATAACAGAGGCATGAAATATTATTTAAGAATTTCTAAACATTTTTCCAGGATTTATTAGTGTATAAATTCGCTAATCTTCACTAATTACCCTTAATTAACTGTAATTAGTGTCAAAACGATGCTATCACTCACCTTTGCCGCAACTAGAACCCCAAAACTGAAATATTCTCTGATTTGGCGCTGTTCCCAATCTTATACAGCAGCTCCAACCTTGCTTTGGTGCTTTTTCTTCTTAATTTGATGTTTGCTAAGCCTAATCTTCAATTAGAAAGTGATTTTTGGGTGTTTTAGAGAGATTTAGAGAGTGGAGGCCATGGCTAGGTCAAGAGGAATGAAAGTGGCGGCTGGAAAATGTCTAAAGAAATGTTTTCTAACCCTAATCAGCCTCTATATACTCCTAAACCCGAAATCCCCCTTGGGCCTAGCTGCTAATCACCCGTTTAAGCCCAATTAAGCTGTTTTTCACCATCTGAAACTTGTTTCAGCCATATCTCGCAAACGGTGAGTCCGTTTGGCTAATGTGACCACTCTACGGAAAGAGAAACCATCATCCGGAGCCAATGGAAGTGGTTTCAGGTCAAAATTCCTTTCCAGTCAAAAGTTATGGCTAAAACAGTGATAACTAGGGGTAAAATGGTCATTTAAAAATCGGGAAAAATCATGAACATGGGAAATGACCCCAATAGTCGTCCCCCAAAGTTACATGACCATACGACTTCGTATGTGAAAGAAATAAATATCCTACGATCCTATGATGCGTAGAATGCGGGTCGTTACACTCTCCCCCCCCTTAAGAAATTTCGCCCCCGAAATTCCTTTACCCAAAACATACAAAGGATCCTGCATGCCTAACAACCACATACAACAATCAATCATGCAAAACAAGCGAACAAGCCTATCCTAGCATGCGGAAAACTAAATCGAAGTCAAAATCTTACCAGGCAAAGAGTTCTGGGTGGGACTTCCTAATGTTCTCCTCTGTCTCTCAAGTACAGTCATTCTCGTCCTCACTCCACTGTACCTTGACTAGCTTCACCGCCTTCCTTCGAAGTTGCTTCATGTCGTGCTCGACAATACGGGCCGGCTTGCGGTTCCCAACCGCCTCGGGTTCTACTTCGAAGTCCTCTAACTGATCAGGTGAAATAGTCATATCTGAGTCGTGAACGAACTTCCTTAGTTGGGAAACATGAAATACGTTGTGAACTCCTGCCATCTTCTCTGGTAAGTCAATTCTGTATGCCAAATTCCCGACTAGTTCAAGAACAGGGAATGGGCCAACGAATCTTGGTGCCAACTTGCCTCTCCTGCCAAATCGTATTACGCTCTTCAACGGAGAAATCTTGACAAACACCATGTCGCCAACGGAGAATTTCAAGTCTCTCCTCCTCTTATCAGCATAGCTCTTCTGCCTATCTTGAGCAGCTTTCATTCGTTGCTGAATGATCTTAATCTTATCCGACGTTTCTCTCACCACATCTGGTCCAAGCACAAACTTCTCGCCAGTCTCTATCCAACATGATGGTGAGTTGCACGGTCTTCCGTACAAAGCTTCATATGGAGCCATACCGATACTGGATTGGTAGCTATTATTATATGCAAACTCTACTAGATGCAAATAGTCATCCCATGATCCACCAAAATCCAATATACATGCTCTCAAGAGGTCTTCCAAAATACGGTTCACCCTCTCCGTCTGACCGTCGGTCTGAGGATGATATGCGGTACTGAGATGTAACTCTGACCCTAGAGCCTCTTGTAAGCTCTTCCAAAACCCACTAGTGAACAACGGGTCTCGGTCGCTCACAATGCTTTTAGGTACTCCATGAAATCTCACTACCCACTTCATATACAATTCTGCTAACTTAGCTGCCGTTCTGGTCGATTTGACTGGTATAAACCTTGCACTTTTAGTCAACCGATCCACAATTACCCAAATGCTATCATGTCCCGATCTAGTCCTTGGTAAACCATCAATGAAATCCATCGAGACTTGCTCCCATTTCCATTCGGGAATTTCTAAGGGCTGTAACAACCCACTAGGCTTCTTTTGCTCGGCTTTAACTAGCTGGCAATTCATGCATTTGGATATAAACTTCCCAACGTCTCTTTTCATTCCTTCCCAGTAGTAGGTCTGCTTCATGTCTCTATACATCTTATTACCACCGGGGTGTATAGTCAGCTTTGAGTGATGACATTCTCTAAGCACTTCATCCCTCAACCCATTGACATTGGGTACAACAAGCTTTCCATTCTTTCTAAGCCATCTATCTCGATCAAGCCCATACTTGTTCATCTCCTCATCGATACCCATCTCTAACTTGGAGATGATTTCCAGTAGGTTAGGATCGTCCCTCTGACTAGAGCCGATCCGCTCAATCAAAGTGGGTTTGATCGTTAAACTTGCTAACATTTCTGGATCCAATTCGCACTTTGGTCTGAAATCAAACCCCGCGATAAACTCCAGTTGCTTCCATTCAAGGAACATAGCCCCTAAGCTGGCATGTCTTCTACTCAATGCATCAGCCACCGCATTGCCCTTTCCCGGTGTATATGCGATGTCAAAATCATAGGAAGCTAAGAACTCTAACCATCTCTGCTGACGAAGATTTAAATCCTTCTGGGAGAAGAGATATTTTAACGACTTATGATCTGTAAACAGCTCAAATCTTTCTCCCAAGAGATAGTGTCTCCACATCTTTAACGCGAACACGATCGCTGCCAATTCTAAATCATGGGTAGGGTATCTTCCCTCGTGCGGTTTTAATTGCCGACTTGCGTAAGCTACAACCCTACCGCCTTGCATCAATACAGCACCCAGTCCGGTACCACAGGCATCCGTGTATACCGTCATCTCTTCATCCCCCTTAGGAATGACTAACACTGGTGCGCTTGTCAACTTGTCCTTTAGACTTTTGAATGCATTCTCGCACCTTTCATCCCAGACAAAAGCTTGATTCTTCTTGGTCAACTGGGTCAATGGTGCTGCTATCTTGGAGAAACCTTGGATAAACTTACGATAATATCCAGCTAATCCCAAGAAACTTCTTACATCTGTTGCATTCTTGGGCGTAGGCCAATCTTGTACCGTAGCCACCTTTGCTGGGTCCACGGCAATACCACTCTCTGATACAACATGGCCCAAGAACCTCACTTCCCTCTTCCAGAAGTGACACTTAGAAAACTTTGCTTTCAATTGGTGTTTTCTCAACACCTCCATCACTATTCTTAAATGTCCCTTGTGTTCTTCCTCTGTCCTCGAGTAGACCAAAATATCATCAACGAACACAAGGACAAACTTATTCAACTGATCTCTGAATACCCTATTCATAAGATCCACAAAATATGCTGGGGCATTGGTCAGCCCGAATGGCATGACCAACCACTCATAAAACCCAGACGGCGTCCGAAATGCCGTTTTAGCTATACTCTCAGCTTCCACTCTAAGCTGATGAAAACCTGTCGCGAGATCCAACTGAGAAAATATTCTCGCGCCACTCAACTGATCGAACAAATCATCTATCCGCGGTAGAGGATACTTGTTCTTCCTCGTCACTTTATTCAACTCGCGGTAGTCTACACACAAACGAAGGGAACCATCCGCCTTGGTAGCAAACACAACTGGTGCTCCCCATTCAGAAACACTCCTTCTGATAAATCCCTTCTTCAAAAGATCGCTGACTTGCACCTCGAGCTCTCGCTGCTCTCTTGGTGCCATACGACGAAGTGGCATCACTATAGGCCTGGCATCCTTTACCAAATCAATACGAAACTCAATCTCTCGGTGTGGTGGAAGTCCGGTCACTTCTTCGAAAACATCCGGATACTGGCCAACCACGGGCAAACCTGACAACTCACTATGCGGAATGTCGAGGGAGTTTAGAAAACTAGCCAATACCCCCTCACTGGGTAGACCACCAAACACTATCCTCCGCCCATCATCCGCTCTAGCTGTCACCAACAAGCCCTCACAGTCTACCACCACCCCGTATCTTTGGAGCCAATCTACTCCCAAAATAATGCCAAACCCAGTAAAGCCCAAAACAAAGCAATCACAAACAAACATGCATCCATGACTCGATAGGACCACATTGCGACAAATCATGCTAAGGCTAGTCGAACCACCAATCGGGTTCGTCACTACTAAAGGTCTATCGACAATCTCGGGCTCCAATCCCAACCTATCTACCAGGTCACTAGATATGAAAGAACTGGAAGCTCCGGTATCAAACAAAACTCTAACAGGAACATCATAAACAGAAAGCATACCTTGAATGACGACATTCTTTCCCTTCTCCGCCGCAGTTGGGGCATTCGACGAAGAAGGAATAGCATTAAGAGCATATGCTTTCACCATTTGCTTTTCCTTAGGAGGCTGTGGACACTTGTCCTTGTGATGTCCCATTTGGCCACAGTTGAAGCACTTCCTATTCGCTGGCTTGGCCCGACAATTACTAGCATAATGGCCCTTCTTACCACAGCTGAAACACTCAACATCTTGCTTATTCCTTTTCTTCTGGCCATCCTTAGTCTGATTCTGCTTTCTCTTATTCTAGGAACCACCCTTGCCCCCACCACTTGCTTGTGGTTTTGGCTCTTCTGCAGATGCAACCTCAGTTTTCGGCTTAGGGTAGAGACTTTCTGACCTCAATGCTTTCCCTACAATCGACTCAAACGACTCATCGATGTGGTTAATAAGCCTTTCCCCCAAGTACTGATCCAAACCAGTTATGAATTTCTCGTTCTTTTTCTCGGCAGTATCAATGAGAGACAGTCCATACTTCGACAAAGTGTCGAATTCAGCAATATACTCCGAGACAGCTCTGCCATTCTGCTTGAGCTCCAAGAATTTCTTAAACAGCACTGACTTCTGAGCAGCTGGAATGAACTTCTCGCTAAAGCGAGCTTTAAACTGCTCCCAAGTAATCTGATCTTCGGGAGTGGCTGCCTTTATAGCATTCCACCAATTCATTGCCCGCCCTTGCAGCTGACGGGACGCTAGCTTTCTCTTCATCGCATCCTCGATACCCAAATCCTCGAAGATACGTTCGCAACTATCCAACCAATCCTGAACATCTGTGGCCGACTCCGTTCCGTGAAACGGCTTCCCACCAAGGCTAGTATAATCCTTATTCAGCTTGGCGAAGTCGACCCTCGGCGCCTGCACTATTGGACCACCACAATTTCCACCATTGGGAGTTGCCCTCTGCACATCTCTAAGCATCTCTCTCATGAGGTCAGTAAACATCGTCCTTATGTCAGCAGCATTCCCATTATTGGCTCCCCTACCAGCACCTCTAGTATATCGGCTCATCGTCAATCTGAAAAAGGAAACGATTAACGACTCCATAGTGGTGCTAGTGCAGTACGACTTCATCCTTATACTAGTAATAGTGTATATATATAGCTTTTAAAAACCAAAGTAATCACAAATACGCTCTCTCGTATACGTATATTATCTCTCCCTGATAACTTCCCTAGGTTAACTACGCAACCTGGCTCTGATACCAAGTGTGACGGCCCGTCCCGCACCAGCCTGCATTTCCTCCGAATATGCGCTGTACTCATGCCCAGCTAGCACAGAACGGTCGTCAGAAGAAAAGAAAGAAGAGAATGAACAAATCAAGGAACCTGTAGAATGTCTCACAGCGTGTAACACCCCGAATTTTAGTTAATACTAAAATTCACTAATTACAGAATAAATAATCTCAGATTTGGGAATTGGGGGTAACGGGCTGCGTTATTGCGTTCGTCTCGGAAAAATACGCGAAATAGAGTCCGAGTTTTCGAAAATCGGAGTCCGTATGGCCCAGTTATGGCCCGATGAAGGTTGCAGAAAATTCAAAACTAAAAACAGATTTAAAAATTTTAAATTCAGATTTTAAAATGAAACAGGCGGGGTCAGGCGGGGAAATTCCCGCCTACCCATGTCGGCAGGGCTGTCGACAGGCCTGTCGACAAGGGTGTCGACTTGCCTGTCGACTGGCCTGTCGACAGGGTCGAGCCGTCCAGTGAACCTGGGTGCACCAGGTTGGGTTCTAGGCTGGCTAGGAGGGCTGGTTCTAGAGATTTCCTAAATCTAAGGGTCCTAATCTAATCTAGGGTTAATCTAAGGGCCTAAAACACTCACCTAATCTATAAATACACCCTAAACCCCCCCTTAATCCTTACCAAAAATAGAAATGATGGCCTCATGCCGCCAAATTAAATCCTAAGAGGAGCCTCCACTAATCTAAGAAGGAAGTTTCAAGCTAATCCCTCTCAAATCATTCTCTAATCATCATTATCTTCATAGTTAGCAACTAATTCTACTTCATAAGGTTGCTAATCTTGAGTTTGGTGAGTTTCTATCACTTTAACATCAATTGTTAAAGTAAGTAGATTGGGTGTAATGAGACTTATGGTCTTAAATGCGGATTAGTGAGTTTGAATCATTTATAATGATATGTTACTCTATGTTGTTCTATGTTTATGCATATTTGATAAGTGGTTTATGCATGCTTAATAAGTTGATTTATGCATGTTTAACAAGTTGATCTATGCATATTTAACAAGTGGATTTATGCATATTTAATGAGTGGAATTATGCATGTTTAACAAAGTGAGTTATGCAAGTGTATGGATGCTTATGCAAGTCATATATACGTTTAAATGCAAGATTTATGTGATATGCAAGTTATGCATGCTTATGCGAGTATATGAATGCTATGGCAAGATATGTATATGCTTAAATGACATGATATGCAAGTTATGCATGTTTATGCAAGTTATGTATGCTTATGCAAGTATGTGAATGCTTATGCAAGTATGTGAATGCTTATGCAAGTTATGTGTATGCTTAAATGCATGATTAACATGTTATGCAAGTTATGAGAATGCCTACATGCAAGTTCAACATGTTATGCAAGATAAGTGTATGATAATATGCAAGTTCATATGCAACATGTTATGCAAATCATGTGTATGATAATATGCAAGTTTGGGTTAAATGTGGTTGGGTTAATATGTGTTCATATATGCAAGTTGACATCCTCTTAACCCATGACAAAGTTATATGCTAAACCCATGGTATTTGTGAGGGATCTTCCCCTTTATTACGTCATGAAATGAGAACGATTTACGTGGGGAACGATGGGGTTGGTAAATATGTTAATAAATGAATGATTGGGTATGATTAAGCATACCATAAAAATAAATTACCATAAGTGGGAATTTACCTATTGAGTTAGGTCTACCCCATGGGAATTTACCTATTGAGTTAGGTCTACCCATGTTATGGAAAACTTGATATTAATTAGGGACAATTAATATGGGGGTGATTAATTAGGTGTAATTAATCGACTAAGACACGAGGTTGGACTCATTTGTAGTGTAAAACTGCCCGGACCCGACCGACTTAACCAGTTGCTACAAATGTCAGCCCAATGTGAGAGGTCTTAGCCATAAATTAAATACGTGATTAAGGTAAAGACACGAGGTTAGACTCTGTTATGACGTAAGACTGCCCGGATTCTACCGGCTTAACCAGGCGGTCATAACAACCAGTCTAATGTGGGAGGTCTTTATGGGAAATCACGGTCTTAATTAATTAAGAAACACTTAACCATAGTAGCATGTAGTGGGACATGAGGGGTTAAGTGGGTGCCTTGGGTGGCGTGTGGAAATTTTATGGTTGCCTTGGGTGGCAATAGAAAAATACGATTAGAATACTTAACCAAAGTAGAACATGTAATTAAACATGATAAAAAGGGTTAAGTAAGTGCCATGGGTGGCATGAGAAAATACGATTAGAATACTTAACCAAAGTGGAACATGTAATTAAAACATGGGTGAAAGGTTAAGTAAAGTGCTTTGGGTGGCATGTGGAAATCTAGTGGGTGCCCTATGTGGCAATTGAAATATGATTGATGACTTAACCAAATCTTAACATGTAAGTGGGCATGACTACATAAGGGGTTAAGTGGGATACACTAGATAAAAGTGACAAGCTTAGGTGGGTAGCTTGTGGGACCCATTATAGGGGTACATTTGATAAATGACAAGCTTAGGTGGGTAGCTTGTGGGGACCCATTATTGGGTTATACTAAATGAATGACAAGCTTAGGTGGGTAGCTTGTGGGGGCCCATTTCAACCAATATCCCAAACGTATCTTTGTGGGCTCGACTCTAGTCGGGTGACGGGACACGCATATTGGGCTTGACTGTAAGAGGCCAAACCGGGTTAGCGGTGGCAACGCGGGACCAACGGGTTTCATATGCGTGTGTGGACCCGGGCTGGTTGGTAAGTCGTTGTTGCATCGTGTAGATATAAAGCCGTGCACTGTTGATATTATCTGGTAGCCACTTTAGGGGAATGATACACCCCAATCGTGGGACCAGCACGGGTATCTACGGTAGGGAGCCGATCGCTGGGGAGTAGTGGGAACACCTAATAAAGATAGGGGCAGACGGCACCTATGTAGGGCTACACGAAACTACTGAGTGAAATTACTAAGTACACCTAGTGGAGATAGGGGCAGACGGCACCTATGTAGTGGGCTAGGGGTACACAAGACTACTGGGGAAATTTTCCAAGTCCTTGGAAGGGATCAACCTTTAAGTAGGAATGACTGGTGTGGTGCAGTTAGTAATTATCCTTGGGTGGGTAGATGCGTCCTTACGGTTATCCTAGTTTATCTTAAATTTACCAAGCTGCTTAGTGTAGCCATTCATCCCCAGATATTACCGTAGGTCAAGTTTATGTCTTCTCTGGTTACTTTAATGATTGTATTGTTAAAGTTATAGGGCTCACTCAGACTTATGTCTGACCCCGTTGTTTTTATCTTTTTCCCAACCCTCAGGTCCTACGGTGGATCCTAGCAGTAGTAGAGCTTGATCGGATTGCTGTTCCAGTCTTTAGGAGCTTGGGTAGATGTAAAGCTCCAGTTATCCAATTATCTTTTCTGGCTATTGTATGAGAGAGTGGGATTATGTACTTCTTTATTTTGATGGATATTGTACTTGACTTTTATCGTGGTTTTATGATGTAACCAGCCATGTTTATTTCCGCTGTTATGAGATGATGTTTTAAAATTTCAAGTACTATTTATATCTGTCTTGTTGTAATTTTTCTGTTCTATATTCACTAAAACACTCCACCGATGCTATGGCATTCCCTTAGTGAGTGACCATAGCGGGCGTGGGGTGTTACACGTGGTATCAGAGCAAAAGTTACCAGAACAGATAAAAGTTTTAGAAAACTATTTTTCTAAAAACATTTTTGGAAGAAACATTTTCAAAAACATGTCTTTTAAGAGAAAAGTTTTTGAAAGAAAAGCATAATCCCCGATAGCCATATCTTTATCTCTCGAATTCTCCGTTTTGAATCTTTCCCTTTTCCGTCTCAGCATGGCTGAAGATCTTTATCTTTCGGATAGTGTAGCGGTACCAGTATGGTATAGGAGGTTGTTAGAGGCTAGGGCCGTCGCTGCAGGTCCAGCAAATGTTCCTCCTCCACCCGTTGCACTCGTTTCTCCTCGCGCGGATACTTTTGCTATGACTTGTAGGAAGTTTAAGGCTATGGGAGGAAAACCTTTTGTGGGAGCTAGGGATTGGCTTAATGAGACGGAAGAATTGATGGAAATCTTGGAAGTAGAAGAGGGAAAGAAAGTCAGGTTGGCCGCTTGGTTAATGGAAGGAGAGGCCTCATTCTGGTGGGAGGTCACTAATGGAGAACGCCCGATTGACTCTTGGGTGGATTTCAGGCATAGGTTTGAGGCAAAGTTTCTCTCAAAAGCGGAAGAAAATATGCATGAGGAAGAGAAAGGTCCCAATGCTAGTAAAGCACACGAGAAGAAAGGAGATCAGAAGAGACCTCAACAGCAACAGCAAAACAAAGGTGGGAAAGGCAACGGTGGCAAGGGAAAGAAGAGGTGCTTCAATTGTGGGACACTAGGCCACCTAAGCAAAGATTGTCGCAAGAAGACTAAGACTGGCTGCTTCCACTGTGGCGAAGCAGGGCATCTGATGAAAGACTGTCCAAAGAAGGAGAAAAGGACGGGGTCTACCTCAAGAGGACAGGTGCAAGCTCAGGTGGCACCAGGTCAGGCTAGGGGGCAAGTACAGGCTCTCGCGATTCGGGAAAGAGGTAGAACTACTTCTATTGAAAGTCTAGTTTTTCTGATCGATCATCCTGTCCGTACTTTATTTGATTTTGACGCATTGAGTTCGTTTATCTCATCATTACTAGTAGAGTCACTGCACTGAGACACCAGTTGGTAGATGATCCCTTAGTTGTTTCAAACCCAATTGGGCTCCATGATGTGTTTGGGTTTGAAAGTTTCTATACTTAGCGTTGGGTTTAGATGTGATGCTTGTTGGGCTTCACGGGCTATGGGTTAGTGGGCATGGACTGGTTATCCAGTAGGGGTGCCGTTCTTGATTTTGAGGGGAGAGTTGTTAGGCTTATGGGCCGCTTGGGTGACACTCTTGAGATCTCTTGTAATCCCATAGAATCTGTTATGCTAAGTTATCTAGAATCGCTTGACACGTCGGTCGAGAGTTTGCAATTTATAGAGTGGTCCGGGAATACTCGGATGTGTTTGGAGGAGGTGAAGGGCTTACCTCCGGAGCGGGAAATTGACTTCCAAATATATGTGGTAGACAAAGCCAAACCAATGCTTTGGCCAGTGTGCCACGTGGCTCCTCGTGAGAGGAGGGAACTCCACAAGTAAGTAGGCGATTTGCTTAAGAAGGGGTTCATAAGACGAAGTATATCGGAGTGGGGCGCTCCAGTAGTTTTTGTTACGAAGGCGGATGGGTCCCTCAGACTTTGTGTAGGAGAACTTAATAAACTCACAAAGAAGAATAGATACCCATTGCCGAGGACAGATGATCTCTTTGATCAGTTAGTGGGCGCCTCAGTATTTTCGCAGTTGGACTTAACCACGAGGTTTCGTCAGTTGGGAATGACCGAGGATAGTATAGGGAAGACTACCTTTAGGACTCCGAATGGTTTTTTTTTTTTGAGTGGCTGGAGATGCCATTTGGTTTGACGAACGCCCCCGCATATGATGAGAAGGGTGTTCAGGGAGTACCTAAATAAGTTCGTGATGGTCTTTGTAAATGACATCTTGGTCTTTTCTAGGAGCGGAATAAGTTTTCGTGTGTGCTCAATAGGATGAGCCAAGCCAGTTATGGGATAAACGGTGGTTTTGGAGCGAGACTGGCGAGGACATCCAGAGTGGGACAAGGGCTTAATTGTTTGGCCATTTTTACTAGTATCATCTCACGTAAGTCACCTGAACTCGAAGGAGATATCCCTTGGGTGTTTGTCTGATATTGGTTTAGGCCTTTGGGGCTTGCGTTTGGGGGACATCGAGCTCGACTAGGGTGGTCTGCGTGAGAGATGGATAGTTGTGACGATTTTGCATGGGAGAATATCCTGATTTTCTCTAGGAGTGGAGAAGAACCTGCCCTATATCTTAGGGAAGTATTGGGGACTCTCCAGACGCATAGTCTTAAAAGTGGATGGGATTCTTAGCATCCTATGAGTTCGAGATAGCGTACAACCACGGTAAGGGTAACATGGTAGCGGACGCCTTAAGTAGAAAGGGTTGTCCTCGAGTTTGTGGTTCGTGGAACGACGGGGCTTAGAGTTTATTTCTATGTTTGACTTTAGACCTTCCATTGATTATGTACCCGGTTTGCTAGCTTCCTTGGAAGTTAGGCCTACTCTTTTGGGGCGGATTGGAGAAGCCCAGAGGGACGACCCACAGTTGGTTGAGTTGATAGAGAAGCTCATAAGGGGGGAGTCGTCCAGCCATTTGAGTAGGTACACCCTAGACGATAGGGGGTGCTTGCATAGAGACGGGAGACTTTGCGTACCGCAAGACGAGGGTTTGAGGAAGGCTATTCTTGATGACGCACACCGTTCTAGGATGACCATTTATCCCGGTGGGGATAAGATGTACCAAGACATGAAGAGGGTTTTCTTCTGGGACGGTATGAAGAAAGATGCGGCCGAGTATGTCGCTCGATGTTTGGTGTGCCAGCAAGTGAAGGCGGAGCAATGGAAACCAGGTGGGTTGCTTCACCCATTGGAGGTTCCGCAATGGAAGTGGGATAGCGTCTCGATGGATTTTATTGACGGGTTACCCAGGTCGAGGAAGGGTAATTTGGGTAGTGGTAGATAGACTTACTAAGAGCGCCCATTTCATACCTGTGAAGAGCAAGAGGACTGCTCCATGGCTAGCTTCAGTATATCTTCGAGAGATAGTTCGATTACATGGGGTACCCTCTAGCATAGTAAGTGATCGAGATCCTATCTTCACTAGCGAGATCTGGAGAAGTTTGCAAGAAGCAGTGGGGACTCAATTGTGTCTGAGCACTGCATATCATCCTCAGACGGACGGCCAGACTGAGAGGGTGAATCGTGTTCTGGAAGACCTTTTGAGGCTTTGTATCTTAGATTTTGGAGGTACATGGGAAGAGCATCTTCCATTGGTAGAGTTCGCATATAATAACAGCTTTCAGTCCAGTATTGGTATGGCTCCTTTCGAAGCTCTCTATGGAAGGCCTTGTCGATCACCTACATGTTGGTGGGAATCTACGGATAAGATTTTGCGTGGGCCCGATATGGTTAGGGAGACTTCTGAGAAGATTGACTTGATTCGAAGAAGGATGAAAGCGGCGCAGGATAGGCAAAAATCTTATGCGGACAAGAGAAGGACGGATCTTGAGTTTGAGGTTGGGGATATGGTTTTTGTCAAGGTATCTCCGTTGAGAAATGTTGTTCGCTTCGGATCCGTTGGGAAGTTAGCACCGAGGTTTGTTGGGCCGTTTCCTATCAAGGAAATGATTGGACGGATGGCATATAGGGTGGAGTTGCCCGACAGACTTAGTGGTGTTCATGATGTATTCCATGTATCACATTTGAGGAAGTGCTTACATGAGACCGCAGAGGTGGTAGAGCCGAGCTTGCTTAGAGATGTAGAGGTTGAGCGTGATGCGACGATTCGACGAGCTCCTACTCGCATCCTTGGGTCAGAGACTAGGAAATTGAGGAATCGAGAGGTTCAGCTAGTCAAAGTGCAATGGGGAGAAGATGAGAGCAACGCGACTTGGGAGACGGAAGCGAAGATGCGTTCATTGTACCCATTTCTTTTTGAGGGTATGTCTTTACTTTCTCCTTTATCGCTGGTCTAGTACTTATCTTATCTTTGGTATGTCCTCTCGTTAGTACCTTTGACCTTTAGATAGGGTAAACCTATGGTTGAAACATGTGTTTGAGACATGTTATGGTTGATGGATGCAAGTGGATGCAAGTGTTTGCTAGTGGTTGCTCGTGGATGCATATACACACACTCTAGGCACTAGATCGGCTCAGTCACTTCATATTGCATATTGCATAAAATTGTGTATAGGAGGATATACTTGTGGATGTATAATGGTTGTGTTATCACATGGATGATGCATTTTGGTGAATGATTGTGCACTCATGTAGATATCGTATGTGTCGATAGGGTTTTCTCGCATACATAATGGATGCATGGCACTATCATGGTTTGCATATGTTCATACATTAGATAGGGAACATATACACACACTTTTTGCATATGCTCATACATCATTAGAAATTGTTTTAAGGACAATGGATGCCTGTGTTTGATGGATTGAGTAGATGGTTGTTTGGATGGTAGGATATGCATTCTCCTTAGCTTAAGAGATTTCGGGGACGAAATCCTTTAAGGAGGGGAGAATGTAACACCCCGAATTTTAGTTAATACTAAAATTCACTAATTACAGGATAAATAATCTCAGATGTGGGAATTGGGGGTAACGGGCTGCGTTATTGCGTTCGTCTCGGAAAAATACGCGAAATAGAGTCCGAGTTTTCGAAAATCGGAGTCCGTATGGCCCAGTTATGGCCCGATGAAGGTTGCAGAAAATTCAAAACTAAAAACAGATTTAAAAATTTTAAATTCAGATTTTAAAATGAAACAGGCGGGGTCAGGCGGGGAAATTCCCGCCTACCCATGTCGACAGGGCCGTCGACAGGCCTGTCGACAGGGGTGTCGACTTGCCTGTCGACTGGCCTGTCGACAGGGTCGAGCCGTCCAATGAACCTGGGTGCACCAGGTTGGGTTCTAGGCTGGCTAGGAGGGCTGGTTCTAGAGATTTCCTAAATCTAAGGGTCCTAATCTAATCTAGGGTTAATCTAAGGGCCTAAAACACTCACCTAATCTATAAATACACCCTAAACCCCCCCCCCCCCCTTAATCCTTACCAAAAATAGAAATGATGGCCTCATGCCGCCAAATTAAATCCTAAGAGGAGCCTCCACTAATCTAAGAAGGAAGTTTCAAGCTAATCCCTCTCAAATCATTCTCTAATCATCATTATCTTCATAATTAGCAACTAATTCTACTTCATAAGGTTGCTAATCTTGAGTTTGGTGAGTTTCTATCACTTTAACATCAATTGTTAAAGTAAGTAGATTGGGTGTAATGAGACTTATGGTCTTAAATGCGGATTAGTGAGTTTGAATCATTTATAATGATATGTTACTCTATGTTGTTCTATGTTTATGCATATTTGATAAGTGGTTTATGCATGCTTAATAAGTTGATTTATGCATGTTTAACAAGTTGATCTATGCATATTTAACAAGTGGATTTATGCATATTTAATGAGTGGAATTATGCATGTTTAACAAAGTGAGTTATGCAAGTGTATGGATGCTTATGCAAGTCATATATACGTTTAAATGCAAGATTTATGTGATATGCAAGTTATGCATGCTTATGCGAGTATATGAATGCTATGGCAAGATATGTATATGCTTAAATGACATGATATGCAAGTTATGCATGTTTATGCAAGTTATGTATGCTTATGCAAGTATGTGAATGCTTATGCAAGTATGTGAATGCTTATGCAAGTTATGTGTATGCTTAAATGCATGATTAACATGTTATGCAAGTTATGAGAATGCCTATATGCAAGTTCAACATGTTATGCAAGATAGGTGTATGATAATATGTAAGTTCATATGCAACATGTTATGCAAATCATGCGTATGATAATATGCAAGTTTGGGTTAAATGTGGTTGGGTTAATATGTGTTCATATATACAAGTTGACATCCTCTTAACCCATGACAAAGTTATATGCTAAACCCATGGTATTTGTGAGGGATCTTCCCCTTTATTACGTCATGAAATGAGAACGATTTACGTGGGGAACGATGGGGTTGGTAAATATGTTAATAAATGAATGATTGGGTATGATTAAGCATACCATAAAAATAAATTACCATAAGTGGGAATTTACCTATTGAGTTAGGTCTACCCCATGGGAATTTACCTATTGAGTTAGGTCTACCATGTTATGGAAAACTTGATATTAATTAGGGACAATTAATATGGGGGTGATTAATTAGGTGTAATTAATCGACTAAGACACGAGGTTGGACTCATTTGTAGTGTAAAACTGCCCGGACCCGACCGGCTTAACCAGTTGCTACAAATGTCAGCCCAATGTGAGAGGTCTTAGCCATAAATTAAATACGTGATTAAGGTAAAGACACGAGGTTAGACTCTGTTATGACGTAAGACTGCCCGGATTCTACCGGCTTAACCAGGCGGTCATAACAACCAGTCTAATGTGGGAGGTCTTTATGGGAAATCACGGTCTTAATTAATTAAGAAACACTTAACCATAGTAGCATGTAGTGGGACATGAGGGGTTAAGTGGGTGCCTTGGGTGGCGTGTGGAAATTTTATGGTTGCCTTGGGTGGCAATAGAAAAATACGATTAGAATACTTAACCAAAGTAGAACATGTAATTAAACATGATAAAAAGGGTTAAGTAAGTGCCATGGGTGGCATGAGAAAATACGATTAGAATACTTAACCAAAGTGGAACATGTAATTAAAACATGGGTGAAAGGTTAAGTAAAGTGCTTTGGGTGGCATGTGGAAATCTAGTGGGTGCCCTATGTGGCAATTGAAATATGATTGATGACTTAACCAAATCTTAACATGTAAGTGGGCATGACTACATAAGGGGTTAAGTGGGATACACTAGATAAAAGTGACAAGCTTAGGTGGGTAGCTTGTGGGACCCATTATAGGGGTACATTTGATAAATGACAAGCTTAGGTGGGTAGCTTGTGGGGACCCATTATTGGGTTATACTAAATGAATGACAAGCTTAGGTGGGTAGCTTGTGGGGGCCCATTTCAACCAATATCCCAAACGTATCTTTGTGGGCTCGACTCTAGTCGGGTGACGGGACACGCATATTGGGCTTGACTGTAAGAGGCCAAACCGGGTTAGCGGTGGCAACGCGGGACCAACGGGTTTCATATGCGTGTGTGGACCCGGGCTGGTTGGTAAGTCGTTGTTGCATCGTGTAGATATAAAGCCGTGCACTGTTGATATTATCTGGTAGCCACTTTAGGGGAATGATACACCCCAATCGTGGGACCAGCACGGGTATCTACGGTAGGGAGCCGATCGCTGGGGAGTAGTGGGAACACCTAATAAAGATAGGGGCAGACGGCACCTATGTAGGGCTACACGAAACTACTGAGTGAAATTACTAAGTACACCTAGTGGAGATAGGGGCAGACGGCACCTATGTAGTGGGCTAGGGGTACACAAGACTACTGGGGAAATTTTCCAAGTCCTTGGAAGGGATCAACCTTTAAGTAGGAATGACTGGTGTGGTGCAGTTAGTAATTATCCTTGGGTGGGTAGATGCGTCCTTACGGTTATCCTAGTTTATCTTAAATTTACCAAGCTGCTTAGTGTAGCCATTCATCCCCAGATATTACCGTAGGTCAAGTTTATGTCTTCTCTGTTTACTTTAATGATTGTATTGTTAAAGTTATAGGGCTCACTCAGACTTATGTCTGACCCCGTTGTTTTTATCTTTTTCCCAACCCTCAGGTCCTACGGTGGATCCTAGCAGTAGTAGAGCTTGATCGGATTGCTGTTCCGGTCTTTAGGAGCTTGGGTAGATGTAAAGCTCCAGTTATCCAATTATCTTTTCTGGCTATTGTATGAGAGAGTGGGATTATGTACTTCTTTATTTTGATGGATATTGTACTTGACTTTTATCGTGGTTTTATGATGTAACCAGCCATGTTTATTTCCGCTGTTATGAGATGATGTTTTAAAATTTCAAGTACTATTTATATCTGTCTTGTTGTAATTTTTTTGTTCTATATTCACTAAAACACTCCACCGATGCTATGGCATTCCCTTAGTGAGTGACCATAGCGGGCGTGGGGTGTTACACAGCGCATGGGATAAAATATAATAATAACATACTTGACATAAAACAGGCGAGACAGTGCATAAGCTGATAACTAAAATCAACATCAATCATCAGAGCAGCGGAAATCCATATACAGCTTATTACAATTTTCCAAATTTACTGTCTCTAAACAAAAGAAAGCTAAAGTAGAAGATACACCAACAATGCCCAAGCAGTGATCTTCAACAACACAGGGAGAATATTATGTATATAGTACGTGGAAGCCTCCTGCTCGTCTCCGGACCATCTACCCGAGCATCACCAGCTAACCTGTCTCTAGTCTGCTCGTGTGAGCACCCAGAGTAATAAGAGGAGACATAAAACTCTGGGTCAGACATAAAGCCTGGTATGAGCGATAAGCATCTAAACAGAATGATAACAGGTATACTAAACCATACCTGAACCTGGACCTGCAACCAAAGAGTTAGTACCACATACCGTACAATACTCCAAGGTGCCATAATAAATAGTGTACGAATACGGGGGTGGGGTGTGTATGTCAAACAATCAAGCATAGCAACCATCCTCACGTTTCTCACTCAGTGCGTAAAGTATACAATATCTACCACTTTGGAACACTAGACAAACTGAGGTAACGACGAATCCCGACTTGTAGAAACCCCGCTGTGACCAAGCCAAACACTTGGAGTCATGACCAAACATTTCAATGACCCACTTCATTGGTCGTAGCCCTTGGTTCTACCGATGCAATAATGGCCCTGAATCCGCCTTCGCACCTCCTACCATAGTGGTCCAAAGCTATAGACGTCGATAACTCCTTGGCACGCGCCCCACAGCAAAGCCCAACCATGAAGCGAACTCGTTGATTCCCATCTGAATCTTAAGCTCTAACTTCTCATTTGGACTTCCTTTGCATCTCGGGTTTGGTTGAATTGGAGTTGGTCTTCAGAAGAGTCATCACGATGTAGTAAAAGTACACGTCTGGTTCGGATACGTACCCCGGTTCGGTTCGGAGTGCCACCATCCTCTGGGTTCGGGTCCTTCTCCCTCATGCGGTTCGGTTCAGTGATTCTGAAGCGGTTCGGTTCGGATACTCCATAGCTTGAGTGCCTCCGTCTCCGTCTCGTCAGCATCAGTTCGGTTCGTGTATTGCTCTCGGTTCGGTTCGGAATATGGTATCCATGCTCCTCTTTCCTCCACTTCAGTCCTCCTTGTTCCTTCCGATCCTACGCTACGCCCCTCCGATCCGACCAGGCCTTCCTTGTTGCCTCTTCACGTCATGCTCCAGCAAGTACCACGCCCCGGTCCGGTTCGGATATGTCCGATCCGATCCCCTACCCGATCCGATCCGGTTAGATACCCTGCAGTTTTCTGCAACTTCCCAGCAACTTGTTTACGCCGTTCGACGACGTTTTCGACCAATTTAACTATTCTAATCAATCATAAAACATACCATAGAGTCATAGCAACATGTAATAGCAACCACAAACAGCAAACAACAATTCAAATGAATCAAAAGGGATCAAAAGTGACTAAAACTTCATATTTTCCCATAATCCCTCTTAATCATGTTTAAGTACATACTTAGTAAAACTTAACCAAATCGTCTAAATTTTATAACAGAGGCATGAAATATTATTTAAGAATTTCTAAACATTTTTCCAGAATTTATTAGTGTATAAATTCGCTAATCTTCACTAATTACCCTTAATTACCGTAATTAGTGCAAAAACTATGCAAATCACTCACCTTGGCCACAACTAAAACCCCAAAACTGAAATATTCTCTGATTTGGCGCTGTTCCAAATCTTACACAGCAGCTCTACCTCGGTTCTCGTGTTAATACTCCTTGATTTGATGTTTGCTAAGCCTAATCTTCAATTAGAAAGTGATTTTTGGGTGTTTTAGAGAGATTTAGAGAGTGGAGGTCATGGCTAGGTCAAGAGGAATGAAAGTGGCGGCTGGAAAATGTCTAAAGAAATGTTTTCTAACCCTAATCAGCCCCTATATACCCCTAAACCCGAAATTCCCCTTGGGCCTAGCTGCTAATCACCCGCTTAAGCCCAATTAAGCTGTTTTTCACCATCTGAAACTTGTTTCAGCCATATCTCCCAAACGGTGAGTCCGTTTGGCTAATGTGACCACTCTACGGAAAGAGAAACCATCATCCGGAGCCAATGGAAGTGGTTTCAGGTCAAAATTCCTTTCCAGTCAAAAGTTATGGCCAAAACAGTGGTAACTAGGGGTAAAATGGTCATTTAAAAATCGGGAAAAATCATGAACATGGGAAATGACCCCAATAGTCGTTCCCCAAAGTTACATGACCATACGACTTCGTATGTGAAAGAAATAAATATTCTACGATCCTATGATGCGTAGAATGCGGGTCGTTACACTAGTACAGTACGACTCCATAGTGGTGCTAGTGCAGTACGACTTCATCCTTATACTAGTAATAGTATATATATATATATATATAGCTTTTAAAAACCAAAGTAATCACAAATACGCTCTCTCGTATACGTATATTATCTCTCCCTGATAACTTCCCTAGGTTAACTACGCAATCTGGCTCTGATACCAAGTGTGACGGCCCATCCCGCACCAGCCTGCATTTCCTCCGAAAGTGCGCTGTACACATGCCCAGCTAGCACAGAACGGTCGTCAGAAGAAAAGAAAGAAGAGAATGAACTAATCAAGGAACCTGTAGAATGTCTCACAGCGCATGGAATAAAATATAATAATAACATACTTGACATAAAACAGGTGAGACAGTGCATAAGCTGATAACTAATAATCAATGTCAACATCAGAGCAGCGGAAATCCAAATACAGCTTATTACAACTTTCCAAATTTACTGTCTCTAACAAAGGAAAACTAAAGCAGAAGATGCACCACCAATGCCCAAGCAGTGATCTTCAAACAACACAGGGAGAATACTATATATATTACGTGGAAGCCTCCTGCTCGTCTCCGGATCATCTACCCGTGCATCACCAGTTAACCTGTCTCTAGTCTGCTCGTGTGAGCACCCAGAGTAATAAGAAGAGACATAAAACTCTGGGTCAGACATAAAGCCTGGTATGAGCGATAAGCATCTAAACAGAGTAATAACAGGTATACTAAACCATACCTGAACCTGGACCTGGACCTGCAACCAAAGAGTTAGTACCACATACCGTACAATACTCCAAGGTGCCATAATGAATAGTGTAAAGAATACGGGGGTGGGGTGTGCATGTCACGATGATAGCAAACAAATCATCCATAGCAACCATCCTCACATCTCTCACTCAGTGCGTAAAGCATACGACATCTACCACTTTGGAACACTAGACAAACCGAGGTAACGACGAATCCCGACTTGTAGAAACCCTGCTGTGACCAAGCCAAACACTTGGAGTCATGACCAAACATTTCAATGACCCACTTCATTGGTCGTAGCCCTTGGTTCTACCGATGCCATAATGGCCCTGAATCCGCCTTCGTACCTCCTACCATAGTGGTCCAAAGCTATAGACGTCGATAACCCCTTGGCACGCGTCCCGCAGCAAAGCCCAACCATGAAGCGAACTCGTTGATTCCCATCTGAATCCGGAGCTCTAACTTCTCATTTGGACTTCCTTTGCATCTCGGGTTTGGTCGAATTGGAGTGGGTCTTCAGAAGAGTTGTCGTGCAGCAGCAGCTCTAGGATTCTGTTCGGTTCGGTAGTCATCACCTTCATCGGTTCGGGTCGGTAGTCCACCTCGGGTCGGGTCGGTAGTCCACTTCGGGTCGGGTCGGTGTCTTCCTCCGGGTCGGGTCGGTTCAGTGATTCTCCCCCTTCAGATATTGGTTCGGTTCGGGTGTCTCTGCTTGAGTTCGGTTCAGAGGTAATTCATCCGATCTGATTCCTTCTGTTTGACTTGTTTGCCTGCTCCGATCCGTCCTGTTCCCTTTCTCCGATCCGATCTGCTCTATTGCTCCGATCCGATCTTCTGTCCAACTCCAACTCTAAGCAAATAGTCTTCCTTCTTGCCAAACCCCTTCCAGTGACAAGTCCCAATCCAGTTCGGATTCCCTTGGCCAGTTCACTAGTCCGATCCGACCCCTGCTCCGATCCGAAACGGTTCGGGACCTGCACTTTTCTGCAACTTTCCAGCGAGCTTTCTACGCCATTCGACGACGTTTTCGACCAATTTAACTATTCTAATCAATCATAAAACATACCATAGAGTCATAGCAACATGTAATAGCAACCACAAACAGCAAACAACAATCCAAATGAATCAAAAGGGATCAAAAGTGACTAAAACTTCATATTTTCCCATAATCCCTCTTAATCATGTTTAAGTACATACTTAGTAAAACTTAACCAAATCGTCTAAATTTTATAACAGAGGCATGAAATATTATTTAAGAATTTCTAAACATTTTTCCAGGATTTATTAGTGTATAAATTCGCTAATCTTCACTAATTACCCTTAATTAACTGTAATTAGTGTCAAAACGATGCTATCACTCACCTTTGCCGCAACTAGAACCCCAAAACTGAAATATTCTCTGATTTGGCGTTGTTCCCAATCCTATACAGCAGCTCCAACCTTGCTTTGGTGCTTTTTCTTCTTAATTTGATGTTTGCTAAGCCTAATCTTCAATTAGAAAGTGATTTTTGGGTGTTTTAGAGAGATTTAGGGAGTGGAGGCCATGGCTAGGTCAAGAGGAATGAAAGTGGCGGCTGGAAAATGTCTAAAGAAATGTTTTCTAACCCTAATCAGCCTCTATATACTCCTAAACCCGAAATCCCCCTTGGGCCTAGCTGCTAATCACCCGTTTAAGCACAATTAAGCTGTTTTTCACCATCTGAAACTTGTTTCAGCCATATCTCGCAAACGGTGAGTCCGTTTGGCTAATGTGACCACTCTACGGAAAGAGAAACCATCATCCGGAGCCAATGGAAGTGGTTTCAGGTCAAAATTCCTTTCCAGTCAAAAGTTATGGCTAAAACAGTGATAACTAGGGGTAAAATGGTCATTTAAAAATCGGGAAAAATCATGAACATGGGAAATGACCCCAATAGTCGTCCCCCAAAGTTACATGACCATACGACTTCGTATGTTAAAGAAATAAATATCCTACGATCCTATGATGCGTAGAATGCGGGTCGTTACAAATTCACTATGAACATAATTGGGGAAAAAGGGGCATGAAACCCATAACCTATAACGACATAGGTAAAAATTGGCTAATAATGGAAAGCCTAGGATTACAGTAATTAGAAACTGTAACTGCGCGCCTATGGCATGAGGTTAGATTACACTTGTGGTGGAAGTCTGCTCGGAACCGCCCGACATATCCAGCGACCACAAGTGGTGAATCTAATGTGGGAGGTCTAGGTGCACAAATACAAGACGTGTTAAGACACGAGGTTAAGCCCAATTTGTGGAATAAGTCTGCCCGGACCCATCCGGCATGTCCAGCATCCACAAATGGTAGGCTTAATGTGGGAGGTCTAGCATTCTGCAACCATAAATGAAAATATGGTAATAAACCTTAAATACTTAACCTAATTGAATCCACAGGGATTGTATGAACATGAATTTAAATTGGGGTTAAGTAAATTTGGTTGAATAGAGGGTGGGTTAAATAAATCTGAGGGGGTGGGTAATATTTACATATAGGCCCACGAACTTAACCTAATAGGGTTATGTAATTAAAGACACCTAGTGGTAAGCATAACCTATGAAAATGTTGAAGTTATGTAATTAAAGACACCTTTTAAGGGAAAGCATAACTTGTAGAAATGGTAGGGTTATGTAATTAAAAACATCTAGTGGTATATATAACCAATAGAAATCCTAGTGGGGATACAAAACAAGAGGGAGAGCTTGTATCATATTGTGTGAGGGACCCGTTTCAGTCAGTAACTCATAATAATTATCAAAACGAGTACTCTGCCCTAGGTCGGAGTGGGGCACACTTACTGGGCTGATTGTAAGAGGTCCAAACATGGAGTACGGTGTGGGCGGCGCAAAGCAACCGGGTCATGTGCGTATGTGGGCCGGGCAGAGGGAGATAAGGCGACCGTGACACCTGTAGATATGGTTATGCATATCAGCGAAGGGTTGCCACTGTAGGACATGGTAGATCCTAAGGTGGGGCTGGCATAGAGTATCTACGCGGATTAGGGAGCCAATCGATTAGGGTAGCAGTTAACGTACATCTGGACGTATGCCTAAGTCTACCATTTGATAGTTGTTGGGTTCATATCATTTCTGGTTATACTAGTATCAGTGCAGAGAATCAGAGTAATCATTAGGGAAGCATATACACTCTACCATGTTTACCTTGTCATACCTGCCTTATATATTGTTATCTTTCTTATCCACTTTATATGCATGTTATGCTACTTTTACTTATTTTCTTGCTAAAAGTAACTAGACTCGCCAGAATTTATGTCTGATCCTTTTTGTTTCCTCTTCTTTCTTCCGTTCCCCCTCCACCCGGTTCTTAGAGTGGGAATACTTAGGCTTGACCGTGATTCTGCTCGCATTTTTCTAGAGTTGCTTAGATGTATAGCTCAAGCTCTTATCCTTGTTGCTATGGCTATATTTTGTTTGGGGGAATTTTACTTCTTTTATGTACTCTGATGTTTTAAAGTACAAGGTAGTAGTTTTTATGATGTATTGATTTTGGTGTATTTCAGACATGTGATGTTTTTGAACCACGATGCTTTATTATCAATAAGGTTTTTAATTCCGCTATCATTTTATATCTGTCTTGTAATATTTCTATATCTGTTTACCGATAATGCTTCACGAAACTTAATGCATTATCTTTGCAAGTGACATTAACGGACGTAGGGTGTTACATCACCAAGCTCGTGGAGCTTGTTTTAGACCATATGAAGCTTTTTTGAGTTTATAAACATGATCAGGTTATTCTTCATGAACAAATACAAGTGGTTGTTCAAATAAACATTTTCCTTGTTATAACCATTTAAAAATGCACTTATAACGTCCATTTGATATAGTTTGAAATTATTAAAACAAGCGTAACTAATAAAATTCGCATTGCTTCTAGTCTAGCGACCGGACCAAACGTTTCTTCGTAATTAATTCCTTCTTCTTTATTATATCTTTATGCTGCTAATCTAGCTTTATTTCTAGTTATATTACCAAATTCATCGGTTTTATTTTTGAAAACCCATTTTGTTCCAATAATAGGTTAATCACTTGGTCTAGGAACTAATTCTCGTACTTCATTTTGTTCAAACTGATTTACTTCTTACATAGCAATAATTCATGTAACGGTCTGATCTTTTTCAACCATGGGACAACGGCTAATACTCCGCCGTGGCATTAGAATGGTACCCAGCACCTTGTTTTACGGCCAGCCTCTCGACTGTCATGGCCTAATGCCTAACCAACCCCTCTGGGGACGTGTAGAGGTAAGAGTCTCCTGCTCGCCACCGAACCAAGAGCGAGAACCCCCTATCATGCTGCCTCATGACAAACAAGGACTGGTGTGAGAACTCAAAAAAATTATCTTTAGGGTTAATTTTAAAGTTAGGTAGTTCACCGGACCTCGTCGCTAATGCGGAATTGGTTTACTCCATGTGAATACCAGTGCATAGAAATTCGCAATGACTTATTGAAAAATGAAATTAACATAAGGTCTCGTGGCACACACACAATGCAAACGCACACATGGGCGAGGATTCTCCTTATGCAGTCAAAAATGCTTGATACGTGAAAATCCTCTTCCAATGCTATAATATAGTGTGAAAAATCCTTCGAAAGTAAATGTATCAATCTTACCTAGCAAAGGTACCATATACTATACTTAGTATGGTATACAATCAAAATCGTATGGGCTCGTAGCGGAGGTTGGATTTCCAACAATGACCAGGTAAAGGAACTTCCTTCCGAACCGAATTTTGAACACCTCCAGAGGGACGTCCAAGGAACAACAGTGATGCTCCTCATGCCAACACAAGGCCGGGTTACCCCTTAATTAGGTAAATTAGAGTACGCCTGAGTATGCCATCTCTCGGTCGTTATCGACCTTTCCGAGCGCGCGCCAACAATAATCACAAGAGTAGATGCTTTTACCACATAGGTTAATATCGGGGCTCCATACCATAGTACACCTTTTATCTAGAAGGAGGCAGCACCCTGTAACTCTGCTGCATTTCTTCCTGTTTTGGCCATTTACCGGGGTGTAAGGCTTACCGAAGTTCCGATATACACAAAGCTACGCTTAAATAAGCCATGCTTTGATCATCCAAATCTCACCACATAACTTAAGTATGCCACATTGTCCATTCACAACGCATCACTGATTTATATCGATATATAACCTCTAAGCTCATACGCCTTAGAGAAGGGTGTTAAGCAAGAAAATAAATTCTCTACCACCAAATAGATATATATTTAACAAAGATTAGTGCTACGCAGTCAATTACAATGTCAGACACACAATCCATAAATGTTCGTTCTGGGTCTGAACGAAACAACAATCCGAAATTCCTTCACATATGTTTGGACTTCTTGCCACTTAGATGATATAAAATCCATCTGCAAATGGGAGCTACCCATTTGAGACATTCTGCAAGTCGTCCTTACGATATGAAAGGTCCTGGTCTTCAGTACAATCTTCAATTGCTCCACAACGTCGTATTATTACTTGGAATGGTTTTCGGACATACATCTGATCCCGATCATCCCAAATCATAAGCGTAATTTTTAAAACACAATTATGGAACACTCAGGCTTTCAACCAAATCCCCCTCCATCTTAGATTTTGTTAAATTAAATTTCTTTAAACCCACTCTCAAATTATCTTCAACAAAATCCATATTTAACCCTTCTTCTTTAAAACACATCCCTTAAATCAGAGATAATCTAGCCCCAAAGCCTTAATTAATTTTTTGTTTTATAACTCGTTATCAAAACCCAGTTTCCTTTGAAAAACCTTTAATCCATATTTCAACCATAGTTTCCAATTAAATCGATTTTCCAACATTCAATTCTTTAATCTTAATAAAGATTATACTTGGTTTCCAATTTCTTATTTTTAACTTTCTCAAATCAAAGGTTTGATTAAATCCTATTTTACGATATGAATTTCCACAGCTCAATCTCATTGGGTTTCAAGAATGGTATTGTTGAAGATATGATTCACGACAAAACCCAAATCAATCGATATTGAACATAAATTACACAAAGATTGCATCTATATATATTCGATATCAATTCTCATAAACAACGAATATTATAAGTATAATAATAATATCTTCCAAATTCCTCAAATAGTATAAGTTTACACCAAATAATTCCATATCAAATATCCGAACATTATTTCTATCCAACTCATCCCAATCAAATTGGGAAACCCATATCATAATTAAAAGATTTATCCGACTCTTTGACACTAGATCTGGATAGAAATACCATCAACTTGTCCTCAACATTAATCTCCGTATCCAACTCACACTATAAGCGGAATAACAGTGAACTACCTTTTAAATTCCTCAAATAGTAAGTGTCATCATCTACCGAATTAATATCAAACATTCGAAGATTTATCTTGAAACATATCCATTATTTAAAATTGAAACCCCCGTTTTAGAATCAAATAAATCAATTTAATTTCCATATAAAACATTTTCAACATTCCATTAATCATTTACAATTGATTACATATAGTTCGGAAAATAGTTTAAGGTTTAAAACTTCAGAATAGATTGTTTTCGAAGGAAGCATTACAATAGCATTTCAAAAGTATTACAAAAGCGTTATCTAAACTATTTTGATCAAAATATCGTTTATCTTAACCAGAACCTAAACTTTACAATTCAAAACACCTTTTCATAGTTTTTAATGATTTTACAAATTTTTTCCATATTTTTAAAACAATTAAAAATGGTTGTTTATAGTTATCGACCTTTTCCAAAACGATTTCAAACATAACTTGAAAATTGTAACTCAAATTTGAAATCTGCTTTCACTCATTTGAAAGTTCTTATTAATGGAAATCAAACGTTTTTCATTTTATGGAAATCCGATTTAGATTGCAAAAGTTATAAGCGTTTAAATTTTGCATCTAAAATACGTAAATTGTCGTTATGCGACAAGCTCTATTTCGACCATAATAACCATTATTCTACGATACTTCAAAATATCTTAGAAAACCATTATATCCTTAGATAACCATTTTAAAATCATTTAAATTTACTTTCCAAATTATTTTGGATCTAAAATTCAACTTTTATTTATTTTTACTTAATAAATCAAATTCAAATTCATTTCTAAATTCAAATAACTTCAAATTAAGCATCCCATTCGTCGGATCAGTTAGGGATAGCCAGGGAGAGCAGGAAACTTTATTTCCAAACCCAAGCCTAGGCACTATCCTCTCTATCATCCTAGAATGTTCCGGTATTTATTTATTCATTTAAAGGACTTTATCAATATATATATGAATTCATACATATGGTCTTTCCAAACTATTAACCTTCAAATTCAATAATGATATTGCTTTAATTACGAAAGAGATTTGTCGATCACCCATGTAATACCATACTTGTTGTGTCATAGTGTGTGCAAAACAACATCAACAACCATTTAAACATCCATAGCAACCATCATCAACAAAACTAAATAAATCATAAATGTGCACAAGCGTTACAACACTAACGCTTAATAGTGTGTGTGGTCTAAACTTTGCATCCATCATCCATAACAACAAACATAAATCATCATTAACCACTAGTAATTCATCACTATATTTAAATTATTCTGACCACTAATTAATTATATAAACCATGGTTAAAGAGTTGTCACCAACAGCTCCAATCTTCACGGTAGGCGAGCCTAGCTGAGTGAACCGTCGGACAGTATTTTGGCGCGTATCGTCTTCTTCACCAAAATATATATAATATAATATACACTAATCTCTCTCTCTCTCTTTATATTATAAGAGGAGGAGGATGACTATGAACTTCGGCAAGGTGGTGGAAAAGAGGAAGACTTATGCCATGGAAACCATGGCCATAAGCTTTAAGAAGAAGATGAAGAGAAGAAAATGGAGCGGAATGGTTAAAAATGGAGGAAATGCCTCCTTATATAGGAATGGAGGGTTAAGGAGGTAATGACACATAAGGGGGCAAGTGTAAAACTTGCATGAAAGGAGGCATACAAAAATACAAGTATCCTTACACTTGTCTTAAGGAGGGAAAGTGATCTTTTGGTAGCATTTCCTTTCAAATGCTGTGAAAACTAAGGACAACACTTAGTTCTAACGCTACTAATTCATGTTATGGTTTGACAAATCCAATCAAACGACAAATAGTATCAATAAATCCAAACTTATTAATAATCATTCTCATTTATAATTCAGGTAAAATCTATCATATAACTTATCAAAATTATTAAATATTCTAAACCTTATATATGTATGTCAAATTCAAATTTAAATTTTAATTAAGTAATAAAAATTCCAATTTTAATTTGGTTAAAAATTCTGGTTCGTTACATTCACACCCTACCCCTTAAAACTTTTTGTCCTCGAAAAGGAAAGGGAATCGCAATTACTCAATTTACATCTTGTAGATTTTCAGACACAAGATTAAAATTCTTTGTACAAAAGTTCCCCGTTCTCATAATGGATATACCGAGTAGAATATTCTAACACACATATTTATGGATAACCATATTTACATGTCCTCCAACGATTTCTTCCAATCACCCATTATATTCGATTCACCATTTACTATGCCAATTACTTATACTTAACCATTTACCTCCTTCAAGAAAATTCAGATTTATAAATTTATTCTCTTAGATCTTATTTTGCAAATACAATGGTTATGAAACTTATTCCTTTTCAATTTTCAAAAATTACTATTATTCGTTACACGAAAAACTTGATCATCTCCGAACTCAGCTTGTCTAAATGTTTCAGTTTAGGTAATTTCTTCTTACTATTCCCGCTTGCCAAATATCCTTTAATCAAATTGTGGAACTTAATTCACAAGGTACTCATGCTTACTTAAACAGTTTCTGTAACCACAATATACTTTAGAACTTATCATCTATCCAAAAATGTCGATAATTCGATATTTTAATTCCTTATATAGTTTTTTCTGTTCTCATTAATTATTCCAAATTCAAGGTTACAAAACTTATGTCCTTCAAACTTTATAGAAACCATTTAGATATATTTTAAAAATATGTTTCTTTCTTAAAATATAACTTTTTAGAACTCATTTCATATTTTCAAATACGCTCTCTCAAATATAATACTCTAAAATCTCATTCTAGGGCATTGCTAACCCTATCTCTAATGAGATATTATAACTCTAATGAGTCTTTCCTTTTGTTCAAATGTGTCGTATCCCATAGCTTTGTATAAACCAAAGCTCTGATACCACGTTGTAATGGTCTGATCTTTTTCAACCATCGGACAATGGCTAATACTCCATCGTGGCATTACAATGGTACCCCAGCACCTTGTTTTACGGCCAGCCTCTCGACTGTCTACCAAATCTGTAACGACCCGGCTTTTTGGCAGGTTTTCGCTGGTAATTAAACCAACTTAAACCATTCATAAAGACGGATTGTTAGGGATACTTACACATTTGCACAAAATAAAAAGAAATTTTCCATTATCATTACAATAATATTACATTAGAGTTACGAGAGATACATCAGCGTACATCGATTACACAGCGGAAGAGATACTAAACTCAGCAGAAGAATATGCATGCTCCAAGATATAATAGCTCCAGCTAAACCAGCATCCTGCTCCAACCATTTCAAGTCTAACCTGCAAACCAAACTACTAGGCTGCCCGTGTAAAAATTATGGGCACCCAGAGTTTAGGTGTGGAACAATAAACTCCAGATCAATCATGGGACTGGTGTGAAAACTCAAACCAATTGTCTTTAGGGTTAATTTTAAAGTTAGGTAATTCACCGACCTCGCCGCTAATGCGGAACGAGTTTACTCCATCTAAATACCAGTGCATAGAAATTCGCAATTACTTTTTGAAAAATGAAACTAACATAAGGTCTCGTGGCACACACACAACGCAAACGCATACATGGGCGAGGTTTCTCCCTATGCAGTCAAAAATGCTTAATACGTGAAAATCCTCTTTCAATTCTATAATATAGTGTGAAAAATCCTTTCGAAAGTAAATGTATCAATCTTAGCCAGCATAGGTACCATATACTATACTAATGTATGGTATACAATCAAAATCGTACGGGCTCGTAGCGGAGGTTGGGTTTCCAACAATAACCAGGCAAAGGAACTTCCTTCCGAACCGAATTTTAAACACCTCTAGAGGAATGTCCGAGAATCAACAGTGATGCTCCTCATGCCAACATAAGGCTGGGTTAACCCTTAACTGGGTAACTTAGAGTACGCCTGAGTATGTCATCTCCCGGTCGTTACCGACCTTTCCGAGCGCGCACCAACAACAACCCAAAAAGTAGATGCTTTTACCACATAAGTTAATACCTGGGCTCCATACCATAGTACACCTTTTATCTAGAAGGAGACAACACCCCATAACCCTGCTGTATTTCTTCCTATTTTGGCCATTTACCGGGGTGTGAGGCTTGCCGATGTCCCGATATACACAAAGCTATGCTTTAAATAAGCCATGCTTTGATCATCCAATGCTCACCACATAACTTGAGTATGCCACATTGTCCATTCACAATGCATAACTGATCTCTATTGATATATAACCTCTAAGCTCATACGTCTTAGAGAAGGGTGTTAAGCAAGAGAATAAATTCTCCGCCACTAAACAGTTATATATTTAATAGTGATCAGTGCTACGCAGTCAATTACAATGTCAGACACATAATCCATAAATGTCCATTCTAGGTCTGAACGAAACAACAATCCGAAATTCCTTCGCATACGTTTGGGCTTCTTGCCACTTAACTGATATAAAATCCATCTGCAAATGGGAGCTACCCATTTGAGACATTCAGCAAGTCGTCCTTACGATATGAAGGGTCCCGGTCTTCAGTACTGTCTTTAATTGCTCCACAATGTCGTATTATTACTTGGAATGGTTTTTGGAGATACATCTGATCCCGGTCTTCCTAAATAATAAGCATAATTTTTAAAACACAATTACGGAACACACAGGCTTTCAAGAAAATCTCCTTCCATCTTAGATTTGGTTAAATTAAATTTCTTTAAACCCATTCTCAAATTATTTTTAACAAAATCCATATTAAACCCTTCTTCTTTAAAACACATCCCTTAAATCAAAGATAATCTGGCCCCAAAGCCTTAATTAATTTCTCGTTTGATAACTCGTTGTCAAAACCCAGTTTCCTTTGAAATCCCTTTAATCTATATTTCAGCCATAGTTTCCAAATAAATCAATTTTCCAACATTCAATTCTTTAATCTTAACTAAAGATTATACTTGGTTCCCAATTTCTTATTTTTAATTTTCTCAAATCAAAGGTTTGATTAAATCCCAATTTACGATATGAATTTCCACAACTCAATCTCATTGGGTTTCAAGAATGATATTGTTGAAGATATGATTCACGACAAAACCCAAATCAATCGATATTGAACATAAATCACACAAAGATTGTATCTACTTATATTCGATATCAATTCTCAACGAATACTATAAGTGGAATAATGATATAATAATAATATCTTCCAAATTCCTCAAATAGTATACGTTTACACCAAAGAATTACATATCGAATATCCAAAGATTATTTCTATCCAACTTATCCCAATCAAATTGGGAAACTCATATCTTAATAAAAAGATTTATCCAACTCTTTGGCATTAGATCTGGATAGAAATACCATCAACTTATCCTCAATATTAATCTCGGTATCCAACTCGCACTATAAGTGGAATAACAGTGAACTACCTTCTAAATTCCTCAAATAGTAAGAGTCATCATCTACCGAATTAATATCAAACATCCGAAGATTTATCTCCAACCATATCTAGTTATTTAAAATTGAAACCCCCGTTTTAGTATCAAATTAATCAATTTAATTTCCATATAAAAAAAATTCAACACTTTTAAATCTTTGAAAACATTCCATTAATCATTTACAATTGATTTATTATAGCAGAAAATAGTTTGTAGTTTAAAACTTCAAAGTAGATTGTTTTCGAAGGAAGCGTTACAACAGCATTTCAAAAGTGTTACAAAAGCGTTACAAAACCGTTATCTTAACTATTTTGAGCAAAATATCGTTTATCTTAACCAGAACCTAAACTTTACAATTCAAAACACCTTTTTGTAGTTTGTAATGATTTTACAAATTTTTTCCATATTTTTAAAACATTTAAAAATAGTTGTTTATAGTTATCGACCTTTTCTAAAATGATTTCAAACATAACTTGAAAATTATAACTCAAATTTAACATATGCTTTCACTCATTTGAAAGTTCTTGTTAATGGAAATCAAACGTTTTTCATTTTATGGAAATCTGATTTAGATTGCAAAAGTTATAAGCATTTAAAGTTTGCAATTAAAATACCTAACTTGTTGTTATGCGACAAGCTCCATTTCGACCATAATAACCATTATTCTTCGATACTTCAAAATATCTTAGAAAACCATTATATCCTTGTATAACCCATTCAAAATCATTTAAATTTACATTCCAAATTATTTTGGATCTAAAATTCAACTTTTATTTTTTTTACTTAATAAATCAAATTCCAATTCATTTCTAAATTCAAATAACTTCAAATTAACCATCCCATTCGTTGGATCAGTTAGGGATAGCCAGGGAGAGTAGGAAACTTTATTTCCAAACCCAAGCTTAGACACTATCCTTTCTGTTATCCTAGAATGTTCCGGTATTTATTTATTCATTTAAAGGACTTTATCAATATATATGAATTCATACATATGGTCTTTCCAAATTATTAACCTTCAAATTCAATAATGATATTGCTTCTAATTACGAAGGAGATTTGTCGATCACCCATGTGATACCATACTTGTTTTGTCATAGTGTGTGTGTAAAACAGCATCAACAACCAGTTAAACATCCATAGAAACCATCATCAACATAATTAAATAAATCATAACCGTGCACAAGCGTTATAACACCAACACTTAATAGCGTGTGTGGTCTAAACTATGCATCCATCATCCATCACAACAAACATCAATCATCATTAACCACTAATAATTCATTACTATATTTAAATTAGTCTAACCACTAATTAAATATATAAATCGTGGTTAAAGAGTTCTCACCAACAACTTTCCAATCTTCACGGTAGACGAGCCTAGCTGAGTGAACTGTCAGACAGTATTTCAGCATATCGTCTTCTTCACCAAAATATATATAATATAATATAATATACACTAATCTCTCTCTCTCTTTATATTATAAGAGGAGGAGGATGACTACGAACTTCAGCAAGGTGGTGGTGGAAAAGAGGAAGACTTATGCCATGGAAACCATGGCCATAAGCTTCAAGAAGAAGATGAAAAGAAGAAAATGGAGTGGAATGGTTAAAAATGGAGGAAAAGCCTCCTTATATAGGAATGAAGGGTTAAGGAGGTATGACACATAAGGGGGCAAGTGTAAAACATGCATGAAAGGAGGCATGCAAAAATACAAGTGTCCTTACACTTGTCTTAATGAGGGAAAGTGATCTTTTGGTAGCATTTCCTTTAAAATGCTATGAAAACTAAGGACAACACTTAGTTCTAACGCTAATAATTCATGTTATGGTTTGACAAATCCAATCAAACGACAAATAGTATCAATAAATTCAAAGTTATTAATAATCATTCTCATTTACAATTCAAGTAAATTCTATCATATAACTTATCAAAATTATTAAATATTCTAAACCATATATATGTTTGTCAAATTCAAATTTAAATTCAAATTAAGTAATAAAAATTCCAATTTTAAATTGATTAAAAATTCTGGATCGTTATAATTCAATTTTCCTCATAAGATGCTTCTTTAGAACTTTTGGGTTTTATATTGGATAAAAATGCAACGTGACTTACTAAATTCAATTGATTTCTAGTTCTTACATTTGAATTTATTCCACATATTTTGAATTGGATGGTCTCGTAATATTCTTGGTGGTGATCTTATTTCATTATTATTATGAATAATGTTTTCATCTTCTCTAGAATTATTAACATTATCTGTAACACCCGGTAATTCTGCAACACTAAGATTCACAAATCAAGGCAGAATTAAATTTTAAAATCAAAATCAAGGGACACGGGTTGCGCCATTGCGTTTGTCTCGGAATTCTACATGAAAACGAGTCCGAGTTTGCGTAAATCGGAGTCCGTATGAGGAAGATATGGCCTCCGGAAGTTTCAGCAAAGTTCAAATTTCAAAACAGTTCAGAAAAATGAGTTCGAAATTCAAAACAGACCCAGATTGGGCTGGGCGGGAATTTTCCCGCCCAAGGCACCCAGGTCGACTGGGTAGTCGACCTGGGTCACCCAGGTCGACTGGGTAGTCGACCTGGGGGTCGACCCCCTGCTTTTTCCAGCTTTCTGTACCTGGTTCATTCTGATGTATTTGGTCACGTTTTCTGACCAGGTTCGTCCGCCTAACACTATATAAATGCCCTAGACTCCTTCTCTATTCACAATTCTTCTCTACCCTTATGCTGCAAAGATTCTTAGTGAACATGGCTTCTTCTCCTCCACTTAAAATAAATAATAAGTAGAATAATATATATAAAATAAATCAAGACGAGGAGATGCTGCTAAAGATTTTCAAGAAGAGGTTCAAGTCAAGCTAGGATTCAAGAGGAGGTTCAAACGACTGTTTTTCTACGAATCATAGCAACGCCATCTTTCTATTCTAATCTGATCTATGTAAGTCAGTTATTTCTAGATTTGAACGTTTCTCTTTTCGTGACATGAAATTAAAGGAATAAAAGAGTATGCCAATTCTTTCTATTGAATCAGTGCCTATTTCTTTGGACCAAATTAATAACTGTTATGATTCGAGGACAAATAAGACTGTGACTATGAAACTATGGACCTTAGAACCATATGCCTCTTTGACTATGAACATTGCCTATGACTATGGACATTGCCTATGACTATGACTGTGACTATGAGAATTATTTCCCTGACTAAGCCTATGCCTTTGATTAGGAAACATAAACTATTGCCTATGACATAATAAGGACAATTGTGACTAAACACCTATGATTCATGACTAGGAAAGTGTTGCTTAAGCTTTTGACTGTGAAATTGGGTCTAAACCTGATTTCCTATTCTGTCTATTCTTGGTTTCTTTGGTTTTAGAACTTGGGAATTTACCTATTAAGTTAGGTCTACCCATGTTCTTGAACCTGTGTCTCTATTCTGTCTATTCTTGGTTTTCCTTGGTTTTAGACCTTGGGAATTTACCTATTAAGTTAGGTCTACCCATGTTCATGAACCGACGTCGTTATTCAACCCTTTTTATTCCAGTTATTATGTCTATCTTTTGCATAGCATCTTTGGTTCATTCCCTATTTTCTACGAATCTAGATTTATCTATAATCTAGATCGAATCACGATTATACGAACGGTGGGAATACGATTTGGGGAAAATATGAAATTTACTAGAAACGTAGTTTTAAAACTTGGAAATTGGCATAAATTGGGAACACGCATTATGGCATGTTCATAAGAATGCAAATTGGATAAATTTGACATGAATTATAGGATGTGTAATTTGAATCTAGTATTGACTTGTAAATCTAGCATTTACATGAATTGTGAACTAGAATAATAAGTCTAGTTTGACATGAACCATAATTAGAATGTAAATCAGAATTGGATTAGCTAATTTGGCATGATAAGTATATTGGCATAAACTTGAAATTGGCCATAATTGGGAATAATTGTCATGTCTAGCAAAATCATGGTTAGTGACACTTAATTTGGTATAGTTTATATACCAAAAAGCATAAATATGATATAGAGGGGAAAATGGGCCATAAGAATGAATGTTGACAATTTACATTAAAAGAGTAATTAGGAAATAAGTAAATTAGGAATAATTTACTTATAGAATTTGTCCTAAATGAGAGAATGTGAATTTAGACAAATTAAAGGTTTATTAACGACATCTCTTTTAATAACACACCAGAAAGTTCTAGGGCGACAGAGAGGATAGTGTCTAGGCTTGAGTTTGGAAAATACAAGTTTCCTGCTCTCCCTGGCTATCCCTAACTGATCCGACGGACGGGATGGTTACTTTTAAAACCTGATTTGGAAATTAATCAAAACCCTTTGAACTTAGAAAACATGAATATGCCTAACCCGAGGTTAGACTGAGTTGTGATGTAAACCTGCCCGGAACCAACTGGCATATCCAGTATTCGCAACAATATCCGTCTAATGTGAGTTGTAGCGACTTTAATTTATTTAGTTAAAGCTAGAACAAGAATAGTAGGGTTAAGTTCACTAAGACACTTAACCAATTCAAAATGATAACCAGACTGGTGGGTGGGGTTAAGGCCATACAGTTAAGCTAGAATGGGAGGGTTAAGTCCATAGGAACACTTAACCAATTTAACACAGTTAAGCTAGGATGGGAGGGCTAAGTCCATAGGGACACTTAACCAACTTCACATGGTAACAAGACAAGATTTGTAGGGGTTAAGTAACTAAGGAAACACTTAGCCAAATTAACATGTTAACTAGACTAGAAGGTGGGGTTAGGTAAAGTTAATACACTTAGCCAATTAACATGTTAACTAGACTAGAAGGTGGGGTTAAGTAAAGTTAATACACTTAGACAAATTAACATGTTAACTAGACTAGAGGTTGGGGTTAAGTAAATACACTTAGCCAATCTGATATGTTAGCTGGGCTAGACCGTAGGGTTAAGTAAGCTTGAACACTTAACCATCGGATTGTGATAAAGGAATAGGGTTAAGTCTAAAACGTGAAGGGATAATACTTAACCATTAATAATAACATGTCAGTTAAAACAGATGGGCAAGGAACACTTAACCAATACAGGATGAATGGGTAGGGTTAAGTAATAAGAAATACTTAACCAATATAACTTGGTTTGTGGTACGGTTAAGTCATCATGAATTACTGATAACACTTAACCAGTTTAACAGGATGAATGAAGAGGGTTAAGTTGACTAATGACACTTAACCAATCCGAATTGACGAGAAAGAGAACTAAGTAGTAAACCTTAGTTAAGAAAACAACGATTCTGGAAACTAAGTGGTAAATCTTAGTAAAACTAAGTAGTAATTTTTAGTATAACACGGGAAGGAGCGAATGTCCGTCTGAGTAGAAAGAAGGCTCCAACGAATTGGGTTACGAAGCCCGAGGCTTCGAGGGGACGTGAGGGTACTCTTGGTATCCCTCTGTGAGGCTGCAGATGATCCTCCTGGGCCCACAGAGGTTAAGGTCTGCGTAGAAGAACCAGGGGTATGCATTGGTTGCAATACATGGCAACCTAAAGACCAGGATGGACCAGCGTGATTCGGCGAGAAGACGGTAGCCCTGTGATAGCAACTCATCGTCTACCATCCATCTTGAGTCAGTCGAGATACGTGAAGCGGAAAGGCGGAGAACTCCAAAAGACCATATACTTGTTATCTAGTTATGGGTGAGGATGGCCATAGGATAGTGGGGCACCGGGGGCCGGCGTATAGTTCTCATTTTTCAAGGTGTGCCTTTCATTAGTTGAGGGAGGGGTCAAGTGGGACCATAGCCACTGGAATAAAAACAGACCTTAGCATCTGCATCGGCAGATATCTGAAAGCTCCCGACCAAGTTCTGTATTCCTTGATTTGCCCTGTCACAGGACTCGGGTCGCACATTACAGGACATGTGCATCTAGACAAGCGATAACGATTCGCGATACATGCGTGGGGAAGTATAGGAACATATACCACTCTAGGTAGTGTGTCCTAGACTTAGGGGCATCGTTCGACAGGTAGCATAATCCCTAGTTGAACTAGGTGGCATAAATCCTGAATCCGAGAAGAGTTCAGCAGACAGCGTAAACTCTAGTTGAATCCAGAAAGCACTTGATAAGAAAATCCTAGATTAGATCTAGGAAATAAATAAATAAATGGATGCCCGATGGCAATGAAAACTACAGGGAATTGGGATCATGTTATCATTACTAGTTGGGACACTAGTTAGGCGGTGCAAAGATATAGAAACCAGTATAACAAGGAAATAGCGAAGCGGCGAAAGTATTAGAGCATATCCAGTTTATCTTATCTTAGCATATCTTGTGATTATCTTGTCTAAACTTGCTGACCCTATTGTTATGGTGTTATCTTGTATTCAGTTAATTCATGTCGTTTTGTTTTTCCATGTTCACATGCTAGAAGTTACTGAACTTACTCAGGCTTTATGTCTGGTTTGTTTTTCTTTCGTCTTCTTTTCTTCCGTCCCCCCCTCCCCCCCCCCCCAGGTAGTAAAGGAGGGAATAGTTTAGCTCAGGTTAAGTTGGACTGCCACTCTTTCCCAGCTTGAAGATTTGTCGAAGTTTGCTTGGATTCTTTCTCTTTTCAGATGCTATGGCTGGCTCTTGCTAAAATCGGGGAATATAAATGTTGTTTTTATGCTTCTTTATTTTGTAAGACAGATGATACTCTGATATTGTAAAGAAACCATTATACAAACTATTTTATCAATAAAGCAAAGTTTTGTTTTCCGTTGTTTAATTTCTGTCTGTTTTGTATTTTATCTGCATCTTTTACCCTAAATGCTCCATAGAACTTAGTGCATTCCCTTTGTGAGTGACACTAACGGATGTGGGGTGTTACACGTGGTATCTGAGCTGAAGGTTACCGGATCAGATAAAAGATTTGAAAAATTGTTTTCAAAACAATTTTAAAAGAAGCATTTTCAAAAGAAAAGATTTGTTTTAAAGGCTTATTCCCCAAAAGCCATACGCACTATCTTCTCTTCCTCTGTTTGAATTCTTGTCTCCTTCTTTCTTGAGTCTCTGGGGCTCCTGGCTTTCTGGGAGATAACCTCATCGATGGGCGAAGTAGTGCCCGGCTTCCATCCATAGCCGTAGTTGTTTCACCTACGACCAGTTTTCTTTCAAGCTTAGTAGGGTTTTCTGTACGATGGAAGCAGCTTTCAGGATATTTGTCAACAACGGCTACACACGGAAGGGGATAAGGAGTTTGGCTAGGGAGCACAACCCTAGGATGATGAGTTCATGGATGTAGAATTAGCTCACGAAGAAGGAAGGAATTATAAAACCTAAGACAAGAGGAAGTATCTTTACTAGCGTATGATAGGGCAAGAACTAGGAACAAGATTTTCAGAAGGGCGAGTACATACTTTCACCACCAAGCGTACCTAGGAGAAAGGTAGTAAAGTTCTGTTGGAAGGGTCTAGTTTTATTGTTCGTACTCTTCCCTTTGATTTTAGCGCTTCGCATTTGTTCATATCCACTTCCATAGTTGAGTCTCTGCACCATAGTACTTGTATAGTAGAAAAATCCCACTGGAGTCTCAAATCCAATTGGTGGTCCGACCAGTTTATTTTGGTCAGTAGGGATTTGAGGATAGCTATCGGGTTTGCTTATATCATCTCACATGAATCGTCTAAATTCGAAGGAGATGTTCCTTGGGTGTTTGTCTGATATTGGTTTAGGCCTTTGGGGCTTGTACTTGAGGAATGTCGAGTTCGACTAGGATGGTTTGCGTGAGAGATGAATAGCCGTGGCAGGCACTCTAAAAAAAAGCACGTAGTGACCTTTTGACCCTCATAGTTATGGCGTGATGGATAAGCTAAGAGGAGAGACATCAAACCATCTTGGTATGTACACTTGGTATCATAGTTAACATCTGTTTATTTTGGAAATGGAGGTCAGAAACTTCACAATCGTGAAGTTAAATTAGTTAAGACACAGTGGGGTAAAGCTCAAGAAGGCTAGATACTAGCATCATACCCTTTTTCCTTAAGGGTGCATCCTTGGTTTCTTTGTTTAGGAGCTTTACGCATATTTGTTTCTCTCTTTCCAAAGTATATCCTCTAGGTCGTATCTTCGATCTTTAGGTAGAAGCCAATGGACGTAAACATGTATTTGAAACATGTTATGGTTGGTGGTTGCAAGTGGTTGCTAATGGTTGCTCGTGAATGCATATGCACACGTATTAGACACTAGATCAGTTCGGACGCTTTCATATTGCATTTACAGATATGTATTTGTTTGAAAGTTGAACTTAATATGTTGTCATATGGATGTTGCATATGGATGAATGGTTGTGCACGCATGTAGTATTTACATAACTAGGGATGCTTGCATACATGATTGGACGCATGGCACCGACATGATTTGCATTACGGAGGTCAACTGAATCAGTAGAACGCCTGATTTTGCATTAGATAAAGACATACACAAACACTATGCATATGAACATGAAAGCATTAGAAATATTTTAAGGATAATGAATGCCTGTGATTGAATGGTTGAGTAGATGGGTGATTGGATGGTAGGACACATTCTTCCTAACTTGAAGATTTCGGGGACGAAATCCTTTTAAGTGGGGAGAATGTAACACCCCGTAATTCTGCAACACTAAGATTCACAAATCAAGGCAGAATCAAATTTTAAAATCAAAATCAAGGGAAACGGGCTGCTCCATTGCGTTCGTCTCGGAATTCTACATGAAAATGAGTCCGAGTTTGCGTAAATCGGAGTCCGTATGAGGAAGATATGGCCTCCGGAAGTCTCAGCAAAGTTCAAATTTCAAAACAGTTCAGAAAAACGAGTTCGTAATTCAAAACAGACCCAAATTGGGCTGGGCGGGAATTTTCCCGCCCAAGGCACCCAGGTCGACTGGGTAGTCGACCTGGAGCACCCAGGTCGACTGGGTAGTCGACCTGGGGGTCGACCCCCCTGCTTTTCCAGCTTTCTGAACCTGGTTCGTTCTGATGTATTTGGTCACGTTTTCTGACCAGGTTCGTCCGCCTAACACAATATAAACAGCCCTAGACTCCTTCTCTATTCACAATTCTTCTCTACCCTTATGCTGCAAAGATTCTTAGTGAACATGGCTTCTTCTCCTCCACTTAAAATAAATAATAAATAGAATAATATATATAAAATAAATCAAGACGAGGAGATGCTGCTAAAGATTTTCAAGAAGAGGTTCAAGTCAAGCTAGGATTCAAGAGGAGGTTCAAACGACTGTTTTTCTATGAATCATAGCAACGCCATCTTTCTATTCTAATCTGATCTCTGTAAGTCAGTTATTTCTAGATTTGAACGTTTCTCTTTTCGTGACATGAAATTAAAGGAATAAAAGAGTATGCCAATTCTTTCTATTGAATCAGTGCCTATTTCTTTGGACCAAATTAAGAACTGTTATGATTCGAGGACAAATAAGACTGTGACTATGAAACTATGGACCTTAGAACCATATGCCTCTTTGACTATGAACATTGCCTATGACTATGGACATTGCCTATGACTATGACTGTGACTATGAGAATTATTTCCCTGACTAAGCCTATGACTTTGATTAGGAAACATAAACTATTGCCTATGACATAACAAGGACAATTGTGACTAAACACCTATGATTCATGACTAGGAAAGTGTTGCTTAAGCTTTTGACTGTGAAATTGGGTCTAAACCTGATTTCCTATTCTTTCTATTCTTGGTTTCTTTGGTTTTAGACCTTGGGAATTTACCTATTAAGTTAGGTCTACCCATGTTCTTGAACCTGTGTCTCTATTCTGTCTATTCTTGGTTTTCCTTGGTTTTAGACCTTGGGAATTTACCTATTAAGTTAGGTCTACCCATGTTCTTGAACCGACGTCGCTATTCAACCCTTTTTATTCCAGTTATTATGTCTATCTTTTGCATAGCATCTTTGGTTCATTCCCTATTTTCTACGAATCTAGATTTATCTATAATTTAGATCGAATCAAGATTATACGAACGGTGGGAATACGATTTGGGGAAAATATGAAATTTACTAGAAACGTAGTTTTAAAACTTGGAAATTGGCATAAATTGGGAACACGCATTATGGCATGTTCATAAGAATGCAAATTGGATAAATTTGACATGAATTATAGGATGTGTAATTTGAATCTAGTATTGACTTGTAAATCTAGCATTTACATGAATTGTGAACTAGAATAATAAGTCTAGTTTGACATGAACCATAATTAGAATGTAAATCAGAATTGGATTAGCTAATTTGGCATGATAAGTATATTGGCATAAACTTGGAATTGGCCATAATTGGGAATAATTGTCATGTCTAGCAAAATCATGGTTAGTGACACTTAATTTGGTATAGTTTATATACCAAAAAGCATAAATATGATATAGAGGGGAAAATGGGCCATAAGAATGAATGTTGACAATTTACATTAAAAGAGTAATTAGGAAATAAGTAAATTAGGAATAATTTACTTATAGAATTTGTCTTAAATGAGAGAATGTGAATTTAGACAAATTAAAGGTTTATTAACGACATCTCTTTTAATAACACACCAGAAAGTTCTAGGGCGACAGAGAGGATAGTGTCTAGGCTTGAGTTTGGAAAATACAAGTTTCCTGCTCTCCCTGGCTATCCCTAACTGATCCGACGGATGGGATGGTTACTTTTAAAACCTGATTTGGAAATTAATCAAAACCCTTTGAACTTAGAAAACATGAATATGCCTAACCCGAGGTTAGACTGAGTTGCGATGTAAACCTGCCCGGAACCAACCGGCATATTCAGTATTCGCAACAATATCTGTCTAATGTGAGTGGTAGCGACTTTAATTTATTTAGTTAAAGCTAGAACAAGAATGGTAGGGTTAATTTCACTAAGACACTTAACCAATTCAACATGATAACCAGACTGGTGGGTGAGGTTAGGGCCATACAGTTAAGCTAGAATGGGAGGGTTAAGTCCATAGGAACACTTAACCAATTTAACATAGTTAAGCTAGGATGGGAGGGCTAAGTCCATAGGGACACTTAACCAACTTCACATGGTAACAAGACAAGATTTGTAGGGGTTAAGTAACTAAGGAAACACTTAGCCAAATTAACATGTTAACTAGACTAGAAGGTGGGGTTAGGTAAAGTTAATACACTTAGCCAAATTAACATGTTAACTAGACTAGAAGGTGGGGTTAAGTAAAGTTAATACACTTAGCCAAATTAACATGTTAACTAGACTAGAGGTTAGGGTTAAGTAAATACACTTAGCCAATTTGATATGTTAGTTAGGCTAGACCATAGGGTTAAGTAAGCTTGAACACTTAACCATCGGATTGTGATAAAGGAATAGGGTTAAGTCTAAAACATGAAGGGATAATACTTAACCATTAATAATAACATGTCAGTTAAAACAGACGGGCAAGGAACACTTAACCAATACAGGATGAATGGGTACGGTTAAGTAATAAGAAATACTTAACCAATATAACTTGGTTTGTGGTAGGGTTAAGTCATCATGAATTACCGACAACACTTAACCAGTTTAACAGGATGAATGAAGAGGGTTAAGTTGACTAATGACACTTAACCAATCCGAATTGACGAGAAAGAGAACTAAGTAGTAAACCTTAGTTAAGAAAACAACGATTCTGGAAACAAAGTGGTAAATCTTAGTTAGTAAAACTAAGTAGTAATTCTTAGTATAACACGGGAAGGATCGAATGTCCGTCTGAGTAGAAAGAAGGCTCCAACGAATTGGGTTACAAAGCCCGAGGCTTCGAGGGGACGTGAGGGTACTCTTGGTATCCCTTTGTGAGGCTGCAGATGATCCTCCTGGGCCCACAGAGGTTAAAGTCTGCATAGAAGAACCAGGGGTATGCCTTGGTTGCAATACATGGCATCCTAAAGACCAGGATGGACCAGCGTGATTCGGCGAGAAGACGGTAGCCCTGTGATAGCAACTTGTCATCTACCATCCATCTTGAGTCAGTCGAGATACGTGAAGCGGAAAGGCAGAGAACTCCAAAAGACCATATACTTGCTATCTAGTTATGGGTGAGGATGGCCATAGGATAGTGGGGTCAAGTGGGACCATAGCCACTGGAATAAAAACAGACCTTAGCATCTGCATCGGCAGATATCTGAAAGCTCCCGATCGAGTTCTGTATTCCTTGATTTGCCCTGTCACAGGACTCAGGTCGCACATTACAGGACATGTGCATCTAGACAAGCGATAACGATTCGCGATGCATGTGTGGGGAAGTATAGGAACATATACCACTCTAGGTAGTGTGTCCTAGACTTAGAGGCATCGTTCGACAGGTAGCGTAATCCCTAGTTGAACTAGGTGGCATAAATCCTGAATCCGAGAAGCATTTAGCAGACAGCGTAAACTCTAGTTGAATCCAGAAAGCACTTGATAAGAAAATCCTAAATTAGATCTAGGAAATAAATAAATAAATAAATGGATGCCCAATGGCAATGAAAACTACAGGGAATTGGGATCACGTTATCGTTACTAGTTGGGACACTAGTTAGGCGGTGCAGAGATATAGAAACCAGTATAACAAGGAAATAGCAAAGCGGCGAAAGTATTAGAGCATATCCAGTTTATCTTATCTTAGCATATCTTGTGATTATCTTGTCTAAACTTGCTGACCATATCGTTATGGTGTTATCTTGTATTCAGTTAATTCATGTCGTTTTGTTTTTCCCTGTTCACATGCTAGAAGTTACTGAACTTACTCAGGCTTTATGTCTGACTTTGTTTTTCTTTCGTCTTCTTTTCTTCCGTTCCCCCCCCCCCCCCAGGTAGTAAAGGAGGGAATAGTTTAGCTCAGGTTAAGTTGGACTGCCACTCTTTCCCAGCTTGAAGATTTGTCGAAGTTTGCTTGGATTCTTTCTCTTTTCAGATGCTATGGCTGGCTCTTGCTAAAATCAGGGAATATAAATGTTGTTTTTATGCTTCTTTATTTTGTAAGACAGATGATACTCTAATATTGTAAAGAAACCATTGTACAAACTATTTTATCAATAAAGCGAAGTTTTATTTTCCATTGTTTAATTTCTGTCTGTCTTGTAATTTATCTGCATCTTTTACCCTAAATGCTCCACAGAACTTAGTGCATTCCCTTTGTGAGTGACACTAACGGATGTGGGGTGTTACATTATCATTTTCTCTGATTGTGTTTTCACTTTGATTATTATCTTTGGCAATATCTTGATTTTCAGTAATATTCTTATTATTATGAATAACTTTTTCATCTTATCTAAATATGAAATTAATATTATAATATTTGACTCATTATCTTCGATATAACACCTATCTTTTTCAAATTTAATCCTATAGCCTTTATCATAGAGTTGATTAATACTAAGCAAATGATGTTCTAAATTCCTAACGAATAAAACATTAGAAATGGTAGGAGTTCTATAATTACCAACATTCTCAATTCCAATAATGTATCTTTTTAGTTGTCCCCAAAGTTCACCATTCCTCCATCTTTGTAAACAATATCCTTTAATAACTCTGGATTTCCTGTCATGTGCCTCAAGCATCCTCTATCCAAGTATCCACTTATTATTTTTGATTCGTTGTGCATTTTCATCATATTTTTGTTCATCAATCGCCATTAAGAAAGTATTTTCCTACAAAGTATACCTTCCCAATAGATCAAGTGATATTTTAACAATTATTGATACAGTTTTACAAAATGCTAACATAATGATTTTATGACACATCCATGCAAGAATAAAATTGATAACCATTTTAAAAAGTGCCATTTTAAAAACACATTTCAAAAATCAGATTATGAGACTTTTGTAAACCTTGCTCCAATACCAATTGTAGGTGCAATGAAAGTGAATCTTAAGGAAAATCTAACGCTAGTGGGGGCGAATAGTGTTTGCGGAATTTATATAAATCTTTTTAAATTACTTTAATTATAGTTGTATAGTTGCAAACTATCCCAGATTTAACATAGAAAATACAGCAGGATCAAAAGCAATAAACAACAGTAAAGTAAAGAAGAAATCACACAAGAATTTATACTAGTTCGGAGTTATGCTACATTCAGTCCTGCATCGAAGGTTATATAGGCTCTTATTATCTTTAGAATCTTTTACACTTCTTGATTTCAAGGCTATAAGGGAACACCCTCTATAATTTCTGCCCCTAGGTACATCAGTCCTGTATTTTCGGGCCAACAAGACACACCCAATTGCTTTTCGCGTACAATCAAACCCAACTTGATTTACGGGCTAACAAGCCACACCCTTTAGAGCATATTTGAGTGGATTTTACAATGGAAATCAGACTTGATCTTAAGATATTGATTACAATAACCCTTTAACTCTGATTTGCACTCTGATCTTGAGAGAGTACGTAGAGAATGATAGAGAATCAAAAAATAAGTAAAAATGATTTGATTTACTTGGGTATTTGGCAGTGTATAAGTAGAATTTGGTTAAGAATTAACAGAGAAGAGAAATGAAGAGAAGAGGGAAGAACAAGATGAAAATATGATTGAAAAATCATTGGAAAAACGCTGCTAATTATAGAGGAATTATGGTCATATCCTTTCGTTAAAGGATATGACGAATAAGCACATCTTTTGAAATTTGAAAATAACAGACATTATGTTGATAACCCCATTTTGACTATGTCGACATACTTATGTATTATAATTTGAAAAACTTGTTTTGGAAATTGTTTCGGCAATCTAAAATTATATAATTAAACCTGAAACTTTTAGAAACTATTATACGTAATAAGAGAAAGTTTTAGAAAAATACTTAAGACATTTTATCTAGATAATTTAAAACAAATTAAATTTAAATATATATTATATAGTCAAAACCAATATACATATATATAAAGTAAATTTAAATTCAAAACTAAATATTCAAAACAATAATGATTAAAATAGTAATATATTACTCAAATAATGTAAAGTGTATCAAATATAAAGTATATGTAATAAAAAATTAAAGTATAATATCAAATATAAGATATAATCAAAAATAGATATAACATAATTATATATATATATATATATATTAAAATAGTTTTCAAAATTGAAGAGGTTTGTACTTAAAATACCAAACTTAAATCTTAGTAACACTTATAAAATATACTCTTCGAAAACTTTATTTAGAGAAACATTTGAAAACTAATTTGATATTTAATTGAAAGCTTATTTGAAATCCATTTTAAAAGAGGTCAGAGGAGTGCAGTCGAGTTTTAACATATATATATCTAGGATTAATATATTTCTTCATTATTCTTAAACTCCTGGTAACTCATGAGTCTTGTCTTACATTACCTCTTGATCAGCATCATAGACAATCTTGTTACTGTACAGTCTTGAATATCAACACCTATTATAAAGTCTGTGTTATATACTGTATATATAATCATTAGTAACAACTGTTAATATAATTGTAAATAACTGAATATATTTTATACTAATACCTATCATGCCTATTGTTGTTATCATCAAAACTTCTTTGCACTAACATGACCAACAACTCAGAAAATCCGTCGGGAGTCCAAAAAGCCATTTTATCAATGTTATACTCTGCCACCCTAAGCTGATGGAAACTAGTAGCTAAATCCAACTGAGAGAACACTAAGGTGCTAACCAATTGGTCAAACAAATCATCAATCTGAGGGAGTGAGTAGCGATTTTTCTTCGTGCTCTTATTTAGCTCCCGATAGTCCACACAAAATCGGAGAGAACTGTATGACTTTGTAGAAAATATGACTGGTGCTCCTCACTTGAAGATACTCCGCCTAATGAGTCCCTTCTCCAATAGCTTGCTCACTTGCTTGCTCTGCACTCTTTGTTCCCTCGAAGCCATGTGTCATACGGGTACTGCTACGGGCTTGCATTCTCACATAGATAAATCCAGAAGTCAATCTCTCCCATAGAAGATTGTCCTTTCACCTCCTTAAACACAATCAAAAACTCACGCACTACGGTACAAAATCAATATCATTTATAGATGAATCTAGAGAATAGAGAAAACTCAACATGACTAATTCCCATGGGTCACAAGAAATCTCGAGGGTCCGACCACTACATGTCGCTAATCGAACGACATTCCTATTGCAGTCCAAGATAGCCACATACATGGCTAATCAATCCATCCTTAAGATCATACCATAAACCGAGATCCAAATACATAGGCGTCACAGTCAAACTCAATGCCTAATATTAGGAATTTCAAACACCTACAAAAGTCAAATGCGCAGAACCACCTATGGTGTTCGAAACAACCGTGGGATAAACGATTAAAGAAATGTCTAATTGCAAATAATCAAATAAAGCGCTAGAGACAAAAGAATGAGTTGTTCCCCAGTCAAAGAGAGTACGAAGGTGAAAATCGGAAATAGAAATCAAACCTTCTACCACGACGTTCTTACCTCTTTCTAGTCCACCACTAGATAGAGCTGCCTCTAAGGCTTATACCTGAGCAACTGATGCACTAGCCCTCTGCCCTGTCTTCTGAGGGCAAACTCAATTAATATGTCTGCGTTGTCCATAATTATAACACCTTCCTTTCATCACAGTCTTCCTACAATACTCGATGTAATGACCCATCAATCCACATCATTGACAATTGATATCCTCCTTGATTTTCCCTTTTGGAGGCCCTCCAATATTATTCTTGATGCCTTACTTATCTTTCCACCACTTATTCTTCAAGATCACAGACTTGAAAACCTCCTCTTCGCTATCTTTAACCTCTTCCTTCGCATCCTCATGCATAAGAGCCATCTCCACTAATGACTCGTATGTCACCTCCATTAGTATATGTGCCATCGCCAACCTTTGGAGAGGTTGTTTCAATCCCCTCCAGAACCTGACATCTTTCTTATGAGCTATATTTACTAGATCCATCCCTAACCTCGACAACTCATTGAAGTGATTGATATATTCCTTTACAGTAAGGTCTCCTTGCTTTAATTCAATAAATCTCCCTAGCAGCATTCCTTCCTCAGCCTACGACAAGAATCTCCTCTCAAATATGTCGTTGAATCCAGTCCAATAAGTATCTCTACCCTACCCCTCGACTATCTCCCACTAATAAGATGCCTCCCCTTTTAGCTGCTAAGTGACTAATGGAACTCTCTGATAATCCTTTAGCTCATATAATCCAAAAATTTGCTCTGTACTCCTCAACCAAGTACGAGCCTCTACAAAAGTCTCTGTGCCCGAGAAAGTCCTACAACCAAGATTTGAGAAACACTTACAAAGCTTAGAGAAGTCGACAATTGCTTGTGAATTAGCAGGGACCACAGTAGTGAATGCAGGATCTTGCGCATGCTCTTGCTCTTCGGTTGGTGCCGTAGCGTCGAGATATCTACGAAACTAACCTGGAACTGAGGCACCCTTATGAAGATTTGGGGCTCCCAACATGATGTACAAAAGAAAAGATAAATATTTAAGATTTTGAAGAAATCAAAGATACTTGACTTAAGGGGATAAACTTTTATTTTCAAAAATTCCTTTTATTTTGAAAATCTAATGTCTTTTGAAAAATATTTTCTTTTGAAAACAAATTTTAGGAAACCTGCAAAATTAGGCTCTTATACCAAATAAAGCAACCCACCCCTTTAACATTCCCCAAAACAGGGTTATGTTAAGAAATGTGAAGCGTAATAGGGAAAAAACTGCATCATAGAGACTAAGATTCACAAGACATAAAATATAAATATAGAAGAAGAATTGTGATAACAGAAACATAACATTTATTTCAAAAACCACAAACTATTTCAACTTCGAACCACATGTCTCACGAAAACCATATCTCAGTAACAAATCAGAGCATAATATGAATATCCTTCAAAATAGCCATAAATATAACCAACTCCATGAAATAAGATTAAAAAAAAAGGTGAAATATCTGTAACAAAAATGAATCTCCAAGAACAATCCTCAAGAAAACCATAACTAATCGCTTCCACCTTGTGAGCCGGGTAGGGAGGAAAGAGGGTTGGGTTAGGCATAAAGCCTGGTGAGTGTTTCAATTACTAGCATGATTGAGCAATGAAGGAAAGATAGACTCAGTAATAGTTCTAGTGTCAATTAAGGTAAGCGTCCATGCACAACTAAAAAAGTAAACATACTATAATGATAAATGTGAAATGTACGAGTAAAGATTCATTTGATCGTTTGCACTTTCTCAATTACCGAACCTATAAACATGATTAGAATATATTCCTAATACTACCATCGATCGGTTATTAATCTACCATTTTACATGATAGCTTATGTCACTATGATCTCGTGTTTTATCTGACCCGACCCATCAGTACAACGTTGTTGGATGCAGTAGTGACTTATTTTTCTTCGTCGACGCACATGCATGCTCATTACACCATCGGAACGCACCTACGCACAGCCCTATCTCAGTTGATCCCTTGTTTACTCTAATATGCATAAGCGTGCCCAGCTTCCACCACAATCGATTGTGAAACCATCAGTGGAAAACCTAAAATGGAATACTACCGATACAAATCCTAGCAAACAAATATTTTAGTTTGCACCTTAGCCCAATCCTCCTTGATTCGGGCCTTAACCTTTGGTCATATATTTTCCCCAATCAGCCCAATAAATATATGATTATTAACTTATATCGCTTATTTTCCCAAATCAACCCCATGTTGCTGGAACGTACAATAACCAATACATGTTCATTAAACTTAACCTCGGTTTTAAGTTTATGTTAATATAAGTATTTTCATCATTTTATTCAACTATAGTCTTCGTGTTACACTTAATTTGCAATTAAATCCAATCTGTTTATTATGATTTCTATATATGTCTGTACATTTTATCATAATATTACTTTTTAAAATATGTTCAATTTTTCTAGTATTAGCCCATGTTATAATTTAATTAAAAATCTATTATAATTTGCCTAATTAGTCCAATCCCTTTTTAATTACAGATCTATATTTTATGCATATTATTCTATAAATTTAGTCTCATATGTTTAATCACATTTGCATAATTATCCTTTAGTTCTATTATTTTTTACGTAAAATAAAAAGGATTATATCAATCGTCAAAATACTAACATTTACAGATCTAGGCATGATTTAGGCATAAACCACAAATATGTACAGAAACAGTAAAATAACTGATAACACCGAAAGAAGGAAGAAGATTGAGAGAATATCGTATAGTACTTAAATAAAATAAAACTATAAAAAATGACTGGAAATTGTAGAAATAACTACAGAAAAGAATTATAGAAAATACTAAATTACGAAAAACTATAAAGAAAGACTACAGAAAACCTATAACTATTAGAATCTCTATCTTCCAAAATTTAAAAAAAAAAAATACAAACTCGTCCGTAATCCAAAGCGTTACTCTATAGCCCCTGTAGATCCCGCCTCCAAAAGGGAATAAATATGTGCATATATAAATATTTACTTTTATAAATCTTTTTCCCTAAGATTTTTAGGTCAGTTTTATCTCAAAAAGAGAGAACCCAATGGGGAAGAGACTATGTTATGAAAAATGAGTTAGGCCCAGGGGACTATTTATACGTTAGACTAGGGAACTTAGGCTATTAGATTTTTAGAATAAATCTCGGATAGTCACATCACACGATGAATAGGAACTTGCCACATCTGCAAAATTTAATTTTTGAACTAATAAAATCTTTCCAAATCGGCTCAGTATTAAGAAAAACACGTTTAGCGAGTACATTGCTCGCCTGGGCGCAAGTCGCACCCAAACTCTTAGGCGAGTAGACAAGCCCTACCTGGGTCGACTCTTGGGGTCAACTCACGTCATGTGTGTGTATATATATATATATATATTATTTTCTTATTTCTTTTGATTTTGATTTTGCCATTATTTCTTTGTTTTGACTCTGTTTCTCGCAAACTACGTATGTAAATTGACCAAAAAATTACATGGACCCAATAGTCCAAGTCCCGTTGCCAAAATCTGACAATTTTATAACTTGTTATTTTAATAATCAATTCATTATTAATTATTATGTCTTAAAATTCAGGTTGTTACAGAAATGAGTGAGTAATTTAAAGTGGTTTCAATGACCGTTAAATTATTTGAAGTTTTGGTTCATATTCTTGGGTATCAATATAATGGTAATGACCATTCTATTTTTCAAATTAGTATTCAATACCAAGATGTGATTTATGATATTTTTGAAAGAAATGAGGATTTTGATTTTGAGCACAAAAATTTACATATAAAAGTGAGACTTACGAGTCATGTTTTGCGCCAAAGTATATCTTAGAGTACGGGAAATTACAATAACCTAACCCGAAAGGTTTATAAAGCTCTCATTTTAGTTTTTGGAATTTATGATATTAATTAAGTTCAAGTGATTTTTGATCAATCTGCATCTAATAATGTTTCTAAGCACGAGAACACATTCTACCAAGTATGCGTCTCAATATAATATTCATATACTTTGGTGTTGAACTATAAGGAAAACAAACTATTACTTGAAAAATCTTCGACAAGGCCAAAATATCTCTTTTGCACAATCCAATAATTTTTTGAGTCATATATAACTCTCACAGAAAAAGAAGTAATGTAACACCCCGAATTTCGGTTAATGCTAAAATTCACAAATTAAAGTATAATTAATCTCAGATGTGGGAATTAGGGGAAACGGGCTGCGTCATTGCGTTCGTCTCGGAAAAATACGCGAAATAGAGTCCGAGTTTGCGTAAAACGGGTACCGTATGAAAGAGATATGGACGAACGAAGTTAGGCAGAAAAACCAGAAACAGGCCAGAAATGCACTGGCGCACTTGTGAAGTGCGCCAGTACAAAAATGCACTGGCGCACTTATGAAGTGCGCCAGTACAAAAATACACTGGCGCACTTGGGAAGTGCGCCCGTGCCGAGCCAGGAAACCTGCACAGTTTCTAGAGAGTTCTGTGGTTGGGTGCACCAGTTTGGGGTTTGGGCTTGGTCTTAGGGCTGGTTTCTGGAAGGTGCCGAAATCTAAGGGTCCTAATCTAATTTAGGGTTAATCTAAGGGCCTAAAACACTACCTAATCCTATAAATAAGACCCCAACCCTACCCTAATTTATTCATAATTAGATCTTGTAACTAAACTATGGCAAAACGAAACTTGATCATGGCCTCCACAAATCAATGAAGAGAGTTGCAAGCTAATCAACCTCTAATCAACATCTTCTTCAACTAAAGCAACTAATTCCACTTCATAAGTTTGCTAATCTAGGTTTTGGTGAGTTTCTATCACTTTGATGATCAATTGTTAAATTAAGTAGATGAGATATGATGAGATCTATGGTTTTGCATGAGGATTAATGGGTTTTCAAGTCATATGATATGATGTGAATATGCTAATCTATGTTTAATATTAATCCTATGTTTATGCATGTTGAATATGTGAGTTTATGCATGTTGAATATGTGAGTTTATGCATGTTGAATATGTGAGTTTATGCAAGTTGAATATGTGAGTTTATGCAAGTTAAGTATGTGGGTTTATGCAAGTTAAGTGGTGGGTTTATGCATAATAAGTAATTGATTTTATGCATGCTAAGTGTTTGGTATTATGCATAAATCATGACATGCAAGTTTACCCTTTTAAATGTGATGCATACATATGCAAAATGACACCTTTATATGCTATGTATATATATATATATATATATATATATATATATATATATATATATATATGCATGTTTACCCTCCTTTAAGATGCAAGTCATAAATGCAAGTTCAACATGTTAAGCAAGTTATGTGTATACTTATATGCAAGAATGTGAATGCTTATGCAAGTTATGTGTATGCTTAAATGCAAGTTTAACATGATATGCAAGTTATGCATGCTTATGCAAGTATGTGAATGCTTATGCAAGAATGTGAATGCTTATGCAAGTTATGTGTATGCTTAAATGTATGTTTAACATGTTATGCAAGTTATGAGAATGCTTATATGCAAGTTCAACATGTTATGCAAGATATGTGTATGATAATATGCAAGTTCATATGCAACATGTTATGCAAGTCATATGTATGATAATATGCAAGTTCATATGCAACATGTTATGCAAGTCATGTGTATGATAATATGCAAGTTTGGGTTAAATGTAGTTGGGTTAATATATGCTCATATATGCAAGTTGACCTCCTCTTAACCCATGACAAAGTTATATGCTAAGATTTGGTGAAACCCATGATATTTGTGATGGATCTTCCCTTTATTATGTCATGAATTGAGAATGATTTACGGGGGGAACGATGGGGTTAATAAATATGTTAATAAAAGTATGATTGGGTATGATTAAGCATACCATAAAAATAAATTAACATAAGTGGGAATTTACCTATTGAGTTAGGTCTACCCCATGGGAATTTACCTATTGAGTTAGGTCTACCCATGTTATGAAAAACTTGATATTAATTAGGGATAATTAATATGGGGGTGATTAATTAGGTGTAATTAATCGACTAAGACACGAGGTTGGACTCATTTGTAGTGTAAAACTGCCCGGACCCTACCGGCTTAACCAGTTGCTACAAATGTCAGCCCAATGTGAGAGGTCTTAGCCATAAATTAAATACGTGATTAAAGTAAAGACACGAGGTTAGACTCTGTTATGACGTAAGACTGCCCGGACCCTACCGGCTTAACCAGGCGGACATAACAGCCAGTCTAATGTGGGAGGTCTTTATGGGAGATCACGGTCTTAATTAATTAAGAAACACTTAACCTTATTAGCATGTAGTGGGACATGAGGGGTTAAGTGGGTGCCTTGGGTGGCATGAGGAAATCTAGTGGTTGCCTTATGTGGCAATAGAAAATACGATTAGAATACTTAACCAAAGTGGAACATGTAATTAAAACATGGTTAAAGGGTTAAGTAAGTGCTTTTGGGTGGCATGTAGAGATCTAGTGGGTGCCTTGAATGGCAATTAAAATATGATTAATGACTTAACCAAAATTTATAACATGTAAGTGGACATGGTTAAAGGGTTAGGTGGGATTCACTAGAAATAACAAGCTTAGGTGGTAGCTTGTGGGGGCCCATTTCAACCAATATCCCAAACGTATCTTAGTAGGCTCGACTCTAGTCGAGTGACGGGACACGCATATTGGGCTTGACTATAAGAGGCCAAACGGGTTAGCGGTGGCAACGCAGGATCAACGGGTTTCATATGCGTGTGTGGACCCGGGCTGGTTGGTAAGTCGTTGTTGCATCGTGTAGATATAAAGCCGTGCACCGTTGATATTATCAGGTGGCCACTTTGGGGAATGATACACCCCATTGTGGGACCAGCACGGGTATCTACGCTAGGGAGCCGATCGCTTGGGAGTAGTGGGTACACCTAGTAAAGATAGGGGCAGACGGCACCTATGTAGGGGTACACGAATCTACTGGGTGAAATTTCTAAGTACACTTAGTGGGATCAACCTTTAAGTAGGAATTACCCTTGGGTGGGTAGAACTGGTGTGGTGCAGTGTAGGAATTACCCTTGGGAGGGTAGATCTGGGGTGGTGAAATCTAGGAATTATCCTTGAGTGGGAAAATGCGTCTTTACGGTTATCTTAGTTTGTCCTAAGTCTGCCAAGCTGCTTAGTGTAGCCATTCATCCCCAGACGTTACCGTATATCAAGCTTATGTCTTCTCTGGTTACTTTAATGATTGTATTGTTAAAGTTATAGGACTCGCTCAGACTTATGTCTGACCCCGTTGTTTTTATCTTTTTTTCCAACCCTCAGGTTATCAGAGTGGGCCCAGTACGAGTGGGCTTTGATCAGGCTGCTTTATTCTCTTTTGGATCTTGGACCATAGGTGTAGAGCTCAGCTTACCCTTTCTTTTATGGCTATCAGTTCATGTATTGGGATTATGTACTTTTATTTATCAGGATGGATATTTTGTACTTGACTCTTATTATGGTTTTGTGATGTAACCAAACATGTTTTACTTTCTGCTGTAATGAAATGACGTTTTGAAATTTTCAAGTATTACTTATATTTGTCTTGCTGTAATTTTTCTGTTCTATATTCACTTAAAATACTCCACCGATGTTATGGCATTCCCTTAGAGAGTGACCATAGCGGGTGTGGGGTGTTACACGTGGTATCAGAGCTTAAGGTTACCGGAACAGATAAAATTTCAAGAAAAACTATTTTCTAAGAATATTTTGAAAGGAGTATTTTCAAAAACATGTCTATTAAGAGAAAAGTTTTTGAAAGAAAAGCATAATCCCCGATAGCCATCTCTTTATCTTTTGAATTCTCCGTTTGAATCTTTCCTTTTTCGTCTCAGCATGGCTGAAGATCTTTATCTTCCGGACGGTATAGCGGTACCAGTATGGTATAGGAGGTTGTTAGAGGTTAGGGCCGCCGCTGCGGGTCCAGCAAATGTTCCTCCTCCACCCGTTGCACTCGTTCCTCCTCGCGTGGATACTTTTGCTATGACTTGTAGGAAGTTTAAGGCTATGGGAGGAAAACCTTTTGTGGGAGCTAGGGATTGGCTTAATGAGACGGAAGAATTGATGGAAATCTTGGAAGTGGAAGAGGGAAAGAAAGTCAGGTTAGCCGCTTGGTTAATGGAAGGAGAGGCCTCGTTCTGGTGGGAGGTCACTAATGGAGAACGCCCTATTGACTCTTGGGTGGATTTCAGGCAAAGGTTTGAGGCAAAGTTTCTCTCAAAAGCGGAAGAAAATATGCACGTGGAAAGGTTCTTGAACTTAAAGCAAGGGAACTTGTCAGTGAAAGAATATGTTAACAAGTTTAATCAGTTAGCGAAGTTCAATATAGACTTGGTAAACACACCGGAAGAGAAGGCTTTGAGGTTCGTTAAAGGCTTGAACGAACCGATGCATGGGTTGGCTATGACCCACATCTCTATGGGGGCCACCTTCGAGAAGTTAGTAGACATGGAATTCATGCATGAGGAAGAGAAGGGTCCCAATGCTAATAAAGCACCCGAGAAGGAAGGAGATCAGAAGAAACCTCGACAGCAACAGCAAAACAAGGGTGGGAAAGGCAGTGGTGGCAAGGGAAAGAAGAAGTGCTTCAATTGTGGAACACTAGGCCACCTAAACAAGGATTGTCGCAAAAAGAAGAAGACTGGCTGCTTCCACTGTGACGAAGCAGGACATCTAGTGAAAGACTGTCCTAAGAAAGGGCAAAGGACGGGGTCTACCTCAGGAGGACAGGTGCAAGCTCTTGTGGCACCAGCTCAGGCAAGGGGGCAAGTTCAGGCTCTCGCAGCTCCACCGGTTCGAGGAAGAGGTAGAACTATCTCCGTGGAAAGTTTAGTTTTCCTGTTTGATCATCATGTCCGTACTTTAATTGATTTTGACGCATTGAGTTCGTTTATCTCATCATTGTTAGTTGAGTCACTGCACTTAGACACCAGTTTAGTAGGTGATCCCTTAGTTGCTTCAAACCCAATTGGGGCTCCATGGTGTGTTTGGGTTTGAAAGTTTCTATACTTAGCATTGAGTTTAGATGTGATGCTTTTTGAGCTTCACAGGCTATGGGTTAGTTTTGGGCATGGACTGGTTATCCAGTAATGGTGCCGTCCTTATTGTGGAAAGAGAGTTGTTAGGCTGATGACCCGCTTGGGTAACACTCTCGAGGTCTTTTGTAATCCCATGGAATCTATTATGCTAAGTTATCTAGAATCGCTTGACATGTCGGTCGAGAGTTTGCGGTCTGTTAGAGTAGTCCGGGAATACTCGGATGTGTTGAGGAGGTGAAGGGCTTACCTCCGGAACGGGAGATCGACTTCCGAATATACCTGGTAGACAATGCCAGACCAGTGTCTTGGCCAGTGTGCCACGTGGCTCCTCGTGAGAGGAGGGAACTCCATAAGCAAGTAGGCGATTTGCTTGAGAAGGGGTTCATAAAACGAAGTATATCGGAGTGGAGTGCTCCAGTAGTTTTTTTTTGCTACGAAGGCGGATGGGTCCCTCAGACTTTGTGTAGACTATAGCTCACAAAGAAGAATAGACACCCATTGTCGAGGATTGATGATCTCTTTGATCGGTTAGTGGACGCCTCAGTATTTTCGCAATTGGACTTAGCCACGAGGTTTCGTCAGTTGAGAGTGACTGAGGATAGTATAGAGAAGACTACCTTTAGGACTCCGGATGGTTTTTATGAGTGGCTGGAGATGCCATTTGGTTTGACGTACGCCCCCGCATATTTTGCTGATTTGATGAGAAGGGTGTTCAGGGAGTGCCTAAATAAGTTTGTGATGGTCTTTGTAAATGACATCTTGATCTTTTCTAGGAGCGGAATAAGTTTTCGTGTGTGCTCAATAGGCTGAGCAAAACCAGTATGGGATAAACAATGGTTTTGGAGCGATACTGGCGAGGACATCCAGAATTGGACAAGGGCTTAATTATTTAGCCGTTTTTACTAGTATCATCTCACGTAGGACGTCTAGGTTCGAAGGAGGCATCCCTTGGGTGTTTGTCTGATATTGGTTTAGGCCTTTGGGGCTTGCATTTGGGGGATGTCGAGTTCGACCAGGGTGGTCTGCGTGAGAGATGGATAGTTGTGACGATTTTGCATGGGAGAATATCCTGATTTTCTCTAGGAGTGGAGAAGAACCTGCCCTACATCTTAGGGAAGTATTGGAGACTCTCCAGGCGCATAGTCTTAAGACAGCAAAAGTGAATAGGATTCTTAGCATCCTATGAGTTTGAGATAGCGTACACCCACGGCAAGGGTAACATGGTAGCGGACGCCTTAAGTAGAAAAAGGTTGTCCTCGAGTTCGTGGTTCGTTGAACGACGGAGCTTAGAGTTTATTTCTATGTTTGACTTTAGACCTTCCGTTGACTTTGTACCCGGTTTGCTAGCCTCCTTGGAGGTTAGGCCTACTCTTTTGGGGTATGTTGGCGGAGCACAGCAGGACGACCCGCAGTTGGTTGAGTTAGAAGTTCATGAGGAGGACGAGTCGTCCAGCCCTTTTGAGTAGGTACACCCTAGATGGTAAGGGGTGGTTGCGTAGAGACGGTAGACTTTGTGTACCGCAAGACGAGGGTTTGAGGAAGACTATTCTTGATGACGCACACCGTTCTAGGAGGACCATTCATCCCGGTGGGGACAAGATGTACCAGGACATGAAGCGGGTTTTCTTCTGGGCCGGTATGAAGAAAGATGTGGTCGAGCATGTCGCTCGATGCTTGGTGTGCCAACAAGTGAAGGCGGAGCAAAAGAAACCTGGTGGGTTGCTTCACCCATTGGAAGTTCCGCAATGGAAGTGGGATAACATCTCGAAGGATTTTGTTGACAGGTTACCCAGATCAAGAAAGGGTAATACGGGAATTTGGGTTGTGGTAGATAGACTTACTAAGAGCGCCCATCGTATACCCGTGAAGAGTAAGAGAACTGCTCCATGGCTAGCTTCAGTTTATATTCGAGAGATTATTAGATTGCATGGTGTACCCTCCAGTATAGTGAGCGATCGAGATCCTATCTTCACTAGAGAGTTTTGGAAGAGTTTGCAAGAGGCGGTAGGGACTCAGTTGTGTTTGAGTACCGCATATCATCCTCAGACGGACGGCCAGACCAAGAGGGTGAATCATATTTTAGAAGACCTTTTGAGGCTATGTGTCTTAGATTTTGGAGGTACATGGGAGGAGCATCTTCCATTGGTGGAGTTGCCCGACAGACTTAGTAGTGTACATGATGTATTCCATGGGAGGAAGTGCCTACATGAGACCGCAGAGGTGGTAGAGCCGAGCTTGCTTAGAGAAGTGGAAGTAGAGCGTGATGCGACGATTCGACGAGCTCCTACTTGCATCCTTGGGTCAGAGATTTGGAAGTTGAGAAACAGAGAGGTTCAGCTAGTCAAAGTACAATGGGGAGATGAAGAGAGCGACGCTACCTGAGAGACGGAAGCGAAGATGCGTTCGAGGTACCCTTTTCTTTCGGAGGGTATGTCCTTTTGCTTCTCCTTCATCGCATATCTTGTGCTTATCTTATCCTTAGTATGTCCTCTCGTTAGTACCTTTGACCTTCAGATAGGATAGTCCTATGGTTGAAACATGTGTTTGAGACATGTTATGTATGATGGATGCAAGTGGATGCAAGTGTTTGCTAGTGGTTGCTCGTGGATGCATATACACACACTTTAGGCACTAGATCGGCTCAGTCACTTCATATTGCATATTGCATATTTATGTGTGTAGGTAGCTATATTAATGGATGTATAATGGTTGTGTTATCATATGGATGATGCATTTTGGTGTATGGTTGTGCACACATGTAGAAATAGTATGTGTCAATAGGGTTCTTTCGTATACATATTGGATGCATGGCACTATCATGGTTTGCATATGTTCATACATTAGATAGGGAACATACACACACACTCTTTGCATATGCTCATACATCATTAGAAATTGTTTTAAGGACAATGGATGCTCGTGTTTGATGGATTGAGTAGATGGTTGTTTGGATGGTAGGATATGCATTCTCCTTAGCTTAGAGATTTCGGGGACGAAATCCTTTAAGGAGGGGAGAATGTAACACCCCGAATTTCGGTTAATGCTAAAATTCACAAATTAAAGTATAATTAATTTCAGATGTGGGAATTAGGGGAAACGGGCTGCGTCATTGCGTTCGTCTCGGAAAAATACGCGAAATAGAGTCCGAGTTTGCGTAAAACGGGTACCGTATGAAAGAGATATGGACGAACGAAGTTAGGCAGAAAAACCAAAAACAAGCCAGAAATGCACTGGCGCACTTGTGAAGTGCGCCAGTACAAAAATGCATTGGCGCACTTATGAAGTGCGCCAGTACAAAAATACACTGGCGCACTTGGGAAGTGCGCCCGTGCCGAGCCAGGAAACCTGCACAGTTTCTAGAGAGTTCTGTGGTTGGGTGCACCAGTTTGGGGTTTGGGCTTGGTCTTAGGGCTGGTTTCTGGAAGGTGCCGAAATCTAAGGGTCCTAATCTAATTTAGGGTTAATCTAAGGGCCTAAAACACTACCTAATCCTATAAATAAGACCCCAACCCTACCCTAATTTATTCATAATTAGATCTTGTAACTAAACTATGGCAAAACGAAACTTGATCATGGCCTCCACAAATCAATGAAGAGAGTTGCAAGCTAATCAACATCTTCTTCAACTAAAGCAACTAATTCCACTTCATAAGTTTGCTAATCTAGGTTTTGGTGAGTTTCTATCACTTTGATGATCAATTGTTAAATTAAGTAGATGAAGATATGATGAGATCTATGGTTTTGCATGAGGATTAATGGGTTTTCAAGTCATATGATATGATGTGAATATGCTAATCTATGTTTAATATTAATCCTATGTTTATGCATGTTGAATATGTGAGTTTATGCATGTTGAATATGTGAGTTTATGCATGTTGAATATGTGAGTTTATGCAAGTTGAATATGTGAGTTTATGCAAGTTAAGTATGTGGGTTTATGCAAGTTAAGTGGTGGGTTTATGCATAATAAGTAATTGATTTTATGCATGCTAAGTGTTTGGTATTATGCATAAATCATGACATGCAAGTTTACCCTTTTAAATGTGATGCATACATATGCACAATGACACCTTTATATGCTATGTGTGTGTGTATATATATATATATATATATATATATATATATATATATATATATATATATGCATGTTTACCCTCCTTTAAGATGCAAGTCATAAATGCAAGTTCAACATGTTAAGCAAGTTATGTGTATACTTATATGCAAGAATGTGAATTCTTATGCAAGTTATGTGTATGCTTAAATGCAAGTTTAACATGATATGCAAGTTATGCATGCTTATGCAAGAATGTGAATGCTTATGCAAGTTATGTGTATGCTTAAATGTATGTTTAACATGTTATGCAAGTTATGAGAATGCTTATATGCAAGTTCAACATGTTATGCAAGATATGTGTATGATAATATGCAAGTTCATATGCAACATGTTATGCAAGTCATATGTATGATAATATGCAAGTTCATATGCAACATGTTATGCAAGTCATGTGTATGATAATATGCAAGTTTGGGTTAAATGTAGTTGGGTTAATATATGCTCATATATGCAAGTTGACCTCCTCTTAACCCATGACAAAGTTATATGCTAAGATTTGGTGAAACCCATGATATTTGTGATGGATCTTCCCTTTATTATGTCATGAATTGAGAATGATTTACGTGGGGAACGATGGGGTTAATAAATATGTTAATATAAGTATGATTGGGTATGATTAAGCATACCATAAAAATAAATTAACATAAGTGGGAATTTACCTATTGAGTTAGGTCTACCCCATGGGAATTTACCTATTGAGTTAGGTCTACCCATGTTATGAAAAACTTGATATTAATTAGGGATAATTAATATGGGGGTGATTAATTAGGTGTAATTAATCGACTAAGACACGAGGTTGGACTCATTTGTAGTGTAAAACTGCCCGGACCCTACCGGCTTAACCAGTTGCTACAAATGTCAGCCCAATGTGAGAGGTCTTAGCCATAAATTAAATACGTGATTAAAGTAAAGACACGAGGTTAGACTCTGTTATGACGTAAGACTGCCCGGACCCTACCGGCTTAACCAGGCGGACATAACAGCCAGTCTAATGTGGGAGGTCTTTATGGGAGATCACGGTCTTAATTAATTAAGAAACACTTAACCTTATTAGCATGTAGTGGGACATGAGGGGTTAAGTGGGTGCCTTGGGTGGCATGAGGAAATCTAGTGGTTGCCTTAGGTGGCAATAGAAAATACGATTAGAATACTTAACCAAAGTGGAACATGTAATTAAAACATGGTTAAAGGGTTAAGTAAGTGCTTTTGGGTGGCATGTAGAGATCTAGTGGGTGCCTTGAATGGCAATTAAAATATGATTAATGACTTAACCAAAATTTATAACATGTAAGTGGACATGGTTAAAGGGTTAGGTGGGATTCACTAGAAATAACAAGCTTAGGTGGTAGCTTGTGGGGGTCCATTTCAACCAATATCCCAAACGTATCTTAGTAGGCTCGACTCTAGTCGAGTGACGGGACACGCATATTGGGCTTGACTATAAGAGGCCAAACGGGTTAGCGGTGGCAACGCAGGATCAACGGGTTTCATATGCGTGTGTGGACCCGGGCTGGTTGGTAAGTCGTTGTTGCATCCTGTAGATATAAAGTCGTGCACCGTTGATATTATCAGGTAGCCACTTTGGGGAATGATACACCCCATTGTGGGACCATCACGGGTATCTACGCTAGGGAGCCGATCGCTTGGGAGTAGTGGGTACACCTAGTAAAGATAGGGGCAGACGGCACCTATGTAGGGGTACACGAATCTACTGGGTGAAATTTCTAAGTACACTTAGTGGGATCAACCTTTAAGTAGGAATTACCCTTGGGTGGGTAGAACTGGTGTGGTGCAGTGTAGGAATTACCCTTGGGAGGGTAGATCTGGGGTGGTGAAATCTAGGAATTATCCTTGAGTGGGTAAATGCGTCTTTACGGTTATCTTAGTTTGTCCTAAGTCTGCCAAGCTGCTTAGTGTAGCCATTCATCCCCAGACGTTACCGTATATCAAGCTTATGTCTTCTCTGGTTACTTTAATGATTGTATTGTTAAAGTTATAGGACTCGCTCAGACTTATGTCTGACCCCGTTGTTTTTATCTTTTTTTCCAACCCTCAGGTTATCAGAGTGGGCCCAGTACGAGTGGGCTTTGATCAGGCTGCTTTATTCTCTTTTGGAGCTTGGACCATAGGTGTAGAGCTCAGCTTACCCTTTCTTTTATGGCTATCAGTTCATGTATTGGGATTATGTACTTTTATTTATCAGGATGGATATTTTGTACTTGACTCTTATTATGGTTTTGTGATGTAACCAAACATGTTTTACTTTCTGCTGTAATGAAATGACGTTTTGAAATTTTCAAGTATTACTTATATCTGTCTTGTTGTAATTTTTCTGTTCTATATTCACTTAAAATACTCCACCGATGTTATGGCATTCCCTTAGAGAGTGACCATAGCGGGTGTGGGGTGTTACAAGTAAGTTTAGCATGGGAGGAGAAGAATGGAATTAGGCAAGAGAAGGAGAAAAAGAAGGAATGAAAGTGATAGAGGAAGAGAAAGAAGATACTTCTTAGGAATGTTTTGAAACCCATCTCATCTTTTCACCAAAGCGATTCTTGAAAATCAAGATAAGTTTCTCAAGAATGAAAAGAAGCTCAAGAGATCGTTTAGTAAGAAAGAGTAAGAAATTCACTTCTCAAAAGATGGTTCTATATGCCAACATACAATAGGAAAATTTCGTTTTTTTTATTTCAAATTAAAATAACTACCATCTATTCAATTTCTACAAATAATTTTTCACCTTTATATAAACCTTTTCACTTTAGGAAAAAATAAATTTATAAGTCTATTTATCGAAAATGGCCTCTCCACATTAAAAATCTTCGTGAAAACCTTTTAAAAAAACCCTTCAATCATTTTAGAACTGGTGTGAACCCATGCTTCGCACATGGGTTTTGCTAATAAATTATTTGAAATTGTAGTATCAATTTATTAATTTAGCATAAATTGTTTGATGATATTCCACTCGCCTTTGTTGTGGGTTGATTGCTGTTATAGCATATGAATATGTTCAATTGTTTTGCTGTTGTTTAATATTCATTTTTATTTACTCCAAAGAATATTATTTAAATCAACATTTTTTTTCTTATGAAGATGTCATTTAAAAAAAAAGCTCAATTTATTGAAGTTCATGCAAAATAATGCTTAAGATTATTAAACTAAATTGAAGGAAAATATAAGACACCATAATCCCATAAGGACAAAAAGAATGTGCAAAGCACTACAATCCTATGTGCAATGAATTCTTGCAGAAAAAGATCAACCCTTACAGAACATACACTAGTACAGGTGTTTCAAAAGTGTAATTTGTATGCCTACCTATGAGGATCAAAACTTAAAAGTAAGATATGTTCACGGACGCAAGGAAGAAAAGCGGTGTCCTTTAGTTAAATATAGGATACATTTTTCTAGAAAGAGCATGCACATATTTCATGTAAGATATCCAAATCAAACTAATGGAAACAGTTATCATCCTTATATGACATCAAAAGACAATGAATTAACATAACTACACAAAAATTGAAGAAAAATAGGCATTTTTGTCATATACTCTTACACACACGTATATATAAAGTGAAAGCCTTTGACTTGATCTTTTTTCCTCTCTTACCGTTCCAAGCCAGGAAGGGAACGAAGGAAAAACTGGCATCCATAGCGTCCAGCCCAATACTTCTTAGTTGTACCTGTCAGCAATCACTAAAAACATCATTTCTAATATGTAGATCTGAAGGTTTGACATGACTTACATGCACAAAACAAAAAATATCGGTAGAAGAAGTGAAGTTACTTTAGAAACGTTACATTGGTAGTAGCTACACAGTAGATGTTTGTTAGCATTATGCATGAATTGACACAGAAAATTAGCTATCTATCACTCAGATTTAAAATAGCACCATAAATATTCAATGCAGACAGTGGAAAAAACATTACACCTATATTAAATGTTCATTCACTTGCAAAATTCAAAATCACTGCTAATTATATAGTCGTGTTATATGAAATATGGTTACATCATAGGACTGTCAAAATATTTCCTTGTTGCAACAATAGATTTCCAGTAATTCATAATGGATGTTATTTTTAAGGATAGGAAAAAAAATAAGTTTAAAGCGGAGTCAACTTATTCACAAAAATGAAGATGCAGCTAAAATGGCATACTACCATTGGCTTCTATGAATTCAAAATCAAACATGATTCATTATGAAGCGATGGGATCGCCCAAGATGAATATAATAATGAATGAAAGTAATAGAGTTTGGTTTTGAAGGAATAAGTATTATGTTTTTTGACAGCATAAATTAATATATAACTTTAAATGACTAAATATATTTTATTGAAAGAAACATTTTTAATGTTGAAAACGCTAACCACAACAATTAATAAATAATAAAGTTCATTCAGATTTTATGCTCATCAATGGAAAGCGTATATCCGAAGTTATCAGATCAATGGAAAGTGAATATCGAAAATTACCGAACGTAGTTCTTAAAATTAAAAACAGCTAATCCTAAACGTACAACATGTATGGTCATGGTGGGTATGTCTTATAAACCAACATTCCACTGAAAGTGAATGTATAGCCTAAAAGCAAAGGGAGCACATTGGACAAAAGTAAGTTAAATTAGTGTAAATATTAGGCCTAGATCCTTAAAATCAAATTTAATACACAAAAACTACTTCCCAAAGAAAGATTGTAAATTAGGTCCCTATAATTTATTTACCGAATAATTACACAAGATTATGCAATTATTCGGTGAATAATTGCAGACACGCAATTATATAAAAAAATTGCATGAATATTGGTAAAAAAATTATGAAAAAAATTGTGGATATTTCCACAATTGAAAAAAAATTGCAAAAAATTCTGCAAATTTTCAATGAATAATTGCAGAAATTTCCGCAATTGAAAAATAAAATTGCTTAAATATCTACAACTATTCACTGAATAACTGCATAAGTTAATATGATACGGGGATTTTTGCCACAAGGACAGAAAGAGCAAAAAATTTGCTCAAAAGGACATGGGCCAAAAAATCTGCCCAAAAGGACAATTCCTAGTGCAAATGGTGGAATTCAGGGGGGCTCCTTGTTTTTCCACTTTACACTAAAAGTTGGCCTTTTGAGCAAATTTTTTGGCTCTTGTCCTTTTGGGCAAACTTTTTGCTTTTTTTGTCCTTCACACAAGTTTCCTGATACGGGGATTAGTTAACTTAAATCCAAAGACCTAATTTACATATCTTTTTTGGAAAGGATGTTTTGGCTAATTTTGAGATCTATTAGGACTTTAGCCAAACTATCTCTAAATTATTATCACATATAAGAGACTACCCAAAAAGTTGTCCCAAGTTCATGCAGAATGATGAATGGATGCGGCAACATATCCAAGGAAGGTAATAATAGGGGAAAAAAATTATTTGTACGTCAAATAAAATAAGAAATAAGTCGATGTAACCAAGTATAAAAAATACAAAGCGGAATAAGGCTAGAATTAAAAGGTGGGAGAGGAGTAGGGTAATTAGGATATTCCAAACATTTTGTTAAAATAAACTCTTTCAACACCGCTCACTAACATAAATTTACTTATACATATATATATATATATATATATATATATATATATATATATATTCTAAACTAAGTCCTTTGAGCACAAGTTCAATCTTACAAATATTTTCTTCACTTATATTTTTCAAACTAAGTTACCCATATATCATCTTTAACCTTCATTCAATGAAAATGAATTTATAGATCTGAGAAACCATACATGAAGGAAAAAAATTTAGGTTGTTAGATGCTTTCAATTGAATAGATTGATGGGTTCAAAAAAAAATATGCTTTAAAATTTTTCCTTTTTGGAGCCATAAAGCATTTAGCGAAGCAACACTACAGTCTTTTAAGAACTAAGAATATCACATTTTTAGTACATGCATAGTTTTGAAGTCAATAGCTTGACCCAACAGTACAATAGATTTGTATTATTTATGTTTCTCTAGTTTAATACGAAGACATGTCTATACTCTTCAAAGTATAAATTCCAAAAATGGAGTATAACTGAAGTTGACATAAGCTTAGTTTTGAAACCTTACTTGACAAAATGTAAAGGTCAAGTAACATTGAAGTTTAACCTATTGACATGCACTGTGATATTGCATGTCAGTACACATTCAAAAATAAACAAAAACATGGAAGCTCCAGAAATTTGGCATGGAACATTAGATTATCACCATTACAATCAAGTAATAACAAAAGAGATTCAACTTAATCACCATCAATAACAGGTAGGAATATTTCCTATTGTTCAAGATTGGAAAACCCTACTAACCAATTTCAAAAAAAAATTGATTTAGAAATGTATCGTTGACAACGATTTGGCTTTAACGTGCACTTTAATTTTGAAAAAAGTTATAATTTGCAATATTAGTAAAGTCCATATTTGTACTACTGTAAGCACATACTGTGTATGAGCCAATTTAAAATTTTTATTTTGGCAATTTTAACGAATTTTGAATATTTAAAATGAATTACTTTAAATAATAACAACGAGAAATTTATTTTGAATAGAATTAGAACGTATATATTTATATAGATCATCGTTTGAATATAAATACTTTATTTTAATTATAAATGGAATTGAAAACGGCGTGGTAGTTTAAAAATTCGATTTCAAATTTCAAATGAATGTACAGGATTCAAAATAAACCGGATTTTGGTGAAATCAAAAGTATTAGAATCTATTTGAGAATATCTTTCCAACGAATCCGAAAAATTGAAATTTCATAACGGGAAACAAAAGATATGTCCAGTTGAAAATTCAGAATAGTCGTCATGGAATCTGGCCCTTAAAAATGAAATTTTACAAATGACCTCGGTTTTCGACGAAACCACTTTTTTTGGATCCGTGATGTCAAGTTATTGCTAGGTTTCAAAATTCATAATTTTTCGAATCAGTATGTGAGCGCGGCGAAGTTAAACGTATTTTAACAGTTTCAGTCAATTTCGATCGACCTGAAAATGACCATTTTTCAAACGGTCTCAGAATTTGATGAAAGTAGTTTTGTTAGGACCGTTTCGTCAATTTAGAAAATATTTTTCGGGAATTTTTAGAGTACGTATATGGCCCCGGTAAATTGAAATGTGCGTTCAAATTCAATATATAGATTCATATTTTGATTTTGATGGAAACTGGTCGAAACAGTCGAATCAGCTTACGATACATATCCCATTGTGTTCGGAATGGGGGTAATTAGCTAGCAACGATAGGCGGTGGGTCTCGTTTCGAGGTCAAAATAAAAAGATACCTTATTGAAATAATTAAATAATATATATATTTTCCTATATCACCCCCACCCCATTTTTCTTCCTTCAGAAATCGATTTCAGTTTCTAAAAAAAAGGAAGGGGCGACGGAGGGGAACCGCCGCTGCCACCCCATCGCGGCCTACCAGGTGGCGCGCCCACCACCGAAGCCTTCCCCTCGCGATGCTCTCCCCCTCCCCTTCCAGCGCGCAAGCCCGTCCTCCCTCTCTCCTCCTCCACAAACGAAGACCGCGAGCCCCCCCATTAACCCAAATTGAATGTGCCGCCTCCCCTAGCCTCACCCGCCCCTACGCGCCCTCAGCTCCTCCACCGACCGCCGCTGACAAGCTGTGGCCCCTCCTCCAAAGGAAAAATCTGATTTTTGTTATAAGGTGAGCTTTATTTTAATTTTATTTAAGGTAATAGGTGTTAGAAAAATAGGAAAATCAGTAAATAAAAAAAGATCGGATTGTTATCATGAAGAAAGCGATATAAAAAATATATTTTTATATCATAGAATGAATAAAAATATGATTTTTATATTATAGAAAGTATAAAGATAAGATTTTTATATTAAAGAAAGTATAAAGATATGATTTTTATATAGTAGAGATTATAAATATATGACTTTTATATAGTAGAGATTATAGAAATACGATTTTATGTATATATATATATATAGATTTGATATAAAAATATAATCTTTTATGTACATGTAGCGTTATAAAAATATAATCTTTTCTGTACATGTAGAGTTATAAAAATATATTCTTTTATGTACATGAAGCGATATAAAAATGTGATTTTTATAATATAAACATCAACATAAAAATATGTTTTTTATGTACGAAGTAAAAGTATAAATATATGATTTTTAATAATCAACACGTGAAACAGATTGCGATGGAACTATCAGGAAACACGGCGAAGATTTTCTATATATGAAGAGTCGCGGCGTTTGGTTTAGCTTCTAGGTGAGAACTCATCACTTTTATTTTGATTTCTAGTTGAAATATATACTAGGATGCAGACGGTGCTTAGTAGCACCCGACACCCGTCGTCCACAGACCATGAATGACTTGTTTGTTTGATTGCTGTGTTGTGAAATTTGATTGTGTGATGTGGAATGAAATAAAATATTTTATAGTGGGAAATATTTTATAGTTAAAAAATATAATTTTTAACATGTATATAAAAAAAATAGTAATAAACAAATCTGACGATTTGTTTATACACTGGTTTGACTGATATTGATTGGGACGATAAATTTTACACATCGCCCAACTGCACAAATAAAATATGTGTTTGTTGATTTGAAACCCCACACGGGTATTGGGAGGAGATTTTACGTACACTAATCCCGATTGTTTAGTTGTATGTCAATCGATCGGTTGACTGACTGTGTAAGCGTTAATTATTTATATTTAATGCTTATGCAGTTGTGTGGTGCACTCTGGATGATGATTGATGATTTATCGCTGCTATTATATACATGTGTTGTAGAAAATCCATATAATTAACATTATATGGTAATTGATTGGGCCTCATTCCAATATGGAAAATAAGGAATATTATAAAAATAAATTCATGTGTTGAATTAAATAAAAATTCATGTGTTGAATAGAATGAAAATTCATGTGTTGAATAGAATGAAAATTCATGTGTTGAATAGAACGAAAATTCATGTGTTGAATAATATAAATTCATGTGTTCAATGAATAAATATTCATGTGTTGAATAAAATAAATATTCATGCGTTGAATAGAAGAAAACATTCATGTGTTGAATAAAATAAATATTCATGTGTTGAATAGAAGAAAACATTCATGTGTTGAATAAAAGCCGTGTTGATTAGATTTACGCCATTTTGACGTGAACGATATTTATATCGATTTTATTGATTTTTATAATGAATATAGAAAAGGTAGTTATTTCAAAATATAACGTTTTGAAAATATTATCATTTGTATATCGATGATATGGAATATTCAATTTTGATTAGAAATTGAATATGTAGTTGAAATCGTTTTGAAAACGAATTAAAACGATTTATAAAATACGTTTTGAAAGGAAATTGGCGAAATATATAATATATATATATATATTATATATAATGGCATGAATAGAACGCGCCACGCTGCGGCAGTTCGCGAATTTCGACCATTGACTTCGAATGGATATTTCGGGAGATCCGACCGTCGGATTCTCCTAAAACCAGAACCGTTGGGTTCGTACCGAAAAGAGATTTCTAATGAATGTTAGTGATGTGAAATCTAATGGTTGGATTTGGAATTATGTCCAAATCAAATTTGAAAAAGGTCGCTGTAAGAGCAGTTCAATGGCCGTTGATGGAAATCGACTGTACGGGCCTTGATAAAATTATTAAAAATAGTAATAATTTGTGTAAAATCATAAAGAAATGATTTGTGAAGAATTGGGATGAAAATTCCATATTTGAAAAGATAAAAATAGATTTTTATCGAAATGAACTAGTTTTGAACTAGAATTATAATCCCATTTATTTTTACAATAAATAAAGTGGATTTGAAATGGTTTTGAAATAACCAGAATTTCCAATATATAAAGTGGAAATGGATTTGAATCAAAATTGTCTTTGGAATATTTCGATGTTGGATTTCGTGATTATACAAAGATTGTTATGGAAATTTGAAAGATATATTTATATCGTTATTTCCAATATGATATTTGTTGGTCGTAGAATTTGATATTGAATATAAGCCGATATATTTTCTATTCAGAGCCTTGTATTTAATATCAAATGGGATTTGGGTTTATCGTGAATGGTGTCTTCATTAACACTGTTCTTAAACCCAGTTGAGAAAAATATTAAATCTTTTTGTTTAGATTTAATGAAGTGTACCAATTAAATGGTATTTAATTGGAATTGAATTTGAATTTGAATTGATTTTTGGGTTTATCGTGAACAGTGTTTTAAATAACACTTGTTCTTTGACCCGATAATTAATGTAATGTGATTTTGGGTTTATAGTGAACCGTGTTTTAAATGACATTGGTTCTTTAACCCAGTTAAAGATAGGATATGATTTCCCAAGTTAAATAATCATTGATAGTGATTATTGGGAAGATTAAAACCAAGTGGAGTTTTAATGAATCTTTAATTAGATTGAAACAGTCGAGAATGGAGTATCACCAGTTTTGCTCCAGACGATAGTTAAATCTTTAGTTTGATTTGAACGTGAAATGGTAATTGAATTTACAGATAACACCGTGGAGTTAGATATGAAGTATGACCAGTTTTACTTCATGGTGCGAATAGGTTGGGATTGGGAAACAAAATAAATGATTACTTTGGTGTGGTTCGCTAATCCCGACTAGTTTGAATTGATATTTAAAGGAAGATTAAAGAATAAACTTAAAGAATTTATCTTTGATAAAATTTATGGGAACCTTTCCCAAAGTATAAGAATATTTGAATAAAAGAATATTCTGAATTGGAATGAGGCGTATGTTATGTTTGTGTAAAACTTGTTTATTATATACGCGAGTTATTCAGAAAGACAGGGTTTATCCCATTCTAAATAACTGATTCGACGTGGTGTCGAGGATGAAGACGGTGGTCGAAGACCAGAGGTCTTCACATCATTTGGGTGGTTGTTGATGATCTTGATTGGGCTGTACACCCAAGAGGAGGGAATCAGTTAGTGATCGTCCAGACGTACTTGGAGATCGATGGATATGCGAGGTACAAGGTGCCTTGGTTTCGTTCAGACCCAGAATGAACATGTAAATGGACTGTGTGTCTGACATTGGATTTTATTCTATGTGATTGATTTCTATTAAATATATATCTGTTTGGCGGCAGAGAATTTATTCTCTTGCTTAATGCCCTTCTCTGAGACGTACGAGCTCAGGAGTTATATATTGATGGATATCAATCGCATGGAGTGAATTGCCTGTGTGGCATGCCTAAGTGGCAAATGATCAAGGCTTTTGTTGAAAAGCAAAGTCTTGTGGTTGATGATCAAAGCACCGCCTGTGTGTCATAGCTTTGTGTAACGTTGATTCGCGAACCTCACACCCCGGTTGTGAACCAGGAATGGGAGAGGACATCACGGAGGGCATGCGTTTCCTTCTAGCTAGGGTGGTGTTAGTGACCAAAGAGCCCTGACATTTATAATATTTTCACCTGTGTGGTTGTTGCTGTTGCGAGGCACCTCGGATATATCGGTGACTGTGTGGAGCCGATGGAGTCATTTGGCTCATTTACGCCCCAAAGGGCGGGGAAACGTAGTGTTTAGGCATAATAATCCACATCGGTGGATCGGCCCTGACAATCCATGGTGCAGTTGCGGCTGTTCCTGAACTCAGGCTAGACAGTCTCGAATTCGGTAGAGGACGATCCCTTGCCTCGGTTCATAGATGGAAACCCAACTTCCAATACGTGACTTTGCGGTTTTTGACTGTAGAGCCTAGTATGGCGACATAGTGGTATGGGGCACTTATGTCGTCTATGATTGATACTTATGATTTGAAATTGTTTTGACACTATACACTTATAGTAATAATAAAACACGATATTTCACGTACCAAGCATTCTTTGGCTATTATAAGGTAAAACCTTATCCTCCGGCTTGCGTTGCATTGTGTAATGGGACCTGGGTCTTATAATAGCTTCATTTTTCTTTATTTAGCATTGCGCTGTTGTTTTATGCACTGGTATTCTTGGGAGGAAACCTGTTCCGTATTATACGGCGTGGTCCCTTGATTTACCTAACTTTGAAATAAAGATTAATAACTGTTTTAGTTCTCACACTAGTCGCATTACTGACCTGGAGTTTATTGTTTTAACCTAAACTCTGGGTGCCCTTATTTTGACATAGGCAGCTAGTAGTTATGGTTTGGCATATTTATATTCACATGATCCTGATTTACAGCTAGAATGATATCCGGAAAGCTCTGTATTCGTATATCTCTTTCAATTGTGTTTTGTATTATTTTTCCGCTGCTATGTATTTAAATGTAATTTAAATCTCTGATATTTTCTGTGTAATATTTATTCACTCTCTGTATATTCTTGTATTCTGATGGAATTGTTGTAATAAGCAATGAAATGTTCTTCTATTTACGTTCCGACGTGGCTTGTTCTCAAAGTATCCGCTCTTTCCTTCGCAGGGGAAGTTACGGGTTCTTACCTTTGGTTTACAGAGCTCGGAGAACAAGACACGTTAGAACCAAACGAAAGAATTCATCAGAAATTGGATTAGCAATATCCAATGAGAATGACTCGTTAGAGATGGGATCAGTAGTATCCTGGAACGAGTGTGAAGAGTGATGTTTTTAAAATAAACATGAAAACAAGTCTTGTTTTGAAAATTTAATTCAATTATTCGTATTTGAATATTTATTTGTATTGATTTGGACAATCCAGTATATAAATATTTTGCGTATACGTCTGATCCGCGTGTATTTGAAGTTTTAATATACTGGATAGGTATAAAATCGCACTGTAGTCTCCCGGGAATGATTCTGATGATGGGTACCCATCATCAGTGTTGTGTTCGAGTTTTGAAAGTGGGATAACTATATATCTCCAATTGACTGGTGTGAGAACCAAAACTAGATAGGGCTTATTGTTATGATTTGGCATCAAAAACATGATTTTCTGTGTATGTATCAAAATTATGAATTTGAAACGTTAATCAACTAATTGATTGTTGATTGTGTTGTTTGATTATTGGTTGATTAATTAAAATTTGGACCTTTAGCCAAATTGCACCAAATATTGAACTGTATTGAAAATTAGTTGCATTTGCATGCATATACATGTACTTATATTGAACAGGTCATAGCAAGGAGGCTAGAGAAGAGGAATAAAATTGTTTGCTCAACAATAGGCACATGTTTATTGTATTTCTTGGGTTTTGATGATTTTATAAGCCGCTTGGCTGTTTCTTTTTCTTTTTGGATTAGTGAGGGCCATGGGAGGCTATTTAAAATATCTCGAAGCTCCTGGTGCAGGAGAGGTTATGGCGAATTTTTTCAAAAATTTAGGGTGTTAGCCAAATTTTTGAAAAAATTGAAAAGTTCTTAGAAACTGAAAAGTTGAAGAACTTAAGCCGTATTGAAAATAATGAAAGTTGAGTTGATTTGTAAAACAACTTTCAGCTTTGTTCCTTTTCGGGCACGAAAAGTTTTAAGTGGGGGAGATTGTAATAACTCGGAAAATCTGAGCCAATTTAAAAATTTTATTTTGGCAATTTTAACGAATTTTGAATATTTAAAATGAATTATTTTAAATATTAAAGACGAGAAATTTATTTTGAATAGAATTAGATAATATATATTATTTAGATCGTATATATTTATATAGATCATCGTTTGAATATAAATATTTTATTTTAATTATAAAAGGAATTGAAAATGGCGCGGTAGTTTGAAAATTCGATTTCAAATTTCAAATGAATGTACAGGATTCAAAATAAACCGGATTTCGGTGAAATAAAAAATATTAGAATCTATTTGAGAATATCTTTCCAACTAATCCGAAAATTTGAAATTTCAAAGTGCGAATCAAAAGATACGTCCAGTTGAAAATTCAGAATAGTCGCTATGGAATTCTAGCCCTTAAAAATGGAAATTTTGCAAACGACCTCGGTTTTTGATGAAACCACTTTTGTTGGATCCGTGATGTCAAGTTATTGCTAGTTTTCGAAATTCGTAATTTTTCGAATCAATATGTGAGTGTGGCGAAGTTAAACGTGTTTTAACAGTTTCAGTCAATTTCGATCGACCAGAAAATGGCCATTTTTCAAACGTTCTCAGAATTTGACGAAATTAGTTTTGTTAGGACCGTATCGTCAATACGAATCTAGAAAATATTTTTCGGGAATTTTTAGAGTCCGTATGTGGCCCGGTAAATTGAAATGTGCGTTCAAATTCAATATATTGATTTATATTTTGATTTTGACGGAAACTGGTTGAAATAGTCGAATCAACTTACGATACATATCCCATTGTGTTCGAAATGAGGGTAATTAGCTAGGGACGACAGGCGGTGGGTCTCGTTTCGAGGTCAAAATAAAAAGATACCTTTTTGAAATAATTAAATTGTTAAATAATATATATTTTTTCCTATATCACCCCCCCCCATTTTCTTCCTTCAGAAATCAATTTCAGTTTCTAAAAAAAAGGAAGGGGCGACGGGGGGAACCGCCCCTGCCACCGTATCGCGGCCCCCCAGGTGGCGCGCCCACCACCGAAGCCTTCCCCTCACGAAGCTCTCCCCCTCCCCTTCCAGCGCGCAAGCCCTTCCTCCCTCTCTCTTCCTCCACAAACGAAGACCGCGAACCCCCTTAACCCAAATCGAATGTGCCGCCTCCCCTAGCCTCACCCGCCCCTTGCGCACCCTCAGCTCCTCCACCGACCGCCGCTGACAAGCCGTGGCCCCTCCTCCAAAGAAAATTCTGATTTTGTTACAAGGTGAGCTTTATTTTAATTTTATTTAAGGTAATAGGTGTTAGAAAAATAGGAAAATCAGTAAATAAAAAAAAGATCGGATTGTTGTCATGAAGAAAGCGATATAAAACAAATATTTTTATATCATAGGAAGAATAAAAATATGATTTTTATATTATAGAAAGTATAAAGATTATATTTTTATATTATATAAAGTATAAAGATATGATTTTTATATAGTAGAGATTATAAATATATGATTTTTATATAGTAGAGATTATAGAAATACGATTTATATATATATAGATTTGATATAAAAATATAATCTTTTCTGTACGTGTAGCGTTAATAAAATATAATCTTTTCTGTACATGTAGCGTTATAAAAATATAATCTTTTCTGTACATGAAGTGATATAAAAATGTGATTTTTATAATATAAACATCAACATAAAAATATGATTTTTATGTATGAAGTAACAGTATAAAAATGTGATTTTTAATAATCAACTACGTGAAATAGATTGCGATGGAACTATCGGGAAACACGGCGAAGATTTTCTACATATGAAGAGTCGCGGCGTTTGGTTTGGCTTCTAGGTGAGAACTCCTCACTTTTATTTTGATTTCTAGTTGAAATATATACAAGGATGCAGACGGTGCTTAGTAGCACCCGACACCCGTCGTCCATAACCATAGATGACTTGTTTGTTTGATTTTGTGAAATTTGATTGTGTAATGTGGAATGAAATAAAATATTTTATAGTGGGAAATATTTTATAGTTAAAAATATAATTTTTAACGTGTATATAAAATAAATAGTAATAAACAAATCAGACGATTTGTTTATACACTAGTTTGACTGATATTGATTGGGACGATAAATTTTACACATTGCCCAACTGCACAAATAAAATCTGTGTTTGTTGATTTGAAACCCTACACGGGTATTGGGAGGAGATTTGACGTACACCAATCCTGATTGTTTAGTTGTATGTCAATCGATGGATTGACAGACTGTGTAAGCGTTAATTATTTATATTTAATGCTTATGCAGTTGTGTGGTGCACTCTGGATGATGGTTGATGATTTATCGTTGTTATTATATACATGTATTGTAGAAAATCCATATAATTAACATTATATGGTAATTGATTGGGCCTCATTCCAATTTGGAAAATAAGGAATATTATAAAAATAAATTCATGTGTTGAATTAAATAAAAATTCTTGTGTTGAATAGAATGAAAATTCACGTGTTGAATAGAATGAAAATTCATATGTTGAATAGAACGAAAATTCATGTGTTGAATAATTTAAATTCATGTGTTGAATGGAATAAATATTTATGTGTTGATTAAAATAAATATTCATGTGTTGAATAGAAGAAAACATTCGTGTGTTGAATAAAATAAATATTCATGTGTTGAATAGAAGAAAACATTCATGTGTTGAATAAAAGCCGTGTTGATTAGATTTACGCCAGTTTGACGTGAACGATATTTATATCGATTTTATTGATTTTTATAATGAATATAGAAAAGGTAGTGATTACAAAATATAACGTTTTGAAAATATTATCATTTGTATATCGATGATATGGAATATTCAATTTTGATTAGAAATTGCATATGAAGTTGAAATCGTTTTGAAAACGAATTTAAAACGATTTATAAAATACGTTTTGAAAGGAAATCGACGAAATATAATATATATATATATATTATATAATGGCCTGAATAGAACGCGTCGTGGCAGTTCTGGAATTTCGACCATTGACTTCGAATGGATATTTCGGGAGATCCGACCATCGGATTCTCATAAACCGGAACCGTTGGGTTCGTATTGAAAAGAGCTTTCTTACGAATGCTAATGATGTGAAATATAATGGCTGGATTTGGAATTATGTCCAAATCAAATTTGGAAAAGGTCGTTGTAAGTGCAGTTCGATGATCGTTGATGGAAATCGACTGTACGGGCCTTGATAAAATTATTAAAAATAGTAATAATTTGTGTAAAATCATAAGAAATGATTTGTGAAGAATTGGGATGAAAAACTCCGTATTTGAAAAGTTAAAAATAGATTTTTATCGAAATGAACTAGTTTTGAACTAGAATTATAATCCCATTTATTTTTACAATAAATAAAGTGGATTTGAAATGGTTTTGAAAATAACCAGAATTTCCAATATATAAAGTGGAAATGGATTTGAATCAAAATTGTCTTTGGAATATTTCGATGTTGGATTTAGTGATTATATAGATATTGTTATGGAAATTTGAAAGATATATTTATATCGTTATTTCCAATACGATATTTGTTGGTCGTAGAATTTGATATTGAATATAAGCCAATACATTTTCTATTCAGAGCCTTGTATTTAATATCAAATGGGATTTGGGTTTGTCATGAATGGTGTCTTCATTAACACTGTTCTTAAACCCAGTTGAGAAAAAGATTAAATATTTTTATTTAGATTTAATGAAGTGTACCAATTAGATGGTATTTAATTGGAATTGAATTTGAATTGATTTTTGGATTTATCGTGAACGGTGTTTTAAATAACACTTGTTCTTTAACCCGATAATTAATGGAATGTGATTTTGGGTTTATAGTGAACCGTGTTTTAAATGTCATTGGTTCTTTAACCTAGTTAAAGGCAGGATATGATTTCCCAAGATAAATAATCATTGATAGTGATTATTGGGAAGATTAAAACCAAGTGGAGTTTTAATGAATCTTTAATTAGATTGAAATAATCGAGAATGGAGTATCACCAGTTTTGCTCCAAGCGATAGTTAAATCTTTAATTAGATTTGAACTGAAATGGTAATTGAATTTACCGATAACACCGTGGTGTTAGATATGAAGTATGACCAGTTTTACTTCATGGGATGAATAGGTTGGGATTGGGAAATAAAATAAATGATTACTTCAGTGTGGTTCGCTAATCCCGACCAGTTTGAATTGATATTCAAAGGAAGATTAAAGAATAAATTTAAAGAATTTATCTTTGATAAAATTAATGGGAAACTTTCCCAAAGTATAAGAATATTTGAATAAAAGAATATTCTGAATTGGAATGAGGCATATGTTGTGTTTGTGTAAAACTTGCTTATTATATACGCGAGTTATTCAGAAAGACCGTGTTTATCCCATTCTGAATAACTGATTCGACGTGGTGTCGAGGATGAAGACGGTGGTCGAAGACCGGAGGTCTTCGCATCGTTTAGGTGACTGCTGATGATCTTGATTGGGATGTACACCCAAGAGGAGGGAATCAGTTGGTGATCGTCCAGACGTACTTGGAGATTGATGGATATGCGAGGTACAAGGTGCCTCCGGTTTCGTTCAGACCTAGAACAAACTTGTAAATGGACTGTGTGTCCGACATTTGATTTTATTCTGTGTAACAACCCGTATTTTTGAATAACATGTTATAACATAAATGGAGGCAGAATTAAATTGAAAAATCTGAATCAAGGGAAACGGGCTATGCCATTGCGTTCGTCTCGGAAAAATACGCGAAATAGAGTCCGAGTTTTCGAAAATCGGAGTCCGTATGACCAAGATATGGCCTCGCGAAGTTTCACGAAAAATTCCCAAATTAAAGTATACTTAATTAAGTGAAATGGGTTGCACAGAGAAATATATATATATTGTTATATATATATATATAATTGAAAATTAAATAAATAAATATGCAAAAATGTTCAAAACAGCGAATTGGGAGAGGGGAATAACCGAACCGGCCGAGTTTTGAGGTCGACCCGAGCTCGCTGGGTCGACTGGGGGTTAATCCAGGGTGTTTGGCTGTCAACCCGTGGGCCGATTCGCTCAAATGCAGATTTTGCATTTGGATGGTTCTCATGGTTCATCTTTAATCTAAAGGCCCTAGATGGTTCCTACACTTGACTTCTTCCCCAAGACATGCTTTGATGGCTTGGATTGAATCTAGGTTTAATCCTATGGCCTAAAACACTTGCCTAATCTATAAATAGGACCCTAACCTACCCTAAATCATCATTATTCATTCAATCAACTAAACTATGGCAAAATCAATCCTCTCATGGCCTCCACTCTCTTCATAAAATTCCTAAATAAATTCCTAAGTGATTTTCCATGCATACAAGTGTTTTCAAACTTGTATGAGCATCATTAGCTTGCATTCAAGTCAAGTTTATATATTTGCATCATAAAGAAAGAGTCTTGATCATTTTGGCTCAAGGGTTTTGCTTGCATTTTGGGTTTAATTGATTTCATAAGGGCTTTGTCATATTTTTGTGACTTCTTAAGCATTGTAAGCCCTATTCTACTTTCATACTTAAACTCTAAAGTTAAATGTATGATATGCAAGTTTATATGCAAGTTTATCATGTTGTGATATGCAAGTTTATATGCAAGTTTATCATGTTGTGATATGCAAGTTTATATGCAAGTTTATCATGTTGTGATATGCAAGTTTATATGCAAGTTTATCATGTTGTGATATGCAAGTTTATATGCAAGTATGCCAAGTTATGTTATGCAAGTTTGGGTTGAACATTTTGTTCATGCTATCATGTTATGCAAGCTTATTTTAGGTTTATGAACATAAAGCTTTAAGCTTTATGCCAAAGGTTGCATTTTAGCAACATGTAAGTTATCATATCTCTTATGATAACTTGCATGTGAGGCTAAATGCGAACTTATGACCATCTCTACATGTCATTTAGCACCATGTATCACCAATATGCTAAGTTTGGTTTTATGCATGCTTTTGAGGCCTAAAAAATGTAATATGCAAGTGTATGAACATATGAACATTTCATATGCCACCATGTTAAGCTTGTGGCTTCAATACCTTTATGTCATGATTATGCCAAGTTCCCTCTTTCTATCCTTTATGCGCTATTGCGATATGTGAGCGATGGGATTGCGTTTGGGGTTGGGTAAACTTAAAAGACATAAAACATAAGCTTGGGAATTTACCTATTAAGTTAGGTCTACCCATTGGGAATTTACCTATTAAGTTAGGTCTACCCAATTGCTTGAAAACTTGTAACATGTTTTGGAAACATGATGGACATGACACTTAGAAAAGATAAGTGTGGCCAACTCGATGTTGGGTTGAGTTTGTAGCGTAAACCTACCCGGAACCGACCGGCTTAACTAGTTGCTACAAACAACAGGACCCAATGTGAGAAGTTGGTCATGTTGTACCTTGAACCCGAGGTTAGACCAAGTTGTGGTGTAAAGCTACCCGGACCCGCCCGGCTTAACTAGTAACCACAACAAGGTCTAATGTGAGAGGTTAAGGCGCATTAAATTAATTAATGCCTCGTGATTAGGGTTAAGTCATGGTCCACTTAATACTTAACCAATTTGGGCTTGGTAGATTAATCGGGGTTAAGTCGTGAACTCATCGTTACACTTAACCAAGTTAATCCAGGATTAGCAAGAGGGTTAAACCGTACTTAACCCACTAGAAAAATCCTAGCAATGGGGGCCCACTCCAGCAGTAATCCCAAGTTAGTATCATCATGACCCTAGGGACTAGGCTAGGGTGGGGGCACGATTACTGGACTGGAGGTAAGTGACCAAAAGCGACGGCAGAGGGTACGCCGGTGTAGTTCCGGGCGGACTCTGGTCATGCACATAGTCCGTAGCCGGAGAAAACATGCACGGGTACCAGTAGATCGGGACTGTGCACTCATGTTCATGGTGTCCAGGGGTTGACACCCTAGGGCTTGATACACCCGAAGGGTGGACCCGGCACAGTTCGACTACAATTATGATTGGGTCGTATTGACACCAACACGTGACGAGTTAGGCTTAGGGAGCCGATCGACTAGACCGTTTGGTTGGACCTTGTATTAGGGTCATTTCATGTTATTGGGCCAAAGCTTGGGCCAAGGGGTCAATACTTGTTTATTCAAGTCATGTTAGTTTGCTAGTACACCTGTGGTGCAAAACCTTAATCCTGATTATGCGATGACACCTTTATCTACCTTGTTAGTTAATCATCATGCTAGTATATTGTTATCCTTATGTTCATCCCTGCTGCTCATGCCAGTTAACTTTATCAGTTTACATTGATTGTAGTAGGGCTTACTCAATCTTTTTGATTGACCTGTTTTCTTTCGCCTCTTTTCTTCCGTTTCCCCCCCCCCCCCCCCCCCCAGGTTCTCAGGGAGGGAATACTGGAGCTTAGCTTGGATTTCGGATTGCTTGCTTGTGGGATTTCAGCTCATGTACGGTTTCGACATGAAGCTAGCTATGGTTACCACTTAATTGGGGATAGCACTTATTTATTTCAGTTTTTCAGTTGATGTTGTTTTATCTAGACTTGTTTATTTGGAAAGCTATGTTGTACCAGACTTGTTTTGAAATGTTTTGAAATCTTCCACTGTTTTATCTATGTTATTTACTCTGTTTACATATATACATATGTTCTTGTTCTGCCTTGATATATCATTATGCATGTTTACCTGATTCAAACGCCCCTCCAAAGTCAGAGTGCTTGCAAGAGCCACCCTGGTGGAGGTGGGGTGTTACACTGTGTGATTGATTTCTATTAAATATATATCTGTTTGGCGGCAGAGAATTTATTCTCTTGCTTAACACCCTTCTCTGAGACGTACGAGCTCAAGGGTTATATATTGATGGATATCAATCGCATGGAGTGAATTGCTTGTGTGGCATGCCTAAGTGGCAAATGATCAAGGCTATTGTTGAAAAGCAAAGTCTTGTGGTTGATGCTCAAAGCACCGCCTGTGTGGCATAGCTTTGTGTAACGTTGATTCGCGAGCCTCACACCCCGGTTGTGAACCAGAAACGAGAGAGGACATCAGGGAGGGCGTGCTTTTTCCTTCTAGCTAGGATGGTATCAGTGACCTGCCAGCACTGACATTTATATTATTTTCACCTGTATGGTTGTTGCTGTTGCGAGGCGCCTCAGATATATCGGTGACTGTGTGGAGCCGATGGAGTCATTTGGCTCATTTATGCCCCAAAGGGCGGGGAAACGTAGTGTTCAGGCATAATAATCCACATTGGTGGACCGACCCTGAAGATCCATGGGGCAGTTGCGGCTGTTCCTGAGACTCTGGCTAGACAGTCTCGAATTCGGTAGAGGACGATCCCTTGCCTCGGTTCATAGATGGAAACCCAACTTCCAATACGTGACTTTGCGGTTTTTGATTGTAGAGCCTAGTATGGCGACATAGTGGTATGGGGCACTTATGTCCTCTATGATTGATACTTATGATTTGAAATTGTTTTGACACTATACACTTATAGTAATAATAAAACATGAAATTTCACGTACCAAGCATTCTTTGGCTATTATAAGGTAAAAACCCTATCATCCGGCTTGCGTTGCATTGTGTGATGGGACCTGGGTCTTATAATGGCTTCATTTTTCTTTATTTAGCATTGCGCTGTTGTTTTATGCACTGGTAATCTTGGGAGGAAACCTGTTCCGTGTTATACGGCGTGGTCCCTTGATTTACCTAACTTTAAAATAAAGATTAATAACTGTTTTAGTTCTCACACTAGTCACATGACTGACCTGGAGTTTATTGTTTTAACCTAAACTCTAGGTGCCCTTATTTTGACACGGGCAGCTAGTAGTTTTGGTTTTGCAGATTTATATTCACAGGATCCTGATTTGCAGCTGGAATGATATCCAGAAAGCTCTGTATCCGTATATCTCTTTCAGTTGTGTTTTGTATTATTTTTCTGCTGCTATGTATTTAAATTTAATTTAAATCTCTAATATTTTCTGTGTAATATTTATTCATACTCTGTATATTCTTGCATTCTGATGGAATTGTTGTAATAAGCAATGAAATGTTCTTCTGTTTGCGTTCTGATGTGGCTTGTTCTCAACTCAATCCGTGATTTCCCGTAAGGGGGATTTCGGGTCGTTTCATACTGCCTTGTTATTTTTGCCACCAAAGAACTCGAATTCGTAACATACTCACATAGCTAAGCGAACCAGTTCGGTAAGATTCACACTTTAAGCACTATATGCAATATTTGTTTCATTCATAGAGTACACATACAATTCCTCGACAGTCCGCTGTTTTGTACAATGTCCAAAGGTGGATATGGCTATAATTTATAAAAAAAACATTATATCTTAGTTTTTCCTAAAACACAACAATTTATACATTTAATCTTTTTCTTCCATAAGTCTATAACAGTTCGTACAACCTGTCCTAATAGTGTATTCTTCTTTTCCATTAATATATATCGACAAACACATGCCATAAACAAATATAGTCACTAAAATAATTTAATAGTGTTCTGTACTACTGTAGGAAGCATTACCAATTATATGACCACTGTCAAGCATTGTTACTATTAAGGCGGCGTGCCCGTGCGCACGCATGTGTGTATGTATGTATGTGTATGTATGTATATATATATATACATACATACATATATATATATATGGAGCAACTATTTGAACACATAAATTTAACACTAATCAGAGGACATAAAATTCCAACCATTGGATGATTTTGTTCTTATATAAAAGGTGAAAATCGGAGGGCAGTCCAATGGTTGAAATTTTGTGTCCTCCACATTGTCAATTTTTTGTGCCTAAATAGACTTTCCCATATATATATATATATATATATAGGATCAGGGAGCCCCCTGAATTTCAGCCGCCCATTTGCATCCGAACCATAACCACTTATTTATATTAAAGAATGTGAGTGGGAAGTGAGAGAATGAGTGGAAGGAAAGAGAATGTGAAATACTTGGTGTGGTTGAGAGCTTTTGGGGTGCTGCACTGTTTGACGTGCCCTCGACCCTGCCCCATATATATATATATATATATATATATATATATATATATATATAAAGCAACCAAGGGGTTATATGAACCCGATGTGAATAAGGGAAGCTAAGAAGATACAATGAATCTAGCAACCAAAAAATTATTTATCATTTAGTTCTGTACTAACCAAGGGGTTATATGAATCGGATGTGAATGAGGGAAGCTAAGAGGATACAATGAATCTAGCAACCAAAATATTATTTGTCATTTAGTTATGTACTAAATTTCGAACGTTTTGAAGAAATATGACAATAAAACAAAACTAAACGACCCGAGTTAACAAATATAGCCATTTTATTCAACACTGTTAAATCTTGACTTTTTTTGTGCTTTAGTAATATGCGTATGTTGCTCGTATAAATAATTTCTCTGAGATATATAGAAATCATTCAAAATTATATTACCACCACTAAGTGTTACAATAATTTCTATCATTATGAAAAGAAATTGAGAAACTCTACACCATTCAAAATAATATATATTCTAAAACATTTGTTGATGTAGCGAAAAGGTATATATGATGATTATAAATAGAGAAAAAAATTGAAAGGTGAACTCAGATCAAAATGTATTCTCACCTGGACCATACTCAAAACTATTATTCACATTATTTCTTGAAACCTATTGCAACATATTTAAATATGAATAAATCATTAGAAAAGAAGTAAGTACCGGTTATAGCATACTAATGCTTCTTTATAATGCTCAAGAAATGTTGTGTTGAACATGCACTCCAAATATAACCAAAAGAGGAAATTCATTATCACAAGCCACATTAGCATGAAAAGAATAGTGTGATTATGGAGTCATTTTAAATTACATGTAAACAGAAAAACTTTGGTTACATAAAATGGAAAAAACCAGGAGTATCATCCTTTTATTTTTAGAAAATGTATAATTTTCATCCCCAAGGATTATTTAAATTACCTAAAGAAGATGGAGCAAACCCATTCGCCACATTTAACGTCTATATGATTTTCTATTATATAATGGAAGTCATAATCTATGCACTCATGCTTTGACCATGACTCAGTTTGTAACAACCCGGAAATTCTGAGCCAATTTAAAAATTTTATTTTGGCTATTTTAATGAATTTTGATATTTAAAATAAATTATTTTAAATAATAACGACGAGAAATTTATTTTGAATTGAATTAGAATGTATATATTTATATAGATCGAAGTTAGAATATAAATAATTTATTTTAAATATAAAAGGAATTGAAAATGGCACGCTAGTTCGAAAATTCGATTTCGATCTTCAAATGAATGTGCAGGATACAAAATAAACCGGATTTTGGCAAAACCAAAAATATTAGAATCTAATTGAGAATATCTTTCCAACGAATCCGAAAAATTGAAATTTCATAGCAGGGATAAAAAGTTATGCCAAGTTGAAAATTCAGAATAGTCGCTATGGAATTTTGAGCCCTTAAAAATGAAAATTTTGCAAACGGCCTCGGTTTTCGACGAAACCACTTTTGTTTGATCCGTGATGTCAAGTTACTGCTATATTCCAAAATTTGTAATTTTTTGAATCAATATGTGAGCGTGGCGAAGGAAAATGTTTTTTGACAGTTTCAATCAATTTCGATCGACCAGAAAATGATCATTTTTCAAACGGTCTCGAAATTTGACAAAATTAGTTCTTTTAGAACCGTATCGTCAATACGAAGCTAGAAAATATTTTTCAGGAATTTTTAGAGCCCGTATGTGGCCCCGGTAAATTGAAGTGTGCGTTCAAATTCAACATATAGATTTATATTTTGATTTTGATGGAAACTGATCGAAACAGTCGAACCAGCTTATGATACATATCCCATTGTGTTTGGACTGGGGGTAATTAGTTAGGGACAACAATCGGTGGGTTCGATTCCGAGATCGAAATTTAAAGTTATTTTTAGGAAAATAATAATAATTAAATGAATATAAGCCCCAACCCTAAATCCCCTTTCCCAAATCCAGGCCCCCGTCGTTCAAGAGAAAGGCCGCTCCCTCCCCCAAATTCGATCTGCCGCCATCGTCATTACAGGCGCCGCCCACCGCCGGACTTCGCCTCTGCTTCCTCCCTGGCCACCAGGCCCTCCTACGACGCCCTCCCCTCTTTCTCCTGGCCCATCCGTGAACCCAAACCCGACCCCGTCAGAAACCACAACCGTCGGCCTCCCCTGAGCCCCAACGCACCACCGTGGACCCCATGTCGACCACCAGACGCCTGCGCCCCTCCTCCCCTTCCCTTCTCTCCTCAGTTCGACGCCCTGAAACCCCCCCTAAACCCGTACAACCACCACGATCCCCTTCCCCGATCCCTTCCTCCGATTCAAGCCAAAAAGCCCCCCCCCCCTTCGCTGAAAGAAAAGTAAGTTTTATTTTCATTTTAATTTAATTTATTTAATTTCTATAGGATTAGCTTAATAAAAATAGGTTTTTTTTAGTTTGTAAAAAAATAGTATTTTTATATATAGTAGGAGCTAAGATTTTTATACGAATAGAAAGGATAGATTTTTATAATAGAAAATAATAGATTTTTATTATATAAAGGTTTAGATTTGAAAACCATAGCAAGATATGATTTTAATTCATATGAAAACCATAGCAAGATGTGATTTTTATTCATATGAAAACAATGGCAAAATGTGATTTTTATTCATATGAAAACCATAGCAAAATGTGATTTTTATTTATCTACTTAGTGTTGACGAAAGAATGATATATTTATGTATATAATTTGAAATAAAAATATATTATTTTTATATAGTGCAAAGAATAAAAATATGATTTTTATATTATAAAAAGAATAAAAATATGATTTTTATATTATAGAAAGAATAAAAATATGATTTTTATAATATAGAAAGAATAAAAATATGATTTTTATATTATAGAAAGATTAAAAATATGTTTTTTATATCATAGGAAGAATAAAAATATGATTTTTATATTATAGGGATAATAAAAATATGATTTTTATATATTTAATAACCATATAAAAATGTGATTTTTATAGAAAAGGTTTAGAATAAAAATATAATCTTTATAATGTAAACATCGTGTTAAAGATGCTATTTTTATCATCTTGAAGGCGAAGTAAAAATATGTGATTTTTATATACGTAGTGAATACGGGCAACGAAAGTGACAAAAGGCGGGAACGATGAAGATTCCTACATATGAAGAGTCGCGGTGAATTGGTTTAGCTAGTCGGTGAGAACTTCTCACTTTAATTCTTGTTTTCTAGTTAAAATTATATACTAGGATGCAGATGGTGCTTAGCAGCACCCGATACCCGTTGTCCACAGACCATGGACGACTTGTTTGATTTTGTTGTGTAGTGAAAATTGATTGTGATGTGGAATGAATGGGAATAAATATTCATGTATTGAAATAAATTATTTATCATTAAAAATATAAATTTAACGTGAATGTGAATAAATAAATATTATAAACAAATCGAACGATTTGTTTATATACACTGATTTGACAGATATTGATTGGGATGATAAATTTTACACATCGCCCAACCGCACAAATAAAAATCTGGGTTTGTTGATTTGAAACCCCACACGGGTGTTGGGATGATATTTGGCGTACACAAATCCCAATTATTTAGTTGTATGTCGATCGATTGGTCGACAGACTGTGTAAGCGTTAATTATTTATATTTAATGTTTATGCAGTTGTGTGGTGCCCTTTGGATGATGGTTGATTATTTATCATTGCTATTATATACAGGTGTTGTATGAAATCCATATAATTAACATTATATGTAATTGATTGGGCCTCACTCCAATTTGGAAAATAAAGATTCATGTGTTGAATAGAATAAATAGTCATGTGTTGACGATACTCATGTGTTGAAACTTATCATGTGTTGAACAAAATATTTTAACAATAAAATTCACATCTTTATCATATATAAAATTAGAAACTAACTAAAAACTAGTTAAGATGAGTGGTTTCCTGGCTATTGATCTGATATTGGTTTCGGCCTTCGGGGTTAATACTTAGGGAATTGTTCTCTTGCTAATTTACAGTTAGAGTCGGATTTAGAATTAAACGATATAAGTCACAATTTTATCAAATACATAAAATAACAAAATTACTCATGTGTTGAAACCATTCATTTGTTGAAACTATTCATGTGTTGAACAAAATATTTATACAATAAAATTCACATTTTATTGTAAGTAAGAAACAATAGATATTCATGTGTTGAATAAAATATATATTCATGTGTTGAAGAAAATATTCACTTGTTGAATAGAATAACGAAGTTATTGAAATATATAAAGCCGTGTTGATTAGATATGCGCCAATTTGACACGAACGATATTTGTAACACCCCACACTCGCTAAGGTCACTCACTAAGGGAATGCCTTAACTTCGGTGGAGCATTTTAAGTGAATATAGAACAGAAAAATTATACAAGACAGATATAAATACTTGAAAAGCTAAAACATCATTTCATTGCAGCAGAAGGTAAACATGTTTAGTTACAACACCATAAAGAGTCAAGTACTAAATATCCATCCTGATAAAAACATAAGTACATAATCCCACTACATAAACAATAGCCATAAAAGAAAAGATAAGCTGGGCTTTACATCACAGTCCAAGCTCCAAGAGATAGGTAAAGAAGTCTGATCAAATCCCACTAGTGCTAGGCCCAACCTGAGGACCTGAGGGGGAAAAAGATAAAAACAATGGGGTCAGACATAAGTCTGAGTGAGCCCTATAACTTTAACAACACAATTATTAAAGTAATTAGGGTATGATATAAACTTGGTACGGGATGACTGGGGATAAATGACTACACTAAGTAGCCAACTAGACATAGGATGAACTAAGATAACGGTAAAGACGCATCTACCCACCCAAGGGTAATTACTAACTGCACCACACTAGTCATTCCTACTTAAAGGTTGATCCCTCCCAAGGACTTAGAAAATTTACCCAGTAGTTTCGTGTACCCCTAGCTGACTACATAGGTGCCGTCTGCCCCTATCTCCACTAGGTGTACCCACTACTCCCAAGCGATCGGCTCCCTACCGTAGATACCCGTGCTGGCCCCACAATGGGGTGTATCACTCCCCAAAGTGGCAACCCGATACAACAAATGGTGCACGGCTTATACCTACACGATGCAACAACGTCTTACCTACCAGCCCGGGTCCACACACGCATATGAAACCCGTTGGACTTGCGTTGCCACCGCTAACCCGTTTTGGCCTCTTATAATCAAGCCCAGTACGCGTGTCCCGTCCTCGACATGGGTCGAGCCCGATAAGATACATATGGGTTACTGGTTGAAATGGGCCCCCCACAAGCTACCACCTAAGCTTGTCATTTTATCTAGTGCATCCCACTTAACCCTTTAATCATGTTTAATTGCATGTTTCCACTTAGTTAAGTATTCTAATCGTATTTTCTATTGCCACCCAAGGCAACCCACTAGATTTCCTCATGCCACCCAAGGCACTTACTTGATTTCCACATGCCACCCAAGGCACCCACTTAACCCCTCATGCCCACTACATGCTTATCTGGTTAAGTGTTTCTTAATTAATTAAAAACGTAACCGTTGTAAAGACCTCTCACATTAGACTATCTTTTATGGCAGCTGGATTTGCCGGTTAGGTCCGGGCAGCCTTATGCCATAACCGAGTCTAACCTCGTGTCTATACACTTGTCACGTATTTGGTTTGTGCCTAAGACCTCTCACATTGGGCCAATCATTTGTAGCCACTGGATTTGCCGGTCGGTTCCGGGCAGTCTTACGCTACAAAAGGGTCCAACCTCGTGTCTTAGTCGATTAATTACACCTAATTAATCACCCCCGAATTAATTTTCCCTAATTAATTCCAATTTTAACGATGTACATAATTGACTCAATTATGTCCATCCACTTTATGGTATGCATAATCATACCAACTTCACACAATTTCATTAACATATTTATTAACCCCATCGTTCCCCACGTAATTCGCTAACATGACATAAAAGGGAAGATTCATCACAAATACAATGGGTTCAACTTGCATAACACATTAGCATCAACATGGGTTTAAAGGTGTCAACATGCATATAGCATCAAACCCAACTAGCATAAATAATCAACCCAAACTTGCATGAATCACATATGTCATAAAGAGGTTAACCTGCATAAGTTTCTTATGTCATACAAAGGGGTAAACTTGCATATGTATGTATGACATATAAAGGGGTTAACTTGCATATGTATGCATATCATACTAAGGTGTAAACTTGCACATGTTACTTGCATATAATCAAACACCATACTTGCATAACATGTCATATGTGAACTTGCATATAATCATACACCAAACTTGCATACATATCATACATGAACTTGCATATAATCATACACCAAACTTGCATAATCATGGTGTCATAATGGATCAATGTTTATCATGGCAATTTGTATAACTAGCATCGTGAACACATAGCCTAACACTTGCATAACATCATGATCATGTAGCATATAACTTGCATAACTTGCATAACATCATGAACATGTAGGATAGGACTTGCATAACTTGCATAACATCATGAACATGTAGCATATGACTTGCATAACTTGCATAACATCACAAACACATAGCATATAACTTGCATAACATGCATATCATCATTAACACATAGCATATAACTTGCATAACTTGCATTGATCCACATTCATAGCCATAACCTCATTATATCCTATCATAATCAATTCAACAATTGGTCATTAAGGCTATAGAAAACACACAACTTGTTGATTAGCACTCCTAAGAAGAAGATTAAGTTGCTAGAGTTGCTTAGTAGTTGATTTGAGAGACTATCTTCTTCTACAATTTGATGGAGGCTCCTTCAAGTTGCATTTTGACGGCGTGACGGCATTGTTTCTGTTTTTAGTATGAATTAGGGTAGTCTTAGGGTGTATTTATAGAGTAGTTAGGTGTTTTAGGCCATTAGATTAACCCTAAATCAGATTAGAGCCATCAGATCACGTCCTAGCCACAAAAACACAGCCCAAAAGACAAGCTGGTGCACCCAGGTCACCTGGGCTCGACCAGGGAGGTCGACCATAAGGTCGACTCCCCAGTCGACCTGGTGGGCAGGTCGACTCCCCAGTCGACCCCCAGGTCGACTCCCTGGGTCTGGCGGGAATTTTCCCGCCACCTCTGAAATGTTTGAATTTTTATTTTAAACCTGTTTTGGAATTTCTGAAAACTTCTTCGGGCCTTAACTGGGTCATACGGACTCCGATTTCGAAAACTCGGACTCTATTTCGCGTATTTTTCCGGGACGAACGCAATGGCATAGCCCGTTTCCCCTGATTCAGATTTTAAAATTTAATTCTGCCCTGTTTTATATTATAGCAAATTATTCAACATACGGGGTGTTACATTCTCCCCTACTTAAAGGATTTCGTCCCCGAAATCTCTAAGTCAAGAAGAACGTATCCTACCAACCAAACAACCATCTACTCAAACCATCAAACACTGGCATCCACTGTCCTTAAAGTTTCTAATGCTGTATGAACATATGCAAAGAGTGTGTGTATATGTTCCCTATCTAATGCAAAATCAGGCGGTCTACTGATTCAGTTGACCTCCTTAATGCAAACCATGATAGTGCCATGCATCCAATATGTATGCGAAAGAACCCTATCGACACATACTATTTCTACATGAGTGCACAATCATTCACCAAAATGCATCATCCATATGATAACGCAATCATTATACATCCATTAATATAGCTACCTACACACATTATATGCAATATGCAATATGAAGTGATTGAGCCGATCTAGTGCCTAGAGTGTGTGTATATGCATCCACGAGCAACCACTAGCAACCACTTGCATCCACACACATCCATCAAACATAACATGTCTCAAACACATGTTTCAACCATAGGTTTACCCTATCTAAAGGTCAAAGGTACTAATGAGAGGACATACTAAAGATAAGATAAGTACTAGACAAACGATAAAGGAGAAGTTAAAAGACATACCCTCAAAAAGGAATGGGTACAATGAACGCATCTTCGCTTCTGTCTCCCAAGTAGCATTGCTCTCATCTTCTCCCCATTGCACTTTGACTAGCCGCACCTCTCTGTTCCTCAACTTCCTAATCTCTGACCCAAGGATGCGGGTAGGAGCTCGTCGAATAGTTGCATCACGCTCTACCTCCACTTCTCTTAGCAAGCTCGGCTCTACCACCTCTGCGGTCTCATGTAGGCACTTCCTCAAATGTGACACATGGAATACGTCATGTACCCCACTAAGTCTCTCGGGTAAATCCACCCTACATGCCATCCATCCAATCCTTTCCTTAATAGGAAACGGTCCTACAAATCTTGGAGCTAACTTCCCAACGGACCCAAAGCGAACTACATTCCGTAATGGAGATACTTTAACAAAGACCATGTCCCCAACATCAAACTCAAGATCCGTCCTCCTCTTATCCGCGTAAGATTTCTGCCTATCTTGCGCTGCTTTCATCCTTCTTCGAATCAAATCAATCTTCTCCGAAGTCTCTCTAACCATATCGGGCCCAAGCAAGATCTTATCCGTAGATTCCCACCAACATGTAGGTGATCGACAAGGCCTTCCATAAAGAGCTTCGAAAGGAGCCATACCAATACTGGACTGAAAGCTGTTATTATACGCGAACTCCACCAATGGAAGATGCTCTTCCCATGTTCCTCCAAAATCCAAGATGCAAAGCCTCAAAAGGTCTTCCAGAACACGATTCACCCTCTCGGTCTGGCCGTCCGTCTGAGGATGATATGCGGTGCTCAAACACAACTGAGTCTCCACCGCCTCTTGCAAACTCCTCCAAAACTCGCTAGTGAAGATAGGATCTCGATCACTCACTATGCTAGAGGGTACCCCATGCAATCGAACTATCTCTCGAAGATAAACTGAAGCTAGCCATGGAGCAGTCCTCTTGCTCTTTACGGGTATGAAATGGGCACTCTTAGTAAGTCTGTCTACCACAACCCAAATTCCCGTATTACCCTTCCTCGATCTCGGTAACCCATCAATAAAATCCATCGAGACACTATCCCACTTCCATTGCGGAACTTCCAATGGGTGAAGCAACCCACCTGGTTTCTTTTGCTCCGCTTTCACTTGTTGGCACACCAAGCATCTAGCGACATACTCGACCACAACTTTCTTCATACCGGCCCAAAAGAAAACTCGCTTCATGTCCTGGTACATCTTGTCCCCACTGGGATGAATAGTCATCCTAGAACGGTGTGTATCATCAAGAATAGCCTTCTTCAACCCCTCGTCTTGCGGTACACAAAGTCTACCGTCTCTACGCAAGCACCCCCTATCGTCTAGGGTGTACCTTGTAACACCCCGTAATTTGAACATAAAAATTCACAAATTAAAGCATACTTAATTAAGTGAAATGGGTTGCGCAGAGAAATATATATATATATATTGATATATATATATATAATTGAAAATTAAATAAATAAATATGCAAAAATGTTCAAAACAACGAATTGGGAGAGGGGAATAGCCGAACCGGCCGATTTTTGAGGTCGACCCGAGCTTGCTGGGTCGACTAGGGGTTAATCCAGGGTGTTTGGCTGTCAACCCGTGGGCCGATTCGCTCAAATGCAGATTTTATATTTGAATGGTTCTCATGGTTCAAATTTAATCTAAAGGCCCTAAATGGTTCCTACACTTGACTTCTTCCCCAAGACATGCTTTGATGGCTTGGATTGAATCTAGGGTTAATCCTATGGCTAATACTATCCTAATCCTCTATAAAAAGACCCCTAAACCTAGCCTAAATCACCATTATTCAATCCTACAACTAAACTATGTCAAATTTGTTCCTCTCATGGCCTCCACTCTCATGCTAAAATTCCTAAGCCTATTTCTATGAGAGATTGTGAGTTCATACAAGTGCTTTCAAACTTGTATGAGTGTTCTTAGTTTGCATTCAAGTCAAGTTGCAACATTTCTATTTCAAAGCAAGGATTTTTATTGATTTGGCGCAAGGGTTTTTCAATTGGGGCTTTCATATTTTTGGTGCTTGCATAAGGGCTTCGTCTCAATCTTTATAATAAATATTCATTTGTGTCTTCATAGCGTAGTAAGCCCTTTTCTACTTTCCTTTTACTGAACTCTAAAGTTAAATGAATGATGCAAGTTTGGGGTTGATCATTATGATATGCCAGTTTGGTTGATCATTATGATATGCAAGTTTGGTTGATTATTATGATATGCAAGTTTGGTTAATCATTATGCTATGCAAGTTGGTTTAATCATTATGTATGACACCTATTGCTATGTTATGCAAGTTAAACTTGATGTTGTGAGCATAAAGCTCCAAGCTTTATATCAAATGTTGCATTTTGGCAACATGAAAGTTATCATATCCCTTATGATAACTTGCATGTGAGGCTAAATGCGAACTTCTAGCAACTTCTACATGTCATTTATCACCATGTATCACTCATATGCTAAGTTTGGTTTTATGCATGCTTTTGAAGCCTAACAATGCAATATGCAAGTATATGAACATATGTACATCTCATATGCCACCATGATAAACTTGTGGCTTCAACACCTTTTTGTCATGATTATGCCAAGTTCCCTATTTTACCCTTTATGCGTTGTTGCGATTATGTAAACGATGGGATTACGTTGGGGTTGGGTAAAATTATGACATGAACATGATTTTTATAACATAACGTGATATGTTAACTTGTAATTATGTTTTGGAAACATAATGGACATGACACTTAGAAAATATGAGTGTGGCCAACTCGAGGTTGGGTTGAGTTTGTAGCATAAATCTACCCGGACCCGCCCGGCTTAACTAGTGGCTACAAACAATAGGACCCAATGTGAGAAGTTGGTCATGTTGTGCTCGAACCCGAGGTTAGACCAAGTTGTGGTGTAAATCTACCCGGACCCGCCCGACTTAACTAGTAACCACAACAAAGTCTAATGTGAGAGGTTAAAGCACATTAAGTTAATTAATGCCTCCTGATTAGGGTTAAGTCATGGTCCACTTAATACTTAATCAATTTGGGCTGGATGGGTTAATCGGGGTTAAGTCGCGAACCTTGGGTATACTTAACCAATTTAATCCACGTTTGGATCGGGTTAACCACATTTAACCCGTTAAGGAAACCCTAGTTGCGTGGTCCTTTTCAGCAGTAACCCTCTTGATAGTATCATAAGACCCTAGGACTAGGCTAGGGTGGGGCACAATTACTGGGCTGACATGTAAGCGACCAAAACGACGGCTGAGTAGGTATGCCGGTGTAGGTCCAGGAGGACTATGGTCGTGCACATAGTCTGGAGTTGGAGAATAAGACACGGGTACCAGTAGATCTAGACTGCGCATACTTGATTCGTGTCTGAGGTTGACACCCTAGGACTTGATACACCCTAGGGTGTACCTAGCGCCGTTTAACTACATTGCATGTTTGGGCCGTATGACACCGACACTTGACGAGTTAGGCTTATAGGGAGCCGATCGACTAGACCGTGTAGTTGGACCTTAATTTAGGTTACCTCATGATGATGGGCCAAGCTTGGGCCAAGGGATCAATTCTTGTTTTTACTTGACATGTTAGAATGCCAGTACACCCGTGGTGCAAAACTTAACCTTAATTATGCGATGACACCTTTATCTATCTTGTTAGTTAATCATCATGCCAGTATGTTGTTATCCTTATGTTCATCTCAGCTTCTCATGCTAGTTAACTTTACTAGTTCATAGACAGATAGTAGTAGGGCTTACCAGTCTTTTTGACTGACCTGTTTTCTTTCGCCTCTTTTCTTCCGTTCCCCCCCCCCCCCAGGTTCTCAGGGTGGGAACATTGGAGCTTAGCTTGGATCTTTACAGCTTGCTTACTGGATTTGCCCATGTACGGTTTTGGACATTGAGCTAGTTATGGTTTATCACTTCATTTTGGGGATAGTACTTTATGTATTTCAGTTTTTCAGTTTATGCTTTTATCTAGACTTTGTTGTTGGAAAATAATGACCAAGTACTTTGTTGTAACATGACTATGGTTTTGAAATGCTAAGTTTTATCCACTGCTTTACTACTCTGTTTTACTTATATGTTCTGTCTTGTGATATCTGCATGCATGTTTACCTTGTTTAACGCCCCTCCAAAGCTAATGTCCTTGCAAGAGTGGCACTGGCGGAGGTGGGGTGTTACATTTGGTATCAGAGCATAAGGTTTACAAGATTTGAGCAAAAGCGTTTTTGAAACTTACCTTTTGAAAAACTATTTTCAAAACCAATTAGGTATTTTCCAAGAAAAGTCTAGTTATTTTAAAAAGGCTATTCCCCAAAAGCCATAGCACTATCCTTCGTTTCTTCGTTCTGAATCTATCATTTTCCTTTTTCAGTATGGCCGATCTTAACCTTCCCGAGGGAGTGACCATTCCCGGATGGTTCTGGAGATACTTGGAAGCTAGGGCCAACGATGTGGGCCCAGCAAATACCCCCAATATAACTGAGGTTCCTCCCCCTCCTCCTACTCCTCAGAACCCGCAAGCAGATTTCGCTAAGATTTGCAAAGACTTTAAGGCGATGGGTGGCAAGAACTTTATTGGGACGGAGACTTTTGTGGAGGCAAGAAATTGGTTGAAAGAAACTGAAGATCTCTTCGCCATCTTTGATGTGCAAGATCATAGAAGGGTTCTATTGGCAGCATGGTTATTGAAAGAAGAAGCTGCTTATTGGTGGGAGGTCACCAATGCTACGAGGCCTATAGAGACTTGGGCCGACTTTAGGACAAGATTTGGGCTTAAGTTTCTGTCATCAGCTGAGGCGAATTTGCAATTGGAGAAGTTTATATCTTTGAAGCAAGGAGACATGACAGTGAGGGAGTACGTGAATGAGTTTAACAAGCTCGCCTGATTTGGTTTGGACATGATTAATACTCCCTAGAAGAAGGCTTTGCGCTTTGCACGAGGGTTGAATGAGCCACTACTGTGGGAATGTAGGGCACATAGCTAAAGACTGTAAGAAAAGGAAGAGGAAGTCGGGCGAGTTCTTTCATTGTGGAGAGACCGGACATTTTAGCAAGGATTGCCCCAAGAAGCAAGGGCAGAATCAGCGTGCAGGACCTTCTGGAGGGCAAGTGCATGCTCTCAACGCCGCTCCAGTTCAGGATCCAGGTAGCATTTCTGTAGAAAGTCTTGTTTGTATTTCTGATTATCATGTTCGCACCTTATTTGATTCTGGCACATCGCATAGTTTTATTTCATCTGACATTGTTGAAAGTTTGCACCTAAGTACTAGCTTAGTTGAGGATCCCGTTTGTGTTTCAAATCCAATCGGGGGTTCCACCCATCTATCTATGATTTGTGTGGATTTGAAGATTTCTATCTTGACTGTAGAATTCGCGTGTAATGCTTATGTTCTCGGATTCACGGGATATGGGTTAATCTTGGGCATGGATTGGTTGTCCAGTTATGGAGCCATTCTCGATTGTGAACATAGGGTGGTGAGGCTCATGACCCGCCTCGGTAATACCCTAGAAATTTCTTGTAACCCTAGAGGTCCCATCATGTTATGTTATCTTGAATCTCTCGACTCGTCCATCGATGATCTGCAATCTGTAAGGGTGGTCCGAGACTATCCTGATGTCTTTGAAGAAGTTAAGGGGTTACCCCCTAAACGAGAGATAGATTTCCGCATTTATCTAGTCGATAATGCCAAGTCAGTATCATTGCCCGTTAGGCACATGGCCCCTCGTGAGAGAAGGGAGCTCAGTAAGCAAATCAAGGAGCTGCTTGAGAAGGGTTTTATTAGACGAAGCATTTCTGAATGGGGTGCTCCGGTGGTATTCGCTACTAAGGCGGATGGTTCGCTTCGTCTATGTGTTGATTATCGAGAGTTGAACAAGCTGACAAAGAAGAATAGGCACCCGTTACCGAGGATTGATGATCTCTTTGACCAGCTTGTAGGTGCTTCTGTTTTCTCTCAGCTCGATCTAGCCACCGGATTCCATCAGCTTAGAGTAGCTGAGGATAGCATTGATAAAACTGCATTTAGGACTCCAGATGGATTCTTTGAATGGCTTGTCATGCCATTCGGATTGACTAATGCACCCGCCTACTTCGTAGACTTGATGAGTAGGGTGTTCAGGGAGTTCCTCAACAAGTTTGATGTTGTCTTCGTGGATGATATTCTGATATTCTCTAAGGACGAGGAAGAACATGCCAGACATCTCAAGGAAGTGATGGATACGCTTAGAGCGCATCAGTTGAAAGCCAAGTTCTCCAAATGTCATTTCTGGAGGAGGGAAGTTCGGTTTCTTGGACATATAGTTTCTAAGCAAGGCATAGCGGTGGATCCCGCGAAAGTGGTTGTGGTTCAAGATTGGAAGACTCCTAGGAATGCGACCGAAGTAAGAAGCTTTCTCGGTTTGGCGGGCTACTATAGGAAGTTCATCAGAGACTTCGCTAAGATTTCGGCCCCTCTCACTAAGTTGACGAAGAAGAACTTAGTCTTTGCATGGGACTTGGAGTGTGAGCTTTCTTTTCAAAAGCTCAAAAGAGCCCTTACCTCAGCTCCAGTTTTGGCATTACCCGATAGTGGTAAGATGTTTACCGTGTACACAGATGCATGTGGCACGGGGTTAGGAGCTGTTCTGATGCAAGAGGGAAGAGTGATATGTTATGGGGGTAGGCAACTTAAAGTTCATGAGAAGAACTATCCCACTCATGATTTGGAGTTAGCGGCGATCGTCTTTGCACTCAAATCCTGGCGCCACTATCTTCTAGGCGATAGGTTTGAGTTGTATACTGATCACAAGTCACTCAAATACCTCTTCTCGCAAAAAGATCTGAATCTAAGGCGGCAAAGGTGGATGGAATTTTTGGCATCTTATGACTTCGAGATAGCTTATACCCCTGGCAAGGGTAATGTTGTGGCGGATGCACTAAGCAGAAGGAGATTGACTTTAAGCCCCTTGTTCATTGAGATGAAGAACTTGGAATTCTTGGCAACCTTTGATTTCACGACGGATGTTGAGTTGATGACGGGTTCATTAGCATCCCTTGAGCTTAGACCCATACTTCTTGATCAAGTTGGGGCTTCGCAGAGGGAAGATCCACAGATAGTCAAAGTTATGGACAAGTTGATTCGGGGTGAGACGTCTAGTCACCTTGCCAGATATACTATTGATGATAAAGGATGGCTAAGGCGTGATGGGAGATTATGTGTTCCTCGGGTGGGAGATTTGGTCCATAGAGTTCTTGAAGAAGCGCATCACTCGAAGATGAATATACATTCGGGAGGAGATAAGATGTATAGAGATATGAAGCGCAGTTTCTTTTGGGATGGAATGAAGAAAGATGTGGCAGAGTATGTTTCAAGGTGCATGGTGTGCCAACAAGTGAAGGCCGAGTCAAAGAAACCAGGTGGGATATTACATCCATTGGAGGTCCCACAATGGAAGTGGGAGAGTATTTCTATGGATTTTGTGGATGGATTGCCTAGGTCAAGGAGAGGGAACACAAGCATATGGGTCATAGTTGACAGACTTACGAAAAGTGCTCACTTCATCCCAGTAAAGAGCAAGAGGACCGCATCAGGGCTGGCGTCTATTTATCTCCGAGAAATAGTGCGGTTGAATGGAGTTCCTTCTAGCATAGTTAGCGATCGTGACCCGATTTTCACTAGCCAGTTCTGGAACAGTTTGCAAGAAGCGATGGGTACGCGATTGAATTTGAGTACAGCCTATCACCCCCAGACAGATGGCCAAACCGAAAGGGTGAATAGAGTGCTAGAAGATCTCTTGAGGCTTTGTGTTCTCAACTTCGGTGGTACTTGGGAAGACCACCTTCCTCTTGTAGAATTTGCTTATAATAATAGCTATCAAGCCAGCATAGGGATGGCACCATTTGAAGCTTTATATGGGAGGCCGTGTAGGTCACCATCTTGTTGGTGGGAGACAACAGATAGGCTTATACTTGGGCCCGATATGATACGAGACACATCCGAGAAAGTTGAATTAGTAAGAAGAAGGATGAAAGCGGCCCAAGATAGACAGAAATCCTATGCTGACAAGCGAAGGGCAGATTTGGAATTCGAAGTGGGAGACATGGTTTTCGTGAAGGTTTCTCCTTTGCGAAATGCGGTACGTTTTGGAGCAGCGGGGAAGCTGGCACCAAGGTTCGTAGGACCCTTCCTTATCATAGAGAGAATTGGAAAGATGGCCTATAAGGTGGGATTGCCCGAGAAGCTAGCCGGAGTGCATAATGTCTTTCATGTCTCGCATCTCCGAAAGTGCCTACATGAGTCCGCTGAGGTGGTTGAACCAAGCATTCTTGAAGACATTGAGGTAGAGAAAGAAGCAACCTTGAGAAGAGCTCTGATTTGTATCTTGGGAACAGAGATCAAGAAGCTAAGGAATCGAGAGGTCAAGTTGGTGAAAGTTCAGTGGGGTGAAGCCGACGAAGATGCAACTTGGGAAACCGAGGAGAAGATGCGTGGGCTTTATCCATTTCTTTTTTAGGGTACATTCTCGATCTCTTTTCCTAATCTGCGTTTATCTAGTTTATCTTGTTTCGTAGATCTTGTCATGAGAACCTTAGGTAGAAACCCTTGGTTGAAACATGTATTTGAAACATGTTATGCTTGATGGTTGCAAGTGGTTGCAAGTGTTTGCACGTGGATACTCGTGGATGCATGATACACATTAGGCACTAAGATCGGCTCACACACTTTCATGTTGCATATGCATGAGTGCTTATACTTATTCATGGATGAAACTTGTTGAGCTATCACGTGGATGTTGCATATGGATGAATATTATGTGCACTCATGTAGAGATTATAAATTATGTTAGGAATTTGCATACATATGGACTCATTTCACTAACATATTTTGCATTAAGGAGGTTTACTGTATCAGTAACCGCCTGATTTTTGCATTAGATAAGTACATATACACACACCTTTGCATATGATCATACAACATCTAGAATCCTTTAAGGACAATGACTGCACGTGGATGATGTTTTGAGTAGATGGATGATGGATAGTAGGATACGTTCTTCCTAACTTGGAGATTTCGGGGACGAAATCCTTTAAGGAGGGGAGAATGTAACACCCCGTAATTTGAACATAAAAATTCACAAATTAAAGTATACTTAATTAAGTGAAATGGGTTGCGTAGAGAAATATATATATTGATATATATATATATATATAATTAAAAATTAAATAAATATGCAAAAATGTTCAAAACAGCGAATTAGGAGAGGGGAATAGCCGAACCGGCCGATTTTTGAGGTCGACCCAAGCCCGCTGGGTCGACTAGGGGTTAATCCAGGGTGTTTGGCTGTCAACCCGTGGGCCGATTCGCTCAAATGCAGATTTTGCATTTGAATGGTTCTCATGGTTCAGATTTAATCTAAAGGTCCTAGATGGTTCCTACACTTGACTTCTTCCCCAAGACATGCTTTGATGGCTTGGATTGAATCTAGGGTTAATCCTATGGCTAATACTATCCTAATCCTCTATAAAAAGACCCCTAAACCTAGCCTAAATCACCATTATTCAATCCTACAACTAAACTATGTCAAATTTGTTCCTCTCATGGCCTCCACTCTCATGCTAAAATTCCTAAGCCTATTTCTATGAGAGATTGTGAGTTAATACAAGTGCTTTCAAACTTGTATGAGTATTCTTAGTTTGCATTCAAGTCAAGTTGCAACATTTCTATTTCAAAGCAAGGATTTTTTATTGATTTGGCGCAAGGGTTTTTCAATTGGGGCTTTCATATTTTTGGTGCTTGCATAAGGGCTTCGTCTCAATCTTTATAATAAATATTCATTTGTGTCTTCATAGCGTAGTAAGCCCTTTTCTACTTTCTTTTTATTGAACTCTAAAGTTAAATGAATGATGCAAGTTTGGGGTTGATCATTATGATATGCCAGTTTGGTTGATCATTATGATATGCAAGTTTGGTTGATTATTATGATATGCAAGTTTGGTTAATCATTATGCTATGCAAGTTGATTTAATCATTATGTATGACACTTATTGCTATGTTATGCAAGTTAAACTTGATGTTGTGAGCATAAAGCTCCAAGCTTTATATCAAAGGTTGCATTTTGGCAACATGAAAGTTATCATATCCCTTATGATAACTTGCATGTAAGGCTAAATGCGAACTTCTAGCAACTTCTACATGTCATTTATCACCATGTATCACTCATATGCTAAGTTTGGTTTTATGCATGCTTTTGAAGCCTAACAATGCAATATGCAAGTATATGAACATATGTACATCTCATATGCCACCATGATAAACTTGTGGCTTCAACACCTTTTTGTCATGATTATGCCAAGTTCCCTATTTTACCCTTTATGCGTTGTTGCGATTATGTAAACGATGGGATTACGTTGGGATTGGGTAAAATTATGACATGAACATGATTTTTATAACATAACGTGATATGTTAACTTGTAATTATGTTTTGGAAACATAATGGACATGACACTTAGAAAATATGAGTGTGGCCAACTCGAGGTTGGGTTGAGTTTGTAGCATAAATCTACCCGGACCCGCCCGGCTTAACTAGTGGCTACAAACAATAGGACCCAATGTGAGAAGTTGGTCATGTTGTGCTCGAACCCGAGGTTAGACCAAGTTGTGGTGTAAATCTACCCGGACCCGCCCGGCTTAACTAGTAACCACAACAAAGTCTAATGTGAGAGGTTAAAGCACATTAAGTTAATTAATGCCTCCTGATTAGGGTTAAGTCATGGTCCACTTAATACTTAATCAATTTGGGCTGGATGGGTTAATCGGGGTTAAGTCACGAACCTTGGGTATACTTAACCAATTTAATCCACGTTTGGATCGGGTTAACCACATTTAACCCGTTAAGGAAACCCTAGTTGCGTGGTCCTTTTCAGCAGTAACCCTCTTGATAGTATCATAAGACCCTAGGACTAGGGTGGGGTGGGGCACGATTACTGGGCTGACATGTAAGCGACCAAAACGACGGCTGAGTAGGTACGCCGGTGTAGGTCCAGGCGGACTATGGTCGTGCACATAGTCCGGAGTTGGAGAATCAGGCACGGGTACCAGTAGATCTAGACTGCGCATACTTGATTCGTGTCTGAGGTTGACACCCTAGGACTTGATACACCCTAGGGTGTACCTAGCGCAGTTTAACTACATTGCATGTTTGGGCCGTATGACACCGACACTTGACGAGTTAGGCTTATAGGGAGCCGATCTACTAGACCGTGTAGTTGGACCTTAATTTAGGTCACCTCATGATGATGGGCCAAGCTTGGGCCAAGGGATCAATTCTTGTTTTTACTTTACATGTTAGAATGCTAGTGCACTCGTGGTGCAAAACTTAACCTTAATTATGCGATGACACCTTTATCTATCTTGTTAGTTAATCATCATGCCAGTATGTTGTTATCCTTATGTTCATCTCAGCTTCTCATGCCAGTTAACTTTACTAGTTCATAGACAGATAGTAGTAGGGCTTACCAGTCTTTTTGACTGACCTGTTTTCTTTCGCCTCTTTTCTTCCGTTCCCCCCCCCCCCCCCCAGGTTCTCAGGGTGGGAACATTGGAGCTTAGCTTGGATCTTTACAGCTTGCTTACTGGATTTGCCCATGTACGGTTTTGGACATTGAGCTAGCTATGGTTTATCACTTCATTTTGGGGATAGTACTTTATGTATTTCAGTTTTTCAGTTTATGCTTTTATCTAGACTTTGTTGTTGGAAAATAATGACCAAGTACTTTGTTGTAACATGACTATGGTTTTGAAATGCAAAGTTTTATCCGCTGCTTTACTACTCTGTTTTACTTATATGTTCTGTCTTGTGATATCTGCATGCATGTTTACCTTGTTTAACGCCCCTCCAAAGCTAATGTCCTTGCAAGAGTGGCATTGGCGGAGGTGGGGTGTTACATACCTACTCAAATGGTTAGACGACTCCCCCCTTATGAGCCTCTCTACTAACTCAACCAATTGTGGGTCGTCCCGCTGTGCCTCTCCAATCCGCCCCAAAAGAGTAGGTCTAACCTCCAAGGATGCTAGCAAACCGGGTATATAGTCAACGGAAGGTCTGAAATCAAACATCGAGATAAATTCCAAGCTTCGTCGCAAGGACAACCTTTTTCTACTCAAGGCGTCCGCCACCACGTTACCCTTGCCAGGGGTATACGCTATCTCGAAATCATAGGATGCTAAGAGCTCCATCCACCTTTGCTGTCTCAAGTTCAAATCCTTCTGAGAAAACAAGTACTTCAATGATTTGTGGTCAGTGAACAATTCGAATCTCTCTCCCAGAAGATAATGGCGCCAAATCCTAAGCGCAAAAACAATAGCGGCCAACTCTAAATCATGGGTAGGGTAATTTTTCTCATGCTTTCTCAACTGCCTTCCCCCGTAGGCTATTACCCTTCCCTCTTGCATTAAGACTGCGCCCAGTCCAGTCCCACAAGCATCGGTATAAACAACAAATGGCTTACTCCCATCTGGCAACACTAAGACTGGACCTGTGGTTAAAGCCCTCTTTAACCGTCGGAACGCATCATCACAATCTACGTCCCATGCGAAGACTAGGTTCTTCTTCATCAAGTGAGTTAATGGGGCTGATATCTTCGCAAAGTCCTTGATAAACTTCCTATAGTAGCCAGCCAACCCCAAGAAACTCCTCACCTCGGTAGCATTCTTTGGAACCTTCCAATCTTGAATGGATACTACCTTTGCGGGATCCACAGCTATCCCTTCCTTGGAGACCACGTGCCCCAAAAACCGCACTTCCTTCCTCCAGAAGTGACATTTAGAGAATTTAGCCTTAAGGCTATGCGCTCGAAGAGTCTCCAACACTTCCCTAAGATGTAGGGCATGCTCTTCTTCACTCTTAGAAATTACTAAGATGTCATCAACAAAGACCACCACGGACTTATTATGGAACTCCCTGAACACCCTACTCATCAAATCAACAAAGTATGCAGGGGCGTTCGTCAACCCAAATGGCATCACCAGCCACTCATAAAAACCATCCGGAGTCCTGAAGGCAGTCTTGTCTATGCTATCCTCAGCCACCCTCAACTGATGAAACCCCGTGGCTAAGTCCAACTGAGAAAATACTGAAGCGCCAACCAACTGATCAAAAAGATCATCAATCCTCGGCAATGGGTGTCTATTCTTCTTTGTGAGCTTGTTGAGTTCTCTATAGTCTACACAAAGTCTGAGGGACCCATCCGCCTTCGTAGCAAAAACTACTGGAGCACCCCACTCCGATATACTTCGTCTTATGAACCCCTTCTCAAGCAACTCCCCTACTTGCTTATGGAGTTCCCTCCTCTCATGAGGAGCCATGTGGCGCACTGGTAAAGATACAGGTTTAGCATTATCCACCAGATATATTCGGAAATCTATCTCCCGCTTCGGAGGTAAGCCCTTCACCTCCTCAAACACATCCGAGTATTCCCGGACCACTCTAACAGACTGCAAACTCTCGACCGAAGCGTCAAGCGATTCAAGATAACTTAGCATAACAGAATCCATGGGATTACAAGAGATCTCGAGAGTGTTACCCAAGCGGGTCATGAGCCTAACAACTCTCCTTTCGCAATCAAGAACGGCACCATTACTGGATAACCAGTCCATGCCCAAAATCAACCCATAGCCCGTGAAGCCCAAAACAAAAGCATCACATCTAAACTCAATGCTAAGTATAGAAATCTTCAAACCCAAACATATCATGGATAAATAAGTGGAGCCCCCAATTGGGTTTGAAACAACCAAGGGATCGTCTACTAGACTGGTGTCTAAGTGCAGTGACTCAACTAATGATGATGAGATAAACGAATGCGATGCGCCAGAATCAAACAATGTACGGACATGATGATCAAATAGAAAAAACAGACTTTCAACAGAAATAGTTCAACCTCTTTCCTGAATCGGTGGAACCGCGAGAGCCTGAACTTGCCCCCTAGCCTGACCCGGTGCCACAAGAGCTTGCACCTGTCCTCCTGAGGTAGATCCCGTCCTTTGCCCCTTCTTAGGGCAGTCCTTCACTAGATGCCCTGCTTTACCACAGTGGTAGCCGCCAGTCTTCTTCTTCTTCCGACAATCTTTGCTTAGGTGGCCTGGTATCCCGCAATTGAAGCACTTCTTCTTTCCCTTGCCACCGTTGCCTTTTCCACCCTTGTTTTGTTGTTGCTGTTGAGGTCTCTTTTGATCTCCTTTCTTCTCGGGTGCCTTATTAGCATTGGGACCCTTCTCTTCTTCATGCATGAGTGCCATGTCTACTAGCTTCTCAAAGGTGGCCCCCATAGGGATATGAGTCATAGCCAATCCATGCATCGGTTCATTCAAGCCCTTAACGAACCTCAAAGCCTTCTTCTCCGGTGTATTCACCATATCTATGCCAAACCTTGCCAATTGATTAAACTTGTTGACATATTCCTTCACCGAGAGGTTTCCTTGCTTTAGAGTCAAGAACCTTTCCATATACAAGTTTTCCTCCACCCTTGAGAGAAACTTTGCCACAAATCTTTGCCTAAAATCCGCCCAAGAGTCAACAGGGCGTTCTCCATTAGTGACATCCCACAAGAATGAGGCCTCTCCCTTCATTAACCAAGCAGCCAACTTGACTTTCTTTCCTTCTTCCATCTCAAAGATATCTATCAACTCTTCCACCTCCTTAAGCCAATCTCTAGCCTCCACAAAAGTTTCTAATCCTTGAAAAGGTTTCCCTCCCATAGCCTTAAATTCCTTGCAAGTCTTAGCGAAAGTATCCGTGCGAGGAGGAGGAGGGGGAGGAGGAAGATCGGGTGCTACGGTTGGTGGAGGAACATTTGCTGGACCCGCAGTGGCGGCCCTAGCCTCCATCAATCTCCTATACCATACTGGTATCGTCACACCCTCCGGAAAGTTAAGATCTTCAGCCATACTGAAACGAAAAAGGAAAGATTCAAAACGGAGAATTCGAAAGATAAAGATATGGCTATTGGGGATTATGCTTTTCTTTCAAAAACCTTTTCTCTTTAAAGACATGTTTTTGAAAATACTTCTTCCAAAAATGTTTTTAGAAAAATAGTTTTCTAAAAATTTTATCTGTTCTGGTAACCTTTGCTCTGATACCACGTGTAACACCCCACACCCGGTAAGGTCACTCACTAAGGGAATGCCTTAACTTCGGTGGAGCATTTTAAGTGAATATAGAACAGAAAAATTACACAAGACAGATATAAATACTTGAAAAGCTAAAACATCATTTCATTGCAGCAGAAGGTAAACATGTTTAGTTACAACACCATAAAGAGTCAAGTACTAAATATCCATCCTGATAAAAACATAAGTACATAATCCCACTACATAAACAATAGCCATAAAAGAAAAGATAAGCTGGGCTTTACATCACGGTCCAAGCTCCAAGAGATAGGTGAAGAAGTCTGATCAAAGCCCACTAGTGCTAGGCCCAACCTGAGGACCTGAGGGGGAAAAGATAAAAACAACGGGGTCAGACATAAGTCTGAGTGAGCCCTATAACTTTAACAACACAATTATTAAAGTAATTAGGGTATGATATAAACTTGGTACGGGATGACTGGGGATAAATGACTACACTAAGTAGCCAACTAGACATAGGATGAACTAAGATAACGGTAAAGACGCATCTACCCACCCAAGGGTAATTACTAACTGCACCACACCAGTCATTCCTACTTAAAGGTTGATCCCTCCCAAGTACTTAGAAAATTTACCCAGTAGTTTCGTGTACCCCTAGCTGACTACATAGGTGCCGTCTACCCCTATCTCCACTAGGTGTACCCACTACTCCCAAGCGATCGGCTCCCTACCGTAGATACCCGTGCTGGCCCCACAATGGGGTGTATCACTCCCCAAAGTGGCAACCCGATACAACAAATGGTGCACGGCTTATACCTACACGATGCAACAACGTCTTACCTACCAGCCCGGGTCCACACACGCATATGAAACCCGTTGGACTTGCGTTGCCACCGCTAACCCGTTTTGGCCTCTTATAATCAAGCCCAGTACGCGTGTCCCGTCCTCGACATGGGTCGAGCCCGATAAGATACATATTGGTTACTGGTTGAAATGGGCCCCCCACAAGCTACCACCTAAGCTTGTCATTTTATCTAGTGCATCCCACTTAACCCTTTAATCATGTTTAATTGCATGTTTCCACTTGGTTAAGTATTCTAATCGTATTTTCTATTGCCACCCAAGGCAACCCACTAGATTTCCTCATGCCACCCAAGGCACTTACTTGATTTCCACATGCCACCCAAGGCACCCACTTAACCCCTCATGCCCACTACATGCTTATCTGGTTAAGTGTTTCTTAATTAATTAAAAACGTAACCGTTGTAAAGACCTCTCACATTAGACTATCTTTTATGGCAGCTGGATTTGCCGGTTGGGTCCGGGCAGCCTTACGCCATAACCGAGTCTAACCTCGTGTCTATACACTTGTCACGTATTTGGTTTGTGCCTAAGACCTCTCACATTGGGCCAATCATTTGTAGCCGCTGGATTTGCCAGTCGGTTCCGGGCAGTCTTACGCTACAAAAGGGTCCAACCTCGTGTCTTAGTCGATTAATTACACCTAATTAATCACCCCCGAATTAATTTTCCCTAATTAATTCCAATTTTAACGATGTACATAATTGACTCAATTATGTCCATCCACTTTATGGTATGCATAATCATACCAACTTCACACAATTTCATTAACATATTTATTAACCCCATCGTTCCCCACGTAATTCGCTAACATGACATAAAAGGGAAGATTCATCACAAATACAATGGGTTCAACTTGCATAACACATTAGCATCAACATGGGTTTAAAGGTGTCAACATGCATATAGCATCAAACCCAACTAGCATAAATAATCAACCCAAACTTGCATGAATCACATATGTCATAAAGAGGTTAACTTGCATAAGTTTCTTATGTCATACAAAGGGGTAAACTTGCATATGTATGTATGACATATAAAGGGGTTAACTTGCATATGTATGCATATCATACTAAGGTGTAAACTTGCACATGTTACTTGCATATAATCAAACACCATACTTGCATAACATGTCATATGTGAACTTGCATATAATCATACACCAAACTTGCATACATATCATACATGAACTTGCATATAATCATACACCAAACTTGCATAATCATGGTGTCATAATGGATCAATGTTTATCATGGCAATTTGCATAACTAGCATCGTGAACACATAGCCTAACACTTGCATAACATCATGATCATGTAGCATATAACTTGCATGACTTGCATAACATCATGAACATGTAGGATAGGACTTGCATAACTTGCATAACATCATGAACATGTAGCATATGACTTGCATAACTTGCATAACATCACAAACACATAGCATATAACTTGCATAACATGCATATCATCATTAACACATAGCATATAACTTGCATAACTTGCATTGATCCACATTCATAGCCATAACCTCATTATATCCTATCATAATCAATTCAACAATTGGTCATTAAGGCTATAGAAAACACACAACTTGTTGATTAGCACTCCTAAGAAGAAGATTAAGTTGCTAGAGTTGCTTAGTAGTTGATTTGAGAGACTATATTCTTCTACAATTTGATGGAGGCTCCTTCAAGTTGCATTTTGACGGCATGACGGCATTGTTTCTGTTTTTAGTATGAATTAGGGTAGTCTTAGGGTGTATTTATAGAGTAGTTAGGTGTTTTAGGCCATTAGATTAACCCTAAATCAGATTAGAGCCGTCAGATCACGTCCTAGCCACAAAAACACAGCCCAAAAGACAAGCTGGTGCACCCAGGTCACCTGGGCTCGACCAGGGAGGTCGACCCCCAGGTCGACCCTAGGGTCGACTCCCCAGTCGACCTGGTGGGCAGGTCGACTCCCCAGTCGACCCCCAGGTCGACCCCCTGGGTCTGGCGGGAATTTTCCCGCCACCTCTGAAATGTTTGAATTTTTATTTTAAACATGTTTTGGAATTTCTGAAAACTTCTTCGGGCCTTAACTGGGTCATACGGACTCCGATTTTCTAAAACTCGGACTCTATTTCGCGTATTTTTCCGAGACGAACGCAATGGCATAGTCCGTTTTCTCTGATTCAGATTTTAAAATTTAATTCTACCCTGTTTTATATTATAGCAAGTTATTCAACATACGGGGTGTTACAATATTTATATCGATTATATTCGTTTTTATAATGAATATAGAAAAGGAAGTGATTTCAAAATCTAATATTTTGAAAATATTATCATTCATATATATATATATATATTAATGATATGGAATATTCAATTTTGATTTAAAATTGAATATGAAGTTGAAATTGTTTTGAAAACTAATTTAAAAAAATTATAAAATACATTTAGAATTTAAATCAACGAAATATATATATATAATATATATATATATTATATATTAAATGGCTTGAATAGAACGCGCCGCACCGCGGTTGTTCGCGAATTCGACCATTGACTTCGAATTGACGTTACGGGAGATCCGACCGTCGGATTCTCCTGAAACCGGAACCGTTGGGTTCTTATCGAAACGAGCTTTCCAATTAATATTAGAAATTTGAAATCTAATAGTTTGATTTGGGATTATGTCCAAATCAAATTTGGAAAAGGTCGCTGTAAGTGCAGTTCGGTGGCCGTTATTGAAAACCGACTGTACGGGCCTTGATAAAATTATTAAAAATATTAATAATTTGTGTAAAATCATAATATATGAACTGAAAAGAATTGGGGTGAAAAATTACACATTTGAAAGGATAAAAATATATTTTTATCGAAATAAACTAGTTATGAACTAGAATTATAATCCAATATTTTTGAATAAATAAATTGGATTTGAAGTGGTTTTAAAATAATCAGAATTTCCAATATACGAACTAGAATGGATTTGAATCGAAATTATCTTCGGAATATTTCGATGTTGGATTTCGTGGTTATACAGATATGGTTGTGGAGATTTGAAAGATATATTTATATCGCTATTTCCAATACGATATTTGTTGGTTTCGGAATTTGATATTGAATACAAGCCGATATTTTTTCTATTCAGAGCCTTGTATTTAATATCAAATAGGATTTTGGGTTCATCGTTAATGGTGTCTTAAATAACACTGTTCTTGAACCCAGTTTAGAAAAGAATAAATCTTTTAATTAAGATTTAGTGAAATTGTCCAGTTAACTAGTATTTAATTGGAATTGAATTTAAATTGGTTTTTGGGGTTTATCGTGAGCGGTGTTTTGAATAACACCTGTTCTTTAACCTGATTTACAATGGAATGTGATTTTGGATTTATCGTGAACCGTGTTTTAGATGACATTGGTTCTTTAACCCAGTTAAAGATAGGATATTGATTTTTGGGAAGATTAAAACTAAGTGGAGTTCTAATGAATCTTTAATTAAATTTAAGTGATTGAGAATGGAGTATCACCAGTTTTGCTCCAAAGCGATAGTTAAATCTTTAATTAGATTTGAACGTGAAATGGTAATTAATATTTACCGATAAGACCGTGGTGTTAGATATGGAGTATTACATGTTTTGCTCCATTGGATGAATAGGTTGGGATTGGGAATTAAAATAAATAATTACCTCGGTGTGGTTCGCTAATCCCGACTAGTTTGGAAAACCTTAACATGGTTTGAAAAGATATCCAAAGGAAGATTAAATAATAAACTTAGAAGAATTTATCTTTGATAAAATTAATGGGAACATTTCCCTAAGAATGTGAATATATTTGAATAAAAGAATATTCTGAATTGGAATGAGGCGTATGTTGTGTTTTTGTAACATTTGTTTATTATATACGCGGGTTGTTCGGAAAGGCCGGGTTTATATCCATTATGAATAACCGATTCAACGATAAGTCAAAGATGAAGACGGTGGTTGACGACCGCAGGTCTTCACATCGTTTGGGTGATTACTGATGATCTTGATTGGGTTGTACACCCAAGAGGAGGGAATCAGTTGGTGATCGTCCAGACGTACCTGGAGATCGATGGATATGCGAGGAATAAGGTTCCTCCGATTTCGTTCAGACCTATAACGAACTTGTAAATGGACCGTGAGTCTGACATCGGATTTTATTCTGTGTGACCGATTTCTATTAAATATATATCTGTTTGGTGGCAGAGAATTTATTCTCTTGCTTAACGCCCTTCTCTAAGACGTACGAGCTTAGAGGCTATATATCGATAGATATCAGTCACATGGCATGAATTGCCTGTGTGGCATGCCTAAGTCGCAAATGATCAATGCTTTTGTTGAAAATCAAAGTCTTGTGGTTGATGATCAAAGCACGGCCTATGTGGCACAGCTTTGTGTATAGTTTTAATTCGCGAACCTCACACCTCGGTATGAATAAAAAACGGGATAGTGACTGCAGGGAGAGCACAACGTTTCTTTCTAGCTTTGGGTGATTTTAGTGACCTACCAGCCCTGACATTTATATACTTTTTACCTGTGTGGTTGTTGGATGCGAGGCACCTCGGATATTGGTCTATTAGGACCGAGAAACGTGTGTTCAGGAATAACTAATCCTCAAAAGTAAGAGAGGACCGGCCTTGAAGATCCAGGATCGCTGTGTGTGGTCCTGAGACATTTGCTAGAGTGTCTCGAATGAAGAGGAGCTTGCACCTTGCCTCGACTCATGACGGAAATCCAATTTCCAATACGACCTTTGCGGTTTTAGTTGTAGAACATAACATGGCGACATAGTAGATGGTAGCTATGCCGCCTATGATTGATACTTATGAGTGAAATTGTTTTGACACTATACACTTCTAGTAATATCAAAATAATCTGTTTTTAAACGTATCAAGAATTCTTTTGCTATTATAAGGTAAAACCCTATCCTCCGGCTTGCGTTGCATTGTGTGATGGGACCTGGGTCTTATAATAGCTTCATTTTTCTTTATTTAGCATTGCCTTGTTTGTTTTATGCACTGGTATTCTTGGGAGGAAACTCGTTACGTGTTATACGGTGTGGTCCCTTGATTTACCTAACTTTGAAAACAAAGATTAATAACTGTTTTAGTTCTCACACCAGTCACGTGACTGACCTGGAGTTTATAGTTTTAACCTAAACTCTGGGTGCCCTTATTTTCGACACGGGCAGCTAGTAGTTTTGGTTTTGCAGATTTATGTTCACAGGATCCTGGTTTACAGTTGGAATGATATTCGGAACGCTCTGTATCCATATATCTCCTTTCAATTGTGTTTTGTATTGTTTTTCCGCTGCTATGTAATTTATTGTGATCTTTGATATTTATCGAATGTATTTTGTTTATTCATACTCTGTATATTCTTGTATCTGATGGAATTGTTGTAATAAGCAATGAAATGTTCTTCTATTTGTGTTCTGATTCGTCTTGTCCTCAAAGCAATCCGTTCTTTCCTTACCGGGGAAGTTTCGGATTCTTACAGTGGTATCAGAGCTTTGGTTTACAGAGCTCGAGAATAAGACACATTAGAACCAAACGAAAGAATTCATCAGAGACTGGATTAGTAATATCCAATGAGAATGGCTCGTTAGAGATAGGATCAGTAGTATCCTAGAACGAGTGTGAAGAGTACATTTTTCAAATAAAAATGAAAACAAATTTAGTTTTGGAAATTAAATCTTGTTATACTTATTTGATTATTAATTTATATTGAATTTGGACAATCGAGTATATAAAGATTTTGCATATACGCATCATGAACGTATATTCGAAGATTTAATATACTGGATAGATATAGAATCACACTCTAGTCGCCCGGACATGATTCTGATGATGGCGCGCCGTCACCTGTATTTATTTTCAAGTTTCGAAAGTGGGATTTTTATATATTTCCATTAGACTAGTGTGAGAACCAAAACTAGATAGGTTTATTGTTGTGATTTGGCATCAAAAACATGATTTTCTGTATATATATCAAAATTATGAATTTGAAAAGCTAGTCAACTAATTGATTGATGGTTGTGTTATTTGATTATTGGTTTGATGTTTTTAACCATTTATGCCAAATTGAACCGAATATTGAACTATATTGAAAATTGTTTGAAATTGCATGCATATACATGTACTCACATAGAACAGGTCATAGCAAGGAGGCTAGAGCAGAAGAATAAAATTGTTTTCCCGACAAATAGATACATGTTTACTAATTTCTTGGGTTTTGGATGATTTTATGAGCCGATTAGCTAGCCGCTTGGCTGTTTCTTTTTCTTTTTGGATTGGTGAGGGCCATGGGAGGCTATTTGAAATATCCAGAAGCTCCCAGTGCAGGGGAGGTTATGACGAAATTTTTCGAAAATTTAGGGTGTTAGCCAAATTTTTGAAAAATTTGAAAAGTCCTTAGAAATTGAAAAGTTGAAGAACTAAAGGCGTAATGAAAATAATGGAAGTTGAGTTGATTAGTTAAACAACTTTCAGCTTCGTTCCTTTTCGAGGACGAAAAGATTTTAAGTGGTGAAGATTGTAACAACCCGAAAATTCTGAGCCAATTTAAAAAATTTATTTTGGCTAAACGACGAGAAATTTATTTTGAATTGAATTAGAACATATATATTTATATAGATCGACGTTAAAATATAAATAATTTATTTTAAATATAAAAGGAATTGATAATGGCGTGGTAGTTCGAAAATTTGATTTCGATCTTCAAATGAATGTGCAGGATTCAAAATAAACCGGATTTTGGTGAAACCAAAAATATTAGAATCTAATTGAGAATATCTTTCCAACGAGTCCGAAAAATAGAAATTTCATAGCGGGGATGAAAAGTTATGCCCAGTTGAAAATTCAGAATAGTCGCTATGGAATTTTGAGCCCTTAAAAATGAAAATTTTGCAAATGACCTCGGTTTTCGATAAAACCACTTTTGTTGGATCCGTGATGTCAAGTCATTGCTAGATTCCAAAATTTGTAATTTTTCGAATCAATTTGTGAGCGTGGCGAAGGAAAACGCGTTTTGACAGTTTTAGTCAATTTCGATCGACCAGAAAATGACCATTTTTCAAACGGTCTCGGAATTTGACGAAATTAGTTTTGGTAGAACCATATTGTCAATACGAAGCTAGAAAATATTTTTTGGGAATTTTTAGAGTCCGTATGTGGCCCCGATAAATTGAAGTGTGCGTTCAAATTCAATATATAGATTTATATTTTGATTTTGACAGAAACTGATCGAAACAGTCGAACCAACTTACGATACATATCCCATTGTGTTCGGAATGGGGATAATTAGCTAGGGACGACAGTCGGTGGGTTCGATTTCGAGATCGAAATTTAAAGTTACTTTTAGGAAAATAAAATAATATTAATTAAATGAATATAAGCCCCAACCCTAAATCCCCTTTCCCAAATCGAGACCCACGTCGTTCCAGAGAAAGGTCGCTCCCTCCCCCAAATTCGATCCGCCGCCATCGCCGTTACAGGCGCCGCCCACCGCCGGACTTCGCCTCCGCCTCCTCCCTGGCCACCAGGCCCTCCCACGACGCCCTCCCCTCTTTCTCCTGGCCCATTCGTGAACCCAAACCCGACCCCGTCTGAAACCACGACCGTCGGCCTCCCCAGAGCCCCACCGCACCACCGTGGGCCCCATGTCGACCACCAGACGCATGCGCCCCTCCTTCCCTTCCCCTCTCTCGTCAGTTCGACGCACTAAAATCTCCCCCCGCCCCCCCAAACCCATACAACCACCGAGATCCCCTTCCCTGAACCCTTCCTCCGATTCAAGCCAAAAAGCCCCCCTTCGCTGAAATAAAAGTAAGTTTTATTTTCATTTTAATTTAATTTATTTAATGTCTATAGGATTAGCTCAATAAAAATAGGGTTTTTTTTTAGTTTGTAAAAAAATAGTATTTTTATATATAGTAGGAGCTAAGATTTTTATATGAACAAAAAGGATTGATTTTTATTGTAGAAAGGTTTAGATTTGAAAACCATAGCAAGATTTGATTTTTATTCATATGAAAACCATAGCAAGATGTATTTTTATTCATATGAAAACAATAGCAAGATGTGATTTTTATTCATATGAAAACCATAGCAAGATGTGATTTTTATTTATCTACCTAGCGTTGATGAAAGAATGAGATATTTATGTATATAGTTTGAAATAAAAATATATTATTTTTATATAGTGTAAAGAATAAAAATGTGATTTTTATATTACATAAAGAATTAAATATGATTTTTATATTATAGAAAGAATAAAAATATGATTTTTATATTAAAGAAAGAATAAAAATATGATTTTTATATTATAGAAAGATTAAAAATATGATTTTTATATCATATGAAGAATAAAAATATGATTTTTACATTATAGAGATAATAAAAATATGATTTTTATATTTTTAATAACCATATAAAAATGTGATTTTTATAGCAAAGGTTTAGAATAAAAATATAATCTTTATAATGTAAACATCGTGTTAAAGATGTTATTTTTATCATCTTGAAGGCGAAGTAAAAATATGTGATTTTTATATATGTAGTGAATTCGGGCAACGAAAGTGACAAAAGGCGAGAACGGCGAAGATTCCTACATATTAAGAGTCGTGGTGAATTGGTTTAGCTAGTCAGTGAGAACTTCTCACTTTAATTCTTGTTTTCTAGTTAAAATTATATACTAGGATGCAGACGGTGCTTAGCAGCACCCGACACCCGTTGTCCACAGACACTGGACGACTTGTTTGATTTTGTTGTGTAGTGAAAATTGATTGTAATGTGGAATGAATGGGAATAAATATTCATGTGTTGAAATAAATTATTTATCGTTAAAAATATAAATTTAATGTGAATGCGAATAAATAAATATTATAAACAAATCGAACGATTTGTTTATATACACTGATTTGACTGATATTGATTGGGACGATAAATTTTACACATCGCCCAACTACACAAATAAAATCTGTGTTTGTTGATTTGAAACCTCACACGGGTGTTGGGATGATATTTGGCGTAAACTAAACCCAGTTATTTAGTTGTAAGTCGATCGATTGGTCGACAGACTGTGTAAGCGTTAATTATTTATATTTAATGCTTATGCAATTGTGTGGTGCACTTTGGATGATGGTTGATTATTTATCATTGCTATTATATACATGTGTTGTAAGAAATCCATATAATTAACATTATATGGTAATTGATTGGGCCTCATTCCAATTTGGAAAATAAAGATTCATGTGTTGAATAGAATAAATAGTCAAGTGTTGACGATACTCATGTGTTGAGAATATTCATGTGTTGAAACTTATCATGTGTTGAACGAAATATTTTAACAATAAAATTCACATCTTTATCATATATAAAATTAGAAACTAACTGGAAACTAGTTAAGATGTGTGGTTTCCTAGGTATTAATCTGATGTTCGTTTCGGCCTTCGGAGTTAATACTTAGGGAATTGTTCTCTTGCTAATTTACGGTTAGAGTCAGATTTAGAATTAAACGATATAAGTCACAATTTTATCAAATATATAAAATAACAAAATTACTCATGTGTTGAGAATATTCATGTGTTGAAACCATTCATGTGTTGAAACTATTCATGTGTTGAACAAAATATTTATACAATAAAATTCACATTTTATTGTAAGTAAGAAATAATAGATATTCATGTGTTGAATAAAATATATATTCATGTGTTGAAGAAAATATTCATTTGTTGAATAGAATAACGAAGTTATTGAATTATATAAAGCCGAGTTGATTAGATATGCGTCATTTTGACGCGAACGATATTTATATCGATTATATTCGTTTATATAATGAATATAGAAAAGGAAGTGATTTCAAAATCTAATATTTTGAAAATATTATCATTTATATATATATTGATGATATGGAATATTCAATTTTGATTTAAAATTGAATATGAAGTTGAAATTATTTTGAAAACGATTTTAAAACGAAGTATAAAATATATTTAGAATTGAAATCAATGAAATATATAATATATATATATATATTATATATATTAAATGGCTTGAATAGAACGCGCCGCGCCGCGGTAGTTCGCGAATTCGACCATTGACTTCGAATTGATGTTACGGGAGATCCGACCGTCGGATTCTCCTGAAACCGGAACCGTTGGATTCGTATCGAAAAGAGCTTTCCAATGAATATTAGAAATTTGAAATCTAACAGTTGGATTTGGGATTATGTCCAAATCAAATTTGGAAAAGGTCGCTATAAGTGCAGTTCGGTGGCCGTTATTGAAAACCAAATGTACGGGCCTTGATAAAATTATTAAAAATATTAATAATTTGTGTAAAATCATAATATATGAATTGGAAAGAAATAGGGTGAAAAATTCCACATTTGAAAGGATAAAAATATATTTTTATCGAAATGAACTAGTTATGAACTAGAATTATAATCCAATATTTTTGAATAAATAAATTGGATTTGAAGTGGTTTTAAAATAATCAGAATTTCCAATATATGAATTGGAATGGATTTGAATCGAAATTATCTTCGGAATATTTCGATGTTGGATTTCGTGGTTATACATAAATGGTTGTGGAGATTTGAAAGATATATTTATATCGTTATTCCCAATACGATATTTGTTGGTTTCAAAATTTGATATTGAATATAAGCCAATATATTTTCTATTCAGAGCCTTGTATTTAATATCAAATGGGATTTTGGGTTCATCATGAATGGTGTCTTAAATAACACTGTTCTTGAACCCAGTTTAGAAGAATAAATCTTTTAATTAAGATTTAGTGAAATTGTCCAGTTAATTAGTATTTAATTGGAATTGAATTTAAATTGGTTTCTGGGGTTTATCGTGAGCGGTGTTTTGAATAACCCCTGTTCTTTAACCTTATTAACAATGGAATGTGATTTTAGGTTTATCGTGAACTGTGTTTTAGATGACATATGTTCTTTAACCCAGTTAAAGACATGATATTGATTTTTGGGAAGATTAAAACTAAGTGGAGTTCTAATGAATCTTTAATTAGATTAAAGTGATCGAGAATGGAGATCACCAGTTTTGCTCCAAAGCGATAGTTAAATCTTTAATTAGATTTGAACGTGAAATGGTAATTAATATTTACCGATAAGACTGTGGTGTTACATATGGAGCATTACCAGTTTTGCTCCATGGGATGAATAGATTGGGATTGGGAAATAAAATAAATAATTACTTTGGTGTGGTTCGCTAATCCCGACTAGTTTGGAAAACCTTAACATGGTTTGAAAAGATATCCAAAGGAAGATTAAAGAATAAACTTAGAAGAATTTATCTTTGATAAAATTAATGGGAACCTTTTCTTAAGAATGTAAATATATTTGAATAAAAGAATATTCTGAATTGGAATGAGGCGTATGTTGTGTTTTTGTAACATTTGTTTATTATATATGCGGGTTGTTCGGAAAGGTCGGGTTTATATCCATTATGAATAACCGATTCGATGATAAGTCGAAGATGAAGACGGTGGTTGAAGACCGGAGGTCTTCACATCGTTTGGGTGATTACTGATGATCTTGATTGGGTTGTACACCCAAGAAGAGGGAATCAGTTGGTGATCATCCAGACGTACCTGGAGATCGATGGATATGCGAGGAATAAGGTTCCTCCGGTTTCGTTCAGACCCAGAACGAACTTGTAAATGGACTGTGTGTCTGACATTGGATTTTATTGTGTGACTGATTTCTATTAAATATATATCTGTTTGGCGGCGGAGAATTTATTCTCTTGCTTAACGCCCTTCTCTAAGACGTACGAGCTTAGATGCTATATATCGATAGATATCAGTCGCATGGCATGAATTGCCTAAGTGGCAAATGATCAAGGCTTTTGTTGAAAAGCAAAGTCTTGTGGTTGATGATCAAAGCACAACCTATGTGGCACAACTTTGTGTATAGCGTTAATTCGCGAGCCTCACACCTCGGTATGAGTCAAAAACGGGATAATGACTGCAGGGAGAGCACGACGTTTCTTTCTAGCTATGGGTGATGTTAGTGACCTACCAGCCCTGACATTTATATACTTTTTACCTGTGTGGTTGTTGAATGCGAGGAGCCTCGGATATTGGTCTGTTAGGACCGAGAAACGTGTGTTCAGGAATAACTAATCCTCAAAAGTAAGAGAGGACCGGCCCTGATGATCCAGGATCGCTGTGTGTGGTCCTGAGACATTTGCTAGAGTATCTCGAACGGAGAGGAGGTTGCCCCTTGCCTCGACTCATGACGGAAATCTAATTTCCAATACGACCTTTGCGGTTTTAGTTGTAGAACCTAGTATGGCGACGTAGTAGATGGTAGCTATGCCGCCTATGATTGATACTTATGATTGAAATTGTTTTGACACTATACACTTATAGTAATATCAAAATAATCTGTTTTTAAACGTATCAAGAATTCTTTTGCTATTATAAGGTATTACCATATCCTCCGGCTTGCGTTGAATTGTGTGATAGGACCTGGGTCTTATAATAGCTTCATTTTTCTTTATTTAGCATTGCGCTGTTTGTTTTATGCACTGGTATTCTTGGGAGGAAACTCGTTCCGTGTTATACGACGTGGTCCCTTGATTTACCTAACTTTGAAAACAAAGATTAATAACTGTTTTATTTCTCACATCAGTCACGTGACTAACCTGGAGTTTATAGTTTTAACCTAAACTCTGGGTGCCCTTATTTTCGACACGGGCAGCTGGTAGTTTTGGTTTTGCAGATTTATATTCACAGGATCCTGGTTTACAGCTGGACCGATATTCGGAAAGCTCTGTATCCGTATATCTCCTTTCAGTTGTGTTTTGTATTGTTTTTCCACTGCTATGTATTTTATTGTGATCTCTGATATTTATCGAATGTATTTTGTTTATTCATACTCTGTATAATCTTGTATCTGATGGAATTGTTGTAATAAGCAATGAAATGTTCTTCTGTTTGTGTTCTGATTCGTCTTGTCCTCAAAGCAATCCGTTCTTTCCTTAACGGGGAAGTTACAGGTTCTTATAGTGGTATCAGAACTTTGGTTTACAGAGCTCGAGAACAAGACACATTAGAACCAAACGAAATAATTCATCAGAGACTGGATTAGTAATATCCAATGAGAATGACTCATTAGAGATAGGATCAGTAGTATCCTAGAACAAGTGTGAAGAGTATATTTTTCAAATAAATATGAAAACAAATTTAGTTTTGGAAATTAAATTTTGTTATACGTATTTGATTATTAATTTATATTGAATTTGGACAATTGAGTATATAAAGATTTTGCATATACCGTCATGAACGTATATTCAAAGATTTAATATACTGGATAGATATAGAATCACACTCTAGTCGCCCGAACCTGATTCTGATGATGGCGCGCCGTCACCAGTATTTATTTTCGAATTTCGAAAGTGGGATTTTTATATATTTCCATTAGACTGGTGTGAGAACCAAAACTAGATAGGTTTATTGTTGTGATTTAGCATCAAAAACATGATTTTCTATATATATATCAAAATTATGAATTTGAAAAGCTAATCAACTAATTGATTGATGGTTGTGTTGTTTGATTATTGGTTTGATGTTTTTAACCATTTATGCAAAATTGAACCGAATATTGAACTATATTGAAAATTGTTTGAAATTGCATGCATATACATGTACTCACATTGAACAGGTCATAGCAAGGAGGCTAGAGCAGAAGAATAAAATTTTTGCCCGACAAATAGGTACATGTTTACTAATTTCTTGGGTTTTGGATGATTTTATGAGCAGATTGGCTAGCAGCTTGGCTAGCCACTTGGCTGTTTCTTTTTCTTTTTGGATTGGTGAGGGCCATGGGAGGCTATTTGAAATATCCCGAAGCTCCCGGTGCAAGGGAGGTTATGGCGAAATTTTTCGAAAATTTAGGGTGTTAGCCAATTTTTTGAAAAATTTGAAAAGTCCTTAGAAATTGAAAAGTTGAAGAACTTAAGTCGTAATGAAAATAATGGAAATTGAGTTGATTAGTTAAACAACTTTCAGCTTCGTTCCTTTTCGAGGACGAAAAGATTTTAAGTGGGGGAGATTGTAACAACTCGGAAATTCTGAGCCAATTTAAATTTTTTATTTTGGCTATTTTAATGAATTTTGATATTTAAAATGAATTATTTTAAATAATAACGACGAGAAATTTATTTTGAATTGAATTAGAACGTGTGTATATATAGATCGAAGTTAGAATATAAATAATTTATTTTAAATATAAAAGGATTTGAAAATGGCGCGGTAGTTCGAAAATTTGATTTCGATCTTCAAATGAATGTGCAGGATTCAAAATAAACCGGATTTTGGTGAAACAAAAAATATTTGAATCTAATTGAGAATATCTTTCCAACGAATCCGAAAAATTGAAATTTCACAGCGGGGATAAAAAGTTATGCCCGGTTGAAAATTCAGAATAGTCGCTATGGAATTTTGAGCCCTTAAAAATGAAAATTTTGCAAACGACCTCGGTTTTCAATGAAACCAATTTTGTTGGATCCGTGATGTCAAGTCATTGCTAGATTCCAAAATCTGTAATTTTTCGAATCAATATGTGAGCGTGGCGAAGGAAAACGTGTTTTGACAGTTTCAGTCAATTTCGATCGACCTGAAAATGACCATTTTTCAAACGGTCTCGGAATTTGACGAAATTAGTTTTGTTAGAACCGTATCGTCAATACGAGGTTAGAAAATATTTTTTGGGAATTTTTAGAGTCTGTATGTGACCCCAGTAAATTGAAGTGTGCGTTCAAATTCAATATATAGATTTATATTTTGATTTTGACGGAAACAGTCGAATCAGCTTACGATACATATCCCATTGTGTTCGGAATAGTGGTAATTAGCTAGGGACGACAATCGGTGGGTTCGATTTCGAGATCGAAATTCAAAGTTACTTTTAGGAAAATAAAATAATATTAATTAAATGAATATAAGCCCCAACCCTAAATCCCCTTTCCCAAAACCAGACCCCTGTCGTTCAAGAGAAAGGCCGCTCCCTCCCCCAAATTTGATCTGCCGCATCGCCGTTACAGGCGCCGCCCACCGCCGGACTTTGCCTCCGCCTCCTCCCTGGCCACCAGGCCCTCCCACGACGCCCTCCCCTCTTTCTCCTAGCCCATTCGTGAACCCAAACCCGACCCCGTCTGAAACCACGACCGTAGGCCTCCCCTGAGCCCTACCGCACCACCGTGGGCCCCATGTCGACCACCTGACGCATGCGCCCCTCCTCCCCTTCCCCTTTCTCCTCAGTTCGACGCCCGGAATCTCCCCCCCAAACCCGTACAACCACCGCGATCCCCTTCCCCAATCCCTTCCACCGATTCAAGCCAAAAAAAACCTTCGCTGACAGAAAAGTAAGTTTTATTTTCATTTTAATTTAATTTATTTAATTTCTATAGGATTAGCTTAATAAAAATAGGGTTTTTTTTTAGTTTGTAAAAAAATAGTATTTTTATATATAGTAGGAGCTAAGATTTTTATATGAATAAAAAGGATAGATTTTTATAATAGAAAATAATAGATTTTTATTATAGAAAGGTTTAGACTTGAAAACCATAGCAAGATGTAATTTTTATTCATATGAAAACCATAGCATGATGTGATTTTTATTCATATGAAAACAATAGCAAGATGTGATTTTTATTCATGTGAAAACCATAGCAAGATGTGATTTTTATTTATCTACCTAGCGTTGATGAAAGAATGAGATATTTATGTATATAGTTTGAAATGAAAATATATTATTTTTATATAGTGTAAAGAATAAAAATATGATTTTTATATTATAGAAAGAATAAAATATTATTTTTATATTATAGAAAGAATAAAAATATGATTTTTATATTATAGAAAGAATAAAAATATGATTTTTATATTATAGAAAGAATAAAAATATGATTTTTATATTATAGAAAGATTAAAAATATGATTTTTATATCATAGGAAGAATAAAAATATGATTTTTACATTACAGAGATAATAAAAATATGATTTTTATATATTTAATAACCATATAAAAATGTGATTTTTATAGAAAAGGTTTAGAATAAAAATATAATCTTTATAATGTAAATATCGTGTTAAAGATGTTATTTTTATCATCTTGATGGCGAAGTAAAAATATGTGATTTTTACATATGTAGTGAATCCGGGCAATGAAAGTGACAAAAGGCGAGAACGGCGAAGATTCCTACATATGGAGAGTCGCGGTGAATTGGTTTAGCTAGTCGGTGAGAACTTCTCACTTTAATTCTTGTTTTCTAGTTAAAATTATATACTAGGATGCAGACGGTGCTTAGCAGCACCCGACACCCGTTGTCTACAGACCATGGACGACTTGTTTGATTTTGTTGTGTGGTGAAAATTGATTGTGATGTGGAATGAATGGGAATAAATATCCATGTGTTGAAATAAATTATTTATCATTAAAAATATAAAGTTAACATGAATGTGAATAAATAAATATTATTAACAAATCGAACGATTTATTTATATACACTGATTTGACTGATATTGATTGGGACGATAAATTTTACACATCGCCCAACTACACAAATAAAAATCTGTGTTTGTTGGTTTGAAACCCCACACGGGTGCTGGGATGATATTTGATGTACACTAATCCCAATTATTTAGTTGTATGTCGATCAATTGGTCGACAGACTGTGTAAGCGTTAATTATTTATATTTAATGCTTATGCAGTTGTGTGGTGCACTTTGGATTATGGTTGATTATTTATCATTGCTATTATATACATGTGTTGTATGGAATCCATATAATTAACATTATATGGTAATTGATGGGGCCTCATTCCAAATTGGAAAATAAAGATTCATGTGTTGAATAGAATAAATTGTCATGTGCTGACGATACTCATGTGTTGAGAATATTCGTGTGTTGGAACTTATCATGTGTTGAATGAAATATTTTCACAATAAAATTCACATCTTTATCATATATAAAATTAGAAACTAACTGGAAACTAGTTAAGATGAGTGGTTTCCTGGGTATTGATCTGATGTTGGTTTTGGCCTTCGGGGTTAATACTTAGGGAATTGTTCTCTTGCTAATTTACGGTTAGAGTCAGATTTAGAATTAAACGATATAAATCACAATTTTATCAAATATATAAAATAACAAAAATACTCATGTGTTGAGAATATTCATGTGTTGAAACCATTCATGTGTTGATACTATTCATGTGTTGAACGAAATATTTATACAATAAAATTCACATTTTATTGTAAGTAAGAAATAATAGATATTCATGTGTTGAATAAAATATATATTTATATGTTGAAGAAAATATTCATTTGTTGAATAGAATGACGAAGTTATTGAAATATATAAAGCCGTGTTGATTAGATATGCGCCATTGTGACGCGAACGATATTTATATCGATTATATTCGTTATTATAATGAATATAGAAAAGGAAGTGATTTCAAAATCTAATATTTTGAAAATATTATCATTTATATATATATTGATGATATGGAATATTCAATTTTGTTTTAAAATTGAATATGAAGTTGAAATTGTTTTGAAAACGAATTTAAAACGAATTATAAAATACGTTTAGAATTGAAATCGACGAAATATATATAATATATATATTATATATATTAAATGGCCTGAATAGAACGCGTCGCGCCGCGGTTGTTCGCGAATTTGACCATTGACTTCGAATTGACGTTACGGGAGATCCGACCGTCGGATTCTCTTGAAACCGGAACCGTTGGGTTGTTATCAAAAAGCGCTTTCCAATGAATATTAGAAATTTGAAATCTAATGGTTGGATTTGGGATTATGTCCAAATCAAATTTGGAAAAGGTCGTTGTAAGTGCAGTTCGGTGGCCGTTATTGAAAACCGACTGTATGGGCCTTGATAAAATTATTAAAAATATTAATAATTTGTGTAAAATCATAATATATGAATTGGAAAGAACCGGGATCAAAATTTCCACATTTGTAAGGATACAAATATATTTTTATCGAAATGAATTAGTTATGGACTATAATTATAATCCAATATTTTTGAATAAATAAACTGGAATTTAAGTGGTTTTAAAATAATCATAATTTCCAATATAAGAATTGGAATGGATTTGAATCGAAATTATCTTCGGAATATTTCGATGTTGGATTTTGTGGTTATACAGATATGGTTGTGGAGATTTGAAAGATATATTTATATCGTTATTTCCAATATGATATTTGTTGGTTTCAGAATTTGATATTGAATATAAGCCGATATATTTTCTATTCAGAGCCTTGTATTTAATATCAAATGGGATTTTGGGTTCGTCGTGAATAGTGTCTTAAATAACACTGTTCTTGAACCCAGTTTAGAAAAGAATAAATCTTTTAATTAAGATTTAGTGAAATTGTCCTGTTAATTGGTATTTAATTGGAATTGAATTTAAATTGGTTTCTGGGGTTTATCATGAGCGGTGTTTTGAATTACACCTGTTCTTTAACCCGATTAACAATGGAATGTGATTTTGGGTTTATCGTTAACCGTGTTTTAGATGACATTGGTTCTTTAACCCAGTTAAAGACAGGATATTGATTTTTGGGAAGATTAAAACTAAGTGGAGTTCTAATGAATCTTTTATTATATTAAAGTGATCGAGAATGGAGTATCACCAGTTTTGCTCCAAAGCGATAGTTAAATCTTTAATTAGATTTGAACGTGAAATGGTAATTAATATTTACCGATAACACCGTGGTGTTAGATATGGAGTATTACCAGTTTTGCTCCATGGGATGAATAGGTTGGGATTGGGAAATAAAATAAATAATTACTTCGGTGTGGTTCGCTAATCCCGACTAGTTTGGAAAACCTTAACATGGTTTGAAAAGATATCCAAAGGAAGATTAAAGAATAAATTTAGATGAATTTATCTTTGATAAAATTAATGGGAACCTTTCCCTAAGAATGTGAATATATTTGAATAAAAGAATATTCTGAATTGGAATGAGGCGTATGTTGTGTTTGTGTAACATTTGTTTATTATATACGCAGGTTGTTTGGAAAGGCCGGGTTTATACCCATTCTGAATAACCGATTCGACGATAAGTCGAAGAAGAAGACGGTGGTTGAAGACCGGAGGTCTTCACATCGTTTGGGTGATTACTGATGATCTTGATTGGGATGTACACCTAAGAGGAGGGAATCAGTTGGTGATCGTCCAGACGTACCTGGAGATCGATGGATATGCGAGGAATAAGGATCCTCCGGTTTCGTTCAGACCCAGAACGAACTTGTAAATGGACTGTGCGTCTGACATTGGATTTTATTCTGTGTGACTGATTTTTATTAAATATATATCTGTTTGGCGGCGGAGAATTTATTCTCTTGCTTAACGCCCTTCTATGAGACGTACGAGCTTAGAGGTTATATATCGATAGATATCAGTCGCATGGCATGAATTGCCTGTGTGGCAAATGATCAAGGCTTTTGTTGAAAACCAAAGTCTTGTGGTTGTTGGTCAAAGCACGGCCTATGTGGCACAACTTTGTGTATAGCGTTAATTCACGAGCCTCACACCTCGGTATGAGTCAAAAACGGGATAGTGACTGCAGGGAGAGCACGACGTTTCTTTCTAGCTATGGGTGATGTTAGTGACCTACCAACCCTGACATTTATATACTTTTTACCTGTGTGGTTGTTGGATGCGAGACGCCTCGGATATAGGTCTGTTAGGACCGGGAAACGTGTGTTCAGGAATAACTAATCCTCAAAAGTAAGAGAGGACCGGCCCTAAAGATCCAGGATCGTTGTGTGTGGTCTTGAGACATTTGCTAGAGTGTCTCGAATGGAGAGGAGCTTGCCCCTTGCCTCGACTCATGACGGAAATCCAATTTCCAATACGACCTTTGCGGTTTTAGTTGTAGAACCTAGTATGGCGACATAATAGATGGTAGCTATGCTGCCAATGATTGATACTTATGATTGAAATTGTTTTGACACTATACACTTATAGTAATATTAAAATAATCTGTTTTTAAACGTATCAAGCATTCTTTTGCTATTATAAGGTAAAACCCTATCCTCCGGCTTGCGTTGCATTGTGTGATGGGACCTGGGTCTCATAATAGCTTCATTTTTTTTTATTTAGCATTGCGTTGTTTGTTTTATGCACTGGTATTCTTGGGAGGAAATCCGTTCCATGTTACACGGCGTGGTCCCTTGATTTACCTAACTTTGAAAACAAAGATTAATAACTGATTTATTTCTCACACCAGTCACATGACTGACCTGGAGTTTATTATTTTAACCTAAACTCTGGGTGCCCTTATTTTCGACACGGGCTGCTAGTAGTTTTGGTTTTGTAGATTTATATTCACAGGATCCTGGTTTACAGCTGGAATGATATTCGGAAAGCTCTGTATCCGTATATCTCCTTTCAGTTGTGTTTTGTATTGTTTTTCCGCTGCTATGTAATTTATTGTGATCTCTGATATTTATCGAATGTATTTTGTTTATTCATACTCTGTATATTCTTATATCTGATGAAATTGTTGTAATAAGCAATGAAATGTTCTTCTGTTTGTGTTCTGATTCGTCTTGTCCTCAAAGCAATCCGTTCTTTCCTTACTGGGGAAGTTACGGGTTCTTACACAGTTCTTGGCTTCTATTCATTCAATGTAGAAAAACCTAACTCTCCAATGTAGGGACTGAGTATGCTAAATATATCGTAACCCTCAATATCTGTAAAACCACTTGAAATGAGGATATGTCGATAGATTAAATGTTTAATTATGGACACTTTCTTAGTTAATTCACAAGCAGACAAAAAACTAAACCATGGACACTGTTGGTTAATCAAAAATATGTTCAAATTCATATTTAATGGATAATGATGTTTACGTTTATCGTAGAAGTAACTTCCTTTTTAAGCGATTAATTTGGATTTTTAGATCATTGTATTCGTTTAGTTTACCTCCTTGTTTTGAATATTTCTTACAAATAAGCTCTACATTTAAGGCACAAATCAATGAGAGCACTGAAGTTTTAGTTGTGACAATAATGACTGGAAAATAACAATTCAACTATTAATATCACAATTGTTGGATAACATCATGCTACTGATGTAATTTGAATCATGTTGTTGAAAAATATTATTTTGCATCGATCACAGTTGTCAACGAAATTGAGGTTCTTCACGTGGACCTGGCAATGGCATATAAAGGTTTCATTCGTTTATGTTAGATAATCCAATTATATGTAATAAAACATTAACCAAATTACATGTCATATTCCAATTCATCGTGAGGCAAACTTCAAATATAATCAGTTAAAGCGTGTTTGTTTTTCAATGTTAAGACCATATTTGAAGTGTTTTTCTAATATAATCAGGCACCTGAACATATTTTTAAGGATTTGATGCATTTAGGCTGAGGTCGGAGGTCTCTTGACAATGAATAAATACCAAATCACCTGAATAATATTAAAAATAGCTGCAAGTAAGACCTAACAAAATAATGTAAGTACATGCTATATCAAAAAAGTGACAACAATTAAGAAACCAATAAAATACTAATTCAATATAAAAGAAATTATCAACAATTTATAATAGGAATATCAAACAGTAAAATAGTATTACACCATTTAAATTGAATATCAAAGTAAATGATAGCGACGTATGCAAATTAACATAAATATTGCAGAAATTTCCCTTAATCATGATTTCAACATGTTGGACATGTCTTTTAAGCATTAACCTCATGCAAAAACTTTTCGAGATTGAACTTAATCTTGAAATACTGATTAATTTTTACTTGATAATAAAGTTTGTATAATATTTCAAACTTATTTCAGTGAATTAAAGTTAAGATTCACAAACATAAATCAAAGACTGCATTTTTAACAAAAAAGTATGTACATGTAAAATGATTTTTAAAGCAAAATAAATGAAGGAAAATTGAAAGGTCACATAACATGAAGATGATTTTTAAATTATAAAGTTATCTTAAGAAATTATAAACCTATTTCTTTAAAAATGAGTAGTGAATTATATAGTAATTATAATAAAACTCTTATTTACTTGATTTTTAAAGAAAAATGATTTGTAAGTTATAAATTTATTATAAGAAATCATAACTTAAAGCTACAACAGAAAACATATATTTGCACTAATTTTTTTCAAATTGAAGAATAAAAAAGAAAAAATTACAATAGAAATGTATAAATAACCATACAAGTTTGAGATCTTAATTTGTAAATTATAAAGCTTACCCGTATTACCATCGATGACTTGAGATTGATGTCGATTGTGGAAGTTATTGACCCATCAATGATAAATTGCACTGGGATGGTCTCTGCGAGAGTTTGAAGCCAGTGATGATTAAGTCCGTTGGTGCAACACAAATTGCTTACAAATAATGCAAGAGAAGATTGAGGATTCACTCAATAAGCAAGTAACCAAAAAAACAAATCAAAAACCCCAAATGGAATTCGATATTATAACATGAAATTCTAACTGATATTTGTTGTAGAAGGAATTTAGGTTGCGATATGTTGCATCTCCCGGGAAGCTCAGAATAGCAGACGGTGATTATGATGGTGGAATCAGTCCTACCATTTCAAGTCGAATAAACAGGAACAACGGAGGATTAAAAACACCGTAGAAATCACAAAAAATATCCGTTGTCGATGATAAGGGAGAGATCTGAGAGGGATGGGAGAAACCACGGAGTGAACAGATCTAGAGATGGAGAATGATGCGGTATGGAATTATTTTGGGGTTAGGGTTAACGGAAAAGGAGAAAGCAACGTTGTAAAGTTATTTGCTTAGATAAAGAATCCAACAGTGCTGATTTTCTGTAGAGACACCTGTCATGGCATTGTTTTTTAACATGAATAAGAATGATAAAAAAAACATTCATTTGACAATAATTTTGTCAAATGTGAAAAGAAATTGAGATTGTAAGTTTTTAACATTGATAGGGGAAGTTCCAAATTATGAATGCCTAATAGTGGAAGGAAGGAACGTCACTATAGAAAAACAAGAGACTCGTATGTTTAAACTCATTTTCACCATTGATTAACTTATTTGGACGCATGTCAGCATATTGATTTTTTGGTAAAAATGGAATCGAAAGGTCTATGAAGGAAGATTGTGCTTTCATATAATATAATAGATATCATTACTTTCATCATATGTAGTTTTTGTTTATTGGCAAGACCGACTAGTTTCTATAATGGTCCATTCCCTTTTATTATAGTAAGTAATAAATACGCTAAGATAAAGGAGATAAGTTGATCGCCAATTGATTACAAAGCAACAAGCATAATGTGCTATCTAAAAACCAGCTGCATTGAGCAGTCTGAAAACACCACGTAGGGTGAAATACAAAAAGAATAAACTCTGAAATAACATCATACAGGATGAGATTTTAAAATAAGTTGCACATGAAAAATCTAAAACCACATGGCAAAGGATAACAAACCTAACTTAGACACACTACTATGAGTGCATATAGGTAGAAAAAATGAAAATCTCACTACCTAACTTCAAGAAGAAGTTGGTAACTGCACATTCAATATAGACTAACTTATAGACTAGTATATAAAAGGTTTCACAATGGAAACAACATCGAAGACATTATCCATAATCCTTAAACGTCGGTTGAGGGAAGCGACATAAGACCAAACAACGCAAGCGGACTAAGGGATTTGGGCCTATCAGATTTTGCACTTAGAACCCACTAAAGCCACATGGGTCTCAACAAGAAACATCAGAGAGCAAAGCGAAAGTAACAATAGTATAACACTTCCCAAAAAGTCTATAAAAACAAAATATATCTGAAGTCCCATATAGCACAAGCTATGCAAGAAAAAGAGCAACCCAAAAAAATTACAAAGCTCGGGATATTAATTAGAACATTAAAAGATAAACTACAAACAAAAAAGCATATGACCACCTAGTTAGAAAAACAGGTGAAACTCGATAGGGTAGGCATCAAGCTAACGACCCTACGACCATAAAAATTCAACTTCTATATGAAAAGTGAATCACCTTAACATGGTACCCTTAGTAGCCACGAGCACGAAACCACAGCCTCAACCATCACCCATGCTCCTATAAGAAGAAAATACACCCAACAACTAACAGTTACATGAACAACCTGCATTCGTCAAAATTAAAACCTGACAACCAATCATGTTGATATGTACTCCTACCAAATCCAAAATCGAAAACTCAAAAGATTTGCCTGCAATTATAGGGATTGGCATATGGAGGGGGACAGATTGATATAATGATGAGGGAAAGGTAAGAACATGAGTAGATGTCGAGAAAGGGAAACCAATAGGGGAACTCAAGGTGATAGGAATTACGGAGACGACAAGGCACAAAGAAGCGATGCATGGCAGATCTTGATTGCACGTAGTAGGAGCGAGAGTAGAATGCACGAGGTGTATGCCATGACAATAGGAAAAGAGAAAACATGAGTAAAGGCAGAAAAACAACAAAATTAAGAAAAACAAAAGTAGAAAAGTTGACCGAGAGAGCGAAGCGCGGAGGAAGATTTATGAGGCAAAGGGGAAAGTGGTGGATAGACGAAAGAAAGGGATTTGGAAGAAAAAGGAGGTGAAGACTTAACCCCATTAAAAGTCTACATGAAAGAAATTGTATGCAATTAATGTTGTTTAGAATTAAGTCAAACGCAGATGATAAAAGAACAAGAAAGACTTTTTGATGTTATTCAATGGAAAATGTATTCCTAATCAAATAAAAACAAACCAATGACATAAAATGTCCTATAAATAAAGATAAAGAAGATTAAGATACAATCAAACCAGATCCAATCTTCGGAGCGGACAGATGAGTTGAAGTACTAGGAGGAGTTTAAATAAATTTGTTTATTTTAAAATTATATACGTATATATATATATATTAGATTTAACAATTTAGGATTTGAATTGTGATTGAATGGTTTGTGTGTATAAACTTGGGTATTTGATTTTTCCATATTTAGATTGAATTAGTTTTGGTTTACTTTCATTTTGATGGAATTGATTTGTAATTTTTGTATGTATTGGGTTAGATTGATTGATAAAAGGAATTAGTATTATCAATTCTTAGTTACTGGCATAATACTTTAATATCACTTTAATATGTATCCTTCTTATTTATTTACAGTGCGTTAGTTAGGAGAGTTTTGGTTAAATTTATGTTAATGACAAAGAGAGAAAAATATAAAATATACAAACATAAATTTAGGGAGAGTTTTGTAACTTAAGGAGAGTTACATCATATTACATATACATGGTCACTACAACAAAATGACCATATTACAACTGTACTTTTACAACTGTGGCAAAATGACAGTTGTAATATGTTCTTTTTACAACATTTTTTCTCGGAAAGTTGTAGTAAACTTACGTTTAACAACTCTTTTATTTTGACCGTTGTAATAGATGCATATTACAACCTTTCTTTTTTATCAGTTGTAATAGATGCATATTTTAAGTACTCTTTTTTTGTTAGTTGTAATAATTGTCTATTACAATTTTTTTCATTTGACACTTAAACAAAAATTGAAATTTAAAAATCATCACTAAATAATAATAACAACATAAACTAATAATTATTTAAAATAATAAATATTAATAATTAATTTAAAATGTGAAATAATTCATCTTAATAATTAATAATTAATGTTAATTAAAAATTAATAATAAATCATCTATAATTAGATATTACATATTAACTATTTAATTAATAATTCATAAATAGTTCACAATTAAATGCTAGTAATCAACAATTAATAATTATTTTTTATATTAAATAATAATCAATAAAATAATAATAGTTAAAAATTATAATTTAATATTAAATAATAGTAGTAATAAGTCTAAACAAATAAACAGAAAATTTCGATTCATTTTAAAGCAACTTTAATACTAGATTTTTAAAATAATAGCAAATACGCTAAGGGAAAGAATCTTAAGCAACAAATGTTGATCTTTATACACATAATAAAAAATTACGTATATAAAATGATAAAAGACAATCATTTTATCCACTAGAGCACACTAAAAAGTAATTATAACCTTGATTAAAACTAGATAAATAATCATCAGATGCGGATATAACTATAGTCTTATTCAAAGCTTTGAAGATATTAGATAATTTTTTGTTTTTTTTAAATATAAATAGATTTTGAAATTTTCAATTATTTATTCAAAGTCCTATCTTAGATCTAATTTATGCAGAATGTTGTATGGCTATGCATAATGCCATTGGCTCCAAATCTAAATTTCCGTTCGGCTCCAAAGCCAAATTTTCAGCTCTAAAGCTAATTTTTCGGATATAATTAATTAACGCTCCCTCTTCTCTCTCCTACTAACTTAGTCCCCGCTTTGAAAACCAAACCTGGTAAAATCCCTAAATCCCGCATAGCTCCAAAATTATCGCCCTCCCTTCATCAACATCGCTTCGAAAGAAAGAAGAAGAGAACATAATTCTTCTTTGTTTGTTGAGTCTGAAGGCTTCAGATATGAAGCATTCTTCTCCCCTAAAGTCGTATTTAAAGAGAACATTCTCTTGTTATTTAATCCAAAAGGTAAGTCTTTTTTTAATTGTTTTACTTACATCGATCTACACTTTTACCATACTGCTAATGGTATTCATTGCTATTGAAGTATTGGATAATAACTGTTAGATTTAGACAATTTCAAGCTCTGATTTCTGTTGCATGCGGTATTTTCTTATAAAAATTGAACCTTTTTTGTAGACTGACCTGCCTCCCGTTATTGTTACTGTTGCTTCTTTTCAACACTGCGTTGGGTATGTTTGTGTAAATGGTTGTGGCTTTTCAGAATTACATCACTGCTTTTTTTTTTGTTCTTTCCAAAATTACATTATGTTTTATTTTTTAGATTATACATCTTGGTGATCATTTGGATGTATTGAATTGTAATTTTAAAGGTTTTGATAACGTAATGAAGCTGTGATATGATAGACAACGAAGCTATCGAATTGCATGTGGCTTAGTTGTTGATGTCGGTTGCACAAGGGGTGTTTGTGTTAATGCTTATTCTAAAATTCCCCTTTCCATCGCTGGAAATTTTAATTCCTCTTATAATGCCCAACCTAAGCCTAGCATGGCCTGAACCAGCTCCGACCAACCAACCAGTCATAATCGACTAGTGCAAAGGTGAACGTAGTGGATGAGTTAGTTGAGTACGTGCTTGTGTATCCCTCCCATGTGTGTTTGTGTCGTTCCTACGGGTAGCTAAGTCTGCATGCATGAAGTCCTCCTTGGGTTGTTTTCTTGAATTGAAATAATCAGTGCATTTTAAAGATTTTCTGAAAAAAATATACTAGAAAAGATCGTTAGAACCTATTTCCTAAGGCATGCCTCTTGTATTTTGAGCTATGTTATTTCTTTTCAAATTAAACTATGATCATGTTCAGGTTATCCTTAACGTCATCTCCACAATAATTTTGCAAATTTGATATTTTATTTAACATAATGAATTTAATATTTTATTTAACATAATAATTAGATACTTTGATTCAAATGTTAAATTAAATATTTTACCCATTGATATTGACTTGTTCTTTTCGATGGGATACTAGAAATTACAGGATGGTCAAATTTTTTGTGCTAATGGGTTAATATTCATTATGTTAATTAAACATCTAGAACAGTTTTCTTTGAAATTTCATACAAAAAATTTGTTGTTTATTTATCTTTGCTTTCCTTGCACTTGAGGTCATTGCTTCAAGCAGATGACTATTGTTATATTTGTAATTGTATACGTATACATTCAACCATTTACTGCAACCATAAATTCTTATTGAAGGTTTTACTGATCTTTTTCTTTTATTTTTCTTAACCTGTTATGCGCACATATAACCCCGAGGAATGAGGGCTTGGCTGTATCTTTCTTTTGAAGCTTTGTTCCCGCCTCTTTGGTTTATTGTTTACCCTTTTGTGAGTTTTCTACTATATTGCTGCCTTTACCAGGTATGACAGTTGTGTAGTGGTTGGGAAAATAATATTTTCTGATATTGATGTGCTTTAAGTCGGTATTCAACATTCTTGAACTTTGTGGTTTACTATAATTTTTCTTCTTGGGGAGTCCTTTTTGGTTATACTGACAATGTGTGGATTACTATTGATAGTTTCTTGTTGTGGACTACGCATACAAGAAAGTGAATTGTGAAGTTTATGATTTTTATTAGTCTAATTATACGTAGAACAATTGCAAAGATTTTTGAATAGTCAAATCTTCTTTCTTGATGTCTCTATTAGCCTAACTTAGATCATTAGAAGTGGAGCTTAATCAACATCCCTGGGTTTTTTCTTTCTTTCTTTTTTCTTCATTTTATTTGTCTCCTATGTTACGACTGACTACAAACACTTTATTACCCTTGCATACAAAAGCTTTCGATTAGTATCCTCCATCAATAAGTTTATATGTGTATGTACAACTATTTGGACATAAAATAAAGCACAATTGATATACAAAAAGATCAGGACTGTTAAATTTCTCTATTTTTTCTCCTTTTTTGGGCGTTGCATGAATATGGAAATAAAGGGAAAGTCAAATGATTTAGATTGGTTAGTTTATGTCTATAAGATGTGTTTAAATAGAATTTTCATCTGCTATGTGGACAAAATAAAACAGTAATGTAAGTTTGGGAGACAAACAAAGAGAAGTTTGCACCACATGGTTTCCTCCATTGGTGTTGTCAGCCTAATATTGGGATGATCATGTCATTACATAAGGCGAAGCTAAGAGTATGTTTGAGGATGTCTAAAAAAAGTAGAAGAATTAGTGCATGTGCAGATGATTTTTGGGATCATTCAGAGCAAATTTTCAAGTGGAACCTGCTTCATGTGACTTCTGTAAATAAACTAAAAGCACTTGTAGTTCAGAAGATTACAAAAGTGATGACTAATGTTATAGGTGACTTGTTTTTGTGTCTATTTTTTTCTAAAAAAACATTAAAGATTTAATGTTCATATCTTCTCTCACATGTTCACATTTGTCTACATTTTTTTTTTTAATTCTTGTTGAACAAAAATACCAAGATATTTATTTCTATGTATAATTTAGCTTTGTAGGTTTCAGAGGTAAATGAGCTTTGTAGATTTTAGAGGCAATTCCTGATGTGAACAGAAGATATGAGGATAGCATTAGGTGGAGGCCAATTACTTTCAAAGGCAAATGAGCTTTGTAGATTTCATAGGCAAATGAGTTTTGTAATTTGGTTAAAGGTTTTCAGAGGCAAATGAGAAGGACAATTGTAATTTTATACATATTTATGTGGTATATGATTTATACTTTGTATTTTGGATATAAAATTGTGATTTTTATTAATGAATGAATCATGATGTCTTTAAACTTACGTCTATTTCTTATGTTATTTATCTATTTATTGTTGCGCACATATAATATATATATATGTATATATATATATATATAGAGAGAGAGAGAGAGAGAGATTTATACATACAACTTGTGGATATATTACAACTGTAAAATAATAGTTGTAATAAAATATATCACAACAGTTATAAAAAGTTGTAAAAATTATAACAACAGCGGTGCATAACAGTTGCAATAAAGTTTATTACAACGGTGAAAAACAGTTGTAAACTATACATATCACAATAGTGGCGCAACGGTTCAAAAAAGTTGTAAAAGATTTTAGTTTATTACAACTTATTAATACACGACGGTGGCTCCACCGTTGTAAAATGTATTTTACAACTGTTTTCCACCGTTGTAATAGGGTAAATTTGTTGTAATGGGTAATTAGATTAAAAACGAGAAGATTGTTAGTACCTTAGGTATTGGTTTTAATGACAACAACTATATGAGATCATATAAAATACAGATATAAATGTTTTTATCAAGTTATATATAGTATATAGTGCATGGTATGAGGCAAGCATTGATCAAGAAGACTATACAATATCAAGAGAAGAGTCAATAACTGAAGTAAAAGCTGGTATAATGATCCAACAATTAGATATTGTAGACTTATTGGTTTAAAGATTCAAATATACTAAAGTCTTATACTATCTTGTTAACACTTCTTTGATCTCTCTTTTCTCAAAAAGTTTTTAAAATCCATTTCTTGATTTTCAAATATTTGGGTTTTCAAAATATTTTGAGAACTCTTACTTTTAAAACGATTTTTCAAACATCCTTCCAAATAACTTCAAATCTTTTATTTATTTACAAGTTCATTATATCTGAGTGTAATAGTTTTAGATTTATGTTTAACAAATAATGATTTTAATATTAATTAATCCTTTGAATTTCAGTATGTATTATATTTTACGTATTTTTTTGTATACATTAAATATTTCACATTATTTTATAAAGTTTTATTAAGTTTCTTTAAACTGAACTGCGTATAAACCATGTTTAAATGATTATACAAGTATCAAAATATTTAATAAAGCTTGATGTTTTCAAAATAATTGACTTTTTTTTGAGATGTACATATATATGTCGATGTATAGATTCTATATATGTCGATGTACATGTCGAAAATTACAAATTTTGAGTGGAAGTATTTTTTTTCATCATATCTCTTTGCGAATGATTATGACCATTGTTTCCTTATAAATGGAGATCCACTGGATAAAATTTTACTATCTAACTTCGCTTTTTCTCCCCCCTTTCACTTTATTGATTTCTAAAAGGAATTATCAAACTGAATTAGAATCAATTTCAAACTAAATTGATTTGATTCTCCATTGATTACGCCCTCTCTCTCTCTCTCTCTCTCTCTCTCTCTCTCTCTCTTTCACTCAAATATCAATCAAAGTTCTATTCAAGAGGCTATAAGATCATTTGTACTCGAAACCAAGAAATTGGTGTTGTAAACTCTATCAAATTTATTCACACTCTTGGCCTTGGGTGTACTCAGTGTTCCTAAAATCCAAGTAGGTGTGTTGGTGTCCCATCTGATACATAAGATGTTCCCGATGTTCTACTTGAATCCAAATGGGTGTGTTTGGTGTCCTATCTGAATCTAGCGTGTGTACACAGAGCCCGAAATTTTTTAAGAGTACGTCTCATAGCCATGAAAATCAAGATTGTGTTAGAATTTGACACTGAAAGGAAATTTGCATAAGAAACTATACATAATTCAATGTAGGGTAACTCATAACCAGTACAAAAATCCTTGTGTGAATTCCCCAACTCTTTACTCTTTGCTTTTATTGCGTTTACTTACATTCGTGTTTGCATCCGTTACACTTGTTATATGTTTATCTAGTTTACTTCATCCTTTTTTTTATATTTATAGTTCTTCATTCAAATCAAATATTTCTTTATTTTGTGTAATGAAATTTATTTATCACAGTTCTATATTATTCAATGAATCTACGGAAATTATCAAACTATAATGGCATAAAATTAAAATAAAAACTACATCAAAAACTTAAAAGTTGCATTTTTAAGCATATAAGTTGACATAATATAGTGCATATGTTGACGTATCCGAACCGTTTGACACAAATTTTAAAGTTAAAAAATATAACAAATACCATCTATTCAAAAACATTCCAAACAACTTTTTTTTACTTTTGTTTAAGCCCATTTCTCATTGATAAGTTCACTGATCATTTTCATTTTTAGTCATCTTTCATTCTCAAACATCTTTAAATAATAATATCTTCCCCACAATAAAGCTTTGTGAAATCTTAGAGAAACACCCAATCATTCAACGATATTCTCTCTTTTATTTTAAGGAATCAAGGACATTTGGAACTAAGCCAAATGCAAATGATAAAAGAATAAGAGAAAACACTTTGATGCTTTTCGATGTTTAATTTCTTCCTTGATTAAGAATGCTCAAACCTACTGTCAAGAATGCTCTAACGCCAACAACAATGAAGATTGGTATGTCATTAGAGCAAATCCAATTTGTAAATTTGAATACTGGGTTGAAGGCCCTAGGAGTACCAAGATTTCTATGTGTTTTAATTCGTATATGTGTATATTATTAAAACTCATAGGTTTTGATTTACTTGATTTGGTGTTACATAGCATGGATCATATTATTAAAACTAGTACTAAATTAAGATTTGATTTAATTGTATTACAGTCTGAATTAAATAAGTAAAATTTGCATTTCCTTATTTACATATTAACCTTACAATTTAGTATATCAAGATTTATCCTTGTTCCATATGCCATGGTTTTATCTTATTCGGTAATTTCTCCATATCTCTCATATTGCATTTTTATGTCACATTTAATGTCCAAATCACAATGGTACATTAAAACCCTTTATAATTAGTATATTACTTAACTATTGTCTATTGATTTTGAATTTATAATTTATAAGTATTCCACTAAAAGAGTATTTTATTATTATCCATTTTGTTGATGACGAAGGCGGAGAAAATATAAATATACATATGTTTAGGGAGAGCTACATCATATCTTATATACAAAAATATTACGGTGTTTGTTGTTATCGAAAGGGGAAGATAGTGATACCTGAATTATTGGTTTTGAGGACAATAATTATATGAAATCATATAAAATATAGATAGTAATATTTTACTAATTTATATAGTTTATAGTGTAGAATATTAAATAGGTGCTGAATCAAAGATTGTACAACATAAAGACTCAAAAGATACGAATACTCGCGTATCAGAGACAAAGAAGTGAAGATGTCAAGATTACAATTTAGTGTATAAATTCTTTAGTGTATGCTGTTAAAGTTCATGATAGCATATTTGATCTCTATCTCCAATTTTTGATCCTTGATGTTTTTAAACAAAATAAGTTATTCTAAATTTCAAAATATTTTATAAAAAGCTCCTTAAGTTCAACGATATTTAAAATCTATGTTCAAATTATTTTACAAAGTATACGATTTTCAAGATAAAAAAATTCAAAAGATTCTTTTTCAAAAAACATAGATATGTTGACAATCCTTTTCCCTACGAGTTGACATATGGATCATTATGTTGTTTTTTATTTTTTGAATAAAATCATGTATCAACATATCTCTTCACGAACGCGTACTTCTATTCATCTATTATTAAAGAGAGTACAAAAGAATTTTCCAATAACCAGTTGCTTTCTTCCCATTCCTTAATATCTTAATTGTCTTGAAGAACATATTATATTCTCTTCAAAATTATATAAAATCAATTCAGACTTCATTGCACTGAGTCAATACTACTTTGGTATTGTTTGAGAAACAACTCTCAATTCAAAGATCCAAGTGATATCTAAAAGGCTATAGATACATTGTGTCCAATATTTATCTCTAGAAAAACATCAGCTCTGCTTGTGTTTTGTGGGTGTGCTCGTAGGCGGTTCAAATCAGGTGAATGTGCTTATAACCCATTTAAATTAAGTGGGTGCTGTTGTAGCATAGTCAAATCAAGCAAATTTACTCTAAGCTGAGAAAATTAGAACAGTGTGTCTTATTGTCTCGAAATCAAGATTGTATTTGAATTTGACTTCACTTGGTTTAAAGATTAACATTTGAAAAGAAATATGTATAAAAATTGTACGATACTGGATGTAGGAGAACTCCAAAGTAATATTGAATCCATGATGTCATCCGTCTGACTCTTACTTTACTACTTTTTGTTGGTACTTTAGATATTGATCTTGAAAACAATAACCATATATGATAATATAATGGGTCGGCTATTTGAATAAAAAATTTAACATAAACGATGATATAAAAAAATCTAAACCATTGGATATTTTTGTCTTTATACAAGGAGATGGAATTCAGGGCAATCTAGTAGTGGAAATTCATTGTATCATCAATTGTGTTACCAACTTGTGTCCAAATAAAAATTCTCTAATATAAAAAATTGATATCAATGTTTTATCAAGTTACATGGTATATAGATAATGTTGATTTGAAGGCTACACAACATAAAGATGCAAGAGGTTGATATAAAGATTTAAGAGACAAAGTTAAGACTGGTGAGTTTAAAGAATCAAGATATGAAGATATGACGATATGAAGACTTTAGTCGTAAAGTCATAGATTATATTGTTAAAGTTCCTAATAACATGTTTTTTTATTTCTCTTCATTTTCCAAAAGATTTTTAATTTTACTTTTAGTTTCAAAATGATTTTTCATATGCCTTTCAATAGTTTTCAAAATGAATCTTTAGATATCTTTTTTTTTTTTTTTGAATTTGTTCAGCAGGGAAACCGACCGGAGTCGTAAAACCCTCCATAATGCACCTAGCCTGGTCCGCGAGCACCACGTAAGTGGCTAATCTTAGCGTACGTACCACATAAGTGGCTGATCTTAGTCGTAAAATCCTTTTTATGAATTCATTATATTTTTATTTTTATTCTACATTATAAAATTTTCTGAAGTCCTTAATATTTTCAAACTAAAAATACTTGAAAGTTTGAGTTTTTTAAATATTTTCAGTATTCAAATATATACTTTGATTTTAAAGAAATATTCATTATTAATTTATATATTATTTTCCAGAAGAAATTTAAAATTTAAATTTTATTTATTAAAATACTTCAAAATAATTTTATAAAGCCTTCTTAATATTTCTTAAGGTAAAATTGTGTATAAACCATAATTACGTGATTTTACAAAGTATCAAAATAATTTACAAAGCTTTAGATTTTTAAATTAAGGATTTTTCAAAATTACAAAGGGTGTGTCGTCATATGCATATATTATATGTCGACATACACGCCGCTAGTTTCAAATTTCAAATTTAAATGGAAGTGACTATTTGTCATAACTTTTCGCAAATGGAAATGACCGTTTATTATATATATGGATAATGGTTTTCAAACGAAATTTTTAGCAAAACATTTTCATTTCATCTCTCTTCTTTCAATATTCACAATTTGAAAGTAAATTTCATACAAAATTTTCCAATTACAACTAGAATCAATTCAAACTCAGTTGATTTTATTCTCTACTATTTACTCTCCAATTTCTGTCATCTTTCTCAACATCAAAATGTTATTCAAGAGGCTACATGATCATTCATATTTAAAAACAAGAAATTGATTTCATAGAAGTTAACAAACCATACTCAAATACCCTTAGGCGTGCTTATAACCTGAAAATCAAGTGGGTATGTTTGTAGCCCAAAGTCAAGTGGATGTGCTTGTAGTTCGTAAATCAAGTGGTTGTGTTTGTAGCTCTAAAATCAATTGGATGTGCTTGTAGTCCGAAAATCAGGTGTTTATACGTGGAACTTGGAAAGTTTGGAGGGTGATTTACCTAACCTCTGAATTGAGATTTTAATTGGATTTGTCCTCTACTGATTGAAACCTTAGCATTCGGAAAACAAATATATACAAATAATTGTACATGGCTGGATGTAGGATAACTCCAAAACAGTATAAAATTATCCGGTGTGATCTCTTTGGTTACCTACTCTTTAATTTCTGACATTTGTATCTATTTGAGACTGTCGATTTTGCATTGTTTAAAACATAATCTGAAATGAGTTCAAAAAGGGTCATAAAAGTTGGTCAACGCTGTTCATTCACCCTCTACTGTTATATTAGCCTTAAGAATCCGTATATTTGCAACCAACTTTTTTGTTTTTATTTTTGTTTGTGATTACATTTGCGATTGATTGTCGGTAAACTTCAATGTTGTTAATTTGTGGTTAAATATTAATGTTGCAAGAAAACTAAAAAGATTCACATGAGTTGTAAAATATTACTCACCCCATCTACTGTTAAATCAGCTTTAAAGATCCATAATTTTGCTATCTATACCTCCTTGTTTGCAATAGGATATTAGCCATCCATTCAAGTATCAGTTTTAGCTACTATAAAATTTCACGCATTATAATATCAAAAATGTTGGTTGGTTGGTTGGCCAGAGAGCACATATCCACGTCAATGTTGATTGGAATACATAGGAATATCAGTCATTGCACTCAAGCTAAAGCTTTTCACTCAGCAAAATTTTAAGATTAGCTCCATCTGTTTTAAGTTATTTCATTTTATTACTATTCACTTATAACACTCCTCTCGAAAAGCTAACACAAAGATATTTTAGCACAGTGGTTAGTGCGTGGTGTTGCTTTCCGGGAGGTCGGGGGTTCGAATCCCGTGGGTGTCACATTTGGTATCAGAGCCTATACCCAGTTGGAATTGTGTGTATAATGTTGCAGATGTTGGTCATTGTGGTACCGATGTGGGTTACATGCACAATGTCTGGGTGGGGAGTGATATGAGCCAATGAGGACATTGGGCTCTTTAGGGGGGGTAGTCTGTAACACCTCTCTCGAAAAGCAAACACAAAGATCTTTTAGCACAATGATTAGTGCATGGTGTTGCTTTCCGGGAGATCGGAGGTTCGAATCCCGTGGGTGTTACATCACTTGTAATTCCTTAAAATTGCAAGAGAACCATATAATAAGATGACTTCATAATGGTAGTATGATGATCCGTATTTTGTGTCGTTTACCTTTAAATGCTCGTTTTGCCATTGTTTTTTGTCTTTAAACCTTGTGATTAACAAGTGACTTTTGTTCTTTACAACACATTGGTTTCATTTAGAGGTTGACGAAAATAGAATCCACTACTTCATTACTACACATGAATTCAACTAATTTGGTTGTGACTAAACCGTCATCGATCTTAATTATAAAAATATTTACTATTTGTCTCCTAGTCGTGTATCTAGAGTAATACTAATATAGCAAATGATAATTTGAAGCTTAAATTTGTAAAGAACCATCAGTTTTTCTTTAATAAAAAAATTCAACCATTATCATTTTTTATGTTGTTTAATTAATAAAGTAAAAAAAAATAGGATGAAACCAACTGTATTAGAAAACAATATGTATGTAATGGTAAACGATATATAATTAATTAACGTAGATATCACCAAATTACCCCGTTTATTTTTATACATTATTTTCTTACGACAAGAGATGACCGTTTACATAACTTAATTTTAGACAATATACTACTAAATACAATAAAAACAACCATACAATAGCGAAACAATCTCCCTTCACCGTTTCGATTAATTAACTTCACTATACTATAACATGCAAACAACCATTGATGTCTGTTTTTCGAACTTGCTAACGACAACAGATCACCGTTTTACTATTTAAAATTCAAAAACTACCATCGTTTTACTATAATAATCATGGATAAGGCTAAATTGATTAATGGTAATTTTGTCTAAAAGTTTGATTTTTTTATATATCGAGACCCTTTAATAATTCAAAAGCGAATGATGTACCATTAAAAACTGACTTTCTTATTTAAAATTGAAGTGCCATTAGCAATGGTTTTATTTCGTGTTGATGGCTGAAGTAATTGAAATAATAACATGGATCATGTTTCATTCTATTTGCATTATGCGTAATCACTTACTTTTTTAATTTCTCGATAAAGAACTTTATTACATCACCCAGCTTGAAAACCGATCAAAACATGCAAAATATGTTAAATTAAGGAATTCAGTTGAGTAAATATGTAAATTAGAGTGAGTCCTCCTAAATTGTTGTGCATGGCCGCAATTATTGAAAAAAAAAAAGAACGGTGCAAAGTATCATTTTTGCTCGATAAAATAAGATTCTAAAATCGGTTTTATAAATTAATTTCGTTGGAAGGTCCAGGCGTACACAAAAATAATCTCGTTCTGTCTGCATGCTGTTGGATAATTATCTTGCCAACTTAATCGGCTGGCTTTGGCCCAGTGCTAACTGGGCCATCACACGGGGCATTAAACTGGAGGGGGGCATCATCAATGCTCTAGGGCATCATACCAAAAGGAGAAAACTGTATCCTCACGAAAGACACAAAAAAGATTGCGGCTAATCTCTTTCTCACGCTGAATAGAAAATTATAGCAAAGTAGCTTCCAATTGCAATAAAAGGGGAGTGGAAGCAATGAAAAATAGCTATAAGCCTATATCCTATAGAGAAAAGAAGTGCAATTTTATTAAAAATTTGGAGGCTTCAAAGCAAGGAACCCTAATTTCTAAATGCTAAGGGTCCGTTTGGATGGTTGCTAATAAGCAACTTTCTAGCTTTTAGAAAGCAAAAGTTAAAAAGTCCACATCGATCAATAGAAAATCTGGGCTTTCATAAGTTGCTTTTGGCTCCATGTATTAGCATCCCACAATTTGTTCTTCTCACCCCTGTAATTTTAAAAAACAATCTTCACTCAGTTTTTTTCTTTTCTCACCCCTTTTGTTCCTATACTGCCCTTATTCTTTCATTATTTGTGTTTCTTTTCTTTCTTTTTTATTTCATTATACTGTTTTTCGTCTCCTCATCAAAACTATAGGAACTTCACAATCTACTGTTTGCAATGAAAAATGCAAATAATAGAAAAATAAAAAAATACCAGAAGAAGATTAAAACAACGACATCATAATGGTTTTTAATCTGCTTTCTCATTTTGGTCGAAGTTAGGAAACGATTTTACTGAGTTGTATTCGAAGGCTGGATTGATTAGATAACTCTCCCTTGAAATGTTGGTCGATTTCGATCAATGTCATAGTGACTAACAATTAAAATTGTTAATTACATTTAACGAAATACATAACTGATTGTTTAAGGGCAAACTGGAATTATGATTTTAATATTTTGAACGGGTCGTGAAGAGCAATTAGTGGGGGGTTAATAGTCGTGGCCTTTGCTTTTTTTGCTTATCTCAGAACTGGTATTTTTGCTTGACTTCCGATCCAAAAGAAAGAAAACTAATTCTATTCATACACCAACAATCTCTTAACATACACCATAAAATAAAATAAACTGCTACACACTAAAAATTACTTTACATACACCGTATCTTTTACAAAATTAGCCTTATTTTATTCAACATCTACCTTCTTTAAAGCTCTAAACTAATACATGAAAAATAATAATTATGGCATTAAAAGAAGTTCCCATTCAGTAAGACGAACTTTAATTTTTTGAATAGATAGTAAACAATTTATTGTGCTACAAAAAAATATATTCTTAATTTCAACTAAAAGACTATATGTCTAGATTAAATGATTTAAAACTTTAGAACTTACTTGTAAAAGTTATCTTAATTTAAATTTAAGTTTTCGCGTATTAAACACAAGTTCTTTAAACTTTTTTACATAGATTTGACCAAATATCGCTAGTTGCAATGTTTAATTTGATGGTTATAATTAAAAAAGTAAAAATACATCAAAGAAGAAGGGTAGCTTAATAATAAATTATTTTAACAAAGTGTAGTGCTAAAAGCACCCAGAAATATGCTGCTTAATACCATAACTAAAGGCCACCTTAAAAATAGCTCAAACATGCTACACAATACCATAACCAGGCTACCACAAAATCTAAAAAATAATTTCCCACTTCTCTATCATTCCTCAAATATCTTCGTTCTCATCCGATAAAAATCAGAGCATTTCAATTAGTATTGGAGGCTGCACCGTTACCATAAATTTTCAATGAAATTAGTATCCATTCAGCTGTTATTTTAATGTTAGTGCATGAAACTAGTCGGTGGAAAAAGGCCACGATTTTCGAAACTGGTAGGTTGAAAATGGCCATGGTTTTCGAAAATGGTCGGTGGAAAATGGCCGTGAGTTCTGTTAATTTTTCATTTAACCTATCCAATATTTACATGGTCATAAACTTACCGTGGCTCCAATTTTTGAACAGTGTAAGCTGGTCGTGACTTCTGTGTAGAATTTTTTAACAGGCAACTCTTGTTCGGTTACAAATCACCATGCAACTGTTCTCTGCTCCATTCTAATCACCATGCCTTATATGTATGAGTGTATCCATGAGTTTTTGAACTATCACCACATGTAAAACACCATTTCCTTGAATTTAATACATGACCTTTTGTTTCCTTAGCATCTAAATTTTACTCCCTATATAGGTATATAATAGAACGCAAGCAATAGGGAGGCATCCATTCATTGTTTTTCATGGCTTTTGTAAACAAATCATGCATGTATCCCTTTATTTTATTCTTTCTACATGGAAATTTTAATTTACACAGGTAAATATAAAACGCATGGCATCAGATTGCTTGCACATGAAAATAAAACACAAAGACACATGACAACATGCGGTGAATATTAGGCTTCAGAACTGGTTGGAATAGTACAGTTTTGCTTTTCGTGCATTACTTTCCATTATTAGTGGTTTAACCGTGTCGCATGAGATAGTTGGATTTAGGGTTTTAGGATCTCTGATGGAGAAACAAAGAAAATTTGAAACTGACGTGAATGAGAAGGAAGAGCAAAAGTTTTGTTCGGTGATTAAGAACTGAATGGAGAAATAGATGTGGTATTAAGAAGCATATGAATTAATTAGCACTAATTAATTTTTTTAATGGTATTAAGTAGCACATTTCTGTGTGCTTTTAGCATTACACTTAACAACAAAATAGAGGTATATAATAGTTGATTCTCGTTGTACAAATACAATTTGCCAAGAAAGAAACGGCTTACAGTTACAGGCCGCGTTTCTTCTTACTCAAATAGATTAGGGTTTAGGCTATTTTCTCGTTTTGCTATCAGATCGACACGCCCATTTATTCTCTCTAATATCTCGGACAAAGGTACCATTTTTCTTCTCTTGTTCTTTCTCAATACTCCGAATCTACTGCGATCTCATTTATTTGTTCTTCGTTCGATTGACACAGACGTTTATTCATTTGAGTTGGTGTTATATCCAAATTCGATTTATAGAGGTTTATTTATTTAATTTGTGATTTTTGGTGTTAGATGATATTATGATTTGGCAAATCGTAATTGATTTGAGTTGGTATTATACCCAAATTCAGTATTGACAGTAGGAATTCTGTGTTAGATGATATTAACGCTTGTAATGATTTGGCAAATCGAAGCAAAAGTTCAAATCAAAGTGACGGGATAGTAATGGCATTATTAGTTGGATGGGTTTTTGGTGCAAGCTCGCTGTTTAGTTTCACTATTACAGTTAATCCCCTGGTGTCCATTTTGTTTGACAGGATCTTTTAACGTTCACCTTGTAAAAAAAAGGTTATTGTGTGTATGATAGGTCATTGGTTGAACTTGCAGACTAGCTTTAATATTTCAAAAAATATAGAGTTTCCTTCTAATGTTTTTTGAAGTTTTGTATTTTCTTTGTTGCACTTGAGCTAATTTGTGCTTACCATTGTATCCTTTTTTGTATTGGAATACATATTTTGTAGAAATTCCATTTTTTTTCATTATCATTAACTTGCAGTAAGTATATAATCCACTTTTTGGAATACATGATAATACACGTAGGTAGTATGTCTTTATTATATTTGTTATATAAGTCACTTTGATTCTATATTATGAATCAGGGATTCAGGAATATGTTTGTAAACATGCATTCCTATTCAACCTTCAACTAAGCCATGCTTTTAGTTTGTGCCAGTATTGATGTGCTTCGATTCTTGTGTTATCGGCATTATTTTATCTCATTAATGCTTCGGTGCTGTTTTACATGCTGCAGTTTTTTGTGTACTTTGTATAGTAATAAATTTTTGCAGATATTTTATTTTTTATTTTTATGGTCTAGTTTCTGGCATTTGTGGTGCAGTTTTGATGTTCTATGGTTCAGTTTTTGTGCTTTGTGGCACAATTTTTCTGTTATATTATGGAGACTTCAGTTATAAGAGTGATGCATACACCAAGCTAGGATATATATATATATATATACACACACACACACGAGCGTAACGGCACGCGCTCCGCGCGTGATCGTTGCACGAGCGGGGGATTGTTATTGGCCCATTATTCAAGGGCAACACATAAATGAAGTTTTGAAGAAAAAAAAAATCAACTGCACAACTCTTATTTTTATGGGGCAGTTTTTTAATTTAAATAAAAGGCAATTTTGGCACTTTATGGTCAGGTCAAAAATATGTGTTTCCAACACAATTGTTAATAAAGATAATTAAACTGTATTCTTCTTATAATAGATGGCATGCTTTTCAGTCTAACACTCATTTTGATTTTGTTCTCTGTCTGGTTTCAAAATTCGTTTCAAGTTGCTACTTTTTGAAATAAAAATATATCAGTACGATTATTTGAATCTATTTCATGCAACTTATTGTTTCCCAGCAAAAGATTTAATAGGTGGAAAGTTAATCATTTTCTATTTAAAGAAGTAAAGGCTCATGAATAAAAACCAGTTTCTAAACTACAAATAATTCCCATAGCAAGAAAAATTTGTGATTTTATTTTGCGTTCTATAATATCATTTTGATAACCTACTTAGAAAATGTAGCAGCATCTTCATTGATTACGCTGACATTTTTCATGTATATTGTATAGAGATTAAATTGAACTATTGCAATCACGGGGAATGAAAACTCAAATTTATCATCTGTTATGCTGCAGCAATTGTATCAGGTGGAAAGGGTACAAATTCTACATTGAAACGGGAAAAGGCAGAGAAACAAACTAAGAGGTTTGAAGAAAAAAAAAAATCCTTGTGTTTATTGTTTACCTATTTCATATTCCAACCATAATGCTTGAAATTTGTGTAAAAGATCAACTTATATCTTTTTTGTGGATTGTTGTTTGATTTTGTAACTTAAAATAGACTTAACCGCTTTGTTTATGTGCGAATAACATGCAAGTATTTATGTTGTTTCAATTCAGTATTTCGTGATTTATATTTCGGAATACCAAATAGCTATTGTGAAAATTTGTTACTATCCATGTTGGCTTTTTTATCTTTTTGACTTATAAGTCGTTAATGTGCCAAACAAACTTTTTCACTTTTTAAAAGTAAAAGCACTTATCAAATAAGCATAAGCAATTTTGCTTTGAGTTGCCAAACAGGCCCTAAGTTCTATTTTTTATTTAGTAATTTATTTCTATTAGAAATTTTGGACAAGATGAATAAACTGATTCGTTTTTCTTTTGTTGAACAAATCAATCTGAACATTGCTATGCACATTTATACTAAATTTTTATAGAAGATGGGAAAATGTGCTATTTCCTATTGAAAATTGACCGTACGAAAGTAGGAACACGTCTAGATTGTTTTCTACAACAACAACAAAGCCATATATCCCAAACAAGTTGGGGTTGGCTAGATATGGAACCCAAAATTAAAATAAAATAAAATTAATAATGATAGTAATAATATATATATAAAAAAAGAGTTTAAAACAACCAATCAAATAAAAAGTCGTCCGGTAAAGGTTTTTTTAAATAATAATAAGAAGAAGAAGTAAAAATGTTCAGTAAAAGTGAAATAAAATCTAAAATAGTAAATAAAAAGTAAAAAGGTTCAGTAAACGTGAAATAAAGTCTAAAAAAAAGAGAGAGAGAGAAACACTATGGTTCTGGTACATGGATTGCCAATTTCCATGCACTCCTATCAACTACCAGCTCTTCCGATAAACTCCAGTTACTTAAATCTCTCTTTATTATCTCCTCCCATGTCATTTTAGGTCGACCTCTACCTCTCTTTGGGCCTTCGGCGCGACCTAGAATTCCAGCGCGTACAGGTGCATCGTATGGTCTACGTTGGATATGTCTAAACCATCTCAAGCGGTATTGAACTAACTTCTCTTCAATAGGTGCAACTCCAAGTTTTTCCCGAATATCCTCATTTCTAATCCGATCTCGTCTGGTATGCCCACAACTCCAACGCAGCATTCGCATCTCTGCTATACTTATCTTCTGGACGTGTTGCCTCTTATTAGGCCAACATTCTGCACCATATAACATTGCAGGTCTGATTGCTGTCCTATAGAACTTTCCTTTAAGCTTCTGAGGAATCTTCCGATCACAGAGAATGCCAGATGCTAGTCGTCATTTCACCCATCCTGCTTGAATTCTAAAACTAACATCCTTATCAATCTCTCCATCAAACTGCAACATAGATCCTAAGTATCGAAACGATTCCTTCTTGGGTACTACTCTACCGGTCAGGGTAACGTCTAGATTGTTTTCTACTTCATTAAAAAAGTGAATTTTTTCTACTAGAAACTTGGAGAAAAAAATTAATTTATTATAATTATTGTAATATCTTAATGCTAACTATGTTAAAAATTACAATTTTTATTTATAATTATGATAAACAATTAATTTATCTGTGTTATATATATGTATGTATGTATTTTAGAAATCATGGTAACAAATTGAAGAAAATAAAGGCTAGTTATAATTTACATATTACTGAATATATCATCTCTTTGGATTTTGATTATCAAATTATTTTAGGTATCACAATCCTTCCGCGGAAACAACCATCCGGAAGTTCTAATGGGAAAAAACAAAAAAGAAATGAAGAGATGGCTAAATCACTACGAGTGTCTCTTAACAAATATTTTTTATAAAGACAAATTTGGTTGATAATTCAAAACAAAATTGCGATTTTGAAAAAGGAGTTGATTTTGATAATATAGAAGAAAATGAAATTGTGGTAAATGAACAAATTAACGATATAGAAGAAAATGTTCATGATACTGAAGTTTCACTGCAACAGATAGTAAACGAGACTGATGTTCCATGTTTAGATCATTTGAAAGAACTAAAAGTCATGTTTCGAACATATTTTGAATATATATGATAATCTTGATAGGAATACGATTCAACTGATGGTTTTTAGTATTGTATGTACAAATTCTTTATATTTGAACCAATTATTTTTAAATTTTTTGCATTATAAACATGTTATTTTCATTTGTCTTGTTTGCGTGTTTCAATGTTAGTTCGTAGAAGCATTGAGTTTTGAAAAATAATTAAGATCACTAACAAATATGAATTTCATTCAATATCATTATGCAAAATTTTACAACATGGGGCATCATTTAATAAATCACACTGGGCACTTCAAACCTCAGAACCGGCTCAAACCCTATAGTCGCAGCTGCCTGTCTTCATCGTCGTCCTAATGCCTATTGTAAGTGTCGGAAGGGATCGCCTCTTTGAAGCTATCGGTAAAGTTTTCAGTAAGTATCTGAACCTAAACTTCAACTGTATTCTTTTGAGTATTTGATTGTAGTATAAAAATTCAATTTTCATTTTAACTTCAAATTTTTCTGTTTTTTCTGCGCCAATTACCACCAAGTAGATTTTTTTAAAAAAATAATAATAATAATTTGTTGTTGATAATTGTAGCAAAAGAAGAATTTGAAACATTATGCTTTGACTTTGGCATTGAGCTCGATGAGGAGGTGAGGTTATTCATTATTCTCTTGTCTAAGTTAGAATTATTTGTTGCGATAAAGTGCTTGATTTTTGGTTTTTAGACCACTGAAAAGGCCATAATTCGAAAGGAGAAGCATTTAGAGAAAGAGGATGATTTTGAGGATGGGGATGAAGAGATCATTTATAAGATTGAAATTCCTGCTAATAGGTAATATATTTGTGTGACAGTGATACTACTGGTAGCAGGTCAACAACTTTAATAGCAAATTATTGAACTTAGTACTGACACCAAACTTTACTTTCAGGTATGACCTATTGTGTCTTGAAGGAATTGCACGATCTCTTCGCATATTCATGGGAAAGGAAGAAATTCCCGAATACAAGTGTGTTGATATACCAATTGAATCAATGCTTAAAGTGCAGGTTAAGCCAGAGGTGGGAGACATAATTATTTACATTTAATTGTAATATCTGGAGGATATTCGCTATAACTGAAAAATAATTACGATTGTTTCGTCTTTTTGGTGGATTTTGGCAGACCAGCTTGATTCGGCCTTTCGTTGTGTGTGCTGTTTTAAGAGGAGTAACTTTTAATCAAGCAAGTTACAACAGTTTTATTGATCTACAAGACAAACTCCACCAAAATATTTGCAGGTATATTTATTTTATCTTATCAAATGTTTTTTTCTGGTTGGTAAAATATCTGATGTACTTCTATGTTTGCAGAAAGAGAACTCTTGTTGCAATTGGAACTCATGATTTGGACCAGCTCAAAGCTCCATTCACATACGAGGTAATACTACTATACCATTTTTTTTTCCTTCAGTATACTTGAAAATTCCACTATCAATTTTTGGCATATTGTTTCGGTGCATTTATAGGATTGCCTTGTTCTTACGTTATTCATTTTATGCTTAATCGTACCCAAGTTCTAAGATGTTGTCTTGACATTTGTTGATGTTCTTTGGTATAGTCAGATGTTCACGAATGCTTTTTGCGTTTTAAGTGTAAGGATAATGTTCATGAGAACTCTATAAGTATACCTTGATAATAGATACCTATTTTTTCTCCTTTTTGTTTGACATGTATAATATCTATCATGCTATTTTGTTTTTTCGGACATATTTTTCTTTTGCTGTAAGTGTAAACTGCTAGTGTTTTTATTGGACACAACATGTAATTTTGCAAGTATTCATAAGCTACTTACAATAGTTGAACTTATAAGTCATTAGAACATACGAGTGGTTGTCTTGTAAATTTTACCTTTTCAGCTTCATTTAATGTAGAAAGCAATTATTCTTATACATGTTTTAAAGCCAGGCTTAGTGGAATTTGTCTAAATGTTCAGAATTCATAAAGGTTAGTTGCATTTTTAGACCAGTTCGTGCTTAGTGTGGTTAGTATAATTATTTAAGTGGGAACATGTGATTGAAATCGGGAAGGATTTGAGGTGTAGCAAAAGTAAAAACGAGGTATGTCCAATCTTTGCCTTCCATACACACATACATACTATAATAATCATGCCATACAGAATCTGTTGCTACATTAAATTGGAAAAACTGGACATGCTTGTCTATGAAATGAAAATATAATTATGCTGGTCTGTTAATGCAGATTGTTGCGTGTTTTTTTTTCTTTTCCCCACATCAGCCAATATGAATAACTTGGCATTTCTTTCTATTGTAAAAGAAATAGATTCTGTATAATTTCAGTATAAACTGAGATATGTTTGCTTGTTTCATGCAGGCTTTGCCTCCCTCGGAAATAAATTTTATACCACTGAAGCAGGTCCGTGAGTTCAGTTAATTCATATCATTTATCTGGTATCTAGTTATTATGAAAAACAAGTGTTCCTGCATGTTTGGATCTCAAAGTCCATATATCATGGAGGAAACAGTGGTTAGCAAATTAGATGTGATCCGTTTGCTGCAACTCTAGAGAGAGCTGCACTGGGCATCATATAAATTTCTTTTTGATCCATCACCTTTTGAGTTAGTCATGAGGTTGGGCTCACTGGACTGGTGGAGTAGTAAATGGGACTCCGATAACTAAATTATTGATCCAGTATGATATTTTCTTATGTTCCAACTCATACAAACCACAAACCCAACATTTAAATGTCACCCTAAATTAGATGTTTGAGCTCTTCTGAATTTTATATGCACGGATTTGAATACACCATGTTCATATAGTTTTGTATGGTTTACACCCTAGCAGAATATGAAATGAGGTCTCAGTGTACCTCCTCCTGCACACAATTTTTATTCATTGTTCAATTGGGCAATTAAGTTATTTGTTCTTCTCCCTTGCCAGGAGAGAAGTTTCAGAGCCGACGAGTTAATGGAGTTCTACAAAGTAAGCTTCAAAGTATTATATTTTAGTATGCGGCCTACTAGAAAAGTCAGGTCGACTTCGTAGGCCTATTTGGTGATGTTCAATTCTTTGTAAACTTAACATCAAATTCTCATGTTTTCTTTTGCAGTCAGATATGAAATTGAAGAAATTTTTGCATATAATTGAAAACTCCCCTGTATATCCAGTACTTTATGATAGCAACAGGTAAGAATTATGCCTTCATCCACCTTTTGTGTTATTAGATTGACCTTGAAGATCCCTATTTCAATCTTGTCTGTAATATTTTTGGTCTACACATGTTATTTAACTATAAGTTACATGGATATGTTACAGAACTGTTATATCATTGCCTCCGATTATCAATGGAGCACATTCTGCAATCAGAGCACCTACTGCAACCAGTTCAGGCACAAAAAATGTGTTTATTGAATGCACAGCCACTGACTTAACGAAGGCAAAAACGGTATTGAATACCATGGTAGGTGCATTTGTTTTGACCTTTTCATATCTCATACGTAATAACGTCATCTGGCCATTTCTTTTGTATAATTATATCCAAATATATCCAACAGGTTACGATGTTTTCTGAATACTGTGAAAGGAAATATGAGGTGGAACCAGTCATGGTGATATACCCTGATGGTAGAATATATGAACTTGAATCTTGTGATAAGCCCCAGTCTTTCTCGTGTGTTTACCCTGATTTGTCTGCCACAAAATTTGAGGCGCCACTTTCAGATATTATCGGGGCAAGTGGAATTTCATTATTGGCCAGTGAGGTATAAAACCTAATATTCGTTCTAATGTTTCCCCACCTTTTCCTTATGTTAATATATGCAATTCTGGGTGAAAGAAAGATTCATATTACCCCCTTCGTTTAGCATTCTAGAAGACATGTAATCCAAGCAAGAAAACATGGATTGTTTCTATCCTTTGTTTTAGATTCCACTATTTTTGTTATATCTGGTCTCTGTTTGAAAACCATTATTCTTGTGAAGAATCTCTAGTACTTTTTTGATGATGTCATACTGCTCCATTTGGTAATAAGTGTGCATCAGCATGCACATACACATACCATGACTAATAAGATAGGAAATTTATGTGACATGCGGGGTATTCTTCCTTCGACCTTTCATTGCTCGTTAATGTTTAGTTTAATGGTGAAAGTTAAACCCTGAAAAGCATTCCTTCGGCACCAGTAGTTTTCATTAATATTTGTTCATATGCTTTATAAGTTAGCATCAGATTCGAAAAGAAAACTATGGCAAATACTAAGTAGTGGCCACTTATATCTGTACTTATAGCTATTCTATTCAAGCCCATTACGAGATTATAGCTCATCTCCTTCTCATGGATCTGTTTATAACTTAATAACTCTACGCTAAATTCCTGAACCTTGGCAGGTAATTCCATTATTGAAAAAAATGTCGCTGAATGCCAAATTGGGTGAAAATAATAATAATCTTGTTGTCTCTGTACCTCCTACTAGAAGTGATATACTCCATGCTCGTGATATAACAGAGGTATGATTAAACATAAATAGAGTGCTGGTCACTAGACAATGTTTCAGATTTATTCCTACCCAAGGTTAACATCGCTCTGATGACTTCATTTTTCATATGTTGTTTTTATCATAGGATATTGCAATTGCTTATGAGTACAATAATATTGCTGAGTCAATGCCGCAGAGCATGACAATAGGACGGAAGCAGCCCTTAAATTGTTTTTCTGACGAAATCAGATTACAGGTATTTGTTGGAATTTATATTTTAATGTCTCTTGTCCTTGGGCTGGGACTAGTTTTATCTTTGTTTTGTCTGGCTATTTCATTTATACGTGATGTTAGGCAGTAGAGTATGTTATCATATAATTACCAATAGTGAGATAGGAGTTTATTATTACGGTTTGTGATATGTGTTTTATCATTAGTTCTAGATCGCTTCTCAATACCTGTAAAGTACGTTTTACCAATGGTTTGAGGTTTCGGCCGGAACCTCGAGATTCCGGTCATCTCGTCTTGGTTCCGGCCGCCGCCGAGACGAAATTCGAGATAAATTTAGTTTCGGTCGAAAACCCCAAACCCTAAATCAAATGAAAGAAAAAAAATTCAATTCAAAGTAGTATGAATGAACATGAAATATACCCGAGTTCGACAAACCCTAATTTCGAATGTTGCGACAATTTAGTTCATCGAAGCGTGTAGCGGCTGCAGCAGTTAACCCTAATTTCGAACGTTGCGACATCATCGAAGCGTGTTGGAAGGTTGTAGTTCGTAAATTGAAAGGAAGGATTTAAATATTTATTTTGGAAAGCAGGGCACTCTCTCTTTATTCGCTCATTTTGTTCATCGAAGATCGTCTTGCGGCTGCAGCTGTAAAGTGGCATGGGAATCTAGGGTTTACAGGACTTGAGGATGGGCTCTATTGAATTAGTATAAAAAATAGAATATGGGCTGCACTGTTATTACGGTGTTTGTAAATTCAGCCCAACAACCCATATTACTTCATATTTTCAAAGTTACAGGCCTAAATATAATGTACAATGGGCTGCAAACAATTATAATAATACGTGTATATCAAACATACTTTCAAATACAAAAGTATAAAAGTTCGATTTTCGAACCAAAACCGAAACAAAAACCGAAACCGCCGAAATCGCCAAGACCTCCCGAAACCAGTAAATTTTCAAATGTCCGAAATCGAAACCGAGTTTTCGAACCTTGGTTTTACCATTTATCAATAGAAATAGCTTATGCTTAATAATATCTTTTGTAATACTTTTGGACTTGAAAGATATTATATTTAAAACGTTTGAAATGCTGTAACCAATATGTATCACATACCTTCAGCCACAGTTTTATGCGACTTGGATTATTTCATATATTTTGGAAATGAAGGCTGGAAAGTAAAACTGACACTGTTGAAACTTATAAATACCCCATATCTTAAGGGGAAAGGTTGTCAACATGTTAGTCAACATGTAGTGCTGAACTGTCTGGGGTTTTAATAACCATTAATCTTTGTAGCTCTCATTTGTAAACATAGGCGAATAAACCTTAATGGTGGTCCTGCAAAGCGAGTATTAACAATTGAAGGTAAATACTTAGACCTGGTTATATCACAACTCAAGAACAATCCCCAAATAATCAAAAATTGTAGATTACTAGGTTACATACTTACATTACATAAAAATAGAATAATTTCTGTAAACTTTAAAAGTGCCCAGCACTTATTTTCATCGTTAAGTGTTTCAGTTTGTCATTTTTGGCCCATTAAGCGATGCCATTATCAAGTCCATTTTGATGCAAACCGAGGCAGTATAAAAAAATATCATCTAGTATTTGCATTTATAATCGTGTTCTTGTCAATCCAATGCCACAACATAATAGAAGTTATCATAAAAAATTACAATTTTACAAAGAATGCACTTTTTTCCTTCCTTTTTTGATTTTTTTCCTCATTTACACAAACTATCAAGAACACCCTTTGTGCATAGTGGGGCAATGGAGACCAAGGTTTTTCCATTTTTGTTCCAATCTTTCGGTTCCGTTAGACGGTTTAAAAGATTCTGTTCTAATTCCTGGCTGCAAATTCGGTATTTTTCTATGTTTACACTTAACACATTAATAAATGTTCCTTACTAAAATAAGGTTGAACTAAATTCATATAAATATTTTTTTTTGGTAAACTAATTAAGCACAAAACTATAATCCAATTCGATTCTACAATCTTGTTTAATATTACTAATTTATAACCCAATTTATTATATAGCCCAACTAAATAAGGCCAAATTCAAGAAATAAAACCCCAATATCATTGTTCTATCTCCGTTCTTTCATTTTTATATCAACCAGCCAAGCATTCAAGGTCTGTATTCCCAAATTCATTCAAAACGCAAAACGAGAAAAGAAAAGAAAACCGCTTTCTAAAGACGATGAAATCTGTCCGCTCACTCAATGAAGCTTCTATTCCCGAACCCAATAAATGAAATTTGCAGGTATAACCTTTTAACTGGTATAACCGAAATCAAATTTTTTATTCAAATTCTGTCCTAGTCCAAGCTCGAAGTGACCAGAAAGTCCAGATTTCCAGTGTGCTACTGGATTTTGAATTTTTTAAGGCTAACATATGTACTGTTATGAGCCAATTTGAGCATAATACTAGTTTTTTTTATAGGTGAAAACACTACATATATCATGGGAGTTACAATGTAAGATAGTTTATTGATCTTCTACTGATCTGTCATATTTTCCGCTTAATCATATTTGCAACAACTATTTGGTAAAACTGTATGGTGATCAAATTGGTTTGCACATTAGTTAGGATGGTTTGCTAGATTAATTGGTATTTATAATTGCAGCTGCAGAGCTACAATGTATCTAATGCAAATGTCTAAAGGAATTAAATTTAGACTTATTATTGTGCAATTTAGTGTCATCCATGTGAACTACATCATGACATTTTACAATCTTAATTACAAGTTAATCACATGAAATGTATGGGACCTTGACATCTGTCAATCATCTCCCGCATATTCCAATTTTTCCCATCCAATATGATCCAGAATCCAACAATTGTCTATACCTAAATCTACCCACTTTCTTGGGATGAAATATTTATACTACTAGTAATATCTATTAGACTTACTGCTTCACAGCTTTCGTGAATTAAATGAATTTTCTCTCTTTCTTTTCATAGGTATCTCAAGCAGGATACATGGAAGTATTAACATGGGTTTTATGTTCACATGAAGAGAACTTCGAGTTACTTAGGCGACAAGATACTGGTGATAAAGCAGTGGTTGTCGCTAATCCTCGGTCATCTGATTTTCAGGTTATGTATACTTTATTTCACTGACTGTTTTGTCCGTGTTGAAAAATTGGTAAAGTAGTGATTTTTTAAGTGATCTGTTTTATTCCCTGTATAAGGATACTACAGTAATGTTTAACTTAGGCCTTATTTGGATCAACTTATATAAGTCGCTTTTTGACTTCTTGAAAATTAAAATGAACTAGTTTTTTGGTTTGAAAAATATATCAGAAAGTGACTTAATTTAGTTGGCCCAAGCCTTTAATTAATGCATTTGTTGTCAGATATCTTCCTCATCAGATTATCTTAATCTACTAGCAACTTTTAGAAGTGAAGAAAATTTAACGCTTTTTGTTGGAGTGTCCTTTGTACATTAGTATATCTATGTATAAAATAAGAGTTCGCTGAATGTCTGAACTGCACGATAATTTGGTGATTGTTTACAGTCACCTTAGCTCATTTCTTTAGCGTAACCATCACAAATCTTACAACTGTTTTCTCCTGTAAAGCAATTAGACAGACTCTTTATGTTTACCAGAGTATGCTTACCATCATTGAGGCATATGCCTATAATCAGCAAAACTAAAACATATGAGGCCTTCAACATCGTTTTAATGTAAACTACATTCCACCACCACCTAACTTTTACAAATCTATCTTAGTATCTTAAGAGCAAGGTTTGAGATTCAACATTTGCATTGTTTATTTTTTTTTATTTTTTTTATTTTTTTTTAAACCAACTCCAAGACAATAGTTTACTGTCCTTGAAAATATTGAAATTAAACTTCTAAGATGATCAAGATTTTGAGGTTTAACCCATGTATTGTTCATTAACCAAAATCTAGAAGTACATGGTTGTTTCACATCGATATTCACCAGTGTCACACTGAGAGCTGAAAATTTTAAATACCAGCTGAAACTGCAAACCATATTAAAAGACATTGAAGTCTCATATAATTGAAACTCGCGTTTATTTAGAGTATTGGTCATTTCATTATTGGTTGGTTGGTGGATATGTTGCGGGCTAGTAATATAGTTGTGTTGTAAAGGGATTCTATATGGTGTGTTCTTGATGGATAGAAATGGGAAATTTGAGCAGTGCATTTGAGAGGAGAAATTAAGTGAACGGAGAATGCATCTGTGTGTCGCGAGCTTAGAATCTGAGCTGAGCATTTGAGCGGTGTATTTGATATGTTATTTTTTTTTTAATTTAATTGGTTTATAGTTAATTAATTATTTGTTTTGTTGTGTACTACACCTAAATGAAATAACATTACAACAATCGAAGTACACGTGCAGATTAATTAAAATCCTTAAAAAATACAGCGATGAAATGCATAACAAATCTCACTTATTGACACCACCTTGGTTTATCTGATACATATGGTAGGTTGTGCATGTCCTTTTTCCACAATCACAGACGATAACCAACTTTTTGCTTAGTCATCGAGTACGTCTAAAAAAATTCTACTATCAAACTGCATACCAATTAACATTGTTTCATCGAAATCAAAATTTCAAACTTCTCCAAGACGTTGAACGCGAGTAGTCATATTTGCATGGTTTATAGAATCTTCTGTTGAATCTGTGTTTTTTGTGTTGTTAAATGTGTTTGGACTGTCTAAATTAGTACAAGATTTTTTTTTTTCATTTGTCTCTCGTGCATTCAGTCAATAATGTCATGTAGATTTTCATTAGTTTCTTCACGATGTTTTCTCAAACTAATACGTGCGCCAAAAGATGAACTAACGACTGGGCTTTGTTGCAATGAAGGAATGATTGGTGAATTCATTGTCCATCTTGCTTATCATCCACTTGACTAAAAAAACACATCAAAAACTCATGTTCTATCAAATTGGATCCGTGTAGTATTTTGTTGTGTTTTTTGATTAGCAACATGCATGTACGATGCTTGTCCAGTTGCATTTTAACCCATGAAACACTTACAGCACCAACTACAAATTTCCAGTCTTTTTTTATTTATATCTCAAACTGTGTTATCAAAGCGCGCGCTATAGCGGCAAATAACGCATAGCGTAGTGCTTGCGCTATTGTACTTATAATAGCGCAAGGGTTCCCTATAGCACGCTATTTTATCATAGCGCAAAGCTCGAAATAACGCACTATTTTGTTTTTGTCTCTTTTTTAGATGTTTGGGCAGTAAATTAATCCAAAAACAGCACGCTATTGTACTTATAATGACTCATAGGAAAAATGCCGTAGAGTATGACTCGAAAGATGAAGAAATTGATGATTGTTTAAATAATGTGTGACGGCCCGCCCAGCACCAGCCGACATTTCCAATGAAAGTGCGCTGTGCCGATGTCCAACCAGCACGGGACGGTCGCCAAAGAAAAGGAAGGGAAATGAATTTGAGCTAACAAGGAACCTGTAGTATATCTCACAGCGCATGAGATAAAGTATAATAATAACATACTTCTACATAAAACGGGCGAGACAGTGCATAAGCTGAAAACTAAACATCGTAGCAGCGGAAAATCCAAATACAGCTTATGTTCCACTTCATCATTATTACAACTTCAAAGCTGTCTCTAAAACAAAAGAAAGGTACACTACTAATGCCCAAAGTAGTGACCAGCAGCGACACAGGGAGAATATATATATATATATGTCATACGTGGGAGCCTCCTGCTCGTCTCTGGGACAGCTACTCGTGCATACCACCTAACCCTGTCTCTAGTCTGCCCGTTTAAGAGCACCCAAAGTAATAAGAAGAGACATAAAACTCTGGGTCAGACAAAATCTGGTATGAGTGATAAGCAGCAAAACAGAATAATAACATGTATACTAAACCATACCTGAACCTGGACCTGCAACCAAAGAGTTAGCACAACATACCGTACAATACTCTAAGGTGCCACTAACATATGGTGTAAAGATACGGGGGGAAGGGGTGTGTATGTCATAGTGATGTCAAGCAATCAAGCATAACAACCATCCTCACATTTCTCACTCAGTGCGTAAAGCATACGATATCCACTACTTTGATCACCCTATTCTTTGCTATGATCACTCTGCCCCATGGAGTCATGACAATCCCACTGCAATGATCCACAGCCACCAGTCCTTGCTATGTTCACTCTGCTCCATGAAGTCATGGCGACTCCACTGCACTAGCTCATAGCCATGCTACGATCACTCTGCCCCATGAGGTAATAACTACCCCACTGCACTGATCCGTAGTCTAACATTCGTCTTGGTGGTGAATCAAAGTTATGGACGTCGATAACCCCTTAGCATACGTCCCGCAGCAAAGTCCAATCACGAAGTTGACTCGTTGGTTCCCATCTGGATTCTAAGTGCAAACTTCCCATTTGGACTACCTTTGCATCTCGGGTTTTGGTCATCATCTCCGGATCGGTTCGGCATGCTCCTCTTCACTATGCTTCAGATCATGCTCCTCGAAGTAGTCCTTGTGATCATCCACATCGGGTCGGGTTGGATTTCCCCACCCAAGTCGGTTCGGTTCGGTCCCTCCCTGCTCGTGCTCAATATCTCGATTCGTGACAAGCCCTTCGGGTCGGATCGGAGGATACCCATTGGGTTTGGATCGTGATCAACCACCTGGTTTGGGTCGTGACGCGCCTCCCTGATCGGATCGACCTCCCTTAGGTTCGAGCTGAGCTTTGGTTCGTGGGACCCATTCAGATCGGGTCAAGTTTCTTCATTTGTTCGGATCGGCTCGTGGACTCACTCTCATGGCGTTTCGGGTCGTGGAGCTCTCCAAGTGAGTGGATCGGTTCGGTGCCTCCGTTCACGAACGGGTCGGGGTCGGGTAGGGCGATCCGATCCGGTCCGGTTTCTGCATATTTCCTGCACTTTGTTCAACGAGCTGTTTACGCCATTCGACGGCGTTTCCGACCAATCTAACACTTCTAGACAATCACAAAGCATACCATACAGTCATAGCAACTTGTAGAATTGACCACAAACACCAAAACAATAATTTTATATGTTAAAACGGATCAAACATAGCCAAAACCCCATATTTTTCCTTAAGCGTGTTTATGCATAAGTAATGATAGGAGTAGCAAAATTTAACCTAACTAACCAAATTTTCTAACAGAGGCCTAAAACAATATTTCGAAATTTATAAATATTTTTTCAGATTTTTAACATGCATAATTTCGTTAATTAACACTAATCACCCTAATTAACTGTAATTAATGTAAAAACAATGCTAATCACCCACCATAGCCACAATAAAATACCAAATCTGAAATTATCCTCTGTTTGGCGCTGTTCCCAAGGCTACACAGCAACTCTACCTCGATTTTTGTGCTAATCCGCTTTGGTTTGTTATAGATTTGGCTTAATTAGCGATTAGAAGGTGATTTGGGGTGTTTTAGCAAGTGGAGGCCATTGCTAGGTTGAGAGAGATGATAGGTGGCGGCTGAAAAATGAGAAAATAGTGTTCTCTAAATCCTAACAGCCCTTAAATACTCCAAATCCCGAAATCACCACTGGGCCTAGCTGTTAATTACTCAGTTAAGCCCGGTTAAGCTATTTTTCACCTTCTAAACCTTAATTCAGCCATACCTCCCAAACGGTAAGTCCGTTTTTCACATATGGCCACTCTACGGAAAGGTAAACCATCATCCGGATCTAATGGAAGTGGTTTCAAGTTAAAACTCCTTTCCAATCAAAAGTTATGGCCGAAACAAGATCAGCTAAGGGTAAAATGGCCATTTAAAAATCGGCAAAAATCATGAACATGAGAAATGACCCCAATAGTCGTCTCTCAAAGTTACATGACCATACGACTTCATATGTGAAAGAGATAAATATCCTACGATCCTTCGATGCGTAGAATGCGAGTCGTTACATAATGACTAATGGTTTTGATTTAGATGGAACTGGTGATTAGGTTTTAATAATTTAGAAGCATAATATAGTTTCTGTGTTTTGTTATTTTACACTTGAGTATCGTTTGACTTTTTGTTTATTTGAATTTTGTTATTGTTGACTTCATAGATTATTTTCATTTGATCTTATTTTCACTTTACAACTTTTCTTATTTATAATGTTTTTCTTAGTACTTGTCATTAGATCTTTTTTTAACATTTGTGCCAAAGTGTGTTTTCATGCATTTTTTCTTAAAGTTTTATATCATCGTAATTGATAAATAGAAATAAATTTCATTATAACTCACAATTATAAGAATAAATTTTAAATTTGTAAGATACAAATATATTATATCCATCGGTTATTTTGAATGTACAATCTGAATTTATCAAATATGTTGTAATATAATTACATTTTACATCAAAAAATATTTAATACATGCATAAAGTATGGTAGTGTTTGTATTTGGAGTCTTGAACGGTTTGGATATGACGCAAAATAACAAAAATAAAATTCTGTTAGGCAAAATATACTTGATTACCTTTTTAAAAAATGAACGCAATAGCGCGCGCTATAGCGCATAGCACAAAATATCACATAGCGCAAGCCTTGCGCTATTCGCTATTGACCTACACTGATCTCTAAACAATTGTTTCAAATTCCTATATGTAAATTAAATAATGATACTAAAACATTACAAAACCAAAAATGCACGTGTAAATGCATTAAGATGATCACTCTGCCATTCCTCGCTGTTTGTAGCAAATTGTCTATGGTTATCCCATGCACCGATTTTGTTGCACAAACTTCCCATTTAACCCATTTTTTTAAAAACTATTGTATTTGTGTTGAATTTTGACTCTGCTACGGGTTTAACATACAAAATGTTTTATACAACTCGGTTCATCTTCTTTGCTATAGCAATGGGCGCTTCTTTTTGTTACTACCAAATACAACATATGCTTCTATAGCATATTTCAGCATTTGCTTTGCGTTGGATGTCCAATTATGTGAAGCCTTTTAATTTGACATTCAATTCGAAAAAATTATGAGAAATATGTAAATGTAGATTGGATAAAAATATAGAACAGAAGCATAAAAATATACCTGAGCGACCTTTTTGGATTGATGGGAAAATATTGTTGTGTTGGTTAGGAAGTGTGAAATTGGAGAGGATGAATGCAAAATACATAGAAGGGGAGAAGAAAGGAGGAGGAGCCATTGGGGGTGAAACAGTTTAATGCGTCAGACATGTTTAACGCCAGCGTTACTCTTCCCTCCAACGACTCGAACGAGCTTGGTCGGGAAAATGAAACGTTTCGGCTTCAAACGGTCTCCAACGCTTTTGATGCATCACCAATGGTAACAGGGCAAAATTTGCCCATGAATTTCCCGTTAGTTTTTGTACGTTGTTACACTGTCTATGATCAAGTTAGTGACTCAGTATTGTCTACGATCTCTGTTGTAAACAACCTTTTAAGCTCCCATCTAGACGCTAGGCTAGCCTTACCGTCTTGTTATTGAACTACTCGCCTTACCGCCTAGTTATTTAACTAATCCGTCTAGATGAGACTTATTGCATTATCTAAGAATATAAAGGAGTTAATATAAAGCACTTTGCACCAATTCAGGCTTGGTTCCTCTTATAAGCATTGTTTTTTTCTGATTCAAGCGGTTTCCTCTATTGTTACTTCCAAAAATGTCGAAAACCTATAAAATCCATGGAACAAGTAATGACTAAAAAAACTTGTTTTTTTTAATCCAAATGTCCGATTTTATCAAAAACACCTGTTCCAGTTAATCCTCGACTGAGTGATTAATTCCTAATCCATGTTTTCCACCTAGCGACTTCCTGAAATTTTTTACAATCTTGTCTATGATACATGTTTTCAACTGCATTCCCACTGACAGTTCAAGTTTTCCAGGAGGTTCGAACAACTCTGATGTCTGGCTTATTAAATGCTTTGAAGCACAATGTTGACCATCCGAAACCCATAGAGGTATTGTCTTCATTTAATTTAGTTTCTTTCTGATAACCTTTGAAAATGGTTTTCAACAGTTTTTAACAGCGGCCTTCTATACAAAATCCACCATGCTTATTCAATTGTTGGTCAAAATCCTTTGAGGTTCATTGTATAAGTCTGCAAACATTGCCTTAACATCTGCAGTGAATATCTTCAAAGAATCTGCTTGCCTTTCATTAATTTTGTGTAGAATTTTGGAAACAAGGGAGTAAATGACAACTCTAATTTGGTTTAAGTCAATATCCAATTGATGTGGTGGTTATGTTGAAAAATCCTTTTAACATTGTTTACTTATTTAACAAAATGGTTAATGTACACTATTTTCTTGAATAGATATTTGAAGTGGGTGATGTTTTGTTGGACAAAGAAAATGAAGTTGGTGCATCAAATAATCGTCGTCTTGGAGCATTACGCTGTAATGTCACTTCAGAGTTTGAGGTATGTTTGAATACTTGGTCTGACTCAGGATCCCCTTGGTTGAGTTTTGCTATTAAATTCCCTGCCAGTGTATACATTGCATATGGTATATTCATACTGTCATATAACTGTAAACTTGTGAGAATTTGGTGGGAAAAGTTAACCGACTTAATACTGGAAAAGGACTGACCCTTTCCATGATTATCATTAAAGGGCACAAAATATCAGTCATTTGCTCATCATTACGTTTAGCAGATGATATTTGAACATACTAGGTTCATAATCATTAATTTTTATTGAAATTTGAGAGAATAGTTGTCACTCCTAGTTCTGGCAGTATGGCACCCGAGGTCGGATGAAAGAATAGATGGCTTAGTGTTAGGTTTACAGCTGACAGTAGAACTATGTCAAATTTTATGATGAATTCTCGACAACAAAGTGATTATCATTCATAGTTATGAAAGGTGCATTAAGACGCCCAACACGTCAACTGCACTTTTTCACCCCAAGATACAATACACATGGGAAGGTGCACCGGATTGTGCAAAAGGCGCATAGCACCTGATGCAAAAAGCAACTTTGTTCAATAATTTTTGTTTTTATTTTTCACAATAAAAATTTCGTAGAGATTAATACTTCCACTATGATTTTTATTTTTCTTATTCACACACACTAATCATCTTTAAATTTATTGTTCATCACTCATCAGTAATGTATTATTTTGGATTTTGGATTTTAAAAAGGTTATCGTACTTGAAATTCTATTCCTATGTATTATTTTGCGCAATAATGATAAGGAATTTGCTGTATATGTTTTTAATATTACAAATATGTATTATATTCGACTTGTATATGTATTATTTTCAGTGCTCCATGAAAGTTTTGCATCATCTTGTGCGGTGTGTTGTTTATGACTCTGTTACCTGCTTATGGTTGCGGCGGCAGCAGCAAATATAATAAACAACATTCATAATAGCATTGAAAATAATAAAATTAGTAATACTAGCATTGAAAGTAAAATAAGAATAACAACAGAGTGTAGAACATTGATAGGGAAGGGGTATGAGTTGGTCGATATTCTGCTTAAAAGAAAATTAATATACTATGATTATTAAAATAATTAAATTGAGAGGGGTAAAACCGTGTTATATGAGTGGAAAAGACAGCGGGAGAAATGTGTATACACACACACACACACACACACACACACACACACATATATATATATATATATAAATATTTAAGAAATACAATGTAGGTATAGCTAAATTTGATGAATGTGTATCCAAAGAGACAATGGAACCGAAGCAACATATAAACGAGTTATGGAGTATCACAAATGTACGGGAGAAAAAAGGGGAAAAAATATTAGTAAAAACTAAAAGGAAAAATTCATTAAAAAAACATGGTGTAGAGAGGTCCAAAAGCTAAACAATTAAAGGAAAAACTTCAATGTATGACAAAATTGTAGGATTTGGTTGTCATTATGTGTGGTGGAATTCAGGGGGAGATCTTGTGGTTGAGATTGCTTGTGTCTAAATTTGTGACAATATTTTGTGTCTAAATAGACTTTCTCTCTCTCTCTCTCTCTCTCTCTCTATATATATATATATATATATATATATATATATATATGAAATAAGATCAAGAGCACCTCAAACAGTGCAACTTCCCTTTAATCATTCTAATTTCTACCACACAATTCATTTTTTCTTTCCTCCCACTAACTCTCTCATTCACACCTTATTTAAATATAAATGAAAGGCTATGATTGAGGTGCAAAAGGAGCCACTCTGATCCCGACCATGCATTCCTCATTCTATCTCTTTACACTAACTCTCGCTTTCCCCCACTAACATATTTAATAATTATACATGAATGGTCCTTATCGAGGGGCAAACGGGGTGCCATAAAATAGGGGTGCCCTGAAATCCTTCATATATATATATATATATGTGTGTGTGTGTGTGTATATATATATATATGTATGTATGACAAACAGACAAAAGATGGGGAGTATAGTACTTATAAATTAGCTAAAAATGAAAATGAATCAACATATGTTCTAGACAAATAAAGTACGCAATGTATATAACAACGTTAAGTAGGGAAGATGGTAGATATGAATGGAAAACGTGTTTTGAACAACTAACCAATAAAAAAAATCTAGAGTAACTGGAATAGATAGACAATAACATATGGATGATTAATGATTAACAGAATAACTTAAAAAATGGAATAAACAATTAAAAGAACGTTAAAATGGAATGGATTCATATAATATACATATAAAGGCATCTAAGGTATTATGAAGTAAAAGATTTTGATGAGTAACAAAATTTTCTAATAACATCAACAAGTAGAAAAATTGGAAAACGAGCGAAGGGAAAACATGATAATACCAAATTTTAAAATAAGGGAGATATAAAAAAATTGTGATAATTTTATATCAAAAATAAAAGAAAATCATACAACGGAGCTATAAGAAAGAGTGATAGAACAATGATTAGGAAGTGGGTCATCGGTATCATATAACCAATTTGATTTTATGTCAACCAATCCACAATAAAAACTACGTAAGTAGTAAGATGATTAATAGAGTAACTTAGGAGTAAACAAAAATATTTGCGTACAATATTCATAGATTTAGAATAAACATATGATAGTGCTAAGAAAGGTAATTTGGTGGGCGTTATGTACGAAATAGATTCTGACACATATGATAAAACTAATTCAAGATATGCGTCAATGCTCGGAGACAAAAGTTGGGGACATGTGAAGATACCAGTGAATTCATAGCAAAGTTAGTGTTACATCAGAGATCAGTTTCAAATTAATGTTCATTTAGATTACTCAGAGGAAATAACAACAAAAATTTAGGACGAGATGCCATGTTGATTTATACCTCAAAATGAAGAAATTGAAGTATACCATTGGCTGTGTTATCAAAGCGCACGCTATAGCGCCAAATAATGCATAGTGCAAGCTCTGCGCTATGGAACCTAAAATAGCAAAGGGGTTCCCTATAGCGTGTAAATAACGCGCTATTTTATCGAAGCACAAAATAGCGCATAGCGCAGAATTGCGTGCTATTCGTTTTTTTTTTTTTTTTTTTTGTATAGGAATTAAAGCCCAGACCCATTGGGATGCAACCATATCTACAATGTTTTCTGATTCTGCATGCTTGCTTTTTCCTTCTATGGTTTGCATATTGCTTTAGCTAGTGTTCCATCAAGTTTTATCAACGCAATTCACATTTTTTTTACCGAGAACTCGACTTGGTTGGACCGTTGTCCAGGTATACCATTCTATATCTATGTTAAAAAAAAAAAAAAAAAGATGCATGCAATATCTAAAAGCAATTCCAATATGTCTTGCATGCTGGACAACAATTTTTTTGCTACCCTTGAAGTATCAAAATATTTCCTTCTCTTCTAAGCGAGATCTCTGAACACAAAATAACTTACTTATGATTACAGTTTTTGACTTTTTTATTCTTATTTCGTTGCCTTTTGTTGTTTATATTCTTACTTAATTCTTGTCATTGGAAAATATTTTACAGTTTATGCAAAATTGTATTTTTCATGCATTTTGTTTGTATAATTTTATCATCATTACTCACAAAACAAGAATAAATTTTATCATAATTCACACATATAAGACTACATTTTAAATTATGTAAGACAAATATGTTATGAGCCATTAATTATTTTTAATGTATAATATAAAATTATTAAATTTTATCTAATATAATTGCATTTTACATCAACAAATATTTAGTACATGCATAAAGTATGATAGTTTTTGTGCTTGGAGTATTGAAGGGTTTGGATATGGCATGAAATATGCAAAAACATAGAATTAAATTTCAATTAGATATAATATACTTGATTAGTTATTAAAAAATGCAAAAAAATACTGGACCAAATAGCGTGCTATAGCGCATAGCATAAACCTTGCGCTATTTTGTGCTATTCGCTATTGACTACACTGACCACTGAATATGCAACGTTAGTTAAGGAAACTAGAGAAATTGATACAATAAAAAATACTACATTACATTATTTACAAAAAATATATGATGTAGAAATGGGTAAAAAAATGTAACAATACGACGTAGGGTGTGACTTGAAAAATTGAGACAAAATAGTTCTGTTTTATGTAATAAGATTGTAACAGAGAGAAACTAAAACGAAAATTTAACTAAGTAATGGCTAAACATGTGAGAGTGGTACTATATGGAGCAAAATGTTGATCTTAAGAGAACAGAAAATTATATGGTGTAGAATGTTGATCTTAAAAGAAACAGAGAATTAAGCTGGATGTATGAAAAAATGAGAATTTCCACAGGAGTTGTTGTATGTTAAGAAGAAAAGATAGTAGAAATGTGAGTGTGGTATTATACCGGAGCAGAATGTTGGTCTTAAGGGAAAAAAAATATAAGTTGAATGTAGGGAAAATGAGAGTCTCCAGTGGAATTATTGGGAACTACTAGAAAAAATGGAGTAGAAATGTGAGAATGAGAAAGAAATTAAGAAGTAATGTAGGTTTTGATGATATTTACATAAAGAGAAGACAAGATAATGAACAATAAAAAAGAAAAAGAAAATAATGTTTACATCGAAGGGAAAAAAGAGAGGAAAGTTTAAATTGACATGAAAAGAGAGTACTGAAATAATCTTACAAAGTTAAATTTACCTAATAATACAATTTCTTAAAAAAAAGCATGTGAACTGTGAATTCACGTGACCAACCCCAATCACTTAGAAATAAGACAATGATGATGATGAATCTTATCATTATATGCTATATGAAGCACTTTCTTGAATGTAGGGAAAATGAGAGTCTCCAGTGGAATTATTGGGAATTACTAGAAAAAATGGAGTAGAAATGTGAGAATGAGAAAGAAATTAAGAAGTAATGTAGGTTTTGATGATATTTACATAAAGATTGGGAAGGAAAAATGGGTGGGGACTTGTTTAGCATATAATTTCTCCTAGCATTCAGATTGGGTGTCCTGGTCATAATTTGATTGACATTAAAGATTTCAGATGTTATTTGTATCATAACTCGTATTCTCTTACCTTCTGCAGCAAATTGCAGGATTAGTGGATAGAATAATGATGGTTGCTCCAGTTAAGAAAGTATACCACAAGGAACCGTCAAATGTGAGGAATATTTGATTGTGAATTCAGATCAAGGATGTGCTGACTTGCGTAATTCTTTACAGTAACCATATATCATGGTTTGAGGATTAAAATGTTATTTGTTTTGCAGGAGCCATCTTTTCTCCCTGGGAGACAATGCAAAATCATCTATGAAGGGAAAGAGGTTGGCATGTTTGGCATTGTACATCCCGAGGTATTTTTAGACTACTTCGCTTTTACAGTCAATTTTATTCACCTTGGTGGGTTTTCGATATTCTTCATTGGCGACTGCTTTCTTTAAAGAACTTCTTTCAACTGCTGATATAAGTAGATCTTGATTATTGTTCTCATCATCCTTCTCTCTGTTCTTCTTCTCCTTTTTTATTTTTATTTTTAACTGAGCTTCCTCATTAAGCTATCTGTCGTTGCTTGTTGTCCTATTTATGAATAATTTTTATCTTTGACTTTCAGGTGTTGGAAAATTTTAGAATTCGTGATCCATGCAGTTTCATGGAGATTGACATTCAAGCTTTATTATAAGTTATAACGCAAGTCTTGCAGGAAATTGAAATCAGCTACTACTTTTTTACTTTTTTTTTTTAACTTTATGTTTTACATTGTTATTGTAATGTTACAGGTTTACCAGGGTATTTGCATCTTTACGTTTTATTACTCATGTGATACTGCACACAGACTGTATTTTAGGTGTATGATATGTGGATAATTTTTTGTCTTGTCAAGAAAGCCTGTAATGTTCTTTTTTTTTTTTTTTTTTTTTTTTTTTTTTTTGGTTGGACAAATTGGGTATTTCAGTCTTGTCGCCTTCGTAATGAAACCATTAATAGGTGGAAAAATGATAATCCAAATATCCAATGGGGTGCTTGCTTTTCGATACATTGCTTATGTAGCGAGAGAGTAAGTTGTTTTAACACGGAGCGGGATGTCTTGTATGCATATACGTTCAGCTGGGCAAACGCATTTGGCTCAGTTATATCTCAGTAACGAAGTGTTTGTCTCATGTACATGGGTTTCGCATGATTGAAGTCCTAAGTATAAAGCGATATACAGGCACATGACTGAACTTTTTTAGTACTAGAGACATTGAAATATTTTATGAATTGGACCTGAAAATCTAGTACAATTTCTTACAAATACACCTCAGCATGAAGAGTATCTTTTCCAATTTAAAGTGTAGAAATTACATTTATACGGTTTTAATTTGTATTCGACCAAAAATCTCATTAGAAATGGAGTCGGTCGGTCGGTTGTTTGATAGACGCTTGAATCGTAAACGTTCGTTGAGCAGACGATCAATCTTCTACTATTAAATATTTAAGAATTTTACGAAGTATTTTAAAGCGTGTTTAAGTTCATTTATTTGGTTAAGATTACTTTGTTAATTAAGTGTTAAAGTTGTCAAGTATTTATTAATGATCTTTTAAAGCTTAAGAATTTGTTTAATAACGATATTCTGATTTTTTGTTTTAATAATAGGTGTAATACCTTTGATGTCACACTTTTTTGGTGTAAACGTGAACTATCGAAAATGCTCTTATATTTATATAAATCTTAATAATATTAAAATATAAGATCTTACATATAAATATTATTTATCAATTCAAAATGTCAATATGTAAAAACTATTAGATCATATTATCGCTCAAAACTAGAATTTTGCACATAAACTTTGTTTACAAATTTTGTACAAACATCTACAAATATTAATAGGTTTATTATTGCTTAAAATATGATCTAGTAAATAGTTCTTATATACAAAACCATTTTTCATTCATTAATAATAAAAATGAAGATTCATACTTAAAAATCATAAGATATTGCAACATTAAACAAAAACACATGATTCTAACATCAAAATATATGCATAAATGATTCATTATGTTTTGAACAAGTTAAGCACGTAAGATTTATAAATAAATAGCTCGTGCATGTCGCGCATGGCAATAACGCTCATATTTATAAAAATAATTTCTTTTGAATACGTAAAACAGATATATTTTTAAAAAATTATACCCATGAAGCATGCATTATCATCACAAGCAAAACGCATGTCGTAACTCTCATGTTACATGAATAATTTATAGAAATACTAATTCACACGTGAAGCACGTGTCGCAACGTTCGTAACTTAATAAGGATATTTTTAGAAAAAAAAAATCGTAAGTTTTAAGTAGCATTATTAAACAAACGATATATACCAATGGACGCTAGCAATGTCTGCCAATGACTCAATTACAACAACTATCAACAGTTAATACATTCTGGATTTCTTTTACGAATTAAAAATTAGCTGTTGGAAGTTGATGGCTGTCGTTGAAAGAACGTCGTTTGCAGTTGTTAATAACCCTTGATAAATCGCGAGCAAACAACCGAGACTTGCTTGTTCTTCCTGATTCCAACCTTTCACGAAAAACCCGCAAAAACCCCTTCCTCCTCCAATTTCGCCATCCACCACTTTGCATTCTTTCATTAGCTTTCCAGCTATGCGGAACTTGTCTCTCTTACTCTCTAGCCTCCTAACCTCCTCAAGGTTTGATAATTAAGCTAAACCCTAGTTACTTAAGCTTATTAATTTAGGGTTCGTTTATTAGTTTAACCTTTTGTATTGCCTTATTGTTTGTGTAGTGTAGTTTATTGAAGGTTATTGTTATTAATCTATATAAGTATTGCAAGTATATAATTGTGTGATAATAGATAGTGTATATATGAGTTGAATAATTTAGTGCTTTTGGGCTTGTTTAGGTTATTTGTGTATATGAGCATAATTTAGTTTATGTATTTTATAAAATGTCGAAAATAATAATTTTTTAATAAAACATACGTTTGTTAACTAAAGTTTTACGCATGTGTGTATATGTGATAAACTTCGTATACGTACGTTTAGGTTTGAATGAAGTCGTGCAAGCCTTATTTAGTTTAAAATTTGCTGCTTCACGCAGATTCATAACAAGAGCGACAATCGTAGTTGATTTTTAATATGCACATCGTTTGTTATTAAACTACTGAAAACTGCAAAAGAGGAAAAATTTCATGCTTTTGATTTTTATCTTTATAAAGAAACTCATGTTAATTTGTGTACAGTTGGTATCGGTCAAAAGGCAATTTAAATGTTAAGCTAGACAATACTTGCTTTGTTAATTTAGTTTTAATTTAATGTAAATATTAATCAGTTTAATTTAAGCGTCGAAAGCTAATTTTTTTGAACAAGCATAAAATATGTAATATATTATATTCATAAAACCCTTGGAGTGTTTTTTTCCCTGTCTGATAAGTTTTTTATATGATCGTTATATGAATATTCGCTTTTTTAACGGAACGACATTTATATTCATCGTATACAATATTTGTTGGATTTGTCCATGTATTGCACAAGTTACAAAAATAGTAACGTCATCAAATCTCGTAAATCATTTTATTTGAAACGGTTCACAAAATTTTGATAGCGCTTCCTTTATGTTCACCGTGTACACGCGACTGTGTATTATTCAGGGAACAAAAGGGAAGTATTGTTGAAATTTTGTTGAATCGTTTAAAATAAAAAAGATTTATGCAATTTAAAATAAAAAGATCATTTTGTCCAATTAATCACGTTACTACATTTTGTTGAATCGTTTAATTTTGTTCTATCAGTAGAGTGTCAATGATCAATTAATATAATATTAATCTATAAAATTATTTTAAAAAATAATTTGCCAATGCAATTTTAATTAATATCATACTTTTTAATTAGTCCGGGAAATGAAAGAAACCAAAAGAATGTTGTAAGCCGGACAATAATCAAGCTAAAATATTTTTAAAATGGGTGGATGAATTAAGATCCGCGGATGGTATATCTTATAATCTTCGTAGATATGTCAATTTTGTAAGGACAATAAACTTAACGGGATGAAAAGACAAGATTGTCATGTTATGATGGATAATTTTTTACTCATCGCTTTCAAAGAACCATTGCTCGTAAAATTTTGGATGGTTGTAACAGAACTTAGTCTGTCTTATAAAGAGCTTTGTTCTGCTACGTTAATAGTTGATCGTCTACGTAAACTTAAGAATGAAATCCCTATATTTCTCTGCAAACTAGAAAAAAATATTTCCTTTGAGTTTATTTAACGCAAACTGGAGAAAATATTTCTGTTTGAAGCACGTTTCGAGGGTCTATGCAATATGGATGAATGTATCCTTTTGAAAAGTAATAATATTTAGTTTATTAAATATTATTTAATTAAATGTATAGAAGAAATTTGATTTAAAGTAATTCTTAATAGGTACATAAATCATGTAAAGAAAAAAAAAGTTAGACAGAAAGCTCTGCTGAGTCGACGCAGCGGCGAATAAATAGGCGTTATGCATTGGATCAATGATGACCAATATATATATATATATATATATATATATATATATGTGTGTGTGTGTGTGTGTGTGTGTGCGTGCGCGCGCGCGCGCGCGTGTGTGTGTAGAATCTGAAATGCGTTAATCACATCAGTGGTAATATAAATGTAATAACAACTGAAAATATAAATAATGCAGAATAAAAAAAACAGTAAAGCGACATCAATGAATTTTATACTGGTTCTAACTTCCCATTCTACATCCAGTCCTAGATTCCCTTAGGAATTTAACTATCATCAACCCTCACTTAACCCGAAGGAATAGATTTTGTAACAACCGTAATTTTTAAGAAAGAGTAATTAATTAAAGAATTAATTAATTAGGGAATAAGTTGAGAAATTAAGTATTGAGATTTGGACAATAAAGGTTGCACCATTGGGTAAGTTACGAAATTCTGGTTAAGATAAACATGTCGTTTACTAAATTCGGACTTAAAATGAAGAAGATATGAAAGAAGTTTGAAATTCGAATTTGGCAATAAAATAAACAACGAATTAATCGAAATTAAAATCAACGTAACTCACGTATGTATGGGGCGACCCAGTCCTTAGCTGGGTCGACCCAGACCCCAAGTGGGTCGACCCAGGTGTCAACCCAGGCCCCAAGTGGGTCGACCAAGGAGTCGATCCACCCAAAGGATGGGTCGAACTACCCTAAGCAGCCTACGCAACCTGGTGCGCACGCTTCGATCAATTTGGCTGAGTTTTGGGATGCGTTCTTTTGGAGAATTCCTTGATCTAATAGACCTACTTCTAAACCTAAAATCTAACGATCCTACATCCCCTAGCTCTATTATAAATATGGCTCCAAACCTAAACCTGTTTCTCCCTATTCCATTCTCTGCCTCCACCTTGTACAACTTTCTCCTTAAATATTTTAATGTAATTCTGATGCTTGGATTTACACACATCTTTGGAGAATATTTATACATATAGAGATTTTCTACCAAGGCTTACTGGATTTGCTTGAATTTAAGGTGAGTATTTTCGATGATTACAAGACTTTAAAACCAAGTTGAGGTTAAATTGATTCAATAGTAGTTACAGTGGTTTCAGATCTGAATTTTTATGTAGTTGTACACAGATCTAGTTTATTTGTGGCTTATTTACAGATCCAACTATTCCTAATTCTTTTTGTAAATAATTCTTGTAAATTTGATTACTGCTTCTATCCTTTCTTCTGTTTATTTTGGTAATTACAAGATTCAATACAAATTGGGGTTTTTCTTTACAGTCGTGCTAGTAATCATAACATCTCACCAGACTTTATGCCTGACCCATTCTCCTTTCTTCTTTCCTCTTTTCTTCCTCCCAGACTTACAGGAAGAAAGTGTATAGTTCAGATTTCTTTGTTGATTATATCGTGAAGAATCTCTACAAAAGATGGATTACCTCCTATTCCTTTTCCAAGGTTAGGATGCAACTTTTTTTACTATTTGGGGGATACTATTATTTTGTGCTCTGATGTTGTTTTGATCACTGAGATTTTAAGACATGATGTTTTTTAATAATTTGGTTAATTGGAAATAAATTTGGTTTTTGTCATTTTAATATAAATTGTTCCGCTGTAAATTTATTTTACATCTTGTGAAATCTTAGTCTCTATGATGTTTTATGTCTTTATACCTAAATGCTTCATATTTCTTGATGGAATCCTCATACGAGTAAGCGTTAAGAAATATAGGGTGTTACATTTTTTATTAGAACCTAAAGTTACAAGATCACTAAAGCAAGTACTTTTGAAAGAAAACGTATTTTTCAAAAACAAAAAAGTTATTTTTGGAAATAAGTTATCCCTTTTTGTTAGTTACAACCTTCCTTTAACTCTTTTGAATTCTGAATCTCTTCGTTAAGTTATCTATAGAACAACCTATGTAATCTTTTCTATGTATAGGAACCTCAAATCTTTATTGATGGAAGAATTCTATACTTTCCATCTCTAAACAATTGTTAGTTAGATAAGAAAATGAGATTCGATTCAAATAGATAAGCACGAATGACACAAAATATTTTAAACATAGAATGTCATTAATCGTCGTGTGATTTCAAAGACAATACTAACAGTCACAAACACGAACTACCAATAGGTCAAGAGAAAATTGCTGGAACGGGAAAGAATAAAGACAACAACACCGAAACTCTAAAGATCTAAAACATTGCCTATAAACAACGAGACGTCTTGCTCCGCGGTTGGATTTCGAACTATTTTCATGGCCTTTGAATAGCCATATCATGGTACCAAAATGGATGAACCCATTTAGCTCGGTAGTTGGGAAAGGTCGAAGTTAGAGAGGAACTTGCTGCTTAACAAAATAGGAATAATCATGGATGTAACAACCTTTTTAGCTTTGAAAAAAGGTGGAATGTGACGACAAGGAATTTCGCTCGATCTGAATCAGTCGTTAAACCAATCTAGACCGTTCGAAACCCCTGATCGTTTGAGAACAGGACAAATCAGAACACAAACAGAAGAACATTTCATTGCTATTTCAACAATTCCATCAGATACAAGAATATACAGAGTATAATTGAATAAATTACATTAGATAAATATCAGAGATTACAATAAATTACATAGCAGCGGAAAAATAATATAAAACACAACTGAAGGTGATATACGGATACAGAGCTTTCCGGATATCATTCCAGCTGTAAACCAGGATCCTGTGAATATAAATCTGCAAAACCAAAACTACTAGTTGCCCGTGCGGAAAATAGGGGCACCCAGAGTTTAGGTTAAAACAATAAACTCCAGGTCAGTCATGTGACTGGTGTGAGAACTAAAACAGTTATTAAAACTTTATTTTAAAAGAGGGTAATTCAAGGGACCACGCCGTATAACACGGAACGGGTTTCCTCCCAAGAATACCAGTGCATATAGATAAACAACGCAATGCTTTTTCGAAAAATGAAGCTGTTATAAGACCCAGGTCCCATCACACAATGCAACGCAAGCCGGAGGATAGGGTTTTACCTTATAACAGCCAAACATGCTTGGTACGTTTAAAACAAATCATTTGATACTGTAATAAGTGTATAGTGTCAAAACATTTCAATCATAAATATAAATCATAGACGGCATGAGTGCCCCATCCCACTATGTCTCCATACTAGGCTCTACAAATAAAACCGAAATACACGTATTGGAAATTGGATTTCCGTCATGAGTCGAGGAAAGGGGCAAGCTCCTCTCCGCGTTCGAGACACTCTAGCAAATGCCTCAGGGTTACGCACTCTGGGCAACCCCGGATCCTCTAAGGCCGGTCCTCACTTACGTTAGAGGATTAGTTATTCCTGAACACACGTTTCCCGGTCCTTACAGACCTATAATCGAGGCGCCTCGCATTCCAACAACCACATAGGTGAAAAGTATATAAATGTCAGGGCTGGTAAGTCACTGACACCACCATAGCTAGAAGAAACGTCATGCACTCCTTGGGTCCTTATCCCGTTTTTGACTCATACCGAGGTGTGAGGCTCGCGAATCCACGCAATACACAAAGCTGCCACGTAGGCGGTGCTTTGATCATCAACCACAAGACTTTGCTTTTCAACAGAAGCCTTGATCATTGCATCTTAGCGTGCCACACAGGCAATTCATGCCATGCGATTGATGTCCATCGATATACAACCTCTGAGCTCGTACGTCTCAGAGAAGGGCGTTAAGCAAAAGAATAAATTCTCCGCCGCCAAACAGATGTATATTTAATAAAAATCAATCAACACAGAATAAAATCCAATGTCAGACACACAATCCATTTACAAGTTCGTTCTGGGTCTGAACGAAACCGGAGGCACTTTCCTCGCATATCCATCCATCTCCAAGTACGTCTGGACGACCACCAACTATTTCCATCCTCTTGGGTGTACAGCCCAATCAGGATCGTCAGTAATTACCCAAACGATGTGAAGACTTCCGGTCTTCAACCACCGTCTTCATCTTCGACATATCGTCGAATCGATTATTCAGAATGGGTAAAAACCCGGCCTTTCCGAACAACCCGCGTATATTAAAAACAAATGTTACACAAACACAACATACGCCTCATTCTAATTCATTAGTCACTAACCGCAGATTAGCAAGAGAACAATTTCCCAAACATTAACCCCGAAGGCTGAAACCAACATCAGATCAATACCCAGGAAACCATTCTTCTTAGCCAACCTACAGCTAGTTCCTAAATTCCACATTCTTAGGGAAAGGTTCCCAATAATTTTATCCAAGATAAATTCTTTAAAATTTATCCTGTAATCTTCCTTTGGATGTCGTTTCAAACCAAATTATGGTTTTTCTAACTAGTCGAGATTAGCGAACCACACCGAAGTAATTATTTATTTTATTTCCCAATCCCAACCTATTCATCCCATGAAGCAGAACTGGTGATACTCCATATTTAGCACCACAGTGTTATCGGTAAAATTAATTACCTTTTTACGTTCAAATCTAATTAAAGATTTAACTATCGCTTTGGAGCAAAACTGGCGATACTCCATACTCGCTCATTTCTAAATTTGATAATTTAGATTATAGATTCACATTTTAACCTAATTGCAGATTCGTTAAAACTCCTTTTACTGGGTTAAAGAACTAGGTGTTATTTAAAACATAGTTCACGACAAACCCAAATCACATTCTATTTGTTATCGGGTTAAAAGACTAGTGTTATTTAAAACACCGTTCATGATAAACCCATTTCAAATCCAATCAAATATATTAGAAATTCCGATTATTTAAAACCCCTTTTTAAATCTAATTTATCTATTTAAAAAAAATCGGGTTTTAAATCTAGTTCAAAACTAGTTCATTTCGATAAAAATCTATTTTTATCTTTTTTTCAAATATGGAGTTATTCACCCCAATTTTTCTCAAATCATTTCTTATGATTTTACACAAATTATTACTATTTTTAATAATTTTATTAAGGCCCGTACAATCGATTTCCATCAACGGCCATCGAACTGCACTTACAGCGACCTTTTTCGAATTTAATTTGGACGTATCCCCAAATCCAACCGTTAGATTTCAAATTTCTAATATTAGTTAGAAAGCTCTTTTCGATATGAACCCAACGATTCCGGTTTTAGGAGAATCCGACGGTCGGATCTCCCGTAATGTCCGTTTGAAATAAATGGTCGAAATTCACGAACTACCGCGGCGCGGCGCGTTCTATTCAGGCCATTATATATATATATATATATATATATATATATATATATATAATATATTTCGTCGATTCTATTTTTAAACGAATTTTATAAATAGCTTTGAATTCGTTTCAAAAACATTTCAACTTCCATTTCAATTCATTTCAAATTTCATTTCAAATTTCAATTCAATTTGAGTTCATTTCAATTCGCTTTCAATTCAATTTGAATTCGTTTTCAATTCAATCCAATTCAAATTGGTTTTCTATTCGATTCAAATTCATTTTCTATTCAAATCAAATTCGTTTCGTTTTCTATTTGAATCAAATCCATTATATATTCAATTGAAATCAAATTGGTTTTCTGTTCCATTCAATTCGAAATCGTTTTATATTCAATTCATTTCGAAATCGTTTTATATTCAATTCATTTCGAAATCGTTTTATATTCAATTAATTTCGAAATCGTTTTATATTCAATTCATTTCGAAATCATTTTATATTCAATTCATTTCGAAATCGTTTTATGTTCAATTCATTTCGAAATCGTTTTATATTCAATTCATTTCGAAATCGTTTTATATTCAATTCGAAATCGTTTTATATTCAATTCATTTCGAAATCGTTTTATATTCAATTCATTTCGAAATCGTTTTATATTCAATTCATTTCGAAATCGTTTTTATATTCAATTCATTTCGAAATTGTTTTATATTTAAAAACGAATGTAATCGATATAAATATCGTTCGCGTCAAAATGGCGTTAATCTAATCAACACGGCTTCATATATTCCTTCATTCTATTCAACAAATGAATATTTATTTTTGTCAACACACGACTAATCTCAACGAATGAGTATTGTCCACGTGTGACTATTTTTGTTAAATTATTTCGTTCAACACATGACTAATCTCAACGGATGAGTACAGTCAACACATGAACCTTTATTTAATATTGATAAAGATGTAAATTTTATTATTAAAATATTTCGTTCAACACATGACTAATCTCAACGGATGAGTACAGCCAACACATGAACCTTTATTTAATAATATTCTTTATTTTCTAAATTGGAATGAGGCCCAATCAATCACCATATAAAATAAATTATATGGGTTTTCATACAACACATGTATATAATAGCATTGAAAAATAATCAACCATCAACCAAAGTGCACTACACTGTATAAGCATCAAATATAGATATCTAACGCTTATAACAGCCTGTCAATCAATCGATCGACATATTTAATCAATCAGGATGAGTGAACTTCAAATTTCATCCCAACACCCGTGTGGGGTTTCAAATCAACAAACACAGATTTTATTTGTGCAGTTGGGCGATGTGTAAAATTTATCGTCCCAATCAATGTCATTTAAATAGGTGTACATAAACAAACCGTCCGGTTTGTAAATGAATATTTTATTTTATTCACTTCACGTTAAAAATTATATTTTTAACGATAAAAACATTTTATTTCAACATATGAATTTCTATTCAGTTCATTTACACAATAAAAATGATATTTTTATTTTTCTAACATATTTTAGAAAATTTCGGCGGCATAACGGCACGATACTAGAAACGGGTCGAGGCCTAGCCTTATTCCCGGTCTAGTGAAGGCCCACGCCATTCACACATCAATCAAATCCATTCATTTCACCAAACAATTCAGTTTCAATCAAATAATCTAACTAATTTTTGCAATCAAACAAACAAGTCCATGGTTTGTGGACGATTGTGTCGGGTGCTACTAAACACCGTCTGCATCCTAGTATGTATATATATATATATATATATATATATATATATATAAATAGAAATGAAATTGAAAGGTGAGAAATTCTCACAGATAGCTATCCAATCATCTTGACTCTTCTTTGATAGAAATCTTCATCGTTATCGTATCTTTGTCATCTTCGTTGCTGTAGCCACTACATATGTAAAAGTCGAATTTTTACTTCGCTATTCAATATATAAAAATCGAATTTTTACCTTGATATTCAATATATAAAAATCGAATTTTTACCTAGATATTCAATATATAAAAATCGAATTTTTACCTTGATATTCAATATATAAAAATCGAATTTTTATACCGCTACTATATAGATAAAAATTATATTTTTACCTCGCTATTCTTTATATAAAGATTTCGCCTTTTCTAAAATAAATATGACATTGCTAATATTCCTATCATGTAAAAATTATATTTTTAATTCTCTTCATAAACAAAAATCATATTTTTACATCTTCTATATAGTAAAGATTATATTTTTAATACTTTAAAAATATAAAAATCATATTTTTAATACTTTAAAAATATAAAAATCACATTTTTTACCCACTATATATGTAAAAATCACACCTTTCTCCATTTAAAAATCTCGTCTTTTCTATTTTAAAAATCAATCTTATCTTTTCGTTTTGAAAAATCTTATCTTTATAATAAAAATCATCTCTTTATTCTATTTCAAAAATAATACCAATTATATAAATTGATTTTAAACTGAATGCTCTTCAGTTTAACTAAACTAATCTCTTAGAATCAGTAAAACAAATTAAAATACAAAGAAAAACAAAAAAGGACTTACAGAAAAAAGAGGGAAAAGGGGGGCTGAGCAGGCTGTTCGTCAGTGGGGGCCTGATGGCCAAAGCGTGGGGCCAGGCGGCGGTTTACTGGCGAAGACGGTAGGGTTGTGGGGATGAGGTGGTTGCGGTTTGGGGATGAGGGAGCTGCGGCTTTTGGGGTACGGATTTTTAGAAGGGGGGGGGGGGGAAGCGACGTCGGAGAAGAAGAAGGGGAGGAGGTGCGAGACGAGGGCGGCGGTGGACGAAGCAGGCGGCGGATCGACGATGGGTCCATCGTTTTTTTTCTTTTGATTTATTCAGATTTGATTCGGGAAAGAAATGAACGGGGGGGAGGGGGGGGGGGCAGTTTGACTGAGTTAAGGGGAGAAAGAAAGTTTAACTTTATTATTTAATTATTTTATTTTAAACCAAAAAGCAACTTTTATTTTTGACCTCTAAACGAAGCCCACCGCCTGTCGTCTATAGCGTTCTACCCCCATTCCGAACACAATGGGATATGTATCGTAGGTTGATTCGGCTGTTACAATCAGTTTCCGTTAAAATCAACCTATAACTCTATATATTGATTTAGAACGCGCATTTCAATTTACCGGGGCCACATACTAACTAGAAAAATTCCAGAAAAATATTTTCTAGCTTCGTATTGACGATACGGTCCTAACAAAACTAGTTTCGTCGAATTCCGAGACCATTGGAAAAATGGCCATTTTTCAGTCGATTAAAATCAACTGAAACTGGTCAAACGCGTTTTCCTTTGCCACGCTCACATATTGATTCGAAAAATTATGAAATTTGGAATCTAGCAATAACTTAACATCACGGACCCAACAAAAGTGGTTTCGTCGAAATCCGAGGTCGTTTGCAAAATTCCCATTTTTAAGGGCCTGAATTCCATAGCGACTATCCAGAATTTTCAACTGGACATATCTTTTGATTCCCGTTATGAAATTTTGATTTTTCGGATTCGTTGGAAAGATATCATCAATTAGATCTTATTATTTTTGGTTTCACTAAAATCCGGATTGTTTTGCACCCGGTATGTTCAATTGAAGTTTGAAATCGAATTATCGAACTACCGCGCCATTTTCAATTCTATTTATAATTATATATAATTATTTATATTCTAACGACGACGTATATAATATATACGTTCTAATTATATTCGAAAATAAATTTCTCGTCGATATTATTTAAAATAATCTATTTTAAATGTTCAAAATTCAATAAAATTGCCAAAATAAAAATTTTAAACTGGCTCAGAATTTCCGGGTTATTACAATCTCCCCCACTTAAAACTTTTCATCCCCGAAAAGGAACAAAGTCGAAAGTGGTTTGATTATCCAACTCTACGTTCGATCTGGTTCCATTCTCCAACTTTTCAGTTTCTGAGAATTTTCAAATTTTCAAAAATTTGGTTAACACCCTTAATTTTCGAAAAATTTCGCCATAACCTCCCCTGCACTGGGAGCCACGGGAAAATCCCGAAATTGCCATATAGGCCTTATGATCTCAAAAAGAAAAAGAAAAATCCAAGCGGCTAGCCAATAGGCTCATAAAATCATCATCACCCAAACAAAACAGTAAATTATATAGTAAACATGTACCTATTTGTCGGGCAAACAAATTTTATTCTTCGGCTCTGGCGTCCTTGCTATGACCTGTTCAATGATATATATGTATATGCAAGCAAATGCAACTAATTTTCAATATAGTTCAATCTTTGGTTCAATTAGGATTAATGGTTCAAAATTATCAAACAAATAAACAAACAACACAAACATCAATCAATTAGTGGATTAGAGTTTCGAATTCATAATTTTGATATCTATACAGAAAATCATGTTTTTGATGTCAATTCACAACAATGTGTTCTAACTATATATGTTTTGGTTCTCACACCAGTCTAATGGAAATATATAGAAAATCACACCTTCAAAACACGAACACAACTTCTGATGATGATATATCAATCATTAGAACCATCTCCGGGTGTCTAGAATGTGATTCTATATCTATCCAACATATTAAAACTTCGAATATACGTTCATGATGCGTATATGCAAAATCTTTATATATTGGATTGCCCATATTCAAAATAAATAAATATTCAAATACGTTTAAAATGGTTTAAATTTTCAAAACAAAATTGTTTTCATTTGAAAAATATACTCTTCACACTCGTTCTAGGATACTACTGATCCTATCTCTAACGAGTCTTTCTAATTGGATATTACTAATCCAATATCTGATGAATTCTTTCGTATGGTTCTAATGTGTCTTGTTCTCGAGCTCTGTAAACCAAAGCTCTGATACCAAATGTGACGACAAGGAATTTCACTCGATCTGAATCAGTCGTTAAACCAATCTAGACCATTCGAAACCCCTGATCGTTTGAGAACAGGACAAATCAGAACACAAACAGAAGAACATTTCATTGCTATTTCAACAATTCCATCAGATACAAGAATATACAGAGTATAATTGAATAAATTACATTAGATAAATATCAGAGATTACAATAAATTACATAGCAGCGGAAAAATAATATAAAACACAACTGAAGGTGATATACGGATACAGAGCTTTCCGGATATCATTCCAGCTGTAAACCAGGATCCTGTGAATATAAATCTGCAAAACCAAAACTACTAGCTGCCCGTGCGGAAAATAGGGGCACCCAGAGTTTAGGTTAAAACAATAAACTCCAGGTCAGTCATGTGACTGGTGTGAGAACTAAAACAGTTATTAAAACTTTATTTTAAAAGAGGGTAATTCAAGGGACCACGCCGTATAACACGGAACGGGTTTCCTCCCAAGAATACCAGTGCATATAGATAAACAACGCAATGCTTTTTCGAAAAATGAAGCTGTTATAAGACCCAGGTCCCATCACACAATGCAACGCAAGCCGGAGGATAGGGTTTTACCTTACAACAGCCAAACATGCTTGGTACGTTTAAAACAAATCATTTGATACTATAATAAGTGTATAGTGTCAAAACATTTCAATCATAAATATAAATCATAGACGGCATGAGTGCCCCATCCCACTATGTCGCCATACTAGGCTCTACAAATAAAACTGAAATACACGTATTGGAAATTGGATTTCCGTCATGAGTCGAGGCAAGGGGCAAGCTCCTCTCCGCGTTCGAGACACTCTAGCAAATGCCTCAGGGTTACGCACTCTGGGCAACCCCGGATCCTCCAAGGCCGGTCCTCACTTACGTTAGAGGATTAGTTATTCCTGAACACACGTTTCCCGGTCCTTACAGACCTATAATCGAGGCGCCTCGCATTCCAACAACCACATAGGTGAAAAGTATATAAATGTCAGGGCTGGTAAGTCACTGACACCACCATAGCTAGAAGAAACGTCATGCACTCCTTGGGTCCTTATCCCGTTTTTGACTCATACCGAGGTGTGAGGCTCGCGAATCCACGCAATACACAAAGCTGCCACGTAGGCGGTGATTTGATCATCAACCACAAGACTTTGCTTTTCAACAGAAGCCTTGATCATTGCATCTTAGCGTGCCACACAGGCAATTCATGCCATGCGATTGATGTCCATCGATATACAACCTCTGAGCTCGTACGTCTCAGAGAAGGGCGTTAAGCAAAAGAATAAATTCTCCGCCGCCAAACAGATGTATATTTAATAGAAATCAATCAACACAGAATAAAATCCAATGTCAGACACACAATCCATTTACAAGTTCGTTCTGGGTCTGAACGAAACCGGAGGCACTTTCCTCGCATATCCATCCATCTCCAAGTACGTCTGGACGACCACCAACTATTTCCATCCTCTTGGGTGTACAGCCCAATCAGGATCGTCAGTAATTACCCAAACGATGTGAAGACTTCCGATCTTCAACCACCGTCTTCATCTTCGACATATCGTCGAATCGATTATTCAGAATGGGTAAAAACCCGGCCTTTCCGAACAACCCGCGTATATTAAAAACAAATGTTACACAAACACAACATATGCCTCATTCCAATTCATTAGTCACTAACCGCAGATTAGCAAGAGAACAATTTCCCAAACATTAACCCCGAAGGCCGAAACCAACATCAGATCAATACCCAGGAAACCATTCTTCTTAGCCAACCTACAGCTAGTTCCTAAATTCCAATTCTTGGGGAAAGGTTCCCATTTATTTTATCCAAGATAAATTCTTTAAAATTTATCCTGTAATCTTCCTTTGGATGTCGTTTCAAACCAAATTATGGTTTTTCTAACTAGTCGAGATTAGCGAACCACACCGAAGTAATTATTTATTTTATTTCCCAATCCCAACCTATTCATCCCATGAAGCAGAACTAGTGATACTCCATATTTAGCACCACAGTGTTATCGGTAAAATTAATTACCTTTTAACGTTCAAATCTAATTAAAGATTTAACTATCGCTTTGGAGCAAAACTGGCGATACTCCATACTCGCTCATTTCTAAATTTGATAATTTAGATAATAGATTCACATTTTAACCTAATTGCAGATTCGTTAAAACTCCTTTTACTGGGTTAAAGAACTAGGTGTTATTTAAAACACAGTTCACGACAAACCCAAATCACATTCTATTTGTTATCGGGTTAAAGGACTAGTGTTATTTAAAACACCGTTCATGATAAACCCATTTCAAATCCAATCAAATATATTAGAAATTCCGATTATTTAAAACCACTTTTTAAATCTAATTTATCTATTTAAAAAAAATCGGGTTTTAAATTTAGTTCAAAACTAGTTCATTTCGATAAAAATCTATTTTTATCTTTTTTTCAAATATGGAGTTTTTCACCCCAATTTTTCTCAAATCATTTCTTATGATTTTACACAAATTATTACTATTTTTAATAATTTTATTAAGGCCCGTACAATCGATTTCCATCAACGGCCATCGAACTGCACTTACAGCGACCTTTTTCGAATTTGATTTGGACGTATCCCCAAATCCAACCGTTAGATTTCAAATTTCTAATATTAGTTAGAAAGCTCTTTTCGATATGAACCCAACGGTTCCGGTTTTAGGAGAATCCGATGGTCGGATCTCCCGTAATGTCCGTTTGAAATAAATGGTCGAAATTCACGAACTACCGCGGCGCGGCGCGTTCTATTCAGGCCATTATATTATATATATAATATATATTTCGTCGATTCTATTTTTAAACGAATTTTATAAATAGCTTTGAATTCGTTTCAAAAACATTTCAACTTCCATTTCAATTCATTTCAAATTTCATTTCAAATTTCAATTCAATTTGAGTTCATTTCAATTCGCTTTCAATTCAATTTGAATTCGTTTTCAATTCAATCCAATTCAAATTGGTTTTCTATTCGATTCAAATTCATTTTCTATTCAAATCAAATTCGTTTTGTTTTCTATTTGAATCAAATCCATTATATATTCAATTGAAATCAAATTGGTTTTCTGTTCCATTCAATTCGAAATCGTTTTATATTCAATTCATTTCGAAATCATTTTATATTCAATTCATTTCGAAATCGTTTTATGTTCAATTCATTTCGAAATCATTTTATATTCAATTCATTTCGAAATCGTTTTATATTCAATTCATTTCGAAATCGTTTTATATTCAATTCATTTCGAAATCGTTTTATATTCAATTCATTTCGAAATCGTTTTATATTCAATTCATTTCGAAATTGTTTTATATTTAAAAACGAATGTAATCGATATAAATATCGTTCGCGTCAAAATGGCGTTAATCTAATCAACACGGCTTCATATATTCCTTCATTCTATTCAACAAATGAATATTTATTTTTGTCAACACATGACTAATCTCAACGAATGAGTACTGTCCACGTGTGACTATTTTTGTTAAATTATTTCGTTCAACACATGACTAATCTCAACGGATGAGTACAGTCAACACATGAACCTTTATTTAATATTGATAAAGATGTAAATTTTATTATTAAAATATTTCGTTCAACACATGACTAATCTCAACGGATGAGTACAGTCAACACATGAACCTTTATTTAATAATATTCTTTATTTTCTAAATTGGAATGAGGCCCAATCAATCACCATATAAAATAAATTATATGGGTTTTCATACAGCACATGTATATAATAGCATTGAAAAATAATCAACCATCAACCAAAGTGCACTACACTGTATAAGCATCAAATATAGATATCTAACGCTTATAACAGCCTGTCAATCAATCGATCGACATATTTAATCAATCAGGATGAGTGAACTTCAAATTTCATCCCAACACCCGTGTGGGGTTTCAAATCAACAAACACAGATTTTATTTGTGCAGTTGGGCGATGTGTAAAATTTATCGTCCCAATCAATGTCATTTAAATAGGTGTACATAAACAAACCGTCCGGTTTGTAAATGAATATTTTATTTTATTCACTTCACGTTAAAAATTATATTTTTAACGATAAAAACATTTTATTTTAACATATGAATTTCTATTCAGTTCATTTACACAATAAAAATGATATTTTTATTTTTCTAACATATTTTAGAAAATTTCGGCGGCATAACGGCACGATACTAGAAACGGGACGAGGCCTACCCTTATCCCCGGTCTAGTGAAGGCCCACGCCATTCACACATCAATCAAATCCATTCATTTCACCAAACAATTCAGTTTCAATCAAATAATCTAACTAATTTTTGCAATCAAACAAACAAGTCCATGGTTTGTGGACGATTGTGTCGGGTGCTACTAAACACCGTCTGCATCCTAGTATATATATAAATAGAAATGAAATTGAAAGGTGAGAAATTCTCACAGAAAGCTATCCAATCATCTTGACTCTTCTTTGATAGAAATCTTCATCGTTTTCGTATCTTTGTCATCTTCGTTGCTGTAGCCACTACATATGTAAAAGTCGAATTTTTACTTCGCTATTCAATATATAAAAATCGAATTTTTACCTTGATATTCAATATATAAAAATCGAATTTTTACCTAGATATTCAATATATAAAAATCGAATTTTTACCTTGATATTATATAAAAATCGAATTTTTATACTGCTACTATATAGATAAAAATTATATTTTTACCTCGCTATTCTCTATATAAAGATTTCGCCTTTTCTAAAATAAATATGACATTGCTAATATTCCTATCATGTAAAAATTATATTTTTAATTCTCTTCATAAACAAAAATCATATTTTTACATCTTCTATATAGTAAAGATTATATTTTTAATACTTTAAAAACATAAAAATCATATTTTTAATACTTTAAAAATATAAAAATCATATTTTTAACCCACTATATATGTAAAAATCACACCTTTCTCCATTTAAAAATCTCGTCTTTTCTATTTTAAAAATCAATCTTATCTTTTCGTTTTGGAAAATCTTATCTTTATAATAAAAATCATCTCTTTATTCTATTTCAAAAATAATACCAATTATATAAACTGATTTTAAACTGAATGCTCTTCAGTTTAACTAAACTAATCACTTAGAATCAGTAAAACAAATTAAAATACAAAGAAAAACAAAAAAGGACTTACAGAAAAAAGAGGGAAAAGGGGGGCTGAGCAGGCTGTTCGTCAGTGGGGGCCTGATGGCCAAAGCGTGGGGCCAGGCGGCGGTTTACTGGCGAAGGCGGTAGGGTTGTGGGGATGAGGTGGTTGCGGTTTGGGGATGAGGGAGCTACGGCTTTTGGGGTACGGATTTTTAGAAGGGGGGGGGGGGGAAGCGACGTCGGAGAAGAAGAAGGGGAGGAGGTGCGAGACGAGGGCGGCGGTGGACGAAGCAGGCGGCGGATCGACGATGGGTCCATCGTTTTTTTTCTTTTGATTTATTCAGATTTGATTCGGGAAAGAAATGAACGGGGGGGGTGGGGGGGGGGGGCAGTTTGACTGAGTTAAGGGGAGAAAGAAAGTTTAACTTTATTATTTAATTATTTTATTTTAAACCAAAAAGCAACTTTTATTTTCGACCTCTAAACGAAGCCCACCGCCTGTCGTCCATAGCGTTCTACCCCCATTCCGAACACAATGGGATATGTATCGTAGGTTGATTCGGCTGTTACAATCAGTTTCCGTTAAAATCAACCTATAACTCTATATATTGATTTAGAACGCGCATTTCAATTTACCGGGGCCACATACTAACTAGAAAATTTCCAGAAAAATATTTTCTAGCTTCGTATTGATGATACGGTCCTAACAAAACTAGTTTCGTCGAATTCCGAGAATATTGGAAAAATGGCCATTTTTCAGTCGATTAAAATCAACTGAAACTGGTCAAATGCGTTTTCCTTTGCCACGCTCACATACTGATTCGAAAAATTATGAAATTTGGAATCTAGCAATAACTTAACATCACGGACCCAACAAAAGTGGTTTCGTCGAAATCCGAGGTCGTTTGCAAAATTCCCATTTTTAAGGGCCTGAATTCCATAGCGACTATCCAGAATTTTCAACTAGACATATCTTTTGATTCCCTTTATGAAATTTTGATTTTTCGGATTCGTTGGAAAGATATCATCAATTAGATCTTATTATTTTTGGTTTCACTAAAATTCGGATTGTTTTGCACCCGGTATGTTCAATTGAAGTTTGAAATCAAATTATCGAACTACCGCGCCATTTTCAATTCTATTTATAATTATATATAATTATTTATATTCTAACGACGACGTATATAATATATACGTTCTAATTATATTCGAAAATAAATTTCTCATCGATATTATTTAAAATAATCTATTTTAAATGTTCAAAATTCAATAAAATTGCCAAAATAAAAATTTTAAACTGGCTCAGAATTTCCGGGTTATTACATGGAAGTTAGGAAGTTAAGAATAACCTAGATTGGTTGATTAGAAAAAGGATGTATTTCCCTAGTTTGGTTTGTAATTAACATAAAAAACGTCATTGCAAGAATGAATGATTAGTGCGGAATATAGATTTAGCCATATTGCGCACTACTCGTCAACTTATGGATAATCACAAAAGAAATATCTTGCAATTACCGATTTTTATAAATTAGATTGTCTTATACTATGGAAATAGATTTTCGTACTTTTTCAGTAACCAATCAATTTGGAATGAGCTAAACTTCCAAAAAGGGTAAACTAAAGGATGGAAAGTAGAAAAGCAACATAAGTGTGCTAAGGTCGAAGGGATTATAGGAAAACTATTGATCAAAGGGATCGAGGAATGGAAATAAGTAAGAGTCGATGTAAGAAAGAATGCTATTTATCTTTAGCTCTTTCTAGTTCTCCTATTTTATTTGGTTTAGGAGTATTTTGTCTCTTTACCTTTAATATATTTGTTGGGGGGTGGTTGCGTGAGGCTGTGGCCACGTTGAGATGAGATGAGTCATGTAGAGCATTTGTATTGTAGGCCCAACGAAGCCGTCCTTTACAGACATGGTTAATCCCCAAGTATGTGATGATGGCCCTACTAACCGTTTTGCACTTAGGTAATTTTCTAGGCCCAGTAGTAGTTTCTTAACCCCGTAGGGAGATCAACTTGATTATCTATAGTGAGTCAAGGTTGAAACTAGAGATCTTGATTTAGAAGTTGTTTGGAGCATTTTTGGATATGGGTTGGTTTTGGGTCTAGTTAAATCAGCTATATAATTGGATATCCCAGATTTTTGCATTGGTAGTAGAGTTTGATTAAGATGCTTATATTCTAAGGTTTTGGGGTTAAGAAAATTTGGAGGATAGATTAGTTAGCCAATTGAGGGCTATTTTGACTGCAAGAAGAGGATGGTCAGGCTAGGTTATGCAGTGGACTAATTTTTGAAACTTCTTATGACCAAAAGGATCTGTCATATTGGTATTCCTATTTTCCTTAGTACATCTGTAGGCAACATCGGTTCTCTTTGTGCTATATATTCCGAATATGATAAGCGGCTGAAAAATTATCTCCCAGGAAAGAGATCAATTTTTGGATTTATATTTGTGATAATACTAGACTTGTAGTATTGTGGATAAAGCACATGGTTTGCGGGTGTAAGTGAGAATTGAGTTTCATGGTTATGTCTGAAATCTTTCCTCGGTATGGAGCCGTGTCGTCGGTGGATGGGTTTGGACAGGTTATCTGTATGATGAGCCATCTCATATATCAAAAGGAAAGTGGTTTTTCTTAGGAGTACATATTGTTAGCATACCTGAAAGTTGAGTTGGAAAGATTTGTTGGAATGAATTATTTTACTCTCTGAACCTATCTTTTGGTCGGTTAGTGTGGTACTTATGTTAGAACCTTCCGCACGTATTTTGGGGAAATCGCTGGACTTTAGTTGTTGTGAAGAGATTTTAAGGAAAAAGCCAAGTAAGGAACTTTTTGAAAAGTATCAATGGATTTAGGCATTTTCTGATTGTGAAAATTAGGGAGACATCCCTAAAAGCAAACTTAATTCACGCCACATCCCCCATAAACTTTCCATACGTTTCCGGTCCCTAGAATTAGCTGCCGCCCGCTTTTTTTTAATCCATTCGCTCCTGCCATGTTTTGTTCCGCCTTCTTCCTATTTTGATGCAAAAAAAATGCGCTTTGACATAATTTTTTTCTTTCTAAAATCTGGAAATAATCCCAGAAGTCCACGGAAAGAAAAAACAAAAAGTTGCATATATGTATGCAACTTTAGCAAATAGTTGCATACATATATGCAACTATTTGAGTACGCATGCATATGTTTACACACGCCCTATGAATAACAGCATACATGTATGCAGTTTTTCTGTATAACTGCATATATGTGTGCATATATGTCAAAACCTATGCAAACGTGGAAAAGTTGCACGTATGTATGTAGTTTTTAAATAAATTCATGGAAAGATGCATGTATTTGTGATATATGCATACATGCATTTATACTGCAGTTTTGACGCAGAATTGAAATAAATGCATGTATGTATGCAACTAATTGAATTATATGCATCTTTTTATGCATTTTACTGCATTTCGTTGTTTTTGTGTACTTTTTGATTTTGACGTTGTTTTTGACCTGATTTTTTTCACGATTATTTGATTTAATTAATTACGAATTTACATGATTTTTTTATATTTTTTTGATGAATTTTGAAAAAATAGGGACTAAATTTATAATAAGTTTATGACCGGGGGTGAGCCTAATTTTGAAACTTAATAGGGACCTGTAAAAAACGCACCCTTTCGGATTAGAGGCATCAGTCGTCTTTGTTACAAAGACAGATAATCCCTTTGGCTTAGTAGTAATCATAAGTGAATTGTTTTGGAAGAAAATATATCTCTTCGACTCGTGTAGACAGTCATTTCGGAATGATAAGGTGCCAAATTTTCCACGTGGTCTGATTTCTTTGCTTATGGTTTCCGATATTAGAAATGAAAACTGACATGCATTGTGACCCAGGTTGAGGAGGTGGTAAATCAAGAAATATTGTGACAACCTCCAAGACGGTGTGCTTCCCATCTGGTCCTGCTCCAACAAGGCATGTTTTCCATAAAAGTTTCAATACTTCATATATTTGTAACACTCATAAGCAGCCTAATTTGCATTTTCACCAAGAAACCACACAACAGCCTGAACTAATTTTTGTAATGCAAAAGTAGACTTCGGATCAGATGCATAAGGAACAAAGCGCATTGACCATTTGATATCATTGAAGATGCTTCTATCAGACAGAGAATACACAATTATACAAGATAATACACATATGCAGTGATAATCCCCCAAATACATGTACTGGTGATTTAACCATTTCTAAAGCATATCTAACCTACCATATAACACAGATTGAAAACCATATACTCCAAAATTGCACACCATTTCATTAAAACTGAACCACTAATTATATCATAGATGAAGAAGAAACCTGCAGATCATTACAAACTTACACTGGCAAAGCCAGATCCCGATTCCCCCGAAGTGTTCTATCTTCGCAGCTAAAATCTAGGCTACTAACGCATGCGATGCGAGATTTGGGGCAGTATTTCATAAAGTTATTAATAGATCTGAGAATACATGTAGATCTGGAGACTTCGATGAATTTTGGAGAGAAACGCACAACGACTAGGATTCAGCACTGAGATCTGAAGTGGTTATGAGTGGATCTGAGATCGAAAATTGAAAACAAATGGCTTATCAAACGAAAAGAAAATTTCGTTGAAGGTTATCTAAAAGAAATCAGATAAAAATCTGGAACGGCTTATCAACAAATCGGAATTTGTTGAAGGTTGGCACATATCGCAAAGCGATTTGAGTTTTCAGAAGGAAATCAGACGAAATAGAAGATGAAATTAGGTATGGAAAGAGGACTCACGCGTGACAAAAGCAAGCGGAAATAATCCTCTTGTCGCCATTAACGAGCCTAGTTTTTACATACATAAGGTTTCAATATATATATATATATATATATATATATATATATATATATATATGAAGTGGAACGGTATAAGTGAATCTTTATAGGGTTGGACAACATAAGTGGAACAAATTAGGGAACATAAGAAAGTAAAGGTAAAGACTAGGGAGCAGATGGTGGAAAAGCGTAAAGTGTTGGCTCTTCTTGTAATTTAAGATAAGAATTGGGATTATTTAGTTTGGAAAATTTTGATGGATTAGTTCACTTGAATTATTTCTTCCTGAAGTAACTAGGATGGATGAGATGGCAGAACTTTCCCGAGAATTTGGTTAGAATATCTCAGCAATCTTTGGAAGAATCATTCAGTTTGGAAGATTGGAAAGAGTAAGAGTAATCTGAGTCATTATATAATGAGGCGCTAACAGATTCAATTACAAAATCTTTTATCTCATAGGGAGAATCATGTTCTTTACCCATGTTCTTTTGACAGGTATTTCCTCTTTGATATTCCATTAGTAGCTTCTTCCTTTGATTAAGGACTTCCTTCTAAGATATCCTTGGGAAGAGTAGGTCTTAAGGCTTGAGCTTATAGATGATAGGACATGGATGAAACATACGCTTGAGACATGGTATGATTGATGTTTGCATGTGGACACAAGTGTTTGCAAGTGGATGCAAGTGTTTGTAATATACACAGTAGGCACTAAGATCGGCTGAATATGGTACTTGCATATGCATGTGTGTTCATTTTATTTATTATTATTTCCATGGATGAAATATATGGATGCTATCATATGGCTGTTGCATATGGATGATGTTTGATGCACACATATAGAATTGTCTGCATCATTAGGATTTTTGCATACATTTGGATGCGTGGTACAAAGATGCATAAAGAGGAGGTCGACTGAATTAATAGACCGTCTAATCTTTTGTACTATTTAGAGTCATATATACTACGCTGTTGCATAATTACATAAATTGCATTAGTAAAATTTAGGACATATGTCTGCTATTGAATGAGGGATGAGTAGATGAATGTAGAAAACACTTATATTATTCTTCCACCTTAGAGATTTCGGGGACGAAATCCTTTAAGGAGAAGAGAATGTAACAACCTGAATTTTTTAAAAACAAAAATTAATTAATTAAGGAATAAGTTGAGGAAATAAATATTAATTATAAAAATAATGAGAATTGGGAAACGGGGGTGGCACCATTGGGTCTGTTATGAAATTATGGTTAAGATAGACATTTGGCTTACTAAAATCTGACTTAAAACAAAGAAGGTACAAAAGAAAGAAGTTTGAATTTAGAGTTTGAAAATAAAATAAACAACGAGTAATCAAAATTAAAAGCATCACAAATCACGTATGGATGGGGTGACCCAGCCCTTAGCTGGATCGACCCAGGTGTCGACCCAAACCCCAAGTGGGTTGACCCACCTGGGCCGCGTGTGCAACCTAGTGCGCATGTTCACTACGCCATGAACAGCCTTATGCAATGCTAAAAAATTGTTGGCACAGACCCAAAAAATGTTGGCATAGGTCTTTGGCAATGTTTTTAGGGTGATGCAATTTTCACCGTTCATATAGACCTCAAAGGCAACATTTTAACTATCTACAACAACATAACAAAAATTGTTGCAGCAGAACACTATTTAGGTCTATAGTAACATTCTTAGGTGTCTGTAGCAATATTCCAAAAATGATGCTATATATATTTATATAATTTTAATATATATATATATATATATATAACAAAAAGGAGAAACAAATGCTACTACATAGAATTAAATATTCAAACAGAATTTTTATTCAAATAAATATTTTATTTCAACATTTGAAATAGTACATATTTCTTACTCCACTATTTACAATCCACTATTAATAGATTAGTTTTTTAGTAGGATATTCTTCACAGTTAATAGATTAGTTTTTTTTCTGTAGTAAATTACATATACGGATATTCTTCACTACATCGCTCAGTTCATTTATTACATATGTAGTTTCAATTTATATAGACACTAACACTGATAAATATATGCCGTGCCGAAGGCGAGCCGTCAGCGGGTCCGGGCGCAGCGCCAGTGAGGGTCCGAGGCCCCACACTCCCGACGGCAATCAACCTAGCCGGTTAGGTCGAACAAGTGGGAACCGCCCGATTCATCCATTTTGGAAGATCAAGCCTTCTTTGAAATAGCTTGTAGGAGCATTACCAATAGCCCCAATTTCCCTACAGAAAAAATATCGAAATTGCACAAATTAATATATGAAATCTTTAATTGGAACCAAAAATTTCAATTTGACAGTAAACCCCAACATATTTGGATGATTCCACTCGCCATTGAGCAACAATAGGAGCCATTTAAAAAAGAACAAACTTAACATCAAGCAACTTGGTCCTAACAGAAAAAACCACCGGAAGATACATGGAATTGTACAAAAATAACTTCAGATCTGGAATTGTATTGTTCCTTATCATCAGAGGAAATTCTTTGTCATTGCTTGAGGATTAGTTGTTGAAATTGCGTTACCTAGAGTTGAAAACCGATGAAACTTGATCCTTGACATTGGATCTGAAGCTAGTAGCTCTTGTGCTGTAGAAGATAAGATCTGAATAAAACGAAAAATGAAAACCAAATCTGAAAATTTGGGGGTGAAAGAAAATTTAGGGGTAGAAGGTGAATGAAAATTTGGGGAGGTAAACTAAATGAAAACGAAGCGGGTAAATGAAAATGAAGCCGGAAATAGGGTAATCCAAGTAGACAGTGGTTCGACGACGGAGATATTGTTTTAACTAATGGTGCGTATCGCCACATAGGATATGGAAAGGTCTGTTATAGTAACACTGTACAAAATGTTGCATCCTGTTACACTTGTTTATCTAGAGCAGCACATTTTTATGGCTAAGGTAACACAAAAAATAGAATGTTGTTGTAGGACCAAAATAGTATAGCTATTGTCACATTTTAGCTGGCAAAACCTTGCAAATTCGTTGCATTAGGCCGTTTATGGCGTAGTGGTTGTCGATCAATTTGGCTGGGTTTTGGGGTGCGTTCTTTTAGAGAGTACCTTAGTCTAATGGACCTAATTCTAAATCTAAAATCTAACGATCCTAAATCTCTATCTTTATTATAACTGTGGCTCCAAACCTAAACCTATTTTTCACTATTTCATTCTCTTCCTCCACCTTACACAACTTTCTCCTCAAATATTTTAATGGAATTCTGATGCTTAGGTTTACACACATCTTTGGAGAATATTTATACATAAAGAAATTTTCTGCTAGGGCTTATTAGATTTGCTTGAATTTTTAGGTGGGTATTTTTTTGAGGTTGAGTTGATTCAATAGTACTTGCAGTGGTATCAAATCTAAACTTTTATGTAGTTGTACATAGATCTAGTTTATTTGTGGCTTATTTACAGATCCAACTATTCCTAATTCTATTTCTGTAAATAATTATAGTAAATATGATTACTCTTCTATCCTTTCTTATGTTTATTTCGGTAATTGCAGATTCAGTATAAATTGGGGTACTTCTTGATAATATAATAAGTTTTAGGTTTCCTCTTATTCTTATTCCTTCTGTCAATAATCTATGTAGATCAGACTAACATTTCTATCCTTTCTTCTACCTATTTTCAGTAGATCTGTTACTGTAGTTCTATTCAGTTCATTTATACCTCTTGTTTTCGTTTGTGATTTTATTACAGTTCAGTATCAACCCTATTTTACTCCGGATCTTTTTAATTTATCTGAGCCTAGTCCATGCCAGACCCTAGGCCATTGTCCTTTTTTATTTTGACGTTGAGTTTAGGCCTTCAAGAGTCTAAACCATTTATTATGTATTTATGCGCATTTGGGTTAAAAATATGTAATTGACAGTAGAGCGCATGTGGAAAAAAAATAAGAAATATGTATAAAAAAGAAAAATTGGGCTCATTGGGATTTTGTGATAAATGACAATTGAACTCTAACTTTGAAAATTGAATAAATGACATTTAGATAGACACAAATGATGAGGGTTGGGTTGTACAATGAAAATTAAACAAAAGTGTGTTTATAGACAACCTGTAAATTATGTTTACATGAAACCTGTGAAATGATAGAAAAGTTACATGAAGGAAAGTAGGCTTATTAATAAACTTAAGATTGGCGTTAAGCTTAAAATAAATAAATTAATAAGCATGTGTAGTGGGAGTCCATTCCGGCTGCGATGGATGATTAGGGAAAATAAAAGGCTCGTAGTATTGGTTCGTTTTGGCAGTGAGAGTAGACTGATTAGGGAAAATAAGAGGCCAAATACAATGATTATTTTTTAGTGACCGAGGCTTTTACTGATAATACTACGGGGGTCTTGGGTAGCTAGGCGATCAACAAAAATTTATGGGGGAGTTGGCGCTAGTAAATTAAATTGGAGGACTAAGTCTAAGGATGAATTATGTCAAATTGCATTTTTCGTTAGGGACCTGAATCATGCAGTATCCCTTTTGTCAATTCTATGGAGGCCCCACACGAGGGGGAGGCAAGGGCACACTTTACTGCACTAGATAGTAAGAGGTACAAACGAGGTGGGTACAGGCGCGTTCTGGCGGAGCGATAAGCGTGCATCGCGCAGATTAGGGAATATAAGATGCTGTGACGCTTGTGATTAACGCTATGTCCTTTGGAGCTGATGGGTCGGGTCTGATAAACCCGGGGCCATAGTCGACATAGGTTATCACGTTGAGGTATGTAAGCCGATCTGTGGGTAGTATTAGGAAATTCCTTCCTGATTATTTATTTCAGTTTGAAGTTGCAGATGTGCAAAACAGCCTTAGCTATTATTATAATTAGTATGATCATTATTATCATCATCGTCATTGAATGAGAATAGCCCATCCTTTATGTCATTCTTATTAATAGTTGTTCATTTTTAGGTGTGCATATACAATTACCTTTTTATGACACTATAACTATTTTTTATCCATTTTCATTAACTTACAGTTATGCTAGTAATCATAGTAGCTCACCAGACTTTATGCCTGACCCATTTTCCTTTCTTCTTTCCTCTTTTTCTTCCCCCCTCTTACAGGGAGGAAATGCATAATTCATATTTCTTTATTGATTCTATCATGACAGATCACTTCAAAAGATGGATTACCTCCTGTTCCTTTACAGGTTAGGTTGTATCTTTTTTGACTATTTAGGGGATAATATTATTTTGTGCTCTGATGTTGTTTTGACTGAAATTTTGAGATATGTTATTTTGTAACCATTGGGTTAATTTGAAATGAATTTGGTTTTTATCATTTTAATATAAATTATCTCGCTGTAAATTTATTTTATGTCATGTAAAATCTTAATCTCTGTGATGTTCATGTCTTTATACCTAAATGCTTCATTTTCTTAACGAAATCCTCATATGGGTAAGCATTAAGAAATGTGGGTGTTACAGGTTTACACCGCTTGAGCAACCGAACAAGACTTTTACCACTTAAGTAAACGTACAAAAATTTTACTGCCTAAACAACCGAATAAGACTTCTACCACCTGAGCAACCGAATAGGATTTTTTACGTCTGAGCAGCCGAACATGACTTCAATATCTTCTATTACAATGAAATAAATGATTGACTGTATATTGTGGGTTCAATACGTAGAGTAGTCACCATTTAGTATAACTTCTACATCCTTCAACAGTAATGATGCAGATGTAGTGCGCAAAGGCTAGGAAGTGAACTTTGACTAGATCTGGATATTTTATAGAGTCAAGTAGTGCTAGTTTAATTTTTGTTTTGAAATAAATATGTAATTTGGAGCATTGTGAGAATGATTTAGAGAAGAGAGTTGTGTATTTGGTTTTACAATGGAAGTTTATATAAAAGTGAATGGAAGTTAACAAATAGGTGCAACTATTATTGTTTGTTGTTAATGCCAGTACTTGGACAGTGGGTCCTAAATACACTGACACATAAGGCTGGTGAGCCATAAGTTGGACTATGGTCCTAATCTATTCGTTGGTGGGTGACTAGATTAGGACCCAGCGGTCCAACATTTGGCCAACCAGCCTTATGTGTAACACCCCGCATTTTAAGTACTAAAATTATTACATGAGTATTGTGTATTTGAAATTCGAAAACAAACGCATGTTATAAAATGAGCAATAAATGAAAATTTGTCATTATGCAAATATAACATTTCCATGGCATATATAAATTTAAATGAATAAAATAGAAGTTAATAAATGGTACGTTATAAAATAATCAAAAAAATATATGCACACATTAATTGTATAAACAATGTGCATTTGAATTTGAAAGTAGCGGAAGATTAATAATGTTAACATATCTACAAATTTAACCATTTAATAAAACAAAGAAAACAAATGTATGTGATAGAAAGTAATTAATATTCAAATGACAATATTTCCTTTAATTTGACAATATATGTCATAAAGGACACTAAAGGAGGAATAATGGATATAACATCAAAATTTGAAAGCATATAGTTAATTTTGGAGTGTAGACACACATATAAACATACATATAAGAGTGTGTGTGTATATATATAGATGTAAATTACAAAAGTAACACGCAAAACAATCGTGCGTCATAAATGGTATAAAACCATGTAATAGAAGAAAGTTTAAATGACACTAATTAAGTAATGTTTTAATTTAAGATGGATATACATGTATTTAATAATATGCATTTGAAATTGAAAATAAAATTCTTGTTAAGATGGTAGAAATAAACGTTAAAAATAACATTTACGAAATTAAAAGAATTAAACATGCAAGAATTAGAAAAGAAAGAATTATTAATGCGCACGTTGATTACACGTTTAAATTTGAAGTAAGAGTGCAGGTCAAAACAAGAAATAATATTTAGGAATCAATAAAATTGGTCCGGAAATATAACGTTAATACTAAACATTTAAACATAACCAAAATCACACTGGTAAAGACTCGATATACGATTTTTAAAAATCATATATGGGTTGACCCATACCACAAGTGAGTTAACCCAGGGGTTGACACACTTCAAGGCTGGGTTGACCAAGGGGTCGACCCATCTGAAGCATGGGTCGACCCATTTCAGATCAAGATGACTTGTTTTATATTTTTGAATGGTTTGGATTTAATCTTCATGATTTGGACGGACGTGGTTCTTTTGGGCAGCTATAGATAAACCTATAGAGCCTCGCTTTGAACTCATATTTTCCAAGAGGCCCCCAGAGCTTTGCCATTCTTTTCTCCTCCAAACTCTTCAGAAATAAATTATAATTTAGATTTAGGATTTTTGATTAAAGAATAGGAGGAAAATATAGTAGATTCAAGGTGTAGATGTCCAAATCCCATAGATCTGTAAATCTAAATTTGAAAAATAAACGCAGATCCAAAACTTAGAGTGCAAATCCCAAGGAAGTGGATCTAAATTATACTTTCTTATAATAGAATATTATATCATTTGATTCCTATAAGAATTTATAACATGTTCTCCTGTTTCTCTTTTCCCTCTTTCAGTGTCAGAATATAAATAGTTTAAGCTGAATTCTGGTTATAATGTGGAAAATATACATAAACTTGCAATGTTGACACACACACACACACACATATATATATATATATAACTGAATTATGCGCCTAATTTATAAAACTGATTATAATCATTCTTGTTTGCACGCGTTGTAAAATATAATTTAATTGAAAGTAAGAATATAAGATGATTTGATAATTGGAGCACAACATAATTAATATTATGGGCGGTAAACTTGCAGTTAAGTTGTAAATATGAGAATTTCCATGTTCATTGAAAAGATTACCTTTCAAATTTGGAGTGGAATGAATATAGAAATTGTTGGGGTTAAAAAAGGGATGTAAACCAACTGTATTTAAATCTATTGTAATTATGTAAAAATAAGTTAAAAACAGAAATTAATGTATACCATTTAAAATAGGAAGTCAGAAATAGCCTAGATTGATTGATTAGGAAAAAGGAAATGTATTTCCATAGTTTGGTTTGAAAAATAAGTAAAAAACATAATTGCAAGATTAAAAATAAATAAAGGCATGGATTAGTGCGAAATAAGGATTCAGCCATATTGCGCACTATTCAATGACATAAAAATAATTGAATGAGATGTCTTGCAATTATGAGTTTCTATTGTAGTAATTACCTTAAGCTATAAAGATAGATTTTTGTATAGTTTTGATAACCAATCAATTAGGAGTAGGTCTTAGTAAGTTGTAAAGACAAAAAGAAAAAAGGTAACATAACTGAAAGATGTTATGAAAGGTAGAAGGAATAATGAGGTTTATTAGAAACCTACAACTGCGACTTATATTTGTACAAATATGAAAATTAGGAAATTATAATAAATAGACATGGTTCATTTGCAAATATAAATATGATAGAAATTGGTTAAAAGAACGGTTAGGCTTTAATATGGACATTTCGACTTAAATGGGTTAAGTTACGAGCCTAAAGGGGCATTAGGCTTTAATATGAACATACTGATTTACAAAGTGTAAGTTATGAGCTAAGATTTTATGGTAACTAGCAAAGTTGATTTATGAAAAATATTCGATTGAATATATTAATGAATACTTTAAAGCAACAAAAAGGAAAGTATAGTAAATTAGACATAGGATATAATGAATATAACGATATGCATTTAGTCCAGTCCGTGGGGATGAGGAGCCCAACGGGGCAAATTATCAGAGGCGTTCGAAGAAGCGGTGGGTGCATGTCCAACTTATTCGTCGGGCTAGAAGTGTGACACCCCACATCCATTAATGTCACTTATACGAGAATGCAATAAGTTTCGTGAAGCGCAATAGGTAATCAATATAGAAATTCACAAGACAGATATAAAGTAAGTAGTGGAAAATTCAACTTTATTATTAAAAATAAAACTTTGTTTCAAAAAAGGTAACAACATTAAACCAGTTACATCCAAAAAAAAAAAACCCAATGAACCTTGAGTTTGTCTCATAATGAAAAATGACAGGGTGTAGTAATATAAAACCATATCCCTCATAGCAAGTCATAACAAAGTAGAAAGTAAGTCAAAGCGGTACATCTTAGAAAGTCCATATCCAAGCTGAAAGCGAAAGTCCTAATCATTGAGGAGTGATACCAGTCTGAGGACCAGAGAGGGAAAAGGGAGAGAAAGAAGCGAAAACAAAAAGGTCAAACATAAAGTCAGGCGAGTTCCAGTGATTTGTCTGAGGACCAGAGAGGGAAAAGGGAGAGAAAGAAGCGAAAACAAAAAGGTCAAACATAAAGTCAGGCGAGTTCCAGTGATTTTCAAATATGCATAAAGTAGAGATATCAAGATAGTAAACAAGACTAGATGAGAAAGTACAATATCATATAAGGAAATAGGTAAACAAGGTAAACAGAACAACATGATAAAGAGTGATCGAGTAATACTTCTCATTTATATCCTGAAAATTGGTTGCTAGTATAACAGGATTAGGCGTTAACCTAATTACTTAACAGAAACAACAGAATTACAGTAGGATTAAACAGCAGGATTAGGTGTACCCTAATTACATAATACGATTAGGTATTACACTAATTACATAATAACAGGATTAGGTGTACCCTAATTACTACCCATGCGATTGGCTCCCTAATACGTAAATACCCTGTGTCAGCTCCGGTAGTAGCGTGTATCACTCCCTAACCCAACAACTTATATAACATAGACATATTTACTGGTGTTACAATTGCTTAGTTTCCATAATCGAACTCATGCCCACTCATGACTACGCCTGAACTCGCCCGTACCACCTTCCTCATTTGAAACTCCTACTATCCAGTTGAACAAAGCGTGCCTTGGTCTCTACATAGTGTGAGGACCTCTAACAAAATACCAACAGGGATGCTAACTTATATGTGTTCTACACAGCAAGATTGACACAAGCCAAGCCCCCTAAGCTTGTGCCTCCAATTAACTAGGATTTAAGGGTCCCCAAAACCCGATACAACACCAGAATGAGGGACCTCTTAGCTTATTAATAATCATGTTTTAACCTAGTAGGTTTAGATTAACTAACAAGCACGATTGTAATATTACATGTTGTTATGTGTGTACAACCCTTTCCCAAAACCAACACCTTCCCAGATGTATATAATTACTAAAACAATTCATTTCACCTAACTACATCTGGTGCTTATATTATTTTAACATGTCATTTGCCTAATGTCTGTGTTAAATCAAATCTAACATGTTTATACATATTCATATTATTCCTCTTAATTATATTTCCCAAATTATAGCATGTACGAGTTTATGTATAATATCCCATTTTATCATATTCCAAGTTACAACAATGCAAGTATATGCATATTATCTCTTTCCCGAATTATAGTCAAACATTCCTTAATTTATCAATATGCCCAAATTCCTCTTTTATATGTCATTTCTTATTATCCCAAGTTTAACTATACACAATCTTAAATCAAACGTGGCCTAGGCTTTCAATGGCTTAGGCTTGGCGTAAATAAAAAGGAAAATAAAAGGAGGATAAAATCAAATCAATTATACAGGCATATAGGCAAGACTGGAAATAAACTAAAACAGTAGAAATAGGGAAAAGGAAGATAGATACACATAGCTAATTAATCAACTGAAAGTAAAAACACATATATTACTTTAACAACGGCATAGATGAATAATAGGTATAACTTAAAGGTACCGTATGTCCTAGATCCAATTTTATTTACTATCCTGATATAGTTCTAGGTATCAGATCTGAAAATAACAGGGAACTCACAGTGGGTCTTGGTGAAGAAGAGATTATTTCTCTTTATATATATGTATATATCTATGCCATTGTAAAAAGTCAACTTCTATCTCATTTACTGTTGTATGCAGATCTTGAATTTTGAATTATCTATGTAGATCTAGGCTTCAGCAACATCTCCCCATTATATATATAATAGGTTCATGGAGAAAGAGAATACGAAGAATAATTATATCTACTGAAATGGGAGAGAACCGCCCTATTTATAGATTTACAGAGCTAATTCTTAACCTTTAGATCTTAGGGTTTCGATCTAAGCCGTACACATAGCGCTTAGTCAGCGAACGAACCTAGAAAACAAAATAGTCCAAGTGCAGAATTCAGAATCCACCCGACATCTAGATGGGTCTACCCACCGACCTACTAGGTCGACCTCCTATGCATGGGTCGATTCATAGGTCGACCCGGGTAAGCGTCCGGTCGTCCCCCAACAGTCTTTTTTTCCCATCGATTCTGTGTTGTTTTTTTAGTTTGAATTATTTTGAATTTATATATATATGACCCCATTATATCTATACAAACTTCTTATGCTCGTAACTTCTTCATACGTTATCCGATTTACGCGAACTTGGGGTCCATCGAAATAAAAGATTGAGAGAATATTTAATATGGCTTGAAGGGATATGTTTTCCAAAAATAGGTTTTTACTTGAAAATAGTTTTCTTTTGAAAACAAATTTTCAAAACCTTCTCTGATCTTGTAACCTTCAGCTCTAATACCAAATGCGACACCCCATATCCGTTAATATAAATCATAAGAAAATGCATTAAGTTTCGTGAAGCGCAAAAGGTAAACAGTACAGAAAATCACAAGACAGATAGAAAGTAAGCAACGGAAAATTCAGTTTTATTCTTGAAATAAAACATTGTTTTAAAATAGGTTACAACATCGAACCAGTTATATCCAAAAAAACCAAGAACCTCAAATCTGTCTCATAATGCAAAATAACAGTGTAGTAATATAAAACCATATCCCTCATAGCAAGTCATAACAGAGTAGAAAGTAAGTCAAAGCGGTATATCCTAGAAAGTCCAAATCCAAGTTGAAAGAGAAAGTCCTAATCGCCGAGGAGTGCTACCACTTTGGGGACCCGATGGGGGAAAGGAAGAGAAAGAAGCAAAAACAAAAAGGTCAGACATAAAGTATGGAGAGGTGCAGTGATTTTCAAATATGCATAAAACAGAGATATCAAGACAGGTAAACAAGACTGGATGAGAAAGTACAATATCATATAAGGCAACTGGTTAACAAGATAAACAGAACAGCAGGATAAACAATGATGGAGTAATGCTTCTCATTTATATCCTAGAAAAAGGTTGTGTCTGTACCAATACTAGTATAACTTGATTAGGCGTTAACCTAATTACTTAACAGAAACAACAGGATTAAACAACATGATTAGGTGAACCCAAATTACATAATAGGACTAGGTGTTACCTTAACTATATAATAGCAGGATTAGGTGTACCCTAATTACTACCCTTGTGACTGGCTCCCTAATACGTAAATACCATGTGTTAGACCTAGTAGTAGGGTGTATCACTCCCTAACCCAGCAACTTATATAACACAAACCTATATACTGGTGTTATAGTGGCTTAGTTTCCCTAATCGGACTCATGCATGCTCATGACTCCGCTAGAACGCGCCCATACCCACCTTCCCTGTTTGAACCTCTTACTCTCCAGTTTAGTAAAGCATGCCCTGGCCTCTGCCTAGTGTGAGACCATCTAACAAAATACCAATAGGGATATTAGCTGATATAGGTTCTACACAACAAGATTGACACAAACCAAACCCCCTAAGCTTGTGCCCCCAAGTAACTAGGATTTAAGAGTCCCTAAAACCTAATACAACAGTAGAATGAGGGACCTTTAGCTTATTAATAAACAAGTTTTAACCTTGCAGGTTTAGGTACATTAATAAGCGTGGTTGTAATATTACATGTTATTATGTGTGTATAACCCTTTACCAAAACCAACTCCTGCCCAGATGTATATAATTACTAACCTACACCTATTACTTATATTATTTTAACATGTCATTTACTTAATGTCTGTATTAAGTCAAATCTAACATCTTTATACATATGCATATTATTCTTCTTGATTATATCTCCCAAATTACAACATGTACGATTTTATGCATATTATCCCATTTTATCATATTCCCAAGTTACAACAAGTATAAGTATCTACATATTATCCCTTTCCCAAATTATAGTCAAACAATCCTCAATTTATCAATATGCCCAAATTCCCCTGTTTCATGTCATTTCTTATTATCCCAATTTTAACTATACGCAACCTTAAATCAGACATGGCCTAGGCTTGGCGTAAATAAAAGAGAAAATAAAAGGAGGATAGAATCAAATCAACTGTATAGGCATATAGGAAAGACTGGAAATAAAGTAAAACAGTAGAAATATGGAAAAGGGAGATTGATACGCATAACTAATTAATCAACTGACAGTAAATGCACATATATTACTTATAACAACGACATAGATGGATAATAGGCATAACTTAAAGGTATTGTATGTCCTAGATCCAATTTTATTTACTGCCATGATATAGTTCTAGGTATCAGATTTGAAAGTAACAGGGAACTTAGAGCGGGTCTTGGTGAAGAAGAGATTATATCTCTTTTTATATATATCTATATGCCGTTGTAGAAAAGTCCACTTCTATTTCTTCTGTTATTGTATACAGTTCTTGAATATTGAATTATCTCTGTAGATCTAGGCCTCAGCAGCATCTTCTCATTATATATATTTAGAATAGGTTCATAGAGGAAAAGAATTTGAAGAATAATTGTGTGTACTGAAATGGGAGAGATCCACCTTGTTTATAGATTTACATAGCTAATTCTTAACCTTTAGATCTTATGGTTTCAATCTAATCCATACACGTAGCGCTGAGTCAGCGAACAAACCTAGGAAACAAAACAATCCAAGTGCAGAATTCAGAATCCACCATGCATCTGGGTGGGTCAACGCATCGACCTACTGGGTCGACCCCTCCTATGCATGGGTCGAACCAGGTAAGGGTCGGGTCCTCTCCTAACGGTCATTTCTACGCGTTGATTCTGCATTGTTTTTCTTGTTTGAATTGTTTTGAATATATATATATATATATAGCCCCCTTATATGTATACAAACTTCTTATGCTCGTAACTTCTTCATACATTTCCGATTTACGCAAACTTGAGGTCCATCTAAACCGGAATTCCAAAACAAACGCAACAGTAAAGCAGGTTTTCTTAATTATGAATATTTAACTAAGTAATTCCCAATTTATCATCTTTACTGTATTGTTATTGTGTATTACATTTTGGGGTGTTACAGGAAGGAAGTGCAAGACTTCAATGGGATGTGAAGGTACTCCTTGATGATCCTCTTTGGTAGGCCTAAGAAGCTATACCCACATAGGCATGGTTTGTACAGTTCCATCCAGGGAGTACGACTTGGTTGCTTCTACAGTTATGGGCAACCTTAAGACTGATTAGGACAATTTTATGATGATTCGGTGGCTGCCTTAGTTCATATACGAGGAGGCTTCGTGGGAAAGGCTCAACGAAGATAGTAGGCCATCAGAAGCTTGACGACAGTCAGAGTGAGTGCTAGAAAGACTGAAGCTAAACTAAGAGGTCAATGATCTTTTACTATTGATACATTGGTTGAGACATAACTCCAATTTGGATGCTTAGATTCTTTGTTAGAGGCATATTCACTTAGCTTTTATAATGGCCTTTCATTTGTTAGAAGGGCTGGGTGGGGCTATAACCACTGAAAGAGACAAACCAACCTTTGATAACTATATTGTTGGCCTAAAGAAGCCATTCTTGACAAATATAGAAAGCCCCGGACTAAATTCGGTGGAAGAACTCAAGTTCGGGTGCCTTTATGGTGCAACAGTAAAAGTTTATTCGCTTTCATAGTGCAACTTAGTACGTTTTCTTGGCGTAGTGATGGAGACATAGTGCGCTTTCGCAGCATGGTCTAGTCTGCTTTCGTATCATGTTGATGGATGTCTTGCACATTTTCCTGGTACAGTGATGGAGATCACTCAAGGAGAGTACTATGGGGAGTATCTCGATATATTGGGCATATAGCTACATATATATGGTTCATTGGGTTAATCTACTTGGGAGTAGATGGGTACGATTTATGCCTGAAGTCAGAAGTGTAATGTGTAATAAACCAAGAATGTCTTAATAAAGACAAACATGTGATTAAACAATATATGTAGTGTTATTTATAGAAAGTATAATTTCTCCATTCACTAGAACATTTGTTCTAAACCCTCCTCATAAAAAACCCACAGGTTAGACAGGTGGAATAAATTACAGCTTAGTGACACTTGTTATACAGTGCCATTATTGGGATAAGTATTTATTTACTATTATATTTTATTTGTTCCATTGTGAGATATTTTATTGTGAGCTTTGATATTATTTATCTTTGCCTTTCAGTAGGATACCAAACAAACCAACTCGGGATTTAATAGACTTGAGTTTTTATCATTTTATGAAAAATTTGGGTCCGGTGAAATTTGAGTTGTTACATTGTGCTAGTATTTAGGACCCACCAATCCAAATATCGGCATTTACGACATACACCAATATGTGTTACTGACTCATATGTCTTCATAGGAAAAGACGTATCCAATGAGAACTTGCAACTTTTGGAATGAATGTGTAAATGGTCATCACCTTTCATTTCACAGCCATTATCTATAATGTTTGCAAAACATTTTATGAACAACTATGTGGCAGAGTGGTTGGGCTGCGTCACATCCATTCAGGAAGTGCAGGGTTCTATTCCCACAGGAGCCATTTTTGATGCAAGCCGCTTTTTGATGTAAACATGTAATGTTAAATTTGTATCTAGCTAATTGCTGTTGTGGCTTAATGGTTGTGTGCGTCTCTTCCAGGTGTATGGTTATAGTTTCGAGTCCCACTGTTGCAATGTTTCTTTCCTTTTTGGGACACTTTGTATGAGTGAAACGGTTATTCATCTTTCTACACCAAGTCTCATTGTCTTGGTTGACAGTTGTTAGTGCTTAGCTTGCTTTAAATGCTGGATTTGAGTCTTGTTGGCTCCATTTTTCTATGTCATGATTTTTAACATTCTTTGTTGAATTTTTTTGCTTTTTTCGTGTCATGATTTTCGATGGTCTTGGATGGAAAATTTTACTCATTAACATGAGGAGTAGCCCTGTCTGGTGTAGCAGTTGATGCATTTTCCATGCATCATCACTTCTTTTTTCCATCTTCGTAGTTTTTATTTTATTTTTAACTAAAATTTTCTTCCATTAACCTCTATTATCTGACATACAACTATTAGACCTGAAATCACTTAACAAGGTTAGTAGTAATGTTGTATATCTGTCATCATCAAAACACTGAGTTTCAAGATTCTCCCTTATTTTGATGATGAAAAATTTAAGACCTTTTAAATAAATAATATTGTATTACTCCCACTTAATGTTTTCTTTTTCCATATTTAGATATTCCCTTGTCAATATGTTCAATTTTCTTCCTCTTTGTCATCAATAAAAGGTTGAAAATAGTCATAGGTTTTGGATTGTATATCAATTTGTACTATTTTATAACAATAATAATAATATTTTTAATGTTACTGATATTCTAAAATTGAAATATATCAACCCCAAAATGAATAAAAGAATGAATTAGATTTACAAAATTCCATTAACCATAAATGCTCCTTTTTCATCATAAGTAAGAAACATTTGCTATGTCAGTTCATATCATTTAATTTCTTTCTTGGATACCTACAAAAAAATAAATTATATGTTTTGGTACCCACTTCCTTCATTAGGTTCCAGGAAATTAGATGGAAGACAACCATATCCAAGATAGTTTAATGAAACATTTAAAAAAGATAATTTCGTTATTAACAATTGTATCAAAATAATCGTTGATGTCTTTATCTCTATTTTTTCACTTGACAGGGGACCATATACTTAGATAATTTCTATTCATATTTCCTATCACTAATTTTGCATTTCTAAAAATATTATAAACATTACTATCCATGGAAGTACTTGAACTTTTATATAAGTTAAATTTAAATTTACTTGAAATTTATTACAAACAATAAAAATTCTATCATACAAGAAAGCAAGTTGTTGGCCTGCTTCCTGACCGGGCCACACAGGGTATGAGCACACACGCTCAAGTTAGAAGAATGGTTCGCACGTTCATGGTTTCTGGATGGGTCAGCTCGGAGTCATCGGGTCAAGATTGTCGTTTCGTGGTCATCGGATCGAGGGCACCCGCTTGTGCCTAAAGGTAATAACGCCAGCTCGGCTCGAGCGGAGCACAACTCGAGCATCTTGCCGCATGGAGGCATTAAGGTCTTAGTCATTCCAACTCGCGGTCGTGGCCTGTTCCCATTCAGATGGTTGGAGTAACAACCCATGACCCCCACAAGCCGAGAAGCACGGAGTAATGGACACGTGTCACAAACGGACAAAATAATCACCTCTCCACCCACTAACTAACAACTCCGAGATTTCACAGATGAGAACCACGTCATCCCTCGGCCCGCCTATAGTTTTTGCCTATAAATAGTCTAGGAGTTGTCATTTTTTGGGATCGTTTGGCACTTGAGTGTAACAACCCTGTTTTTCCTATCGATTCTATACGGGTTCAATTAAAATAAAAGTGTTAAATTTGAATTATGACTATTTACTAATTGAATAAACAGAGAATTATTTTATATTGAATGTTGGATTATAAAATAAAAATTAAGAGTGTTGAGTTAAAAAATGGTTAGTTACCGTTAAGGAATAAATTGCAGAATGAGATAAGAATCAAATTAAATGAATTAGATTCATTTTCACAGATTTGATCTTAGTTAAATAAGACATAATATAATACTAATTTAAATAACATGGGCATGTAGATATTAAAGCCCAAAAGGGTTGAGCCCAAAGTCTGTATAAGTTCAATTTGCTCTTGTCTGGGAAGGGGATGAAATCTTATGTACCCAACTCCGGTGTTCCCATGTGCCGGATCAATCTTATCCATTGATTTGCACAAAATCTAATGGTTTTGAGTAGATTGTAGGGTCCGTTCATTAGATTATTAATAATATGTGTGGTTGATGTGTGGTGGTGATTTGTCGGGCATATGGGAACACCGGAGTTGGGTACAGAAGAATTTATCCCCTGGGAAGCCAGGGAACCTTTCCATAATTTGACAGAGACAAAAAAGGAGAATACCCCCTGATTTTCAATTCGGAGTGGAAATCAAAACGAAAAAAAAAATCTTCTTCCTCAACCAACTTCTGATGCTTTGCCATGCCCATTCTCAATGGTCGCGTTCTACTTCGGACCACCGCACCCAGCTTCGAAGTCGTCTGGCTCTAGCAACCTAGTCCCGTCTCCCCTCCACCGTGTGACTCCAGTCCCGATCCATTCATGCATGCAAGATCCAAACATGCAAGTCCTTACATCCATGAAACCAGGTCGCGTAACCGTAGGTCTATGCCTCAATCCTCCTCCGATCCCGAGCCGAGCCACCCAAGAGCCTCGTACCATGTTGTTCTTCTAACCTATAACCTACTATATACTATTCCATGTATTGGTCTTGTGCTGTAGCTTGAGACAGGAGGAGTTATGGAAATTTTAGGGTATTTGTAGGGTTTTATACATGCGATGTTAGTTGGTAAGAGAGGCAGAGTTAGGCTTGTCATCATACTGTGGTTTTTGGTTGAGAATAACAGGAGTTAAAGGTTGCAAACTTGCTTTATGGGTGAATTGCAATATACAGTTTGGTGAAGGCCCAGAATATAAGCGAAGGGGAGGTTTCAGGTGAAGGTTTTGGACAACCAAGCTTCCATTTTGCATGCTATTTCTGGTTGAATTCTCTAAAAATCCAATCCAAGCAAGGTGAGTGTTCGCTCACAATTTCTAGCTTACAAGAGTTCATTGATGAATTGGGTTTTAAACAATTATAGTTAGAAGTCATTACTGTAACTAGAAACGTTTCAGCAATGTCTTAGAAACTTATTTTGATTTAAGTTAGTCTTTAAGACCATGTAGCGTATTCTGTGCAGGGAGTGTGTTTACTTAGGGTGTTGATTTTGAAGCCTTTGCACCCTTAAAGCTTGGCTTTATTCACCCTAACGTGTCCTGCATTGACAGCTTGTATTTGCAGGCATGGCGTTGAGTTGTGTTTGGCTCATTTTTGTTATCACCTTTGTTGCTTACTTTGCTGAGCTGATCTTTTAAGTTAATCTTGACTCATGGAATTTACTGCGATAACGACTTGGACCTTTTGTAGATTCCCTTATCATGTGGCATATTGCATGCGTGTCTTTGTTGATGCCTTTTTGGTCATGTGCTTTCTAATATATTTCAAAATGGTGTTGTGTTGCCAAGCACTTTGTTTTCCTATGCAAGCTTGGCTTTGATATTCAAGCATTACATGCTCTTTTATTCGTGTAATTGTCACGTCACTAGGTTTATTCGTTAATTGGGCTTTGATGTTGTGTTGCATATTTTCATAGCTTCAAGTGCAATTTTTTTATGATTTTGTGTATCCTTTATGAGTTTTATTTTTCAAGAGACCAATTCTTATCACTTGGAAGGACCAACATTATCACAAATTCGCACCTCGAATTGGTGAGGTTCAGTTAATCTTCGTATGTCAATTTCTTGAATATTCATGTACTTGTTGACACTGAACACATTTTGATAAATCGATTTTGAAAAGATTTTCTATATATAACGCATTGCTTCGAGATAAATGTTTTCTAAGCTTATTTCAAAAGCATAATTATCTTAAAGATATATATATTAGACAATATTTTCAATATATGGAGTTTTCAATGAAAATATCAAAATGATCTCTAAATTGTTTTATAAACTGCTTATTTATTTTTATTTAAAAAAAACCAAATATTTTTCCATGTATAAAACCATATGTTTCTGCACTCTTCGAGAGGGCGTGATGGAGATCAAACGGTATTGTAAACCTCGTGGTATGGAACACGCCGGTATCCGGAACCGTTTTATCCTATATTCGCCTAATTGAAGCTAATGATTTGATGAATCTGTGGATTTGATGATTTTTGATGTTTTCCATTATGGAGCTGACTAGCGAGTAGTAAACCAGTGGTGAAAATGTGTGGTATGGGACGCATAGTTACCACTGCTTGGGTTACTGACTGTGAATCTGTAACACATATTGCTGTCTTTTGTTGAGCCAGTACTCACTTCGGGGGGAAGCCTGACTTGGGGGGAGTCTCAAATACGTATTTACTTTATTGAAGTGGTCAAGTTACACTCGACGGGGGGTCGTAGTGTTAAAATTACATGCGGTGGGGGATCACATTAAGTACGTATATAATACTTGGCTAAGCTCGGGAGGAGCTACATGCACGTGCAATACTATGTTGTTTCGGATCCGAATTGTCGCTTTAATAAATTGGTTGTTTTGGATCCACTTTATGTTGTAGTTGTTGACTTCGTTGATTCTTTTTCTATTTGATGTTTTGGATCCAATTTATGATTTTATTTCTATATTTTATTATTTTGAATTCCATAATTGTCAAATTTTAAATGCTAATCGCCTTTATTGTTGACGTTGATTTATATGCATGTATATAGCCTTACGACAATCATGTTGGGTAATAAGGCGATTACATATTTGTTGCTCTGAACTCTTGCACGATTTCTATATGTAGATGTTATGTTGGTTTTTATCTTATATTATTGTATTTTGGGTTTTTTCTTTAAACAACTTAGCCTAAGAGCTTAGAAAACACGTTATTGATGGAAACACCTATCCTGTGTTGTCGTAACATAACACATGAGTCCATCAAAAATTGATTTAGTTGTAATTATCTCATGTATCATTGTTGATTTGGATTCTATATCGTTCCTGCTCTATTAAGAATAATTATTGCTTATGAGTTACGTTTCTTTCTCACTTTTTGGATATTTACATATAGTCTGATCCGGGTATTTTATGTACTCAAGACAGGCCGAGATTTTTCAGGTTACAGGATTCACAGATTTGGATAAGCTTGATAATAAGGATTTAGGTCATTAAACAGTTAAATAAAGTTCTTTCAGGGTCATATATTGTAACACCCCGCATTTTTAAGTATAATTAAAAATGAAATAAAATATATGAAAATATGCTTATGATAGGTAAATAATGGTGATGCATAAGAAGAATTAATTAATACATGAAAGAGAAGAAAAATTAGTTCGATAACGGTGTGTGTAATGGAAAAGATAGTAAAATGAGGATAATTAATTTAAGAATCAGGAATTAGGTAAAATGGACATCACCATTAAGTTCCTCTCGAAATTTTACATGAAATAGAGTCCGAGTTTTCGAAAATCAGAGTCCGGATGAAGAAGTTATGGCCTGTAGAAGATTCAGAAGGTTTTGGTCAACACAGAACTGGGCAGGTCGACCAGGGGGTCGACCTCCCCCATGGGTGTCGACTATAGTGTCGACCTCCTCCCCTACAGGTCGACCTGGTCGGCCTGTTTCGGTCCAGAACACGTTTTTGAAGCCCAGGGACGATTTTTGATGGTCCGGATTGGTTTTAGGGTTAATCTGATGGTTGAAATGAATTGCTACACCTATAAAAACAACCTAAAACCTAGCCTTCTCTACACACAATTCTATTTTGCTTCTTCTCTGCCTCTGTTCTAAATAAAAATTAAAATGGCGTCGCTACTCTACTGGAATCAAAACTAGAAGCTAATCAACATCAACCTAAGAAACTCAATTCAAGTTAGAGATTAAAGCTTCTGCAACGATTCTACAACAATTAAAGTTCTTTCTTTAATCCAACCAAGGCAAGTACAGTTATTTTTCGATATAAACATTAATTCTGATTGTGACATGAATTGTAAATCTGAATCTGAGGTTATATCTGTTCTGTTTACATCTTATTTTGTATCTCTTTCCTCTTTCTGTTTTATAGCCAGGCTACCACGAGCCTGAGCCAATCTCATAAGAGATTAACATACGCTAAATTGTTTGGGACAGTAAAATGAATGATGCATAAATTGGGCATGACCAATTATAGGTGACTAATTTGAGGAAAGAACATGGACTGTAGCTAGAACATAAATCTGAGACATATGACTGGACATGTTATATTTATAGCAAAAAGGGCATTGGACATATGATTTGAGGACATGACATAGAAAGGTATAATTGGACATAAATATAGACTGTATTGAACATATGACTTGAATATGGTTTAGGTATAAAGATTTACATTAAAGTAGGATATCTATCAAATGTGAATAATACCCAAGTAGGAGAGTTTTGTCGATGGCTATATTTGGTATGTTTTATATGTGAATCTTTTGTACTAGGCAAGTTGAACTAAATTAGGACATGTAAATTATGACCATAGTCCGTGACATGTAAATTTAATACAAACATGGGGTATTTGATCATATTGTGAACCATGACTATTATTTATGCAGGTGAACTTAGGCAAGATTTATAATTAGGCATGATATGTTTGTGAAACTTTAAGGAATGATTAAATCTGTTATATTTGCCTAATTTGCTAGTTCTGTTATATTTGCCTAATATGCTAGTTCTGTTATATTGCTTAATCTGCTACTTCTGCTCTACTGCCTAGTCTGCTAGATTGGTTCATCTACCAAATATGTCATCTGCTAAGTCTGTTGAAAATGCCAAATCCGCTAAACTAAATCTGTTGAGATGCCTAATCTGTTGTCTGCTTAATCTGCTAGTTTGCTTAATCTGCTAAATCCATTTGGTCGCCTAATCTGAAAAATCTGTTATCTGCTATATCTATTGAGTTGATATAATTAGTCCGTTATTGACATAATCTGAATTGGCTATAGTTATGAATAATTGACATGTATACTAGGCGTGGGTATAAATGGTAAATCATTAATTAATTGGACGCAAAGATGAAAATGGCTAACTCGAGGTTAGAATGAGTTTACGACATAATTCTGCCCGGAACCGCCCGTCATATTCCAGTGGCTGCAAACAATAGGTTATAATGTGAGAAGTTAGTCATAACGTGCTTGAAACCCGAGGTTAAACTTAGTTTACGACAGAAACCTGCCCGGAACCAACCGGCCTAACCAGTAGCCGCAAACTGTCAGTCTAATGTGAGAGGTCTGGGCATTAATATTTAATTAATGAAAATCTGAGATAAACATGATGTCTAAAATGTGTTGGGTAGGTAAGGTTAAACCAATTGGACCAATGAATCTGATAAACCCGTTTCGTGAATCTGTAGGCCCAATACAAAGTTAGACAATCTGTAACCGGTTAATCTGTAACCAGTAAATCTGTAAGTTTGTTAATCTGTGAACTAGTTGATCTAAACTCCGTATGTCTGAAACTTGTAAACAAGTTAATCTGAAATCTGTTAGTCTGGGGACACAAGGTTAGGATGGGATTTACTTGTGTCATCTGTTGTATGGGACCCATATTAGTCAGTAACCCTTTCTGGTATCAAAACTTTGACCAACCAGTAGGTAGGGTCCGGGCACGCTTACTGAACTAATTATAAGTTGTTCATTCTGATAATGGCGAGGTGTGTTGATGGTGCGTTCCAACCGGGTCATGTGCGTGCATGGATCCCGGTCTGCCTCTGAGGATGTAAGACGCCATGACATCTATAAATAGGTCTGTGCCAATTGGTTGTCACTTTAGGGAGTGATACACCCTACTGTGGGGCCGACACATGATATTTATGTATTAGGGAGCCGATCGCTTGGGGTAGGGTTTTAGGGTACACTTAGTTCTGTCTGTTTCTGTTGGTACCGTCTATTGCTGTTGGGTGGTAACACCTGTCTGTTTCTGCGTGGTGCCGTCTGTTCGGGTGGTAAAGGCCCATTACTAGTGTACACCTAATTCTACATTCTGTTTCCGTAGGGATTAATCTGTTTCTGCTTCTGTCTGTTTCTGATCGGGTAGTAAAGGCCCATTATTAACATTCTGTTTCTGTTAAATTATTCTGTACCCGTTTCAGTTTCAGTTTAGACATTAGGGTGACACCTAATTCTGTTATACTAGTATTAGTGTTGAGAAGTGTAAAGCAATAGCTTATATCATTCTGTTCTTCTGTTATATCTGCTGCACCAGTTACAGTTATCTCTCATCCAATTTTATGTTCATGTCATGTTATTATTATCTGTTCATAACTGAAAATCACTGGACTTGCCAGACTTTTTGTCTGACCCTTGTTGTTTCGCCTCCTTTCTTCCGTTTCCCCCCAGGTTTTGTAGAAGGGAATACTCTAGCTTGATCCAGATTTCTTCCGCTTCCAGTGCTTAAAGTATGGCTTGTCTTCTTCTGTGGGGATTATGATTTTAAACTATGCATTTTGAAGGCTTTTGTACAAGACTGATATTTTGTACTTGAATTCTGATATTGTGATTTGAAAGGATGTAACCAAGCTTCTGTTGAAATAAAGTTATAAATTTTTCAAGTACTGTTTTATCTGTCTTGTAAGTTTCTGTTCTGTTTACTAAAATGCTCCACCAAAGTTAAGGCATTCCCTTTGTGAGTGACCTTAACGGAGTTGGGGTGTTACACTTGGTATCAGAGCGAGGTTACCAGATTGGGTAAGGTTTTTAAAAACTATTTTCAAAAAGGTTTTGAAAGGAAGTATTTTCAAAAATAAAGCTTATTTTGAAAAACATGATCCCCAAGAGCCATATATCTTTCCTTCAGTCCTTTTTGTATTGAATCTTTCCTTTTTCGTTTCAGCATGTCTGAAGCATCTGAGATACCAGAGGGTGTTCATGTACCCGGTTGGTTTCGTTAATATCTTGAGGCTAGGACCGCCGCCACAGGTCCAGCAAATGATCCCCCTCCTCCTCCGCCCCCTCCTCGTGCAATTGCTTTCTCAAAGATCTGTAGAGATTTTAGGGCCATGGGTGGAAAGGATTTCAAGGGAACTGAATCATTCGTGGAAGCGAGGAACTGGCTCAAAGAAACTGAGGATCTATTCGTTATCTTCGAGGTGGACGATATGCAGAAGGTACAGTTGGCGGTATGGCTGCTCAAAGACGAAGCTTCCTACTGGTGGGAAATCACTAACGCCGAGAGGCCGGTTGAGACATGGATGGATTTCAGAACAAGGTTTGAGACAAAATTTCTCTTGCAAGCTGAACAGAGTTTACAACTGGAAAAGTTCTTATCTCTTAAGCAAGGAAGTATGACGGTCAAGGAATACGTCAACCAGTTCAACCAACTAGCTAGGTTCGGATTGGATTTAGTCAACACTCAACATAAAAAGGCTCTCCGCTTTGTTAAAGGATTGAACGAGCCACTGCACAACCTAGCCATGACCCATGTACCCATGGGAGCGACTTACGAGAAATTGGTGGACATGGCACTACTGCACGAGGAAGACAAGGGCCCGAAAGAGACAAAGAAGGAAGAACCACAGAATAAGAAAGCAGGGCCCAAAAAGGAAACACAAAGGAAGGATGAGAAGTCTGAAGATAAGAAGGGGAAAAAGTGCTTTACTTGTGGAAGCTCGACTCATCTGAACAAGGATTGCAGAAAAAGGAAGGGCACTTGCTTCAACTGTGGTGAGTTGGGACACTTCACTAGGGACTGCCTGAAGAGACGAGGTCAAGGAGGGCAGGCGAACAATCTTGAGGCTAGTGGCTAGGATAGAAATAGGAAAATTCCTACAGTAGGTTTAATTTCTTTATCTGATTATGGAGTTAAGACTCTTTCTGATTCTGGTATTTTGATTTTGTAATCGATACTCTGCACTTTAATACTAGTATTATTTCTGATTCCGTTGTAGACTCAGTCCCATAAGGGTTATGACTCATCTGTTGTGATAGATTGGGTTTGAGAGATATCTGTGTTAGGCGTCAAGTAGGACGCATACATTCTGAATTTTTGTGGGATATGATTTTATCATGCTTAGCTTCCTAAGAATCATTTGGGAACCTGATCTGTACCAGTAGTTTGTAAATATTTGAATAATTCTGCTTTCCAGTTTTGACATTGTCTAAAGAGGGTAATCCTCTGGGTGTCAATTTGATTTTGGTTTCGGTCTTCGGGGTCGATACTTAGGACCCATGCCTAATGGGAACCAAGTTTTTGTTCTATCTGTACTCGCTTCCATCATTCGACTGTATCCTATCGATCGAATCTTCGAACTTTAGGTAGAAACTAATGGGTGTAAACATGTGTTTGAGACATGTTATGTTTGATGGTTGCAAGTGGTTGCCCGTGGATGCATATACACACACTAGGCACTAGATCGGCTCGAAAACACTCTCATACTGCATATGGATGTGTGAGCATTTTTAATTTTTGTGGATGCAAAATGATTGACTCAGCACATGGATTTTGCATATGACTGAATGGTTGTGCACTCACATAGAAATGATATGTATCGAGTAGGAAAATTGCATACATGTTGGACTCATGGCACTGGCATAATTCGCATTAATTAGGTCAACTGAATCAGTGGACCGCCTGATCTTTGCATTAGACAAGGAACATATACACACACTTCTTGCATATGTTCATACAGCATTAGAAATCTCTTACGAACAATGAATGCCTGTGATTGGTGATTGAGTAGATGGATGATTGCATGGTAGGACACATTCTTCTTAACTTGAAGATTTCGGGGACGAAATCCTTTAAGGAGGCGAGAATGTAACACCCCGCATTTTTAAGTATAATTAAAAATGAAATAAAATATACGAAAATATGCTTATGATAGGTAAATAATGGTGATGCATAAGAAGAATTAATTAATACATGAAAGAGAAGAAAAATTAGTTCGATAACGGTGTGTGTAACGGAAAAGATAGTAAAATGAGGATAATTAATTTAAGAATCAGGAATTAGGTAAAATGGACATCACCATTGCGTTCCTCTCAAAATTTTACATGAAATAGAGTCCGAGTTTTCGAAAACCGGAGTCCGGATGAAGAAGTTATGGCCTGTAGAAGATTCAGAAGGTTTCGGTCAGCACAGAACTGGGCAGGTCGACCTGGGGGTCGACCTGGGGCCAGGTCGACCAGGGGGTCGACCTGGGAGTTAACCTCCCCCATGGGGGTCGACTATAGTGTCGACCTCCCCCCTACAGGTCAACCTGGTCGGCCTGTTTCGGTCCAGAACACGTTTTTGAAGCCCAGGGACGATTTTTGATGGTCCGGATTGGTTTTAGGGTTAATCTGATGGCTGAAATGAATTGCTACACCTATAAAAACAACCTAAGACCCATACTTCTCTACACACAATTCTATTTTGCTTCTTCTCTGCCTCTGTTCTAAATAAAAATAAAAATGGCGTCGCTACTCTACTGGAATCAAAACTAGAAGCTAATCAACATCAACCTAAGCAACTCAATTCAAATTAGAGAATAAAGCTTCTGCAACGATTCTACAACAATTAAAGTTCTTTCTTTAATCCAACCAAGGAAAGTACAATTATTTTTCGATATAAACGTTAATTCTGATTGTGACATGAATTGTAAATCTGAATCTGAGGTTATATCTGTTCTGTTCTGTTTAGATCTTATTTTATATCTCTTTCCTCTTTCTGTTTTATAGCCAGGCCACCACGAGCCTGAGCCAATCTCATAAGAGATTAACATACGCTAAATTGTTTGGGACAGTAAAATGAATGATGCATAAATTGGGCATGACCAATAGGTGACTAATTTGAGGAAAGAACATGGACTGTAGCTAGAACATAAATTTGAGACATATGACTGGACATGTTATATTTATAGCAAAAAGGGTATTGGACATATGATTTGAGGACATGACATAGAAAGGTATAATTGGACATAAATATAGACTGTATTAAACATATGACTTGAATATGGTTTGGTATAAAGATTTACATTAAAGTAGGATATCTATCAAATGTGAATAATACCTAAGTAGGAGATTTTTGTCGATGGCTATATTTGGTATGATTTATATGTGAATCTTTTGTACTAGGCAAGTTGAACTAAATTAGGACATGTAAATTATGACCATAGTCTGTGACATGTAAATTTAATGCAAACATGGGGTATATGATCATATTGTGAACCATGACTATTATTTATGCATGTGAACTTTAAGCAAGATTTATAATTAGGCAAGATATGTTTGTGAAACTTTAAGGAATGATTAAATCTGTTATATTTGCCTAATTTGCTAGTTCTGTTATATTTGCCTAATATGCTAGTTCTGTTATATTGCTTAATCTGCTAGTTCTGCTCTACTGCCTAGTCTGCTAGATTGGTTCATCTACCAAATCTGTCATCTGCTAAGTCTGTTGAAAATGCCAAATCCGCTAAACTAAATCTGTTGAGATGCCTAATCTGTTGTCTGCTAAATCTGCTAGTTTGCTTAATCTGTTAAATCCATTTGGTCGCCTAATCTGAAAAATCTGTTATCTGCTATATCTGTTGAGTTGATATAATTAGTCCGTTGTTGACATAATCCGAATTGGCTATAGTTATGAATAATTGACATGTATACTAGGCGTGGGTATAAATGGTAAATCATTAATTAATTGGCCACAAAGATGAAAATGGCTAACTCGAGATTAGAATGAGTTTGCGGCGTAATTCTGCCCGGAACCACCCGACATATTCCAGTGGCCGCAAACAATAGGTTCTAATGTGAGAAGTTAGTCATAACGTGCTTGAAACCCGAGGTTAGACTCAGTTTGCGACAGAAACCTTCCTGGAACCAACCGGCCTAACCAGTAGCCGCAAACTGTCAGTCTAATGTGAGAGGTCTGGGCATTAATATTTAATTAATGAAAATCTGAGATAAACATGATGTCTAAAACGTGTTGGGTAGGTAAGGTTAAACCAATTGGACCAATGAATCTGATAAACCCGTTTCGTGAATCTGTAGGCCCAATACAAAGTTAGACAATCTGTAACCAGTTAATCTGTAACCAGTAAATCTGTAAGTTTGTTAATCTGTGAACTAGTTGATCTAAACTCCGTATGTCTGAAACTTGTAAACAAGTTAATCTGAAATCTGTTAGTCTGGGGACACAAGGTTAGGAGGGGAATTGCTTGTGTCATCTGTTGTTTGGGACCCATATTAGTCAGTAACCCTTTCTGGTATCAAAACTTTGACCCAACAGTAGGTAGGGTCCGGGCACGCTTACTGAACTAATTATAAGCGGTTCATTCTGATAATGGCGAGGGGGATTGATGGTGCGTTCCAACCGGGTCATGTGCGTGCATGGATCCCGGTCTACCTCTGAGGATGTAAGACGCCGTGACATCTGTAAATAGGTCTGTGCCAATTGGTTGTCACTTTAGGGAGTGATACACCCTACTGTGGGGCCGACACATGATATTTATGTATTAGGGAGCCGATCGCTTGGGGTAGGGTTTTAGGGTACACTTAGTTCTGTCTGTTTTTGTTGGTACCGTCTGTTTCTGTTGGGTGGTAACACCTGTCTGTTTCTGCGTGGTACCGTCTGTTCGGGTGGTAAAGGCCCATTACTAGTGTACACCTAATTCTACATTCTGTTTCCGTAGGGATTAATCTGTTTTTGCTTCTGTTTGTTTCTGATCGGGTAGTAAATGCCCATTATTAGCATTCTGTTTCTGTTAAATTATTCTGTACCCATTTCTGTTTCAGTTTAGACATTAGGGTGACACCTAATTCTGTTATACTAGTATTAGTGTAGAGAAGTGTAAAGCAATAGCTTATATCATTCTGTTCTTCTGTTATATCTGTTGCACCTGTTACAGTTATCTCTCATCCAATTTTACAGTTATCTCTCATCCAGTGCTTAAAGTATGGCTTGTCTTCTTCTGTGGGGATTATGATTTTAAACTATGCATTCTAAAGGCTTTTGTACAAGACTGATATTTTGTACTTGAATTCTGATATTGTGATTTGAAAGGATGTACCAAGCTTCTGTTGAAATAAAGTTATAAAATTTTCAAGTACTGTTTTATCTGTCTTGTAAGTTTCTGTTCTGTTTACTAAAATGCTCCACCAAAGTTAAGGCATTCCCTTTGTGAGTGACCTTAACGGAGGTGGGGTGTTACATATATGGATTTATAAAATGTACATTTAAAGATAATGGCTTGTAGTTGATGTATGTTGTGTGTGCTTGTGTATATTGCAAACTCTCAATTTGTATAGATAAAATCAATCCATTGTAATCTGTGATAATTATTTTTATGTTATATTGTTCTGATATGAGAAACCGTTGTGTTTATTACTTTAGACCAAGATTATTCACGTCAATAATTCACTTTGAGGCTACGCAAACGGTAAGTACGACGTGTCAGTGTTGGTTTAAAGTTATACACATTCGGTCGCCCCTAGCAAACCGTATTCTCCGTGTTATCAAAAAACATCATTCAAAATGTTCTTTAATAACATGGGTATAGCGACAGGGTTGTAACATTGAGAGACTCTGGTTCCTCCATTATAATACTTTCCACTACTTCACTCAGATTGTACTCCAAACTGTTGAGTATAATTTGATAGATTTTGAGAGATACTTCTTTGTAATTTTGAGATTGAGTGGATATCTGCATTGTATTTGTAATCAATTGGTCAATAAGAAACATATAAAGTGGACGTAGGCTCATTAACGCCGAACCACTATAAATCGTGCGTGCTTACAGCTTTTTATTCTCTTTTAAGTTATAATTCTCTGCAATTTATAGTCAATTGGGTGTTAGAGCCACTTTTTGGTTTAACATTTTGGTGCTTTCTTTGAGAAATTTGAATTCTCAGTGTAACAACCTGAATTTTAATAACATGTTAAAACCGTAAATCAAGGCAGAATTAAATTTTAAAATAAGGGAAACAGGTTACGCCACTGCGTTTGTCTTGAAATTTTACATGAAATAGAGTCTGATTTTTCAAAAATCGGAGTTCGTATGACCAAGTTATGACCTCTAGAAGTTTCAAAAATTTTCGGAATCAAAGACAACTCGAATTTCGAATTCAAACCCCGCAGCAGGCAGGGCGGGAAAACTCCCGCCCATAGACCAGGTCGACCTGGGGGTCGACCATAGTGTCGACCTCCCAAGGACCAGGTCAACCATAGTGTCGACCTAGGGGTCGACCTGCCTCCCGAACCTATTTCCTGAACCAGATGCATTCTGATGTATTTAGACTTGTTTCGTGACCAGATTCGTCTGCCTAACCCTATATAAACAGCCCCTAGCCTCATTCTCTCTACACCATTTCATTCTGTCCTTTTGCTACCTCTGTGAAAATCAAAATGATAATATTTAAATTAAAAGAGACTACTTCTTCTTCGTCAAGACAACATCTAGGAATTGCAAATTGGGGGTTTTCAACTAGAACAAGACTAAACGAATAGAGATTCAACAACTGCAACAGCCGTTTCTAGAATCAAATCTCTGCACTCTAATTCTCGATCCGCACTCTGTAAGTTCTAGTTACTTTGAGATTGAAACTTGTTAAATTTGATATGGACATGGAATAAAATGAAATTGGACCTAAGCTTGATTATCTATTTGGATTTGTTCTTGTCTCTTCTTGAATCTATGATTTTGGGATTATTTCTTATCGACTGAATCATGCCCATTCATGTTGTTGGACCTAGTTTATTATTCAAATGCTAGATTGTAACATAAATTCTTGGATCTTGACTTGTGGGAATATTTCTATTTGGGGCCTATTCATGTTGTAAATCAAATTGTTTCATGTCTATAAACCTTAATATGCCTATGAGACTGTGGACATAAGGTTTTTCCTATGCCTATGACTATGACGATGAACATAAGACTATGCCTATGCCTATGACTGAGAACAAAAGACTATGCTTATGACTGTGAACATAAGACTATGCCTATGACTATGACAAGGACAATTATGGCTAATCACCTGTGACTCTTGACTATGAGAATTATTACCTATGATTACGAACATAAGGCCATTATCTATGACTATGACTTTGAAATTATTACTGTTAATTGCCTATGACTATTTGCCTAGAACTATTTTTGATAAATATCCATGATTATTGTGATGAGTCACTTATGATTCATAACCATGAGAATTCTACCTATGACTATGGGGGTTAATTGCGTAAGACTATTATAGTTGATTGTTCATGCCCACAACACTATAGTTGAAAACCATGTTGTACACCGAATCGGCATTTTGTTAGATTGTATACCTAGGGTGTGACTTGCTTAGTTTATTCACTATTATGTACACCAAAACCATTGGATCCATTATCCTTGTATTTGGCTTGCTTTTGCATGCCTATTCTTTTATGTCAGCGTTTACCATGACTATCGCCTTATCCTGCTAGATTTGAAATCCTATATGACAATGATGTTGTAACTAATTATCCCAAGTTATATCATGCTAGTCTTGTAACCCTTTTTATCGCTTTATGCTCGTCCCTTTTGCCCATCATAGTTTTGATGTTATTCCCTTTATTTTGAGATTTGGATTTATTTGTAGTATGGATCGATTCACGGTTACATGCGATGGGTATACGATTTGGGTAGATTAGGCAAAACATGAATTGGTTACGAACATGAATTATGAACTTGATAATAGGCAAAACTTGGAACATGAACATTGATATAACTTGAATCTGGATGTGGACATGAAACTTATCCTTGAAACTTGACACAAACTCGATATGAATCTTGAACATGTACATGACACTAGAATGAACATGAAAATGGCCAACTCGAGGTTGGGTTGAGTTTGCAGTGTAAATCTGCCCGGAACCGCCCGGCAAATCCAGTGGCTGCAAACAATAGGATCTAATGTGAGTAGTTGGTCATATCGCGCTTGAAACCCGAGGTTAGACTGAGTTGTGGTGTAAATCTGCCCGGAACCGCCCGGCATATCTAGTGACCACAACAACAGGTCTAATGTGAGAGGTTGAGGTGCATTAATGAATTAATGCCACATGATAGGGTTAAGTCATGAACATGAAAGACAACACTTAACCAACTTGAGACATGATTTGATAGGGTTAAGTCATGAACCGCTTGAATATACTTAACCAATTTGACACGATGATTTGATAGGGTTAAGTCATGAACCGCTTGAATATACTTAACCAATTTGACACGATGATTTGATAGGGTTAAGTCATGAACCGCTTGAATATACTTAACCAACTTGACACATGATTCGTAGGGCTAAGTCATGAACTTGAACGACAACACTTAGCCAATTTGACATGACACGTAGACGGGTTAAGTCACGAACTTGAATGACCACACTTAACCAACTTGACATGCTAGACTGATGGGGTTAAGTCTCGAATTTAAATGACAACACTTGACCTACTGGATGGAAACCCTAGTTACGCGGTCCTTTTCAGCAGTAACCCACTAGACGTATCATGGTACCCTGGAACTAGGCAGGGTGGGGCACGATTACTGGGCTGATTGTAAGCGACCAGAACGACGGCTGAGTTGGTGCGCCATTGTAGGTTCAGGCGGACTATGGTCGTGCACGTAGTTCGGAGTTGAAAAAGCAGGCATTGGGCACCAGTAGGTTTACACTGTGCATGCTTGATTCATGTCGGGGGTTGGCACCCTAGGGCTTGATACACCCTATGATGGACCTAGCACATGTGACTACCTTTCATGATTGGGCCGTATGACACAGACACATGAACGAGCTAGGACTTGTAGGGAGCCGATCGATTAATGGATCGTTACGTTGAAAAAGGGTGTTGTTCGTTAGGTAGCATAATCCCTAGTGGTCCTAGGTGGCATAAACCCTAATCGAATCTAGAAAACGTTCAATAGGTAGCATAATCCCTAGTGGTCCTAGGTGGCATAAATCCTAGTTGAACACGCGATAGCTCATGATAAGGAAACCTATCCAGAACAAGGGTGGCGGTCCAAACGATTTCAAGAATGGTGGCACTATGTTGAAGTAGTATAGAAATACATGATGAAACCCGTACGATATAAGGCAAGGGACTGTACACATACATGGAAAGGATGATACGGGTTGGGATACTAGTACAGTTGGTGCAGAGAATATAGGAAATCAAAGAAAATAGCGGAATGGCGAAGCTTAGAAATCTTGCGATGTTATACTAAATAGAAACCTTGCAATGTTATTTCACCGTGCCTGTAGCTTACCTTGTCATCATGCTTATGTTTACTTTCAGTTTATTCATGCCATATTATCTTCACCTGTTTTTATGCTGAAAGCCACTAGAACTTACTCAGTCTTTGTGACTGACCCAGTTTGTTTCGCCTCTTTTTCTTTTGTTTTCCCCCCCAGGTTCGTAGGGTGGGAATACAGCTTAGTTCGGATCTTTCCAAGCTCCAAGGCTTTTTCATGTACTTCTTGGATTTCTCTTGGCTATGGCTTGCTTTGCTATTTTACTTGGGGAATGATTTATGACTATGGTTTTATGCTTCTTTACTATTGCAAGACAGATTTCGATGTAATGGATTTAGCAGCATTTTGATGTAAAAGGTTTTAGACCTTTCTAGATTTTAAAGGAATGAAATTTGGTTCTTCTTCCGCTGTTTTATATGTTCTGTCTTGTAATATTTCTGTGTATGTTTACCTAGATAATGCACCACCAAAGCTAGCGCATTCCCTTTGTGAGTGACCCTAGCGGAGGTGGGGTGTTACATTTGGTACCAGAGCAGAAGGTTACCAGACTGGGCAAAAGCTTCTTTAAAAAAAAAACCTTCTGAAATTATTTTCAAAACATTTACAAAGAAGCATTTTTTTAAAGAAAAGTTTTGTTTTACGAAAGGCATATTCCCCAAAGCCATATGCACTATCTTTTGATTCTCTCCTTGAGTCTCTTCTCTCTTTCTTTTTCACCATAATTTGTAGGCATGCGACACATGTAGGAGGGCAAAGGAGTGTCCAACCTCCATCTGTAGCCGCAGTAGTTTTACTTGCGACTAATCTTATTTCAAGCTTTGTAGGGTTGCCATGCGATGGGGGTAGCTTTCGGGAAACTTGTCAACAAGCTATACAAGGATAGTAAGAACGAGGATAAAGAACACAAGCCTAAGGATGAGAAACTTGTTGATAAGGCGTAATCCACGAAGGAGGAAAAGGTGAAAGGGAAGAGGTCAAAGTAAAAGAATAATAAAACCCATGATAAGAAAAAACATCGTTGGTATGGTAAAAAGGGACATGTAGTTAAGTATCATAGGACAAGGGCAAAGAACAAGATCGTCGAGAGGGCAATTGTATGCTCTCACTACTAGCATACCTAAGAGAGGTGGTAACGTTTCTGTTAAAAGTTTAGCTTCTCTTTTATATCATACCGTGGGAACTTTGTTTTTGTACATCGCATCCTTTTAATTCTGCTTCGATAATTGAGTCTCTGCACCTTAGTACTAGCGTAGTAGAGGATCCCATTTTATTCTCAAATCATGTTAAGGAATCTTCTCATTTATTCATGACTTGTTTGGATTTGAGAATGTCTATGCTAAGTGTTAAGTTAGAAGTAATGCTTATGTTTTTGGGCAATGAGTTGATTCCAGGATGGAGTGGTTTTCCAAAAATGATACCATTCTTGAGTATGAAAAGAGGGCAGTTAGATTCTTGACTTGCCTTGGTAATGCCCTCGAAGTCTAGTGTAACCCTTAGGGTTCTGCCATGCTTAGTTACCTAGAATCTCTTGATACATCTATTGATCCCGAGTAGTGTTCGCCACTAAGGCGAATGGTTCATTTCGCTTATGCATGAGTTATAGAAAATCACCTTAGTAAGTACACCTGGCAACATGGTTGGCATTTGTTTATTTTCAAGAGGTAATTCATTTGTGTGGAATACCTTCTAGTAAGTGAATGAGATCCAAGATTCACTAGTGAATTTTGGAGAGCTTGCATAAGACCATGAGTACGCAGTTATGTTTAAGCCGAGTATACTAGAAGAAGAATAAGTAAAGGTGGAACGAGAGGAAACAGTGGAATGAGTTCCAACTCATATTTTGGAAACAAGAATTAAGAAGCTACGAAATTGTGAAGTTAAAGACGGTGAAAGCACAATGGAGTTAAGCTCAAGGAAATGCGACTCAGAAGATTGAAGACTAGATACGCGTATCATATCTCTTTTTAAGAGTATATCCTTGATCCCTCTTTTCCTGTAGAGCTTACTTGCATGCTATCTTTTATGTATATCCTCTCGGTCCTATTCTCAATCCCATTTCTGTTAGAAACCCCATAGGGAGCATGACTCGTCTGTTAGTAATACATTTTGGGGCTTGAGGGTGTCCGTTGGGTTGACTAAATTCTTCGGGTGTCGGCCTGATGTTGATTTCGGTCTTCGGGGCTGGTGCTTAGGGAGTTCTTCTCCAAATCAGTATATATATGTGACATAGATTTCCAGTTTTGACATTGCCTAATGGGCACAAGGTTTTTACTTGCTTCTATCGTTCGACTATACCTTTAGGTAGGATCAATTGGGTGTAAACATGTGTTTGAGACATGTTATGATTGATGGTTGCAAGTGGTTGCAAGTGGCTGCTAGTGGTTGCTCATGATTGCATAACACACATTAAGCACTAGATCGGCTCAGACACATTTTCATATTGCATATGCATGAGTGTTTATACTTGTTTATGGATGAAATTGGATGTGTTATCATATGAATGATGCATATGGATGGATGTTTGTGCACACATATAGTGTTTATGTGACTGTTGGACTCATTGCACTAAACATATTTTGCATTAAGAAGATCAATCAGGCCTGATCATTTGCATTAGACAAGGAACATATACACACACCTTCTGCATAAGTTCATATAGCATTAGAAATCTTTTAAGGACAATGGTTGCTTGTGGATGATGGTTGAGTAGATGGTTGATTGGATGGTAGGACACATTCTTCTTAACTTGAAGATTTCGGGGACGAAATCCTTTAAGGAGGGGAGAATGTAACAACCCGAATTTTAATAACATGTTAAAACCGTAAATCAAGTCAGAATTAAATTTTAAGATAAGAAACAAGGGAAACAGGTTACGCCATTGCGTTCGTCTCGAAATTTTACATGAAATAGAGTCCGAGTTTTCGAAAATCGGAGTTCGTATAACCAAGTTATGACCTCTAGAAGTTTCAGAAATTTTCGGAATCAAAGACAGCTCGAATTTCGAATTCGAAATTCGAATTCAAACCCCGCAGCAGGCAGGGCAGGAAAACTCCCGCCCATAGACCAGGTCGACTTGGGGGTCGACCATAGTGTCGACCTCCCAAGGACCAGGTCGACCATAGTGTCGACCTCCCAAGGACCAGGTCGACTATAGTGTCGACCTGGGGGTCGACCTGCCTCCCGAACCTATTTCCTGAACCAGATGCATTCTGATGTATTTAGACTTGTTTCGTGAACAGATTCGTCTGCCTAACCCTATATAAACAGCCCCTAGCCTCATTCTCTCTACACCATTTTATTCTGTCCTTATGCTACCTCTGTGAAAATCAAAATGATATTATTTAAATTAAAAGAGACTACTTCTTCTTCGTCAAGACAATATCTAGGAATTGCAAATTGGGGGTTTTCAACTAGAACAAGACTAAACGAATAAAGATTCAACAATTGCAACAGCTGTTTCTAGAATCAAATCTCTGCACTCTAATTCTCTATCCGCGCTCTATAAGTTCTAGTTACTTTGAGATTGAAACTTGTTAAATTTGATATGGACATGGAATAAAATGAAATTGGACATAAGCTTGATTATTTATTTCGATCTGTTCTGGTCTCTTCTTGAATCTATGATTTTGGGAATATTTCTTATTGACTGAATCATGCCCATTCATGTTGTTGGACCTAGTTTATTATTCAAAACGCTAGATTGTAACATAAATTCTTGGATCTTGACTTGTGGGAATATTTCTATTTGGGGCCTATTCATGTTGTAAATCAAATTCTTTCATGTATATAAACCTTAATATGCCTATGAGACTGTGGACATTTGCCTATGCCTATGATTATGACGATGAACATAAGACTATGCCTATGCCTATGACTAAGAACATAAGACTATGCCTATGACTGTGAACATAAGACTATGCCTATGACTATGACAAGGACAATTGTGGCTAATCACCTATGACTCTTGAGTATGAGAATTATTACCTATGATTATGTACATAAGGCCATTATCTATGACCATGGCTTTGAAACTATTACTGTTAATTGCCTATGCCTATTTTCCTAGAACCATTTTTGATAAATATCCATGATTATTGTGATGAGTCGCTTATGATTCATAACTATGAGATTTCTTCCTATGACTATGGGGGTTAATTGCCTAAGACTATTATAGTTGATTGTTCATGCCCACAATACTATAGTTGAAATCCATGTTATGCACCGAATGGGCATTTTGTTGGATCATATACCTAGGGTGTGACTTGCTTAGTTTATTCGCTATTATGTACACCAAAACCATTGGATCCATTATCCTTGTATTTGGCTTGCTTTTGTGTAATAACCCGGAAAATGTGAACCAATTTAAAAATTTTAAATTAGGTTATTACCAAAGAATTTGAATAGTTGAAATAGAATATGTCAATAAAATATAGAATTGGGTATAGTATTGCAGTTTGAAATTTTGAATACAAATTTTGTCTGACCGTTCCGGGTGGAAAATATAACGGATTTTAGCGAAACTGAAAATATTTAAATCTGTTTATGAATACCTTTCTAACGAATCTGAAAAATCGAAGTTTCATAGCGGGAATCAAAAGTTATGGCCAAATGAATTTCCAGAAAGGTCGCTATATAGTATATATAGCCCTTGAAAATTGATATTTTGCATACGACCTCGGAATTCGACGAAACCACTTTTGTTGGGTCCGGGATGTCAAATTATTGCTAAGTTTCAAATTTCATAATTTTTGAAGCTAGTATGTGAGCGGGGCAAAAGAAAATGTGATTGGTCAATTTCTGTTAAAATGGGTCGACCTAAAAATGGCCGTTTTTCAAACGAGCTCAGAATTCAACGAAACTGGTTTTGTTAGGACCGTATCGTCAAAACAAAGCTAGATTTATTTTTCTGGAATTTTTCGATTCAGTTTGTGGCCCTGGAAAATTGAAATGTACGTTTAAATTAAATATTAAATGTTTTATATTTTAATTTGAAAAATAACTGACTGTAACAGTCGAATTGGCCAACGAAACATAACCCATTGTGTCCGGAATGGGGGTAATTAGCTAGGGGCGACAGTCGTTGGGTTTGATTTCGAGTTCGTGTGTGGAAGGGGGTATTTTTGGAAATAAATAAATTAAAAATTAAAATAAAAAGGAGCCGACCAATCACATCTTTTCTTCCTCGTCGATCTCAAGGCGCAAGGCGGAAATTTGCTCCGAACTTCTCTCTTCAATTTCCCCACAACCACACAATGAAATCAAGCAAACTAAGATCCATTTTGAAGAGCGTTCAGAGATCTTCAAATCCATAGCAACTTCAAGATTTATCGTTGTATATTGAGGGGATACAGAGCCGAGAAGGCTCGAACTTCGCGCCGCCGCCGAGTCCGCTAGGGACCATCGAGCCAATCATCAGGGGTAGCGCCGGGAAGCTCTTCCCTTCCTCTTCGACGCAGCACTGGCCGTTCGTCCTATCGCTTCGCGGTTTAGCCGAAAAATTTAACCCTAGTTTCGAGCGCAAAGGAGGTATACGGCTAAACCTATTTTCAACTGATTTTTACACTTTAAAGTGTTGCAAACTTGTAAAAATCGTTTCTTTTTGCTATGTGATCGAAATTCGATGAAACAGGAGACACCGTGACCGAAAGGAGGCTCTCTACATTCTAGAAGAAGCCGCGGATTTTTCTGATCTTCCTGCGATTTTTAGCACTGCAATAACCAATGTGAGGAATCTAAACTATTTGTATGAATGAAATCGTGTTGTATAAATTATATAAGCGAAGTGTAAATTATATACGCATTGTATACCTCATTTACATGTGTTGTATAAGTTATATTAGCGATGTATAAATTATACAAGCGTTGAATGAAACATATATGCTTTAAATTGTGATGAAATGCAAGTGAATTATTATATATATATATATATATATATATATACATACTACCCTCGTCCACAGATCATGGACGATATTTATTGCTTGTGATTGACGTGATATTATATGGTATGACGAATGGTTGGAAATAATTGTTTGTGGTTGATATTATGGTTGAAAAATACCTTTGTGGTTGAAAAATACACTCTTGTGGTTGAAACAAATTAGAATAGGATTGTGGAATTGAAAATAAAACATGCCGCCTGCGTGCGAACTAGATGCATGATCCCCATTGTCAAAAACCGCGAGGTTTTAAGGTAGAGCGAGGAGCCGTACTAGGGACGGTCCCGGTTTTAACTACCCTGCCGTTATGCTGCCGAAATTTTCTGAAATATTCATGTGTTAGAATAATTTTCATTCGTTGAAATAAATTACATATGCTATATCGAATATTCATGTGTTGAGTTGCAATTCATTCGTTGAGTTGAAATTCATGTGTTGAATATTATTTGAATTTAAACAAATAGCTTTTGCGATAAAAATCACATTTTCATATATATATACAAACTATATCGAATATTCATGGGTTGAGTTGCAATTCATTCGTTGAGTTGAAATTCATGTGTTGAATATTATTTGAATTTAAACAAATAGCTTTTGCGATAAAAATCACATTTATATATATATACAAACTATATCGAATATTCATGTGTTGAGTTGCAATTCATTCGTTGAGTTGAAATTCATGTGTTGAATATTATTTGAATTTAAACAAATAGCTTTTGCAATAAAAATCACATTTTTATATATATACAAACTATATAGAAATATTCATGTGTTGAATTGCAATTCGTTCGTCGAGTTGAAATTCATGTGTTGAATGTTATCGTATTTTAAAATAAAATGAATCGACAATTAAAACTATATTTTTATTGTGAATATGGAGTGTTAAAAATACACACGTGTCGAATAAATATTTTTGAGGATAAAAATATTTCTTTTATCATGTATACTCTTAGATAAAAATACACACGTGTTGAAATAAATAATAGTTTGCTAGAAATATTATTATTAGCTTTGTTCTGCATATATATATATATACATGTGTTGAACAGGAAAAATGGATTAGCTGTAGAGTAAAGAAATTATTTGCGTGCCCGACAAATAGGTAAACCTTGATGAGTTGGCTGCGCAATTTTATTTATATATCAACTCCTGTGAATGCCATTGGATGCGGAGTGCTGGTTATTCTGTGTGAAATAATAAATATCGCCATAGGATAATAACAATTAATTTTTAACTACACTACATGGCATACTTCATGACGATAGGCATACTTCATCATATTCCACATAAGCAATTGGAGCTTGTGTGACGAGGTGGAAGATTTACCATACAAGCAAGAGGCTTGTATGGCGATGATTATGTACTACAGGTTGAACTGATGACTGATATGGACTATATAAAATATAACGATGAATCGCCAGATTAATAAAAACCCCACACGGGTCTGGAGTTGACAATAACCACGTCGCTCTAGTTATTAGATACGACACATGGACTATTTATTTCCACACGGAAACGGGGTGACGAGAATTTATTCTCTGGAGTGATTATCAGTACATGCTCCCCCGTAAACACCAAAATATATCACTATAAATATGTGAATGCTTTTTAGGATTTATTGGGTACCTAACACGGCCCAATAAATTTCCAAACCCCTCCCCGTACAAAGGAGGTTATGGCGAAATTTTTCGAAATATTAAGGCGTTAGTGAAATATTTGAATAGAAAACGAAGTTGAAAATATAGAATGAACTATAGTTAAAATTATAGGATGAACTATATTTATATATATAAATATAAATATAATTAAAAGGAATAGAGGCCGTGCAGTTCGTGTTTCGGAATCGTAATTTGAAACGATTAGTGCGAGAAATCCGACCATCGGATTTTCCCGAAACCGCAACCGCTGGGTTCGCCTTGGAAATATCTTTCCAACGGCACCAACCTTGTAAAAATCCAACGGTTGGATTGTCCGGAATGTTTAATTCAAATCCGAAGAAAAACAGCGCCAGAACCGTTTATATTTATATATAAATATAAATATAATTAATTTAAATCGAATAACTACGCTGCAGTTCGAATTTTGAAACCGTAACTTCAAACGACTAGTGTGGAAGATCCGACCGTCGGATTCTCACGAAACTGGAACCGTTGGGTTCGCTTTGGGAATATCTTCCCACTGATATAGACTTTGTAAAAATCCAACGGTTAGATTTTCCGATATGTGTAAAACAAATTAGGAGAAACACAGCGCCAGTGCCACGACACGACCTGAAACGTCGTTTAATTAAATATGGCCATTTTTAAATAAATAAAAATGGCGAAAAACCGTTATAAAATATTATAAGCAACATAGATTGCAAATAAACCAATTGGGCTTGAATTGTTTGATATTTGATGGTTGTATGTGTTTGACACGAAAATAACACTAAAGAACTGAAAGATGATGTCGAATAATATAACCATAGAAAGAATCGATTTAAATTCTAATGACGTGAATTATTTGAAAAGGCCGAGCTAACCCTCATTTCAAATAATTTATCGAGCGATTCGAATTGGAAAATGCAAAGACGATTCAAGACCGACGATCTTCGTATCGGTTGGATGGGCGCTACTGAGGTTCCTGACCGGAGTAGCTACCGGAAGGGGACGGAAGTAGTAGCCGTCTGAACGTATGTGTTGATTGTACGGATATGCGAGGAATTGACGCCTCCGGTTTCGTTCAGACCCAGAACGGACTTGTAAATGGACTGTGTGTCGGACTTTGGATTTTGTTCTATACTGATTGATCTCTGTTAAATATATATCTGTTTGGCGGCGGAGAATTTATTCTTTTGCTTAACGCCCTTCTCTGAGACGTACGAGCTTAGAGGTTATATATCGATGGAAATCAATCGTATGGAGTGGACTGCCTATGTGGCATGCCAAGATGCTGTGATCAAGGCTTCTGTTGCAAAGCAAAGTCTTGTGGTTGATGATCAAAGCACGGTCTACGTGGCCTGGCTTTGTGTATTTCGTAGATTCGCGAGCCTCACACCCCGGTATGAGTTAAAAACGGGATACGGACTGCAGGGAGAGCACGACGTTTCTTTCTAGCTATGGTGGTGTCAGTGACTTACCAGCCCTGACATATATATCTACTTTTCACCTTTGTGGTTGTTGGAATGCGAGGCGCCTCGATTATAGGTCTGTAAGGACCGGGAAACGTGTGTTCAGGCATAACTAATCCTCAAACGTAAGAGAGGACCGGCCCTGAAGCATCCAGGGGTTACCCAAAGTGTGTAGTCCTGAGGAATTTGCTAGAATGTCTCGAAGCGGAGAGGAGCTTGCCCCTTGACTCAACTCATGATGGAAATCCAATTTCCAATACGAAATAACGGACTTGATTGTAGAACTAGTATGGCGACATAGTAGATGGTAGCTATGCCGCCTATGATTGATATTTATGATGCTATTCATTTTTGAAACATATATGCACTAGTAATAATATCAATTGATTTTGCTTTATACGTATCAAGCATATTTGGCCATTATAAGGTAAAACTCTATCCTCCGGCTTGCGTTGCATTGTATGATGGGACCTGAGTCTTATAATGGCTTCATTCTTTTTAAAAGCATTGCGTTGTTTTAAAAGAATTTACTTTGTTTTAAATGCACTAGCAATCACTGGAGTAAACCCGTTCCGCGAAAGTGGCGTGGTCCTATGATTTGCTTATTACTGTTGTTTAACTATTTAATAGATTCCTCATACCAGTCCCCATGACTGACTCGTTGTTTGTTTCACTTTGCAAACGCGGGTGCCCTTATTTTCTGTGATGACCCCAAACTTCCACGAGTGAAAGCAGGAGAAATCATTTTTGGAATACAACTTAAATACAATAAAACAGAACACAGATACAATATAGCAAAGGAGATTCATAGAGTAATAACATTATAGCAGCGGAAAAATATAATGTCATCAATCACAGAAATTCCACAGTCACAGAAAACTAAGATCATTACAACAAGTTTGCAGGAAAGAAATAAGTTTGATGTCTAAAAAGAAAAGAAAAGATGCCAATAGAAACAAAAAGTCTTCAAGCTCCAAGTCGTCACCTCTTCTCCCAAGCAGAATCCCAGAGAGAGAAAATAAGCAGCTTCAAAGAAAACTCCAAGCAAAGAATGAACCTGTCTACTTGGCTGCCCGTGTAGAAGAGAGGGCACCCAAGTTTGCAAAAAGGTGAAACAAACTATGGGTCAGTCGTGGGACTGGTGTGAGAATTCTTAAATAACTTATACTAATAAAAATAAGGCAAATCCAAAAGACCACGCCGCTAACGCGGAACGGGTTTACTCTAAGGGACTGCCGTGCATAATTTAGAGTGTCATAATAAATGATTAAATAAGTCGTCAACAACGCAATGTCTTTTGAAAAATGGAACCACCATAAGACTCAGGTCCCATCACACAATGCAACGCACACAAAGAGGATAGAGTTTTACCTTATGGTGGTTAAACATGCTAAATACGCCAAATACGTAACTAATACTATTATTAGTGTAGATGTTTTTAAAACAATTCAAATTATAAGTATCAATCCTAGGAAGCATAGGTACCATATATTATGCCTCCAATACTAGTAATACAACCAAATTCGTCGGGGTCGTATTGGAAATTTGGGTTTCCATCATGAGTCCAGGCTAGGGAGGACTCCTTACCGATTCGAGACACTCTAGTTAATGCCTCAGGATTACCCGCAGTTAACCCTTGGAAATGGCAGGGCCGGTCCTCACATACAGCTTAGAGGATTAGTTATTCCTAAGTACACGTTCCCCGGTCCTATAGGACCTATCCGAGGCGCCTCATTTCATCATCCTCCAAAAGTAAAATGACTACTAACTAGAAAGAAACGTGCTACTTTCCCTGCGTTCCCTTCCCCCTTTTTAGACTCTACCGGTTTGTGAGGCTCGTGAAGTCATGTTCTTCATACCACAAGGTTCTGCTTTTCAACAAGAAACCCTGATCATTGCATCTTAGTATGCCACACCGTCACTCCATATCGTACTATTGATCTTCCGTCACTATATAAACGGGTGTTAAGTAGAGAATAAATTCTCTACCACCAATCGTTTATATATTAACTGAATATCAACAACATAATATTTTGTGGGGTACGATGTCAGACACACTATCCATTTATACCCATGCTCTAGGTCTGAACTAGGGTCAAACCCGTGAAATCAACACGTACGTTTGGGCAATTACCCCGACCCTTGAATTGGGATCAAACCAATTCAGAGTCTTGATCGTTGTCCATTCGAGGGGAGATTTACGGTCTTCATGCGCCGTCTTCATACTTGAATTCTTGAAATCGTACGATCATTTGGAATGGGATTAACCCGGACTTTCCAAATAATCTCGCATTCATATATTTTGAGAAAAACATATTTCATATCGTTATTTTATTTTATAACGATTAATTCTTGCCTTAATTATTTAATATAATTAATTTCCTTATTTAACGACGCTTCAGGTCAAGGGCGACCTTGGCGCTGTTTCCAATCAATTTTGTTTTTCACTTTCCTCAAAATCTAACCGTTAGATTTTAGCGTAGCTTATATCGTTGGAAAGATTTTTCCAAGACGGTCCTAACGGTTTCAGTTTTGGGAAAATCCGACGGTCGGATCTTCCGGTATATTCGTTTAAAAGTTCGATTTCAAAACGCGAACTACCACGCTCAATTCGTTATATTATAATTATATATATATATATATATAAATATATATAAATATATATATACATAAATAGTTCGTTTAACTCGTCGTCCTTACTTACATCTGCCTTTTCTTTATCCTTTAACTTCTTTAACTTACATGAAAATGTATTTCATAATTAGGCGGTGAATTGTTCTTTTTATTTTATTTTCATTTTATACTTTATAATTCACATTTAAAAATGTAAATTATAAAACTTCATTCCCATTATTTCTTTTCCTATTTCATTATGAACATGAACATTTTTCCATGGTGTAAACTCTCTTTATACATTATAAATAATGTAAATCTTTTCCTCCATTTCATTTCTTTTTATTTAACATTAAAAATAATGTTAATTCTTACATACAGTTTCATTTTTTTTCAACATTAAAATAATGTTAATTCCTGCACATAGTTTCATCTCTCTTATTTAACATAAAATAAATGTTAATTCTTCCTACGGGGTGAATTCTCTTTTTTATTTACATTATAAATAATGCTTATTATCTTACAATACAAATTCTCTTTTAATAAACATTATAAATAATGTATATTTACATGACATGCATTTTCTATATTGTTGACATGACAAAATATTATTTTTCATACAATGCATGTCTTATTTTAACATAACAAAAATATTCTTTTACCTACAATGCATTTATTATTTTCTAACGTAACAAAATAATAGTTTCATACAATGCATTTCTATTTCTCTAACATGACAAAATAATATTTTCATACAATGCACTTCTATATAACGTTCTAACTTGACAAAATATTATTTGCATACAATGCACTTTTTCTATTTTGACAAAAATAATATGCTATGCATACAATGCACTTTTTCTATTTTGACAAAAATAATATGCTATGCATACAATGCACTTTTTCTATTTTGACAAAAATAATATGCTATGCATACAATGCATTTTTTCTATTTTTCTAACATGACCGAATAATATTTTCATACAATGCATTTATCTATTTTTCTAACATGACAAAATAATATTTGCATACAATGCACTTCTATATAACGTTCTAACTTGACAACATATTATTTGCATACAATGTATTTTCTATTTTGACAAAAATAATATGCTATGCATACAATGCAATTTTTTTCTCTATTTTGACAAAAATAATATGCTATGCATACAATGCACTTTTTCTATTTTGACAAAAATAATATGCTATGCATACAATGCACTTTTTCTATTTTGACAAAAATAATATGCTATGCATACAATGCACTTTTTCTATTTTGACAAAAATAATATGCTATGCATACAATGCATTTTTTCTATTTTTAATAATGAACAAAATATTATTCATTAACATACGGTGCTTTTCTTATTTTGATAATGAACAAAATATATTCATTCAACATACGGTGCTTGCTTATTGTTACTAATGAACAAAATATCAGTTCATTACATATAGCGACTAATTCTATTTTTATTAACGAACAAAAAATGGTTCGTTTCACATAGCGACAAATTTTATTTTGTTAATGACGCAAAATATAATTCTTTACCATAGCGACAAATTCTATTTTGTTAATGACACAAAATATAATTCTTTACCATAGCGACAAATTCTATTTTGTTAATGACGCAAAATATAATTCTTTAACATATAGCGCTTTCTTATTTAAAAAAAATGAATAAAATATAATCATTAACATATAACGACCAATTCTATTTTATAAATACACAAATTTGTTCATTCAACATACGGTGCTTGTATTCTATTATAACACAAATTTGTTCATTCAACATACGGTGCTAATTTTCTTATTTTGATATTGACAAAAGTGTCACTTTACAACATACATGAACAATTTCTTATTTTAAGATTGACAAAAATGTCACTTTAACATACATGAACAATTTCTTATTTTAATATTGACAAAAATGTCACTTTAACATACATGAACAATTTCTTATTTTAAGATTGACAAAAATGTCACTTTAACATACATGAACAATTTCTTATTTTAAGATTGACAAAAATGTCACTCTACAACATACATGAACAATTTCTTATTTTAAGATTGACAAAAATGTCACTTTAACATACATGAACAATTTCTTATTTTAAGATTGACAAAAATGTCACTTTACAACATACATGAACAATTTCTTATTTTAAGATTGACAAAAATGTCACTTTAACATACATGAACAATTTCTTATTTTAAGATTGACAAAAATGTCACTCTACAACATACATGAACAATTTCTTATTTTAAGATTGACAAAAATGTCACTTTACAACATACATGAACAATTTCTTATTTTAAGATTGACAAAAATGTCACTTTAACATACATGAACAATTTCTTATTTTAATATTGACAAAAATGTCACTTTAACATACATGAACAATTTCTTATTTTAATATTGACAAAAATGTCACTTTAACATACATGAACAATTTCTTATTTTAATATTGACAAAAATGTCACTTTAACATACATGAACAATTTCTTATTTTAATATTGACAAAAATGTCACTTTAACATACATGAACAATTTCTTATTTTAAGATTGACAAAAATGTCACTTTAACATACATGAACAATTTCTTATTTTAATATTGACAAAAATGTCACTCTACAACATACATGAACAATTTCTTATTTTAAGATTGACAAAAATGTCACTTTAACATACATGAACAATTTCTTATTTTAATATTGACAAAAATGTCACTCTACAACATACATGAACAATTTCTTATTTTAAGATTGACAAAAATGTCACTTTAACATACATGAACAATTTCTTATTTTAATATTGACAAAAATGTCACTTTACAACATACATGAACAATTTCTTATTTTAATATTGACAAAAATGTCACTCTACAACATACATGAACAATTTCTTATTTTAAGATTGACAAAAATGTCACTTTAACATACATGAACAATTTCTTATTTTAATATTGACAAAAATGTCACTTTACAACATACATGAACAATTTCTTATTTTAATATTGACAAAAATGTCACTCTACAACATACATGAACAATTTCTTATTTTAAGATTGACAAAAATGTCACTTTAACATACATGAACAATTTCTTATTTTAATATTGACAAAAATGTCACTTTACAACATACATGAACAATTTCTTATTTTAAGATTGACAAAAATGTCACTTTAACATACATGAACAATTTCTTATTTTAAGATTGACAAAAATGTCACTTTAACATACATGAACAATTTCTTATTTTAAGATTGACAAAAATGTCACTTTAACATACATGAACAATTTCTTATTTTAATATTGACAAAAATGTCACTTTAACATACATGAACAATTTCTTATTTTAATATTGACAAAAATGTCACTTTAACATACATGAACAATTTCTTATTTTAAGATTGACAAAAATGTCACTTTAACATACATGAACAATTTCTTATTTTAATATATTTAATTTTGACAAATCAACATGTCACACAACATACATGAACGATTTTAATATATTTAATTTTATATTGTAACATCTCAACATACAGTGGTTTTGTCCTAGCATACGCATACAGATTAAGTCATAGCAGATTCACATACAGTTTATATCTTAGCAGATTCACATACATACATGATTATGAATGCGAACATCTATAATTAAAACATAATTACTTAAATAAAATAAATAGGATTCTCACCTCAATTAGATTAGAGTTTGTTCCCAATTGCTCTGTATTAAAGTTGTATTCGAAGTCACGGTTCCATCGGATCTGAAATTTTCAGAATCGGTGTTTATATGAAAAAGTTATTGATGTTTTAATTCAAACAGACTTTTAACAACTGTTTCTGCCACGCTTAAAAGCGTCGCTATTTCTGAAGCATACCTCAATTTCAGAATTTGTTCAAAACTTCAAATCGCGATAACTTTTGATTTACTGAACGGTTTTGGGTGCGGTTTTTTGGAGAATGACCGCCTTGGAGAGATCTTTGCACGGCCAGAAGGGGGTGGAGTTCGGTCGAGCGTGGTGGGCCCGGCGTGGCTGCGACCGGCGGACCTTCTCGGGCTCGGGGCGGGCGGCACAGGCGACGGAAAGGGACGGGACTTGTCGGAGATCGAAGAGCTCGGCGAGAGCTTCGAAACGTGTACTCACACGCTAATTTTCGTTGAGAAATGAAAGAGTTATGAGGGTTTGAAGTTTTCAGCCATGATGGGTTTGTGCGGCTCAGCAAAGAGGAAGAAGATGGACGTGAATAGTGTTTTTATATTAAAATATTAGGTTAAATTAATCATTATTTAATTGGCCCGCTTAAGCCCGTTTTGGCCCGAACTCCGATTCAAGCCTGCTTACTGTCGTTCATACCATTTAGCCCCCGTTCCGAACTCATCTGAATATGTCTCATCAGCCCACGAGATCGTCTTGGCCTTCGTTTTTCAGTTTTAAATATAAATCATTATTTTAAATTCAAACGTACGTAGAAATTCACCCAGGTCACCAATTAACTTCAAAAATCCTCGAAAAATATATTTAGCTATGTTTTGATGCTGTGGACCTATGAAAATTAATTTCGTTCAATTCTGAGCCCGTTTGAATTTTTAATAAATTTTTAAAGTCAAAAATTTGCCCGTTTACACTGAAAAATCAATTATAATTATATATTAATTCTAAAAATTACCAAAAAATCATTTTTAGCTTTGTTTTGATGATACGAACCCAACAAAATTTATTTCGTTCGATTCTGAGACTTTTTGAAAAATGGCTATTTTCAAGGCGAATATTTTTAATATTAAAAATACATTTTTAAACAAATATTTTCTGAAACTCGAAACATATAAGTGTTTACTGTTTTTCAATGCAGAAACGTCATTCTGAAACCAATGGAAGTGGTTTCAAGTTCAAATTCCTAACTATGTGAAAAGTAGCGTTTTTGTCCTATGCAAATTACCCACCGACCTTTCTAAAAATTGAATTAGCCATAACTTTTGATTTCCGCTATGAAATTTCGATTTTTCGGATTCGTTGGAAAGATATTTTTAAATAGATTCTAATATTTTTGGTTTTACTAAAATCCGTTAAATTTTGCATCCTGTACGGTTAGTCAAAGTTCAAGTTTGACTTTTCAAACTACCGCGCCATTTCTAGCTCTTTTTATATTTAAAATTAATTTATTCATTCTAACTTCGATTTGAACCAAATTTGTGATCCTTATTATTTAAAATAGATTATTTTAAATATCAAAACTCATTTAAAATCACTTAAAATAAATTTAACTTGGCCCCAAAATTCAGGGTCGTTACATTTTCACACAGGCAGCCTAGTTCACAGGTGACAGGTTGTTTTTGGCTCTGCACTGTTGCATAGAGTGCATTTTTGGCTCATGGCGAGGCTGACTTCACAGAGACGACTTTGACTTTTTCCGCCATTACTGTACTTATATTATGATTCCGCCACGGGCGATGCAGACTGATTTACTTTCCGTATTTCTTATTATATGTATATGTACCGCCTTCGGCGATGTAGACTGATACCCTTATTATGTCTCACTGCATGTATGTATTCCGCCTCTGGCGATGATGACTGATCACTTTCCTTTTTATTTACTAAGTTATATCCCACGTTATGCTATTCTGATGTTATTACATGTGGTGATTCCGCTGTCATATCCATGTAAATTTATTCTATTTATTGTTTCTGCTATTATCTGTACTCTGCTATGATGATTAATGTGTTATATTCCAATGATTATCCTTAATACCGCCCCTCGGATTTTGGGATCGTCACAGTTGGTATCAGAGCTTTGGTTAACCTTAGTTCCGGGATCTAACACATTAAACACCTCATCAGAATAGAATCAGTAGTGTTCTAATGCGAGTATCTCATTAGAGATAGGATTAGCAATGTCCTAGAATGAGCTAAGCAGATTAGCAAAACAATTTGATCAGTACATCATCATTTTCTTTCCTTGTATTCCCCTGCTTTATCATATATAAAAATTATCAAATCTGTGAGCTTGACTCTTTTCTCGCTTATACAGTATTCTCTTAGATGGCTACACGAGCAGCAACAGCTAGAGGAGGCCGTGGAGGCCGAGGAGAGGCAGTAGGAGGACGGGGGAATATCCCCGTAGTTGTGGAAGGCCCTATTGTTCAGCCACCAGCACCCGAGGACTTTAAGCTAGACAAAGTAGCGAAGAGGTACAGGAACCTTGGGGGAAAACCCTTTACTGGCACTGGTACAGTGACCGAGGCCATAGCTTGGTCGAAGACCTGTGAGAAAATCTTTGAAGGCATGGGTATGGGAACCAACAACAAAGCACGACTTGGTATTTGGCTCCTTCAGGAGGAAGCAGAGCTGTGGTGGGATGCCATTACCTCAGAAGATGCAGCAGGTACTGTCAGAACTTGGGAGAAATTCAAAACTATGTTCAACGAGAAGTTTGTACCTGAACAGGCTCTAGAGAGGATGCGAGAGCAGTTTGCTAATCTCCAGCAAGGAGATCTCTCTATTCAGGATTACCTTAATAAATTCACCCAGTTGTCGCGCTATGCTCCAGAGCTTATTATGACTAACAAAGCAAAGAACAAGAGATTCATATTTGGGCTAAAGCGCAAGTACCATGACAGAGCTATGAGCAACATCAAACTCTCCTTTTCAGAATTAGTAGAAATGGCTTGCAATTATGAAGATATGGATGAAAGGCACGCTAGCCAAGACCGTGCCAAAAGCCAAGCTGGGAATAAGCGCAAGGCCTTAGCAGATCAACCCGAGTCTAGCATTACCGCGGCCGCTACTCAGAAACCTGGAAAGATCCCCTAAAGAAATTGCTACAACTGCGGGAAGCCAGGTCATTTTTCTAATGTATGCAAAGCCCCGAGAAAACCAAAGGCAAATGACTCAGCCGAATGCTACAACTGCCATAAGAAGGGGCACTACAGCAGGAGATGTCCTCTGAAGCAAAATGCACAAGTGGCTCATGTGTATGACGGGAAGACCCCGCCAGCTACCACCGATGGATCAGGTAAACCCGACGTCTTGGGAGGTACCCTTACCATTAAAAATATTCCTGTTTCTGTACTTTTTGATACTAGTGCATCACGTAGCTTCATTTCTGGTAACATTGTTCACAAGTTAAAATTAAAACGAAGAAAATTTAAGGAACCAATTAAAGTTCGAAACCCGATAGGAGGTTCTGTTAGTCTCAGTTCATACTGTAGAGTGCCTATCTCTTATTCTTGCTACAAGTTCTCTTTTAAAGTGATTGTCATGGACCTTTCCGAATTCGACATTATTCTGGGACTTGATTGGTTGACAAAATATAAGGCCGAAGTTAGATGTGCCGAACGAATCGTTAAAGTCAAAACGAAGCTTGGACCTATATATATACCATGTCATGGCTCAGAAATTAATAGAACAGAATTTTGGTCTTCTTTAGAAATTATTCCCCCTTCATTAGAAAAGATACCATTCGTTAAAAACTATGCGGATGTGTTTGAAGAAGTAGAAAACTTACCGCCGCAAAGGGAAATTGAATTTAGAATAGATTTAATTCCTAACGCCCGACTAGTAGTACATCCAATTAGAAGAATGGCCCCGAAAGAAAAAGAAGAGTTAAGTAGTCAAACCCGAGAATTACTTTGGAAAGGTCTAATCAGACCGAGCTTTTCAGCGTGGGGAGTAGCAGTAGTATTTGTCCCGAAATCAGATGGTACTCTAAGACTTTGCGTTGATTACTGAGATCTCAATAAACAGACACTGAAGAAAAAATATCCTTTCCCCCGAATAGACGATCTGTTAGATCAATTAAATGGAGCAACAGTATTCTCTAGAATGGACCTAGCTACAGGTTTCCACCAATTGCGTATAGCGGAAGACCGTGTTCCTTTAACAGCCTTCAGGGGTCCCGACTTATTCTACGAATGGTTAGTAATGCCGTTCGACTTGTGTAATGCTCCAGCATACTTCGTCGATCTTATGAACAGAGTGTTCCGTGGTGTATTGAATAAATTTGTTCTAGTCTTCATCGATGACATTTTAATCTACTCTAAGTCGGAAGATGAGAATGCAAAACATTTAGAGCAGGTGTTGAAAATTCTAAGGAGAAATGTCTTGAAAGCTAAATTTTCTAAGTGTGTCTTCTGGCAGAATGAAGTTAAATTCCTAGGCTATGTCGTATCAAAAGAAGGAATTGCTGTTGATCCAAGCAAAATTACAGCGATTCAGAACTGGAAACAACCTACTACCCCCACGGAAGTTCGAAGTTTCCTTGGATTAGCTAGCTACTATCGGAAATTCGTCCAGGATTTTTCAAAGATATCTGGTGTATTGACAAAGCTTACAAAGAAGCATGAGAAATTCAAATGGACTCCCGAATGTGAAGAAGCTTTCCAGGAGCTGAAACTGAAATTGACAACCGCTTCAGTATTGACAATTATAGAAGGCAACCAAGACTTGACTGTATGGACAGACGCTTCTATTAGAGGGCTAGGCGCAGTATTAATGCAAAAAGGCCAAGTGGTCGCTTATGCCAGCCGTCAGCTGAAGCCGCATGAAAGAAACTACGCTACTCATGATCTTGAGTTATTAGCTATAGTGTTTGCTTTAAGGATCTGGAGGCATTATTTACTGGGCGAGAAGTTCGAACTATTCACCGATCATCAATCCTTGAAGTATCTGTTCACGCAGAAAGATCTAAATTTGAGACAACAACATTGGTTAGAATTCCTTGCGGCATATGATTTTGAAATTCTATACACTCCAGGGAAAGCCAATGTTGTAGCAGATGCGCTCAGCAGAAAGAATGAAATCATCGCCAGTTTTGTCATCACGTCTTCATTAATAGACAGGATCTCGACCCTTTAGAAAGACGATGAATTTATTCAAAGAGTCAGTCAGAGAGTCAAAGGAGGTGAATCCACAAGTTTCCGACTCGATGACAAAGGAGTGGCATAATTTGCATCCCAAACCTTCCTGAGCTCAGAAGAGAAATACTTGATGAGTGCCACAAGTCCAAATTAAGTATCCATCCCGGTGTGAGCAAAATGTATAACGATATCAAGCGCACATTTTGGTGGAGAGCTTTGAAAAGAGATATTTCATTATATGTTAGCAGATGCCCCACTTGTCAGCTAGTCAAGAGTGATCAGCAGAAATTGGCTGGATTATTACAACCATTGGAAATTCCAGGATGGAAGTGGGAACAAATCTCGATGGACTTCATCGATGGCTTGCCTCAAACTAGAAAAGGAAACGACAGTATATGGGTAATCATAGATCGCTTCACGAAGACTGCCCATTTCATACCTGTCCGATCCAATAGAACGGCTCAAAGTCTAGCACAAATTTACTTCAAAGAAATAGTTAAACTACATGGAGTGCCGCTCAATATAGTCAGTGATAGAGATCCCCTGTTTACTAGCAAATTCTGGGAAGCATTGCAGACAGAATTGGGAACCAAATTGAATCTAAGCACCGCTTATCACCCACAGACAGACGGCCAAACTGAGCGGGTGAATAGAATTCTAGAAGATTTACTTCGGGCTTGCGTTATTGATTTTGGAGGCTCATGGGAAGATCACTTACATTTAGCCAAATTCTCTTACAACAATAGCTATCAAGCAAGTTTGGGAATGTCTCCATTTGAAGCGTTATACGGTAGACCGTGTAGATCTCCCGCATGTTGGGTAGAACCTGGCAACAGACATGTGTTAGGTCCCGATATGATTCAAGAAGCATCGGATAAAGTCGATTTCATTAAGAAGCGATTGAAAACCGCACAGAGCCGGCAGAAAAGTTATGCTGATGCGAGAAGAAGGGATATATCGTTTGCCGTTGGCGATTATGTTTATTTAAGAGTTTCTCCAATGCGGGGAGTAATTAGATTTGGCAAAACTGGGAAGTTGGCACCGAGGTTTATTGGTCCCTTTCCTATACTTGAACGGATTGGAACTCTTGCATATAGGGTTTCATTACCTAATTGGTTGCCTGGTATACATGATGTGTTCCACGTGTCTCAACTCAGAAAACATGTTCATGATCCCAACCTTGTTGTGGATGAAGCAGCGCAACATGATATTGACATAACTCCAGAATTAGCACTCAGAAGAGAGCCATTAAAGATACTGGGCAAAGAAACTAGAGAGCTAAGGAGGAAAAAGATTCATTTAGTCAAAGTGCAGTGGAGTAGTGATCCTAGAGACTGTACTAGGGAGACTGAGGAAAGCATTAAACAAGCCTATCCCAAATGCAGAGTGGACATCTCTGACTAACTCCGGTGCAAGGTACCTTTACAATACTTTGCATTTACATTTTATTTCCTACTTAGTTGTTATTTCCTTTTCGAGGACGAAAAGTTTTAAGTGGGGGAGATTGTAATAACCCGGAAATTGTGAACCAATTTAAAATTTTTAAATTAGGTTATTACCAAAGAATTTGAATAGTTGAATATGTCAATAAAATATAGAATTGGGTATAGTATTGTAGTTTGAAATTTTGAATACAAACTTTGTCTGACCGTACCGGGTGGAAAATATAACGGATTTTAGAGAAACTGAAAATATTTAAATCTGTTTATGAATACCTTTCTAACGAATCTGAAAAATCAAAGTTTCATAGCGGGAATCAAAAGTTATGGCCAAATGAATTTCAGAAAGGTCGCTATATAGTATATATAGCCCTTGAAAATTGATATTTTGCATACGACCTCGGAATTCGACGAAACCACTTTTGTTGGGTCCGGGATGTCAAATTATTGCTAAGTTTCAAATTTCATAATTTTTGAAGCTAGTATGTGAGCGGGGCAAAAGAAAATGTGATTGGTCAATTTCTGTTAAAATGGGTCGACCTAAAAATGGCCGTTTTTCAAACGGGCTCAGAATTCAATGAAACTGGTTTTGTTAGGACCGTATCGTCAAAACAAAGCTAGATTTATTTTTCTGGAATTTTTCGATTCAGTTTGTGGCCCTAGCAAATTGAAATGTACGTTTAAATTAAATATTAAATGTTTTATATTTTAATTTGAAAAATAACTGACTGTAACAGTCGAATTGGCCAACGAAACATATCCCATTGTGTCCGGAATGGGGGTAATTAGCTAGGGGCGACAGTCGTTGGGTTTGATTTCGAGTTCGTGTGTGGAAGGGGGTATTTTTGGAAATAAATAAATTAAAAATTAAAATAAAAAGGAGCCGACCAATCACATCTTTTCTTCCTCGTCGATCTCCGGGCGCAAGGCGGAAATTTGCTCCGAACTTCTCTCTTCAATTTCTCCACAACCACACAACGAAATCAAGCAAACTAAGATCCATTTTGAAGAGCATTCAGAGATCTTCAAATCCATAGCAACTTCAAGATTTATCGTTGTATATTGAGGGAGATACAGAGCCGAGAAGGCTCGAACTTCGCGCTGCCGCCGAGTCCGCTGGGGACCATCGAGCCGATCATCAGGGGTAGCGCCGGGAAGCTCTTCCCTTCCTCTTCGACGCAGCACTGGCCGTTCGTCCTATCGCTTCGCGGTTTAGCCGAAAAATTTAACCCTAGTTTCGAGCGCAAAGGAGGTATACGGCTAAACCTATTTTCAACTGATTTTTACACTTTAAAGTGTTGCAAACTTGTAAAAATCGTATCTTTTTGCTATGTGATCGAAATTCGATGAAACAGGAGACACCGTGACCGTAAGGAGGCTCTCTACATTCTAGAAGAAGCCGCGGATTTTTCTGATCTTCCAGCGATTTTTAGCACTGCAATAACCAATGTGAGGAATCTAAACTATTTGTGTGAATGAAATCGTGTTGTATAAATTATATAAGCGAAGTGTAAATTATATACGCATTGTATACCTCATGTACATGTGTTGTATGAGTTATATTAGCTATGTATAAATTATACAAGCGTTGAATGAAACATATATGCTTTAAATTGTGATGAAATGCAAGTGAATTATTATATTATATATATACTCCCCTCGTCCACAGACCATGGACGATATTTATTGCTTGTGATTGACGTGATATTATATGGTATGACGAATGGTTGGAAATAATTGTTTGTGGTTGATATTATGGTTGAAAAATACCTTTGTGGTTGAAAAATACCCTCTTGTGGTTGAAACAAATTAGAATAGGATTGTGGAATTGAAAATAAAACATGCCGCCTGCGTGCGAACTAGATGCATGATCCCCATTGTCAAAAACCACGAGGTTTTAAGGTAGAGCGAGGAGCCGTACTGGGGACGGTCCCGGTTTTAACTACCCTGCCGTTATGGTGCCGAAATTTTCTGAAATATTCATGTGTTAGAATAATTTTCATTCGTTGAAATAAATTACATATGCTATATCGAATATTCATGTGTTGAGTTTCAATTCATTCGTTGAGTTGAAATTCATGTGTTGAATATTATTTGAATTTAAACAAATAGCTTTTGCGATAAAAATCACATATATATATATACAAACTATATCGAATATTCATGGGTTGAGTTGCAATTCATTCGTTGAGTTGAAATTCATGTGTTGAATATTATTTGAATTTAAACAAATAGCTTTTGCGATAAAAATCACATTTATATATATATATACAAACTATATCGAATATTCATGTGTTGAGTTGCAATTCATTCGTTGAGTTGAAATTCATGTGTTGAATATTATTTGAATTTAAACAAATAGCTTTTGCAATAAAAATCACATTTTTATATATATACAAACTATATATAAATATTCATGTGTTGAATTGCAATTCGTTCGTCGAGTTGAAATTCATGTGTTGAATGTTATCATATTTTAAAATAAAATGAATCGACAATGAAAACTATATTTTTATTGTGAATATGGAGTGTTAAAACTACACACGTGTCGAATAAATATTTTTGATGATAAAAATATTTCTTTTATCATGTATACACTTAGATAAAAATACAAACGTGTTGAAATAAATAATAATTTGCTAGAAATATTATTATTAGCTTTGTTCTGCATATATATATATATATATACATGTGTTGAACAGGAAAAATGGATTAGCTGTAGAGTAAAGAAATTATTTGCGTGCCCGACAAATAGGTAAACCTTGATGAGTTGGCTGCGCAATTTTATTTATATATCAACCCCTGTGAATGCCATTGGATGCGGAGTGCTGGTTATTCTGTGTGAAATAATAAATATCGCCATAGGATAGTAACAATTAATTTTGAACTACACTACATGACATACTTCATGACGATAGGCATACTTCATCATATTCCACATAAGCAATTGGAGCTTGTGTGACGAGGTGGAAGATTTACCATACAAGCAAGAGGCTTGTATGGCGATGACTATGTACTACAGGTTGAACTGATGACTGATATGGACTATATAAAATATAACGATGAATCGCCAGATTAATAAAAACCCCACACGGGTCTGGAGTTGACAATAACCACGTCGCTCTAGTTATTAGATACGGCACATGGACTATTTATTTCCACACGGAAACGGGGTGACGAGAATTTATTCTTTGGAGTGATTATCAGTACATGCTCCCCCGTAAACACCAAAATATATCACTATAAATATGTGAATGCTTTTTAGGATTTATTGGGTACCTAACACGGCCCAATAAATTTCCAAACCCCTCCCCGTACAAAGGAGGTTGTGGCGAAATTTTTCGAAATATTAAGGCGTTAGTGAAATATTTGAAGTGAAAACGAAGTTGAAAATATAGAATGAACTATAGTTAAAATTATAGGATGAACTATATATATATATATAAATATAATTAAAAGGAATAGAGGCCGTGCAGTTCGTGTTTCGGAATCGTAATTTGAAACGATTAGTGCGAGAAATCTGACCATCGGATTTTCCCGAAACCGCAACCGTTGGGTTCGCCTTGGAAATATCTTTCCAACGGCACCAACCTTGTAAAAATCCAACGGTTGGATTGTCCGGAATGTTTAATTCAAATCCGAAGAAAAACAGCGCCATAATCGTTTATATTTATATATAAATATAAATATAATTAAATTAAATCGAATAACGACGCTGCAGTTCGAATTTTGAAACCGTAACTTCAAACGATTAGTGTGGAAGATCCGACCGTCGGATTCTCACGAAACTGGAACCGTTGGGTTCGCTTTGGGAATATCTTCCCACTGATATAGACTTTGTAAAAATCCAACGGTTAGATTTTCCGATATGTGTAAAACAAATTAGGAGAAAAACAGCGCCAGTGCCACGGCACGACCTGAAACGTCGTTTAATTAAATATGGCCATTTTTAAATAAATAAAAATGGCGAAAAACCGTTATAAAATATTATAAGCAACATAGATTGCAAATAAACCAATTGGGCTTGAATTGTTTGATATTTGATGGTTGTATGTGTTTGACACGAAAATAACACTAAAGAACTGAAAGATGATGTCGAATAATATAACCATAGAAAGAATCGATTTAAATTCTAATGACGTGAATTATTTGAAAAGGCCGAGCTAACCCTCATTTCAAATAATTTATCGAGCGATTCGAATTGGAAAATGCAAAGACGATTCAAGACCGACGATCTTCGTATCGGTTGGATGGGCGCTACTGAGGTTCCTGACCGGAGTAGCTACCGGAAGGGGACGGAAGTAGTAGCCGTCTGAACGTATGTGTTGATTGTACGGATATGCGAGGAATTGACGCCTCCGGTTTCGTTCAGACCCAGAACGGACTTGTAAATGGACTGTGTGTCGGACATTGGATTTTGTTCTATACTGATTGATCTCTGTTAAATATATATCTGTTTGGCGGCGGAGAATTTATTCTTTTGCTTAACGCCCTTCTCTGAGACGTACGAGCTTAGAGGTTATATATCGATGGAAATCAATCGTATGGAGTGGACTGCCTATGTGGCATGCCAAGATGCTGTGATCAAGGCTTCTGTTGCAAAGCAAAGTCTTGTGGTTGATGATCAAAGCACGGTCTACGTGGCCTGGCTTTGTGTATTTCGTAGATTCGCGAGCCTCACACCCCGGTATGAGTTAAAAACGGGATACGGACTGCAGGGAGAGCACGACGTTTCTTTCTAGCTATGGTGGTGTCAGTGACTTACCAGCCCTGACATATATATCTACTTTTCACCTTTGTGGTTGTTGTAATGCGAGGCGCCTTGATTATAGGTCTGGAAGGACCGGGAAACGTGTGTTCAGGCATAACTAATCCTCAAACGTAAGAGAGGACCGGCCCTGAAGCATCCAGGGGTTACCCAAAGTGTGTAGTCCTGAGGAATTTGCTAGAATGTCTCGAAGCGGAGAGGAGCTTGCCCCTTGACTCAACTCATGATGGAAATCCAATTTCCAATACGAAATAACGGACTTGATTGTAGAACTAGTATGGCGACATAGTAGATGGTAGCTATGCCGCCTATGATTGATATTTATGATGCTATTCATTTTTGAAACATATATGCACTAGTAATAATATCAATTGATTTTGCTTTATACGTATCAATCATATTTGGCCATTATAAGGTAAAACTCTATCCTCCGGCTCGCGTTGCATTGTATGATGGGACCTGAGTCTTATAATGGCTTCATTCTTTTTAAAAGCATTGCGTTGTTTTAAAAGAATTTACTTTGTTTTAAATGCACTAGCAATCACTGGAGTAAACCCGTTCCGCGAAAGTGGCGTGGTCCTATGATTTGCTTATTACTGTTGTTTAACTATTTAATAGATTCCTCATACCAGTCCCCATGACTGACTCGTTGTTTGTTTCACTTTGCAAACGCGGGTGCCCTTATTTTCACATGGGCAGCCTATTTCACAGGTGACAGGTTGTTTTTGGCTCTGCACTGTTGCATAGAGTGCATTTTTGGCTCATGGCGAGGCTGACCTCAGAGAGACGACTTTGACTTTTTCCGCCATTACTGTACTTATATTATGATTCCGCCATGGGCGATGCAGACTGATTTACTTTCCGTATTTCTTATTATATGTATATGTACCGCCTTCGGCGATGTAGACTGATACCCTTATTATGTCTCACTGCATGTATGTATTCCGCCTCTGGCGATGATGACTGATCACTTTCCTTTTTATTTACTAAGTTATATCCCACGCTATGCTATTCTGATGTTATTACATGTGGTGATTCCGCTGTCATATCCATGTAAATTTATTCTATTTATTGTTTCAATTGAACTGGGGGACCATGTTGGAGCCACGGTGGGTATTACCTGCTGCTTGGGGGATGAAGGGATGGTTGCAAAGCCTACCGGATTTCGTCGGCTACCTACATTTGGTATCAGAGCTTTGGTTTACAGAGCTCGAGAACAAGACACATTAGAACCATACGAAAGAATTCATCAGATATTGGATTAGCAAAATCCAATTAGAATGACTCGTTAGAGATGGGATCAATAGTATCCTAGAACGAGTGTGAAGAGTATATTTTTTTAAAGAAAACGAATTTGATTTCAATTGAATATATAACGAATTTGATTTCAATTGAATATATAACGAATTTGAATCAAATAGAAAACCAATTTGAATTGAATCGAATAGAAAACCACTTTGAATTGAATTGAAAACGAATTCGAATTGAAAACGAATTGAATTGAATTCGAATTGAATAAATAATGAATTGAATTCGAGTTGAATAGATAACAAATTCGAATTGAATTGAATAGATAACGAATTCGAATTGAATTGAATAGATAACGAATTGAAATTTGAATTGAATAGAAATGAATTTTAAAACGAATTTATAAGAAAAAAATTCAATTTTGATTTGTATTTGAAATGGAAGTTGAAATGTTTTTGAAACGAATTCAAAACTATTTATAAAATTCGTTTTAAATAGAAATCGATGAAATATATATTATATATATTATATATATAATATAATGGCCTGAATAGAACACGCCACGCCGCGGCAGTTCGTAAATTTCGACCATTTATTTCAAACGGAAATTACGGGAGATCCGACCGTCGGATTCTCCTAAAACCGGAACCGTTGGGTTCGTATAGAAAAGAGCTTTCTAACGAATATTTGAAATTCAAAATCTAACAGTTGAATTTGGAGATACGTCCAAATCAAATTCGAAAAAGGTCGCTATAGGTGCAGTTCGATGGCCGTTGTTGGAAATCGACTGTACGGGCCTTGATAAAATTATTAAAAATATCAATAATTTGTGTAAAATCAGAAGAAATGATTTGAGAAAAATTGGGGTGAAAAACTCCATATTTGAAAAGATAAAAATGGATTTTTATCGAAATGAACTAGTTTTAAACTAAATTTAAAACCCAATTATTTTTAAAATAAATAAATTAGATTTAAAAAGGGGTTTTAAATAATCGGAATTTCTAATATATTTGATTGGATTTGAAATGGGTTTATCGTGAACGGTGTTTTAGATAACACTAGTTCTTTAACCCGATAATAAATAGAATGTGATTTGGGTTTGTCGTGAACTGTGTTTTAAATAACACTAGTTCTTTAACCCAGTAAAAGGAGTTTTAATGAATCTGCAATTAGATTGAAATTCGAATTGATAATCTAAATTATCAAATTTGACAAATAAGCGAGAATGGAGTATCACCAGTTTTGCTCCAAAGCGATAGTTAAATCTTTAATTAGATTTGAGCGTGAGATGGTAATTAATTTTACCGATAACACTATGGTGTTAGAAGTGAAGTACTACCAGTTTTGCATCATGGGATGAATAGGTTGGGATTGGGAAATAAAATAAATAATTACTTCGTTACGGTTCGCTAATCTCGACTAGTTTAGGAAACCATAATTTGGTTTGAAACGACATCCAAAGGAAGATTAAAGGATAAATTTTAAAGAATTTATCTTTGATAAAATTAATGGGAACCTTTCCCTGAGAATATGAATTGGAATGAGGCGTACGTTGTGTTTGTGTAACATTCGTTTTAATATACGCGGGTTGTTCGGAAAGGCCGTGTTTACTCCCATTCTGAATAACCGATTCGACGATATGTCGAAGATAAAGACGGCGGTTGAAGACCGGAAGTCTTCACATCGTTTGGATAATTATTGACGATCCTTATTTCTTTTACCAAGATGTTTCTTGATAACTTGTGTCTTATATCCCAAACCTTGTTTATTTGTAGCAGTTTGTGAACTTTCAATAATTTTTGTCAAATTTTCTCGACCTTTGTTAAAGTTAGAAACATTTTGAGTAATGTCGTCTAGCTTTGTTTGTAAACTAGCTTTTTCAAGGTCTAACATCTTGACTTTTGCCTTAAGCTCATGATTTTCGGTAGTTAGAGCATCATTTTTCTCTTTTTGAGTTTCAATTTCTTGACTCAAAAAAGATAGTTGAGAATCAATATTAGATGATGATTCTTGAGCTTTTTCAAGTTCCTCCTCTAATATTTTCTTCTCGTCTTTTAACATATCTCATTCAAATTCTGCTCTACTTAAATCAGCTTGAGCTTGCTTGCATTGTCGTTTTACATCTTTAAATTTATACATTAACTCAGCATTTATATCTAGAACTTCTTCAAAAGTCGGAATTTGTACTTCATCTTCTTTAGCCATAAAGCATACATTAGCTTGTTCATTGTCTGAGTCACTTTCACTATCAGATGAAGATGAGTCTGAATCATCCCATGTCACTGAGAATGCCCGTTTCTTTGACTTGACCTTTTTGTGTTTGAAATTGTCATTTTCTGTCTTCTTCTTTTGTTCTGGACAATCCTTTTGCATGTGTCCCTTCTTATGACATTTAAAGCATTCTACATTTGATGATGATGGCTTATTTGATCCGAACTTCTTTCTGTTGTATCGACTAGCTTTTCGTTGCTTTAAGAATTTTTTGAATCCTTTTGCAATGAATGCTAGATCGTCATCTTCGGAATCTGAGACGTCTTCATCTTTCTCAGCATGAAAAGCTACATTTTTCTTTTCTTCTTTTTGTTCTTTTCGAGCCTGCAAGTTAGCTTCATAGGACATAAGATTTCCTATCAATTCATCTGGCTTCATGGTGGAAAGATCATTAGCTTCTTCTATTGCTAATACATTTCCTTCTTATTCATTAGTCAGTGAATGTTGGACTGTTGAAACTACATCAAAATCAGAATATTTTTGTCCTAAACCGATAAGAGCATGATGAATGGTTTGAAACCTTGAATACATCTCATTGATTGTTTCATTCGGCTTCATTTTGAAAATTTGAAATTGACTTTTCAACAAAGCTATTTTTGCTTGTTTAACCTTGTTAGTACCTTCATGAGTGGTTTTTAGCGTTTGCCAAATTTGATATGCAGAGGTACAGATACTAACACGGTTATATTTGTTTTGATCTAATGCAAAAAACAACATATTTATTGCTTTTGCATTTACAGCAGCTGCGATTTTCTCAGAAGCTGTCAATTCTACATACTCGGTTGTTGGATTGACTATTTCTTTTTGAGTAGCATTGCAAGCATCATAACTTGTTGATTGCATATAAAAAGCCATACGTGTTGCCCAATAGCTATAGTTTAGGCCATTAAAGAAAGGAGGTCTTTGTGTTGACTGACCTTCTGTGTAAGTGGTGTTACTAGTGCTTGCGCTATTTGCCATATTACTAGAATATATCAAATAACTGGGCCAGTTTAAAATTTTTATTTTGGCAATTTTAGCGAATTTTGATTATTTCAAATGAATTATTTTAAATAATATCGACGAGAAATTTATTTTGAATATAATTCGAACGTATATATTCATTTGAATCGTCGTTAGAATATAAATATTTATTTATATTTATAAAAGGAATTGAAAATGGCGTGGTAGTTCGATAATTCGATTTCAAACTTCAATTGAATGTACCGGGTGCAAAACAATCCGGATTTTAGTGAAACCAAAAATAATAGAATCTAATTGGGGATATCTTTCCAACGAATCCAAAAAATTGAAATTTCATAGCGGGAATCAAAAGATATGTCCAGTTGAAAATTCTGAATAGTCGCTATGGAATTCAGGCCCTTAAAAATGGACATTTTGCAAACGACCTCGGATTTCGACGAAACCACTTTTGTTGGGTCCGTGATGTCAAATTATTGCTAGGTTTCAAATTTCATAATTTTTCGAATCAATATGTGAGCGTGGCAAAGGAAAACGCGTTTGACCAGTTTCAGTTGATTTTAATCGACTGGAAAATGGCCATTTTTCAAACGGTCTCAGAATTCGACGAAACTAATTTTGTTAGGACCGTATCGTCAATACGAAGCTAGAAAATATTTTTCGGGAATTTATAGAGTTAGTCTGTGACCCCGGTAAATTGAAATGCGCGTTCAAATTCAATATACAGAGTTATATGTTGATTTTAACGGAAATTGATCGAAACGTTCGAATCAGCGTACGATACATATCCCATTGTGTTCGGAATAGGGGTGAAACGCTTTGGACGACAGGCGATGGGCCTCGTTTAGAGGTCGTAAGTAAAGGTCAACTTTTTGAAATTAAAATAATAAATATAATAAAATAAAACCTCTTCCTCTCTCCTCTCCTTTTAACTTCTGCCCCCCCCCCCCCCCGTTCTTCATAAACCAGAAATCAAAAAAAAAAGGAAAAAAAAAAGATTAAAGAATAAACTCAAGGAATTTATCTTTGATAAAATTTATGGGAACCTTTCCCTATGAATGTGAAATTTAGAAACTAACTGTCGATTAGCTAAGCAGAATGGTTTTCTGGATATTGATCTGATGTTGGTTTCGGCCTTCGGGCTTAATATTTGGGGAATTATTCTCTGGTTAATTTACGGTTAGTGACTGATGAATTGGAATGAGGCGTATGTTGTGTTTGTGTAACACTTATTTATAGTATACGCGAGTTATTCAGAAAGACCGGGTTTATCCCATTCTGAATAACTGATACGACGATAAGTCGAAGATGAAGACGGTGGTCAAAGACCGGAGGTCTTCACGTCGTTTGGGTAGTTACTGATGATCATGATTGGGCTGTACACCCAAGAAGATGGAAACAGTTGGTGATCGTCCAGACGTACTTGGAGATGGATGGATATGCGAGGAAAGTGCCTCCGGTTTCGTTCAGACCCAGAACGGACTTGTAAATGGAATATGTGTCTGACATTGGATTTTATTCTGTGTTGATTGATTTCTATTAAATATACATCTGTTTGGTGGCGGAGAATTTATTCTTTTGCTTAACGCCCTTCTCTGAGACGTACGAGCTCAGAGGTTGTATATCGATGGACATCAGTCGCATGGCATGAATTGCCTGTGTGGCACGCTAAGATGCAATGATCAAGGCTTTTGTTGAAAAGCAAAGTCTCGTGGTTGATGATCAAAGCGGCCTACGTGGCAGCTTTGTGTATAACGTAAATTCGCGAGCCTCACACCTCGGTATGAGTCAAAAACGGGATACGGACTGCAGGGAGAGCACGACGTTTCTTTCTTGCTTTGGTGGTGTCAGTGACTTACCAGCCCTGACATTTATATACTTTTCACCTATGTGGTTGTTGGAATGCGAGGCGCTCGATTATAGGTCTGTAAGGACTGGGAAACGTGTGTTCAGGAATAACTAATCCTCTAACGTAAGTGAGGACCGGCCCTGGATGCAATTCGATTTTTATATATTGAATAGCGAAGTAAAAATTCGATTTTTATAAATTGAGTAGCGAAGTAAAAATTCGATTTTTATATATTAAATAGCGAAGTAAAAATTCGATTTTTATATATTGAGTAGCGAAGTAAAAATTCAATTTTTATATATTGAATAGCGAAGTAAAAATTCGATTTTTATATATTGAATAGCGAAGTAAAAATTCGATTTTTATATATTGAATAGCGAAGTAAAAATTCGATTTTTATATATTGAATAGCGAAGTAAAAATTCGATTTTTATATATTGAATAGCGAAGTAAAAATTCGATTTTTATATATTGAATAGCAAAGTAAAAATTCGATTTTTATATATTGAATAGCGAAGTAAAAATTCGATTTTTATTTATTGAATAGCGAAGTAAAAATTCGATTTTTATATATTGAATAGCGAAGTAAAAATTCGATTTTTATATATTGAATAGCGAAGTAAAAATTCGATTTTTATAAATGAATTCGAATTGAAATTGAATATAAATGAATTCGAATTGAAATTGAATTGAAATCGATTTGAAATGAATTTAAAACGAATTTATATTGTAATATTCAATTTTGATTTGAAATTGAATATGAAGTTCAAACCGTTTTGAAAATGAATTTAAAACGATTTATAAAGCACGTTTTAAAAGGAAATCGACGAAGTATATATTACATATATATTATATATATAATATTTTGGCCTGAATAGAACGCGCCGCGCTGCGGCAGTTCGCGAATTTCGACCATTGACTTCGAACGGATATTTCGGGAGATCCGACCGTCGGATTCTCCTAAAACCGGAACCGTTGGGTTCGTATCGAAAAGAACTTTCTAACGAATGTGAGAATTTAGAAACTAACTGTCGGTTAGCCAAGAAGAATGGTTTTCTGGATATTGATCTGATGTTGGTTTCGGCCTTCGGGGTTAATATTTGGGGAATTATTCTCTTGATTAATTTACGATTAGTGACTGATGAATTGGAATGAGGCGTATGTTGTGTTTGTGTAACACTTATTTAAAATATACGCGAGTTATTCGGAAAGACCGGGTTTATCCCATTCTGAATAACTGATACGACGATAAGTCGAAGATGAAGACGATGGTCGAAGACCGGAGATCTTCGCGTCGTTTGGGTGATTACTGATGATCTTGATTAGGATGTACACCCAAGAAGATGGAAACAGTTGGTGATCGTCCAGACGTACATGGAGACCGATGGACATGCGGGGTACTAGGTGCCTCCGGTTTCGTTCAGACCCAGAACGAACTTGTAAATGGACTGTGTGTCTGACATTGGATTTTAGTCCGTGTGATTGATCTCTATTAAATATATATCTGTTTGGCGGCGGAGAATTTATTCTCTTGCTTAACGCCCTTCTCTGAGACGTACGAGCTCAGGGGTTATATACTGATGGATATCAATCGCATGGAGTGAATTGCCTGTGTGGCATGCCTAAGTGGCAATTGATCAAGGCTTCTGTTGAAAAGAAAAGTCTTGTGGTGATGATCAAAGCATGGCCTTCGTGGCGTAGCTTTGTGTAACGTTTACTTCGCGAGTTTCGCATCCCGGTTGTGAACCAAAAACGGGAGAGGACCTCAGGGAGGGCATGCGTTTCTTTCGAGCTAGGGTGGTGTCAGTGACCTTCCAGCCCTGACATTTATATACTTTTCACCTGTGTGGTTGTTACTGTTGCGAGGCGCCTCGGTTAGATCGGACGATCCGGGTCCGATGGAGCCATTCGTTGGCTCATTTACGCCCCAAAGGGCGGGGAAACGTAGTGTTCAGGCATAATAATCCACAGCGGTGGACCGGCCCTGTCGCTCCAAGGCTTGCCTACGCGCTTACCTGAGACATGGGCTAGATTGTCTCGAATCGGTTGAGGACGATCCCTGGCCTCGGTTCATAGATGGAAATCCAATTTCCAAATACGTGATTTTGCGATTTTGATTGTATAACCTATATATGGCGACATAGTGGTATGGGGCATTCATGCCGCCTATGATTGATACTTATGATTTGAAGTCGTTTTATACACTATGCACTTATAATAGTATCAAATGATTTGTTTTAAACGTATCAAGCATTCTTGGCTAATATAAGGTAAAAACCCTATCCTCCGGCTTGCATTGCATTGTGTGATAGGACCTGGGTCTTATAACAGCTTCATTTTTCTTTATTTAGCATGGCGCTATTTGTTTTATGCACTGGTATTCTTGGGAGGAAACCCGTTCCGTGTTATACGGCGTGGTCCCTTGATTTACCTAACTTTAAAATAAAGATAAATAACTGTTTTAGTTCTCACACCAGTCCCATGACTGACCTGGAGTTTATTGTTTTAACCTAAACTCTGGGTGCCCCTATTTTGACACGGGCAACTAGTAGTTTTGGTTTTGCAAATTTATATTCATAGGATCCTGGTTTACAGCTGGAACGATATCCGGAAAGCTTTGTATCCGTATATCTCCTTCTAGTTGTGTATTATATTATTTTCCGCTGCGATGTATTTAAATGTAATTTAAATCTCTGATATTTCTGTGTAATATTTATTTGTTTATACTCTGTATATTCTTGTAATCTGATGCATTGTTGTGATATACAGTGAAATGTTCTTTTGTATGCATTCTATTTTATCATGTTCTCAAACGATAGGGCATTTCGAACGGTCTGAGTCGGTTTAGCGACTGGTTCAGACCGAGCGAAATTCCTTTTCGTCACATTTTCTCTGATACCAAATGTGAGATAGCCGACGAAATCTGGTAGGCTTTGCAACCATCCCTTCATCCCCCAAGCAGCAGGTAATACCCACCGTGGCTCCCACATGGTCCCCCAGTTCCTTGTTTTACGGCGACCCTCTCGAGTCTCGCGCCTATTGGCGAACCAACGCACAAATGAACGCTTGAGAACAACACCAAAGCGAAATTCCTTGTCGTCACATTTGGGCCTCCGAACCCCCCTCCCTTTGCCTGCGACATCGAGCCCCCCCTCTGCCCTAAATCAAGACCGCAGCCCCCTCCTCGAAGTCGACCGACGAGAGCACACCCCCCTACCCTGCTGCGCCCTTGCCTGGAACCCCCCCTTCGCCGACGTGACCACCCACCGCTGGAGGAGCCTCCGAACACCCATGAGCGCGCAAAAATCAGTGAGCTTCTCCCTCTTTGTTGTACTTTAATTCAGGTTGTTTTATTTAAATACATTGTTTAAACGAGGTTTGATTTTTTTATTTAAACAAAGGTTAGATTTTTGTTCGTGTGAAGTAGCAAATAAAAATATGATTTTTATATTTTTAAAGTATTAAAAATATAGTCTTTACTATATAGACGATGTAAAAATATGATTTTTGTTTATGTAGAGAAGTAAAAATATAATTTTTACATAATAGGCATATTAAAAATATCATCTTTATATGTGTAGAAAAATAAAAATGTGATTTTTATAATGATATATTGGAAAAGCCGAAATCTTTATTTTTGAAAAGGCGAAATCTTTATATGAAGAATAGCGTGATAAAAATATAATTTTATCTATATAATAGTAATGTAAAAATAGAATTTTTATCCATATAGCATGATTAATAAAAATTCGATTTTTATATATTGAATAACGAAATAAAAATCGATTTTTATATATTGAATAGTATAATAAAATTTTGATTTTTATATATTGAATAGCATAGAAAAAATTCGATTTTTATATATTGAATAGCGAAGTAAAAATTCGATTTTTACATATGTCGTGGCTACAACAACGAAGATGACAAAAATGCGATAAAGATGAAGATTTCTATCAAAGAAGAGTCAAGATGATTGGATAGCTATTTATGAGAATTTCTCACTCTTCAATTTATTTTCTAGTTATATATATATACTAGGATGCAGACGGTGCTTAGTAGCACCCGACACAATCGTTCACAGACCATGGACTTGTTTGTTTGGTTGCAAAAATTAGTTAGATGATTTGATTCGAATTTGGTTGTTTGGTAAATTTGATTGATATGTGAATGGCGTGGGCCTTCACTAGACCGGGGATAAGGCTAGACCTCGTCCCGTTTCTAGTATCGTGCCGTTATGCCGCCGAAATTTTCTAAAATATGTTAGAAAAATAAAAATATCATTTTTATTGTGTAAATGAACTGAATAGAAATTCATATGTTAAAATAAAATGTTTTATCGTTAAAAATATAATTTTTAACGTGAATTTGAATATAGTGAACGTGAATAAATAAATATTCATTTACAAACCGGACGGTTTGTTTATGTACACCGATTTGACTGACATTGATTGGGACGATAAATTTTACACATCGCCCAACTGCACAAATAAAATCTGTGTTTGATTGTTTGAAACCCCACACGGATGTTGGGATGAAATTTGAAGTTCACTCATCCTGATTGATTAAATATGTCAATCGATTGATTGACAGGCTGTTATAAGCGTTAGATATCTATATTTGATGCTTATACAGTGTAGTGCACTTTGGTTGATGGTTGATTATTTTTCAATGCTATTATATACGTGTGATGTACGAAAATCCATATAATTAATATTATATGGTGATTGATTGGGCCTCATTCCAATTTAGAAGATAAGGAATACTATAAAATAAAGGTTCATGTGTTGACTGTACTCATCCGTTGAGATTAGTCATGTGTTGAACGAAATATTTTAATAATAAAATTTATATCTTTATCACTATAAAATAAAGGTTCATGTGTTGACTGTACTCATTCGTTGAGATTAGTCATGTGTTGAACGAAATATTTTAATAATAAAATTTACATCTTTATCATATATAGAATTAGAAATCAACTGGAAAATAGATGAGATGAGTGGTCTCCTGGATATTGATCCGATGTTGGTTTCGGCCTTTGGGGTTAATATTCAGGGAATTGTTCTCTTACTAGTTTACGGTTGGAGTCTAATTTTAAATCAACCGATAGATACCTTAATTTTCATAAATATATTAAATAACAAAAATAGTCACACGTGGACAGTACTCATTCGCTGAGATTAGTCGTGTGTTGACAAAGATATAGAGTCGTGTATTGAAAGAAATATAGATCCATTTGTTGAATATAAAGCCGTGTTGATTAGGGATGCGCTATTTTGACGTGAACGATATTTATATCGATTATATTCGGTTTTTGAATTTAAAACGAATTCAATTGAATATATAACGAATTTGAATTGAATCGAATAGAAAACCAATTTGAATTGAATCGAATAGAAAACCAATTTGAATTGAATCGAATAGAAAACCAATTTGAATTGAATCGAATAGAAAACCAATTTGAATTGAATCGAATAGAAAACAATTTGAATTGAATCGAATAGAAAACCAATTTGAATTGAATCGAATAGAAACCAATTTGAATTGAATCGAATAGAAAACCAATTTGAATTGAATCGAATAGAAAACCAATTTGAATTGAATCGAATAGAAAACCAATTTGAATTGAATCGAATAGAAAACCAATTTGAATTGAATCGAATAGAAAACCAATTTGAATTGAATCGAATAGAAAACCAATTTGAATTGAATCGAATAGAAAACCAATTTGAATTGAATCGAATAGAAAACCACTTTGAATTGAATCGAATTGAAAACGAATTCGAATTGAATTGAAAACGAATTGAATTGAATTCAAATTGAATTGAAATTTGAATTGAATAGAAAAGAATTTTAAAACGAATTTATAAGGAAAAATTCAATTTTGATTCGAATTGAATTGGAAGTTGAAATTGTTTTTGAAACGAATTTAAAACTATTTATATAATTCATTTTAAATAGAAATCGACGAAATATATATTATATATATTATATATATATAATATAATGGCCTGAATCGAACGCGCCGCGCCGCGGTAGTTCGCGAATTTCGACCATTTATTTCAAACGTACATTACGGGAGATCCGACCGTCGGATTCTCCTAAAACCGGAACTGTTGGGTTCGTATCGAAAAGAGCTTTCTAAAGAATATTGGAAATTTGAAATCTAACGGTTGGATTTGGAGATACGTCCAAATCAAATTTGGAAAAGGTCGCTGTAAGTGCAGTTCGATGGCCGTTGATGGAAATCGACTGAACGGGCCTTGATAAAATTATTAAAAATAGTAATAATTTGTGTAAAATCAGAAGAAATGATTTGGGAAAGTTTGGGATGAAAACCTCCATATTTGAAAAGATAAAAATAGATTTTTATCGAAATGAACTAGATTGAACTAAATTTAAAACCCGATTTTTTTTTAAATAAATAAATTAGATTTAAAAAGGGGTTTTAAATAATCGGAATTCCTAATATATTTGATTTGAATTGAACTAGAATTGATTTGTGGGTTTATCGTGAACTGTGTTTTAAACAACACTAGTTCTTTAACCCGATAATAAATAGAATGTGATTTGGGTTTGTCGTGAACTGTGTTTTAAATAACACTAGTTCTTTAACCCAGTAAAAGGAGTTTTAACGAATCTGCAATTAGATTGCAATGTAAATCTATAATCTAAATTATCAAATTTAGAAATGAGCAAGAATGGAGTATCGCCAGTTTTGCTCCAAAGCGATAGTTAAATCTTTAATTAGATTTGAACGTGAAATGGTAATTAATCTTACCGATAACACCATAGTATTAGATATGGATTATTACCAGTTTTGCTTCATGGGATGAATAGGTTGGGATTGGGAAATAAAATAAATAATTACTTCGGTGTGGTTCGCTAATCTCGACTAGTTTAGGAAACCATAATATGGTTTGAAATGACATCCAAAGGAAGATTAAAGGATAAATTTTAAAGAATTTATCTTGGATAAAATTAATGGGAACCTTTCCCTAAAAATGTGATTTCGTGAATAAAAGAATATTCTGAATTGGAATGAGGCGTATGTTGTGTTTGTGTAACATTTGTTTTTAATATACGCGGGTTGTTCAGAAAGACCGGGTTTATACCCATTCTGAATAACCGATTCGACGATATGTCGAAGATGAAGACGGTGGTTGAAGACCGGGAGTCTTCAAATCGTTTGGATAATTACCGACGATCCTGATTGGGCTGTACACCCAAGAGGATGGAAATAGTTGGTGGTCGTCCAGACGTACTTGGAGATGGATGGATATGCGAGGAAAGTGCCTCCGGTTTCGTTCAGACCCAGAACGGACTTGTAAATGGATTGTGTGTCTGACATTGGACTTTATTCCGTGTTGATTGATTTCTGTTAAATATACATCTGTTTGGCGGCGGAGGATTTATTCTCTTGCTTAACGCCATTCTCTGAGACGTACGAGCTCAGAGGTTGTATATCGATGGACATCAGTCACATGGCATGAATTGCCTGTGTGGCACACTAAGATGCAATGATCAAGGCTTCTGTTGAAAAGCAAAGTCTTGTGGTTGATGATCAAAGCACGGCCTACGTGGCAGCTTTGTGTATAACGTGAATTCGCGAGCCTCACACCTCGGTATGAGTTAAAAACAGGATACAGACTGCAGGGAGAGCACGACGTTTCTTTCTAGCTTTGGTGGTGTCAGTGACTTACCAGCCCTGACATTTATATACTTTTCACCTTTGTGGTTGTTGGAATGAGGCGCCTCGATTATAGGTCTGTAAGGACCGGGAAACGTGTGTTCAGGAATAACTAATCCTCTAACGTAAGTGAGGACCGGCCCTGAAGCATCCAGGGGTTGCCCAGAGTGCGTAGCCCTGGGACATTTGCTAGAGTGTCTCGAACGCGGAGAGGAGCTTGCCCCTTGCCTCGACTCATGACGGAAATCCAATTTCCAATACGTGTGATTCGGTTTTAATTGTAGAACTAGTATGGCGACATAGTAGATGGTAGCTATGCCGCCTATGATTGATATTTGTGATTGAAAATGTTTTGACACTATACACTTATTATAGTATCAAATGATTTGTTTTAAACGTACCAAGCATGTTTGGCTATTATAAGGGAAAACCCTATCCTCCGGCTTGCGTTGCATTGTGTGATGGGACCTGGGTCTTATAATAGCTTCATTTTTTGAAAAAGCATTGCGTTGTTTATTCTATGCACTGGTATTCTTGGGAGAAAACCCGTTCCGTGTTATACGGCGTGGTCCCTTGAATTACTCTTTTTTAAAATTGAATTAAATAACTGTTTTAGTTCTCACACCAGTCACATGACTGACCTGGAGTTTATTGTTTTAACCTAAACTCTGGGTGCCCCTATTTTCCGCACGGGCAGCTAGTAGTTTTGGTTTTGCAGATTTTTATTCACAGGATCCTGATTTACAACTGGAACAATGCTCGGAAAGCCCTGTATCCGTGTATTATTTTCAGTTGGGTTTTGTATTATTTTCCGCTGCTATGTAATTTATTGTAATCTCTGATATTTATCGAATATAACTTATTCATTTATACTCTGTATATTCTTGTATCTGATGGAATTGTTGTAATAGCAATGAAATGTTCTCCCTTCTGCGTTCTATTTTGTCTTGTCCTCACAGTAATTCGTTCTTTCTCATCTCTTCGGAGACCGGGGAAACTCGGGTCGCTACATTTGGATAAAGATGAACGAAGGATGGATAAATATTCCATCAGTCGTTAAACCAAAACTGAAAATAAAATTTACATTTACATTTTATTTTCATATCTAACACCACGAAGGCCCAAATGTGACGACAAGGAATTTCGCTCGATCCGAATCAGTCGTTAAACCGATCTAGACCGTTCGAAACCCCTGATCGTTTTGAGAACACGACAAATCAGAACGCAGACGGAAGAACATTTCATTGTTATTACAACAATTCCATCAGAATACAAGAATATACAGAGTATAAATGAATAAATTACATTCGATAAATATCAGAGATTACAATAAATTACATAGCAGCGGAAAATAATACAAAACACAACTGAAAATAATACACGGATACAGGGCTTTCCGAGCATCGTTCCAGTTGTAAATCAGGATCCTGCGAATAAAAATCTGCAAAACCAAAACTACTAGCTGCCCGTGCGGAAAATAGGGGCACCCAGAGTTTAGGTTAAAACAATAAACTCCAAGTCAGTCATGTGACTGGTGTGAGAACTAAAACAGTTATTTAAAACTTTACTTTAAAAGAGGGTAATTCAAGGGACCACGCCGTATAACACGGAACGGGTTTCCTCCCAAGAATACCAGTGCATAGAATAAACAACGCAATGCTTTTTCGAAAAATGAAGCTATTATAAGACCCAGGTCCCATCACATAATGCAACGCAAGCCGGAGGATAGGGTTTTCCCTTATAATAGCCAAACATGCTTGGTACGTTTAAAACAAATCATTTGATACCATAATAAGTGTATAGTGTCAAAACAGTTTCAATCATAAATATCAATCATAGGCGGCATAGCTACCATCTACTATGTCGCCATACTAGTTCTACAATTAAAACCGAATCACACGTATTGGAAATTGGATTTCCGTCATGAGTCGAGGCAAGGGGCAAGCTCCTCTCCGCGTTCGAGACACTCTAGCAAATGTCCCAGGGCTACGGACTCTGGGCAACCCCTGGATGCTTCAGGGCCGGTCCTCACTTACGTTAGAGGATTAGTTATTCCTGAACACACGTTTCCCGGTCCTTACAGACCTATAATCGAGGCGCCTCGCATTCCAACAACCACATAGGTGAAAAGTATATAAATGTCAGGACTGGTAAGTCACTGACACCACCAAAGCTAGAAAGAAACGTCGTGCTCTCCCTGCAGTCCGTATCCCGTTTTTAACTCATACCGAGGTGTGAGGCTCGCGAATTCACGTTATACACAAAGCTGCCACGTAGGCCGTGCTTTGATCATCAACCACAAGACTTTGCTTTTCAACAGAAGCCTTGATCATTGCATCTTAGCGTGCCACACAGGCAATTCATGCCATGCGACTGATGTCCATCGATATACAACCTCTGAGCTCGTACGTCTCAGAGAAGGGCATTAAGCAAAAGAATAAATTCTCCACCGCCAAACATATGTATATTTAATAGAAATCAATCAACACAGAATAAAGTCCAATGTCAGACACACAATCCATTTACAAGTCCGTTCTGGGTCTGAACGAAACCGGAGGCACTTTCCTCGCATATCCATCCATCTCCAAGTACGTCTGGACGACCACCAACTATTTCCATCCTCTTGGGTGTACTGCCCAATCAGGATCGTCAGTAATTATCCAAACGATGTGAAGACTTCCGGTCTTCAACCACCGTCTTCATCTTCGACATAACGTCGAATCGGTTATTCAGAATGGGTATAAAACCGGCCTTTCCGAACAACCCGCGTATAGTAAAAACAAATGTTACACAAACACAGCAAACGCCTCATTCCAATTCAGAATATCCTTCTTATTTAAATATTCACATCTTTTGGGAAAAGTTCCCATTAATTTTATCAAAGATAAATTCTTTAAAATTTATTCTTTAATCTTCCTTTGGATGTTATTTCAACCCAAATTATGGTTTTCTGAACTAGTCGAGATTAGCGAACCACACCGAAGTAATTATTTATTTTATTTCCCAATCCCAACCTATTCATCCCATGAAGAAAAACTGGTAATACTCCATATCTAATACCACGGTGTTATCGGTAAAATTAATTACCATTTCACGTTCAAATCCAATTAAAGATTTGACTATCGTTTTGGAGCAAAACTGGTGATACTCCATTCTCGATCATTTGTCAAATTTGATAATTTAGATTATAGATTTACATTGCAATCTAATTGCAGATTCGTTAAAACTCCTTTTACTGGGTTAAAGAACTAGTGTTATTTAAAACATAGTTCACGACAAACCCAAATCACATTCTATTTATTATCGGGTTAAAGAACTAGTGTTGTTTAAAACACAGTTCACGATAAACCCACAAATCAATTCTAGTTCAATTCAAATCAAATATATTAGGAATTCCGATTATTTAAAACCCCTTTTTAAATCTAATTTATTTATTTAAAAAAAAATCGGGTTTTAAATTTAGTTCAATCTAGTTCATTTAGATAAAAATCTATTTTTATCTTTTCAAATATGGAGTTTTTCATCCCAAACTTTCCCAAATCATTTCTTCTGATTTTACACAAATTATTACTATTTTTAATAAATTTATCAAGGCCCGTTCAGTCGATTTCCATCAACGGCCATCGAACTACACTTACAGCGACCTTTTCCAAATTTGATTTGGACGTATCTCCAAATCCAACCGTTAGATTTCAAATTTCCAATATTCGTTAGAAAGCTCTTTTCGATACGAACCCAACGGTTCCAGTTTTAGGAGAATCCGACGGTCGGATCTCCCGTAATGTCCGTTTGAAATAAATGGTCGAAATTCACGAACTGCCACGGCGCGGCGCGTTCTAATCAGGCCATTATATATATATATAATATATATATATATTATATTTCGTCGATTTCTATTTAAAAACAAATTTTATAAATCGTTTTAAATTCGTTTCAAAAACAATTTCAACTTCCATCTCAATTCAAATCAAAATTGAATCTTTCCTTATAAATTCGTTTTAAAATTCATTTCTATTCAATTCAAGTTTCAATTCAATTTGAATTCATTTCGCTTCGTTTTAAATTCAATTCGAATTCGTTTTCAATTCGATTCAATTCAAAGTGGTTTTCTATTCGATTCAATTCAAATTGGTTTTCTATTTGATTCAAATTCGTTATATATTCAATTGAAATCAAATTCATTTTATATTCAATTGAAATCAAATTTGTTTTCTATTCAAATCAAATTCGTTATATATTCAATTTATTTCGAAATTGTTTTCAATTCAATTCATTTCGAAATCGTTTTATATTCAATTCATTTCGAAATCGTTTTATATTCAATTCATTTCGAAATCGTTTTATATTCAATTCATTTCGAAATCGTTTTATATTCAATTCATTTCGAAATCGTTTTATATTCAGTTCATTTCGAAATCGCTTTTCAATATTCATTTTAAAATGGATAAAATCGATATACGCATCGTTCACGTCAGAATGGCGTCAATCTAATCAACACGGCTTCATATATTTCTATTTTCAAATATTCTATTTCAAATATTTCTTTTTCAAATATTTCCTTTTCAAATATTTCTATTTCAAATATTTCTATTATTAAAATATTTCGTTCAACACATGACTAATCTCAACGGATGAGTACTGTCAACACATGAACCTTTATTTTATATTGATAAAGATGTAAATTTTATTATTAAAATACTTCGTTCAACACATGACTAATCTCAACGGATGAGTACAGTCAACACATGAACCTTTATTTTTATAATATTCTTTATTTTCCCGATTGGAATGAGGCCCAATCAATTACCATATAGCGTTAACCATATGGATTCCATACCACACTTGCATATAATAGCAACGATAAATAATCAACCATCATCCAAAGTGCACTACACCGTGTAAGCATCAGATATAGATATCTAACGCTTACAACAACCTGTCAATCAATCGATCGACATATTTAATCAATCAGGATGAGTGAACTTCAAATTTCATCCCAACACCCGTGTGGGGTTTTCAAATCAACAAACACAGATTTTATTTGTGCAGTTGGGCGATGTGTAAAATTTATCGTCTCAATCAATGTCCTTCAAATAGGTGTACATAAACAAACCGTCCGGTTTGTAAATGAATATTTTATTTATTCATATTCACGTTAAAAATTATATTTTTAACAATAAAACATTTTATTTCAACACATGAATTTTTATTCAGTTCATTCTTTAAATAAAATGATATTTTTATTTTTCTAACTTATTCTAGAAAATTTCGGCGGCATAACGGCACGATACTAGAAACGGGACAAGGCTTAGCCTTATCCCCAGTCTAGTGAAGGCCCACGCCATTCACACATCAATCAAATCCATTCATTTCACCAAACAATTCAATTTCAATCAAATGATCTAACTAATTTTTACAATCAAACAAACAAGTCCATGGTCTGTGGACGATTGTGTCAGGTGCTACTAAACACCGTCTGCATCCTAGTATATATTTATAACTAGAAAAAGAAATTGAAAGGTGAGAAATTCTCACCGATAGCTATCCAATCACACGACTCTTCATCTATAGAAATCTTCGCCATTCCCGCCTTTTGTCGCTTTCGTTGCCCGTAGCCACTACATATATAAAAATCGAATTTTTACTTTGTTATTCAATATATAAAAATCGAATTTTTACTTTGTCATTCAATATATAAAAATCGAATTTTTATTATGCTATTCAATATATAAAAATCGAATTTTTACTTCGCTATTCAATATATAAAAATCAAATTTTTATTATGCTATTCAATATATAAAAATTTCGCCTTTTCAAATATATCATTATAAAAATCACATTTTTATTTTTCTACACATATAAAGATGGTATTTCTAATATTCCTATCATGTAAAAATTATATTTTTACTTCTCTACATAAACAAAAATCATATTTTTACATCATTTATATAGTAAAGACTATATTTTTAATACTTTAAAAATATAGAAATCATATTTTTACATCTCGTTTTTTTAAAATCTCGCCTTCTTGCATTTAAATTTTCAAATCAAAGCAAATTTTATTTTACATAAACGTTACACAAATGTGACGACAAGGAATTTCGCGGTTACACAGACTATGGATGACTTGTTTGTTGAATTGTTTGTTGAAATGGAATGGATTTGATTGATGTGTGAATGGCGTGGGCCTTCACTAGACTGGGGATAAGGCTAGGCCTTGTCCCGTTTCTAGTATTGTGCCGTTATGCCGCCGAAATTTTCTAAAATATGTTAGAAAAATAAAAATATCATTTTATTGAATAAATGAACCGAATAGAATATTCATAGTTTGAATAAAATATTTTGATCGTTAAAAATATAATTTTAACGTGGAAGTGAATAAAATAAAATATTCATTTGCAAACCGGACGGTTTGTTTATGTACACCTATTTAAAGGACATTGATTGGGTCGATAAATTTTACACATCGCCCAACTGCACAAATAAAATCTGTGTTTGTTGATTTGAAACCCCACACGGGTGTTGGGATGAAATTTGAAGTTCACTCATCCTGATTGATAAAATATGTCGATCGATTGATTGACAGGCTGTTACAAGCGTTAGATATCTATATTTGATGCTTATACAGTGTAGTGCACTTTGGATGATGGTTGATTAGTTATCGTTGCTATTATATGCATGTGTGGTATGGAATCCATATAGTTAACGCTATATGGTAATTGATTGGGCCTCATTCCAATTTGAAAAATAAAGAATAATATAAAAATAAAGGTTCATGTGTTGACAATACTCATCCGTTGAGATTAGTCATGTGTTGAACGAAATATTTGAAATAGAAATATTTGAAAAGGAAATATTTGAAAAAGAAATATTTGAAATAGAATATTTGAAAATAGAAATATATGAAGCCGTGTTGATTAGATTGACGCCATTTTGACGTGAACGATATTTATATCGATTTTATTCATTTTAAAATGAATATTGAAAAGTGATTTCGAAATCGAATATTTTGAAACGAATTCGAACTGAATTGAATAGAAAACGAATTCGATTTGAATTGAATAGAAAACGAATTCGAACTGAATTGAATAGAAAATGAATTCGAATTGAATTGAATAGAAAACGAATTGAATTGAATAGAAAATGAATTGAATTTGAATTAAATAGAAAATGAATTCGAATTGAATTGAATAGAAAACGAATCTGAATTGAATTGAATTCAATTGAAAACGAATTGAAATAGAATTGAAATCAATTTGAATTGAAATCAAATAGAAGTGAATGTAGAAAGAATTTATAAGGGAAAATTCAATTTTGATTTGAATTTGAAATAAAGGTTGAAATTGTTTTTGAAACAAATTTGAAATGATTTATAAATTTCGTTTTAAAAAGGAAATCGAAGAAATATATATAATATATATATATTATATATAATGGCCTGAATAGAACGCGCCGCGCCGCGGCAGTTCGTGAATTTCGACCATTCATTTCAAACGGACATTACGGAAAATCCGACCGTCGGATTCTCCTAAAACCGGAACCGTTGGGTTCGTATCGAAAAGAGCTTTCTAACGAATAATAGAAATTTGAAATCTAACGGTTGGATTTGGAGATACGTCCAAATCAAATTTGGAAAAGGTCACTGTAAGTGCAGTTCGATGGCCGTTGATGGAAATCGACTGTACGGGCCTTGATAAAATTATTAAAAATAGTTATAATTAGTGTAAAATCACAAGAATTGATTTGGGAAAAATTGGGATGAAAACTCCATATTTGAAAAGATAAAAATAGATTTTTATCGAAATGAACTAGTTTTGAACTGAAGTGGGTTTAAATAGAATTGATTCATGGGTTTATCGTGAACTGTGTTTTAAATAACACTAGTTCTTTAACCCGATAATAAATAGAATGCGATTTGGGTTTATCGTGAACTGTGTTTTAAATGACACTAGTTCTTTAACCCAGTAAAAAGAGTTTTAATGAATCTTCAATTAAATTGAAATGTGGATTGATAATTTAAATTATCAACTTTAGAAAATGAGCGAGAATGGAGTATCACCAGTTTTGCTCCAAAGCGATAGTTAAATCTTTAATCAGATTTGAACGTGAAATGGTAATTAATTTTACCGATAACACTATGGTGTTAAATATGGAGTATTACCAGTTTTGCTTCATGGGATGAATAGGTTGAGATTGGGAAATAAATTAAATATTTACTTCGGTATGGTTCGCTAATCCCGACTAGTTTAGAAAACCATAATTTGGTTTGAAATGACATCCAAAGGAAGATTAAAGGGTAAATTTTAAAGAATTTATCTTGGATAAAATTAATGGGAACCTTTCCCTAAGAATTGAAATTTAGAAACTAGCTGAAGGTTAGTTAAGAAGAATGGTTTCCTGGATATTGATCTGATGTTGGTTTCGGCCTTCGGGGTTAATATTTGGGGAATTGCTCTCTTACTGATTTACGGTTAGTAACTAATGAATTGGAATGAGGCGTATGTTGTGGTTGTGTAACATTTATTTTGAATATACGCGGGTTGTTCGGAAAGGCCGGGTTTATACCCATTCTGGATAACCGATTCGACGATATGTCGAAGATGAAGACGGTGGTTGAAGACCGGAAGTCTTCACATCGTTGGGATAATTACTGACGATCCTGATTGGGCTGTACACCCAAGAGGATGGAAATAGTTGGTGGTCGTCCAGACGTACTTGGAGATGGATGGATATGCGAGGAAAGTGCCTCCGGTTTCGTTCAGACCTAGAACGGACTTGTAAATGGATGGTGTGTCTGACATTGTATTCCTTTATATTGTATTCGTTGATCTCTGCTAAATATATATCTGTTTGGCGGCAGGGAATTTATTCTCTTGCTTATCGCCCTTCTCTGAGACATACGAGCTCAGAGGTTATATATTGGCAGAAATCAGTGGTACGATATGGATTGATAGTGTGGCATGCTGAGATGCAGTGATCCAGACTTTTGTTGAAAAGCAAAGTTTGGTGGATGATGATCAAAGCGCAGCTTTAATATAGCATGGCTTTGTGTATAGCGTTGGTTCGCGAGCCTCACACCCCGGTATGTTGGTAAACTGGTGGTTTGATCAGTATGCTTTTTAGTGGATGGGCACCTTAGTGGTGTCGTGGATTCGATCGACCGAGATGAGCTTAGTGCTCAGGGATATATAGAGTAGGCGGTGTTTTCTCTCGCTGGGACGTAAGCCGCGGTGGTACTCTGGTCCCAAATGTGCGGATGTGCAGACGGTGTTTTCTCTTGTTGGGACGTAAGCCGTGGTGAATTGCATTACGCGATCGATCTTTCGAATCAGGAGCCACCATGATGGAAATCCAATTTCCAATACGTGTATTCCGGTTTTATTTGTAGAGCCTAGTATGGCGACATAGTGGGATTGGGCGCTTATGCCGTCTATGATTGATACTTATGATTTGAAGATATTTTATACAATATACACTTATAAAAGTAACAAATGATTTGTTTTAAACGTATCAAGCATTCTTGGCTATTATAAGGTAAAAACCCTATCCTCCAGCTTGCGTTGCATTGTGTGATGGGACCTGGGTCTTATAATAGCTTCATTTTTCTTTATTTAGCATTGCGCTGTTTTTTATGCACTGGTGTTCTTGGGAGGAAACCCGTTCCGTGTTATACGGCGTGGTCCCTTGATTTACCTTACTTTGAAAATAAAGATTAATAACTGTTTTAGTTCTCACACCAGTCACATGACTGACCTGGAGTTTATTGTTTTAACCTAAACTCTGGGTGCCCTTATTTTCGACACGGGCAGCTAGTAGTTTTGGTTTTGCATATTTATATTCACAGGATTCTGGTTTACAGCTGGAACGATATCCGGAAAGCTTTGTATCCGTATATCTCTTCTAGTTCTGTATTGTATTATTTTCCGCTGCGATGTATTTAAATGTAATTTAAATCTCTGATATTTCTGTGTAATATTCATTTATACTCTGTATATTCTTGTATTCTGGTGCATTGTTGTAATATACAATGAAATGTTCTTTCGTCTGCGTTCTGTTGTGGCTTGTTCTCGAACTATCCGCGCTTTCCTCACCGGGGAAGTTACGGGTTTTCACAGTTGTGTAATAACCCGGAAAATCCGAGCCAGTTCAAAATTTTTATTTTGACAATTTTAGCGAAGTTTGAATATTTAAAATGAATTATTTTAAATAATATCGATGAGAAATTTATTTTGAATATATTTAGAACGTATATATTATACACGTCGTCGTTAGAATATAAATAATTATAATAGAATTGAGAATGGCGTGGTAGTTCGATAATTCGATTTCAAACTTCAATTGAATGTACCGGGTGCAAAACAATCCGGATTTTAGTGAAACCAAAAAAATTAGGATCTAATTGATGATATCTTTCCAACGAATCCGAAAAATCAAGATTTCATAGCGGGAATCAAAAGATATGTCCAGTTGAAAATTCTGATAGTCGCTATGGAATTCAGGCCCTTAAAAATGGGAATTTTGCAAACGACCTCGGATTTCGACGAAACCACTTTTGTTGGGTCCGTGATGTAAAGTTATTGCTAGATTCCAAATTTCGTAATTTTTCGAATCAACATGTGAGCGTGGCAAAGGAAAACGCGTTTGACCTATTTCAGTTGATTTTAATCGACTGGAAAATGGCCATTTTTCTAATGGTCTCAGAATTCGACGAAACTAGTTTTCTTAGGATCGTATCGTCAATACGAAGCTAGAAAATATTTTTCGGGAATTTTTCGAGTTCGTATGTGACCCCAGTAAATTGAAATGCGCGTTCAAATTCAATATATAGAGTTATATGTTGATTTTGATGAAAATTGATCGAAACGATCGAATCAGCTTGCGAAACATATCCCATTGTGTTCGAAATGGGGGTAATACGCTATGGACGGCAGGCGGTGGGCCTCGTTTAGAGGTCATATGTAAAAACTCAACCTTTTGAAATTAAAATAATAAAAAATAAAATAAAAACACTTTCTCTCTCTCTTCCCCCTTAATTCCCTCTGCCCCCCTTCTTCAAATTCGAGCAGAAAAAAAAAGAAAAAAGAGGAGCTCGTCGCTCCCCCTACCGGAGCGCGCCACCGCCGCCGCCGCTCACAGGCGCGGCTCACCTCCGATCGTCCCCCTCCTTCTCCTTGGCCCCGCTCCCTTCTCCACCTCGAAACCTCGACGCGCACGAAACCCCTAAGCCCTAGCACCCTGGAACCCGAACCGCCAGCCATCGTGGGCCCCCCCATCGCCTCTGGCCACGCCGACCTCGCGCAGCGCCGATGCCCCCCTTAGAATAGCAGTAAACCCCCCCTCTTCCTCCTTCGATTTACTGTAAGTGATTTATTTATTTATTTTTATATAAAAATCAGTTTTTTTCTATTTTCTTTTATATTTTAGCAAAATAAAAATGCTGTTTTTATATATATATTATGAAGATAAAAATGTGATTTTTTTTCTTCGTATAGAAATTTTATATGAATTCTAGTATAAAAGTTCGATTTTTAGTTGTAGAGAAAAAAAATATGATCTTTCTTAGTTAAAGATTTGATTTTTACTTCTATAAGGATTAGATTTTTTTTTATTTATAAAAAGGAAATGTTTAGAAGATAGAAGTAGCGATGTTTAGAAAATATTGAAAGCATATGTTTTAAAAATTATGATCAGTTAAAAATATATACATGCCATTATTTTAAAATATATATGTCATGGGTTTTAAAAATATAATCACCATGTAAAAGTATGATGTTTATTTGCACCATAAGATAATAAAAATATGATTTTTATATTTTTAAAGAATTAAAAATATGATTTTTATATTTTTAAAGTATTAAAAATATAATTTTTACTATATAGAAGGCGTAAAAATATGATTTTTGTGTATGTAGAGAATTAAAAATATAATTTTTTACATGATAGTAATATTAGAAATATCATCTTTGTATGTGTAGCAAAGGAGAAAATTTTAAAAATTGAAAAGGCGAGATCTTTATATAGAAAATAACAAAGTAAAAATTCGATTTTTAAATGTATGAAGCGATTATAAAAATATGATTTTCAAATTGAAAGTGAACAAATAAAAATGTGATTTTTATTTTAAAGACATCAACATATAAAAATGTGTGATTTTTATATATGTAGTGAATACGGGCAACGAAGGTGACAAAAATGCGATAACGACGAAGATTTCTAGTTATGAAGTGTCGTGAAGTTGGATAGCTATCGGTGAGAATTTCTCACCTTTCAATTTCATTTTCTAGTTATATATATATACTAGGATGCAGACGGTGTTTAGTAGCACCCGACACAATCGTCCACAGACCATGGACTTGTTTGTTTGGCTGTGTAGTTGGTTAGATTATTTAAATTGAATTGAATTGTTTGGTGAAATGAAATTGATTTGATTGATGTGTGAATGGTGTGGGCCTTCACTAGACCGGGGATAAGGCAAGGCCTCGTCCCGTTTCTAGTATCGTGCCGTTATGCCACCGAAATTTTCTAAAATAAGTTAGAAAAATAAAGAAAACATTTTATTTAATAAATGAACTGAATAGAATATTTTCATAGGTTGAATAAAATGTTTTATCGTTAAAAATATAATTTTTAACGTGAGAGTGAATAAATAAATATTTATAAACAAATCGGCCGATTTGTTTATATACACTGATTTGACTGATATTGATTGGGTCGATAAATTTTACACATCGCCCAACTGCACAACTCAAATCTGTGTTTGATTATTTGAAACCCCACATGGGTGTTGGGATGAAATTTGAAGTTCACTCATCCTGGGTGATTAAATATGTCGATCGATTGATTGACAGGCTGTTATAAGCGTTAGATATCTATATTTGATGCTTATACAGTGTAGTGCACTTTGGTTGATGGTTGATTATTTTTCAATGCTATTATATACGGTTGATGTATGAAAATCCATATAATTAACTTTATATGGTAATTTATTGGGCCTTATTCCAATTTAGAAAATAAAGAATATTATAATATAAAGGTTCATGTGTTGACTGTACTCATCCGTTGAGATTAGTCATGTGTTGAACGAAATATTTGAAACGAAATATTTGATAACGAAATATTTGAAAACGAAATATTTGAAAAGGAAATATTTGAAATAGAAATATTTGAAAATAGAAATATATGAAGCCGTGTTGATTAGATTGACGCCATTTAGACGTGAACGATATTTATATCGATTTTATTCATTTTAAAATGAATATTGAAAAGTGATTTCGAAATCGAATATTTTGAAATGAAATTTGAATTGAATTGAATAGAAAACCAATTTGAATTGAATTGAATAGAAAACCAATTTGAATTGAATTGAATAGAAAACCAATTTGAATTGAATTGAATAGATAACCAATTTGAATTGAATTGAATAGAAAACCAATTTGAATTGAATTGAATTGAAAACAAATTTGAAAAGAAATTGAATTTGATTTGAATTGAAAAGAAATTGAATTTGATTTGAATTGAAAAGAAATTGAATTTGATTTGAGTAGAAAAGAAATTGAATTTGAAGTGAATATATAACGAATTCGAATTTAATTGAATTGAAAAGAAAATGAATTCGAATCGAATTAAAATCGATTTGAATTGAAATCAAATAGAAATGAAAGTAAAAAGAATTTAGAATAGAAAATTCAATTTTGATTTGAATTTGAAATAAAGGTTGAAATTGTTTTTGAAATGAATTTAAACGATTTATAAAATTCGTTTTAAATAGAAATCGACGAAACATATATTATATATATAATATAATGGCATGAATAGAACGCACCGCGCCGCGGCAGTTCGCGAATTTCGACCATTGACTTCGAACGGACATTACGGGAGATCCGACCGTTGAATTCTAGTAAAACCGGAACCGTTGGGTTCGTATCGAAAAGAGCTTTCTAACGAATATTAGAAATTTGAAATCTAACGGTTGGATTTGGAGATACGTCCAAATCAAATTTGGAAAAGGTCGTTGTAAGTGCAGTTCGATGGCCGTTGATGGAAATCGACTGTACAGGCCTTGATAAAGTTATTAAAAATAGTAATAATTTGTGTAAAATCATAAGAAGTGATTTGGGAAAAATTGGGATGAAAAACTCCATATTTGAAAAGATAAAAATAGATTTTTATCGAAATGAACTAGTTTTGAACTGAAATTAAAACCCATTTATTTTTAAACAAATAAATTGGATTTGAAATGGGTTTAAATAGAATCGATTCATGGGTTTATCGTGAACTGTGTTTTAAATAACACTAGTTCTTTAACCCGATAATAAATAGAATTGATTTATGAGTTTATCGTGAACTGTGTTTTAAATAACACTAGTTCTTTAACCCGATAATAAATAGAATGTGATTTGGGTTTATCATGAACTGTGTTTTAAATGACACTAGTTCTCTAACCCTGTAAAAGGAGTTTTAATGAATTTGCAATTAAAGTGAAATGTGAATTGATAATCTAAATTATCAAATTTAGAAATTGAGCGAGAATGGAGTATCACCAGTTTTGCTCCAAAGCGATAGTTAAATCTTTAATTAGATTTGAACGTGAAATGGTAATTAATATTACCGATAACACCATAGTATTAGATATGGAGTATTACCAGTTTTGCTTCATGGGATGAATAGGTTGGGATTGGGAAATAAACTAAATAATTACTGCGGTGTGGTTCGCTAATCTCGACTAGTTGGAAAAACCATAATTTGGTTTGAAATGACATCCAAAGGAAGATTAAAGGATAAATTCTAAAGAATTTATCTTGGATAAAATTAATGGGAACCTTTCCCTAAGAATTGAAATTTAGAAACTAGCTGTAGGTTAGTTAAGAAGAATGGTTTCCTGGATATTGATCTGATGTTGGTTTCGGTCTTCGGGGTTAATATTTGGGGAATTGTTCTCTGGCTAATTTACGGTTAGTGACTGATGAATTGGAATGAGGCGTATGTTGTGTTTGTGTAACATTTGTTTTTAATATACGCGGGTTGTTCGGAAAGGCCGGGTTTATACCCATTCTGAATAACCGATTCGACGATAAGTCGAAGATGAAGACGGTGGTTGAAGACCGGAAGTCTTCACATCGTTTGGGTGATTACTGATGATCTTGATTGGGCTGTACACCCAAGATGAGGGAATCAGTTAGTGGTCGTCCATACGTACTTGGAGATGGATGGATATGCGAGGAAAGTGCCTCTGGTTTCGTTCAGACCCAGAACGAACTTGTAAATGGATTGTGTGTCTGACATTGGATTTAATTCTGTGTTGATTGATTTCTGTTAAATATATATCTATTTGGCGGTGGAGAATTTATTCTCTTGCTTAACGCCCTTCTCTGAGACGTACGAGCTTAGAGGTTATATATCGATAGATATCAATCGCATGGCATAAATTGCCTGTGTGGCACGCTGAGATGCAATGATCAAGGCTTCTGTTGAAAAGCAAAGTCTTGTGGTTGATGATCAAAGCACGGCCTACATGGCAGCTTTGTGTATGACGTGAATTCGCGAGCCTCACACCTCGGTATGAGTCAAAAACGGGATACAGACTGCAGGGAGAGCACGACGTTTCTTTCTAGCTTTGACGGTGTCAGTGACTTACCAGCCCTGACATTTATATACTTTTCACCTTTGTGGTTGTTGGAATGAGGCGCCTCGATTATAGGTCTGTAAGGACCGGGAAACGTGTGTTCAGGAATAACTAATCCTCTAACGTAAGTGAGGACCGGCTCTGAAGCATCCAGGGGTTGCCCAGAGTGCGTAGCCCTGGGACATTTGCTAGAGTGTCTCGAACGCGGAGAGGAGCTTGCCCCTTGCCTCGACTCATGACGGAAATCCAATTTCCAATACGTGTGATTCGGTTTTAGTTGTAGAACTAGTATGGCGACATAGTAGATGGTAGCTATGCCGCCTATGATTGATATTTATGATTGAAATTGTTTTCACACTATACACTTATTATAGTATCAAATGATTTTTTTTAAACGTACCAAGCATGTTTGGCTATTATAAGGGAAAACCCTATCCTCCGGCTTGCGTTGCATTGTGTGATGGGACCTGGGTCTTATAATAGCTTCATTTTTCGAAAAAGCATTGCGTTGTTTATTCTATGCACTGGTATTCTTGGGAGAAAACCCGTTCCATGTTATACGGCGTGGTCCCTTGAATTACTCTCTTTTAAAATTGAATTAAATAACTGTTTTAGTTCTCACACCAGTCACATGACTGACCTGGAGTTTATTGTTTTAACCTAAACTCTTGGTGCCCCTATTTTCCGCACGGGCAGCTAGTAGTTTTGGTTTTGCAGATTTTTATTCACAGGATCCTGATTTACAACTGGAACGATGCTCGGAAAGCCCTGTATCCGTGTATTATTTTCAGTTGTGTTTTATATTATTTTCCATTGCTATGTAATTTATTGTAATCTCTGATATTTATCGAATGTAATTTATTCATTTATACTCTGTATATTCTTGTATTCTGATGGAATTGTTGTAATAACAATGAAATGTTCTTCCGTCTGCGTTCTATTTTGTCTTGTCCTCACAGTAATTCGTTCTTTCTCATCTCTTCGGAGACCGGGGAAGTTCGGGTCGCTACATTTGGTATCAGAGCTTTGGTTTACAGAGCTCGAGAACAAGACACCTTAGAACCATACGAAAGAATTCATCAGATATTGGATTAGTAATATCCAATTAGAATGACTCGTTAGAGATAGGATCAGTAGTATCCTAGAACGAGTGTGAAGAGTATATTTTTTTTCAAATGAAAACAATTTTGTTTTGAAAGTTAAATTCAAGTATACGTATTAGAATATTTATTTATTTAGAATTTGGACAATCTAGTATATAAAGGTTTTGCATATACGCATCATGAACTTATATTCGAAGTTTTAATATATTAGATAGATATAGAGTCACACTCTAGTCGCCCGGAGATGATTCTACTGATGACTATATAACATCAGTAGTGTGTGTTCGAGTTTCGAAGGTGTGATTTTCTATATATTTCCATTAGACTGATGTGAGAACCAAAACTTATATAGCTAGATTTATTGTTGTGATTTGGCATCGAAAACATGATTTTTGTATATCTATCAAAATTATGAATTTGAGACGTTAATCCACTAATTGATTGATGTTTGTGTTGTTTGTTTATTTGTTTGATAATTTTGAACCATTATGCCTAATTGAACCAAATATTGAACTGTATTGAAATTGGTCGCATTTGCTTGCATATGCATATACTTACATTGAACAGGTCATAGCAAGGAGGCTAGAGCAGAGAATAAAATTTGTTTGCCCGGCAAATAGGTACATGTTTACTATAATTTACTGTTTTGTTTGGGTGATGATGATTTTATGAGCCTATTGGCTAGCTGCTTGGCTTTTTCTTTTTCTTTTTGAGATCAGAAGGCCTATATGGCAATTTCGGGATTTTCCCGTGGCTCCCGGTGCAGGGGATGTTATGGCGAAATTTTTCAAAAATTTAGGGTGTTAGCCAAATTTTTGAAAATTTGAAAATTCTCAGAAACTGAAAAGTTGGAGAATGGAAGCCAAATCAAACGTAGAGTTGATTAATCAAACCACTTTCGAGTTTTTTCCTTTTCGGGGACGAAAAGTTTTAAGTGGGGGAGATTGTAATAACTCGGAAAATCTGAGCCAGTTTAAAATTTTTATTTTGACAATTTTAGCGAAGTTTGAATATTTAAAATGAATTATTTTAAATAATATCGACGAGAAATTTATTTTGAATATATTTAGAACGTATATATTATATGCGTCGTCGTTTGAATATAAATAATTATATATAATTATAATAGAATTGAGAATGGCGCGGTAGTTCGATAATTCGATTTCAAACTTCAATTGAATGTACCGGGTGCAAAACAATCCGGATTTTAGTGAAACCAAAAACATTAGGATCTAATTGATGATATCTTTCCAACGAATCCGAAAAATCAAGATTTCATAGCGGGAATCGAAAGATATGTCCAGTTGAAAATTCTGAATAGTCGCTATGGAATTCAGGCCCTTAAAAATGAGAATTTTGCAAACGACCTCGGATTTCGACGAAACCAATTTTGTTGGGTCCGTGACGTAAAGTTATAGCTAGATTCTAAATTTCGTAATTTTTCGAATCAACATGTGAGCGTGGCAAAGGAAAACGCGTTTGACCTGTTTCAGTTGATTTTAATCGACTGGAAAATGGCCATTTTTCTAACGGTCTCAGAATTCGACGAAACTAGTTTTGTTAGGACCGTATCTTCAATACGAAGCTAGAAAATATTTTTCGGGAATTTTTCGAGTTCGTATGTGACCCCGGTAAATTGAAATGCGCGTTCAAATTCAATATATAGAGTTATATGTTGATTTTGATGAAAATTGATCGAAACGATCGAATCAGCTTGCGAAACATATCCCATTGTGTTCGGAATGGGGGTAATACGCTATGGACGGCAGGCGGTGGGCCTCGTTTAGAGGTCATATGTAAAAAGTCAACTTTTTGAAATTAAAATAATAAAAAATAATATAAAAACACTTTCTCTCTCTCTTCCCCCTTAATTCCCTCTGCCCCCCTTCTTCAAATTCGACCAGAAAAAAAAGAACAAAAAGAAAAAGGAGGAGCTCGTCGCTCCCCTTACTGGAGCGCGCCACCGCCGCCGCCGCTCACAGGCACGGCTCACCTCCGATCGTCCCCCTCCTTCTCCTTGGCCCCGCTCCCTTCTCCACCTCGAAACCTCGACGCGCACGAAACCCCCAAGCCCTAGCACCCTGGAACCCGAACCGCCAACCATCGTGGGCCCCCCATTGCCTCTGGCCACGCCGACCTCCCCCAGCGCCGATGCCCCCCCCAGAACAGCAGTAAACCCCCCCTCTTCCTCCTTCGATTTACTGTAAGTGATTTATTTATTTATTTTTATATAAAAATCAGTTTTTTTTCTATTATCTTTTATATTTTAGCAAAATAAAAATGCTGTTTTTATATATATATATTATGAAGATAAAAATGTGATTTTTTTTCTTCGTATAGAAATTTTATATGAATTCTAGCATAAAAGTTCGATTTTTAGTTGTAGAGAAAAAAATATGATCTTTCTTAGTTAAAGATTTGATTTTTACTTCTATAAGGATTAGATTTTTTTTATTTATAAAAAGGAAATGTTTAGAAGATAGAAGCAGCGATGTTTAGAAAATATTGAAAGCATATGTTTTAAAAATTATGATCAGTTAAAAGTATGTACATGCCATTGTTTTAAAATATATATGTCATGGGTTTTAAAAATATAATCACCATGTAAAAGTATGATGTTTATTTGCACCATAGCATAATAAAAGTATGATTTTTATATTTTTAAAGAATTAAAAATATGATTTTTATATTTTTAAAGTATTAAAAATATAATTTTTACTATATAGAAGGCGTAAAAATATGATTTTTGTGTATGTAGAGAATTAAAAATATAATTTTTTACATGATAGTAATATTAGAAATATCATCTTTGTATGTGTAGCAAAGGCGAAATTTTTAAAAATTGAAAAGGCGAGATCTTTATATAGAAAATAACAAAGTAAAAATTCGATTTTTAAATGTATGAAGCGATTATAAAAATATGATTTTCAAATTGAAAGTGAACAAATAAAAATGTGATTTTTATTTTAAAGACATCAAAATATAAAAATGTGTGATTTTTATATATGTAGTGAATACGGGCAACGAAGGTGACAAAGATGCGATAACGACGAAGATTTCTAGTTATGAAGTGTCGTGAAGTTGGATAGCTATCGGTGAGAATTTCTCACCTTTCAATTTCATTTTCTAGTTATATATATATATACTAGGATGCAGACGGTGTTTAGTAGCACCCGACACAATCGTCCACAGACCATGGACTTGTTTGTTTAGCTGTGTAGTTGGTTAGATTATTTAAATTGAATTGAATTGTTTGGTGAAATGAAATTGATTTGATTGATGTGTGAATGGCGTGGGCCTTCACTAGACCGGGGATAAGGCTAGGCCTCGTCCCGTTTCTAGTATCGTGCCGTTATGCCGCCGAAATTTTCTAAAATAAGTTAGAAAAATAAAGAAAACATTTTATTTAATAAATGAACTGAATAGAATATTTTCATAGGTTGAATAAAATGTTTTATCGTTAAAAATATAATTTTTAACGTGAAAGTGAATAAATAAATATTTATAAACAAATCGGCCGATTTTTTTATATACACTGATTTGACTGATATTGATTGGGTCGATAAATTTTACACATCGCCCAACTGCACAACTAAAATCTGTGTTTGATTATTTGAAACCCCACACGGGTGATGGGATGAAATTTGAAGTTCACTCATCCTGGGTGATTAAATATGTCGATCGATTGATTGACAGGCTGTTATAAGCGTTAGATATTTATATTTGATGCTTATACAGTGTAGTGCACTTTGGTTGATGGTTGATTATTTTTCAATGCTATTATATACGGTTGATGTATGAAAATCCATATAATTAACTTTATATGGTAATTGATTGGGCCTCATTCCAACTTAGAAAATAAAGAATATTATAATATAAAGGTTCATGTGTTGACTGTACTCATCCGTTGAGATTAGTCATGTGTTGAACGAAATATTTGAAACGAAATATTTGAAATAGAAATATTTGAAAACGAAATATTTGAAAACGAAATATTTGAAATAGAAATATTTGAAAAGGAAATATTTGAAATAGAAATATTTGAAAATAGAAATATATGAAGCCGTGTTGATTAGATTGACGCCATTTAGACGTGAACGATATTTATATCGATTTTATTCATATTAAAATGAATATTGAAAAGTGATTTCGAAATCGAATATTTTGAAATGAAATTTGAATTGAATTGAATAGAAAACCAATTTGAATTGAATTGAATAGAAAACCAATTTGAATTGAATTGAATAGAAAACCAATTTGAATTGAATTGAATAGAAAACCAATTTGAATTGAATTGAATAGAGAACCAATTTGAATTGAATTGAATAGAAAACCAATTTGAAAAGAAATTGAATTTGATTTGAATTGAAAAGAAATTGAATTTGATTTGAATTGAAAATAAATTGAATTTGATTTGAGTAGAAAAGAAATTGAATTTGAAGTGAATATATAACAAATTCGAATTTAATTGAATTGAAAAGAAAATGAATTCGAATCGAATTAAAATCGATTTGAATTGAAATCAAATAGAAATGAAAGTAAAAAGAATTTAGAATAGAAAATTCAATTTTGATTTGAATTTGAAATAAAGGTTGAAATTGTTTTTGAAATGAATTTAAACGATTTATAAAATTCGTTTTAAATAGAAATCGACGAAATATATATTATATATATAATATAATGGCCTGAATAGAACGCCCCGCGCCGCGGCAGTTCGCGAATTTCGACCATTGACTTCGAACGGACATTACGGGAGATCCGACCGTCGAATTCTCCTTAAATCGGAACCGTTGGGTTCGTATCGAAAAGAGCTTTCAAACGAATATTAGAAATTTGAAATCTAACAGTTGGATTTGGAGATACGTCCAAATCAAATTTGGAAAAGGTCGCTGTAAGTGCAGTTCGATGGCCGTTGATGGAAATCGACTGTACAGGCGTTGATAAAATTATTAAAAATAGTAATAACTTGTGTAAAATCATAAGAAGTGATTTAGGAAAAATTAGGATGAAAAACTCCATATTTGAAAAGATAAAAATAGATTTTTATCGAAATGAACTAGTTTTGAACTGAAATTAAAACCCATTTATTTTTAAACAAATAAATTGGATTTGAAATGGGTTTAAATAGAATTGATTCATGGGTTTATCGTGAACTGTGTTTTAAATAACACTAGTTCTTTAATCCGATAATAAATAGAATTGATTCATGAGTTTATCGTGAACTGTGTTTTAAATAACACTAGTTCTTTAACCCGATAATAAATAGAATGTGATTTGGGTTTATCGTGAACTGTGTTTTAAATGACACTAGTTCTGTAACCCTGTAAAAGGAGTTTTAATGAATTTGCAATTAAATTGAAATGTGAATTGATAATCTAAGTTATCAAATTTAGAAATTGAGCGAGAATGGAGTATCACCAGTTTTGCTCCAAAGCGATAGTTAAATCTTTAATTAGATTTGAACATGAAATGGTAATTAATCTTACCGATAACACCATAGTATTAGATATGGAGTATTACCAGTTTTGCTTCATGGGATGAATAGGTTGGGATTGGAAAATAAAATAAATAATTACTTCAGTGTGGTTCGCTAATCTCGACTAGTTGGAAAAACCATAATTTGGTTTGAAATAACATCCAAAGGAAGATTAAAGGATAAATTCTAAAGAATTTATCTTGGATAAAATTAATGGGAACCTTTCCCTAAGAATTGAAATTTAGAAACTAGATGTAGGTTAGTTAAGAAGAATGGTTTCCTGGATATTGATCTGATGTTGGTTTCGGCCTTCGGGGTTAATATTTGGGGAATTGTTCTCTTGCTAATTTACGGATAGTGACTGATGAATTGGAATGAGGCGTATGTTGTGTTTGTGTAACATTTGTTTTTAATATACGTGGGTTGTTCGGAAAGGCCGGGTTTATACCCATTCTGAATAACCGATTCGACGATAAGTCGAAGATGAAGACGGTGGTTGAAGACCGGAAGTCTTCACATCGTTTGGGTGATTACTGATGATCTTGATTGGGATGTACACCCAAGATGAGGGAATCAGTTAGTGGTCGTCCAGACGTACTTGGAGATGGATGGATATGCGAGGAAAGTGCCTCCGGTTTCGTTCAGACCCAGAACGAACTTGTAAATGGATAGTGAGTCTGACATTGGATTTTATTCTGTGTTGATTGTTTTCTGTTAAATATATATCTGTTTGGCGGCGGAGAATTTATTCTTTTGCTTAACGCCCTTCTCTGAGACGTACGAGCTTAGAGGTTATATATCGATAGATATCAATCGCATGGCATAAATTGCCTGTGTGGCACGCTGAGATGCAATGATCAAGGCTTCTGTTGAAAAGCAAAGTCTTGTGGTTGATGATCAAAGCACGGCCTACGTGGCAGCTTTGTGTATAACGTGAATTCGCGAGCCTCACACCTCGGTATGAGTCAAAAACGGGATACGGACTGCAGGGAGAGCACGACGTTTCTTTCTAGCTTTGGTGGTGTCAGTGACTTACCAGCCCTGACATTTATATACTTTTCACCTTTGTGTTTGTTGGAATGAGGCACCTCGATTATAGGTCTGTAAGGACCGGGAAACGTGTGTTCAGGAATAACTAATCCTCTAACGTAAGTGAGGACCGACCCTGAAGCATCCAGGGGTTGCCCAGAGTGCGTAGCCCTGGGATATTTGCTAGAGTGTCTCGAACGCGGAGAGGAGCTTGCCCCTTGCCTCGACTCATGATGGAAATCCAATTTCCAATACGTGTGATTCGGTTTTAGTTGTAGAACTAGTTTGGCGACATAGTAGATGGTAGCTATGCCGCCTATGATTGATATTTATGATTGAAATTGTTTTGACACTATACACTTATTATAGTATCAAATGATTTGTTTTAAACGTGCCAAGCATGTTTGGCTATTATAAGGGAAAACCCTATCCTCCGGCTTGCGTTGCATTGTGTGATGGGACCTGGGTCTTATAATAGCTTCATTTTTCGAAAAAGCATTGCGTTGTTTATTCTATGCACTGGTATTCTTGGGAGAAAACCCGTTCCGTGTTATATGGCGTGGTCCCTTGAATCAAAATTGACATTACGGGAGATCAGACCGTCGGATTCTCCTAAAACCGGAACCGTTGGGTTCGTATCGAAAAGATCTTTCTAACGAATATTAAAAATTTGAAATCTAACGGTTGGATTAGGAGATACGTCCAAATCAAATTCGAAAAAGGTCGCTATAGGTGCAGTTCGATGGCCGATGTTGGAAATCGACTGTACGGGTCTTGATAAAATTATTAAAAATATCAATAATTTGTGTAAAATCAGAAGAAATGATGTGGGAAAATATGGGATGAAAAACTCCATATTTGAAAAGATAAAAATAGTTTTTTATCGAAATGAACTAGTTCGAACTCAATTTAAAACCCGATTTTTTTATTTTTAAATAAATAAATTAGATTTAAAAAAGGGTTTTAAATAATCGGAATTTCTAATATATTTGATTGGATTTGAAATGGGTTTATCGTGAACTGTGTTTTAAATAACACTAGTTCTTTAACCCGATAATAAATAGAATGTGATTTGGGTTTGTCGTGAACTGTGTTTTAAATAACACCTAGTTCTTTAACCCAGTAAAAGGAGTTTTAACGAATCTACAATTAGTTTGAAATGTGAATCTATAATCTAAATTATCAAATTTAGAAAGTAAGCGAGAAAGGAGTATCACCAGTTTTGCTCCAAAGCGATAGTTAAATCTTTTATTAGATTTGAACGTGAAATGGTAATTAATTTTACCGATAACACCATGGTGTTAGATATGGAGTATTACCAGTTTTGCTTCATGGGATGAATAAGTTGGGATTGGGAAATAAAATAAATAATTACTTCGGTACGGTTCGCTAATCTCGACTAGTTTAGGAAACCATAATCTGGTTTGAAATGACATCCAAAGGAAGATTAAAGGATAAATTTTAAAGAATTTATCTTGGATAAAATTAATGGGAACCTTTCCCTAAAAATGTAATTTATTGTAATCTCAGATATTTGTCGAATGTAATTTATTCATTTATACTCTGTATATTCTTGTATTCTGATGGAATTGTTGTAATAACAATGAAATGTTCTTCCGTCTGCGTTCTATTTTGTCTTGTCCTCACAGTAATTCGTTCTTTCTCATCTCTTCGGAGACCGGGGAAGATCGGTGTTTAGTAGCACCCGACACTCGTCATGTCTGACATTGGATTTTAGTCCTTGTGATTGATCTCTATTAAATATATATCTAGTTGGCGACGGAGAATTTATTCTCTTGCTTAACGCCCTTCTCTGAGATGTACGAGCTCAGGGGCTATATATTGATGGATATCAATCGCATGGAGTGAATTGCCTGTGTGGCATGCTAAGATGCAAATGATCAAGGCTTCTGTTGAAAAGCAAAGTCTTGTGGTTGATGATCGAAGCACGGCCTTTGTGGCGTAGCTTTGTGTAACGTTTACTTCGCGAGTTTCGCACCCCGGTTGTGAACCAAAAACGGGAGAGGACCTCAGGGAGGGCATGCGTTTCCTTCTAGCTAGGGTGGTGTCAGTGACCTACCAGCCCTGACATTTATATACTTTTCACCTGTGTGGTTGTTGCTGTTGCGAGGCGCCTCGGTTTGATCGGACGATCCGGGTCCGATGGAGTCATTCGTTGGCTCATTTACGCCCCAAAGGGCGGGGAAACGTAGTGTTCAGGCATAATAATCCACATCGGTGGATCGGCCCTGACGATCCAAGGCTTGCCTGCGCGCTTGCCTGAGACATGGGCTAGATTGTCTCGAATTGGTAGAGGACGATCCCTGGCCTCGGTTCATAGATGGAAACCCAATTTCCAAATACGTGACTTTGCGATTTCGATTGTATAACCTATATATGGCGACATAGTGGTATGGGGCATTCATGCCGCCTATGATTGATACTTATGATTTGAAGTTGTTTTATACACTATACACATATAGTAATAATAAATGATTTGTTTTAAACGTATCAAGCATTCTTGGCTATTATAAGGTAAAAACCCTATCCTCCGGCTTGCGTTGCATTGTGTGATGGGAACTGGGTCTTATAATAGCTTCATTTTTCCTTATTTAGCATTGCGCTGTTTGTTTTATGCACTGGTATTCTTGGGAGGAAACCCGTTCCGTGTTATACGGCGTGGTCCCTTGATTTACCTAACTTTAAAAACAAAGATTAATAACTGTTTTAGTTCTCACACCAGTCACATGACTGACCTGGGTTTATTGTTTTAACCTAAACTCTAGGTGCCCTTATTTTGACACGGGCAGCTAGTAGTTTTGGTTTTGCAGATTCATATTCACAGGATCCTGGTTTACAGCTGGAATGATATCCGGAAAGCTTTGTATCCGTATATCTCTTCTAGTTGTGTATTGTATTATTTTCCGCTGCGATGTATTTAAATGTAATTCAAATCTCTGATATTTCTGTGTAATATTCATTTATACTCTGTATATTCTTGTATTTTGGTGCATTGTTGTAATATACAATGAAATGTTCTTCCGTCTGCGCTCTATTTTGTCTTGTTCTCGAAACGATCAGGCGTTTCGAACGGTCTGGATCGGTTTAGCGACTGGTTCGGACCGAGTGAAATCCCTTTTCGTCACATTTGGTATCAGAGATTTGGTTTACAGAGCTCGAGAACAAGACACCTTAGAACCATACGAAAGAATTCATCAGATATTGGATTAGTAATATCCAATTAGAATTACTCGTTAGAGATAGGATCAGTAGTATCCTAGAACGAGTGTGAAGAGTATATTTTTTCAAATGAAAACAATTTTGTTTTGAAAATTTAAACCATTTTAAACGTATTTGATTATTTATTTATTTTGAATATGGACAATCCACTATATAAAGATTTTGCATATACGCGTCATGAACGTATATTCGAAGTTTTAATATACTGGATAGATATAGAATCACACTCTAGTCGCCCGGACCTGATTCTGATGTTTGACGCGTCATCATTAGTAATTAGTTTCGTGTTTCGAAGGTGTGATATCTATATATTTCCATTAGACTGGTGTGAGAACCAAAACTAATATAGCTAGAACACATTGTTGTGATTTGGCATCAAAAACATGATTTTTTGTATATATATCAAAAATTATGAATTTGAGACGTAAATCCACTAATTGATTGATGTTTGTGTTGTTTGTTTATTTGTTTGATAATTTTGAACCATTATGCCTAATTGAACCAAATATTGAATTGTATTTGAAACGAATTTAAAACGATTTATAAAATTCGTTTTTAAATAGAAATCGACAAAATATAATATATATATATATATATATATATATATATATATTATATATATAATGGCCTGAATAGAACGCGCCGCGCCGCGGCAGTTCGAAAATTTCGACCATTTATTTCAAACGGACATTACGGGAGATCCGACCATCGGATTCTCCTAAAACCGGAACCGTTGGGTTCGTATCGAAAAGAGCTTTCTAATGAATATTAGAAATTCAAAATCTAACGGTTGGATTTGGAGATACGTCCAAATCAAATTCAGAAAAGGTCGTTGTAAGTGCAGTTCGATGGCCATTGATGGAAATCGACTGTACAGGCCTTGATAAAATTATTAAAAATAGTAATAATTTGTGTAAAATCATAATAAATGATTTGGGAAAATTTTGGGATGAAAAACTCCATATTTGAAAAGATAAAAATAGATTTTTATCGAAATGAACTAGATTGAACTAAATTTAAAACCCGATTTTTTTTTAAATAAATAAATTAGATTTAAAAAGGGGTTTTAAATAATCGGAATTCCTAATATATTTGATTTGAATTGAACTAGAATTGATTTGTGGGTTTATCATGAACTGTGTTTTAAACAACACTAGTTCTTTAACCCGATAATAAATAGAATGTGATTTGGGTTTGTCGTGAACTGTGTTTTAAATAACACTAGTTCTTTAACCCAGTAAAAGGAGTTTTAACGAATCTGCAATTAGATTGCAATGTAAATCTATAATCTAAATTATCAAATTTAGAAATGAGCGAGAATGGAGTATCGCCAGTTTTGCTCTAAAGCGATAGTTAAATCTTTAATTAGATTTGAACGTGAAATGGTAATTAATCTTATCGATAACACCATAGTATTAGATATGGAGTATTACCAGTTTTGCTTCATGGGATGAATAGGTTGGGATTGGGAAATAAAATAAATAATTACTTCGGTGTGGTTCGCTAATCTCGACTAGTTTAGGAAACCATAATCTGGTTTGAAATGACATCTAAAGGAAGATTAAAGGATAAATTTTAAAGAATTTATCTTGGATAAAATTAATGGGAACCTTTCCCTAAAAATGTGATTTCGTGAATAAAAGAATATTCTAAATTGGAATGAGGCATATGTTGTGTTTGTGTAACATTTGTTTTTAATATACGCGGGTTGTTCGGAAAGGCCGGGTTTACTCCCATTCTGAATAACCGATTCGACGATATGTCGAAGATGAAGACGGCGGTTGAAGACCGGAAGTCTTCACCTCGTTTGGATAATTATTGACGATCCTGATTGGGCAGTACACCCAAAAGGATGGAAATAGTTGGTGGTCGTCCAGACGTACTTGGAGATGGATGGATATGCGAGGAAAGTGCCTCCGGTTTCGTTCAGACCCAGAACGGACTTGTAAATGGATTGTGTGTCTGACATTGTATTTTATTCTGTGTTGATTGATTTCTATTAAATATACATCTGTTTGGCGGCGGAGAATTTATTCTTTTGCTTAACGCCCTTCTCTGAGACGTACGAGCTCAGAGGTTGTATATCGATGGACATCAGTCGCATGGCATGAATTGCCTGTGTGGCACGCTAGGATGCAATGATCAAGGCTTTTGTTGAAAAGCAAAGTCTTGTGGTTGATGATCAAAGCGGCCTACGTGGCAGCTTTGTGTATAACGTAAATTCGCGAGCCTCACACCTCGGTATGAATTAAAAACGGGATACGGACTGCAGGGAGAGCATGACGTTTCTTTCTAGCTTTGGTGGTGTCAGTGACTTACCAGCCCTGACATTTATATACTTTTCACCTATGTGGTTGTTGGAATGCGAGTCGCCTCGATTATAGGTCTGTAAGGACCGGGAAACGTGTGTTCAGGCATAACTAATCCTCTAACGTAAGTGAGGACCGGCCCTGAAGCATCCAGGGGTTGCCCAGAGTGCTTAACCCTGAGGCATTTGCTAGAGTGTCTCGAATGCGGAGAGGAGCTTGCCCCTTGCCTCGACTTTTGCATGCCTATTCTTTTATGTCAGCGTTTACCATGACTATCGCCTTATCCTAAAATCCTATATGACAGTGATGTTGTAACCAATTATCCCAAATTATATCATGCTAGTCTTGTAATCCTTTTTATCGCTTTATGCTCGTCCCTTTTGCCCATCATAGTTTTGATGTTATTCCCTTTATTTTGAGATTTGGATTTATTTGTAGTATGGATCAATTCACGTTTACGTGCGATGGGAATACGATTTGGGTAGATTAGGCAAAACATGAACTGGTTACAAACATGAATTATGAACTTGATAATAGGCAAAACTTGGAACATGAACATTGATATAACTTGGATCTGGATGTGGACATGAAACTTATCCTTGAAACTTGACACGAACTCGATATGAATCTTGAACATGGACATGACACTAGAATGAACATGAAAATGGCCAAATCGAGGTTGGGTTGAGTTTGTAGTGTAAATTTTCCCGAAACCTCCCGACAAATCCAGTGGCTGCAAACAATAGGATCCAATGTGAGTAGTTGGTCATATCGCGCTTGAAACCCGAGGTTAGACTGAGTTGTGGTGTAAATCTGCCCGGAACCGCCCGGCATATCCAGTGACCACAACAACAGGTCTAATGTGAGAGGTTGAGGTGCATTAATGAATTAATGCCACATGATAGGGTTAAGTCATGAACATGAAAGACAACACTTAACCAACTTGAGACATGATTTGATAGGGTTAAGTCATGAACCGCTTGAATATACTTAACCAATTTAACATGATGATTTGATAGGGTTAAGTCATGAACTGCTTGAATATACTTAACCAATTTGACACGATGATTTGATAGGGTTAAGTCATGAACCACTTGAATATACTTAACCAACTTGACACATGATTCGTAGGGCTAAGTCATGAACTTGAACGACAACACTTCGCCAATTTGACATGGCACGTAGACGGGTTAAGTCACGAACTTGAATGACCACACTTAACCAACTTGACATGCTAGACTGATGGGGTCAAGTCTCGAATTTAAATGACAACACTTAACCTACTGGACAGAAACCCTAGTTACGTGGTCCTTTTCAGCAGTAACCCACTAGACGTATCATGGTACCCTGGAACTAGGCAGGGTGGGGCACGATTACTGGGCTGATTGTAAGCGACCAGAACGACGGCTGAGTTGGTGCGCCATTGTAGGTTCAGGCGGACTATGGTCGTGCATGTAGTCCGGAGTTGAAAAAGCAGGCATTGGGCACCAGTAGGTTCACACTGTGCGTGCTTGATTCGTGTCGGGGGTTGGCACCCTAGGGCTGGATACACCCTATGGTGGACCTAGCACAGGTGACTACATTTCATGATTGGGCCATATGACACAGACACATGAACGAGCTAGGACTTGTAGGGAGTCGATCGATTAATAGATCGTTACGTGGAAAAAGGGTGTTGTTCGTTAGGTAGCATAATCTCTAGTGGTCCTAGGTGGCATAAATCCTAGTTGAACACGTGATAGCTCATGATAAGGAAACCTAGCCAGAACAAGGGTGGCGGTCCAAACGATTTCAAGAATAGTGGCACTACGTTGAAGTATTATAGAAATACGTGATGAAACCCGTACGATATACGGCAAGGGACTGTACACATACATGGAAAGGATGATACGGGTTGGGATGCTAGTACAGTTGGTGTGGAGAATATAGGAAATCAAAGAAAATAGTGGAATGGTGAAGCTTAGAAATCTTGCGATGTTATACTTAATAGAAACCTTGCAATGTTATACTTGATTCACCATGCCTGTAGCTTACCTTGTCATCATGCTTATGTTTACTTTCAGTTTATTCATGCCATATTATCTTCACCTGTTTTTATGCTGAAAGCCACTAGAACTTACTCAGTCTTTATGACTGACCCTATTTGTTTCGCCTCTTTTTCTTTCGTTTCCGCCCAGGTTCGCAGGGTGGGAATACAGCTTAGTTCGGATCTTACCAAGCTCCAAGGCTCTTTCATGTACTGCTTGGATTTCTCTTGGCTATGTCTTGCTTTGCTGTTTTACTTGGGGAACGATTTATGACTATGGTTTTATGCTTCTTTACTATTGCAAGACAAATTTCGATGTAATGGATTTAGCAGCATTTTGATGTAAAAGGTTTTAGACCTTTCTAGGTTTTAAAGAAATGAAATTTGGTTCTTCTTCCACTGTTTTATATGTTCTATCTTGTAATATTTCTGTGTATGTTTACCTAGATAATGCTCCACCAAAGCTAGTGCATTCCCTTTGTGAGTGGCCCTAGCGGAGGTGGGGTGTTACACTCAGCATTCTAGATTATCATTCTACTTTTTGGATTTTCAAGTTCGAAGAAGTTAGTCCGCATTTCTACCATTTTTGAAAATTTTCACCATATCAAAAGACTCAAATTTTATGGCTCCAAGAAAAGGAAAGGATCCAATGTTTTCTCGAGCAAACGAAACGAGTGAAGATTGAAGAGAAGGTGCGCAGGAGTAGGTCAATGCTGGCTCGTAGTCCACCAGATCTCAGGTGGCGACTCGACTTGGACGAGGGGCTGCGACCCGACTTGAGGTCTGAAACATGGAGACATCGGCTCACTAGCTCACGACTCGAACCGATAGGGGCCACCCAAACCAGTCTGCTAGCATGGATGTTCCTACTCGAGCTGGTCCAAATGTTCAAACTCTAGCTGCGACAACTAGTAATCAACCTACGGCTTCTGCACCTGTCTCACACATGGATTTCTCATGCCTGCTCGATATATTATATAGAACTAACGACACCTTAGAGGCCTAGAGACATGATAGTGCCGCTATGCAAGAAAACATGAATGCTATGAGTAGATAGATAGATGAGCTTCGTATGCAGAGAACACCTTCTCTAACTCATCGTCTCGCCACCGACTACTTATCTTCTTTGGAAGAAATGTACCTACGTCAGAGAAGGCCATATGAAAGACTTGAGAATATCGAGCAAATGACTTTTGGCTCACTAGGATCCCACGAAGATGTCACCCGTGTCTTGGAGCCCAATGATCCTAGCTTGAGGGAGCCAATGTTGTTGCTGATGCAGGGATCTCGTGTCTTTCCCATGGATCCCAACATTACTAATCCTACTCAGCGACAACTCCTTCAGCCTACTCGTCTTATGAGTGACCAGGACCATGGAAGGCAATGGAATCCCGCTCCCGCAAGGAGTCAAAGGACGCAATCTAATGTGGGAAATGGATAGATTAGAAGAACCAGAAGTGCAGATTCCAAGCCAATGCTAACCATTGTTGAAGTGGAAGCAATGGTACACCAGATTATGGCTGACAACAAAGGATGCACTAACGAAGATTGGGGCATTAATCGTAGCCATACCCCTTTTACTGATGATATCTTAGATTTTCAGTTACCCAGACGATTTAATCTACCCATAATGGATAGATAGAACCTATCCAAGACAACACTTGATGAGATACTTGTGGTACATGAATGCCGCGATAGCTCCTGATGCTGTAAAGTGCAAGGCTTTTCCAATATATCTTGAAGACGTAGCACTGATGTGGTTCACCCGGCTTCCGCCTCAATCGATCTCCAATTTTAGAGAGCTAAGTAAGAGCTTCATGAATCAGTTTAGACTCCACGCCCGGAAATCCAAGAGTGTCACTGAGCCATCTGCAATCAAACAAGCTCTTAGGTAAACTCTACAATCGTATTTGGATCGATTCTCTGACAGTTACAGAGGTAAGTGAGCCACATGAGCGGACCATCCTGATGGCGCTGATAGTTGGAGTTGATAAGGACACCGCTTTTAGGAGATACTTGGCCGGAAAACCGCCATTAATTAAGGAGCTGTTTTATGAAAAGGCAAATATTCATCTGCGACAAGGGGAAATATATGCCAACCGAAAGAGAAAGTCCGATGAAATTCCTAGAGAGGACGTTCAGAGCAACGTTGCCATCAAATAGTCTAGTGACAGTGTAGGAAAGGTTGAAGTGAATGTCAGCAAGAAGAACAGAGGGAATGACTGCCATGGCAGGAATGGCTACAAAAAATAGGAATCGAAGAAACGACCCTAAGAAGAGGCCTCGGCTTCAATCTTTTGAGAGTTACATGCCACTACGTGATACTTTGGAGAATATTTATTTGGATACTTACAATGTTGTTCAATACAAGACACCTCCACCCAGGGATTCGACTGAAAAGGAGTGTGAAACCGAGAACTTCTATTTTTTTCACAAGATTTACGACCACTCCACGAATGAATGTCGCCATTTGAGGGATGTTGTAGAAATGTTGCTATACATAGGAAAGCTAGATGAGTACAAGGTTACCTCTAAGGATAAGGGGCAAGGAGGATCTGCTTCGAAACATAACCAGCTTGCTTCTGGACCTATGGCCCAACAAAAGGGGAAAGGCATAATCATCAATACTGTGGTCGGAGAACCACATCCGGTCGGGTCCAGCAATAGAGCAATGGAACAATGCGTTAATGCCGCCAAACACCCGGAAGTGGGAGATTGCAGCAATCTTGAAGAGGCTGCGCCAGTGAAACATCAAAAGACAACAACGAATGATGTTATCTTCCGTGATCGAGAAAGTGTAGGAGTTGAAACACCTAGTGTCGACCTGTTGCTGATAACTACCACTATCGGGCATGCATTGGTTCGGAAAGTCCTTATGGACTGGGGGAGTTCCGTCAACATCCTATTTGAAAAAGCATTTGACCAAATGAAGTTAGGAACAAAGGACATGAAGCCATGTGGAGGTTGTATACGTGGCTTCAATGGATCGTCAACTGCTCCTATTGGTATGGTGGATTTGTCTGTAGAGCTAGGGGATGGAGATCTTCGAAGAGTAAGGATCCTCCCGTTCGTGGTTATGGACCTTGATTCCCTCTACAACGCCTTTTTAGGCTGACCAATCCTTGCAGAGTTCAGGGCCTATCTCGCACCCTGGTGTTTGTTGCTAAAGTTCCCAACTGGAGCTGGAGTGAGCATGGTTCGCAGCGACCAAGTCACTTGGAGAGCTTGTTATATGGTGGAATTGAAGATGCTACGCAATGGACAAGATATGTAATCCAAGAGTGCTTCCCCTCCTTCCGAGGAGGGCTCGACATAGCAAGTAAAGAAAACACTGCCTATGGAGTTGCCTGACGAACTGCTTGAGGATATCGATCCTAGAGAGGATGAAGAGTCGGGATGCAGGAAGGCGACCCCTAATGAGGCAACTATAGATATTTCGATCGATAACGACGACCCGAAAAAGGTCTTGAAAATCAAATCTCACTTGGAAACCTTCCAGGTGAAGGAATTAGCAGATTTTCTAAAAGTGAACTTGGATGTTCGCTTGGACCCATGCTGATATGTACGGAATCTCTCCTTCAATCATGAGTCATTCACTAAGCATAAACCCAAAGCATCCTATTGTGAAACAAAAAGGCATATGTTGGGCCCGGAGAGGTCGGCCGCCTTGAAGGAAGAAGTGGGAAAGTTATGAGAAAATGGATTCATCAGAGACTCGACGTATCCTGATTGGATATCAAACCCTGTCTTGGTTAAGAAATCCAATGGGAAATGGCATACATGTATTGAATTTTCAGATCTGAACAAAGCCGACCCGAAGGATAGCTTCCCGCTCCCCAGAATCGACCAGTTGGTGGACTCGATGGCAGGGCATGAGATTCTCTCTTTCATGTATACATATTCGGGCCACAAACAGATCCCCATGCAAGTTCTAGATCAGGAACATCCCAGTTTTATCACATACTTGGGATTGTATTGCTACATGGTGATACCCTTTGGATTGAAGCATGTCGGGGCAACATAGCATCGCTTAGTGAATCGAATGTTCTATAACAGATAGGCAAAATAATGGAAGTTTATATATATATGATATGCTTCTGAAATTCAAGCGATCGTTCGACCACAAAAAAGATTTAGCAGAGATGTTCGGTATCCTATGACGATATGGAATGAAGCTCAATCCTCTGAAGTGCTCATTTGGGGTTGCATCGGGAAAGTTCCTTGGCTTTATCATCAGCTTACGCATAATTGAAATTATTTCCAATCAGATTACGGTGATCACTAATATTAGAGAGCGACGAAAGATCAAAGATGTCCAGTGCTTAGCAGGGAAGGTCGCAACACTAAGAAGATTTATTTCTAAGGCCACAATGTGTTCCTTTCTTTGATCTAATAAAACGTGGGAAACGTAAGTTCGAGTGGACCCTAGATAACATAGAAGCCTTCTAGAACCTACTGGATATTTTAGAGAAACCTTAGATATTATCAAAGCTAGTAGGCCATGAAGATTTTTTCGTGTACTTGGCAGTATCATCTTATGCAATTAGTTCGGCCCTGGTATGTGAGGAGGAAATTTTTTAAAGATCATTATATTATGTGAGCAAAAAGTTAGCGGTAGTGGAGTGCAACTATCCAAAGATTGAAAAACTTGCTTATCGTTTATTAATGGCCTCCAGAAAGCGCCGCCATTATTTCCAAGCTCATTTAATCGTTGTATACACTGATCAACCGCTCCAACAGATCCTACAATGACCTGAAGCGTCTAGACGAATGCTTAAGTGGAATATTGAACTGAGCTAGTTCGACCTAAACTTCCAACCTAGAAAGTCGATAAGGGGGCAAGCGTTAGAAGATTTCATTGCTGAATTCACGATCCCCAAGAGAATGTGTTAAATGAAGATGCTGACCCCTCAGAACAAAAATTAGGACAACCCCTAGAAGCTATATACAAATGGTGATTGGAATGATCGACGGTCTGGTGCCGGAGTTGTATTGGTAAATCTTGAAAATCGGCCAATTTACTACGCTCTTCGACTGGAATTTTCCTATACTAACAACAATTCCGAATACGAAACTCTGATTACCGGGTTGAAGCTCGCTAAGAAACTATCTGCCTTTTGATTTTCTACTCGTGGAATATGGGATATGTTATAATGTTCCATGCTATCCAACAACTCCACTACCTTTTCCAAGTAAGCAGCAAGTCAAGGTCCTTTCGCCTGAAACTCCTTCCGAACTTGACAAACAAAAATTTGAGAGTCATAGAAGATGTCCAATGCCACTACTCTAGGTAAGCTAGCTAGCTCCAAGAACCCAAGAGAAATAGAAATGGTCCCAATTGAAGTACTAAAATCTCCAAGCATTAATCAGATGTAAGTTGATCTAGTGCTAGAAACCAAACCGGAAAGAGACTCATGAACGACGCCAATAAAAAATTTCATGCAAAACAAAGCACACTCGACGAAAAAGAGTGAGATACAAGTCATATTTCGTAAAGCATCAAGATATGTTATGTAGGGCGAAGTCCTTTACTGACAGGTATTTTCGGTACCCCTACTTCGGTGTATAGCCATGACGACGTCAAACATGTACTGAAAGAGGTGCACGAGGGAAAATGTGGGGACCACCCCAGAGGCTAGACGTTGGCAAAGAAAATATTGCAGTACGACTACTTTTGGCCCACCATAAATCGGGATGCAACTGATTATTCACGATGCCGCGATGTGTGCTAGAAAATTGTGAAGATTCCCAGAGCACCTCCCAGTCAACTTAAGTCAAGGGTGAGTCTGTGGTTATTCGCTATGTGCGGAATAGACATCATTGGAAGCCTACCAATCTCCAAAGCAGAGCAAAATAAACAATAATGGTCATAGATTACTTTACCAAATGTGCAGAGTCGAGCCATTAGCTATGATCACGACAAAGCGGGTGATTAATTTTGTTGTTAGAAACATAATTTGCCGATTTGGGATTCCCGAAGCCATCATAACTGACAATGGAACCCAGTTCGACAGTACAAAATTCAAAGATTTTTGCATAGAGTACAAAATCGAGAAGATACACCGCAGTAGCTCACCCGCAATTCAATGGACAAGTTGAAGAAGTAAACAAAATCATTAGGTCCATTCTTAAGAAGCGAATGAAGTAGGAGAAAGCCATGTGGGTCGATGAATTTCCCTTAGCATTGTGGGCTTATAGAACGACCTACAAATCAGCAACTGGTCATACTCCCTTCTCACTTCCATTCGGATCAGAAGCAGTCATTCCAATGGAATTGGAAGTTACCTCTCATAGAACGACCTATTATGATTCGATGACGAACAAAGCACTTCTCCTCGAGTCCTTGGATGCGATTGAGGAAAACAGGGATGAAGCAGACTTACGAGCCTCGAGGCACCAGCACTAAGTTGCTCTATATTGCAACAGGAAGGTCTAACCTCAAACCTTTGAACCTGGAGATTTGGTTTTGAAACGTGTCTTCCCAGCCCCCATTTTCCTGGATCCGAAATGGGAAGGACCGTATGCCATTTAATGGAAACTTGATAAAGGAGCTTCCAAGCTGACGTCCATAGATGGCGATGAAGTCCCCAGAGCGTGGAATGCCCAACACTTGCGGCATTATTTGACTTAAGATTGTACTAATTTTTTTTTATAAACTAAGTAAAAAGGCATGACTTGAATAAAACAATCTAGTTAATATAAGCAAAATATTACAAAGTGGACATAGGCTATGATTTGGCCGAACCACTATAAATATATCACATGTTATTTACTTTTCTTGCATTTATTTCTTTATGTCCTGTTATTAATTTGTTTTTGGGTTGAAACATAGGACTTGAATTAAATCGAGAGCGAAAACGACACTCGAACCTGAAAAATACCGCCTTTTGAAATAGAGTGCAAAAAAGAAGCCGGAGCGAATTGAATGATCGTTCGCACAATTAACTCTAACTCTCCTGATCCAACAGATAGTATAAAGGACGGGAAGATGACTCCACCACTCTAACTCTCATGATCCGAGAGATAGTATAAAGGACGGGAAGACGACGTCCTCGAGGCGTGATGGTGCAACACAATTAAAGAACGCCTTAATCACACTCTAACCTAGGCATACGACAGGAGAGTATAAGGCACTGAAAGCAAGTGCTGACAAAAATGGCTTACTATCCCACTGAAGGATTGGGGACAAGAATGGAAGCTGATCCCACACTGCCCACAGGAGAACTGGGGGCAATCTAATGCCGATCCTAATCAATCCCGAACAAGCCCTGGCCAGGCATCTTATTCAAGATTGATTGGGGGCATACACACATCACACTCCCTGTTGTTTATTACTTAGCTTAGTAATGATTTTTTATTGCAGAAATTATTGTTTGCAGGGATGCTGGATTAATATCTTTGTGATGTGATTTATTGTTTGTTACTTAGATTAGTAGTGTTTTAATTACAACTGCATTTGATTGAAATAAATGACAAGCTTACAAATATTTGACATTGCAGGAAAACAAACCACTTTATTTACAAAAGTGTAGATTTATATGAAGGAGATAATTAGAAGCGCGAGGGCTGCACTCGCAACAACAACAACAGTCCAGTGGAAAGGAAAACACCTACAAACTAATATTTTCATTTGGATTTAGGAGAAGGCTTGAACTTTCGGGAAGCTTTCTATTTCTCCTTTTCCTCCTTCTCAGCATGTGTGAGAATGTGTTTCCTTGACTTCTTCTTTTATAAAAGAGGATCTCATGGGGGCAACATTGAAGATTGCATAGCTACGAGCCCAAATCACTTAGCTAGAGGAGCGTGATAGTCGTTTGAGGTATCGATAGTGCAGCCAAACCAGTGTTTGACGGAGTTTTTTTAGAGAAACACGGGAGGTTCACTTCGTCTGGTGGTTTTGGAGGGGACGATATATAATGAGAGGTATGTTTTTTATGGTTTGTTGTAGGTACATATATGCTTTGGGTAGGTAAGGATTTGGTCGATATATTGTGATGGAGTGTACATTGTTTTAAGCAGATTCAGGTATGTTCGCAGGTTTATTAGATTTTGAATGTTTGTTGTTGTTAGTTGTTGATCTGAATTTGGTTTGGACGTTGTATATATTGGATCATGTTGTGTACACTAGATTGTATGTGTGTGGTTTTGGTTGGATATTGCGTTCGGGTATATATGTGATTATTATTGTTGTATATATGCTCAAAATGGAGCTTTAATGGTATATACGTGATTGTATATGGTCAAAAACAAGTAGGTTTGAATCTAAAAAATATGGCCAAATTTTCAATAGCTACCGTGAACGAATTCCAATGGCAAGTAACGATATTTTCCGACTATTTCTAATGGTTTCCAATGGCTATTTAGTCAACATGATTTGTCACGTGTCCAAATTTATCGTTGGATATCTTTGGAAATACCTCGTGAACGCTGTTGGAAAGCGTTATGAAACATTGATACGTATATGGCTCATTACCGTTGGAAAACACTATTCTTCTTGTTATGTAAGAAGTTAATAGTAATTTGGATAACTACCTAAAGTTAACTTATTGCTGAATGATTTATTAACGAATTAGTTATTATTTAAATTATTTGATTAAGATTTGTGACTAATTGTTTATTTAAAAAGGTTTTGATGTTTATTTAATCACTAATATAGACTCAAATTATTTATATTTATTAATTAAAGATTATTTGGATTTCAAATTATTTATTTAAGGATTTAATAAAGATTTAACTATTTATTTTAATGGATGATAATTGTTGAATTGTTAATTAATGATTGTCAAAGATTATTATTATCTTAGTTTAAAAGCGATTTCATTTTTGGAAGTGGCTGTGAAGATCCCAAAACCCCGTGGCACGGTGTTAAGGATAATCATTGGAATATAACACATTAATCATCATTAGCAGATCACAGATAATAGCATAAACGGGAAATAGAATAATTTACACACATATGACAACGGAATCATATAGATATCACCACATCAGATAGCACAGTGCAGGATACAACTTAGTGCATAATAATACATAATCAGTCATCATCGCCAGAGGCGGAATCATACATAAAGAGTACACAAAATAAACATCAGTCTACATCGCCAGTGGTGGAATCATATACATATACAATAATGGCGGAAAGAGTCAAAGTCAACACGGTGTAGTCAAGCCTCGCCATGAGCCAAAAGTGCACCAGATACCTGTAACTAGGCTGCCCGTGTGAAAATGAGGGCACCCGAGTTTGCAAGGTGAAACAAACTACGAGTCAGTCATGGGACTGGTATGAGAAATCTACTTAACTTATTAACAACAATAATAAGGCAAATCAAAGGACCATGCCACTTTCGCGGAACGGGTTTACTCCAATGAGCGCTAGTGCATGAAATAAAGTAAATGATTAAATCATCGCAATGCTTTTATAAAATGAAGCCATTATAAGACTCAGGTCCCATCACACAATGTAACGCAAGCCGGAGGATAGAGTTTTACCTTATAATGGCCAAAAATGCTTCATATGTATAAAACAAAAGTGTTTGATATTAATACTAGTGCATATATGTTTCAAAATCAAATTCAATCATAAATATCAATCCTAGGCGACATAGCTACCATCTACTATGTCGCCATACTAGTAATACAATCACATCCGCAATTTCGTATCGGAAATTGGATTCCATCGTGAGTCGAGGCAAGGGGCAAGCTCCTCTCCGTTCGAGACACTCCAGCAAATGTCCCAGGATCGCACACAGCGGTCCCTGGAATCGGCTGGGCCGGTCCTCTCTTACTTTTGAGGATTAGTTATTCCTGAACACACGTTTCCCGGTCCTTATAGACCTATAATCGAGGCGCCTCGCATTCCAACAACCACACAGGTGAAAAGTATATATAATGTCAGGGCTGGTAGGTCACTGACACCACCTTAGCTAGAAAGAAACGTCGTGCTCTCCCAGCGGTCCATCTCCCGTTTTTGACTCATACCGGGGTATGAGGCTCGCGAATCCACGTTATACACAAAGCCACGTCACACAGACCATGCTTTGATCATCAACCACAAGACTTTGCTTTGCAACAGAAGCCTTGATCATATGCCACTTAGGCGTGCCACACAGGCAATCCACTCCATGCGACTGATTTCTATCAATACAAAACCTCTGAGCTCGTATGTCTCAGAGAAGGGCGTTAAGCAAGAGAATAAATTCTCCGCCGCCAAACAGATATATATTTAACAGAGATCAATTAGCACAGAACAAAATCCAATGTCAGACACACAGTCCATTTACAAGTTCGTTCTGGGTTTGAACGAAACCGGAGGCACCAATTTCCTCGCATATCCGCACAGTCAACAATACGTCCGGACGGCTACTACTTTAGCTCCTTCAAGGTAGCTACTCCCATCACGAGCATCAGTAGCGCCCATCCATCCAATGTGAAGATCGTCGGTCTTCAACCATCTTTGACTTCTCAACGTCGATCGATTATTTGAAGTGAGAATGAACTCGGCCTTTTCAAATAACCCACGTATATTTAGATTTTCAAATCAATTTATCACATGGTTAAACTATTCAACATTCACATTTCAGTTCTTTAGTATCATTTTCATGTTAAATACCTTCAACCATCACATATCAAGCAAACACAACAAAATGGGTTTATTTCCACTCTATATCGTTTATAGTGTTTTATAACGATATATCACCATTTTTATTTATTTAAAACGGCCATATTTAATTAAACGACGTTTCAGGTCGTGCCGAGGCACTGGCGCTATTTTTCACTAAATTTGTTTTACACATATCTGAAAATCTAACCGTTGGATCTTCACAAATTTTACATCATTAGAAAGATCATTTCAAAACGATTCGAACGGTTTCAGTTTCGGGAAAATCCGACGGTCGGATCTTCCACACTTGTCGTTTGAAGTTACGATTTCAAATTACGAACTGCAGCGTCGTTATTCGATTTAATTTAATTATATTTATATTTATATATAAACATAATCGTTTATGGCGCTGTTTTTCTTCAGATTTGAATTAAACATTCTAGACAATCCAACCGTCGGATCTTTACAAAGTTGGTGCCGTTGGAAAGATATTTCCAAGGCGAACCCAACGGTTGCGGTTTCGGGAAAATCCAATGGTCGGATTTCCCGCACCAGTCGTTTGAAATCACGGTTTCAAAACATGAACTGCACGACCACGATTCGTTTAAATTTTATTTATATTTATATATCTATATAAATATAGTTCATTCAAAAATTCCTATATCGTTTTCACTTCAAATATTTCACTAACGCCTTTAAATTTTGGCAAATTTCGCCCTAACCTCCTTTGTACGGGAGGGGCTGGGAAAATTCTTAAATAGCCACACGGGCGTCTCATCTCAAAAAGAAAAAGAAAAAGCCAAGCGGCTAGCCAACAGGCTCATAAAGTCATCACCCAAACAAAACAGTAAACGTGTACCTATTTGTCGGGCACAAAATTTTATTCCTCTCTCTAGCCTCTTTGCTATAACCTGTTCAATAAATATGCATGTACATAGATGCAATTCTTATCACCTATCATTTTCGATTCAACTTCATATTTGATTCAATTTGGTTTAAAAACACCATTCATTCTAACGTTGCATGCATAGGCAAAAATCATATCATTAGCTAATTAATGAATATTTCAACTCATGCATATTTATTTGAACAAGTGGTTATTTTTAACACTTCACATTTCAAAGATGATAATTTTGGCGAACTAAAATATATTTCAACACACGACTATTTTATTTAGTTCCTATGCATGTTAAAAATAATATTTCTTTCACCAATATTTATTTCAACGCTCGGATATCTTTAGCATATCACATACATAATAAAAATGGTATTTTTATCATCTAAAATATTTATTCAATACATGAATGTTTTTAACACTTCATAATTTCAATAAAAATGTAATTTTTATTATTCGATCTTTTTATTCAACACATGAACTTTTCCAATACACACACTTCTCAACACATGAGCATCTCCACACATGGATATTTTATATATGTTGTTCATATAAGAAAGTTGAAATTTTTATTGTTGAAACTATTTATATATATAAGGCGAATATTTTACATACTTCATATATATTATAAAAATGTGATTTTTATTGTTTAAACACTTCATTCGTTCACACATGAATTTAATTTTCACACATCACTTCTCAACACATGAGCATTTCCACACATGGATATAGTTTCAACACATGACTTTAGTTTCAACGCATGAAGATAATTTCAACATATGAAAATAATTCTAACACATGAATACTATTCAAAATTTCGGCAGCATAATGGCAGGGTAGTTAAAACCGGCACCATCCCTAGTACGGCTCCTCGCTCTACCTTAAAACCTCGTGGTTTTTGACAATGGGGATTCATGCATCTAATTCGCACGCAGGCGGCATGTTTTATTTTCATTTCCACAATTATTTCCAATTCATTTAAATCACCAATGGGTAATTTTCAACCACAACCAATCAATATCAACCACAAACAATTATTCAACCATTCGTATTTTTCATCCAATATTTCACACCAATTCATAACAATAAATATCGTCCATGGTTTGTGGACGAGGGGAGTATATATATATTATTTCTATATTTCACTTGCATTTCAACACATATATCAAATATTCTATGCATGTATAATTCATACTTCGCTCATATAGCTTACACAATGCATGTACATGAGGTATACAACACGTGTGTAATTTATATTTCGCTTATATAATTTATACATGACATTTTCCATTCAAATTCTTTTAATTTAGATTTCTCACATTGGTTTTCAGAGTGCTAAAAATCGTAGATGGCTCAGAAAAATCCGCTGTCTCTTCTATGTGGTAGAGAGCTTCCTTGCCGTCCCGGTGTTTCCTGTTTCATCGAATTTCGTCAATACACGAAAAATATATGATTTTTCAAAGTTCAAACATCAAAAAGGACTCACCTTTCTCGATGGTTCGAACTAGGGTTTGGAGATTTCATGAAATTCGTGCACCGTGGTGAAGATCGGAGCGTGCGACGTGAAAGAGGGGAGCGAGGCGGTCCTGTCGGTGGTGGTGCGGTCGGATCTGGTGGCCTCTGGCGATCGAGGCAGCGCTGGGAAGTCGCTGACTTTGGGTCGACGATTCAGGCGATAGAGGCGACGAGGGGGGGGGGGTCGAAGTAGGGTCGGATTTGAAGAGGGGAGGGAGGCGCGTCGAGGTAGGGTGGTGGCGATGGCTGGAGATGGCCGAGGCGGCGGGAAAAGGGTCGGAAAGGATGGAAGTCAAGGATCGTCGGTCTGGAGAGTGTACGAGGGTTTTTTGGAGATTTTTAATTTTTAAAAATAATGAAAGGAATTTAATGATTGGTCCATGGTTTTATTAAATTCAAAAATAGTGTTTTCTTAAACGAACTCTTTTTCAAACCCAACGACTGTCGCCCCTAGCTAAATACCCCCATTCCGAACATAATAGGATATGTTTCGTAGGCCCATTCGACTGTTACAGTCAGTTATTTTTCAAATTAAAGTATAAAACATTTAATATTCAATATGAACGTACATTTCAATTCGCCAAGGCCACAAACTGATTCGAAAAATTCCAGAAAAATAAATCTAGCTATGTTTTGATGTTACGGTCCCAACAAAACTAGTTTCGTCGAATTCTGAGATCGTTTGAAAAATGGCCCTTTACTGGTCGGTCCAATTTAACAGAAATTGACCAAACACATTTTCTTTTGCCACGCTCACATACTAGCTTCAAAAATTATGAAATTTGAAACCTAGCAATAGTTTGACATCCCGGACCCAACAAAAGTGGTATCGTCGAATTCCGAGGTCGTTTGCAAAATGTCTATTTTCAAGGGCTATATATTCTATATAGCGACCTTTCTGAAAATTCATTTGGCCATAACTTTTGATTCCCGCTATGAAACTTCGATTTTTCAGATTCTTAGAAAGATATTCATAAACAGATTTAAATATTTTTGGTTTCACTAAAATCCGTTATATTTCCCACCTGGCACAGTCAGTCAAAGTTTGAATTCAAATTTTCAAACTGACTCACTATTTCTAATTCATTATTTTATTGAAATATTCTATTTCAATTGTTCAAATTCCTTTGAAATAACCAATTTAAAAATTTTAAATTGGCTTGTATTTTCCGGGTTGTTACAGTGATGGTTTTAAGTTAGTTAATTAATTTATAATGTTTTTAAAGCTACTTAATTATTTAAATAAGGGGATTTAAATTAATTAATTTATCAAATAAAAAGTATTAGACTCGTTACATATTTTTTAAAATGTGATTGAAGAGCGATTATTGTACTGCATAATGATGTTTAGATTCGAATGAATCATATTGTTAATTCTATTTAAGGCAATTAATTTGTTTTATAGTTAACTAATTTATTAATGAATAAAATTTAAGTTAATTCAACTAACTTTAAAATAAGCTTTAAATTTAATACTAGAATTTGAAAATAGACATTAAGCTAGTGAGTCAATTATGATATATAAATGCACATAAGGAAATAAAGTAAGTAAAATATGTTAAGAATTTAAAGGGAAGATGAGTTTTTAAAACTTGTTTGGATTGAATTTCGGATGGAACTTTGTAAAACTTTAGCTAGATGTTTGAACGTGAGATATCAAATTCCTTTTTTTTCGAGGGTGAGAGTGTTTCCGAGTCAAGGTCTAAGAGGAAAACAAAAACCCTAACTTGAGCGATTTTATTTTTAACAGAGGGATAGTATTTGTTTGAGACTGAGAATTAATATTAGAATTTAATCCTTATTCATATGAATGATTTGTTTCTTAAAGTTGCAAAGTCTTAATAGTTAAATAATGCAATTTTGGATTCTAGTGACCCTCTAAAAGTAAATTAGATAGAAGAATTATTTTAAATTGTATTTAAATACATACTTTTATCGGAGGGTCAAGCATGTGAATATTTGAAGAATAAGAGATATTAATTAAAGGAGACTTAGTGATTACTACAGAAAATAAATCTTGGATTGTTTTGTGTATGTTATTTGATAGTTTAGTAATTGACAAAAAGGTCTGGACCAGAAACTTACTCTGAATATCTAGCAGAAACACATGAATTATATGACATAGGCATCTCTGTTAATGATTCACTATGTGCATAAATCTCCTATTGTTCTCCTAGAACAATTGTTAAGGAGGTCCATCCATTAACGATTAGGTTTTTCTTTTATCAATGTCTGTTTATTTTATAAAGAACAAGGGTCAAGTTTACTAAAACCATCGATGAACAAATGGGGCCGAATCAAGATAATCCGAAAACAACTTCAATTTGGTTGAGGGATGAATATGGTATTTCTTGAAAATGATGAAATCAAAGTTGGAGCTTAGAAGTGTAAGGGCTAATCGCTTCAAGTCCTAAGGGTGACTCCAAAATGTATGTTATATGAGTAGTGCCTTCGGCTTCTGCTATACCTGAACAGCTTATATGGATGAATGTTGTTAGCACATTGCCACATAAGGGCAGTGAATATTCAAAGTATAAATTCCTAATAAATTTAACGAAGGCAGCATCAAACCTCATTAATTGGAGTGACTAAAATCAAGGACAATTGTAGTAAGGCGAAGTCAGAGTCTTTTATTAGGGTATCATCACCACCCATTTTATATTCGTTATTGACCCTTTTATTTGTACTTCGGTGCAATTGTTGATCCATACCTTGATGGTAGAATATTCAGTACTATCCAGGAAGGGGTAGGTCCACCCTGTGTCGCCGAGGAGCAAGAAGTTCTTATAGTCCTTAGGTACATCCCCTAGAGTTGTATTATTTCAGATGGTATCCTAGTATCTGGCCATTATGTGGAATCCAAACTCAAATATGTGTCTTTTATTGTTTTAGTTGTATACTTATTATGCTAAAATTTACCCAATATAACAAATTCTTCAATATTAATAAGTATTTTATCTAGACATTATAATAATATAATTGGCTTTTCTAGAAAGTGTTTTAGATATCTTTATGTATAAACTTGTACATGTTCACGTACGGCGTAGTCTTACGAGATAATTTTTTTCAAAAGGTTCGAAAGATATAAGAAATAAGTTCCTTATAACTTGAGTTTTCTCACGCTGGTTTTCTAGATTGACCATTCGTTATTTTGCGATAATGCTCAGGGTAAGACCGATCATATCTAACATGTTAGATTAAATACTTGAAGCTTGGGAGAAGAGGTGAGCATCTATTGGTTAAAATTATTTAAACTAATCAAACCAATTAGTTTTTCTGCGTGGTTTGGTTTTGTAAGTTAACTGGCTGGTTTGGTTTTTATTTTTATATTAGTTAAGTTTATTTGTTAGGTTTGTGTGACGGCCCGCCCCGCACCAACCGACACTTCCTCCAAGTGTGCGCTGTACACATGTCCAACTGGCACGGAACGGTCGTCATAAGAAAAGAAAGAAGAGAATGAACTATTCAAGGAACCTGTAGAATGTCTCACAGCGCATGGAATAAAATATAATAATAACATACTTGACATAAAACAGGTGAGACAGTGCATAAGCTGATAACTAATAATAAATGTCAACATCAAAGCAGCGGAAATCCAAATACAGCTTATTACAACTTTTCAAAATCTACTGTCTCTAAACAAAAGAAAGCTAAAGTGGAAGATGCACCACCAATGCCCAAGCAGTGATCTTCGACAACACAGGGAGAATACTATATATATATATATTACGTGGAAGCCTCCTGCTCGTCTCCGGATCATCTACCCGTGCATCACCAGCTAACCTGTCTCTAGTCTGCTCGTGTGAGCACCCAGAGTAATAAGAAGAAACATAAAACTCTGGGTCAGACAAAAAGTCTGGTATGAGCGATAAGCAGCTAAACAGAACAATAACAGGTATACTAAACCATACCTGAACCTGGACCTGCAACCAAAGAGTTAGCACTACATACTGTACAATACTCTAAGGTGCCATCAACATATGGTGTAAAGAAATACGGGGGTGGGGGTGTGCATGTCATAGGGATAGTAAACAATTCAATCATGGCAACCATTCTCACATCTCTCACTCAGTGCATAAAGCATACGATGTATACCGCTTTCAACCACTAGACCCATCGAAGTAGTGACGGAGTTCGGCTTGTACAACTACTGCTACCACCAAGCTTACCCCATGGAGTCATGACTAAACCTTTAAAAATGACCCCACTTCATTGGTCTATAGCTCTTTTAGTCGTACCTAGACCACTGTGGCCCTGAATCCGTTCACGTACCCCCTATACATAGTGATCCAAAGTTACAGACATCGACAGCCCCTTAGCACACGTCCCGCAGCAAAGCCCAATCATGAAGTTAACTCGTTGATTCCCATCTGAATCCTTGGTACAAAATTCTCATTTGGACTACCTTTGCATCTCGGATTATGGTCTTCTTCGGTTCGGTTCGGGTCTCTTCCTCCTATTCGGTTCGGTTCGGGCATCCTCCTCCTATCCGGTTCGGTTCGGATCTCCTCCTTCTATTCGGTTCGGATCGGATCTCCTCCTCCTATCCGGTTCGGTTCGGGTGTCTCCTCCTATCCGGTTCGGTTCGGATCTCCTCCTTCTATTCGGTTCGGATCGGATCTCCTCCTCCTATCCGGTTCGGTTTGGGTGTCTCCTCCTATCCGGTTCGGTTCGGGTGTCTCCTCCTATCCGGTTCGGTTCGGATCTCCTCCTTCTATTCGGTTCGGATCGGATCTACTCCTCCTATCCGGTTCGGGTCAGATCTCCTCCTCCTATCCGGTTCGGATCGGGTGTTCTTCCTAACCGGTTCTGAAAATCTGCAACATTTTCCAGCAAGCTATTTTCGCCAAACGACGGCGTTTTCAACCTTTCTAAACTTCCTATGACATTACAAAACATTCCAAACAGCAGTAACAACATATAGAATCAATCACAAACATTAAAACATCATTTACATGAAATACTTTAGATCAAACATACCCAGAAACCCATGTTTTCCCCTTAATCCTTCTTAACCGTGATTATGCATACAATTAGCAAAACTTATCCAAATTAGCCCAAATTTTTATTAGAGCCATAAAACATCATTATAGAATTTTAGGAATTTTTCTAGAATTTATTAATGTATAAATTCGCTAATCTTCACTAATTACCCATAATTAACCGTAATTAGTGTAAAAGCAAGCTAATCACTCACCTTTGCCACCACTAAAACCCCAAAACTGAAATATTCTCTGATTTGGCACTATTCCCAATCTTACGCAGCAGCTCTACCTCGGTTCTCGTGCTAATACTCCTTGATTTGATGTTTGCTAAGCCTAATCTTCAATTAGAAAGTGATTAAGAGGTGTTTTGAAGAGATTTAGAGGGTGGAGGCTATGGCTAGGTTAAGAGGAATGAACAGTGACGGCTGAAAAATGAGAAAAAGGTATTCTCCAAACCCTAACAGCCCTTTTAAACTCCTAATCCCGAAATTCCCCTTTGGGCCTAGCTGTTAATCACCAGGTTAAGCCCAATTAAGCTGTTTTTCACCATCTGAAACTTGTTTCAGCCATATCTCCCAAATGGTGAGTCCGTTTGGCTAATATGACCACTCTACGGAATTGTAAACCATCATCCGGATCCAATGGAAGTGGTTTCAGGTCAAAATTCCTTTCCAGTCAAAAGTTATGGTCAAAACAAGTTCAACTAGGGGCAAAATGGTCATTTAAAAATCGACAAAAATCATGAACATGAGAAATGACCCTACTAGTCGTTTCCCAAAAGTACACGACCATACGACTTATTAAGAAAAAGAAATAAATATTCTACGATCTTCCGATGCGTAGAATGCAGGTCGTTACATTCTCCCCCCCTTAAGAAATTTCGCCCCCGAAATTCCTTAACAAAGAAACAAACAATGAATCCCACATTCCTAACAATCATTCACAGCAACCAAACATGCAAAACAAGCAAAACAAACATAACCTAGCATGCGGAAAACTAAATTGCTAATTAAATCTTACCAGGCAAAGAGTTCTGGATACTTCTTCCTTATGTCCTCCTCTGTTTCCCAAGTACAGTCTTTCTCATCCTTACCCCACTGGACTTTGACTAATTTCACCGCCTTCCTTCGAAGTTGCTTCGTATCGTTCCCAACGATACGCATAGGCCTACGGTTCCCAACTGCCTCAGGTTCAACCTCGATATCGTCCAACTGATCAGGTGAAATAACCACATTAGGGTCGTGCACAAACTTCCTTAACTGGGAAACATGAAATACATTGTGAACTCCCGCCATCTTGTCTGGTAAGTCAATTCTATATGCCAAATTCCCGACTAGTTCAAGAACAGGGAATGGGCCAACGAATCTTGGTGCCAACTTTCCTCTCCTGCCAAATCGTATTACGCTCTTCAACGGAGAAATCTTGACAAACACCAAGTCGCCAACAGAGAATTTTAAGTCTCTTCTCCTCTTATCGGCATAACTCTTCTGCCTATCTTGGGCAGCCTTCATTCGTTGTTGAATGGTCTTGATTTTATATGAAGTTTCCCTCATCACATCTGTTCCAAGCATAAACTTCTCGCCAGTCTCTATCCAACATGATGGTGAGTTGCATGGCCTTCCGTACAAAGCTTCAAACGGAGCCATACCGATACTGGATTGGTAGCTATTATTATATGCAAACTCTACTAGATGCAAATGGTCATCCCATGATCCACCAAAATCCAATATACATGCTCTCAAGAGATCTTCCAAAATACGATTAACCCTCTCCGTCTGACCGTCGGTCTGAGGATGATATGCGGTACTGAGATGTAACTCTGACCCTAGAGCTTCTTGTAAGCTCTTCCAAAACCCACTAGTGAACAACGGGTCTCGGTCACTCACAATGCTTTTAGGTACTCCATGGAATCTCACTACCCACTTCACATACAATTCTGCTAACTTAGCTGCCGTTCTGGTCGATCTGACTGGTATAAATCTTGCACTTTTGGTTAATCGGTCCACAATCACCCAAATGCTATCATGTCCCGATCTAGTCCTTGGTAAACCATCGAGACTTGCTCCCATTTCCATTTGGGAATTTCTAATGGCTGTAACAACCCACTAGGCTTCTTTTGCTCGGCTTTAACTAGCTGGCAATTCATGCATTTGGATATAAACTCCCCAATGTCTCTTTTCATCCCTTCCCAGTAGTAAGTCTGTCTCATGTCTCGATACATCTTATTACCACCGGGGTGTATAGTCAGTTTTGAGTGATGACATTCTCTAAGCACTTCATCTCTCAATCCATTGACATTGGGTACAACAAGCTTTCCATTCTTTCTAAGCCATCCGTCTTGATCAAGCCCATACTTGCTCATCTCCTCATCGATACCCATCTCTAACTTGGAGATGATTTCCAATAGGTTAGGATCGTCCCTCTGACTAGAGCCGATCCGCTCAATTAAAGTGGGTCTGATCGTCAAACTTGCTAACATTTCTGGGTCCAATTAGCACTTTGGTCTGAAATCAAACCCCGCGATATACTCCAGTTGCTTCCATTCAAGGAACATAGCCCCTAAACTGGCATGTCTTCGACTCAACGCATCGGCTACCGCATTGCCCTTTCCCGGTGTATATGCGATGTCTAAATCATATGAAGCTAAGAACTCTAACCACCTCTGCTGACGAAGATTCAAATCCTTTTGAGAGAAAAGATACTTCAGCGACTTATGATCGGTAAACAGCTCGAATCTTTCTCCCAAGAGATAATGTCTCCACATCTTCAATGCGAATACGATCGCTGCCAATTCCAAATCATGGATAGGATACCTCTTCTCATGCGGTTTCAGTTGCCTGCTTGCATAAACTACAACCCTACCACCCTGCATCAACACAGCACCTTGTCCGGTACCACAAGCATCTGTATATACCATCATCTCTTCACTCCCCTTGGGAATGACTAACACTGGTGCACTTGTCAACTTTTCTTTTAGACTCTTGAATGCATCCTCGCACCTTTCGTTCCAAACAAAAGCTTGATTCTTCTTTGTCAACTGAGTCAACGGTGCTGCTATCTCGGAGAAGCCTTGGATAAACTTACGATAATATCCCGCTAATCCCAAGAAACTTCTTACGTCTGTTGCATTCTTGGGCGTAGACCAATCTTGCACCGTAGCCACCTTAGCAGGATCCACGGCGATACCATTTTCTGAAACAACATGGCCCAAGAATCTCACTTCCTTCCTCCAGAAGTGACACTTAGAAAACTTTGCTTTCAATTGGTGTTTCCTCAACACCTCCATCACTGTCCTCAAATATTCCTTGTGTTCTTCCTCGTTCCTTGAGTAAACCAAAATATCATCCACGAACACAAGAACAGACTTATTCAACTGATCTCTGAATACCCTATTCATAAGATCCACAAAATATGCCGGGGCATTAGTCAGCCCAAATGGCACAACCAACCATTCATAAAATCCAGACGGCGTTCGAAATGCCATTTTAGCTATACTCTCAGCTTCCACTCTAAGCTGATGAAAACCTGTCGCGAGATCCAACTGGGAAAACACTCTCGCGCCACTCAACTGATCGAACAAATCATCTATCCGCGGGAGAGGATACTTATTCTTCCTCGTCACCTTGTTCAACTCGCGGTAGTCTACACACAAACGAAGGGAACCATCCGCCTTGGTAGCAAACACAACTGGTGCTCCCCATTCAGAGACACTCCTTCTAATAAATCCCTTCTTCAAAAGATCGCTGACTTGCACCTCGAGCTCTCGCTGCTCCCTTGGTGCCATACGACGAAGTGGCATCACTATAGGTCTGGCATCTTTTACCAAATCAATACGGAACTCAATCTCTCGGTGTGGTGGAAGTCCGGTCACTTCTTCGAAAACATCCGGATACTGGCCAACCACGGGCAAACCTGACAACTCACTATGCGGAATGTCGAGGGAGTTTAGAAAACTAGCCAATACCCCCTCACTGGGTAGACCACCAAACACTATCCTCCGCCCATCATCCGCTCTAGCTGTCACCAAAAAGCCCTCACAGTCTACCACCACCCCGTATCTTCGGAGCCAATCTACTCCCAAAATAATGCCAAACCCAGTAAAGCCCAAAACAAAGCAGTCACAAACAAACATGCATCCATGACTCGATAAGACCACATTACGACAAATCATGCTAAGGCTAGTAGAACCACCAATCGGGTTCGTCACTACTAAAGGTCTATCGAAAATCTCGGGCTCCAATCCCAACCTATCTACCAGGTCACTAGATATGAAAGAACTGGAAGCTCCGGTATCAAACAAAACTCTAACAGGAACATCATAAACAGAAAGCATACCTTGAATGACGATTTTCTTTCCCTTCTCCGCCGCAGTTGGGGCATTCGACGAAGAAGGAATAGCATTAAGGGCGTATGCTTTCACCATTTGCTTTTCTTTAGGGGGTTGCGGACACTTGTCCTTGTAATGTCCCATTTGGCCACAGTTGAAGCACTTCCTATCCGCTGGCTTGGCCCGACAATTACTAGCATAATGGCCCTTCTTACCACAGCTGAAGCACTCAACATCTTGTTTATTCTTTTTCTTCTGGCCATCCTTAGTCTGACTCTGCTTTCTTTTATTCTGGGAACCACCCTTGACTCCACCACTTGCTTGTGGCTTTGGCTCATCTGCGGATGCAACCTCAGTCTTCGGCTTAGGGTAGAGACTCTCTGATCTTAATGCTTTCCCCACAATCGACTCAAACGTCTCATCGATGTGGTTAATAAGCCTTTCCCCTAAGTACTGATCTAACCCAGTTATGAATTTCTCATTCTTCTTCTCGGCAGTATCAATAAGAGATAATCCATACTTTGACAAAGTGTCGAATTCAGCAATGTACTCCGAGACAGCTCTACCATTCTACTTGAGCTCCAAGAATTTCTTAAACAACACTGACTTCTGAGCAGCTGGAATGAACTTCTCGCTAAAGCGAGCTTTAAACTGCTCCCAAGTAATCTGATCTTCGGGAGTAGCTGCCTTTATAGCATTCCACCAATTCATTGCCCGCCCTTGCAGCTGACGGGACGCTAGCTTTCTCTTCATCGCATCCTCGATACCCAAATCCTCGAAGATACGTTCGCAACTATCCAACCAATCCTGAACATCTGTGGCCGACTCCGTTCCGTGGAACGGCTTCCCACCAAGGCTAGTATAATCCTTATTCAGCTTGGCGAAGTCAACTCTTGGCGCCTGCACTATTGGACCACCACCATTTCCACCATTGGGAGCTGCCCTCCGTACATCTCTAAGCATCTCTCTCATGAGGTCAGTAAACATCGTCCTCATGTCAGCAGCATTCCCATTATTGGCTCCCCTACCAGCACCTCTAGTATCTCGGCTCATCGTCAATCTGAAAAAGGAAACGATTAACGATTCCATAGTGGTGCTAGTGCAGTACGACTTCATTCTTATACTACTAATAGTATATATATAGCTTTTGAAAACCAAAATAACCACAAATACGCTCTCTCGTATACGTATATTATCTCTCCCTGATAACTTCCCTAGGTTAACTACGCAACCTAGAGCTCTGATACCAAGTGTGACGGCCCGCCCCGCACCAACCGACACTTCCTCCAAGTGTGCGCTGTACACATGTTCAACTGGCACGGAACGGTCGTCATAAGAAAAGAAAGAAGAGAATGAACTAATCAAGGAACCTGTAGAATGTCTCACAGCGCATGGAATAAAATATAATAATAACATACTTGACATAAAACAGGTGAGACAGTGCATAAGCTGATAACTAATAATAAATGTCAACATCAGAGCAGCGGAAATCCAAATACAGCTTATTACAACTTTTCAAAATCTACTGTCTCTAAACAAAAGAAAGCTAAAGTGGAAGATGCACCACCAATGCCCAAGCAGTGATCTTCGACAACACAGGGAGAATACTATATATATATTACGTGGAAGCCTCCTGCTCGTCTCCGGATCATCTACCCGTGCATCACCAGCTAACCTGTCTCTAGTCTGCTCGTGTGAGCACCCAGAGTAATAAGAAGAGACATAAAACTCTAGGTCAGACAAAAAGTCTGGTATGAGCGATAAGCAGCTAAACAGAACAATAACAGGTATACTAAACCATACCTGAACCTGGACCTGCAACCAAAGAGTTAGCACTACATACTGTACAATACTCTAAGGTGCCATCAACATATGGTGTAAAGAAATACGGGGGTGGGGGTGTGCATGTCATAGGGATAGCAAACAATTCAATCATGGCAACCATCCTCACATCTCTCACTCAGTGCATAAAGCATACGATGTATACCGCTTTCAACCACTAGACCCATCGAAGTAGTGACGGAGTTCGGCTTGTACAACTACTGCTACCACCAAGCTTACCCCATGGAGTCATGACTAAACCTTTACAAATGACCCCACTTCATTGGTCTATAGCTCTTTTAGTCGTACCTAGACCACTGTGGCCTTGAATCCGTTCACGTACCCCCTATACATAGTGATCCAAAGTTACAGACATCGACAACCCCTTAGCACACGTCCCGCGGCAAAGCCCAATCATGAAGTTAACTCGTTGATTCCCATCTGAATCCTTGGTACAAACTTCCCATTTGGACTACCTTTGCATCTCGGGTTATGGTCTTCTTCGGTTCGGTTCGGGTCTCTTCCTCCTATTCGGTTCGGTTCGGGCATCCTCCTCCTATCCGGTTCGGTTCGGATCTCCTCCTTCTATTCGGTTCGGATCGGATCTCCTCCTCCTATCCGGTTCGGTTCGGGTGTCTCCTCCTATCCGGTTCGGTTCGGATCTCCTCCTTCTATTCGGTTCGGATCGGATCTCCTCCTCCTATCCGGTTCGGTTCGGGTGTCTCCTCCTATCCGGTTCGGTTCGGGTGTCTCCTCCTATCCGGTTCGGTTCGGATCTCCTCCTTCTATTCGGTTCGGATCGGATCTACTCCTCCTATCCGGTTCGGGTCAGATCTCCTCCTCCTATCCGATTTGGATCGGGTGTTCTTCCTAACCGGTTCTGAAAATCTGCAACTTTTTCCAGCAAGCTATTTTCGCCGAACGACGGCGTTTTCAACCTTTCTAAACTTCCTATGACATTACAAAACATTCCAAATAGCAGTAACAACATATAGAATCAATCACAAACATTAAAACATCATTTACATGAAATACTTTAGATCAAACATACCCAGAAACCCATGTTTTCCCCTTAATCCTTCTTAACCGTGATTATGCATACAATTAGCAAAACTTATCCAAATTAGCCCAAATTTTTATCAGAGCCATAAAACATCATTATAGAATTTTAGGAATTTTTCCAGAATTTATTAATGTATAAATTCGCTAATCTTCACTAATTACCCATAATTAACCGTAATTAGTGTAAAAGCAAGCTAATCACTCACCTTTGCCACCACTAAAACCCCAAAACTGAAATATTCTCTGATTTGGCACTGTTCCCAATCTTACGCAGCAGCTCTACCTCGGTTCTCGTGCTAATACTCCTTGATTTGATGTTTGCTAAGCCTAATCTTCAATTAGAAAGTGATTAAGAGGTGTTTTGAAGAGATTTAGAGGGTGGAGGCCATGGCTAGGTTAAGAGGAATGAATAGTGACGGCTGAAAAATGACAAAAAGGTATTCTCCAAACCCTAACAGCCCTTTTAAACTCCTAATCCCGGAATTCCCCTTTGGGCCTAGCTGTTAATCACCCGGTTAAGCCCAATTAAGCTGTTTTTCACCATCTGAAACTTGTTTCAGCCATATCTCCCAAACGGTGAGTCCGTTTGGCTAATATGACCACTCTACGGAATTGGAAACCATCATCCGAATCCAATGGAAGTGGTTTTAGGTCAAAATTCCTTTCCAGTCAAAAGTTATGGTCAAAACAAGTTCAACTAGGGGCAAAACGGTCATTTAAAAATCGACAAAAATCATGAACATGAGAAACGACCCTACTAGTCGTTTCCCAAAAGTACACGACCATACGACTTACTAAGAAAAAGAAATAAATATTCTACGATCTTCCGATGCGTAGAATGCAGGTCGTTACAGTTTGGTTTTTAATATTTGAAAATCGAACCAACCAATTAAACCAAATTTAAAATTTTATTTATTTTGAAGTTAAAATATTACCACTAACAATGCTATTATTTACAATATTTTTGTAGCAATATTAGTTTTCTTTAATTTCATGTTAACATTTAAAAATAAAATAAAAAAGAGTTTGTTTTCTCAAATGTTTGCACCATATCAACTCAATTAGTTGTTAAAATCCTATATTATATCAACAACTACATGAAGTATTACATTTTAGGATAAACCAAATAAAACAACCAAATCGAACTAAATATTATCATTTTTATTGGTTTTGGTTTCAATAAATATCGGTTCGTTTTAGTTTATGTTTCTTGAACAATTATTTTTGTTCCAACATTTTTGATCCTGTAACAACCCGAAAAATTCGACGCTCGAATTTCAATAATAATACATTATCCTGTATTACTTGCCAAAACCCAGGTATCGAAAACCTAGATAGTTATGAGAAAGAAATTAGAGGGTGAGAAAAGAAAGAATGTTAGAATAGAAGAATAAGAAGATCAGAGTCTCACAGTGGAATGGACAAAATATAATACCAGAACTCTTTACAAAATATAATACCAGAACTCTTTATACAAAGAAACCGTGTGTGTATATATATAATTACAATATCATAGTACACATTCATTTTAATAAAACATACACAACGGAATAAAATTAATTCCAGAAAATACATGAATTATGTTTCGATTCCAACTCCACTTCTGAAGTTCTAAGCAAATCCAAATGTAACCTGAAATGCACTCGGCCTAACCGAGCCCATTTTTCACATGCAAAATCACAATATTATTAGTCTGCAAGACTTTCAGTGATAAAATTCATTACACGAACAACTTTCTTAACTTTAGAAGATCATTTGAAAGAAAAGGATAATCATAAGACCAGTCCACACATAAACACAGATGGTTTTTACCTTACGATAACCCAAGGCAACTTTTTTTATATCAAAATCTGGTGATATTGTAATAATGTCTAATAAACCATAAATAAATAATCATCTAGCAGAACCCTTGCATCTCACGCTCCACATACTTAGTATATAATAGAGAACCGCATAGCGCTTATTGGAGATTGGATTTCCAACATGACAAGGTATAGGAGCACCTTTCGATCAGTGTACTCTAGAAAGGATATACTAGGGTTCAACAAAAACATCTTTCAATCCGGCCACACATGACTGTTCACTCATTCAACTTGAGTGTACCGAATATATTATCACCCACGGTTGGTCGTGAGCCCAAACTGTTACCTATAAGAAACAGGAATGACAGAAGAAGAACAAATGAAATTTCTCTAGATTGTGATAATACACCATAACGGGAATGACCCACATATTATGTTACCTGCCCGAATTCCGTCATTTCCACTTGGATGAGGCTTAAGGTCACGATTACCTTTTAAGAGAACATCACAATAGCTTTGAATGCTACATTGTCAGATTCATCAAATCATTAATTGACGTCCACAAATATACTCTAGGTGTTAAGCTAAGAGAAGGTGTCTTCTCCACCACTAAACTTGGTATATTTGTAAAAATCAACATACGTGGTCCTTGGGAAATACTCTATCAGACATTCGTCTATACAAGTCATCCAGGAACAAGATGAACTGAAGGTGCCCTCCCACCGCGTCCTATATAGGAAATCCCCAAGGATCAGTAATGAGAAGTCCTTGCAATCCGAAGATTTCAATCACGATAGAATCAGAAGTCATAACAACTCTGGGAGCTAACTAGAGAAATTTAACGAGTATTCCTCTACTCATGAAGATCCACGGTTTTTAATGATCCATCTTTATAAGACGGCAAGCTAGTTCCGTATGTACAGTCGGTTTGAGGTGGTTTTATGTCTAGTTCCTTGTAGCGACCCGGATTTTTCTTGACCATTCAAATTGACAATAAACCACACATGTCGACCCAAACAAATCACTAACACTAGCAGTTATTAGGAAAAAGAAAAAAAGAAGAAAGAATAGAAAAACAGTCTCGGAATCTCACAGCGGAAGGATAACATATAATAAACAAATAATGGTTCATAGCATTTAAAAACATATACATTTGGCTATAGCATACAATTATCACCAGAGTTAGTCATATATAGATTTACATGACATGGCAGCGGAAACAAAATGCAGTGGAAAATACATATGTATAATAGACATATATACTGAATCTTCGTATTCGATCTCGAAGGCCAAGAAATCTTCGCTAACTGCAACTTCTGCTGACCCAAGCATATTGCATAAAAGAAAACACAACAAACACTCGGATCAGCACTAAATCACTCTCGTATTAGTCAAATTTAAAATACGAAATAACATTGGTGTCATGGGTGCAGTAACTCAAGAGATGTTATGGGATTTTCCATCTCTCAAGGATCCGTTAAACTAATACATACATAGCATAATATGCTATTATTGTAATGTCTACTCAGTAAAGTATAAATAATGAAAATAGCATAAGCGAGATTACATTTTTACTCTTACACCGTTTATAATATCGTAGTCCATACAATACCGTAAACCCACAGTAACCGATGGCATCAGAGGGCACTCCATAGGTACGATACAAATCAAAATCATAGGGGCTCGATAAGGATAAATTTGACAAGGCACTCGAGGTAATGCCCAGGGTAGGATTCTACCAATTGCACTCCCGAACCAGTGGTAATGCATAGCAGCCACTGTCGTCCACCTCGGATCGCACTCCCATATCAAAAAGGGCCCAAATCATCATCATAGTCATAGAAATAGTATCGGAGAAGTGTGTCCGATCAAAGGTACCACCTCAATTAGTCACGGTATAGCTCCTGTTTTAGTCATTTGAATTATGACCCGAAAGTCAAGGCTATTTCGTCATCGTTCATCTTCATCAATCCAAAATCGGCTCCAAGTCATCGTATTTCATTCTGGATACGTCATAACATTCACAGTTGTTAAAGTGGTATCGACACCGACAGAGAGTATGCCACTTGTCGACTCCGGTATCTTTAACAACCAACGTTTACATTTTCCACATTGGTCGGTTCTTTTACATTTCACAAAGGTTCTCTTTATATCCAAAATATCTTGTTTTGTTTCGAACCCAATTTATATTCAAAAGAATATAATTTTCATATCAACATATCATAATCATACCAAAACCGATTATATTCTAAACTAGAATATATTTCATTTCATTATATTATAATCATATAATATTTCACAAAAATAGATTTATATTCAAGTAGAATATACCTCATATCAAAAATTATAATTATTTCAATTCAATTTATGCTTGAAATCCATTCATATTCAAATAGAATATATATATTCCATTACAACTCATTTCGATCCCTCATATTCAAGTAGAATATAACTTACATTTCCATATTAAAAATCGGTTTAAAAATCAATTCATATTCAAATAGAATATACTTTATCTTCACTTCATTTGAACTAATGGTTTAAATCCAAGCACTTTCATTCAGAAGAAATTTACAATTCATAAAATATAATTATTGAAATTAGATGCTTATAAAGAAAGGCCTTTATATTATATACATAATATAATAGTTAGAATAAGATCATATAATTCAAATCACTATGTATATACACAAATTAAAAGTTTTCTAAATAGTTTTGAATAATAAAATATAAAGAAAAATTTATTTAATATAAAATAATTTATAGGTTAAAAGATTTTTTAATAAATGACTTTTTAAGTAAGGAATGGTTTATTTGTAAGTAAGTGGTATATATATAATTTTGTAAAATAAATTTTTAACCGTAATTGTTTCTTCCTTCCGAATTTCCAATACTTGAATCCATATCCCAGTTTCAATGGAGTTTACATAGGTCTCATATCTTGTTTCAATGGAGTTTACATAAGTCTCATATCTTGTTTCGAACATCATCTTAACCAACCGTTCGATTTAAGGGATTCAACCAATATTCATACCAAAAATCGAAGTAATTCCAAATATTCTCAAATAACTTTCATTTCCAAAACTTAGTTCATAGAGAATTATAAATTTCACATCTTACCATAAATTCTGAAAAACTCCAAGATATATTACAAAATCTCACTTTACAAATCTCAATTTGTTTGGATAATTTTCTTGACAAATTCCTTAACATTCACGGTTCATGTTTAAAGGAAAAATAAAATTTATAGAAATCGACATATTCCCTTTAAATAAATTTCCATCGAATAGAATTTCGGATATTGAAATCATTTAACCAACCGATGTCCATATATAATTTTCTATCCTATGTCCAAGTGATTTTAATTTTTCGATATTTCAGGGATAGATATATCATTTCAATCCTGTAACGATCCACATTTTTCAGCGATATAATTAATTTATTTAATTATTTAAATAATGGTTTGGTTATTTAAAATGACCAAAATTAAATAATAGTGAATATTTAATTAAAATAAATAATATAATAATATATTTAATTTTTGAAATAGTAAGAAATAGTGGAATTCACAATATGGTGTGAATTGGATCATCTGTGATATTTAATTCAGTTTAGAACTGAATTAGAATAATGAATATATTATTTCAACGACAGTTGAACGTATAATTTATATTATAATTATAATCGAGCTTGAAATGGCGCTGTAGTTTGCTATTTGGCGATTTGAACTTCAATTGAATGTACAGGGTTCGTTTTAAATCGGATTTATGTGAAACAAGAAACGCTAGGAGCTGGTGAAGTATATTTTTCTGATGGAAGAGAAAAATCGAGATTTCGTCATATAGATTTTTAGTTATGTCCAAATCAAATTTTAGAAAAGTCACTACGGAATTCCTTTATAATTTATATCGATTTATTTATATTTTAAAAGGATTTTTAATATAAATCGAATATCGATATAACTGGGAATTTTAAAATATCGAGTTATAAATCCCAGTGGAGCTGTGTAGTATTCCACTGTGAATATATATACGATAATATTTATTTTTAAATATTAAATTTAAATGTCTTTAAATATATTTATATATTTAAATGGTTTATTTTGAGCTTTAAAAATAGCCACTTTTGCAAATGACCTAAGTTTTCAACGAAACCAATTTTGTTGGATTCGTAATGTCAAATTATTGCTCGGTTTCAGTTTCCGTGATTTTTGAAGTCAATATGTGGCTGTACGGGATTTTATTGTAAAATACAGTCAATAAATAGACCATTAAAAATATGCTGTGTGAGCAAACGAAGTCAGAATTCGACGAAACCAGTTTCGTTGAGTCTGCAATGTCAAACTGTAGTTGCATGCCCAATTTTGTGATTTTTGGGTATTCTATGTGCTCACGGTGATTTTTAAACAGTGAATACAAACAACGATAGCTTAAAATAAATATAAAAACTCGAATAAAAATATATTAAACCTATCCTATATATTATCGTTACCTCACCAAACCCTTCTCACATTTTCTCTTCCAGTCAATACTCACCCCGCCACTACAAAAAAATAAAAACGTGAAAAGCCCTCCTTTAAAAATCAAAGCAAATTGTATAAATTTCTACAAATCATAATATACGAATATTTGGAATCGTATGAGGGTGGGCTTCAATCCAGTATAGTTTTTATCTGGTGCGATTCACATTTCTGGAGAACTGCTTTTAAATGCAGCGGCTAGGGTTCATCGATTAGGGAATTTTAGGCGACGATCGTAGATTTAGAGTGTATATTTGGATTCGGTGTGGAATTTCGATATTGTGTGCATTTTTCCGGGAGGTACGATGGTTTTTTTGTTCGATCCTTCACTGTAGCGGTCGGTTCTTCCTGAAGAACGGAATTCGAACTAGTTATGCGAGTTAGGGGAAAATCATATGGGGGTGAAAGAGGAATCAAAGAGAGGAATTTTGGTATTTTCAATTTGATTTATAATGGGAAGAAGGAGGGACGGTTTAAGGATGAAGATCGGAAAATGGCCATGGTTGTCTTGCGTTTAGTGAAATCCTGGAGGAGCACGGGTTGTAGGAGAAAGGGTGCAGATTGGGTAAGAGAGTGGGCTGGGTCAAGACTTGGTAAGGCCAAATAAGGGTTTAAATTAAAATAACCTTGTATATTTAAAACATGTATAATTTATAACATGTATAACTTCATCATACGATAACAAAATTCGAAAAAAGAAGATCCGTTGGGATCGTAGGGACGGGGACTCCACCATGGAACTGACAGGGAGTGAATTTGAGCTCGTTTGGATTTATGGTGAAATTAAATGCCTGAGTCAAATCAATGAATAATTATCATTATTTAACGATAACCGTCCAATGTGAGTAATCTCACTAACTCTGCTCAGTTTATATTTTTACAAAATATTTTTGGAATCTATAAATGATGGTTGTTTGCTGTGTGTTGGCTGCTTGGTTGAACTGCTAGTCAGTTGATTGAAAATATAGATAACGATATAGATATAAATCGTAAATAAAATATTGATTTTGTTTAGCAGAATATTTCATAGTAAAATGAAATTGATGTTAATTTTATTGTTTAACATCTGTGGATGTAGGGAAACAGGTCGGAGGGACCCAACTGGGTTCCTCAACATTTATTTTACTGTTTTTCATATATTGTGTTATATAATGTGATATGAAATCTGTTGTTGATTTTATATGTTGCAATGATAACGATCCTTGATATATAGTACGTTAAATACCATAAAGAATACTGGAATGTTAAAAAGGAATTTTTCAATGTTATATTGAAAAAGGAATATTTATAAAATCAAAAGATTTTATAAAAAGAAAATATTTATTTATCAAATAAATGGATTAAAAAGGAATATTATTTGTTAATCAAATAAATAGAATTGAAAAAAAAAGAAAAATATTTGTAAACATCTACCAATAGATTTGAAAAGGGATATTTATTTGAAAATAAATAGAATAGAAAGAGGAAATATGTGAAAAATAAATAGAAAGGGAATAGTTAGATTATAAATGGAATTACTTATAAAATAAATAGATTTTATAGAAAGTAAATATTTTATAGAATAAATAGAATTATTAAAAAGGGATTTACTCTGTAAATAAATAGATTATAAAAGGAAATACTTGAAAAGTGACTAGAATTGTATAAAGGGAAAATTTTACATTTTAAAGATTTAAACCCGTGCTTCGCACACAGGTATACATGATATGGATTTAAAGCAAAGTTTCTAAATAGAATCTATTCTGACCGATAGATTGAGAAGAATAATTTATAAACAATATTTTATAAATTAAATGAAATGTTTATCATCGGATAGATAGAATATATAAGTCAGGACTTATATAGAGAAGTAAGAATCGATTTCAACATCGATATTTGAAACTAAATAAACGTAGAGTTAATCAAAGGAGTTAATTAGTTAGAGTTAATCCGTTAGAGTTAATCTGTTAGAGTTAATCTGTTAGAGTTAATTAGAAGGAGTTAATCGAACTGGAATTTATTGAATATTAGTTATTCAATTAGAGTTGATCGAATATAGTTATTTAAGATGAGTTGCCATTTCGTACGACTGCTAGCGTAATTCGCAGGGCTGCAGATAGCCTATGGCGGTCGGATGTTTCCTGAGGGAATCAGGCGTAACCATTGTGATCGCTGCGATCTAGAGTCAAGCGAATGGATTTAAATCGAATATTAGCTATTCGAAATAAAGTTGAAACAGACATAGTTATTCGAATATAAGTTAATCGAATATTAGTTATTCGATAGGAGTTAATCAAAATGTATTAATCAAAATGTGTAATCAAAATGTATTAATCAAAATGTGTTAATCAATATGTATTAATCAAAAGAAGTTATCGAATATTAGTTATTCGAAAGGAATTATCGAATATTAGTTATTCGAAAGAAGTTATCGAATGTTAGTTATTCGAAAGGAGTAAATCGAATATAGTTTATTCGAATAGAGTTAAAGGAATTAATCGAATATAGTTTATTCGAAGGAAAGAGTTATCGAATAGGGATTTGTTTGAAAGAGAGTTACATAAGGAAGTTGTTAAAGAATTTGAAAGGTGAACTTTGTCTATTTTGAGGTTAGAAAGGTTGTTCAGTTAAGGTTTGAGAGGTAATTATACCCCAACTTGATTGACTTCGTTTTTAACTAAGAGATGGGTAAGGTTCGATAGTGAAGATTGATTAAGTGAATTTAGTTAATGAGTGTAATGGTTTAAATTGGCTTAATGGTGTTTTATTTAAACATCTGTTTAAATCAAATGAATAAATTTTGGAAACATTTTCCAAATATAACCAGAGATATTTTCTAATCATAGAAAATGAAAAGTTAATGAGAAAGAATACTGGAATGACGGTGATACGTGAAACAGAGATGGAAATGTTTTCCAATGATTGATGATGTATATTTTCTAAATTTAGAAAATAAGAATTTACAAATATATATGGAGAAATGGATAAATTAAAGATAATTTTATAGAAAGAGATAAATGTGGATGGATGATGGATCGATAGAATTTCCTTCTAGAAATAATATCGTTGGTTGCACATCTGTTTTTCTTTGATAGTTAAATCACCGACTATCAAAGTTTTTGACCATTTTTCAATCGCTAAAACGGAGAGACCGGGATCAGATATATTATCTGAAAACCACTTTGTATGGATGTTAACGTGGCGATCAAATATTGTAGACGGAGTTATGCAAGGGCTATCCTGTTTACAGAATAGTGCCTTCGGTTTGTCCAGTCCCAGGACAAACGTGAATGGACGAATGTCTGACAAAGTATATCTAACGGATCGCGTAAGTTGTTCTCTTCAAACGTATTTACGTTTGGTGGCGGAGGAATTCGTTTCTCTTAGCTTTAAACCTGTGGTATTTTGTGGAAATCAATTTGTAATTTGGCAGGTATGACGATGTGGCATTCAAAGTAAATGAATGTATGATCTGTCAATAGATACGTTATGACCTCAAGCCTCATCAACCGGGAAATGACAAAAACCGGGCAGGCATCATGGCTAAGTGGGTCGCTCCCATTAGGGTGTATATCACCTATCTAGAGAAAATCCATTTCATTCTTTTATCTATGATCGATGCGGTCCCTTTTCGGGAAATGGTAGGGTAGCTTCCAACCGTTGGTGATATACATTCGATACACTCAAGCGAAATGAGTGGTCGGTCATGTGTGGGCCGGGTTGCAAGATGTTCTTGTTGAACCCAGTGTATTCATCTCTAGAGATACACAATCGGCAGGTGGTCCCATACCTTGTCATAGTCGGAATCCAATCTCCAATAAGCGACCGCGATTTTGATTTGTATACTATATATGTGGAACGTGAGATGCAAGCAATTCTGCTAGATTGTTAATTAATTGTGATTAGACATTATTATAATATCAAAGAAGTATTGATTTCCAAAACTGTTTTGGGTTATCATAAGATAAAAACCATCCGTGTTTATATGTGGATCGGTCTTACAATTATCTTTTCTTTCAAAAAAGATTTTTGAAAAGTTAAACCAAATGATTTGAGTTTACTCACACCAGTCCCATGACTGACCCAGAGTTTTATTTTGTTTTGTTTTCCCTAAACTCTTGGGTGCCCAAATTTGTACGGGAAGTCAAGTAGCTCAGGTCTTTACAGATATACTTGGAGGAGCTTGAAGCAGGAGGCTTCAGGATTATATAGCTATTGTTATTTCCGCTGTGTGTAAGCGTTGTACTCTGATAATGTTATAGTGTATATATACTGTTTTATTTCAAAGTTATGTTATATATTATATTTTATTCATTCCGCTGTGAGATTCGTGTTTACTCTGATTGTGTTCTTCTTCTATTCTAATATTCTATCTTATCTATTCTCACCGTCTAACTTCTTTCTATTAATGATCTGGAATGTTCGATACCTGCATAATCAACATGGGTTTTGTGTTGATTTCCGGAGTCGAAAATCCCAGTTCGTTACAAATCCAAATCAGCGTCACAGATATTTATCATTTCAATCTGTATTCTTAATTTATTTTAATCGATTAATCCCTGGTTATTCAAAGCCGTAACATCCAAGGTGAAAATGGGATTAATCGTCACAATAACATGCAATACAAAATACTGAATGTGGAGCATTAGCAGTGTCAATATGAATTCAGTAATAAATTTCAACCAAACATCCATCACAATCATTCCATTCAACTGATTAGTACTAAACTGTTTTAGGATTTGGAAGGATTAACATTTCCAACTAGAAATTTGATTTAATTAAATAACTAATCATCGACCTAGATTTTCATGTTAACACACTTGCATGTCAAATTTAAGCAACACATCAACAATAAAAAAAAAACTATGCAATCAAACTTATTTCAAAATTTAATTCAATAAATATGTGAACAAATCAGTTAATCCTGAGTGAGAAAATCACTCACCTTTAGGTCCTTAGTGGATCGAATGTCCAACCATAGCCCAAATTTTTTTTTTGTCTCCAAACGCAGCCAAACCAATCTCAGGTCGTCTGCAATTCCACCATGATCCTAAAGCACCCAACCGCTTCCAAAACCGAGTTAATACGAGAAAGTTATGAGCATTTTACGGTTTGAATTTAGAATATATATATAAATTAATATAATAAGTTTCTCACCCAACCATAAGTTGACACGTCAGCCCCAAGATTTGTTCTTCGCGCTCCTCCGTTCCAGCTGCTACAGGAACTCGCGTAGAACACCCAACAAAACCCCTACTTTGACCACCGATTTTGACCACCTCTGACCGTAATAAGATCTCCAACCACTGGCCCCGTTTTCCACATCTCTAGGCGCACCTTTCAACGCCGGACCCGCCAATTCCGGCGGTCTCCTTCGCCGCCGACGGGGCAAAACCCATAACCAGTTTCCAGCCCTTAAATGCATAATCCAATCACCTCACTTACTTTCAGATGATGCCGTCACCCCGTTGAGCTCGTATGGACCATCTCTTCAATACCCAGAAACAAAATTCTTCAATTAAGCCATGAATCAAAAAACCCTAATTCAAACCCTAGATTTTCGAAAAACAGGAAGTTTGGCCACGATTTCTGACCAAACGGAGTACTGCATGCTGAAACTGTTGGTATCCGTAGTTTTGTACCGTTGAGAGCTTCATTTTGACATATAGTAAGTTAGGTTTTGGAGAGATTTGATTTTTGGAGTTGCATTTTATTTGGTCTAGTGTTTTAGAATTTCATTTTCAGCTATTGGAGGTAAATTAGCTAAATGAAAACCAACGTGAAAGAGAAATGGATGGTGAATGGAGGAAAGAATTTAAGTCTATACCTATATAGGAGGCCCAATAGGAGAAAAAACAGTTATCCAATTACATTGTCTCCTTTCACGTTTTCTCCCATACGATTAAATGACAAGTCCGATTGTAACGCAAATTAAAATTCTATCAGAATTCACTATTCCAGATTTGGTGAGACTGGTTCGTCGGATTTCGAGACAGTTTCCAAAACCATTAAATTCAACAGTTAATTAATTACTAAAATATTCAATTATTCATTTAACTGTTTTTAATTCAATTTAAATATTTATAAATTCCATTTAAATCTAATTATAACTTAAATGAATTTTTATACATTGATTTCATAGATTTTAAGTTCCCAAAACTAATTATTTGAATTTAAATTTGAATATCGAATCTTAACTTAAACAACTTATATTTTATCTAATCATTTAAACATTAAATTCCAAATCACAATATTTCTAAATAAACTAAATTTACAAATCTATTTATACTTAATCCAACCAATCACCATCATTATAATCTACAAAATTTAATTTTCATCCAATATTACTCCATTTATTTATTTTAAATCTAAATTTAAATATAGTGAAAATTATAGGTTGTTACATTCCCATCCCAGTCTCTTTAAACTAACTCATAAATAGTCAAAAAGAATATTGATTTGATAGTTGATTCTTTAACTATCAAATCCAACAGCATCAAATAAGTATATCAACATCTCTTCCCCTTAAAATCATTTATTAAAACAAATTTATTGATTCTTACAAATCAACTCTATATATTTATCTCAACACATCTCTCTTTTTACATTACTCTGAAAACAGTATTCAATACCTATATTTTAAAATAAATATATTTACCAAAATCCTTCCTTTATTTCCTTTAGCTCGAATTATCGCTATGTTTCATGAAAACCTCTTTTATCATTATACACCTTAACCAATCCAGTAAAGGTTTAATTAACATTCTTATACGGTCAAAATAACGTCAAGCGACATACTCTTCATAATATAAACTTAAATGGTTCCATTAAGTTTAAAACTTTAACAATTAAGGTTTACCATCTCGCTTATGGAAATTATAATTATATTTCTAATTTCCAATCCCATTTCAAGATCAATATAACTTCTTATTCTCATTTTCCCCAAAACCAAAACCATTGAAAACCGAACCATATCTTATAACTTTCACAATAGAAGTATTCCAAAATCTTCTTTTTATATTTCTTTATTATATTTCACAAACCCATTTATATTTCCTTACTTAGGAAATATCGTTTTATATTCTCAAACTCCTTTGTATTTCCTTACTTTGGAAATATCTTTATGTGTTGTAATAACCCGGAAAATCTGGGCCAGTTTAAAATTTTTATTTTGGCAATTTTAGCGAATTTTGATTACTTAAAATGAATTATTTTAAATAATATCGACGAGAAATTTATTTTGAATAGAATTCGAACGTATATATTATACGCGTCGTCGTTAGAATATAAATATTTATATATAATTATAAATAGAATTGAAAATGGCGCGGTAGTTCGATAATTCGATTTCAAACTTCAATTGAATGTACAGGGTGCAAAATAATCCGGATTTTAGTGAAACCAAAAATAATGGGATCTAATTGATAATATCTTTCAAGCGAATCCAAATAATCAAAATTTCATAACGGGAATCAAAAGATATGTCCAGTTGAAAATTCTGAATAGTCGCTATGGAATTCAGGCCCTTAAAAATGGACATTTTGCAAACGACCTCGGATTTCGACGAAACCAGTTTTGTTGGGTCCGGGATGTGAAGTTATTGCTAGGTTTCAAATTTCATAATTTTTCGAATCAATATGTGAGCGTGGCAAAGGAAAACGCGTTTGACCAGTTTCAGTTGATTTTAATCGACTGGAAAATGGCCATTTTTCCCACGGTCTCAGAATTCGATGAAACTAGTTTTGTTAGGACCGTATCGTCAATACGAAGCTAGAAAATATTTTTCTGGGATTTTTCTAGTTAGTATGTGACCCCGGTAATTTGAAATGTACGTTTAAAATTCAATATACTGATTTAAATGTAAACTCAACGGAAACTGATTGTAACGATCGAATCAGCTTACGATACATATCCCATTGTGTTCGGAATGGGGGTAATTAGCTATGGACGACAGGCGGTGGGCCTCGTTTCGGGGTCGTATGTAAAAAGTCAACTTTTAGAAATTAAAATAATTAAAAAAAAACCCTTCCTCCTTTATACTCTGCCCCCCCCTTCTCCTTTCGATTCAGAATCAAAATACAAAATAAAAAAAAAAGAAGAAAAAAGGTGACGCCTCCACCTCCGTTCGCCCTGGCCATCGCTCCTCTGATCGTCGAACCCCCTCCCCTAGCGACGCTCAACCTCCGCACCCTCCCCTTCACCCGCGTGGCCCCCCAAACCACCGTAAGCCACAATCACCTCTGCCCAGCATCCAACCGCCGCCGCTACCCCCAAACCCGCAAGCGCCAACCACCTGGACATCGGCCGCGCCTCCTGCGCCCTACCCCGACTCCGGCGAGCCACCTCCGACTGCCACTAGCGCAGGTTCCCACCCCTCAGCCTCCATCGACAACAGTAAGTTTTAAATCCTATTTTATTTATGAATTTCTATTTTTCTTATGAAAATCTGATTTTATTCATGGTTAGAAATCAGTTTGTATATGTTAAAACATATTATAAAAATCAGTTTACAAATAAAATGAAATTGACTCCTTGGTTTTGAATATAAAAATATAGTTTTTATATATTTAGAGGATTAAAAATATAGTTTTTATATAGGTAGAGATTTTTAAATTGAAAAGATTCGATTTTTAAATTGAAAAGATTCGATTTTTAAATTGAAAAGATTCGATTTTTATAATTGAAAAGATTTGATTTTTATACTTGTAAAGAAATAATTTTTGATAAGATAAAAATAATATCTTTTATATTCATGTAGCGGTATAGGAATATAATCTTTTATAAGTGAAGGAGCGATAAAAATATAATTTTTATGTAAGTATGACATTAAAAATATGATTTTTATTGGATGTAATGAATAAAAATATCATCTTTGAAAGTGAATAAAAATATGATCTTTATTAGGAGGAGAGCAATATAAAAATATAATTTTTATAACGAAGTGAAGATAAAAATTTAATTTTTGTATAAAGGGTAGCGATGTAAAAATATGATCTTTATATAAAAGGAAGCATTGTAAGAATATATATAATTTTTATATATAAAGCATCATTATAAAAACATGATTTTTAAATTGAACATCATATTAAAAATATGATTTTTAATGTGAACAGCGTGACAAAGAATATGATGGAAGTACGGGCAAATTCAGGTGTTCAGAAATTCAGAGATAAAACTGGAGGAGTGGATCCCAAGGTGAGAATTTCTCACCTTTCAATTTCTTTTTCTAGTTATATATATATACTAGGATGCAGACGGTGCTTAGTAGCACCCGACACAATCGTCCACAGACCATGGACTTGTTTGTTTGGTTGCATAGATTAGTCAGATTATTTGATTTGAATTTGGTTGTTTGGTGAATTTGATTGATGTGTGAATAGCGTGGGCCTTCACTAGACCGGGGATAAGGCGAGGCCTCGTCCCGTTTCTAGTATCGTGCCGTTATGCCGCCGAAATTTTCTAAAATATGTTAGAAAATAAAAATATCATTTTATTGTGTAAATGAATAATAGAAATTCATATGTTGGAATAAAATGTTTTATCGTTAAAAATATAATTTTTAACGTGAATATGAATATAGTGAAAGTGAATAAAATAAAATATTCATTTACAAACCGGACGGTTTGTTTATGTACACCTATTTGAATGACATTGATTGGGACGATAAATTTTACACATCGCCCAACTGCACAAATAAAATCTGTGTTTGATTGTCTGAAACCCCACACGGGTGTTAGGATGAAATTTGAAGTTCACTCATCCTGATTGATTAAATATGTCGATCGATTGATTGACAGGCTGTTATAAGCGTTAGATATTTATATTTGATGCTTATACAGTGTAGTGCACTTTGGTTGATGGTTGATTATTTTCAATGCTATTATATACATGTGTTGTAGAAAATCCATATAATTAACATTATATGGTAATTGATTGGGCCTCATTCCAGTTTTGAAAAGGAAATATTTGAAAAAGAAATATTTGAAATAGAATATTTGAAAATAGGAATATATGAAGCCGTATTGATTAGATTGACGCCATTTTGACGTGAACGATATATATATCGATTTTATTCATTTTATAATGAATATCGAAAGTGATTTCAAAATCTGAAATTTTGAATAGAAATGAATTCGAATTGAAATTGAATAGAAATGAATTCGAATTGAAATTGAATAGAAATGAATTCGAATTGAAATTGAATAGAAAACGATTCGAATTGGAATTGAATTGAAAACGATTTCGAAATGAATTGAATTGAAAACGATTTCGAAATGAATTGAATTGAAAACGATTTCGAAATGAACTGAATTGAAAACGATTTCGAAATGAATTAAATTGAAAACGAATTCAAATTGAATTGAAAGCGAAGTGAAATGAATTCAAATTGAATTGAAATTTGAATTGAATAGAAATGAATTTTAAAACGAATTTATAAAGAAGAATTCAATTTTGATTTGAATTGAAATGGAAGTTGAAATTGCTTTTGAAGCGAATTTTAAAACTATTCATATAATTTGTTTTAAATAGAAATCGATGAAGTATATATTATATGTATTATATATATAATATAATGGCCTGAATAGAACGCGCCGCGCCGCGGCAGTTCGTGAATTTCGACCATTTATTTCAAACGGACATTACGGGAGATCCGACCGTCGGATTCTCCTAAAACCGGAACCATTGGGTTCGTATCGAAAAAAGCTTTCTAACGAATATTAGAAATTAGAAATCTAACGGTTGGATTTGGAGTTACGTCCAAATCAAATTCGAAAAAGGTCGCTGTAAGTGCAGTTCGATGGCCGTTGATGGAAATCGACTGTACGGGCCTTGATAAAATTATTAAAAATAATAATAATTTGTGTAAAATCATAAGAAATGATTTGTGAAGATTTGGGATGAAAAACTCCACATTTGAAAAGATAAAAATAGATTTTTATCGAAATGAACTGGTTTTGAACTAGAATTAAATTCTATTTATTTTTAAATAAATAAATTGAATTTAAAAAGGGTTTTGAAAATAACCAGAATATCCAATGATTGCATTGGAGTGGATTTGAATCGAAATTGTCTTCGGAATATTTCGATGTTGGAATTCATGATTATACGGATGTTGTTATGGAAATTTGAAAGATATATATTTATATCGTTATTTCCAATACGACATTTGTTAATCGTAGAATTTGATATTGAATATAAGCCGATATATTTTCTATTCAGTGCCTTATATTGAATATCAAATGTGATTTGGGTTTGTCGTGAATGGTGTCTTCACTAACACTGTTCTTGAACCCAGTTGAGAAATGATTAAATCTTTTATTTAGATTTAATGAAGTGTACCAATTAAATAATATTTAATTGAAATTGAATTGATATTGATTTTTGGGTTTATCGTGAACAGTGTTTTAAATAACACTTGTTCTTTAACCCGATAATTAATGAATGTGACTTTGGGTTTATCGTGAACCGTGTTTTAAATGACACGGATTCTTTAACCCAGTTAACGATTAAAACTAAGTGGAGTTTTAATGAATCTTTAATTAGATTGAAATGGTCGAGAATGGAGTATCACCAGTTTTGCTCCAGGCGATAGTTAAATCTTTAATTAGATTTGAACGTGAAATGGTAATTGAATTTACCGATAACACTGTGGTGTTAGATATGAAGTATTACCAGTTTTACTTCATGGGATAAATAGGTTGGGATTGGGAAATTAAACCAAATGATTACTTCGGTAAGTTTCGTTAATCCCGACTAGTTTGAATTGATATTCAAAAATAGATTAAAGAAATTTGTCTTGGATAAAATTAATGGGAACCTTTCCCTATGAATGTGAAAATCAGAAACTAACTGTCGGTTAGCTAAGCAGAATGGTTTTCTGGATATTGATCTGATGTTGGTTTCGGCCTTCGGGGTTAATATTTGGGGAATTATTCTCTTGATTAATTTACGGTTAGTGCCTAATGAATTGGAATGAGGCGTATGTTGTGTTTGTGTAACACTTTTATAATATATACGCGAGTTATTCAGAAAGACCGGGTTTATCCCATTCTGAATAACTGATTCGACGTGGTGGCGAAGATGAAGACGGTGGTCGAAGACCGGAAGTCTTCATGTCGTTTGGGTGATTACTGATGATCTTGATTGGGCTGTACACCCAAGAAGATGGAAACAGTTGGTGATCGTCCAGACGTACTTGGAGATCGATGGATATGCGGGGTACTAGGTGCCTCCGGTTTCGTTCAGCCCCAGAACGGACTTGTAAATGGACTGTGTGTCTGACATTGGATTTTAGTCCGTGTGATTGATCTCTATTAAATATATATCTGCTTGGCGGCGGAGAATTTATTCTCTTGCTTAACGCCCTTCTCTGAGACGTACGAGCTCAGGGGTTATATATTGATGGATATCAAACGCATGGAGTGAATTGCCTGTGTGGCATGCCTAAGTGGCAATTGATCGAGGCTTCTGTTGAAAAGCAAAGTCTTGTGGTGATGATCAAAGCACGGCCTTTGTGGCATAGCTTTGTGTAACGTTTGCTTCGCGAGTTTCACACCCGGTATGAACCAAAAACGGGAGAAGGACCTCAGGGAGGGCCTACGTTTCCTCCTAGCTGAAAGTGGCGTCAGTGGTTTTACACGCCCTGACGAGTTTGACTTATGTGGTTGTTGCTGTTGCGAGGCGCCTCGGTTAGATCGGACGATCCGGGTCCGATGGAGTCATTCGTTGGCTCGCTTACGCCCCAAAGGGCGGCGAAACGTAGTGCTCAGGCATTTTAATCCACATCGGTGGACCGGCCCTGACGATCCAAGGGTCGATGCGTTCTGATCCTGAGACTCGGGCTAGGCAGTCTCGAATCGGTTGAGGACTATCTTTTGCCTCGGTTCATAGACGGAAATCCAATTTCCAAATACGTGACTTTGCGATTTTGATTGTATAACCTATATATGGCGACATAGTGGTATGGGGCATTCATGCCGCCTATGATTGATACTTATGATTTGAAGTTGTTTTATACACTATACACTTATAATAGTATCAAATGGTTTCTTTCAAACGTATCAAGCATTCTTGGCTATTATAAGGTAAAAACCCTATCCCCCGGCTTGCGTTGCATTGTGTGATAGGACCTTGGTCTTATAATAGCTTCATTCTTCTTTATTTAGCATTGCGCTGTTGTTTTATGCACTGGTATTCTTGGGAGGAAACCCGTTCCGTGTTATACGGCGTGGTCCCTTGATTTACCTAACTTTAAAAATAAAGATTAATTGTTTTAGTTCTCACACCGGTCCCATGACTGACCTGGAGTTTATTGTTTTAACCTAAACTCTGGGTGCCCCTATTTTGACACGGGCAGCTAGTAGTTTTGGTTTTGCAGATTTATATTCACAGGATCCTGGTTTACAGCTGGAACGATATCCGGAAAGCTTTGTATCCGTATATCTCATTCTAGTTGTGTATTGTATTATTTTTGCGCTGCTATGTATTTAAATGTAATTTAAATCTCTGATATTTCTGTGTAATATTCATTTATACTCTGTATATTTTTGTAATCTGATGCATTGTTGTAATATACAATGAAATGTTCTTCCGTATGCGTCCTTTTGTGTGTTGTTCTCGAACTATCCGACGCTTTCCTTTACGGGGAAGTTATGGGTCGTTTCATTTGGTATCAGAGCTTTGGTTTACAAGGCTCAGAGAACAAGGCACATTAGAACCATACGAAAGAATTCATCAGATATTGGATTAGTAATATCCAATTAGAATGACTCGTTAGAGATAGGATCAGTAGTATCCTAGAACGAGTGTGAAGAGTACATTTTCAAATGAAAACAATTTTGTTTTGAAAATTTAAATCAATTATTCGTATTTGATTATCTATTTATATTGATTAGGACAGTCCAGTATACAAAGATTTTGCATATACGCCTTGCAAACGTGTATTTGAAGTTTTAATATACTGGATAGATATAGAATTACACTCTAATCGCCCGGAGATGATTTTGATGATGGAGCTCCATCATTAGAATTTATATTCGAGTGACGAACGTGTAATATCTATATATCTCCTATTGACTGGTGTGAGAACCAAAATTAGATAGGGCCTATTGTTGTGGTTTGGTATCAAAAACATGATTTTTTGTATATATATATATCAAAATTATGAATTTGAAAATCTAATTCACTAATTGATTGATGTTTGGGTTGTTTGTTTATTTGTTTGCTAATTTTTAGCCTTTTAGCCTAATTGAATCGAATATTGAATTGTATTGAAAATTGGTTGCATTTGCTTGCATATACATATACTTACATTGAACAGGTCATAGCAAGGAGGCTAGAGCAGAGAATAAAATTTGTTTGCCCGACAAATAGGTACATGTTTACTACATAATTTACTGTTTTGTTTGGGTGATGATGATTTTATGAGCCTATTGGCTAGCCGCTTGGCTTTTTCTTTTTGAGATCTGAAGGACCGGGGAAGCTATTTAAAATTCCCCGATGCTCCCGGTGCAGGGGAGGTTATGGCGAAATTTTTCGAAAATTTAGGGTGTTAGCCAAATTTTTGAAATTTTTGAAAAGTTCTTAGAAACTGAGAAGTTGAAGAACTTAAGCCGTAATCAAAACAATGGACGTAGAGTTGATTAATCAAACCACTTTCGACTTTGTTCCTTTTCGGGGATGAAAAGTTTTAAGTGGGGGAGATTGTAATAACCCAGAAAATCTGGGCCAGTTTAAAATTTTTATTTTGGCAATTTTAGCGAATTTTGATTACTTAAAATGAATTATTTTAAATAATATCGACGAGAAATTTATTTTGAATAGAATTCGAACGTATATATTATACGCGTCGTCGTTAGAATATAAATATTTATATATAATTATAAATAGAATTGAAAATGGCGCGGTAGTTCGATAATTCGATTTCAAACTTCAATTGAATGTACCGGGTGCAAAATAATCCGGATTTTAGTGAAACCAAAAATAATGGGATCTAATTGATAATATCTTTCCAGCGAATCCGAATAATCAAAATTTCATAACGGGAATCAAAAGATATGTCCAGTTGAAAATTCTGAATAGTCGCTATGGAATTTAGGCCCTTAAAAATGGACATTTTGCAAACGACCTCGGATTTCGACGAAACCAGTTTTGTTGGGTCCGGGATGTGAAGTTATTGCTAGGTTTCAAATTTCATAATTTTTCGAATCAATATGTGAGCATGGCAAAGGAAAACGCGTTTGACCAGTTTCAGTTGATTTTAATCGACTGGAAAATGGCCATTTTTCCCACGGTCTCAGAATTCGATGAAACTAGTTTTGTTAGGACCGTATCGTCAATACGAAGCTAGAAAATATTTTTCTGGGATTTTTCTAGTTAGTATGTGACCCCGGTAATTTGAAATGTACGTTTAAAATTCAATATACTGATTTAAATGTAAACTCAACGGAAACTGATTGTAACGATCGAATCAGCTTACGATACATATCCCATTGTGTTCGGAATGGGGGTAATTAGCTATGGACGACAGGCGGTGGGCCTCGTTTCGGGGTCGTATGTAAAAAGTCAACTTTTAGAAATTAAAATAATTAAAAAAAACCCTTCCTCCTTTATACTCTGGCCCCCCCTTCTCCTTTCGATTCAGAATCAAAATACAAAATAAAAAAAAAGAAGAAAAAAGGCGATGCCTCCACCTTCGTTCGCCCTGGCCATCGCTCCTCTGATCGTCGAACCCCCTCCCCTAGCGACGCTCAACCTCCGCACCCTCCCCTTCACCCGCGTGGCCCCCCAAACCACCGTAAGCCACAACCACCTCTGCCCAGCATCCAACCGCCGCCGCTACCCCCAAACCCGCAAGCGCCGACCACCTGGACATCGGCCGCGCCTCCTGCGCCCTACCCCGACTCCGGCGAGCCACCTCCGACTGCCACTAGCGCAGGTTCCCACCCCTCAGCCTCCATCGACAACAGTAAGTTTTAAATCCTATTTTATTTATGAATTTCTATTTTTCTTATGAAAATCTGATTTTATTCATGGTTAGAAATCAGTTTGTATATGTTAAAACATATTATAAAAATCAGTTTACAAATAAAATGAAATTGACTCCTTGGTTATGAATATAAAAATATAGTTTTTATATATTTAGAGGATTAAAAATATAGTTTTTATATAGGTAGAGATTTTTAAATTGAAAAGATTCGATTTTTAAATTGAAAAGATTCGATTTTTAAATTGAAAAGATTCGATTTTTATAATTGAAAAGATTTGATTTTTATACTTGTAAAGAAATAATTTTTGATAAGATAAAAATAATATCTTTTATATTCATGTAGCGGTATAGGAATATAATCTTTTATAAGTGAAGGAGCGATAAAAATATAATTTTTATGTAAGTATGACATTAAAAATATGATTTTTATTGGATGTAATGAATAAAAATATCATCTTTGAAAGTGAATAAAAATATGATCTTTATTAGGAGGAGAGCAATATAAAAATATAATTTTTATAACGAAGTGAAGATAAAAATTTAATTTTTGTATAAAGGGTAGCGATGTAAAAATATGATCTTTATATAAAAGGAAGCATTGTAAGAATATATATAATTTTTATATATAAAGCATCATTATAAAAACATGATTTTTAAATTGAACATCATATTAAAAATATGATTTTTAATGTGAACAACGTGACAAAGAATATGATGGAAGTACGGGCAAATTCAGGTGTTCAGAAATTCAGAGATAAAACTGGAGGAGTGGATCCCAAGGTGAGAATTTCTCACCTTTCAATTTCTTTTTCTAGTTATATATATATACTAGGATGCAGACGGTGCTTAGTAGCACCCGACACAATCGTCCACAGACCATGGACTTGTTTGTTTGGTTGCATAGATTAGTCAGATTATTTGATTTGAATTTGGTTGTTTGGTGAATTTGATTGATGTGTGAATGGCGTGGGCCTTCACTAGACCGGGGATAAGGCGAGGCCTCGTCCCGTTTCTAGTATCGTGCCGTTATGCCGCCGAAATTTTCTAAAATATGTTAGAAAATAAAAATATCATTTTATTGTGTAAATGAATAATAGAAATTCATATGTTGGAATAAAATGTTTTATCATTAAAAATATAATTTTTAACGTGAATATGAATATAGTGAAAGTGAATAAAATAAAATATTCATTTATAAACCGGACGGTTTGTTTATGTACACCTATTTGAATGACATTGATTGGGACGATAAATTTTACACATCGCCCAACTGCACAAATAAAATCTGTGTTTGATTGTCTGAAACCCCACGCAGGTGTTAGGATGAAATTTGAAGTTCACTCATCCTGATTGATTAAATATGTCGATCGATTGATTGACAGGCTGTTATAAGCGTTAGATATTTATATTTGATGCTTATATAGTGTAGTGCACTTTGGTTGATGGTTGATTATTTTTCAATGCTATTATATACATGTGTTGTAGAAAATCCATATAATTAACATTATATGGTAATTGATTGGGCCTCATTCCAGTTTTGAAAAGGAAATATTTGAAATAGAATATTTGAAAATAGGAATATATGAAGCCGTATTGATTAGATTGACGCCATTTTGACGTGAACGATATATATATCGATTTTATTCATTTTATAATGAATATCGAAAGTGATTTCAAAATCTGAAATTTTGAATAGAAATGAATTCGAATTGAAATTGAATAGAAATGAATTCGAATTGAAATTGAATAGAAATGAATTCGAATTGAAATTGAATAGAAAACGATTCGAATTGGAATTGAATTGAAAACGATTTCGAAATGAATTGAATTGAAAACGATTTCGAAATGAATTGAAAACGAATTCAAATTGAATTGAAAGCGAAGTGAAATGAATTCAAATTGAATTGAAATTTGAATTGAATAGAAATGAATTTTAAAACGAATTTATAAAGAAGAATTCAATTTTGATTTGAATTGAAATGGAAGTTGAAATTGCTTTTGAAGCGAATTTTAAAACTATTCATATAATTCGTTTTAAATAGAAATCGACGAAGTATATATTATATATATTATATATATAATATAATGGCCTGAATAGAACGCGCCGCGCCGCGGCAGTTCGTGAATTTCGACCATTTATTTCAAACGGACATTACGGGAGATCCGACCGTCGGATTCTCCTAAAACCGGAACCGTTGGGTTCGTATCGAAAAGAGCTTTCTAACGAATATTAGAAATTAGAAATCTAACGGTTGGATTTGGAGTTACGTCCAAATCAAATTCGAAAAAGGTCGCTGTAAGTGCAGTTCGATGGCCGTTGATGGAAATCGACTGTACGGGCCTTGATAAAATTATTAAAAATAATAATAATTTGTGTAAAATCATAAGAAATGATTTGTGAAGATTTGGGATGAAAAACTCCACATTTGAAAAGATAAAAATAGATTTTTATCGAAATGAACTGGTTTTGAACTAGAATTAAATTCTATTTATTTTTAAATAAATAAATTGAATTTAAAAAGGGTTTTGAAAATAACCAGAATATCCAATGATTGCATTGGCGTGGATTTGAATCGAAATTGTCTTCGGAATATTTCGATGTTGGAATTCGTGATTATACGGATGTTGTTATGGAAATTTGAAAGATATATATTTATATCGTTATTTCCAATACGACATTTGTTAATCGTAGAATTTGATATTGAATATAAGCCGATATATTTTCTATTCAGAGCCTTATATTGAATATCAAATGTGATTTGGGTTTGTCGTGAATGGTGTCTTCACTAACACTGTTCTTGAACCCAGTTGAGAAATGATTAAATCTTTTATTTACATTTAATGAAGTGTACCAATTAAATAATATTTAATTGAAATTGAATTGATATTGATTTTTGGGTTTATCGTGAACAGTGTTTTAAATAACACTTGTTCTTTAACCCGATAATTAATGAATGTGACTTTGGGTTTATCGTGAACAGTGTTTTAAATGACACGGATTCTTTAACCCAGTTAACGATTAAAACTAAGTGGAGTTTTAATGAATCTTTAATTAGATTGAAATGGTCGAGAATGGAGTATCACCAGTTTTGCTCCAGGCGATAGTTAAATCTTTAATTAGATTTGAACGTGAAATGGTAATTGAATTTACCGATAACACTGTGGTGTTAGATATGAAGTATTACCAGTTTTACTTCATGGGATAAATAGGTTGGGATTGGGAAATTAAACCAAATGATTACTTCGGTAAGTTTCGTTAATCCCGACTAGTTTGAATTGATATTCAAAAATAGATTAAAGAAATTTGTCTTGGATAAAATTAATGGGAACCTTTCCCTATGAATGTGAAAATCAGAAACTAACTGTCGGTTAGCTAAGCAGAATGGTTTTCTGGATATTGATCTGATGTTGGTTTCGGCCTTCGGGGTTAATATTTGGGGAATTATTCTCTTGATTAATTTACGGTTAGTGCCTAATGAATTGGAATGAGGCGTATGTTGTTTTTGTGTAACACTTTTATAATATATACGCGAGTTATTCAGAAAGACCGGGTTTATCCCATTCTGAATAACTGATTCGACGTGGTGGCGAAGATGAAGACGGTGGTCGAAGACCGGAAGTCTTCATGTCGTTTGGGTGATTACTGATGATCTTGATTGGGCTGTACACCCAAGAAGATGGAAACAGTTGGTGATCGTCCAGACGTACTTGGAGATCGATGGATATGCGGGGTACTAGGTGCCTCCGGTTTCGTTCAGCCCCAGAACGGACTTGTAAATGGACTGTGTGTCTGACATTGGATTTTAGTCCGTGTGATTGATCTCTATTAAATATATATCTGCTTGGCGGCGGAGAATTTATTCTCTTGCTTAACGCCCTTCTCTGAGACGTACGAGCTCAGGGGTTATATATTGATGGATATCAAACGCATGGAGTGAATTGCCTGTGTGGCATGCCTAAGTGGCAATTGATCGAGGCTTCTGTTGAAAAGCAAAGTCTTGTGGTGATGATCAAAGCACGGCCTTTGTGGCATAGCTTTGTGTAACGTTTGCTTCGCGAGTTTCACACCCGGTATGAACCAAAAACGGGAGAAGGACCTCAGGGAGGGCCTACGTTTCATCCTAGCTAAAAGTGGCGTCAGTGGTTTTACACGCCCTGACGAGTTTGACTTATGTGGTTGTTGCTGTTGCGAGGCGCCTCGGTTAGATCGGACGATCCGGGTCCGATGGAGTCATTCGTTGGCTCGCTTACGCCCCAAAGGGCGGCGAAACGTAGTGCTCAGGCATTTTAATCCACATCGGTGGACCGGCCCTGACGATCCAAGGGTCGATGCGTTCTGATCCTGAGACTCGGGCTAGGCAGTCTCGAATCGGTTGAGGACTATCTTTTGCCTCGGTTCATAGACGGAAATCCAATTTCCAAATACGTGACTTTGCGATTTTGATTGTATAACCTATATATGGCGACATAGTGGTATGGGGCATTCATGCCGCCTATGATTGATACTTATGATTTGAAGTTGTTTTATACACTATACACTTATAATAGTATCAAATGGTTTCTTTTAAACGTATCAAGCATTCTTGGCTATTATAAGGTAAAAACCCTATCCCCCGGCTTGCGTTGCATTGTGTGATAGGACCTGGGTCTTATAATAGCTTCATTCTTCTTTATTTAGCATTGCGCTGTTGTTTTATGCACTGGTATTCTTGAGAGGAAACCCGTTCCGTGTTATACGGCGTGGTCCCTTGATTTACCTAACTTTAAAAATAAAGATTAATTGTTTTAGTTCTCACACCAGTCCCATGACTGACCTGGAGTTTATTGTTTTAACCTAAACTCTGGGTGCCCCTATTTTGACACGGGCAGCTAGTAGTTTTGGTTTTGCAGATTTATATTCACAGGATCCTAGTTTACAGCTGGAACGATATCCGGAAAGCTTTGTATCCGTATATCTCATTCTAGTTGTGTATTGTATTATTTTTCCGCTGCTATGTATTTAAATGTAATTTAAATCTCTGATATTTCTGTGTAATATTCATTTATACTCTGTATATTTTTTTAATCTAATGCATTGTTGTAATATACAATGAAATGTTCTTCCGTATGCGTCCTTTTGTGTGTTGTTCTCGAACTATCCGACGCTTTCCTTTACGGGGAAGTTACGGGTCGTTTCATGTGTTCACAAAAATTCCTTTTATTCCCTTTATTATTACAAACTAATACCATCTCTTGATGATAGTGAAGTCATTCAAGTTGGGGTATTTTATTTACCTCTCAGACCTTGATCGACAACTTTCTTATCTTAAGATAGATACAAGTTCTTAACTCAAAACAGATCCTATAAATTTTATGTACCATTCCATTTGGTTTTAACATGGTTTTATAATCCATTACTCGCATTTGAAATCTATTTCTAGTCACAAATGGTTCAATTCTTTTAGTAAAAAACACTTATTTAAAAACCATCGTCTTAGTTTAAACTTCCTTTATAACTTTGTTTATTAATTTAGAATTATTTATAAAATTCTCTTACAAGACTCCTTAATCTGGTTAAACTATGAATCCCATTATTAGTTGACTACTTTTTAAATAAAGTTCATATAAAAAGATAATCATTTGAAAATAATTACTAACTTCAACGTTAACTAAAATAAAAGTAATTATCTTTGTCATCGACTCAAAATAGAACAATTATTTTCTTCTAAAAGGTTATTAAAATAATAACTAATTTTATTAATAAATAACTTCTCTACAATTATCTTAAAATACAGTTAATTTAAAGATTAATTAACCTCTAAGAACATTCTTAAGTTTAACAATATTTCATAAAACTTTTTCTATTAGATCAACTAAAAAGAAATTAATCTTATAATCAATTCCAATTAAATCACTTGACTTAGTCAAGTAGTAAACATCAGTTAACCCGTTAACTGATTCCATTAATCCTTCCTCTTAAATAAATTAATAACTTAATTAACTTAATAATACCACTTAACTGATTTCTCAAAATAGTTATTCCAAAAAAGTAACCGTTGGTTAAACTTCTGACTTCCTTACTTATTAAATCACTGGTTGGGATAGTAATTTGTGGACATTTAAACAAGAGATTTGTCAATCACATTGCCTACATGTTGCATTGGAATGTGTAATGACTAAGAAGCTTTACTTTTTCTCAAACGTTTATGGTCCAAACACTAGAAGTGAAAGGAAAACTTTGTGGAGAGAAGCGATGGAATTTCATAGTTTGATGTATGGCCCTTGGGTTATTGGAGGAGACTTTAATGTTACTAGATTTGGTTATGAAAGAAGTAACTCTGGTGTTAATCATTTTGGTGACATGGCTGATTTTAGTGAGTTTGTTGGGGAGTGTGAGTTAATTGACCTCCCTCTTGCTAATAGAAAGTTCACTTGGTCTGACGGCAGAACTTCACCGACACTTGTGAAACTTGATCGTTTCTTCATCAACGCTCACTTTGAGGATCTTCATCCTTTAACCGCCCAAAAAGGCTTATCTACGATTATTTCCGACCATTGCCCTGTTATTTTAGATTCTGGAGATGCCATTAGGAAAAAGCCTTTTTTTAGATTTGAAAAAATGTGGTGTTTGGAAGATAACTTTGACGATTTGTTGTACAATAAATGGACTGAATTTGGGGAGAGTGGTGATGCAGCGAGAACCCTTTGTAATAAACTTAAACTTTTGAGGAAATTTCTTAAAAAGTGGAATACAGAGGAGTTTGTTCATATTAGAATTAAAAAGGAGAGGATAGAAAAACTGATTCTTGAACTTAATATACTGGAAGAGGAAAGAGGACTTGATGCTGTTGAAAGAGATTTGCTTCAGCAGCGAGAAAGAGAACTCAACAAAGTTTTGGATCAGGAAGAGATTTTTTGGAGACAGCGATCCAGATCTCAGTGGCTGAAGGAAGGGGATAGAAATACTGCGTATTTTCATAGAGTTGCCAATGGTAGACGTCGTACCAATTTGATTCACAGTATTTGGAAGGATGGTGTGGAGATTTGTGAGCAACAACTTTTGAGTGATACTTTCACTGAATATTATAAAAGCATCTTCAGTGCTCGTATTGAGAACCGTATTTCTGTTGAATGGAGCAAATTGTATCCTGATGTAACTAATCTCTCGGATGTTGCAGGTGCTTTTTCTGAAGAGGAAATTCTGAATGCTTTGAAGGAGATGCCGGGTGACAAAGCACCTGGGCCTGATGGATTCCCCACCTTTTTCTTTCAACAATACTGGGGCATGTTGAAAAATGATGTCTTGCGTTTGTTTGACGAGTTCCACAAAGGCTCTTTGAGGTTGGATTTGATTAGCTATGCTAACGTAGTTTTAATCCCCAAAAAGGAAGGTAATGTTTCCGCCGCTGATTTCAGACCGATTAGCCTTCTCAACACTAGTTTCAAACTAATCACGAAGGTTTTGGCCAATAGGCTGAAAACTAAGATGGATTCGTTGATTGATATATCCCAAACTGGTTTTATTAAAGGAAGAAATATTCTGGATGGTGCTGCGTTGGTTGGCGAAGTGATTTCTCATTGTGATAGATTTGACGTCCCTTGTGCTATCCTTAAGCTGGACTTCGCCAAAGCTTTTGACACAGTTGACTGGCGATTTATGATTGAAGTGCTGAAGGCAAGAGGCTTCCCCACCAAGTGGATTGAATGGATTTCCATGATTCTTTCATCAAGTAGATCCAACATTTGTGTTAATGGAGTTGCTGGCTCAACCATCCATTCTATGCGTGGACTGAGACAGGGCGATCCACTTTCCCCTCTTTTTTTGATTTGGCGGCAGATGTTTTTTCCAAAATTCTGAAGCTGGGTTGTGCAGAGGGGATTATTAGCGGCTTTGGCAGTGACCATGTGGTTGGGGGCATCAATTCTTTGCAATATGCTGATGACACCATCATATTCAGCAAACCTGACTGTAAATTCCTTGCTGCACTTAAATTTATTCTATATGCTTTTGAAAGTTTATCTGGCTTAAAAATTAACTTTCATAAGAGCAGTGTTTACACGTTGGGTTGTAGTGATGATTTACGCAGGTCATGTGCTGAAATGTTTAATTGCAAGGCTGAAGTTTTTCCTTTGAACTATCTGGGTATGTGCATTCGCCCCAAGAAATTAATGAAGAAAGACTGGCAACACTTGATCGAAAAGGTGGACACTAGACTTGCGAGGTGGAAAGGCAACTCATTATCCAGAGCCGGTCGTCTTGTGCTTGTCAATTCTGTCCTGTCGTCGATTCCACTGTACTGGATGTCCTTCTATCACTTTCCAGGTTGGGTGGTGGAGAAGATTGACGCAATTCGTCGTAACTTTTTCTGGACTGGTTCTAAATAGACGAAGAAGCTAAGTTGTTTGATATCTTGGAACCAAGTATGCAAATCTAAAGAGCAAGGGGGACTTGATGTTATAAACTTAAAGACAATGAATTCGACTCTTCTTTGTAAGTGGTTGTGGTTTATGATTTCTGACAAGCACACTTTATGGAAGGAGTGGATCATTAGTACATATTACAATGGTAATTTTGGTTGGAACACTGATTTTTCAAGATGCTCTGTGTTTTGGCGCAATGTCATGGTTCATGCACAGTGGATGAAGTTGGGTACTAAGATTGTGGTGAAGAATGGACACAACACATCATTTTGGTTGGATAGCTGGCTAATTAATGTCCCTTTGAGTATGGAGTTTCCAGAGCTTTATGGTATTGCTTGCAACAAAAACTTCACTGTTACAGAGATGTATGATAATGATTCAGCGGGTTTCAAATGGAGATTGAATTTCTCAAGACTTGTGGCTGGTAATGCATTGATTCAGCTATGCAGTTTGTTCGATTTGCTTGAAGCGATGAGTTTGAATAATGAGCGGGATGATTTTATTTGGATGTTGGAGGGGGAAAGGAAGTTGTTTAGTGTTCGTAGCATCTATAAGTTGTTCAATTTTGCTGGGGTTAGGAGGTTGGGGTTCGAGCATATGTGGCAGTTCAAAATCCTTGATAAAGTCAAAATTCATATGTGGGTCGTGATACATGGTAGATTGAATACGGTTAACAGAATTCGTCAGAGAGGAGTGCATGTTATGGATGGCTGTGTTTTTTGTGGTCATGACGACGAGGACTACCATCATCTATTTTTGGCTTGTGACTTTGCTTTTTATATTTGGACAAAATGTTTGGTTGCGCTTTACCTTGACTTGCACTGGAGTGATTTCATTGCTGACCAATTTGTTTTTTGGCATTCAATTTACCCGACCTTGCATGCCTCTCATGATAGTCTTCTTTTTGCTTTGCTGAACTTTGCTTACACTTGGTTGCTTTGGCATGAACGAAACTCCAGAAAATTTAACCGCAAATTGAAATCTCCTAACAGTATTATTTATTCTATCCTTAACTTTGTCTATGACTGGGCAGGCATGGAGCGCAAAGGACATGTTGAGAGCATTGCAGACCGAGTTCGTAAGAGGGGGCGGATCACTGGTCCACATGATTGACGTTGATGCTCACTGGTTCACTAGCCTTTTGCTGTTTTACTGTTATTTTTAATGCTATGTAATGTTAATTATGATGTATGGCTCCTTTTTGTATGGCCGTATGTAGCGATGACCTGTTTTGCTGTTTTGGTTGTACATATGTTGTAAATATACGCACTGGTTACTTGATGAATGCTATATATTTTAGGCGTGAATCATGTTGATTCACTACCTTTTACTTCAAAAAAAATAATTTTTTTTTATAAATTCAATTGCGCTAATTTGTCTAACGGCAAATCAAGGTCTAAAAAATGGGTTTTAGGCCATTCGTTGTCAACCGCTTAATCAATACCGTATATTGATTAAAACATAATAATTGTTGGACTAAATTTCAACGATTAACATCCAATCAACATCTAAATAGGATATATCGTTACTTAGGATAAACAATTTATGAATAGGATGAAAAACAAATAACATACAATTTATTTGAGGAATCCAGCTGAATCATCAACATGTTCTTCCCTGCATCACAACGCATAATATCATATTACAATAGCATATGGAATAAATTAATTGACGGAATCATAAATATCGATGAACATAGATTATTAACAGATAATAATCATTCATAGCATCCAATTTATATTATCAACGATAAATTTTAGTTATATGAATTTAACTACATCATAGAATTCCAGAAAGCGTGAGAGCTATCTATCCATTTCGTTTTCGATTGATGAATATTGCATTGTTTCATTTAATTTTAAACAAGAAATTAAAATAAAATGAAATCCCCACTGCCTTCGATTCCAACCAAACCAACTAGACTGCATAGCCTTCTCTCTACAATTCCAATGTCTCCTGTTTCGCGCAATTCTGATAATAAGTTAAGCATTTTTTTAAAGATTGAACGTATTTAAATATTAACTATCATCATTAACTACTTTAATTAACTAATTATAAACCTTGCTTATTTCTTAATCTTCGTGATTACCTGCCTAATCGTTTCTCCAACCCATGAAAACTCGATGTTCTTCATCTCGTTCCAAATTGCGGTTCACACGATAAACTCCGACATCTAAATATCGTCGTTGCCTTCATCATCGACCCCTAGACAATAGCCTGACCTAACCACAAGGGTCGTCGCACTGTACTATTTCATCGCCCTCAGACCCCGACCTCCATTTGCCACCCCTTTGCCGGAAAAAGCTCACAATTGAAATCTGCCTTTTGCCAAATTCCGGATGCCTTCGACAATGATTAGTGACCACGTCCCCACCATTCGATGCACAGCCCTCCTGCGTCTCTTTACCCTTCAAACGACCCCACTTGAAATCGCTTCCATCGCCGGCAAAGCACCAAAATCTGATCATGATTCCAAAACAGGCGTCTTCGATCATCTATTGATTTCTCCGTCCATAGACCACTATTCGCCACCACACCGGTGCCAGTTGAAAAGCCCTGCCTTTCCTCTACAAGTTCACTTCAGACACCTCGACCTAAAAACACCACCATCGCGCGGAAATCAAGGAAAAACGAAACTGTCCAGGTTTTGGGTTTGCCTCGATTTCGGCCACCAAATTTTGCCAATGTGTTGCCCTCAACATGATCTTCAACTTTGTAGTTGATGGCTTTCGCCAGTTCATTTTGGATTGAAATTATTGTTTAAAATGGATTAAACTGTAAAATAGAGGCTGTTGATTTGGGAATTTAGGGTTATGGTTAGGTTATTTGTATGGAGAAGATCTACAATTTTTTATTCTGAAGTAACTAACAATATTTTATTGAAAATGACTAATGATATTTTGATTTATCATATTTTAATTCAGTCGTGCCTATCGCCATTTTCGATTGACGTTTATTGATTTGTATGACCACGTACAAACTCCGATTGCAATGAAAATGGACGTCATGCAATGTTTTGACATCCCAACCCAATGAAACTTGTTCCATCAAAATATGAGTCTTTTACATAAATGGCGCTAGTTTGAGTTCAAATTATCGATTTATTTACATTTTAATTTGCGTACGGTCACAAAATAACTCTGATTGACGTGAAACTTGAAATCTAGCAAAAATTAGTCATCACAGATTTAATAAAATTTGTTTCATTGAAGTCTGAGGTCATTTGAATGAAAGCCCTTTTTAAAGGTCTAATTTAAATCGATTTCAAAACAACTCAATATAATAATATTTTTTTTATTATCTAATATATTTAAATAGGATTTCATATAGCTTCAAAATGAACTAGTTCAGATTTCAAACATTTAAATCTCAAGTTAAACGATATTAAATTTATATTAAACTACCTTTTTTATTTAAATAAATTGTTATGGTTTATAAACGATTTCGTAGCGACTTTCTGAAAATTCGATTTGAACATAACTAAAAATCTGCAAGAAGAAATCTCGATTTTTCTCTTTCCTAAGAAAATTATAATTTAATAGGTCCAGATTTTCTTGTTTCAAAGAATTGTGACCTATATTGGGTTATTTATAATCATTTAAAGTTTAAAACTGAAAACTACGAACTACCACGATGCTGCAGGTATGTTTTAAATTAAATTATAAATTATATGTTCAAACGTCATTTAATAAACGAATTCATTATTATGATTCAAAGTTAACTTAATAAATATGTCTATATTGTCTAATTCTTGCTATATTGCAAATCCAACATTTTCCGACTATTACGAAATTAAATTATTATTTATATTATGTTAATAAAATATTCAAAATCATTGAATTCAATTTATTAAAATTTAACCATCTAAAACCAATTTTGTAATGGCCCGACTTTCGATAACCTCGGAAGTCGTGTCATTATTAAAGAAATAGATTAGATAGAGAATAGAACTAAACAAAACATTAGAATCTCACAGTGGAATTTAACAAAATATATAATATATTACATATCAAAGTCTAATACATCATAGAATACTTTATCATATCACACATGATTACGGGCCCAATAAAACATACAAACTTGAAACTTAGATATAGATTTAACAATCAAGCTGACTCTAGAACTTGCAGTCTAAAATACTCCAAAAGAATTCCATTGATTACCTATATCACTTGTCTACCCATAACAATTGTTATGAGTACCCAAGAGTTAAGGAAAACACAGAAAAATAAACTTTGGGTCAGTCAGGGGATCGATGTGAGTAAACAATTTTAAACAGATTGGAAACAAGCACAGTGTAACGTTCCAGAAATTTCGGCAAGTAAAATAGTAAATTAATTGAAGATTTAATTATTTATGATCATTTTTATGTTAATAATGGAGTTAGGAATTTAAAATCAAATATATTGTTGTGTATGAATTAAAAATTCAATATTTAATTCAGAATGGGTGGTTGGGTTTAAATAAGTATTGTTGAATATTGAAACTGAATTTGATTGGATATTTGAGTTGGATTTGAAATTCGATTGGAAAAATATAATTGGTTGAATTTTAAAAAACATTAACATAAATAATGGTAGGAAAAAAATAACTGTAAATTATAAATTAAATAAGGGATTCCTTCTCACATACACTATCTAATGCGTTCCTCCCCACGTTTCCTTGGATGCCACACTGGTAATTCCTTTAACCCTAATTATTCCACTGTACACTGAAAACATCTACAATCGACCTCCCTCAAAAATACCTTCTGAAACCATCGTCCCCCTACATCTGAAACCAAGCATCTATGCCTACACCTACTTGAGGAGACACTATTGTTTATGTATTTCCTCTTCAATAAATTGGAGCCGTTTCCCTTTTATTCTATAGAACATCGAAAACAAGACTTTCCCTCTTTGCTAAAGCCATGGAAACTAAAACCCTTAATTGCGCCCCTCTTTTCACTACATTCAGCCAAATCCACTTTTTCCCTTTGCTATTTTGATGGCCGCCACTTCGATGTCACTCGCTAATTGATTCTGCCTTCTCCAGTCAAGCTACAGCCTAGTAAATCGAAGTTGCCTCCAAGTTGCAAGCCACCATGGAGCCTTTTGACCAACCGCTTCACACTTAAGCCTTAATTTGTCACTTTCGGTTAATCTAGCTTTGGTATTGATGCCGCGAAGCCTGCAATGATCCAAAGGCAAGCACGATTGCCTTAGATCCTAGCATAGACCAATTTCATCATTGTTGTAAGGTGAGTTATTAGGCTCACGATTTATCTTAAGGTCAAGTAGATTTAAACACAATTTTTAATTGGGATATAATAGTTAGATCTATTGTTGTTCGTATGTAGGTTGATTTTCGTTGTTGCCTGTTCAGTTTTCGCCTGCACCTCTTATTGCGAGGATTAAACCGTCCTTAATTCCCTGGAAACTATGTTTGAACATGGTTTCACTATCTGCACACACTCGAACTACATACATGTATATACATCCTTATGGATGTGTATATATGTACAGAGTTTGTATTTTGGATGGTTCCATGATCACCTATGCTACACCTGAAGTTGCATTTCCTCGTCTTAAGGACAACACGTGTATATCCATTGGGTATGAACGAATCACCTTGTCCACGTTGAAAATTGTTATGCCACTTGCACCTTGATGCATTGAAATTTCTTACGACCATTTGAGATGGGCCTCGCTTGCCCTTATGTATTTAAACTGAATTGTATACATATATTTAGGTGGACATATAATTTGACAGAAAATTATACCAATTGTACCCTACATATCATGCCTAATATTGTTAAATTTCCAGAAAATTACATATAGGGATATTGCTACCTTGACTTGAACTGAACAACAGTATTCTGTATGTTACACGGTGTACCATGGATGGATCCCTTATGTGGCAGTTATGTGTTTTGAGAAATCTAAATGTATCTGTTTACATTTAACTTGGTTATACTTGCTTTTATAGTTGGTACGAGTTTAAATCATCATTGTTAATGATAATGATAAGCATATTAATTAACAATGTTGATGATTGATACTGCAATATCTTAGTGATCATGTTCTATTTATGTTTATGATTCCAATCATTTTCCAACATGTACTCTTACAAAATAAAAGTTTTTGTTGCATGAAAAAAGGAAAGTAGGCCATCAGATACTTTTCATATCCGTATTTGGTTTTCCCCTTGAGGATAAAATTTATTGTATAGGCATGAGTGTCAGCATATGTCTATATGCATCCACATGAATATGTGTGCTGAATGCTGATACCTAAATATCGTGAAGTACTGGGCCAGTATGGCATATATGTTTACTTTGGAAAATCTGAAACCAACTTCTAGTTCAGGTGACATTTGCCAAAAGTATGAAACAATCATATTTGCTTGTTGCCTCATTCGGTAAACTTAGTATAAAAGAAATAAAAAAAAAAAAATAAGTAGAAGGATTTCAGCGTTTGCTCCATTTGAAAACGTTCACTGCCTGTTTGCATTTTATTCATTGTTTGCTGCAGCTTCTATTCTCATTATGTATTAGTCATCCCATTATGTTGCTCTGCTTATTTTAATAGTTTGTTCATGAAAATAGCCTTGTCAGGCCATGTATTTTGAACACATGAGGCCTTAATTTATTTTGCTAACTCAAATTTTGGAGGGTATTTGGTATTGTGATAGAACTAGGATTATACTTGGACTTGTTACTTGTATTGTAGCAGTATATTCCATGAGTATGACATAATTCACTTGTTGTGTCCCTATAATACAAGTATTGCGATCATTGATGAGTTGCACCGTTATTCTTTGTGCCTCATACTATGATCCGTATTTAGTTCTCGATTGTAGTTACATGTATTGAGCATCTCTTAATAACCAATCACATATACCGTCCTGTACACCCATGTGTTTTATTTCTCGTATATTTTAAGCATGTTTTCATCAAGATACCTTTTCAATGGTCAAAGCTTGTTTTCACATGATCAAAGCATGTATACCAGGTCTATAGATCAATTATGTTGTAGTATATAACAAGAAAAATAAAGGGTGCTGGGGTATGTAATTCGAGTGCTTTAAGGTGGGGAAGAGATAGAAGGATTTAATCCTATTTGATGATTGTCAACCATTCAGATCAATGTTTTGGGAAACAGAAACTAGGCTCTTAAACAATTATTGTGTGAGGGAAGACAGAATCTCCTGAAATGCGTATGGTCAGTAAATTTTTAAAAAAGTTTGCATTTATGCATGTTTGGATCAACGAGTCGGGTTTCTTTTTCCCCGAAACTAAATTCATTTTGGCTTTAAAAAAAATTCAAAGAACAATTTATTTAAATCAACCCAAATGCACATGTTCAGTATTTATATTATATAATTGGCAGGTTCAAATCATTTGGCCACATTCTGTTAATATAAGCTTTTGAAATATTTGTTTATATTTGTACACATCCTTTTGTTCTCAGCTTTTGAAATATTAGTTTATATTTGTACCATATTCTGTTAATCTAAGTTTCTGAAAGGTCAAGGAATATTTGAGTGCATTAAGCACAATGGAGTTATCTTCAATTAAACCACTAAAGAAATCTATGGTCATCAAGCAAATATATTCTAAGTTGCATATACATTGTAGCTAAGTGTAGCCATTTTGTCATTTAGTTTGCGGCATATACATTATAGCCAAGTGTAGCCATTAAGTCATTTAGTTTGCTACTTGTAGTCGAGTATAGTCAGTGTGCACTTGTCCATTTGCTACATAAACGGTTAGGAGTGCCCCTGTTTATATTTGAAATACATATGTCTTGTAGTTGCACGTCCCGGTTCTGTTATAACTTGTTTGTTCATCAAACCCATGCTTCCCAGTATTTTCCATGCTTGCACTTTGTTATACTCCGGTTTCAGATGTTGAGGCAGTACACACGCACGTGTGTACGTGCAGGCTCCCACGACTGTTCGCGCAAAAATTAGAAGTTGATAAGCACATATTCTACTTAATATAAATTGATTTGAACAGATACCATGATTATATTTAAGCTGATATAGAACGGACACTGCACATTGACGAAAACCAAATACTACACAATTATTATTTTACATATGATATATTCATATAGGATTGATTATTTTTTTCCAGTTAATATTGAAGTTCATTTACTTGAACTATGATTTAATCCTGAATCGAGTGTTTTATGTTTTTGCATGGAATGCTCGGGTCAGACCCGAGCAGTACAAATTTTAAAGAGTTCAACTTAGGATTTGAAGACTGGTGAAGCTGGGGATCTGAAGACTTGCGTACTCTGATATTTTTTAAAACAGTAAATATTTTCTATTGTATTCAACTGCATTTTTACATTTCGCTGTATAGAAGAATCTTTGTATCAAAAATTCTGATTTATATATAAAAGTATATTTTGCTATTTAATACCGTGTCATTTATTTCATTTTGTGTTTTTCTGTGTTGATTCTATTTTTAAACTCTGTAAGCTAAATAACGAACCGTCAATTTGAACATTTTAAATTGGTTTAATCACCAATTTGATTTGGTCAAAAAGGCATGATGATACAAGTGGTATCAGAGCTTTGGTTTACACAAAGCGTAGCATATCGAGTTTAAGGAATAGGATCGATACTAGAAAAAAAAATTTGAAAATGAAAAGGTTTTGAAAGCACAAATAATTTTTTTAAAGGTAAATTATATTTTTGAAATATCAAGTATTTTGAAAATTAGTATCTTGAACTAGTACAACAGAAACAAAAATTTAGTTTGAAATTAATTTTTTTCAGAATCCCAGTCTTCGAATCCAGGTTTGCTAGAGCCAATTCTTCGATAAGATTTCCTTAGTTTTGAATTTTGAATTCATTATCGAACAGTACATAAGGAAAATAAGTATAATAGAATTGACGAATCAATTTCTGGAATCGTGTAGTTTAGAAATCGGATACGACTGAAATTTACTGGAAATAAATTTCAGATAAGAATTTGAATGAAAAGGGGAAGGTTGAAATCATTTCAAGAAAATGAGGATGAATTTTATTTCGGTATTCGGAATATAGATTAATTGAAATAAAATCAGAAAGGTTATAACTGGAATTCGACGGTGGCAATTGTATTACTAAACTATTTGAATTATTCAGGAATCGGTAAGATCAATTATAATTGGTTTCAGACCAATAATGTATAATTTAATAAAAGAATTCGATAGTGAAATATAATCTTGTTAATTAATTAACAAGAAGTGAATTGTAAATGAGAACTGTAAATGAAGCGATGTATGAATAAAGATTACTTTGATGTGACAAGTTCAGATTCCGAAAAGAGGAATGATATTCATTTTTAGAAGTGAATAACGTTTGAAAGCAAAGGTGTTGCAAATGAAAATGGGGATAAAGAAAATGGAGTTGACCAGTACGGTGAGATTATTCTGAAGTTCGGAATATAAACCAAATGAGAATTTTTCAAAGTTTGGAATATATTTTCGAATAAAAATTATTCTAAAGGAAGTTATTCGTGGAAGTTAGTTATGCTGAATTTCAGGAGAATACTATTTGCTTTCCGTTTTAATTTAAAATTTAATATATTATTAATAAATTGGTTATTCAGATTAAAGAATAAAGTATATTTTGAAGTTAAAAATTTCGAAGGTGTAAATTATTGTCAACGATTATTGTAAAGAAAATAAATTCTTAACAAAAAATTGGAAATTTCATGAATAAATATTTTGTTGTTGTTTGAAGTGGTGAATCTTTTCTGTTTCAAAGTTAATAATGTTGTTCAGTTAAGGTCTAAGAGGTAAACATACCCCAACTTGATTGACTTCATTATTGACTATGAAATGGTTAAGATTCGATTGCCGAAGTGGTTAAACGGAGTAAGAAATGAGTGTTAACAGTTAAGTAGAAATAGCGGTGTGTATTAAATACCTGTTTTAGTCCAAATAACGAATTTAGAAATACTTCGATGAGAATAAAGTATATTTCTATAGAAAATAAATATGTTAATTGAAAATGTTTTTCAGAGGACCGTGAAAGGCTAATGGGTTTTGATAAATTAGAATAGCGAGAAGTGAAGAATAAAAAGCCATACGACGAGAACGAAGAGCAGCAAAACGTAAGAGAAGTGGATTCATAAACTAAGTTCGGAAATTGTGTGAGCAATGATTTGATAAGAAATGGAGTTAAGGAATTTAGAAATTTACTGGAAATTAGTTAAGTTGAATAATTTCCTGAGTATTGATCTAATGTTGGTTTCGGCCTTTGGGGTTGATGCTTAGGAAATTGTTCGCTTGCTAATTGACGGTCGAAGGATGTGGATATAAAAGAACAATAGTGCGTTGACTAGGAATTTGTTTTTTTTTAAAAAAAACTGAAACTTTGAGAGCAAGGAAATTTGAGATAAGCGATGAATTAAATAATTAAGGATTTGAAAGAAAATTTGGTTTATAACCAATAGAGGCATAAATCCGAGTTGATTAAAAAGATCAAAACTAAAAATTTGAAATCAGAATGGAATCTGAGAATATTGGAATTTGGATATTGGATACAGGAGTTTCCGAAATGGATATGGAAAAATATATAAGAATGCAGTGAATTAGAAAACCAGTGATTTGGAAAGAAATCGATCTGAGATAAAATCGTATACAAAGGATTTAAGTAAAAACTGAGATGTTTTGAATTATGATTTGGGAAGAAAATATTATGTAAATTGACATAAATATGATTTATGAGGATTATGAAACGAAGTACTATATGTATATAGTGTCATATGTTTTCAAATTAAAATAAGGGAAGTACCATCCTTCTCCTATGAATTTCGAGCTTAGTGAGATGTGCTGTTGGTGGTAATAGGTTGTCCGGACATAAAACTCGAGTTGTCTGAAAGAACACGATCGTGTAGCGTAATTCGCAGGGATGTAGATAGCCTACGGCATATGGATGTTTCTTGGGGGAACCAAGCGTAACCATTGTGTCTGCTACGATCTACAGTCGTGATAAGGGCGTAATCCGCAGAGCTGTGAAAGCTTACAGGTATGAATGTTTCCTGAGGGAATCAGGCGTAACCATTGTGTACCTGCGGTCCCCATGGCATATCTACAAGTGAAAGAGATATAACCACCAGAGTTACTAACGGTAGAATGGAGCCATGTAATGTGTGGAATATCTTAGTAATGGTGAGCCGTCTGCTTGATGCAGCATTGTGTCTTCGTGACTTGATTGATCTTCGGGACCTTATTTGTCTTTGTGGCTTGATTTGTCCTCATACCTTGAAGTATCTTCGAAATTCCATGATTTGTTTTGTGACTCTGAGATAGAGCGATTAAGCTTAATGACCTCAGTTTTTCTTTTGATTCTAAAATATCTTCCGTTGATCTGTCCATGTCGAAATTCGCAGGGAGAAGGTTCCCTACAGATATGGATGTTTTCTGGAGGATCCAGACGGAACCATTGTGTATCTGCGATTCATGAATGATCAACATATTAATCTCATATTGGTACTTTCCGTATCTATTTTTAAAGGAAATTTTGAAATATTTTCACTGGAAGTTGAAGCAAGGATATTTAGTACATGGAGATATTAGTCGTACGCCTGGCTAGCGTATGCTTAACGTCTGTGAGAACGACAATAGACTTGTCAAACTTCGAGTTATAAAATATTTTCGACCTTAAGAAACATGTAACAACCCGCAAAATCCGAGCCAATTTAAATTTTTTATTTTGGCAATTTTAATGAATTTTGAATATTTAAAATGAATTATTTTAAATAATGATGACGAGAAATTTATTTTTGAATAGAATTAGAATGAATATATTTATTTGAATCGACGTTAGAATATAAATATTTATTTTTATTTATAAAAGGAATTGAAAATAGCGCGGTAGTTTGAAAATTCGATTTCAAAGTTCAAATGAATGTACAGGATTCAAGATAAAGAGGATTTTAGCGAAACCAAAAATATTAGAATCTATTTGAGAATATCTTTCCAACGAATCTGAAAAATTGAAATTTCATAGCGGGAATAAAAAGTTATGTCCAATTGAAAATTCAGAATAGTCGCTATGAAATTTTGGTCCTTAAAAATGGAAATTTTGCAAACGACCTATGTTTTCGATGAAACCATTTTCGTTGGATCCGTGATGTCATATTATTGCTAGATTCAAATTTTCATAATTTTCTGAGTTAATATGTGAGAGTGGCACGGGAAAACGTGTTTTCACAGTTTTAGTCAATTTCGATCAATCAGAAAATGGCCATTTTTCAAACGATCTCAGAATTTGATGAAATTAGTTTTGTTAGGACCGTATCTTCAGTACGAAGCTAGAAATAATTTTTCTAGAATTTTGGGGTCCGTATGTGACCCCCGTAAATTGAAATGTACGTTTAAAATTTAATATAATGATTTAAATGTTAATCTAAGTGAAAACTGATCGAAACGATGGAATTGGCTACGAAAGATATCCCATTGTGTTCAGAATGGTGGTATTTTGCTAGGGGCGACAGTCGGTGGGTTCGATATGGGGTTCAAACGAAAGGTGTAATTTTTATGGAAAAATAAATAAATTAAATATATATATTTTATATAATATTTCTCTTTCCCCCCTTTCCTTCATAACAGTCAACGCTGATAAGATAAAAAAAGGGGGGAGGGGGAATGCAATCGATGTCGCGCTCCCCAGGCCGCCGCACCAGAGCTCGCCGTCGCTCAAGCGATCGCCACCCCAAGCCTCGCCGCGTCAGCCTCCCCCTCCTCCGATCTCCGCCTTCTCCTCCTTTTCCTCCCTTACTCCCCTCGATCAAATTGAAGGACCATGAGCCCCACCGCCATCCTAGGCTCTGACGCCGCAGCCGGAACACCGTGGCCCTCTGCCACCTCCGCCAAGCCCTAACCCCCCTGAGATCGCAGCCAACCATCACCATCCCGTCGCAACAACCTCCAATCACCAAAAACAGAAAGCAACGTTGAGTTTTTCCCTTTTTTTATTATAATAAATTACATTGCTTAAAGAAAAGAATTGATTTTCATTATAGAAAAAGAACTGATTTTTGTAATGATAACATGATAAAAATTAGATTTTTATTAATTTCAAGTTAAGATATTTATTTAAAGTTCAGATTTTTAGTGAGGAAAAATATTTTCTTAGTGATGAAAAAAATATAATTTTAAGTGATTGAAAAGATATGACTTATATACTTACAAGTTAGGATTTTTATATGCATAAAAATATGATTTTTAAAACGCATAACAATATTTGATTTTTAGAAAAGCTTGGATTTTTATTATAGAAAAAGCGTTAAAAATGTATGATTTTCTATGTTATAAAAATAGGATTTTTATATAATAAAGAATATAAAAATATGATTTTTACATTATAGAGATAATAAAAACACGATTTTTGTATATGAAGTGACAATAAAAAAGGTGAATTTATCATATATGTAGCAAAATAAAAATTCGATCTTTAAATAAGAAGTAGAAATATAAAAATATAATTTTTATATAGAAAAAAAACTTTGTAGAAATATATGATTTTTATATATGAAGTGTCATTATAAAAATGTGATTTTTTAAATATAAACATCATATTAAAAATGTGATTTTTACTATGGACAGCGGGAAAAGAACGCATTGGAATTTTGGGCAAATCTGAACCGTTCAGAGATAGAGAATGGAAGAGTGGATCCCAAGGGTGAGAACTCCTCACTTTAATTTTCTTTATACAATTGTTTATTATGTAACTGCATATATGAACTGTTCCCCGTCGTCCACAGACCATGGATGACTTTTTTGGTTGTTTGTGTTGATTGATGTGTTTGGTTGAATATTGGTTTATGGTGTGAATGTGAAATTGATTTGATTGGTATGGCGCATGCCATTATTAGACCGGGGATAAGGCTAGGCCTTATCCGGTTGCTAGTATCAAGCGTTATGCCGCCAAAATTTTCTAAAATATGTTAGAACAATAAAAATATCATTTTTATTGTGTAAATGAACCAAATAAATAATTTATCGTTAAAAATATAATTTTTAACGTGTATATGAATAAAATAAATATTCGTTTACAAATCAGACGATTTGTTTATGTACACTAATTTGACTGATATTGATTGGGACGATAAATTTTACACATCGCCCAACTGGACAAATAATATTCAGTGTTTGTTGATTGAAACCCCACACGGGTGTTGGGATGATATTTGACGTACACTAATCCCAACTGTTTAGTGATATGTCGATTGATTTATTGACAAGCTATTATAAGCGTTAAATATTTATATTTAATGCTTATACAGTGTAGAATGCACTCTGGATGATGGTTGTTTTTATTGTTGTTATACACATTTGTTGTGTAAATCAATATGATCAAATTATATGGTAATTGACTGTGTCTGATTTTAGTTCAGAATTATCAAATATTTTAAAATAATATTTAGTGAATATTGAAATGTGAAGCTGTGTTAAGTAGTTAAACGCCAATTTAACACGAACGTGAATTTGGTCGATTTATAATGAATATCGAAAAGTGATTTCAAAATCGAATATTTTGAAAATATTATCGTTTTTATATTGAAATGATATGGAAAATTGAAATTCGAATTAAATTGAAATTGAATTTGAAATTTGAATTAAATTGAAATTGAATTTGAAATTCGAATTAAATTGAAATTGTAACAACCCAGAAATGCGAGCTAATTTAAAATTTTTATTTTGGCAATTTCATCGAATTTTGAATAACTAAAATGAATTATTTTAAATAATAGCGACGAGAAATTTATTTTAAATAGAAATAGAACGTATATATTTATATACGTCGTCGTTAGAATATAAATAATTATTTATAATTATATAAGGAATTGAAAATGGCGCGGTAGTTTGATAATTCGATTTCAAAATTCAAATGAATGTACCGAGTACAAAATAAACCGGATTTTAACGAAACCAAAAATATTTGAATCTAATAGGGAATATCTTTCCAACGAATCCAAAAAATCGAAATTTCATAGCGGTGGTCAAAAGATATGTCCAGTTGAAAATTCTAAATAGTCGCTATGGAATTTCGGCCTTTAAAAATGGCCATTTTGCAAACGACCTCGGATTTCGACGAAACCACTTTTGTAGGATCCGCGATGTCAAATTATTGCTGGGTTTCAAATTTCATAATTTTTCGAATCAATATGTGAGCATGGCAAAGGAAAACGCGTTTGACCAGTTTCAGTTGATTTTAATCGACTCGAAAATGGCCATTTTTCAAACGGCCTCGGAATTCGATGAAACTTGTTAGGACCGTATCGTCAATACGAAGCTAGAAATAATTTTTCGGGAATTTTTCGAGTTAATATGTGACCCCAGTAAATTGAAATGCGCGTTCAAATTCAATACATAGAGTTATATGTTGATTTTGATGAAAACTGATGGAAAGATCGAATCAGCCTACGATACATATCCCATTGTGTTCGGAATGGGGGTAATTAGCTATGGACGACAAGCGGTGGGTCCGTTTCGAGGTCGAAATAAAAAGTCAACTTTAATTGAATAATAAAATAAAATAAATAAAAATATTTATATAACTACCCTCCACTTACCTTTCTCTCTCTTCTATTATCGTTCAGATTTGAACGAGGGAAAAAAAAAGCTCGAAGGAGCCATCGCCGCCACACGAGGGGCGTGCGCCACCACCGCGCCGCCATCCATGCTGCCCCCCTATCGCACCTCTCTCTCCTACGTTCTCCTCTTCCCCCCTCCCCAAACGCCGATCCCAAACCCCCTGGAAACCGTCGCCAGTCCTTCCCCCTTCCCTCCACCACTGGCGCGCCGCCTTAGGAGAACCGCCGCCCAAGATCGATGGCGCGACCCCCCTCTCCTCCTTGCTCCTCTAAAAACCGCAAGTGCCTCCCCCTTCTCGATTTAACCCCTTCCACCCCAAAACCCTCCTCAGCGCCGCCAGAGGCCTGCTGCGCACACCACCTACCTCCGACGTTCCCTTTCTCCACCTCGTCAGCCACTTAGATGTAAGTAATTTCAAATTTAATTTACAGTTTTATTTATTTATTTAAATGTATAGCATATAAAAATATAAAGCTTTGGAATTTGTAATATAGGAAAGATACGATTTTTAGAAACAAAAGACACGTTTTTTAGCAATAAAGAGCTATGATCTTTAACGATATAAAGTTAGGATTTTTAGCTTAGTAAAAATGTGATTATTGATTACCAAAAGATGTGATTTTTAGTTATAAAAAGAAATGATTTTTGTCATGTATAGAAGATAGTATAGAAATATAATTTTTATATTGTAGAAGTATAAAAATATAATTTTTATATAGGTAAGATAGTAAAAATATCATCTTTATAGATATAGCAAAATAAAAATCTGATTTTTATTATATATATGTTGAAATAAAGATGTGATTTTTATAGTGATGAAATAAAAATTAAATCTTTATATTTGAAAAGGCGAAATCTTTATATAGAGGATAGCATGATAAAAATAGAATTTTTATCTATATAGTAGCGATGTAAAAATAGAATTTTTATCCATAGAGAGTGATTATAAAAATGTGATTTTTATATACATAGCAACAATATAAAAATGTGATTTCATATATGTAGTGGCTATGGGCAACGAAAGTGACAAAAGGCGAGAACAGCGATGACTTCTACATAAGAAGAGTCGAGGCGTTTGGATTAGCTAGTTGGTGAGAACTTCTCACTTTGAATTTACTTTTCTAGTTATAATTATATACTAGGATGCAGACGGTGCTTAGCAGCACCCGACACCCGTCGTCCACAGACCATGGACGGCTTGTATGCTTGTTAGCTGTGTTGTGAATTTGTTTGTGATGTTGATGTGAAATAGATAATAAAATATATTCATGTGTTGAAATAAATTAATTATCGTTAAAAATCATATGTGAATAAATAAATATTCATTTACAAACCGGACGGTTTGTTTATGTACACCTATTTGAAGGATATTGATTGGGACGATAAATTTTACACATCGCCCAACTGCACAAATAAAAATCTGTGTTTGTTGATTTGAAACCCCACATGGGTGTTGGGAGGATATTTGGCGTACACTAATCCCAATTAATTAGTTGTATGTCGATCAATTGATTGACAGACTGTTATAAGCGTTAGATATCTATATTTGATGCTTATACAGAGTAGTGCACTTTGGATGATTGTTGATTATTTGTCGTTGCTATTTATATACATGTGTTTTATGGAATCCATATAGTTAACGCTATATGGTGATTGATTGGGCCTCATTCCAATTTAGAAAATAAAGAATATTATAAAATAAAGGTTCATGTGTTGACAGTACTCATCCATTGAGATTAGTCATGTGTTGAACGAAATATTTTAACAATAAAATTTACATCTTTATCATATATAAAATTAGAAACTAACTGGAAAATAGATAAGATGAGTGGTTTCCTAGATATTGATCTGATGTTGGTTTCGGCCTTCGGGGTTAATATTTAGGGAATCGTTCTCTTACTAATTTACAGTTGGAGTCTGATTTGAAATCAAACAATAGATACCATAATTTTTTATAAAATTTTAAAAACCCGCAACTTCCCCGTAAAGGAAAGCGTCGGATAGTTCGAGAACAAGCCACAACAGAACGCATACAGAAGAACATTTCATTGAATATTACAACAATGCATCAGATTACAAGGATATACAGAGTATAAAGGAATATTACACAGAAATATCAGAGATTTAAATTACATTTAAATACATAGCAGCGGAAAATAATACAATACACAACTAGAAGTAGATATACGGATACAAAGCTTTCCGGATATCGTTCCAGCTGTAAACCAGGATCCTGTGAATATAAATCTGCAAAACCGAAACTACTAGCTGCCCGTGTCAAAAATAGGGGCACCCAGAGTTTAGGTTAAAACAATAAACTCCAGGTCAGTCATGTGACTGGTGTGAGAACTAAAACAGTTAATCTTTATTTTAAATCATTAGGTAAATCAAAGGACCACGCCGTATAACACGGAACGGGTTTCCTCCCAAGAATACCAGTGCATAAACAAACAGCGCCATGCTAAATAAAGAAAAATGAAGCTGTTATAAGACCCAGGTCCTATCACACAATGCAAACGCAAGCCGGGGGATAGGGTTTTCCCTTATAACAGCCAAAGAATGCTTGATACGTTTAAAACAAATCATTTGATACTATAATAAGTGCATAGTGCATAAAACAACTTCAAATCATAAGTATCAATCATAGGCGACATGAGCGTCCCATGCCACTATGTCGCCATATATAGGTTTACAAATAAAACCGCAAAGTTACGTATTTGGAAATTGGATTTCCGTCTATGAACCGAGGCAAAAGATAGTCCTCAACCGATTCGAGACTGCCTAGCCCGAGTCTCAGGATCAGAGCTCGAGTGACCCTTGGATCCTCAGGGCCGGTCCACACGGAGTGGATTAAAATGCCTGAACATGCGTTTCTCCGCCCTATGGGGCGTAAACGAGCCAATTAAATGACTCCATCGGTTCGAGAACGACCGATCAATCCGAGGCGCCTCGCAACAGCAACAACCACATAAGTCAAACTCGTCAGGGCGTGTAAAACCACTGACGCCACTTCTAGCTAGGAAGAAACGCATGCCCTCCCTGACGTCCTCTCCCGTTTTTGGTTCATACCTGGTGTGAAACACGCGAGGTAAACGTTACACAAAGCTACGCCACAAAGGCCGTGCTTTGATCATCACCACAAGACTTTGCTTTTCAACAGAAGCCTTGATCATTTGCATCTTAGCATGCCCCACAGGCAAACCATCCTATGCAACCGATATCAGTCACACAGAATGAAATCCGATGGCAGACACACAGTCCATTTACAAGTCCGTTCTGGGTCTGAACGAAACCGGAGGCACCTAGTACCCCGCATATCCATCGATCTCCAAGTACGTCTGGACGATCACTAACTGTTTCCATCTTCTTGGGTGTACAGCCCAATCAAGATCATCAGTTATCACCCAAACGACGTGAAGACTTCCGGTCTTCGACCATCGTCTTCATCTTCGACTTATCGTCGTATCAGTTATTCAGAATGGGATAAACCCGGTCTTTCCGAATAACTCGCGTATATATTATAAAAGTGTTACACAAACACAACATACGCCTCATTCCAACTCATTAGTCATTAACCGTAAATTAATCAAGAGAATAATTCCCCAAATATTAACCCCGAAGGCCGAAACCAACATCAGATCAATATCCAGAAAACCATTCTACTTAGCTAACCGACAGTTAGTTTCTAAATTTCACGTTCAAATCTAATTAAAGATTTAACTATCGCCTGGAGCAAAACTGGTGATACTCCATTCTCGATCTTTTCAATCTAATTAAAGATTCATTAAAACTCCACTTAGTTTTAATCATTATCTGGGTTAAAGAATCAGTGTCATTTAAAACACGATTCACGATAAACCCAAAATCACATTCCATTAATTATCGGGTTAAAGAACAAGTGTTATTTAAAACACTGTTCACGATAAACCCAAAAATCAATACCAATTCAATTCCAATTAAATATCATTTAATTGGTACACTTCATTAAATCTAAATAAAAAGATTTAATCTTTTCTCAACTGGGTTCAAGAACAGTGTTAGTGAAGACACCATTCACGACAAACCCAAATCACATTCCATTAATTATCGGGTTAAAGAACAAGTGTTATTTAAAACACTGTTCACGATAAACCCAAAAATCAATACCAATTCAATTCCAATTAAATATCATTTAATTGGTACACTTCATTAAATCTAAATAAAAAGATTTAATCTTTTCTCAACTGGGTTCAAGAACAGTGTTAGTGAAGACACCATTCACGACAAACCCAAATCACATTCCATTAATTATCGGGTTAAAGAACAAGTGTTATTTAAAACACTGTTCACGATAAACCCAAAAATCAATACCAATTCAATTCCAATTAAATATCATTTAATTGGTACACTTCATTAAATCTAAATAAAAAGATTTAATCTTTTCTCAACTGGGTTCAAGAACAGTGTTAGTGAAGACACCATTCACGACAAACCCAAATCACATTCGATATTCAATACAAGGTTCTGAATAGAAAATATATCGGCTTATATTCAATATCGAATTCTACGACTAACAAATGTCGTATTGGAAATAACGATATAAATATATATCTTTCAAATTTCCATAACAACACATGTATAATCACGAATTCCAACATCGAAATATTCCGAAGACAATTTCGATTCAAATCCACTCCAATGCATTCATTGGAAATTTTGGTTATTTTCAAAACCATTTCAAATTCAATTTATTTATTTAAAAATAAATAGAATTATAATTCTAGTTCAAAACTAGTTCATTTCGATAAAAATCTATTTTTATCTTTTCAAATATGGAGTTTTTCATCCCAAACTTTCACAAATCATTTCTTATGATTTTACACAAATTATTACTATTTTTAATAATTTTATCAAGGCCCGTTCAGTCAATTTCCAACAATGGCCATCGAACTGCACTTACAGCGACCTTTTTCGAATTTGATTTGGACATAATTCCAAATCCAACCGTCAGATTTCTAATTTCTAATATTCTTTAGAAAGCTCTTTTCGATACGAACCCAACGGTTCCGGTTTTAGGAGAATCCGACGGTCGGATCTCCCGTAATGTCCGTTTGAAATAAATGGTCGAAATTCGCGAACTGCCGCGGCGCGGCGCGTTCTATTCAGGCCATTATATTATATATATATAATATATATAATATATATTTCGTCGATTTCTATTCAAAACGAATAATATAAATAGTTTTAAAATCGTTTCAAAACCTATTTCAACTTCCATTTCAATTCAAAGCAAAATTGAATTCTTCTTTATAAATTCGTTTTAAAATTCATTTCTATTCAATTCAAATTTCAATTCAATTCAAATTTCAATTCAATTTGAATTCATTTTCAATTCAATTCACTTTGAATTCGTTTTCAATTCAATTCATTTCGAAATCGTTTTCAATTCAATTCATTTCGAAATCGTTTTCAATTCAATTCATTTCGAAATCGTTTTCAATTCAATTCATTTCGAAATCGTTTTCAATTCAATTCATTCCGAAATCGTTTTCAATTCAATTCATTTCGAAATCGTTTTCAATTCAATTCATTTCGAAATCGTTTTCAATTCAATTCTAAATGAATAAAATCGATATAAATATCGTTCACGTCAAAATGGCGTCAAACTAATCAACACGGCTTCATAAATTTCTATTTTCAAATATTCTATTTCAAATATTTCCTATCATCAAAAGATTTGTTATTATCAAAATATTCTTTATTTTCACGATTGGAATGAGGCCCAATCAATTACCATATAAAATTAATTATATGGATTTTCATACAACACATGTATATAATAACATTGAAAATAATCAACCATCAACCAAAGTGCACTACACTGTATAAGCATCAAATATAGATATTCAACGCTCATAACAGCCTGTCAATCAATCGATCGACATATTTAATCAATCAGGATGAGTGAAATTCATATTTCATCCCAACACCCGTGTGGGGTTTCAAACAATCAAACACAGATTTTAGTTGTGCAGTTGGGCGATGTGTAAAATTTATCGTCCCAATCAATGTCATTCAAATAAGTGTACATAAACAAACCATCTGGTTTGTAAATGAATATTTATTTATTCACTTCACCATTTTCGTATTCACGTTAAAAATTATATTTTTAACGATAAAACATTTTATTTCAACCTATGAATTTCTATTCAGTTCATTCTTCAAATAAAATGATATTTTTATTTTTCTAACTTATTTTAGAAAATTTCGACGGCATAACGGCACGATACTAGAAACGGGACGAGGCCTAGCCTTATCCCCGGTCTAGTGAAGGCCCACGCCATTCACTCATCAATCAAATCAATTTCGTTTTTCAAACCACAAAATTTGGAGTAAGGGTCTAACCTAGCCTTACTCCTACGCCTTATAACGGCGCACGTCTAATCCTAACCAATTTATCGATTCGATTTTTCACACCACAAACCACATTCAAACCAATATCGCAATCAATCACCAAACAGTCAAACAAACAAGTCCATGGTCTGTGGACGGTTGTGTCGGGTGCTACTAAGCACCGTCTGCATCCTAGTATAAATATATAACTAGAAAAGAAATAGAAAGGTGAGAAATTCTCACATATTAGCTATCCTAGCTCCACGGCACTTCATTTGCAGAAGTCTTCGTCGTTTCGCCTTTTTGTCACCTTCGTTGCCCAAGGCCACTATATATATAAAAATCGAATTTTTATTTCAAAGTTCAATATATAAAAATCAAATTTTTATTTCAAAGTTCAATATATAAAAATCATATTTTTAATTCGAAGTTCAACGTATAAAAATCATATTTTTCTATCGAAGTTCAATATATAAAATTCTATTTTTCTATCGAAGTTCAATATATAAAATTCTATTTTTCTATCGAAGTTCAATATATAAAAATCGAATTTTTAGTTCAAAGTTCAATATATAAAAATCGAATTTTTAGTTCAAAGTTCAATATATAAAAATCGAATTTTTAGTTCAAAGTTCAATATATAAAAATCGAATTTTTAGTTCGAAGTTCAATATATAAAAATCGAATTTTTAGTTCAAAGTTCAATATATAAAAATCGAATTTTTAGTTCAAAGTTCAATATATAAAAATCGAATTTTTAGTTCGAAGTTCAATATATAAAAATCGAATTTTTATTTCGAAGTTCAATATATAAAAATCGAATTTTTATTTCGCCATTCAATATAAAAAAACTAATTTTTATTCTTCGCTTTCATATATAAAGATCTAAATTTTCTCCTATGTAAACAATATAAAGATCATATTTTTATTTCGATTTAAACAATACAAAAATTATATTTTCAAAGCAAATTCATTTTTAAAAACCATAAAGTAAAATCAGTTATAAACCATAAAGTAAAATCAGTTTTTAAAATCATTAAAAATTCAGTTTTAAAAATCAAATAAAAAAAACAGTTTTAAACTTAAATTAAAAAAAAACAGTTATAAACTAAAATTAAAAATCAGTTTTAAAAATTAATAAAACTCAGTTTAAAAAAAATAAAAGTAAACAGTTAAAAAAAAAAAAATAAAAAAAAAAAAAAAAAGTAGAATAAATAAATTTAAAAACTTACGGGGGGGGTTTGTGGGAGCGTCGGCCTTCAGGTGGGAGGCGGGGAGTGGCTGCGTCGGAGGAGAAGAGGGAGGAAGAGTGGCGGCGTGCGGTGGCTCGTGCAGCGGAGGGGGGGGGGTTTCGTGGGGGGGGGCGGCTGGGGTTCGGAGGTCGCTCGTGAGGAGAAGCAGGAAGAGGGGAGAAGCTGGAGGAGGGGGGGGTTTCGCCAGCAAACGGCGGCGGTCGAGGCAACGGCGGAGGGGGGGGGCGATCGCAATTTCCGTTTTCTTCTTTTTTTTTTCTTTGAAATGATTTTTAATCGGGGGGGGGGGGGGGGCTGGGTTAAAAGGGGAAGATAAAAATTTTTTATTAATTTAATTATTTAATTATTTTATTTTAATTCAAAAAGTCAACTTTTTCAAACGACCTCTAAACGAGGTCCACCGCCTGTCGTCCATAGCGTTTCACCCCCATTTCGAACACAATGGGATATGTATCGTAAGCTGATTCGGCTGTTACAATCAGTTTCCGTTAAATTTACATTTAAATCACTATATTGAATTTTAAACGTACATTTCAAATTACCGGGGTCACATACTAACTCTAAAAATTCTCGAAAAATATTTTCTAGCTTCGTATTGACTATACGGTCCTAACAAAACTAGTTTCGTCGAATTCTGAGACCGTATGAAAAATGGCCAATTTCCAGTCGATTAAAATCAACTGAAATGGTCAAAACACGTTTTCCTTTACCACGCTCACATATTGATTCGAAAAATTATGAAATTTGAAACCTAGCAATAGTTTGACATCACGGACCCAACAAAACTGGTTTCGTCGAAATCCGAGGTCGTTTGCAAAATTGCTATTTTTAAGGGCCTTATATTATATTAAAATATATATAAATTCCACAGCGACTATTTCTAAATTTCAACTGGACATATCTCATCATTTATAAAGTGAAATCTCAGTTTCTCAACTTCGTTGGAAAGATATTCACTATTAGATTCCATTATTTTTGGTTTCACTAAAATCCGGATTGTTTTGCACCCGGTACATTCAATTGAAGTTTGAAATCGAATTATCGAACTACCGCGCCATTTTCAATTCTATTTATAATTATATATAATTATTTATATTCCAACGACGACGCGTATAATATATACGTTCTAATTATATTCAAAATAAATTTCTCGTCGATATTATTTTAAATAATCTATTTTAAATAATCAAAATTCGCCATAATTGCCAAAATAAAAATTTTAAACTGGCCCAGATTTTCCGGGTTGTTACAATCTCCCCCACTTAAAACTTTTCGTCCCCGAAAAGGAACAAAGTCGAAAGTGGTTTGATTATTCAGCTCTACGTTCGATCTGGCTTCCATTCTCCAACTCTTTAGTTTCTGAGAATTTCCAAAATTTCAAAAATTTGGCTAACACCCTAAATTTTTGAAAAATTTCGCCATAACCTCCCCTGCACCGGGAGCATCGGGGAATTTCAAATAGCTTCCCCGGTCCTTCAGATCTCAAAAAAGAAAAAGAAAAAGCCAAGCGGCTAGCCAATAGGCTCACAAAATCATCATCACCCAAACAAAACAGGAAATTATGTAGTAAACATGTACCTATTTGTCGGGCAAACAAATTTTATTCTCTGCTCTAGCCTCCTTGCTATGACCTGTTCAAAGATATATATGTATATGCAAGCAGATGCGACCAAATTTCAATATAATTCAATATTTGATCCAATTAGGCTTAATGGTTAAAAATTAGCAAACAACTAAACAAATAACACAAACATCAATCAATTAGTGGATTAACGTTTTAAATTCATAATTTTGATACATATACAAAAAATCATGTTTTGATGCCAAATCACAACAATGAATTCTAGCTATATATAAGTTTTGGTTCTCACACCAGCCTAATGGAAATATATAGAAAATCACACCTTCGAAACTCGAACACACACTACTGATGCTATATAGTCATCAGCAGAATCATCTCCGGGCGACTAGAGTGTGATGCTATATCTATCCAGTATATTAAAACTTCGAATACACGCGGATCAGACGTATACGCAAAATCTATATATACTGGACTGTCCAACTCAATATAAATAGATAATCAAATACGAATAATTGATTTAAATTTTCAAAACAAAACTTGTTTTCATTTGAAAAATATACTCTTCACACTCGTTCTAGGATTCTACTGATCCTATCTCTAACGAGTCATCCCATGGGATATTACTAATCCAATTATCTGATGAATTCTTTCGTATGGTTCTAATGTGTCTTGTTCTCTGCTTTGTAAACCAAAGCTCTGATACCAACTTTAAAAACCCGCAACTTCCCCGTAAAGGAAAGCGTCGGATAGTTCGAGAACAAGCCACAACAGAACGCATACAGAAGAACATTTCATTGAATATTACAACAATGCATCAGATTACAAGGATATACAGAGTATAAAGGAATATTACACAGAAATATCAGAGATTTAAATTACATTTAAATACATAGCAGCGGAAAATAATACAATACACAACTAGAAGTAGATATACGGATACAAAGCTTTCCGGATATCGTTCCAGCTGTAAACCAGGATCCTGTGAATATAAATCTGCAAAACCGAAACTACTAGCTGCCCGTGTCAAAAATAGGGGCACCCAGAGTTTAGGTTAAAACAATAAACTCCAGGTCAGTCATGTGACTGGTGTGAGAACTAAAACAGTTAATCTTTATTTTAAATCATTAGGTAAATCAAAGGACCACGCCGTATAACACGGAACGGGTTTCCTCCCAAGAATACCAGTGCATAAACAAACAGCGCCATGCTAAATAAAGAAAAATGAAGCTGTTATAAGACCCAGGTCCTATCACACAATGCAAACGCAAGCCGGGGGATAGGGTTTTCCCTTATAACAGCCAAAGAATGCTTGATACGTTTAAAACAAATCATTTGATACTATAATAAGTGCATAGTGCATAAAACAACTTCAAATCATAAGTATCAATCATAGGCGACATGAGCGTCCCATGCCACTATGTCGCCATATATAGGTTTACAAATAAAACCGCAAAGTTACGTATTTGGAAATTGGATTTCCGTCTATGAACCGAGGCAAAAGATAGTCCTCAACCGATTCGAGACTGCCTAGCCCGAGTCTCAGGATCAGAGCTCGAGTGACCCTTGGATCCTCAGGGCCGGTCCACACGGAGTGGATTAAAATGCCTGAACATGCGTTTCTCCGCCCTATGGGGCGTAAACGAGCCAATTAAATGACTCCATCGGTTCGAGAACGACCGATCAATCCGAGGCGCCTCGCAACAGCAACAACCACATAAGTCAAACTCGTCAGGGCGTGTAAAACCACTGACGCCACTTCTAGCTAGGAAGAAACGCATGCCCTCCCTGACGTCCTCTCCCGTTTTTGGTTCATACCTGGTGTGAAACACGCGAGGTAAACGTTACACAAAGCTACGCCACAAAGGCCGTGCTTTGATCATCACCACAAGACTTTGCTTTTCAACAGAAGCCTTGATCATTTGCATCTTAGCATGCCCCACAGGCAAACCATCCTATGCAACCGATATCAGTCACACAGAATGAAATCCGATGGCAGACACACAGTCCATTTACAAGTCCGTTCTGGGTCTGAACGAAACCGGAGGCACCTAGTACCCCGCATATCCATCGATCTCCAAGTACGTCTGGACGATCACTAACTGTTTCCATCTTCTTGGGTGTACAGCCCAATCAAGATCATCAGTTATCACCCAAACGACGTGAAGACTTCCGGTCTTCGACCATCGTCTTCATCTTCGACTTATCGTCGTATCAGTTATTCAGAATGGGATAAACCCGGTCTTTCCGAATAACTCGCGTATATATTATAAAAGTGTTACACAAACACAACATACGCCTCATTCCAACTCATTAGTCATTAACCGTAAATTAATCAAGAGAATAATTCCCCAAATATTAACCCCGAAGGCCGAAACCAACATCAGATCAATATCCAGAAAACCATTCTACTTAGCTAACCGACAGTTAGTTTCTAAATTTCACGTTCAAATCTAATTAAAGATTTAACTATCGCCTGGAGCAAAACTGGTGATACTCCATTCTCGATCTTTTCAATCTAATTAAAGATTCATTAAAACTCCACTTAGTTTTAATCATTATCTGGGTTAAAGAATCAGTGTCATTTAAAACACGATTCACGATAAACCCAAAATCACATTCCATTAATTATCGGGTTAAAGAACAAGTGTTATTTAAAACACTGTTCACGATAAACCCAAAAATCAATACCAATTCAATTCCAATTAAATATCATTTAATTGGTACACTTCATTAAATCTAAATAAAAAGATTTAATCTTTTCTCAACTGGGTTCAAGAACAGTGTTAGTGAAGACACCATTCACGACAAACCCAAATCACATTCCATTAATTATCGGGTTAAAGAACAAGTGTTATTTAAAACACTGTTCACGATAAACCCAAAAATCAATACCAATTCAATTCCAATTAAATATCATTTAATTGGTACACTTCATTAAATCTAAATAAAAAGATTTAATCTTTTCTCAACTGGGTTCAAGAACAGTGTTAGTGAAGACACCATTCACGACAAACCCAAATCACATTCCATTAATTATCGGGTTAAAGAACAAGTGTTATTTAAAACACTGTTCACGATAAACCCAAAAATCAATACCAATTCAATTCCAATTAAATATCATTTAATTGGTACACTTCATTAAATCTAAATAAAAAGATTTAATCTTTTCTCAACTGGGTTCAAGAACAGTGTTAGTGAAGACACCATTCACGACAAACCCAAATCACATTCGATATTCAATACAAGGTTCTGAATAGAAAATATATCGGCTTATATTCAATATCGAATTCTACGACTAACAAATGTCGTATTGGAAATAACGATATAAATATATATCTTTCAAATTTCCATAACAACACATGTATAATCACGAATTCCAACATCGAAATATTCCGAAGACAATTTCGATTCAAATCCACTCCAATGCATTCATTGGAAATTTTGGTTATTTTCAAAACCATTTCAAATTCAATTTATTTATTTAAAAATAAATAGAATTATAATTCTAGTTCAAAACTAGTTCATTTCGATAAAAATCTATTTTTATCTTTTCAAATATGGAGTTTTTCATCCCAAACTTTCACAAATCATTTCTTATGATTTTACACAAATTATTACTATTTTTAATAATTTTATCAAGGCCCGTTCAGTCAATTTCCAACAATGGCCATCGAACTGCACTTACAGCGACCTTTTTCGAATTTGATTTGGACATAATTCCAAATCCAACCGTCAGATTTCTAATTTCTAATATTCTTTAGAAAGCTCTTTTCGATACGAACCCAACGGTTCCGGTTTTAGGAGAATCCGACGGTCGGATCTCCCGTAATGTCCGTTTGAAATAAATGGTCGAAATTCGCGAACTGCCGCGGCGCGGCGCGTTCTATTCAGGCCATTATATTATATATATATAATATATATAATATATATTTCGTCGATTTCTATTCAAAACGAATAATATAAATAGTTTTAAAATCGTTTCAAAACCTATTTCAACTTCCATTTCAATTCAAAGCAAAATTGAATTCTTCTTTATAAATTCGTTTTAAAATTCATTTCTATTCAATTCAAATTTCAATTCAATTCAAATTTCAATTCAATTTGAATTCATTTTCAATTCAATTCACTTTGAATTCGTTTTCAATTCAATTCATTTCGAAATCGTTTTCAATTCAATTCATTTCGAAATCGTTTTCAATTCAATTCATTTCGAAATCGTTTTCAATTCAATTCATTTCGAAATCGTTTTCAATTCAATTCATTCCGAAATCGTTTTCAATTCAATTCATTTCGAAATCGTTTTCAATTCAATTCATTTCGAAATCGTTTTCAATTCAATTCTAAATGAATAAAATCGATATAAATATCGTTCACGTCAAAATGGCGTCAAACTAATCAACACGGCTTCATAAATTTCTATTTTCAAATATTCTATTTCAAATATTTCCTATCATCAAAAGATTTGTTATTATCAAAATATTCTTTATTTTCACGATTGGAATGAGGCCCAATCAATTACCATATAAAATTAATTATATGGATTTTCATACAACACATGTATATAATAACATTGAAAATAATCAACCATCAACCAAAGTGCACTACACTGTATAAGCATCAAATATAGATATTCAACGCTCATAACAGCCTGTCAATCAATCGATCGACATATTTAATCAATCAGGATGAGTGAAATTCATATTTCATCCCAACACCCGTGTGGGGTTTCAAACAATCAAACACAGATTTTAGTTGTGCAGTTGGGCGATGTGTAAAATTTATCGTCCCAATCAATGTCATTCAAATAAGTGTACATAAACAAACCATCTGGTTTGTAAATGAATATTTATTTATTCACTTCACCATTTTCGTATTCACGTTAAAAATTATATTTTTAACGATAAAACATTTTATTTCAACCTATGAATTTCTATTCAGTTCATTCTTCAAATAAAATGATATTTTTATTTTTCTAACTTATTTTAGAAAATTTCGACGGCATAACGGCACGATACTAGAAACGGGACGAGGCCTAGCCTTATCCCCGGTCTAGTGAAGGCCCACGCCATTCACTCATCAATCAAATCAATTTCGTTTTTCAAACCACAAAATTTGGAGTAAGGGTCTAACCTAGCCTTACTCCTACGCCTTATAACGGCGCACGTCTAATCCTAACCAATTTATCGATTCGATTTTTCACACCACAAACCACATTCAAACCAATATCGCAATCAATCACCAAACAGTCAAACAAACAAGTCCATGGTCTGTGGACGGTTGTGTCGGGTGCTACTAAGCACCGTCTGCATCCTAGTATAAATATATAACTAGAAAAGAAATAGAAAGGTGAGAAATTCTCACATATTAGCTATCCTAGCTCCACGGCACTTCATTTGCAGAAGTCTTCGTCGTTTCGCCTTTTTGTCACCTTCGTTGCCCAAGGCCACTATATATATAAAAATCGAATTTTTATTTCAAAGTTCAATATATAAAAATCAAATTTTTATTTCAAAGTTCAATATATAAAAATCATATTTTTAATTCGAAGTTCAACGTATAAAAATCATATTTTTCTATCGAAGTTCAATATATAAAATTCTATTTTTCTATCGAAGTTCAATATATAAAATTCTATTTTTCTATCGAAGTTCAATATATAAAAATCGAATTTTTAGTTCAAAGTTCAATATATAAAAATCGAATTTTTAGTTCAAAGTTCAATATATAAAAATCGAATTTTTAGTTCAAAGTTCAATATATAAAAATCGAATTTTTAGTTCGAAGTTCAATATATAAAAATCGAATTTTTAGTTCAAAGTTCAATATATAAAAATCGAATTTTTAGTTCAAAGTTCAATATATAAAAATCGAATTTTTAGTTCGAAGTTCAATATATAAAAATCGAATTTTTATTTCGAAGTTCAATATATAAAAATCGAATTTTTATTTCGCCATTCAATATAAAAAAACTAATTTTTATTCTTCGCTTTCATATATAAAGATCTAAATTTTCTCCTATGTAAACAATATAAAGATCATATTTTTATTTCGATTTAAACAATACAAAAATTATATTTTCAAAGCAAATTCATTTTTAAAAACCATAAAGTAAAATCAGTTATAAACCATAAAGTAAAATCAGTTTTTAAAATCATTAAAAATTCAGTTTTAAAAATCAAATAAAAAAAACAGTTTTAAACTTAAATTAAAAAAAAACAGTTATAAACTAAAATTAAAAATCAGTTTTAAAAATTAATAAAACTCAGTTTAAAAAAAATAAAAGTAAACAGTTAAAAAAAAAAAAATAAAAAAAAAAAAAAAAAAGTAGAATAAATAAATTTAAAAACTTACGGGGGGGGTTTGTGGGAGCGTCGGCCTTCAGGTGGGAGGCGGGGAGTGGCTGCGTCGGAGGAGAAGAGGGAGGAAGAGTGGCGGCGTGCGGTGGCTCGTGCAGCGGAGGGGGGGGGGGGTTTCGTGGGGGGGGGCGGCTGGGGTTCGGAGGTCGCTCGTGAGGAGAAGCAGGAAGAGGGGAGAAGCTGGAGGAGGGGGGGGTTTCGCCAGCAAACGGCGGCGGTCGAGGCAACGGCGGGGGGGGGGGGGGGCGATCGCAATTTCCGTTTTCTTCTTTTTTTTTTCTTTGAAATGATTTTTAATCGGGGGGGGGGGGGGCCTGGGTTAAAAGGGGAAGATAAAATTTTTTTATTAATTTAATTATTTAATTATTTTATTTTAATTCAAAAAGTCAACTTTTTCAAACGACCTCTAAACGAGGTCCACCGCCTGTCGTCCATAGCGTTTCACCCCCATTTCGAACACAATGGGATATGTATCGTAAGCTGATTCGGCTGTTACAATCAGTTTCCGTTAAATTTACATTTAAATCACTATATTGAATTTTAAACGTACATTTCAAATTACCGGGGTCACATACTAACTCTAAAAATTCTCGAAAAATATTTTCTAGCTTCGTATTGACTATACGGTCCTAACAAAACTAGTTTCGTCGAATTCTGAGACCGTATGAAAAATGGCCAATTTCCAGTCGATTAAAATCAACTGAAATGGTCAAAACACGTTTTCCTTTACCACGCTCACATATTGATTCGAAAAATTATGAAATTTGAAACCTAGCAATAGTTTGACATCACGGACCCAACAAAACTGGTTTCGTCGAAATCCGAGGTCGTTTGCAAAATTGCTATTTTTAAGGGCCTTATATTATATTAAAATATATATAAATTCCACAGCGACTATTTCTAAATTTCAACTGGACATATCTCATCATTTATAAAGTGAAATCTCAGTTTCTCAACTTCGTTGGAAAGATATTCACTATTAGATTCCATTATTTTTGGTTTCACTAAAATCCGGATTGTTTTGCACCCGGTACATTCAATTGAAGTTTGAAATCGAATTATCGAACTACCGCGCCATTTTCAATTCTATTTATAATTATATATAATTATTTATATTCCAACGACGACGCGTATAATATATACGTTCTAATTATATTCAAAATAAATTTCTCGTCGATATTATTTTAAATAATCTATTTTAAATAATCAAAATTCGCCATAATTGCCAAAATAAAAATTTTAAACTGGCCCAGATTTTCCGGGTTGTTACAAAAATATATTAAATAACAAAAATAGTCACACGTGGACAGTACTCATTCGTTGAGATTAGTCATGTATTGACAAAAATATAGATTCATGTATTGTATAGGATAAATATTCATTTGTTGAATAGAATAACAGAATTATTGAAATATATAAAGCCGTGTTGATTAGAGATGCACTATTTTGACGCGAACGATATTTATATCGATTATATTCGTTTTTTATAATGAAAATTGAATAGAAAACGAATTCGAATTGAATTGAAAAGAAAACGAATTCGAATTGAATTGAAAAGAAAACGAATTCGAATTGAATTGAATAGAAAACGAATTCGAATTGAATTGAATAGAAAACGAATTCGAATTCAATTGAATAGAAAACGAATTCAAACTGAATTGAATAGAAAACGAATTCGAATTGAATTGAATAGAAAACGAATTCGAGTTGAATTGAATAGAAAACGAATTCGAGTTGAATTGAATAGAAAACGAATTCGAGTTGAATTGAATAGAAAACTGTGACGGCCCGCCTCGCACCAACCGACATTTACTCCAAAGGTGCGCTGTACACATGTCCAGTTAGCACGGAACGGGTCGCCAGAAGAAAAGGGAAGAAGGAAATGAACATACAAAGAACCTGTAGAATGTATCACAGCGCATAGAACAAACTATAATAATAACATACTTGACATAAAACAAGAGAGACAGTGCATAAGCTAAAAACCAGAACTAAGCATCATAGCAGCGGAAATCCAAAATATAGCTTATTACAAATTTTAAACTGTCTCAAAGCAAAAGCAAGATAAAGGAGGTACACTACTAATGCCCAAGTAGCGACCACCAATGACACAGGGAGAATGTGTATATATATCATACGTGGAAGCCTCCTGCCCGCCTCCGAATCAGCTACTCGCGCACCACCAGCTAACCTGTCTCTAGTCTGCTCGTGTGAGCACCCGGAGTAATAAGAGGAGACATAAAACTCTGGGTCAGACATAAAGCCTGGTATGAGCGATAAGCATCTAAAGTGAACAATAACAGGTAGACTAAAACATACCTGAACCTGGACCTGCAACCAAAGAGTTAGAACTACATACTGTACAACAATCTAAGGTGCCATATCAAACAGTGTAAAGATACGGAGGTGGGGGAGGTGTACATGTCATAGTGATGACAAACAATCAAACATAGCATCCATCCTCACATCTCTCACTCAGTGCGTAAAGCATACGATATTCACCACTTCGATCACCCGCCCTTGCTACGATCACTTTGCCCCATGAAGTCATAAATGGCTTCACTGCACTGATAACATAGCCACAATCCTTTGCTATGTCCACTTGCCCCATGGAGTTATTCACCCCATCTGCGCGGGCTCATAGCCTTACCAATCTTTACTATGTCCACTTGCCCCATGGAGTTATTCACCCCATCTGCGCTGGCTCATAGTCTTACCAATCCTTACTATGTCCACTTCCCCCATGGAGTTATTCACCCCATCTGCGCTGGCTCATAGTCTTACTACGCATCACCTTGCCCCTCGAGTCGTAATGACTCTACTGCACTGATAACGTAGTCTTGCTACCATCACCTTGCCCCTCGAGACATAATGACTCTACTGCACTGATAAGTAGCCCATCATTCATTTTTAGTGGTGAATCGAAGTTATGAACGTCGACAACTCCTTAGCACACGTCCCGCAGCGAAGCCCAACCATGAAGTGAACTCATTGGTTCCCAACTGGATCCTGAGCTCTAACTTCCCCATATTGGACTACCTTTGCATCTCGGGTTATTGGTCAATACTGGGTCGGGTTCCTCCTCAAGCCATCGGTTCGGGTCGGGTATCCCCCATCGGTTCGGATCAGGTCTTCTTCTGGTATGGTTCGAGTCGGGTGTTTCTCCTCGGGTCGGGTCTGGTGCTTCACTTCGGGTCGGGTCGGGTGCCATTCCCTCTCCAGTTCGTGCTTCCGCTCCGATCCGCCTCCTCATCCTTCACGTGCTACGATCCGATCCATCCTCCTTTATCCGCTCCGATCCCTCCTCTTTAATCCGATCCGATCCCAGTCCAGTTAGCGTGGCCTTCCTTTTTGGCAATTTTCTCAAGTGTCAGGTTCCGATCGGATTCCTTGCCCAGTTCAACATATCCGATCCGAGCCCCATATTCGATCCGATCCGAAACCTGCACTGTTTTCTGAAACTGTTCCAACAAGTGTTTACGCTATTCGACGACATTTTCGACCATTCTAACTATTGAAATCAATCACAAAGCATTTCATACAGTCATAGCAACATGCATAATCAACCACAAACATCAAAACATCAATATGATAGGTTAAAATGGATCAAACATACCCCAAAACCCCATATTTCCCCTTAAGCATGTTTAGGTGAAATTAATGATAGGATTAGCAAAACTTAACCAAATTAACCCAAATTCATATCATAGGTCTAAAACATCATTTAGGAATTCATGAACATTTTTCCCGAATTTTATCACGTTTAAATTCGCTAATTAACACTAATTACCCTTAATTAGCCATAATTAGTGCAAAACTATGCAAATCACTCACCTTAGCCACAAATAAACTAAGATCTGAAATAAATCTCTGCTTTGATGTGAATCCCAATGCCAAACAGCAGCTCAAATGTTGATTTGGTGTAGATCTTCCTTGACTAGAGGTTGCTAAGCTTAATCCTTGACCAAAAGATGATTTGGAGGTGATTTAGAGGTTGGAGGCCATTTTTAGGGTTCCTTGGTGATAAGTGGAGGCTAGAAAACTGAAATGGAATGATGCTCTATCTCATTTCAGCCTTCCCATAACCCTAATCCCGAAATGGGTTATGGGCCTACTCACTAATCACCCGATTTGGCCCGGTTAAGCAGTTTTTCACCCTCCAAACCTTATTTCAGCCATATCTCCCAAATGGTAAGTCCGTTTGGCTATTATGACCATCTACGGAAACGTAAACCATCAAACGAATCCAATAGAAGTGGTTTCAGGTCAAAATTCCTTTCCAATCAAAAGTTATGGCCAAAACAGTGCCAACTAGGGGCAAAATGGTCATTTAAAAATCAGCAAAAATCATGAACATGAGAAATGACTCTAATGGATATTTCCCAAAGTTACATGACCATACGACTTCACATGGGAAAGAAATAAATATTCTACGATCCTATGATGTGTAGAATACGGGTCGTTACACTCTCCCCCCTTAAGAAATTTCGCCCCCGAAATTCTTCAATCAAAACACACACAAAGGTTCCCGCATGCCTATCAACCATAAAACAACAATCAAACATGCAAACAAGCAAAACAAGTCTACCCTAGCATGTAGAAAACTAAATTGCAAAGTAGATCTTACCAGACAAAGAGTTCTGGATATGCCTTCCTAATGCTCTCCTCTGTTTCCCAAGTACAATCATTCTCGCTCTCGCCCCACTGAACCGTGACTAGCTTCACCGCCTTCCTTCGAAGTTGCTTCGTATCATGCCCCACAATATGAATCGGCTTGCGGTTCCCAACCGCCTCGGGTTCTATTTCGAAGTCCTCTAACTGATCAGGTGAAATAGTCATATCTGAGTCGTGAACGAACTTCCTCAGTTGGGAAACATGAAATACATTGTGAACTCCCGCCATTTTCTCTGGTAAGCCAACTCTATATGCCAAATTCCTGACTAGTTCAAGAACAGGGAATGGGCCAACAAATCTTGGTGCCAACTTGCCTCTCCTGCCAAATCGAATCACGCTCTTTAACGGAGAGATCTTGACAAACACCAAGTCACCAACGAAGAATTTTAAGTCTCTTCTCCTCTTATCAGCATAACTCTTCTGCCTCTCTTGGGCAGCTTTCATTCGTTGCTGAATGATCTTAATCTTATCGGAAGTTTCCCTCACCACATCTGGTCCAAGCACAAACTTCTTGCCAGTCTCTATCCAACATGATGGTGAGTTGCACGGTCTTCTGTACAAAGCTTCATATGGAGCCATACCGATACTGGATTGGTAGCTATTATTATATGCAAACTCTACTAGATGCAAATGGTCATCCCATGATCCACCAAAATCCAATATACAAGCTCTCAAGAGATCTTCCAATATACGATTCACCCTCTCCGTCTGACCGTCGGTCTGAGGATGATATGCGGTACTGAGACATAATTCTGACCCTAGAGCCTCTTGTAAGCTCTTCCAAAACCCACTAGTGAATAACGGGTCTCGGTCACTCACAATGCTTTTGGGTACTCCATGAAATCTCACTACCCACTTCATATACAAATCTGCCAACTTGGCTGCCGTTCTGGTCGATTTGACTAGTATAAATCTTGCACTTTTAGTCAATCGATCCACAATTACCCAAATGCTATCATATCCCGATCTAGTCCTTGGTAAACCATCGATGAAATCCATCGAGACTTGCTCCCATTTCCATTCGGGAATTTCTAATGGTTGCAATAACCCACTAGGCTTTTTTTGCTCGGCTTTAACTAGCTGGCAATTCATGCATTTGGATATAAACTTCCCAACGTCCCTTTTCATCCCTTCCCAGTAGTAAGTCTGCTTCATGTCTCGATACATCTTATTACCACCGGGATGTATAGTCAGTTTTGAGCGATGATATTCTCTAAGCACTTCATCTCTCAAACCATTCACGTTGGGCACAACTAGTCTTCCATTCTTTCGAAGCCATCCATCTCGATCAAGCCCATACACACTCATCTCCTCACCATCGATGTTCATCTCTAACTTGGAGATGATTTCCAATAGGTTAGGATCGTCCCTCTGGCTGGAACCAATCCGCTCTATCAAAGTGGGTCTGATCGCCAAACTAGCTAGCATGACTGGATCCAATTCGCACTTTGGTCTGAAATCAAACCCCGCGATATACTCCAGTTGCTTCCATTCAAGAAACATTGCCCCTAAACTGGCATGTCTCCTACTCAAGGCATCGGCTACCGCATTACCTTTCCCGGGTGTGTATGCGATATCAAAATCGTACGAAGCCAAGAACTCTAACCATCTCTGCTGTCGGAGATTCAGATCCTTCTGGGAGAAGAGATATTTAATGATTTATGATCGGTGAACAACTCAAATCTTTCTCCTAAGAGATAGTGTCTCTACATCTTCAGCGCAAATACAATCGCTGCCAATTCCAAATCATGGGTATGATACTTCTTCTCATGCGGCTTTAGCTGTTGACTAGCATAAGCTACAACCCTACCCCCTTGCATCAATACAGCACCCAGTCTGGTACCACAAGCATCCGTGTATACCGTCATCTCTTCATTCCCTTTAGGAATGACTAACACTGGCGCACGCGCCAACTTCTCTTTTAGACTCTTAAAGGCATCCTCACACACTTCGTCCCAGATGAAGGACTGATTCTTCTTAGTCAATTGATTCAACGGTGCTGCAATCTTGGAGAAGTCCTGGATAAACTTACGATAATATCCAGCTAATCCCAAGAAACTTCTTACATCTGTTGCATTCTTGGGTGTAGGCCAATCCTGTACCGTAGCCACCTTCGCAGGGTCCACGGCAATACCACTCTCTGAAACAACATGGCCCAAGAATCTCACTTCCCTTCTCCAAAAATGACACTTAGAGAATTTCTCTTTCAATTGGTGTTTCCTCAACACCTCCATTACTATCCTCAAGTGTCCCTTGTGTTCCTCCTCTGTCCTTGAGTAAACAAGGATATCATCCACGAACACAAGAACAAACTAATTCAACTGATCTCTGAATACTCGATTCATAAGATCCACAAAATAGGCTGGTTCATTGGTCAACCCAAATGGCATGACCAACCACTCATAAAATCCAGACGGCGTCCTAAATGCCGTTTTCGGAACACTCTCATCTGCTACTCGAAGCTGATGAAATCCTGTCGCGAGGTCCAACTGGGAGAACACTCTTGCTCCTTCCAGTTGATCAAACAAATCATCTATCTGCGGTAGAGGATACTTATTCTTCCTCGTCACCTTATTCAACTCGCGATAGTCCACACACAACCGAAGGGAACCATCTGCCTTAGTGGAAAACACAACTGGTGCTCCCCACTCGGAGACACTCCTTCTAATAAATCCCTTCTTCAAAAGATTGCTGACTTGCACCCTGAGCTCTCGCTGCTCCCTTGGTGCCATACGACGAAGTGGCATCACTATAGGTATGGCATCTTTCACTAAATCAATACGGAACTCAATCTCTCGGTGTGGTGGAAGCCCGGTCACCTCCTCGAAGACGTCCGGATACTAGCCAACCACGGGCACACCTGACAACTCATCCTGCGGGATGTCGAGGGAATTTACAAAACTAGCCATAACCCCATCACTAGGTAGACTACCAAACACTACCCTCCGCCCATCATCCGCCCTCACTGTGACAAAAAAGCCTTCACAGTCTACCACCACCCCGTATCTTTGGAGCCAATCGACTCCCAATATAATGCCATACCCAGTAAAGCCCAAAACAAAGCAATCACAAACATACATCCATGACTCGATAAGACAAAATTCCTACAAATCATACTAAGGCTAGTCGAACCACCAATCGGGTTCGTCACAACCAATGGTCTATCGACTATCTCGGGTTCCAATCCCAACCTATCTACCAGGTCACTAGATATGAAGGAACGGGAAGCCCCAGTATCAAACAAAACTCGAACTGGTACATCATAAATAGAAAGCATACCTTGAATAACAACATTCTTTCCTTTCTCCGCCGCAGTTGGGGCATTCGACGAAGAAGGAACAACATCAATAGCATATGCTTTCACAATCTGTTTCTCCTTAAGAGGTTGCAGACACTTATCATTGAAATGTCCCACTTGACCACAGTTGAAGCACTTCTTATCCGCTGGCTTGGCCCGACGATCTTTAGCATAATGGCCCTTCTTACCACAGCTGAAGCACTCAACATCCTTCTTGCTCTTTTTCTGACCACCTTTAGATTGGTCCTGCTTCCTCTTATTCTGAGAGTTATTCTTGCCTCCACCGCCTGATTGCGGCTTTGGTCCTTCTACCGATGCAGCCTCAGTCTTTGACTTAGGGTAAAGACTCTCTGATCTCAAAGCTTTCCCTACAATCGATTCAAAAGTCTCATCGATGTGGTTGATAAGCCTTTCCCCCAAGTATCCATCCAAACCAGTAATGAACTTCTCATTCTTCTTCTCAGGAGTGTCAATGAGAGACAGTCCATACTTCGACAAGGTGTCGAACTCAGCAATGTAATCAGAAACTGCCCTTCCGTTCTGCTTGAGTTCCAAGAACCTCTTGAACAACACTGACTTCTGGGCAGCTGTAATAAACTTCTCGCTAAAGCGAGCCTTGAACTGATCCCAAGTAATCTGATCCTCTGGAGTAGCTGTTCTAATGGCATTCCACCAATTCATCGCTTGCCCTTGCAGCTGACAAGACGCTAGCCTTCTCTTCATCGCATCCTCAAGACCCAAGTCATCGAAGATATGATCACAGCTATCCATCCAGTCCTGAACATCTGTGGCCGACTCCGTCCCGTGGAACGGCTTCCCACCAAGATTGGTGTAATCCTTGCACAACTTGGCGAAATCGGCCCTAGGCGCCTGCACTACTGGGCCAACACCAACTCCAGGATTGGGAGCTGCTCCTTGCACTTCTCTGAGCATGTCTCTCATGAGGTTAGTAAACATCTCCCTCATGTCAACAACATTCCCATATTTGGTTCCCCTACCAGCACCCCTCGTGTCTCGGCTCATCGTCAATCTGAAAAAGAGAAACGATTAACGACCCCATAGTGGTGCTAGTGCAGTGCGACTTCATTCTTATACTACCAATAGTATATATATATAGCCTTTGAAAACCAAAGTAATCACAAATACGCGCTCTCATATACGTACTATCTCTCCCTGGTGTCTTTCCCTAGGTTAACTACGCAACCTAGAGCTCTGATACCAAGTGTGACGGCCCTCCCCGCACCAACCGACATTTACTCCAAAGGTGCGCTGTACACATGTCCAGTTAGCACGGAACGGGTCGCCAGAAGAAAAGGGAAGAAGGAAATGAACATACAAAGAACCTGTAGAATGTCTCACAGCGCATAGAACAAAATATAATAATAACATACTTGACATAAAACAAGAGAGACAATGCATAAGATAAAAACCAGAACTAAGCATCATAGCAGCGGAAATCCAAAATATAGCTTATTACAAATTTTCAACTGTCTCAAAGAAAAAGCAAGATAAAGGAGGTACACTACTAATGCCCAAGTAGCGACCACCAACGACACAGGGAGAATGTGTGTGTGTGTGTGTATATATATATATATATATATATCATACGTGGAAGCCTCTTGCCCGCCTCCGAATCAGCTACTCGCGCACCACCAGCTAACCTGTCTCTAGTTTGCTCGTGTGAGCACCCAGAGTAATAAGAGGAGACATAAAACTCTGGGTCAGACATAAAGCCTGGTATGAGCGATAAGCATCTAAAGTGAACAATAACAGGTAGACTAAAACATACCTGAACCTTGACCTGCAACCAAAGAGTTAGCACTACATACTGTACAACAATCTAAGGTGCCATATCAAATGGTGTAAAGATACGGAGGTGGGGGTGTGCATGTCATAGTGATGGCAAACAATCAAACGTAGCATCCATCCTCACATCTCTCACTCAGTGCGTAAAGCATACGATATTCACCACTTCGATCACCCAACATACCTTGCTACGATCACTTTGCCCCATGAAGTCATAAATGGCTTCACTGCACTCATAACATAGCCACTAATCCTTCGCTATGTCCACTTGCCCCATGGAGTAATTCACCCCATCTGCGCTGGCTCATAGCCTTACCAATCCTTCGCTATGTCCACTTGCCCCATGGAGTATTCACCCCATCTGGGCTGGCTCATAGTCTTACCAATCCTTACTATGTCCACTTGCCCCTTGGAGTTATTCACCCCATCTGCGCTGGCTCATAGTCTTACTACGCATCACCTTGCCCCTCGAGTCGTAATGACTCTACTGCACTGATAACGTAGTCTTGCTACCATCACTTTGCCCCTCGAGTCATAATGACTCTACTGCACTGATAAGTAGCCCATCATTCATTTTTAGTGGTGAATCGAAGTTATGAACGTCGACAACTCCTTAGCACACGTCCCGCAGCGAAGCCCAACCATGAAGTGAACTCATTGGTTCCCAACTGGATCCTGAGCTCTAACTTCCCCATATTGGACTACCTTTGCATCTCGGGTTATTGGTCAATACTGGGTCGGGTCGGGTTACTCCTCAAGCCATCGGTTCGGGTCGAGTATCCCCTATCGGTTCGGATCGGGTCTTCTTCTGGTACGGTTCGAGTCGGGTGTTTCTCCTCGGGTCGGGTCGGGTGCTTCACTTCAGGACGGGTCGGGTGCCATTCCCTCTCCAGTTCGTGCTTCCGCTCCAATCCGCCTCCTCATCCTTCACGTGCTACGATCCGATCCATCCTCCTTTATCCGCTCCGATCCCTCCTCTTTAATCCGATCCGATCCCAGTCCAGTTAGCGTGGCCTTCCTTTTTTCCAATTTTCTCAAGTGTCAGGTTCCGATCCGATCGGATTCCTTACCCAGTTCAACATATCCGATCCGAGCCCCATATCCGACCCGATCCAAAACCTGCACTGTTTTCTGAAACTGTTCCAACAAGTTTTTACGCCATTCGACGACGTTTTCGACCATTCTAACTATTGAAATCAATCACAAAGCATTTCATACAGTCATAGCAACATGCATAATCAACCACAAACATCAAAACATCAATATGATAGGTTAAAATGGATCAAACATACCCCAAAAACCCCATATTTCCCCTTAAGCATGTTTAGGTGAAACTAATGATAGGATTAGCAAAACTTAACCAAATTAACCCAAATTCATATAAGAGGTCTAAAACATCATTTAGGAATTCATGAACATTTTTCCCGAATTTTATCATGTTTAAATTCGCTTATTAACACTAATTACCCTTAATTAGCCATAATTAGTGCAAAACTATGCAAATCACTCACCTTAGCCACAAATAAACTAAGATCTGAAATAAATCTCTGATTTGATGTGAATCCCAATGCCAAACAGCAGCTCAAATGTTGATTTGGTGTAGATCTTCCTTGATTAGAGGTTGCTAAGCTTAATCCTTGACCAAAAGATGATTTGGAGGTGATTTAGAGGTTGGAGGCCATTTTTAGGGTTCCTTGGTGATAAGTGGAGGCTAGAAAACTGAAATGGAATGATGCTCTATCTCATTTCAGCCTTCCCATAACCCTAATCCCGAAAGGGTTATGGGCCTACTCACTAATCACCCGATATGGCCCGGTTAAGCAGTTTTCACCCTCCAAACCTTATTTCAGCCATACCTCCCAAACGGCAAGTCCGTTTAGCTATTATGACCACTCTACGGAAAGGTAAACCATCAAACGAATCCAATGGAAGTGGTTTCAGGTCAAAATTCTTTTCCAATCAAAAGTTATGGCCAAAACAGTACCAACTAGGGGCAAAATGGTCATTTAAAATTCAACAAAAATCATGAACATGGGAAATGACTCTAATGGATGTTTCCCAAAGTTACATGACCATACGACTTCACATGGGAAAGAAATAAATATTCTACGATCCTATGATGTGTAGAATACAGGTCGTTACAAAAACGAATTCGAATTGAATTGAATAGAAAACGAATTCGAATTGAATTGAATAGAAAACGAATTCGAATTGAATTGAATAGAAAACGAATTCGAATTGAATTGAATAGAAAACGAATTTGAATTGAATTGAATAGAAAACGAATTTGAATTGAATAGAAAATGAATTCGAATTGAATTGAATAGAAAACGAATTTGAATTGAATTGAATAGAAAACAAATTTGAATTGAATTGCATAGAAAACGAATTTGAATTTGAATTGAATAGAAAACGAATTCGAATTGAATGGAATTGAAATCGATTTGAATTGAAATCAAATAGAAATGAATATAAAAAGAATTTATAAGGGAAATTTCAATTTTGATTTGAATTAGAAATGAAGGTTGAAATTGTTTTTGAAACAAATTTGAAACGATTTATAAAATTCGTTTTGAAAGGGAAATCGACAAAATATATAATATATATATATATATATATATATATATATATATATATTATATATAATGGCGTGAATAGAACGCGCCGCGCCGCGACAGTTCATAAATTTCGACCATTGACTTCGAACGGACATTACGGGAGATATGACCGTCAGATTCTCCTAAAACCGGAACCTTGGGTTCGTATCGAAAAGAGCTTTCCAACGAATATTAGAAATTTGAAATCTAATGGTTGGATTTGGAGATACGTCCAAATCAAATTTGGAAAAGGTCGCTGTAAGTGCAGTTCGATGGCCATTGATGGAAATCGACTGTACGGGCCTTGATAAAATTCTTAAAAATAGTAATAATTTGTGTAGAATCATAAGAAATGATTTGGGTAAAATTGGGATGAAAAACTCCATATTTGAAAAGATAAAAATAGATTTTTATCGAGATGAACTAGTTTTGAACTAAAATTAAAACCCATTTATTTTTAAATAAATAAATTGGATTTGAAATGGGTTTTAAATAGAATTGGTTTGTGGGTTTATCGTGAAGGGTGTTTTAAAATAACACTTGTTCTTTAACCCGATAATAAATAGAATGTGATTTGGGTTTATCGTGAACTGTGTTTAAAATGACATTAGTTCTTTAACCCAATAAAAGGAGTTTTAATGAATCTGTAATTAGATTGAAATGTGAATTGATAATTAAAATTATCAAATTTGGAAAGTGAGCGAGGATGGAGTATCACTAGTTTTGCTCCAAAGCGATAGTTAAATCTTTAATTAGATTTGAACATGAAATGGTAATTAATTTTACCGATAACACCGTGGTGTTAGATATGGAGTTTCACCAGTTTTGCTCCAAAGCGATAGTTAAATTTTTAATTAGATTTGAACGTGAAATGGTAATTAATTTTACCGATAACACCGTGGTGTTAGATATGGAGTATTACCAGTTTTTCTTCATGGGATGAATAGGTTGGGATGGGGAAATAAAATAAAATAATTACTTCGGTGTGGTTCGCTAATCCCGACTAGTTTGGAAAACCATAATTCGGTTTGAAATGACATCCAATGGAAGATTAAAGAATAAATTTTAAAGAATTTATCTTTGATAAAATTTATGGGGACCTTTCCCTAAGAATTGAAATCTAGAAACTAGCTGTAGGTTAGTTAAGAAGAATGGTTTCCTGGGTATTGATCTGATGTTGGTTTCGGCCTTCGGGGTTAATATTTGGGAAATTGCTCTCTTAATGATTTACGGTTAGTGACTAATGAATTGGAATGAGGCGTTTGTTGTGTTTGTGTAACATTTGTTTACTATATACGCGGGTTATTCAGAAAGGCTGGGTTTATACCCATTCCGAATAACCGATTCGACGATAAGTCGAAGATGAAGACGGTGGTTGAAGACCGGAAGTCTTCACATCGTTCGGTTTTATTTGTAGAGCCTAGTACGACGACATGATAGATGGTACCCATGCTGCCTATGATTGATATTTATGATTTGAATTGTTTTGACACTATACATTTATAATAGTATCAAATGATTTGTTTTAAACATACCAAGCATGTTTGGCTATTATAAGGGAAAACCCTATCCTTCGGCTTGCGTTGTATTGTTTGATGGGACCTGGGTCTTATAATAGCTTCATTTTTCGAATAAGCATTGCGTTGTCTTTTCTATGCACTGGTATTCTTGGGAGGAAACCCGTTCCGTGTTATACGGCATGGTCCCTTGAATTACTCTCTTTTAAAGTAAAGGTTAAATAACTATTTTAGTTCTCACACCAGTCACATGACTGACCTGGAGTTTATTGTTTTAACCTAAACTCTGGGTGCCCCTATTTTCGACACGGGCAGCTAGTAGTTTTGGTTTTGCAGATTTATATTCACAGGATCCTGATTTACAGCTGGAACGATGCTCGGAAAGCTCTGTATCCGTGTATTACTTTCGGTTGTGTTTTATATTGTTTTTCCGCTGCTATGTAATTTATTGTAATCTCTGAAATTTATCGAATTTAATTTATTCAATTATACACTGTATATTCTTGTATCTGATGGAATTGTTGTAATAATAATGAAATGTTCTTCTGTCTGCGTTTCTTTTGTGTGTTGTTCTCAAAGTATCCGCTCTTTCCTTCATGGGGAAGTAATGGGTCCTTACAGAAATTGAATTTAAAATTCGAATTAAATTGAAATTGTATTTGAAATTCGAATTAAATTGAAATTAAATTTGAAATTCGAATTAAATTGAAACTGAATTTGAAATTCAAATGAAATTGAAATAGAATTGAAATTCGAATAGAATTGAAATTCGAATTAAATTGAAATAGAATTGAAATCGTTTTGAAAATGAATTTAAAACGATTTATAAAATACATTTTAAATGGAAATCGATGAAACATATTATATATATATATATATATATATATATATGATATAATGGCCTGAATAGAACGCGCCGCGCCGCGGCAGTTCACGAATTTCGACCATTGACTTCAAACGGATACTACGGGAGGTCCGACCGTCGGATTCTCTTAAAACCGGAATCATTGGGTTCGTATTGAAAAGAGCTTTATAAGAATATAAGAAATTATAAATCTAACGGTTGGATTTGGAATTATGTCCAAATCAAATTTGGAAAAGTTCGTTGTAAGTGCAGTTCGATGGCCGTTGATGGAAATCTATTGTACGGGCCGTGATAAAATTATTAAAATATTAATAATTTGTGTAAAATCATAATAATGGAAAGAATTGGGATAAAAATTCAAAATTTGAAACGATAAAAATAGATTTTTATTGAAATGAACTAGTTTTGAACAAGAATTAAATTCAATTGTTTTTAAAATAAATGAATTGGATTTGGAATGGTTTTAAAAATAACCAGAATTTCCAATATATAATTTGGAATGGATTTGAATCGAAATTGTCATTGGAATATTTCGATGTTGGATTTCGTGATTATACAGATATTGTTATGGAAGTTTGAAAGATATATTTATATCGGTATTTCCAATACGATATTTGTTGGTCATAGTATTTGATATTGAATATAAGCCGATATATTTTCTATTCTGAGCCTTGTATTTAATATCAAATGGGATTTGGGGTTGTCGTGAATGGTGTCTTCATTAACACTGTTCTTAAACCCAATTGAAAAAAAAAAATTAAATCTTTTTATTTAGATTCAATGAAGTATACCAATTATATAATATTTAATTGGAATTGAATTGGAATTGATTTTTGGGTTTATCATGAACAGTGTTTTAAATAACACTTGTTCTTTAACCCAATAGTTAATGGAATGTGAATGGGGTTTGTTGTGAAATGTGTTTTAATGACATTCGTTCTTTAACCCGATTTACAGTGAAATGGGATTTGGAATTTATAAATCTTTTTGATAAGATTTCAAGGAGATTTTCCACAGTAAAGTTTTCCAGTTCAATAAAATAAATTGGAATGGAATGGAATTCGATTTGGTAATAATCGAAGTGAATTTCTGTGGAGGAAGACTACTAATATGTATGGAATTTAAAAGGCTTTGCCGTTATTCCATTTATATTAATTGTAATAACCCGGAAAATACGAGCCAATTTAAAATTTTTAAATTGGTGATTTCAAAGGGATTGGAACAATTGAAATAGAATATTTCAATAAAATAGGGAATTAGAAATAGTAAGTCAGTTTGAAAATTTGAATTCAAACTTTGACTGACTGTGCAGGGTGGAAATTATAACGGATTTTAGTGAAGCCAAAAATATTTAAATCTGTTAGTCAATACCTTTCTAACGACTCTGAAAAATCGAAGTTTCATAACGGGAATCAAAAGTTATGGCCGAATGAATTTTCAGAAGGGTCGGTATATGGAATATATAGCCCTGGAAAATTGATATTTTGCATACGACCTCGGAATTCGACGAAACCACTTTTGTTGGGTCCGGGATGTTAAACTATTGCTAGGTTTCAAATTTCATAATTTTTGAAGCTAGTATGTGAGCGTGGCAAAAGAAAATGTGATTGGTCAATTTCTGTTAAATTGGATCGACCAGAAAATGGCCATTTTTAAAACGACCTCAGAATTCGAGTTTTGTTGGGACCGTAGCGTCAAAACATAGCTAGATTTATTTTTCTGGAATTTTTCGAATCAGTTTGTGGCCCTGGCAAATTGAAATGTACGTTGAAAGTTAAAAATTAAACGTTTTATACTTTAATTTGGAAAATAACTGACTGTAACAGTCGAATTGGCCTACGAAACATATCCCATTGTGTCCGGAATGGGGGTATTTAGCTAGGGGCGACAGTCGTTGGGTTTAAAAAGGAGTTCGTTTGAGAAAACACTATTTAAAAATTTAATATAGTCCTCGGCCAATCAGAATTTTCCATTCATAAATTTAGAAAAAAAAAACCCCCCAAAATCTACGGCGAAACCCGTTCGAGACCTTCTCTCCTCCGCCGCCGCCGCTACCGCCACCTACAGCCTTCGCCACCGCCACCCTTCAACGCGCCTCCGTCCCCTCTTCAAATCCGACTAACCATCGCCACCCCTCGTCGCCTGTGCCGCCCGAATCGAAGCCCCAAAGTCCCGACCTTTCCACCGCCACCGCCGCCGATCTAGACCACCGAACGCCACCAAACCACCACCGACTGGAAGCCCTCTCTTCCCTCTTCCACGTCCAACTCGCTGATCATCCCCTCGTGCCTCGATTCTCGCGAAAACTGTAAACCTAGTTTTGAAGCTTCGTGAATGTCAGTTTTTCTTTGATCTTTACACTTTGAAAAATCATATCTTTTTGGTATGTTGACGAAATTCGATGAAACAGGAAACATCGGGACCGCAAGGAAGCTCTCTACCCAATAGAAGAAGCCGCGGATTTTTCTAACATCGTATCGATTTTTAGCGCTCCGAAAACCAATGTGAGAAATCTAAATTAACGTGAAATTGAATGGAAAATGTCGTGTATAATTTATATTAGCGAAATATAAATTACATACGTGTTGTATACCTCATGTACATACGTAGTGTAAGCTATATAAGCGAAGTATGAATTTTACATGCATAGAATAATTGATATATGTGTTGAAATGCAATTGAAATATAGCAATTATATATATGTATATATATATATATATATATATATATATATATATATACACACTCCCCTCGTCCACAAACCATGGACGATATTTATTGTTGTGAATTGGTGTGAAATATTGGATGGAAAATACGAATGGTTGAATAATTGTTTGTGGTGGATATTGTTTGGTTGTGGTTGAAAAATACCCATTGGTGATTGAAATGAATTGGAAATATTTGTGGAAATAAAAATAAACATGCCGTCTGCGTGCGAATTAGAGGCATGAATCCCCATTGTCAAAAACCGCGAGGTTTTAAGGTAGAGCGAGGAGCCGTACTAGGGACGGTGCCGGTTTAACTACCCTGCCGTTATGCTGCCGAAATTTTGAATAATCTTTGTGTGTTAGAATTATTTCCATATGTTAAAATTATTTTCATGCGTTGAAATTAAAGCCATATATTGAAACTATATCCATGTGTGGAAATGTTTGTGTGTTGAAAAGTGTTGTGTGAAAATTACATTCATTTGTGAATGAATGAAGTGTTTAAACAATAAAAATCACATTTATATATATATATATATGAAGTACGAAAAATATTCGCCTTATATAAATAGTTTCAACAATAAAAATCCCATCTTTCTAATATGAACAACATAAATAAAATGTCCATGTGTGGATATGCTCATTTGTTGAGAAGTGTGTGTAGTGGAAAAGTTCATGTGTTGAATAAAAAGATCGAACAATAAAAATTACATTTTTATTAAAACTATGAAGTGTTGAAAACATCCATTGGTCGAATAAATATTTTGAATGATAAAAATATCATTTTTATCATATTTGTGATATGCTAAAGATATGCGGACGTTGAAATAAATATTTGTGAAAGAAATATTCTTTTTAACACGCATAGGAACTAAGTAAAATAATCATGTGTTGAAACCTATTTTAGTTCGCCAAAATTATCATCTTTGAAATGTGAAGTGTTAAAAATAGCCACTTGTTCAAATAAACGTGCATGAGTTGAAATATACATTAATTAGCTAATGATATGATTTTAGCCTATGCATTCAACATTAGAATGAATGGTGTTTTTAAAACCGAAGTAAATCAAATATGAAATTGAATGGAAAATGATAAGTGATAGAAATTGTATATATGTATATGCATATCTATTGAACAGGTTAAAGCAAAGGGTCTAGAGAAGAGAAATAAAATTTTCTGCCCGACAAATAGGTACACATTTACTGCTTTGTTTGGGTGATGATTTTATGAGCCTGTTGGCTAGCCGCTTGGCTTTTTCTTTTTCTTTTTGATATGAGACGCCCGTGTGGCTATTTGGGAATTTTCCCAGACCCTCCCATACAAAGGAGGTTATGGCGAAATTTTCCGAAATTTAAAGGCGTTAGTGAAATAATTGAAGTGGAAACGATATAGGAATTTTTGAATGAACTATATTTATATAAATATATAAATATAAGTGAAATTAAAAAAAAACGTGGCCGTGTAGTTCGTGTTTTGAAACCGTGATTTCAAACGACTAGTACGGGAAATCCGACCATTGGATTTTCCCGAAACCACAACCGTTGGGTTCGCCTTGGAAATATCTTTCCAACGGCACCAACTTTGCGAAGATCCGACGGTTGGATTGTCTAGAATGTTTAATTCAAATCTAAAGAAAAACAGCGCCAGAAACGATTATATTTATATATATATATATATAAATATATAATTAAATTAAATCGAATAACGACGCTACAGTTTGTAAATTGAAATCGTAACTTCAAATGGCTAGTGTGGAAGATCCGACCGTTGGATTTTCCCAAAACTGAAACCGTTGGATTCGTTTTGAAATGACCTTCCTAATGATATAAAATTTATGAAGATCCAACGGTTAGATTTTCAGATATGTGTAAAACAAAATTAGTGAAAAGCAGCGCCAATGCATCGATACGACCTGAATCGTCGTTTAATTAAATTTGGCCGTTTTTAATTAAATAAAAATGGCGATATATCGTTATAAAATACTATAGACGATATAGAGTGGAAATAAACCAATTTCGTTGTGTTTGCTTGATATGTGATGGTTGAATGTATTTGACATGAAAATTATAACTAAATAACCAAAATGTGAATGTTGAATAGTCCAACCATGTGGTTAATTGATTTGAAAATCTAAATATATGTGGGTTATTTGAAAAGGCCGAGTTTATCTCATTTCAAATAATCGATCGACGTTGAGAAGTCGAAGAGTCGAAGACGACTGAAGACCAACGATCTCCACATTGGATGGATGGGCGCTACTGATGCTCGTGATTGGAGTAGCTACCATGAAGGAATTGAAGTAGTAGCCATCCAAACATACTGTTGATTGTACGGATATGCGAGGAATTGGTGCCTCCGGTTTCGTTCAGACCCAGAACGGACTTGTAAATGGACTGTGTGTCTGACATTGGATTTTGTTATGTGTTGATTGATCTCTATTAAATATATATCTGTTTGGCGGCGGAGAATTTATTCTCTTGCTTAACGCCCTTCTCTGAGACGTACGAGCTCAGAGGTAATATATTGATAGAAATCAGTCGCATGGAGTGGATTGCCTGTGTGGCACGCCTAAGTGGCATATGATCAAGGCTTCTGTTGCAAAGCAAAGTCTTGTGGTTGATGATCAAAGCATGGTCTATGTGACGTAGCTTTGTGTATAACGGGAAGTCGCGAGCCTCACACCTCGGTATGAGTCAAAAACGGGAGAGTGACTACAGGGAGAGCACGACGTTTCTTTCTAGCTAAGGTGGTGTCAGTGACCTACCAGCCCTGACATTATGTATACTATTCACCTGTGTGGTTGTTGGAATGCGAGGCGCCTCGATATAGGTCTGTAAGGACCGGGAAACGTGTGTTCAGGAATTGCCAATCCTCAAAAGTAAGAGAGGACCGACCCTGAAGATCCAAGGATCATAGTGGGGTCCTGGGACATTTGCTAGAGTGTCTCGAATCGGAGAGGAGCTTGCCCCTTGCCTCGACTCATGAAGGAATCCAATTTCCAATACGAAATATGCGGACGTGATTGTATTACTAGTATGGCGACATAGTAGATGGTAGCTATGCCGCCTAAGATTGATATTTATGATTGAATTTGCTTTTGAAACATATATGCACTAGTAATAATATCAAGCACTTTTGTTTTATTCGTATGAAGCATCTTTGGCCATTATAAGGTAAAAACTCTATCCTCCGGCTTGCGTTGCATTGTGTGATGGGACCTGAGTCTTATAATGGCTTCATTTTATAAAAAGCATTGCGTTGATTTAATCATTTACTTTATTTCATGCACTAGCACTCATTGGAGTAAACCCGTTCCGCGAAAGTGGTGTGGTCCTTTGATTTGCCTTATTATTGTTGTTAATAAGTTGAGTAGATTTCTCATACCAGTCCCATGACTGACTCGTAGTTTGTTTCACCTTGCAAACTCGGGTGCCCTCATTTTCACACGGGCAGCCTAGTTACAGGTTTCTGACGCACCTTTTGGCTCATGGCGAGGCTTGACTACACCGTGCTGACTTGGATTTTCTCCGCCATTATTGTATCTATATTATGATTCCGCCATTGGCTATGTAGACTGATATTTATTTTGAGTACTCTTTATGTATGATTCCGCCTCAGGCGATGGTGACTGATTATGTATCATTATGCACTAAGTTGTATCCTGTACTGTGCTTCTCTGATGTGATGATATCTATATGATTCCGCTGTCATATGTGTGTAAATTATTCTATTTTCTGTTTATGCTATTATCTGTGATCTGCTTATGATGATTAATGTGTTATATTCCAATGATTATCCTTAACACCGTGTCACGGGGTTTTGGGATCGTCACAGCTGGTATCAGAGCTTTGGTTAACCTTAGTTCTGGAGTCTAACACATTAAACACTTCGTAAAAATAGAATCAGTAGTATTCTAAGGCGAGTCGCTCATTAGAGATAGGACTAGTAAAGTCCTAGAATGAGCCGAGCAGAATAGCAAAAACAATTGATCAGTCCATCGTTATCTTTCCGTAAAATTTTCTGCTTAACTATGCAATAGACTATCATTTCTGTTAGCTGACTTTTTCGTTGCTTATACAGAATTTGACAAATGGCTACCAGAGCAGCCGCCGCTAGAGGAGGCCGTGCCGGCTGAGGCCGAGGAAGGGGAGAAGTCCCAGCTCAAGAAGGACCTTTGATACAACCTCCGACAGCTCAATACTTCGAGCTTGACCGTGTAGCTAAGAGATATAAGAACTTAGGAGGCAAGACCTTCTCGGGAACTGGCACCGTAGTAGAGGCCCTTGAATGGCTCAAAACATGCGAGAAAATTCTTGAAGGCCTAAGGCTATGAGACGAAGACAAAGCTATTATGGGCGCCTGGCTTATGCAGGAACAAGCTGAATTATGGTGGGAATCTCTTACCGCCGGGAATAGAGAAGCTGGAAGAACATGGGATGGATTCAAAGAACTCTTCAAGGAGAAATATGTCCCAGAACAAGCTCTAGAAAGAATGCACGATGACTTCTCCAATCTCCAGCAAGGGGATCTTTCCGTGCAAGATTATCTGAATAAATTTACACTGTTGTCGCCCTATGCTCCGGAACTCGTCGCCACTGCGAAATCCAAAAATAAGAGGTTTATCCTTGGACTAAGATGACAATATCATGTTAGAGCCATGGCCCATGTCAAGCTGGAATTCAACGAGTTGGTGGAAATGACATGCAACTATGAAGACCTTGATCAAAGGCATCTGGATCAGGATTGCGCTAGAAGCCAAGCCGGAAACAAGCGCAAGCCTGCTGTAAATCAAGGCGAGTCAAGCCAGGCAGCATCTTCAAAACCTCAGACTGGCAAGCCGCCAAGAGGAAATTGCTTTAACTGTGGTAAGCCGGGGCACTACTCAAACGTCTGCACAGCTCTGAAGAGGCAGAAAACAAATTCTCAAGGCTCGAGCCAAGGCTCTTAGAACCCTCGCTCGTGCTTCAATTGCCGCAAGACCGATCATCTGGTCAAAGACTGTCCTTTGCTGAAGAAAGCTACAGTAGCTCATGTCTATGACGGGTCGAGCTCGCCAGCTGCTTCCAACGGAGCAGGTAAACCTGATGTTTTGGGAGGTACCCTTACCATTAAAAATATTCCTGTTTCTGTATTATTTGACACAGGTGCATCACGTAGTTTTATTGCTAGAAACACAGTGTACAAATTAAAGTTAAAACATCGAAAGCTCAAGGAATCAGTGGAAGTTCATAACCCGATAGGGGGTCCTATTACTCTCGGTTCATATTGTAGAGTGCCAATCTCTTACTCTTCCTACAAGTTTCCTTTTGATTTAATCGTTATGGATTTTCCCGAATTCGATATTATTCTCGGGCTGGATTGGTTAACGAAATACGAAGCTGAGGTAAATTGTGCGGAAAGAATCGTTAAAATTCGAACGAAGCTTGGATATATTACGGTACCATGTCACGGTTCAAATCCGAATAGAGAAGAATTTTGGTCAGCATTAGAACTTATCCCCACTTCCATGGAAAAGATTCCGATTGTTAGAAACTATGCGGATGTGTTTGAAGAAGTTGAAAACTTACCTCCGCAAAGAGAAATAGAATTCCGAATTGATCTAATTCCCAATGCCAGACCAGTGGTACATCCAATTCGCAGAATGACTCCAAAAGAAAAAGAAGAATTAGGCGATCAAACTCGTCAACTGTTGTGGAAAGGTCTAATCAGACCTAGTTTTTCTAATTGGGGTGCAGCTGTTGTATTTGTCCCAAAGTCAGACCGTACTCTTCGATTATGCGTTGATTACCGAGACCTCAACAAACAGACGCTCAAAAATATATCCATTACCCCGCATTGATGATTTGCTAGACCAATTGAATGGGGCGAAGGTATTTTCCCGAATGGACCTAGCTACAGGGTTTCATCAATTGAGAATAGCAGAAGAGTGTGTTCCTTTGACCGCTTTCAGAGGTCCTGACATATTTTATGAATGGTTAGTAATGCCGTTTGGCCTATGCAACGCTCCAGCATACTTTGTCGATCTAATGAATAGAGTGTTCAGGGGAGTTCTGAATAAATTTGTCCTCGTCTTCATCGATGATATTTTAATCTACTCCAAATCAAAACCCGAGCATGAAAAACACTTAGAACAAGTATTGGAGATTCTAAGGAAGAACTCTTCAAAGCCAAATTCTCTAAATGTGTCTTCTGGCAAGAAGAAGTCAAATTTCTTGGCCATGTTGTGTCAGAGAAAGGAATTTCTGTTGACCCAAGCAAAATAACAGCGTTTCAAGACTGGAAACAACCCACTACTCCCACGGAAGTTAGAAGTTTTATGGGGTTGGCTAGTTATTATCGAAAGTTCGTTAAGGATTTTTCGAAGATATCCAGTCCGTTAACGAAGCTCACAAAGAAACATGAGAAGTTTAAGTGGACTTCCGACTGTGAAGAAGCTTTCCAGGAATTGAAATCGAAACTGACCACCGCTCCAGTGTTAACTATTATTGATGGCAATCAGGATTTAATGGTTTGGACAGATGCTTCTATTAGGGGTCTTGGTGCAGTGTTAATGCAGAAAGGCCAAGTAGTCGCTTATGCAAGCCGCCAACTGAAACCGCATGAGAAGAATTATGTGACTCATGATCTTGAGTTGCTAGCCATCGTTTTTGCATTGAAAATCTGGAGGCATTATTTATTGGGCGAGAAATTTATACTGTACACAGATCATCAATCATTGAAGTATTTATATACCCAGAAAGATCTGAATCTGAGACAGCAGCGTTGGCTAGAATTTCTGGCAGCGTATGATCTTGATATCCTGTACACGCCGGGGAAAGCTAACGTGGTAGCGGATGCGCTTAGTAGAAAGACCGCAATCATTGCCCATCTTATAATTACACCTGGATTGATTGATAGGATTTCAGCCCTTCAAAAAATGATGAATTCATTCAGAGAATCAGTCAGAGGGTTAAGGAAGGTGAAACCACGAGTTTTCGTATTGACAATAGGGGGGTTCTCAGGTTAAATAGTAGGATTTGCATTCCAAATATTCCAGGCCTTCGAAGAGAAGTGCTGGACGAATGCCATAAATCCAAATTTTGCATCCATCCAGGTGTGAGTAAAATATACAACGATATCAAACGCACTTTTTGGTGGAAGGCAATGAAAAAAGATATTTCTTTGTATGTTAGCAGATGCCCTACTTGTCAATTGGTCAAGAGTGACCAACAGAAGCTAGCTGGACTGTTGCAACCGTTGGAAGTCCCAGGCTGGAAATGGGAACAGATTTCCATGGATTTCATAGATGGTTTGCCGCGAACCAAGAAAGGTAATGACAGCATTTGGGTAATCGTAGATCGCTTCACGAAGACTGCCCATTTTATACATGTCAGGTCCAATAGAACTGCTCAAAGTCTAGCACAGATATATTTCCGAGAAATTGTTAAGCTGCATCGAATTCCCATCGGCATAGTCAGTGATAGAGATCCCCTATTTACTAGCAAGTTCTGGGAGGCTTTCCAGACAGAATTGGGAACAAAACTGAATATGAGCACCGCTTATCACCCTCAAACAGATGGCCAAACTGAGCGGGTGAATAGAATTCTAGAATATTTATTGCGGGCTTGTATAATTGATTTTGGTGGGTCATGGGAAGATCATTTGCATTTGGCAGAATTCTCATATAATAATAGCTATCAAGCAAGTTTGAGAATGTCGCCATTTGAAGCATTATATGGCAGACCCTGCAGATCTCCAGCATGTTGGGTAGAACCTGGCAACAGACTTGTACTAGGACCCGACATGATTAGAGAAGCATCTGATAAAGTGGACTTCATCAAGAAGCGTTTGAAAACCGCCCAAAGCCGACAGAAAAGTTATGCAGACCCTAGAAGGAGAGATTTGACATTTGCTGTTAGTGATCATGTTTATTTGAAGGTTTCTCCGATGAGAGGAGTAATCAGATTTGGCAAGACTGGGAAGTTGGCACCGAGATTTATTGGTCCCTTTCCTATACTTGAACGAATTGGATCTCTTGCTTATAGGGTTCAATTGCCAGATTGGTTGCCTGGAGTGCACAATGTATTTCACGTATCTCAACTTAGAAGACATGTGCATGATCCGGATCTTGTTGTAGAAGAAGCAGCGCAACGGGATGTGGAGATAACTCCAGAATTATCACTGAGAAGGGAGCCATTAAAGATTGTTGGCAAAGAAACTAGAGAACTCAGAAGCAAAAAGGTTCATTTAGTTAAAGTGCAATGGAGCAGTGATCCTAGAGACTGTAACTGGGAAACTGAGGAAAGCATTAAACAAGCTTACCCCAAATGCAGAGTGGATATCTCTGACTAACTCCGGTGCAAGGTACCTTTACAATACTTTGCATTTACATTTTATTTCCTACTTTACTGTTGTTTCCTTTTCGAGGACGAAAAGTTTTAAGTGGGGGAGATTGTAATAACCCGGAAAATACGAGCCAATTTAAATATTTTAAATTGGTGATTTCAAAGGGATTGGAACAATTGAAATAGAATATTTCAATAAAATAGGGAATTAGAAATAGTAAGTCAGTTTGAAAATTTGAATTCAAACTTTGACTGACTGTGCAGGGTGGAAATTATAACGGATTTTAGTGAAACCAAAAATATTTAAATCTGTTAGTCAATACCTTTCTAACGAATCTGAAAAATCGAAGTTTCATAACGGGAATCAAAAGTTATGGCCGAATGAATTTTCAGAAGGGTCGGTATATGGAATATATAGCCCTGGAAAATTGATATTTTGCATACGACCTCGGAATTCGACGAAACCACTTTTGTTGGGTCCGGGATGTTAAACTATTGCTAGGTTTCAAATTTCATAATTTTTGAAGCTAGTATGTGAGCGTGGCAAAAGAAAATGTGATTGGTCAATTTCTGTTAAATTGGATCGACCAGAAAATGGCCATTTTTAAAACGACCTCAGAATTCGAGTTTTGTTGGGACCGTAGCGTCAAAACATAGCTAGATTTATTTTTCTGGAATTTTTCGAATCAGTTTGTGGCCCTGGCAAATTGAAATGTACGTTGAAAGTTAAAAATTAAATGTTTTATACTTTAATTTGGAAAATAACCGACTGTAACAGTCGAATTGGCCTACGAAACATATCCCATTGTGTCCGGAATGGGGGTATTTAGCTAGGGGCGACAGTCGTTGGGTTTAAAAAGGAGTTCGTTTGAGAAAACACTATTTAAAAATTTAATATAGTCCTCGGCCAATTAGAATTTTCCATTCATAAATTTTAAAAAAAAAAGGAAAACCCCCCAAAATCAACGGCGAAACCCGTTCGAGACCTTCTCTCCTCCGCCGCCGCCGCTACCGCCACCTACAGCCTTCGCCACCGCCACCCCTCGACGCGCCTCCGTCCCCTCTTCAAATCCGACTAACCATCGCCACCCCTCGTCGCCTGTGCCGCCCGAATCGAAGCCCCAAAGTCCCGACCTTTCCACCGCCGCCGCCGCCGATCTAGACCACCGAACGCCACCAAACCACCACCGACTGGAAGCCCTCTCTTCCCTCTTCCACGTCCAACTCGCTGATCATCCCCTCGTGCCTCGATTCTCGCGAAAACTATAAACCTAGTTTTGAAGCTTCGTGAAAGTGAGTTTTTCTTTGATCTTTACACTTTGAAAAATCACATCTTTTTGGTATGTTGACGAAATTCGATGAAACAGGAAACATCGGGACCGCAAGGAAGCTCTCTACCCAATAGAAGAAGCCGTGGATTTTTCTGACATCGTATCGATTTTTAGCGCTCCGAAAACCAATGTGAGAAATCTAAATTAACGTGAAATTGAATGGAAAATGTCATGTATAATTTATATTAGCGAAATATAAATTACATACGTGTTGTATACCTCATGTACATACGTAGTGTAAGCTATATAAGTGAAGTATGAATTTTACATGCACAGAATAATTGATATATGTGTGGAAATGCAAGTGAAATATAGCAATTATATATATATATATATATATATACTCCCCTCGTCCACAAACCATGGACGATATTTATTGTTGTGAATTGGTGTGAAATATTGGATGGAAAATACGAATGGTTGAATAATTGTTTGTGGTGGATATTGTTTGGTTGTGGTTGAAAAATACCCATTGGTGATTGAAATGAATTGGAAATATTTGTGGAAATAAAAATAAACATGCCGCCTGCGTGCGAATTAGATGCATGAATCCCCATTGTCAAAAACCGCGAGGTTTTAAGGTAGAGCGAGGAGCCGTACTAGGGACAGTGCCGGTTTAACTACCCTGCCGTTATGCTGCCGAAATTTTGAATTATCTTTGTGTGTTAGAATTATTTCCATATGTTGAAATTATTTTCATGCGTTGAAATTAAAGCCATACATTGAAACTATATACATGTGTGGAAATGTTTGTGTATTGAAAAGTGTTGTGTGAAAATTAGATTCATTTGTGAATGAATGAAGTGTTTAAACAATAAAAATCACATTTTTATATATATATGAAGTATGAAAAATATTCGCCTTATATAAATAGTTTCAACAATAAAAATCCCATCTTTCTAATATGAACAACATAAATAAAATGTCCATGTGTGGATATGCTCATTTGTTGAGAAGTGTGTGTAGTGGAAAAGTTCATGTGTTGAATAAAAAGATCGAACAATAAAAATTACATTTTTATTAAAACTATGAAGTGTTGAAAACATCCACTGGTCGAATAAATATTTTGAATGATATAAATATCATTTTTATCATATTTGTGATATGCTAAAGATATGCGGGCGTTGAAATAAATATTTGTGAAAGAAATATTCTTTTTAACATGCATAGGAACTAAGTAAAATAGTCATGTGTTGAAATCTATTTTAGTTCGCCAAAATTATCATCTTTGAAACGTGAAGTGTTAAAAATAGACACTTGTTCAAATAAACGTGCATGAGTTGAAATATACATTAATTAGCTAATGATATGATTTTAGCCTATGCATTCAACATTAGAATGAATGGTGTTTTTAAAACCGAAGTAAATCAAATATGAAATTGAATGGAAAATGATAAGTGATAGAAATTGTATATATGTATATGCATATCTATTGAACAGGTTAAAGCAAAGGGGCTAGAGAAGAGAAATAAAATTTTGTGCCCGACAAATAGGTACACATTTACTGCTTTGTTTGGGTGATGATTTTATGAGCCTGTTGGCTAGCCGCTTGGCTTTTTCTTTTTCTTTTTGATATGAGACGCCCGTATGGCTATTTGGGAATTTTCCCAGACCCTCCCGTACAAAGGAGGTTATGGCGAAATTTTCCGAAATTTAAAGGCGTTAGTGAAATAATTGAAGTGGAAACGATATAGGAATTTTTGAATGAACTATATTTATATAAATATATAAATATAAGTGAAATTAAAACGAAACATGGCCGTACAGTTCGTGTTTTGAAACCGTGATTTCAAAGGACTAGTACGGGAAATCCGACCATTGGATTTTCCCGAAACCACAACCGTTGGGTTCGCCTTGGAAATATCTTTCCAATGGCACCAACTTTGCGAAGATCTGACGGTTGGATTGTTTGGAATGTTTAATTCAAATCTGAAGAAAAACAGCGCCAGAAACAATTATATATATATAATTAAATTAAATCGAATAACGACGCTGCAGTTCGTAAATTGAAATCGTAACTTCAAATGGCTAGTGTGGAAGATCCGACCATCGGATTTTCCCAAAATTGAAACCGTTGGATTCGTTTTGAAATGACCTTCCTAATGATATAAAATTTGTGAAGATCCAACGGTTAGATTTTCAGATATGTGTAAAACAAAATTAGTGAAAAGCAGCGCCAATGCATCGATACGACTTGAATCGTCGTTTAATTAAATTTGGCCGTTTTTAATTAAATAAAAATGGTGATATATCGTTATAAAATACTATAGACTATATAGAGTGGAAATAAACCAATTTCGTTGTGTTTGCTTGATACGTGATGGTTGAATGTATTTGACATGAAAATTATAACTAAATAACCAAAATGTGAATGTTGAATAGTCCAACCATGTGGTTAATTGATTTGAAAATCTAAATATATGTGGGTTATTTGAAAATGCCGAGTTTATCTCATTTCAAATAATCGATCGACGTTGAGAAGTCGAAGAGTCGAAGACGGCTGAAGACCGACGATCACCACATTGGATGGATGAGAGCTACTGATGCTCGTTATTGGAGTAGCTACCATGAAGGAATTGAAGTAGTAGCCGTCCAAACATACTATTGATTGTACGGATATGCGAGGAATTGGTGCCTCCGGTTTCGTTCAGACCCAGAACGGACTTGTAAATGGACTGTGTGTCTGACATTGGATTTTGTTCTGTGTTGATTGATCTCTGTTAAATATATATCTGTTTGGCGGCGGAGAATTTATTCTCTTGCTTAACGCCCTTCTCTGAGACGTACGAGCTCAGAGGTTATATATTGATACAAATCAGTCGCATGGAGTGGACTGCCTGTGTGGCACGCCTAAGTGGCATATGATCAAGGCTTCTGTTGCAAAGCAAAGTCTTGTGGTTGATGATCAAAGCATGGTCTGTGTGACGTAGCTTTGTGTATAACGGGAAGTCGCGAGCCTCACACCTCGGTATGAGTCAAAAACGGGAGAGTGACTGCAGGGAGAGCACGACGTTTCTTTCTAGCTAAGGTGGTGTCAGTGACCTACCAACCCTGACATTATATATACTTTTCACCTGTGTGGTTGTTGGAATGCGAGGCGCCTCGATATAGGTCTGTAAGGACCGGGAAACGTGTGTTCAGGAATTGCCAATCCTCAAAAGTAAGAGAGGACCGGCCCTGAAGATCCAAGGATCATAGTGGGGTCCTGGGACATTTGCTAGAGTGTCTCGAATCGGAGAGGAGCTTGCACCTTGCCTCGACTCATGAAGGAATCCAATTTCCAATACGAAATATGCGGACGTGATTGTATTACTAGTATGGCGACATAGTAGATGGTAGCTATGCCGCCTAAGATTGATATTTATGATTGAATTTGCTTTTGAAACATATATGCACTAGTAATAATATCAAGCACTTTTGTTTTATTCGTATGAAGCATCTTTGGCCATTATAAGGTAAAAACTCTATCCTCCGGCTTGCGTTGCATTGTGTGATGGGACCTGAGTCTTATAATGGCTTCATTTTATAAAAAGCATTGCGTTGATTTAATCATTTACTTTATTTCATGCACTAGCACTCATTGGAGTAAACCCGTTCCGCGAAAGTGGCATGGTCCTTTGATTTGCCTTATTATTGTTGTTAATAAGTTGAGTAGATTTCTCATACCAGTCCCATGACTGACTCGTAGTTTGTTTCACCTTGCAAACTCGGGTGCCCTCATTTTCACATGGGCAGCCTAGTTACAGGTTTCTGACGCACCTTTTGGCTCATGGCGAGGCTTGACTACACCGTGCTGACTTGGATTTTCTCCGCCATTATTGTATCTATATTATGATTCCGCCATTGGCTATGTAGACTGATATTTATTTTGAGTACTCTTTATGTATGATTCCGCCTCAGGCGATGGTGACTGATTATGTATCATTATGCACTAAGTTGTATCCTGTACAGTGCTTCTCTGATGTGATGATATCTATATGATTCCGCTGTCATATGTGTGTAAATTATTCTATTTTCTGTTTATGCTATTATCTGTGATCTGCTTATGATGATTAATGTGTTATATTCCAATGATTATCCTTAACATCGTGTCACGGGGTTTTGGGATCGTCACATTATTAGTCTGATATGGAAGTTTATATCGATTATATATATTGATCCATTTTCCGTGAAAATTCTATTGTTAATGGAATATGATTTTGGGTTTATTGTGAGCTGTGTTTTAAATAACATTAGTTCTTTAACCCACTCAAAGACAAGATTTATTTCCTGGATTTGAATAATCATTAAGTAATGATTTTTGGAAATTAAAACTGAATTAGAGTTTTAATGAATCTTTAAATAGATTGAAAGGTGGATTTGATAACTAAAATTATCAAATTCAAGAAATGATCGAGAATGGAGTATCACCAGTTTTGCTCCAAGCGATAGTTAAATCTTTAATTAGATTTGAACGTGAAATGGTAATTAACTTTACCGATAATTTAATAACCCGGAAATCTGAGCCAATTTAAAATTTTTAATTTGGAAATTTTAATGAATTTTGAATATTTAAAATGAATTATTTTAAATAATAACGTCGAGTAATTTATTTTGAATAGAGTTAGAACATATATATTTATTTGAATCGATGTTAGAACATAAATATTTTATTTTAAATATAGAAGGAATTGAAAATGGCGCGGAAGTTTGAAAATTCGATTTCAAATTTCAAATGAATGTACAAGATTCAAAATAAACCAGATTTTAGCGAAACCAAAAATATTAAAATCTAATTGAAAATATCTTTCCAATGAATCCGAAAAATTGAAATTTCATTGCGGGGATAAAAAGTTATGCCCAGTTGAAATTTTAGAATAGTCGTTATGGAATTTTTGGCCCTTAAAAATGGAAATTTTGCAAACGACCTCGGTTTTTGACGAAACCACTTTTGTTGGATCCGTGATGTCAAGTTATTGCTAGATTCTAAAATTCAAAATTTTCTGAATCAATATGTGAGCGTGGCAAAAGAAAACGTGTTTTAACAGTTTCAGTCAATTTCGATCGACCATAAATTGGCCATTTTTCAAACGATCCCAGAATTTGACGAAATTAGTTTTGTTAGAACCATATCATCAACACGAAGCTAGAAAATATTTTTCGGAGATTTTTAGTGTCTGTATGTGGTCCCGGTAAATTGAAATGCACGTTCAAATTTAGTATATAGATTTTGACGGAAACTGATCGAAACGATCGAATCAGCTTACGATACATATCCCATTGTGTTCGGAATGGGGGTAATTAGCTAGGGACGACAGTCGTTGGTTCTTGATTGGAGATCGATTTAAAAGTTACTTTTTAGAATTAATTAAATAATTAAATATATATCATTATTATATAACCCCTCCCTTCTCCTTTTCTCTCTCCCTACCACGATATTCAGATCGAAAACAAATAATAAAAAAGAAAGAAAAGGGGGCGATGGGCTCTCCACCGCGCCACTGATGGATGCGCCGCCCACCCTCTCGCATGCGCGACGCCTCCACCAAGTCCCCCCTCTCCCCTCTCTCTTCTCTCTCTCTCCCCACACCCAAATCGAGCCGACCCCTAAAATCTACACCCCACAGCCAAAACTGACGCCACCACCCCCTATCCGACCACCGCTTCTAACCTGCCGTGTCCGCCACCGCCTGACGCACCATCCCCTTCGACGAATAGTACCTCCCCGTCCTCCAATTGATGTAAGCATTTTGATTTTGATTGTTAAAGTTATAAAAATACGATTTTTAAGGTTATAACGGTTTGATTTTTATTTATAATGTTTTCATGGAGATAAAGATTCGATTTTTAATTCATGATAGATTATATATATATTTATAGTAAAGATTATATTTTTAAATATAAAAAGATAAGATTTTTAGAAACAGAAAAATTAGATTTTTCCTTATGTAAAGAAATGATTTTTAAACCCGTAAAGGAATGATTTTTAAAAATAAAAGATTTGATTTTTATATGAAGAAAGATTATACTTTTATATTAGAAAAGATTTGATTTTCAAAATATGAAAACATAGCAATAAAAATTCGATCTTTATATAAGAAATAGAGATATAAAAATATAACTTTTATATAGAAAGAAGCATCATAAAAATATATGAAGTAAAAATAAAAATATGATTTTTATTTATTAGAATAAAAATGTGATTTTTTATCTATATAGTAGCGGTATAAAAATAGAATTTTTATCTATACAGTAGCATTTTAAAAATGTGTTTTTTATATACTAGAGAATATAAAAATGTGATTTTTATATATGTAGTGGCTACGGACAACGAAAGTGACAAAAGGCGAGCACGACGAAGATTTCTTACATATGAAGAGTCGTGAGTTTGGTTTAGCTAGTTGGTGAGAACTCCTCACTTTTATTTTATTTTCTAGTTGAAATATATACTAGGATGCAGTCGGTGCTTAGTAGCACCCGATACCCGTCGTCCACAGACCATGGACGACTTGGTTGTTTTTGTGTGTTGTGAAAATTGATTGTGATGTGGAATGAATCGAAAGTATATTCATGTGTTGAAATAAATTATTTATAGTTAAATATGTAATTTTTAACGTAAATGTGAATAAATAGATATTCATTTACAAATAAGAAAGATTTGTTTATGTACACCTATTTGACTGACATAGATTGGGACGATAAATTTTACACATCGCCCAACTGCACAAATAAGATATGTGTTTGATTGATTGAAACCCCACACAGGTGTTGGGATGATATTGACGTACGCTAATCCCAATTGTTTAGTAGTATGTCGACCGATGGGTTGACAGACTGTGTAAGCGTTAATTATTTATATTTAATGCTTATGCAGTTGTGTGGTGCATCTGGATGATGGTTGATGATCTATCATTGCTATTATATACATGTGTTGTAGAAAAATCCATACAATTAACATTATATGGTAATTGATTGGGCCTCATTCCAATTTGGAAAATAAGGAATATTATAGAAAGAAAATTCATGTGTTGAATAGAAAGAAAATTCACGTGTTGAATAGAAAGAAAATTCATGTGTTGAACAGAATAAAAATTCATGTGTTGAATAGAATAAATGAAACACCCCACCTCTGTTAGGGTCACTCTCAAAGGGAATGCCCTAATTTTGGTGGAGGTTTATAAGTATAAGTCACAGATATACAAGACAGATATAAGAACACATATTTGTAAACAGCGGAAAATCATCAAACTTTTATTTCATGAAAGCAAATACGTGCTACAACAACATCACCATAATTGTCTTACATCTTTTCCAAAACATAACATAACACTTTTCATAATCTGTCTTGATTACATTATTTAAAGAAGCAAAAATAAAACATAGATAAACTGCAAAAGCCCCATAGAGTTTGTCCAAAGCCATAGTTCAAGACGAAAAGGACCAAGCAATACATGTCTCCTCTTCAAGCTGGAAGTTAAGACCGGTCAAGCTGCTGTGTTCCCTCCCTATGGACCTGGGGGGGGGGGGGAACGGAAGAAAAGAAGACGAAAGAAAAGTAGAGTCAGACATAAAGCCTGAGTAAGTCTAGTACTATTTTGTCTATGAATAAAGAACTGGGTATGATAAGTATAAACAAGAAGTGGGAAAGTACTATAAACTTGGTTAAGTTGTCTAGGGTCGAATATACTATCGTACCCCATGTTAATCTCTGAACCCATATAAACTAGTTTCCAACTGGCACCCCATAATCAGGGTGATGTGATCCATTCTATGATGATCGACTCCTACTCGCATAATTACATGTGTCTTACGGCCCCCGATGTTGTAGTTACCTATGCTGGTCCCACCATGGGGTGTATCAAGTTCCATGGCGGCGGCCCGACACAACCTTAGAATGCACAGGTATGCTACTGGTGCCCAGTGCCTTATTTTTCTGCGCCGGAGTGTGTGCACGCCCGCACCCCGTTAGAACCTACACTGCTACACCACCGCCGTCGATTTGACCTCTTACAATCAGCCCAGTAATCGTGCCCCACCCTGCCTAGTTTCAGGGTATCCTGATACACCTTCTAGGGTTACTGCTGAAAAGGGTCCCCCGTTACTAGGTTTTCTATCTCTAGCCAACATGCTAAGTTGGTTAAGTGTTTTCTAACCTAACCCCCACCAGTCCGTTTTGTTTAGCATGTTCCATTCTGATTAAGTCTTTAGTTCACTTAATCCTAACAATCCTGACTCAGCCTTAATTGTCTTATTAAGGCCCTGACCTCTCACATTAGACAGGTATTGTTGTGGCTGCCTGTTGCCGGTTGGTTTCGGGCAGTCTTACGCCACAACTCAGTCTAACCTCGGGTCCTTATTGGGCTCCATGTTTAACCTCCCACATTGGATAGGTATTGTTGTGACTACTGGACAGCCGGGCGGTTCCGGGCAGGTTTACATCACAACTCAATCCAACCTCGGGTTAAACACATCGTATGTTCTACATTTACATATTTTGTCTTTCTTCTTTATTTTCTTATATGTAAATATTTGCGGCCCATTATTAAGTTAATGGTGTAAAGGTTACACCAATCATGGGCCCAACCCATACTTGAATTTGGGCCCTTCTATTTTATATTTTCATTCATTAGTAATTTTAACCCAACGTTATTTTCCCCCGTTTAACACGTCTGTTTATTATATATATGTTGGGCTTAGCCTTTTAAAGCCCAACCTAGCCATGCGAAAGGGGAGGCTTAAAGCGTGATTACATACACAAAAAGGGGAAGGTGAGCGCATGAACTTGCAATATGACGTTGGAAATATAAAATAGAAACTGGTGTACTTGCATAGTGGTAACATATACTTTGGTCATAAAGCATAGGTGACATGAATCAAGCCATGTAAACTTGTAGTTGAGATAAGAATCTAAATTGGGTATCATTATTGACACATAGTCATAACTACAACATGAACCTATATTTTTATTTAGGCATAATGTCAAACATAAGCATGGCACAAATATTTCTAACATAAGCATGGCATAATGTCCAACATAAGCATGGCATAATGTCAAACATAAGCATGGCATAAGTATTTGTTCACATAACCATGGCATAAATATTTCTAACATGAAATCATGATTTTTACTTTAGTCATGTAAACTTGCAAAAAGGGATTTGAACCTAACCTAGCTATGTACCACATATGTCATCATATAATTCTTGTTGACAATTTCAATTATGCAAATTATCAATCATAGCCTAGTCATATTCATAAGTTTGCAAATAGGTGTTCTAGTACAAAAGCATGGCTTAATACATGATGCCAAATTCTCAACATAATTTCATATGGATTATAATAACCCAAACTCATTCCAATTACTCACAAAAATGATTTTTGTATAAAAATACATATTATGATGGCATAGTAGCAAAACCCCAAACTTGCATGAATTTCAATTAATCAACTCCATACATGTAGCTTCAACATGGATTACATAATTTGCGAATATTCCAAACGTATACTTGCATAGAACTACCGCATGTAATTCTTTATAATGAATAACATAATTCGAGAATATCCAAACATATACAATATCCCAAATCGATAAGAATCATAGTAACGCACAAATATGAATTATTTATCACCACATCCAAGTATACAAACTAACACAGTTATTTGTTCATACCAAAGTAATACTCTACTTACAATGGTGAGGCGAATTCTCAAGTTTAGGGATAAGAAGATGCGGTTTGATTTGATTGAGTTGCTTTATGCCTTAGAATTTGCCTCCTAAACCTCTCTCCAATTGGTGGCTACCCCTAGTCGTTCCTCAGCAACATGGCGGCTTTGTTCTTATTTTTGAATGAATAGATTAGGGTTAGTCTAGGGTTGTTTTTATAGAGGTTATAAACTGATTAGGACCATTGATGTTGCTTGGATTGATCGTAGCCATTCATCCTAAGGAGAGACCAATTAGAGCCCGCCACCTAGCCCTAATGACAAAGCAGACCACAGAAAATCGACCAACATAGAATAGGCCAGCCAGGTTAGACTGGGTTCGACCTGGCTCTGGACCAGGTCGACATGCCTGTCGACAGCCCTGTCGACCTGGTTAGGCCAGGTCGACAGCCCAGTCGACCTGGGTGCGTTAGGCGGGTGTTTTTCCGCCCTGGCCCATTGGGCCCCATTTTGGAATTTAAATTTGATTTTCTGAGTTATTTTATTCTGTTTGAATTTTTAAACTTAATTCAAAACTTCCGAAGGCCATATCTTCTTCATACGGACTCCGTTTTTCGAAAACTCGAACTCTATTTCGCGTATTTTTCCGAGACGAACGCAATGGCGTATCCCGTTTCCCTTAGTTCTTTGATTAAAATTAATTATACTTTAATTTGTGCATTTCACAGTTATAGAATACGCGGGGTGTTACAATAAAAATTCATGTGTTGAGTAGAATAAAAATTCATGTGTTGAATAGAATAAAAATTCATGTGTTGAATAGAATAAAATTCATGTGTTGAATAGAATAAAAATTCATGTGTTGAATAAAATAAAAATTCACGTGTCGAATAGAATAAAATTTTCATGTGTCGAATAAAAATATAAATTCATATGTTGAATAAAATAAATATTCATGTGTTGAATAAAATATATATTCATGTGTTGAATAAATATATATTCATGTGTTGAAGAAAATATTCATTTGTTGAATAGAATAACGAAATTATTGAAATATTTAAAGTCGTGTTGATTAGATATGCGCAATTTTGACGCGAACGATATTTATATCGATTATATTCGTTTTTATAATGATTATAGAAAAGGAAGTGATTTCAAAATATAACGTTTTGAAAATATTATCATTTGTATATCGATGATGTGGAATATTCAATTTTGATTCAAAATTGAATATGAAGTTGAAATCATTTTGAAAACGAATTTAAAACGATTTATAAAATACGTTTTAAAAGGAAATCAATGAAATATATATAATAAATATATTATATATATTAAATGGCCTGAATAGAATGCGCTACGCCGCGACAGTTCGTGAATTTCGACCATTGACTTCGAATGGATATTACGGGAGATTCGACCGTCGGATTCTCCTAAAACCGGAAATGTTGAGTTCGTATCGAAAAGAGCTTTCTAACGAATATTAGAGATTTGAAATCTAACGGTTGGATTTGGAATTATGTCCAAATAAAATTTGGAAAAGGTCGCTGTAAATGCAGTTCGATGGCCGTTGATGGAATTCGACTGTACGAGCCTTGATAAAATTATTAAAAATAGTAATAATTTGTGTAAAATCATAAGAAATGATTTGTGAAGAATTGAGATGAAAAATTCCAAATTTGAAAAGATAAAAATATTTTTTTATCGAAATGAACTAGTTTTGAACTAGAATAATAGTTTATTTATTTTTAGATAAATAAATTGGATTTAAAAGGGTTTTAAAAGTAATCAGAATTTCCAATAATTGTATTGGAATGGATTTGAATCGAAATTGTCTTTGGAATATTTCGATGTTGGATTTCGTGATTACACAGATATTGTTATGGAAATTTGAAAGATATATTTATATTGTTATTTCCAATACGATATTTGTTGGTCGTAGAATTTGATATTGAATATAAGCCAATATATTTTCTAATCAGAGCCGTACATTTAATATCAAATGGGAATTAGGTTTATCGTGAACTGTGTTTAACGACATTTGTTCTTTAACCCGATTTACAGTGAAATGTGATTTGGAATTTATAAATCTTTTGTTAAGATTTAAAGGAGGTTTTCCAATTTAATAAAATAAATTGGAATGGAATGGAATGTGATTTTGGGTTTATCGTGAACCGTGTTTTAAATGACATTGGTTCTTTAACCTAGTTAAAGACAGGATATGGTTTCCCAAGTTAAACAATCATTAATATTGATTTTTGGGAAGATTAAAACCAAGTGGAGTTTTAATGAATCTTAAATTAGATTGAAATGATTGAGAATGGAGTATCACCAGTTTTGCTCCAGCCGATAGTTAAATCTTTAATTCTATTTGAACGTGAAATGGTAATTGAATTTACCGATAACACCGTGGTGTTAGATATGAAGTATGACTAGTTTTACTTCATGGGATGAATAGGTTGGGATTGGGAAATAAAATAAAAGATTACTTCGGTGTGGTTCGCCATTCCCGACTAATTTGAATTGATATTCAAAGGAAGATTAAAGAATAAATTCAAAGAATTTATCTTTGATAAAATTAATGGGAAACTTTTCCCTAAGTGTAAGAATATTTTAATAAAAGAATATTTTGAATTGGAATGAGGTGTATGTTGTGTTTGTGTAACACTTGTTTATTATATACGCAAGTTATTCAAAAAGACCGGGTTTATCCCATTCTGAATAACTGATTCGACGATGTGTCGAGGATGAAGAGTGTGGTCAAAGACCGGAGGTCTTCACATCGTTTGGATAATTACTGATGATCTTGATTGGGATGTACACCCAAGAGGAGGGAATCAGTTGGTGATCGTCCAGACGTACTTGGAGATCGATGGATATGCGAGGTACAAGGTGCCTCCGGTTTCGTTCAAACCGAGAACGAACTTGTAAATGGATTGTGTGTCTGACATTGGATTTTATTCTGTGTGATTGATTTCTATTAAATATATATCTGTTTGGTGATGAAGAATTTATTCTCTTTCTTAACGCCCTTCTCTGAGACGTACGAGCTCAGAGGTTATATATTGATGGATAACAATCGCATGGAGTGAACTGCCTGTGTGGCATGCCTAAGTGGCAAATGATCAAGGCTTTTGTTGAAAAGAAAAGTCTTGTGGTTGATGATCAAAGCACGGCCTATGTGGCATAGCTTTGTGTAGTGTTGACTCGCGAGCCTCACACCTCGGTTGTGAACCAGAAACAGGAGAGGACCTCAGGGAGGACATGCATTTTCTTCTAGCTAGGGTGGTGTCAGTGACCTACCAGCCCTGATATTTATATTATTTTCACTTGTGTGGTTGTTGCTGTTGCGAGACGCCTCAGATATATCGGGGACTGTGTGGAGCCGAAGGAGTCATTCGGCTCATTTACGCCCAAATGGGTGGGAAACGCAGTGTTCAGGCATTTTAATCCACATTAGTGGACCGGCCCTGATGATCCAAGGGTCACTCGAGCTCTGATCCTGAGGCTCTGGCTAGAGAGTCTCGAATCGGTGAGGACTATCTTTATCCTCGGTTCACAGATGGAAATCCAACTTCCAATACGTGACTTTGCGGTTTTGATTGTATAACCTATATATGGCGACATAGTGGTATGGGGCACTTATGCCGTCTATGATTGATACTTATGATTTGAAGTTGTTTTATACACTATACACTTATAGTAATAATAAAACATGAAATTTCACGTACCAAGCATTCTTGGCTATTATAAGGTAAAAACCCTATCCTCTGTTTTGTGTTGCATTGTGTGATGGGACCTGGTTCTTATAATAGCTTCATTGTTCTTTATTTAGCATCGCGCTGTTGTTTTATGCACTGGTACTCTTGGGAGGAAACCTGTTCTGTGTTATACGGCGTGGTCCCTTGATTTACCTAACTTTAAAATAAAGATTAATAACTATTTTAGTTCTCACACCAATCACATGACTGGTGTGACGATCCCAAAACCCCGTGACACGGTGTTAAGGATAATCATTGGAATATAACACATAAATCATCATTAGCAGATCACAGATAATAGCATAAATAGAAAATAGAATAATTTACACACATATGACAGCGGAATCATATAGATAACATCACATCAGAGAGCACAGTACAGGATACAACTTAGTGCATAATGATACATAATCAGTCACCATCGCCTGAGGCAGAATCATACATAAGAGTACACAAAAGGAATATCAGTCTACATCGCCAGTGGCGGAATCATTATATAGATACAATAATGGCGGAGAAAATCCAAGTCAGCACGGTGTAGTCAAGCCTCGCCATGAGCCAAAAGGTGCGTCAGAAACCTATAACTAGGCTGCCCGTGTGAAAATGAGGGCACCCGAGTTTGCAAGGTGAGACAAACTACGAGTCAGTCATGGGACTGGTATGAGAAATCTACTCAACTTATTAACAACAATAATACGACAAATCAAAGGACCACGCCACTTTCGCGGAACGGGTTTACTCCAATGAGTGCTAGTGCATGAAATAAAACAAACTATTAAATCAACGCAATGCTTTTTATAAAATGAAGCCATTATAAGACTCAGGTCCCATCACACAATGCAACGCAAGCCGGAGGATAGAGTTTTTACCTTATAATGGCCAAAGATGCTTCATACGAATAAAACAAAAGTGTTTGATATTATTACTAGTGCATATATGTTTTAAAAGCAATTCAATCATAAATATTAATCCTAGGCGGCATAGCTACCATCTACTATGTCGCCATACTAGTAATAGAATCACATCCTCATATTTCGTATTGGAAATTGGATTCCTTCATGAGTCGAGGCAAGGGGCAAGCTCCTCTCCGTTCGAGACACTCTAGCAAATGCCTCGGGACTGCACACAGCAATCCCCTGGAACCTCCAAGGCCGGTCCTCTCTTACTTTTGAGGATTAGTTATTCCTGAACACACGTTTCCCGGTCCTTACAGACCTATAATCGAGGCGCCTCGTATTCCAACAACCACACAGGTGAAAAGTAGATATAAATGTCAGGGCTGGGAGGTCACTGACACCACCATAGCTAGAAAGAAACGTCATGCACTCCTTGGGTCCTTCTCCCGTTTTTGACTCATACAGAGGTGTGAGGCTCGTGAATTCACGTTATACACAAAGCTACGTCACACAGACCATGCTTTGATCATCAACCACAAGACTTTGCTTTGCAACAGAAGCCTTGATCATATGCCACTTAGGCGTGCCACACAGGCAATCCACTCCATGCGACTGATTTCTGTCAATACATAACCTCTGAGCTCGTACGTCTCAGAGAAGGGCGTTAAGCAAGAGAATAAATTCTCCGCCGCCAAACAGATATATATTTAACAGAGATCAATCAACACAGAACAAAATCCAATGTCAGACACACAGTCCATTTACAAGTCCGTTCTGGGTCTGAACGAAACCGGAGGCACCAATTCCTCGCATATCCGTACAATCAACAGTATGTTTGGACGGCTACTACTTCAATTCCTTCATGGTAGCTACTCCAATCACGAGCATCAGTAGCGCCCATCCATCCAATGTGGAGATCGTCGGTCTTCAGTCGTTTTCGACTCTTCGACTTCTCAACGTCGATCGATTATTTGAAATGAGATAAACTCGGCCTTTTCAAATAACCCACGTATATTTAGATTTTCAAACCAATTAATCACATGGTTGAACTATTCAACATTCACATTTCAGTTATTTAGTTAAAATTTTCATGTCAAATACATTCAGCCATCACATCTCAAGCAAACACAACAAAATTGGTTCATTTTCACTCTATATCGTCTATAGCACTTTATAACGATATATCGCCATTTTTGTTAAACTTAAAACGACCATATTTAATTAAACGACGTTTCAGGTCGTGTCGACGCACTGGCGCTGCTTTTCACTAATTTTGTTTTACACATGTCTAAAAATCTAACCGTTGGATCTTCACGAATTTTACATTATTAGGAAGGTCATTTCAAAACGAATCCAACGGTTCCAGTTTTGGGAAAATCCGACGGTCGGATCTTCCACACTAACCATTTGAAGTTACGATTTCAATTTACGAACTGCAGCGTCGTTATTCGATTTAATTTAATTATATATATATATATATAATCGTTTCTGGCGCTGTTTTTCTTCAGTTTTGAATTAAACATTCCAGACAATCCAACCGTCGGATCTTCACAAAGTTGGTGCCGTTGGAAAGATATTTCCAAGGCGAACCCAACGGTTGAGGTTTCGGGAAAATCCGATGGTCGGATCTTCCGCACTAGTCGTTTGAAATCACGGTTTCAAAACACGAAATGCACGGCCACGTTTCGTTTTAATTCTATTTATATTTATATATTTATATAAATATAGTTCATTCAAAAATTCCTATATCGTTTCCACTTCAATTATTTCACTAACGCCTTAAATTTTTGGAAAATTTCGCCATAACCTCCTTTGTACGGGAGGGTCTGGGAAAATTCCCAAATAGCCACACGGGCGTCTCATATCAAAAAGAAAAAGAAAAAGCCAAGCGGCTAGCCAACAGGCTCATAAAATCATCACCCAAACAAAGCGGTAAATGTGTACCTATTTGTCGGGCACAAAATTCTATTTCTCTTCTCTAGCCCCTTTTTGCTTTAACCTGTTCAATAGATATGCATGTACATATATACAATTTCTAACATTTATCATTTTCCATTCCATTTCATATTTGATTTGCTTTGGTTTAAAAACACCATTCATTCTAATGTTGCATGCATAGGCTAAAATCATATCATTAGCTAGTTAATGTATATTTCAACTCATGCACGTTTATTTGAACAAGTGGCTATTTTTAACACTTCACATTTCAAAGATGATAATTTTGGCGAACTAAAATAGATTTCAACACATGACTATTTTATTTAGTTCTTATGCATGTTAAAAATAATATTTCTATCACAAATATTTATTTCAACGTCCGCATATCTTTAGCATATCACACATATGATAAAAATGATATTTTTATCATTTAAAATATTTATTCAACCAATGTATGGTTTCAACACTTCATAGTTTCAATAAAAATGTAATTTTTATTGTTCGATCTTTTTATTCAACACATGAATATTTCCACTACACACACTTCTCAACAAATGAGCATTTCCACACATGGACATTTTATTTATGTTGTTCATATTAGAAAGATGGGATTTTTATGGTTGAAATTATTTATATAAGGCAAATATTTTTGATACTTCATATATATAAAAATGTGATTTTTATTGTTAAACACTTCATTCATTCACAAATGAATTTAATTTTCATACAACACTTTTCAACACATGCATATTTCCACACATGGACATAGTTTCAATATATGACTTTAATTTCAATGCATGTAAAATTATTTCAACATATGAAAATAATTCTAACACACAAAGATTATTCAAAATTTCGGCAGCATAACGGCAGGGTAGTTAAAACCGGCACCGTCCCTAGTACGGCTCCTCGCTCTACCTTAAAACCTCGCGGTTTTTGACAATGGGGATTCATGCATCTAATTCGCACGCAGGCGGCATGTTTATTTTTATTTCCACAAATATTTTCAATTCATTTCAATCACCAATGGGTATTTTTCAACCACAACCAAACAATATCAACCACAAACAATTATTCAACCATTCGTATTTTTCACCCAATATTTCACGCCAATTCACCACAATAAATATCGTCCATGGTTTGTGGACGAGGGGAGTATATATATATATATAATATTTGCTATATTTCACTAGCATTTCAACACATATATCAATTATTCTATGCATGTAAAAATTCATACTTCGCTCATATAGCTTACACTACACATGTACATGAGGTATACAACACGTATGTAATTTATATTTCGCTTATATAAATTATACACGATATTTTCCATTCAATTTCACGTTAATTTAGATTTCTCACCTTGGTTTTCTGAGCGCTAAAAATCGATACGATGTCAGAAAAATCCGCAGCTTCTTCTATTGGGTAGAGAGCTTCCTTGCGGTCTCGATGTTTCCTGTTTCATCGAATTTCGTCAACACACCAAAAAGATATGATTTTTCAAAGTGTAAAGATCAAAGAAAAACGCACTTTCAGAAAGCTTCAAAACTAGGTCAGCGATTTTCGCGAGAACCGGGACACGAGGGGACGATCAGGAAGTTGGAGGTGGAAGAGCTTCAAGAGAGCTACAGGCGCGCGGTGGTCTGGTGGGACTCGGTGGCGCAGAACGGCGGCGGCGGCGGCTTGAAGATCGGAAGTTTGGAGGTGGATATCTCAGCGGAGAGGCGACGATAGGGGGAGCTACTTATATGGATTTGAAGAGGGGAGGGAGAACTACAAAAAGTTGAACTGGAGGAGGGGCTAATTCTGGCCGTGGCGATCGGAAATCGCCTGGGAAGGTGAAAGAGGGCTTCCGCCGTCGATGTCGGGGGTCGGGGGGGGGGGGGGGGTTTCTGTTATTTTTTTTTAATTATGAATAGAAAAATATGATTGGCCGAGACTATATTAAAATTTTTAAATAGTGTTTTCTTAAACGAACTCCTTTTTAAACCCAACGACTGTCACCCCTAGCTAAATACCCCCATTCCGGACACAATGGGATATGTTTCGTAGGCCAATTCGACTGTTACAGTCAGTTATTTTTCAAATTAAAGTATAAAACATTTAATTTTTAACTCTGAACGCACATTTCAATTTGCCAGGGCCACAAACTGATTCGAAAAATTCCAGAAAAATAAATCTAGCTATGTTTTGACGCTACGGTCCCAACAAAACTAGTTTCGCCGAATTCTGAGGTCGTTTGAAAAATGGCCATTTTCTGGTCGATCCAATTTAACAGAAATCGACCAAACACATTTTCTTTTGCCACGCTCACATACTAGCTTCAAAAATTATGAAATTTGAAACCTAGCAATAGTTTGACATCCCGGACCCAACAAAAGTGGTTTCGTCGAATTCCGAGGTCGTATGCAAAATATCAATTTTCCAGGCCTATATATTCTATATACCGACTCTTCTGAAAATTCATTCGGCCATAACTTTTGATTCCCGTTATGAAACTTTGATTTTTCAGATTGGTTAGAAAGGTATTGACTAACAGATTTAAATATTTTTGGTTTCACTAAAATCCGTTATATTTTCCACCCTGCATAGTCAGTCAAAGTTTGAATTCAAATTTTCAAACTAACTCACTATTTCTAATTCACTATTTTATTGAAATATTCTTTTTCAATTGTTCAAATTCCTTTGAAATAATCAATTTAAAATTTTTAAATTGGCTCGTATTTTCCGGGTTATTACAATTGGCCTGGAGTTTATTGTTTTAACCTAAACTCTGGGTGCCCTTATTTTGACACGGGCATCTAGTAGTTTTGGTTTTGCAGATTTATATTCCTAGGATCCTGGTTTACGTCTGGAACAATACTCGGAAAGCTCTGTATCCGTGTATTACTTTCAGTTGTGTTTTGTATTATTTTTCCACTGCTATGTAATGTAAATTTAATCTCTGATATTTATCGAATGTGTAATATTTATTTATACCATGTATATTCTTGTATTCTGATGAATTGTTGTAATTAACAATGAAATGTTCTTCTGTTTGCATTCCAATGTGGCTTGTTCTCAAAGCAATGCGTGCTTTCCTTTACGGGGAAGTTCGGGTCATTTCAGATAACACCGTGGTGTTAGATATGAAGTATTACCAGTTTTACTTCATGGGATGAACAGGTTGGGATTGGGATTTTTAATAAATGATTACTTCAGTAAGGTGCGCTAATCCCGACTAGTTTGGAAAACTATAATTTGTTTTGAATTGATATTCAAAAGGAGATTAAAGAATAAATCTAAAGAATTTATCTTTGATAAAATTAATGGGAACCTATCCCAAAAGATAAGGATATTTGAATAAAAGAATATTCTGAATTGGAATGAGGCATATGTTGTGTTTGTGTAATACTTGTTTATTATATACGCAAGTTATTCGGAAAGACCGGGTTTATACCCATTCTGAATAACTGATTCGACGATAAGTCAACGATGAAGACGGTGGTCGAAGACCAGAGGTCTTCACATCGATTGGATAATTACTGATGATCTTGATTGGGCTGTACACCCAAGAGGAGGGAATATGTTGGTGATCGTCTAGACATACTTGGAGATTGATGGATATGCGAGGAATAAGGTTCCTCTGGTTTCTTTCAGACCCAGAACGAACTTGTAAATGGACGTGTGTCTGACATCATATTTCATTCTATGTGATTGATATACATCGGTTGCATAGCGTGAATTACCTGTGTGGCATGCAGAGATGAAAATTATCAAGGCTTCTGTTGAAAAGCAGAGTCTTGTGGTTGATGATCAAAGCATGGCTTTAATATAGCGTAGCTTTGCGTAGTGTTAATTCACGAGCCTAACACCCCGGTGTGAACCAGAAACTGGAGAAGGACCTCAGGGAGGGCATGCGTTTCCTTCTAGCTAGGAGTGGTGTTTTGGGTTTTACATGCTTGGAAATTTTACTTATGTGGATGATGGATTGCGAGGCGCCTCAGTTATATCGGTCGATCCAGGACCGATGGAGTCATTTGGCTCATTGATGCCCCATAGGGCGGGGAAACACAGTGTTCAGGCATTTTAATCCACATCGAGTGGACCAGCCCTGTCGCTCCAAGGGACGATGCGTTCTATTCCTGAGACACGGGCTAGAGCGTCTCGAAGCGGTAAGGATGATCCCTTGCCTTGGTTCACAGATGGAAATCCAAATTCCAATATGTGACTTTGCGGTTTTGATTGTAGAGCCTAGTATGGCGACATAGTGGTATAAGGCACTTATGCTGTCTATGATTGATACTTATGATTGAAATTGTTTTGACACTATACACTTATAGTAATAATAAAAGATGAAATTTAGTGTATCAAGCGTTCTTTGGCTATTATAAGGTAAAACCCTATCCTCCGGCTTATGTTGCATTGTGTGATAGGACCTGAGTCTTATAATAGCTTCATTGTTCTTTATTTAGCATTGCGCTGTTATTTTATGCACTGGTATTCTTGGGAGGAAACCCGTTCTGTGTTATACGGCATGGTCCCCTGATTTACCTAACTTTGAAAAAAAATTAATAATTGTTTTAGTTCTCACACCAGTCACATGACTGACCTGGAGTTTATTGTTTTAACCTAAACTCTGGGTGCCCCTATTTTCCACGGGCAGCTAGTAGTTTTGGTTTTGCAGATTTGTATTCACAGGATCCTGACTTACAGCTGGAACGATATCCGGAAAGCTCTGTATTCGTATATCTCTTTCAGTTGTGTTTTGTATTATTTTCCGCTGCTATGTAATGTAACTTGAATCTCTGATATTTTTCTGTTGTATAATATTTATTCATACTCTATATATTCGTGTATTCTGATGGAATTGTTGTAATAAGCAATGAAATGTTCTTCTATTTGTGTTCCGATGTGACTTGTTCTCAACTCAATCCGTGCTTTCCTTACCGGGAAAATTCTGGTCGTCACATTTTGGTATCAGAGCTCTGGTTTACAGAGCTCGATAACAAGACATGTTAGAACCGAACAAAAGAATTCATCAGAGATTGGATTAGTAATATCCAATGAGAATGACTCGTTAGAGATGGGATCACTAGTATCCTAGAACGAGTGTGAAGAGTGATGTTTTTAAAATAAAACTGAAAACAAGTTTTGTTTTGAAAATTTAAACTTTATTATTCGTATTTGAATATTTATTTTAAATTGATTTGGACAATCGAGTATATAGAGATTTTAATATACGTCTGATCCACGTGTATACGAAGTCTTAATATGTTGGATAGATATAGAATCACACTCTAGTTGCCCGAAGATGGTTCGGATGATCGCTATAGCGATCGCATTATTAGTATTCTTGTTCGAGTTTCGAAGGTGGGACGTCTATATATTTCCTATTGACCGGTGTGAAAATCAAAAATAGATAGGGCTTATTGTTGTGATTTGGCATCAAAAATATGATTTTTGGCTATGGATTAAAGTTATGTGATTGAAACGTTATTCAACTAATTGATTGCTGATTGTGTTATATGATTATTGAAACCAATATGGAAACGAATGGTGATTTAGCCAAACTGAATCAAAATGTTGAACTGAATTGAAAATTATTTGGAAATGCATGCATGTACATATATATATGTGTGAACAGGTCATTGCAAAGAGGCTAGAGCAGAGGAAAAAAATTGTTTGCCCGACAAATAGGTACATGTTTATTGTATTTCTTGGGTTTTTTTTTGCTGATTTTATGAGCCTATTGGCTAGCCGCTTAGTTGTTTCTTTTTCTTTTTGGATTGGAGAGGCATGTATGACAATTTCAGGATTTTCTCGGTGCTCCCGTGCAGGGGAGGTTATGGCGAAATTTTTCAAAAATTTAGGGTGTAAGCCAAATTTTTGAAAAATTTGAAAAGTTATTAGAAACTAAAAAGTTGAAGAACTTAAGCCGTAATGAAAATAATGAAAGTTGAGTTGATTAGTTAAACAACTTTCAGCTTCGTTTAAGTAGGGGAGATTGTAACAACCCAGAAAATCCGAGCCAATTTAAATTTTTATTTTGGCAATTTTGAATTTTAAAATGAATTATTTTAAATAATGATGACGAGAAATTTATTTTTGAATAGAACTAGAATGAATATATTTATTTGAATCGACGTTTGAATATAAATATTTATTTTTATTTATAAAAGGAATTAAAAATGGCGCGGTAGTTCGAAAATTCGTTTTCAACGTTAAAATGAATGTACAGGATTCAAAATAAAGAGGATTTTAGTGAAACCAAAAATATTAGAATCTATTTGAGAATATATTTCCAACGAATCTGAAAAATTGAAATTTCATATCGGGAATAAAAAGTTATGCCCAATTGAAAATTCAGAATAGTCGCTATGGAATTTTGGCCCTTAAAAATGGAAATTTTGCAAATGACCTATGTTTACGACGAAATCACTTTCGTTGGATCCGTGATTCATATTATTGCTAGATTCAAATTTTCATAATTTTCTGAGTTAATATATGAGCGTGGCGCGGGAAAACGTGTTTTGACAGTTTCATTTAATTTCGATCAACCAAAAAATGACCGTTTTTCAAACGTTCTCAGAATTTGACGAAATTAGTTTTTTAGGACCGTATCGTCAGTACGAAGTTAGAAATAAATTTTCTGGAATTTTTAGTGTCCGTATGTGACCCCAATAAATTGAAATGTACGTTTAAAATTCAATATAATGATTTAAATGTTAATCTAAGTGAAAACTGATAGAAACGATGGAATTGGCTTATGAAACATATCCCATTGTGTTCAGAATGGTGGTATTCAGCTAGGGGCGACAGTCGATGGGTTCGATTTGGGGTTCAAGCGAAAGGTGTACTTTTTATGGAAAAATAAATAAATTAAATATATATATTTTATATAACCTTTCTCTTTCCCCCTTTCCTTCATAACTGTTAACGCTGATAAGATAAAAAAGGGGGGAACGCAATCTATGTCGCGCTCCCTAGGCCGCCGCACCATAGCTCACCGTCGCTCAAGCGATCGCCACCCCCAGCCTCGCCGCGTCAGCCTCCCCCTCCTCCATTCTCCGCCTTCTCCTCCTTTCCCCCCTAACTCCCCTCGAGCAAACTGAAGGGCCGTGAGCCCCACAGCCATCATAGGCCCTGACACCGCCGCCGGAACACCGTGGCCCTCTACCACCTCCGCCAAGCCCTAACCCCCCTGAGATCGCAGCCAACCACCACCATCCTGTCGCAGCAACCTCCAACCACCAAAAACAGCAACGGTGAGTTTTTCCCTTTTTTTATTATTATAAATTACATTGTTTAAAGAAAAGAATTGATTTTCATTATAGAAAAAGAGCTGATTTTTATAATGATAACATGATAAAAGTTAGATTTCTATTAATTTAAAGTTCAGATTTTTAGTGAGGAAAAATATATTTCTTAGTGATGAAAAAATATAATTTTAAGTGATTGAAAAGATATGACTTATATACTTACAAGTTAGGATTTTTATATGCATAAAAATATGATTTTTAAATCGCATAACAAGATTTGATTTTTAGAAAAGCTTGGATTTTTATTATAGAAAAAGCGTTGAAAATGTATGATTTTCTATGGTATAAAAATAGGATTTTTATATAATATAGAATATAAAAATATTATTTTTATATAAGTAGTGAAGTAAAAATAGGATTTTTATATAATAAAGAATATAAAAATATGATTTTTATATTATAGAGATAATAAAAATACGATTTTTATATATGAAGTGACAATATAAAAAGGTGAATTTATCATATATGTAGCGAAATAAAAATTCGATCTTTATATAAGATGTAGAAATATAAAAATATAATTTTTATACAGGAAAAAACATTGTAGAAATATATGATTTTTATATATGAAGTGTTATTATAAAAATGTGATTTTTTAAAAATAAACATCGTATTAAAAATGTGATTTTTACTATGGACAGCGGGAAAAGAACGCATTGGAATTTTGGCCAAATCTGAACCGTTCAGAATAGAGAATGGAGGAGTGGATCCCAAAGGTGAGAACTCCTCACTTTAATTTTCTTTATACAGTTATTTATTACATAACTGCATATATGAACTGTTCCTCGTCGTCCACAGACCATGGACGACTTGTTTGGTTGTTTGTGTTGATTGATGTGTTTGGTTGAATATTGGTTTGTGGTGTGAATGTGAAATTGATTTGATTGGTATGGCGCATGCCATTACTAGACTGGGGATAAGGCTAGGCCTTATCCCGTTGCTAGTATTGTGCCGTTATGCCGCCAAAATTTTCTAAAATATGTTAGAACAATAAAAATATCATTTTTATTGTGTAAATGAACCAAATAAATAATTTGTCATTAAAAATATAATTTTTAACGTGTATATGAATAAAATAAATATTCGTTTACAAATCAGACGATTTTTTTATGTACAATGATTTGACTGATATTGATTGGGACGATAAATTTTACACATCGCCCAACTGGACAAATAATATTCAGTGTTTGTTGATTGAAACCCCACACGGGTGTTGGGATGATATCTGACGTACACTAATCCCAACTGTTTAGTGATATGTCGATCGATTGATTGACAAGCTGTTATAAGCGTTAAATATTTATATTTAATGCTTATACAATGTAGAATGCACTCTGGATGATGGATTGTAGTTTTCATTGTTGTTATACACATTTGTTGTGTGAAATCCATATGATCAAATTATATCGTAATTGACTGTGTCTGATTCCAGTTTAGAGTTATCGAATATTTTAAAATAATATTTAGTGAATATTGAAATGTGAAGCCGTGTTAAGTAGTTAAACACCATTTTAACACGAACGGTAATTTGGTCGATTTATTCGTTTTATAACGAATATCGAAAAGTGATTTCAAAATCGAATATTTTGAAAATATTATAGTTTTTGTATTGAAATGATATGGAAAATTGAAATTCGAATTAAATTGAAATTGAATTTGAAATTCGAATTAAATTGAAATTGAATTTGAAATTCGAATTAAATTAAAATTGAATTTGAAATACGAATTAAATTGAATTTGAATTTGAAATTCGAATGAAATTGAAATAGAATTCAAATTCGAATAGAAATTAAATTCGAATTAAATTTAAATAGAATTGAAATCGTTTTGAAAATGAATTTAAAACAATTTATAAAATACATTTTAAATGGAAATCGATGAAATATATAATATATATATTATATATATAATACAATGGCCTGAATAGAACGCGCCACGCTGCGGCAGTTCGCGAATTTCGGCCATTGACTTCAAATGGATATTACAGGAGATCCGACCGTCGGATTCTCTTTAAACTAGAACCGTTGGGTTCGTATCGAAAAGAGCTTTCCAACAAATACAAGAAATTAGAAATCTAACAGTTGGATTTGGAATTATGTCCAAATCAAATTTGGAAAAGGTCATTGTAAGTGCAATTCGATGGCCGTGGATGGAAATCGTCTGTACGAGCCTTAATAAAATTATTAAAAATATTAATAATTTGTGTAAAATCATAATAAATGATTCGGAGAGAATTGGGATGAAAAATTCCATATTTGAAGGGATAAAAATAGAATTTTATCGAAATGAACTAGTTTTGAACTAGAATTATAATTCAATTATTTTTAAAATAAATGAATTGGATTTGGAATGGTTTTAAAAATAACCATAATTTCCAATATATAAATTGGAATGGATTTGAATCGAAATTGTCTTTAGAATATTTCGATGTTGGATTTCATGATTATACAGATATTGTTATGGAAGTTTGAAAGATATATTTATATCGTTATTTCCAATACGATATTTGTTGGTCATAGTATTCGATATTGAATATAAGCCGATATATTTTCTATTCAGAGCCTTGTATTTAATATCAAATGGGATTTGGGTTTGTCGTGAATGGTGTCTTCACTAACATTGTTCTTAAACCCAGTTGAAAAAAAATTAAATTAAATCTTTTTATTTAGATTTAACGAAGTATACCAATTAAATAATATTTAATTGGAATCGAATTGGAATTGATTTTTGGGTTTATCGTGAATGGTGTTTTAAATAACACTTGTTCTTTAACCCGATAATTAATGGAATGTGAATGGGGTTTGTTGTGAACTGTGTTTTAAAGAAATTCGTTCTTTAATTGGATTTACAGTGAAATGGTTTTCGAATTTATAAATCTTTTTGATAAGATTTAAAGGAGATTTTCCACAGTAAAGTTTTCCAATTTAATAAAATAAATTGGAATGTAATGGAATTCGATTCGGTAATTATCGAAGTGAATTTCTGTGGAGGAAAACTGCTAATATATATGGAATTTAAAAGGCTTTGCCGTTATTCCATTTATATTATTAGTCGGATATGGAAGTTTATATCAATTATATATATTGATCCGTTTTCCGTGAAAATTCCATTGTTAACGGAATGTGATTTTGGGTTTATTGCGAGTTGTGTTTTAAATGACATTAGTTCTTTAACCTAGTTAAAGACAAGATTTATTTCTTGGATTTGAATAATCATTAAGTAATGATTTTTGGAAAACTGAATTAGAGTTTTAATGAATTTTAAATAGATTGAAAGGTGGATTTGATAACTAAAATTATCAAATTCAAGAAATGATCGAGAATGGAGTATCACCAGTTTTGCTCCAAGCGATAGTTAAATCTTTAATTATATTTGTCTTTAACAATAACACCGTGGTGTTAGATATGAAGTATTTATCTTTGATAAAATTAATGGGAACCTATCCCAAAAGATAAGAATATTTGAATAAAAGAATATTCTGAATTGGAATGAGGCATATGTTGTGTTTGTGTAACACTTGTTTATTATATACGCGAGTTATTCGGAAAGGCCGGGTTTATACCCATTCTGAATAACTGATTCGACGATAACTCAACGATGAAGACGGTGGTCGAAGACCGGAGGTCTTCACATCATTTGGATAATTACTGATGATCTTGATTGGGCTGTACACCCAAGAGGAGGGAATCAGTCGGTGATCGTCCAGACGTACTTGGAGATCGATGGATATGCGAGGAATAAGGTTCCTCCGGTTTCATTCGGACCCAGAATGAACTTGTAAATGGATGTGTGTCTGACATCGGATTTCATTATTTGTGATTGATATACATCTGTTGCATAGCGTGAATTGCCTGTGTGACATGCTGAGATGCAAATGATCAAGGCTTCTGTTGAAAAGCAGAGTCTTGTGGTTGATGATCAAAGCACGACTGTAATATAGCGTAGCTTTGTGTAGCGTTAATTCGCGAGCCTCACACCCCGGTGTGAACTAGATACAGGAGAAGGACCTCAGGGAGGGCATGCGTTTCCTTTTAGCTAGGAGGGGTGTTTTGGGTTTTACATGCCCGGACATTTTACTTATATGGATGATGGATAGCGAGGCGCCTCGGTTATATCGGTCGATCCGGGACCGATGGAGTCATTTGGCTCATTGACGCCCCATAAGGCGGGGAAACACAGTGTTCAGGCATTTTAATCCACATTGAGTGGACCGGCCCTGTCGCTCCAAGGGACGATGCGTTCTGTTCCTGAGACACGGGCTTGAGCGTCTCGAAGCGTGAGGACGATCCCTTGCCTTGGTTCACAGATGGAAATCCAACTTCCAATACGTGACTTTGCGGTTTTGATTGTAGAGCCTAGTATGGCAACATAGTGTTATGGGGCACTTTTGCCGTCTATGATTGATATTATGATTGAAATTGTTTTGACACTATACACTTATAGTAATAATAAAAGATGAAATTTAGCATATCAAGCATTCTTTGGCTATTATGAGGTAAAACACTATCCTCCGGCTTGTGTTGCATTGTGTGATGGGACCTGGGTCTTATAATAGCTTCATTGTTCTTTATTTAGCATTGCGCTATTGTTTTATGCACTGGTATTCTTGGGAGGAAACCCGTTCCGTGTTATACGGCGTGGTCCCTTGATTTACCTAACTTTAAAATAAAGATTAGTAACTGTTTTAGTTCTCACACCAGTCACATGGCTGACCTGGAGTTTATTGTTTTAACCTAAACTCTAGGTGCCCCTATTTTCCTTGGGCAGCTAGTAGTTTTGGTTTTGCAGATTTATATTCATAGGATCCTGACTTACAGCTGGAACGATATCCGGAAAGCTCTATATCCGTATACCTCTTTCAGTTGTGTTTTGTATTATTTTCCGCTTCTATGTAATGTAACTTGAATCTCTGATAATTTTCTGATGTATAATATTTATTCATACTCTGTATATTCGTGTATTCTGATGGAATAGTTGTAATAAGCAATGAAATGTTCTTCTGTTTGTGTTCCGATGCGGCTTGTTCTCAACTCAATCCGTGCTTTCCTTACCGGGGAAATTCTGGTCATCACAAAACAAATCAGTAATCTGAAATTAAAAAATTACTTGACCAAATATATTGAGAAAGATGATTTTAAATGGTTTTCAAGACCTTGACTTTACATCAATACAAATATTTTTAGATTTTGAAAATTTTCAAGTTTTGAATATATAAATTATTGGCGAGCAGAGAAGATATTATTTACACGCTTCGATGAGTGTTTGAAAAGGATAAATGGATTGGATGGATTGAATGGAAGATATTTTGATGAACGTGGGTTGTAAGGAATAAGTGGAATGATGAATAATAAATATTGACAGATGGGGTTATAAAGAAATTTGGAATAACTTGAGATACGTGAATCCAACTTATGCAGAATTTGAAATTTAGGAAGCGATCGATTTTGTAAAGAAATTTGATTTCCCAAGTTAATTGGATATGGTAGATAAAAAAGAGAATCGATGACTTAAACATCGATATCTAAATTAGTTGTGGAAGAATTTCACATGAATATGAAAATTTGAAGTATACAATGTTATAACCCCAATGATCTTTCCTTTTCGATGACGAAAAGTTTTAAAGAGGGATAGGTTGTAACGTCCTAGAAATTTCGACAAGTGAAATAGTAAATTAATTGAAGATTTAATTATTTATGATCATTTTTATTTTAATATTGGAATTAGGAATTTAAAATCAAATATATTGTTGTGTATGAATTAAAAATTCAATATTTAATTTAGAATGGGTAGTTGGGTTTAAATATGTATTGTTGAATATTGAAACTGAATTTGATTGGAATTAGAATTGGATTTGAAATTCGATTGGAAAAATATAATTGGTTGATTTAAAAAAAAACATTAACATAAATAATGGTAGGAAAAAAATAACTGTAAATTATAAATTAAATAAGGGATTCCTTCTCACATACATTATCTAATGCCTTCCTCCCCACGTTTCCTTGGACGCCACACTGTTAATTCCTTTAACCCTAAGTATTCCACCGTACACTGAAAACATCTGCAATCGACCTCCCTCAAAAATACCTTCTGTAACCATCGCCCCCCTACATCTGAAACCAAGCATCTATGCCTAAACCTATTTGAGGAGACACTATTGTTTATATATTTCCTCTTCTATAAATTGGAGCCGTTTCCCTTTTATTCTACAGAACATCGAAAACATGACTTTCCCTCTTTGCTAAAGCCATGGCAAATGAAACCCTAAATCGCGCCCCTCTTTTCACTACATTCAGCCAAATCCACTTTTTCCCCGCCACTTCGACGTCACTTGCTAATTGATTCTGCCTTCTCCAATCAAGCCACAGCCCAGCAAATCAAAGTTGCCTCTAAGTTGCAAGCCACCATGGAGCCTTCCGACCAACTGCTTCACACTTATGCCTTAATTTGTCACTTTCGATCAATCCGGCTTTGGTATTGATGCCGTGAAGCCTGCAATGATCCGATGGCAAGCATGGTTGCCTCAGAGCCTAGCATAGGCCGATTTCATCGTCGTTGTAAGGTGAGTTATTAGACTCACGATTTATCTTAATGTCAAGTAGATTTAAACTCGATTTTTAATTGGGATATAATAGTTAGATCTATTGTTGTTCGTATGTGGGTTGATTTGCGTTGTTTCCTGTTCAGTTTGTGCCTGCACCTCTTATTGCGAGTATTAAACCGTCATTAATTCCCTAGAAACTATGTTTGAACATGGTTTCACTATCTGCACACACTCGAACTATATACATGTATATACATCCTTATGGTTGCGTATATATGTATAGAGTTTGTATTTTAGATGGTTCCATGATCACCTATGCTACACCTGAAGTTGCATTTCCCCGTCTTAGGTACAACACGTGTATATCCATTGGGTTTGAAAGAATCACCTTGTCCACTTTGAAAATTGTTATGCCACTTGCACCTTAATGCATTGAAATTTCTTACGACCATATGAGATGGGCCTCGCTTACCCTTATTTGTATTTAAACTGAATTGTATTGTACCCTACATATCATGCCTAATATTGTTGAATTTCCAGAAAATTACATATAGGGATATTGCTACCTTGACTTGAACTGAACAAAAATATTCTGTATGTTACACGGTGTACCGTGGATGGATCCCTTATGTGGCACTTATTTGTTTTGATAAATCTAAATGTATCTATTTGCATTTAACTTGGTTATACTTGCTTTTATAGTTGGTACGAGTTTAAAGCATCATTGTTAATGATAATGAAAAGTATATTAATTAACCATGTTGATGATTGATACTGCAATATCTTAGTGATAATGTTCTAATTATGTTTATGATTCCAAGAATTTTCCAGCATGTACTCTTACAAAATAAAAGTTTTTGTTGCATGAAAAGAAGAAATCAGGCCATCAGATACTTTTCATATCCATATATGGTTTTCCACTTGAGGATAAAATTTATTGTATAGGCATGAGTGTCAGCATATATCTATATGCATCCACATGCATATGTGTGCTGAATGCTGATACCTAAATATCGTGGAGTATTGGGCCAGTATGGCATATATGTTTACTTTGGAAAATCTGAAACCTATTTCTAGTTCAGGTGACAATTGCCAAAAGTATGAAACACTCATATTTGCTTGTTGCCTCATTCGGTAAAATTAGTATAAAAGAAATAAATTAAAAATAAAATATAATAAGTAGAAGGATTTCAGTGTTTGCTCAGATTGAAAACATTCACTGCCTGTTTGCATTTTTGTAACGACACGAATTTTGCTCGGACCAAATCGATCGCTAAACCAACCAAGACCGTTCGAATCTCGCATACGCTAACTCTGGGTATACAACACATTAAAACAAATAACAGAAGACTTCTATAAACATCATAATAATGTTACATCAGAGTACAAAATATCAGAGTATATCAAAATATAATCAATACAGCGGAAGATGATTTTACAATAAATGTAATATAATGCACAGCGGAAAATAAATAAAGTAACACAGCGGAAGACTATCAATGCTCTGGACATAGCTTAAAGCTTCAATCTAGAATCCTGCTTATATATCTGCAAAATAAACTACTCGACTGCACGTGTGGAAAATAGGGACAACCGAGTTTGCAAGGGAAAAGCAAACTACAGGTCAGTCATGGGACTGGCGTGAGAACTCAAAAACAGTTATAAACTTATATAAAATGATAAGGCAAATCACGAGACCACGCCGCTAACGCGAAACGGATTTACCCCCATGAATGCCAGTGTATAAACAACAATCAATATAGATATATGGATCTACTATGCATCAATCAACATGCAATATCCCAATCTACCCATTTAGATTAATCACCACTCTTAGATTTTCTAAATCCAATTCAATTTACAGAAATTATTCCTTTGGATTTTATTCCCAATTTCTTATTTCAAATCATTTGAAATACTTATCTAACTTTCTATATCAAAGTAGATTTCACTTCGGGATCTCAAATCAAATCGTTTGGAAATATGAATTCCAAATCATAGCAATACATACAAACAAGTATGCAACCAAATATCGGGCTCCCCCTAGACAAGGCAAAGGGTACACACCTAGCAACTCGATATATAAATGTGCACCTACCCCACATAGGAGCAGGCTACACCGACGATGCACCTCCCTCACAGGAAGCATACACCGCCCATCTCACCCATACTTTTAGTCGTCCGGTTTACCAGAATCTTTAGCCACACACTAAATCATTTTTATATCCCAAAATGGGGAAAATCATTTCACAACATAATAACCACAAGTACTTTCAAAATATAGTACTTCACATCAGCAATTCACACATATGATCAGTCACTATTAATCACATAACCTTTGAGCTCGTACGTCTCAAAGAAGGGTGTTAAGCAAGAGAATAAATTCTCCGTCACTAAACAGATACATCATTAATAGCAACTAATCAAATATGTGATGAACTACAATGTAAAACCATAATACATTTCCAAATCATTTCGAAACCATCGGGTTTAAGCCCTCGAAATTCTTTCTGTTTTATAATACATTTTTATAAAACATCCCCTGTCCAAAATCGGGAATACATTCTTTTCACTTAAGAAAAACATCATTTCACAATCATTCAATAAATTTTAAATGAACACATCACTAAACACCTTACCGTCGAATCGTGAAGTGTTTCACAAGGCGTTAGCCTACCAGTATTTCTACCCAACCCAATGCTAAATGTAAGAGCATATCTTGCTCATAAATAGGTCGAGCACAATCCAAACAATCAATCAGTCCAATTTGACATTAAATATAAGGTTTTGAATAAAGATAGTATCGACTTATATTCAACATCAAATCCTGAAACCAACAGATATCCTATCGGAAATAACGATATTGATATCTTCCAAATTCCCATCACAATATCCGTATAATCAGGGAATTTAATATCGAAATGTTCCGACGATAATTTCGATTCAAATCCTTTCCAATCCATATATTGGAAATTCTGGTTATTTTTAAAAACCATTTCAAACCCCATTTATTTATTTACATAAATAAATAAATTATTATTCTAGTTAATAAATAGTTCATTTCGATAAAAATCTATTTTATCCTTTCAAATATGGGATTTTTTAGCCCAATTCTTTCCAAATCATTTCTTATGATATTACGCTAATTATTGATATTTTTAATAATTTTATCAAGGCCCGTACAGTCGATTTCCACAAATGGCCATCGAACTGCACTTACAGCGACCTTTTCCTATTTTGATTTGGACATAATTCCAAATACAACAGTTAGATTTCAAATTTCTCATATTCTTAGAAAGCTCTTTTAGATACTAACCCAACGATCCCGGTTTCAGAAGAATCCGACGGTCGGATCTCCTGTAATTTCGAAGTTAATGGTCGAAATTCGCGAACTCCCGCAGCGCGGCGCGTTCTATTCAGGCCATTATATTATATATAATATATATTTCATTGATTTCCTTTTTAAAACGTATTTTATAAATTGTTTTAAATTCGTTTTCAAAATGATTTCAACTTCATATTCAATTTCTAATCAAAATTGAATATTCCATATACACGACAATTTTATACAACGTATATATATGTTAAAAATTATATTTTTAACAATCAAATCATTTTCACATTTCATATATATATATATATATATCGCTTTCATTTCATATATATATCATTTTCACATTTCATATATGTATATCATATTCATTTCATATATATCGTTTTCATTTCATATATATATCGTTTTCATTTCATATATATCGTTTTCATTTCATATATATATATATTACTTCCCCCTTTCATATATATAATATTTTCACTTTTCATATATATAATAGTTTCACTTTTCAAAATATACGATATTTTCACTTTTCAATATATATGATATTTTCACTTTCATATATATATCGTTTTCGCATTTCGTATATATATCGCTTTCACATCACATTTATATATAATTTCATATCGTATATACATTTCATTCACATCGCATTTATATATAATTTCATATCGTATATATATTTTATTCACATCGCCTTTATATATAATTTCACATCAAAATCACAATACAACACAATCAAACAAGTCGTCCATGGTCTGTGGACGATAGGGAGCAGTTCATATATGCAGTTATAAAATAAATAACTATACAGAAAATTTATAGTGAGAGAATTCTCACTTTCGTTTCCACTCCTCTGTTCTGTTATTTTTGAATTTCTGTTCTGATTTGATTGAAATATGCCTGAAATTTTGATGTGTTGTAAATCACTTCTAGTCAGTTCCATGTTGAAGATCTTGTCGAGATGGTTCCAACACACCCAAAATTGTCCAAATCTGTGTTTGTTTGCTCAAGATATAAGCATTTGAAGTTTTAATTAAATTTATTCCTCTAATTACACAATTAACGTTAATTAATTACCATTCACACCAATTACCATTCCTCCTTCGTTGAACCCGCCTGAAACAGGAAACCAAATATCGATCAAGCAAATCTGCCGTTGCACCCCAATCAAGGTCGCCTGACCACCATTGGACGTCGCCACTATCACCGCCACCTCACCACGACCCTGCGCCCTCCTCCCCGACCAATCCGCACCCCCTTCCTCTCGATATCTGAACCCAAACGCGCCCGCTTCCCCATGCGATTCCGGACAAACCACAATGACATCCATCATCACAACCGTTGAATTTCAAGAGCATGAAGTGCTCTTCGATTTGGTGTTGGTAATTTGGAAAACCCTTGAATGGATTGAGTGCGATTTGAGGGAGAGGTTTGGGGCGATTCTGGACGTTCGTTATTGGATGGCGGCGGCTGAACGTAGTAATGAGGAAGCTAGGATTTTTCTGATTTTCTATTGGCTCGGGCTATTTATATATAATATTTCCAATTTATTTAATTTCGAAAATACCCTTGTGTTGATACGAACTCGAAATCAAACCCAACGATTGTCGCCCCTAGCTAATTACCCCCATTCCGAACACAACATGATATGTTTCGTAAGCCAATTCAACTGTTTGAATCTGTTTTTATCAAAATTAAAATATAAATCATTATATATTAAATTCAAACATACATTTTAATTTACTGGGGCCACATACTAACTCTAAAAATTCCAGAAAAAATATTTCTATCTTCGTATTGACGATACGGTCCTAACAAAACTAATTTCATCAAATTCTGAGACCGTTTGAAAATGGCCATTTTCTGGTCGATATAATTTAACTGAAATCAACCAAACACATTTTCCTTCGCCACGCTTACATATTAACTTCAAAAATTATGGAATTTGAAACCAAGCAATAATTTGACATCCCGGATCCAACAAAAGTGGTTCCGTCAAAAATAGAGGTCGTTTGCAAAATGGCTATTTTCAAGGGCTATATATTCTCTATAGCGACCTTTTTGAAAATTCATTTGGCCATAACTTTTGATTCCCGCTATGAACCTTCGATTTTTCAGATTCATTGGAAAGATATTCATAAACAGATTCTAATATTTTTGGTTTTACTAAAATCCGTTTTATTTTGCACCCGGTACGGTCAGTCAAAGTTTGAATTGAAATTTTGAAACTGCCGTGCCATTTCAGGCCTTGTTTATAATTGAAATAAATATATTTATTTTCAAACTTCGATTCAAATAGGCTTTTCGTCGTTATTATTTAAAATAATTTATTTTAAATATTTAAAATCCACTAAAATAGCAGAATCAAAAATTTTAAACTGGCTCAGATTTTCCGGGTTGTTACAATTTTGTTCACTGTTTGCTACGGCTTTTGTTCTCATTATGCATTAGTCATCCCATTATGTTGCTATGCTTATTTGAATAGTTTGTTCATGAAAATAGCCTTATCAGGCCATGTATTTTGAACACATGAGGCCTTAATTTATTTTGCCAACTCAAATTTTAGAGGGTATTTGGTATTGTGATAGAACTAGGATTATACTTGGACTTGTTACTTGTATTGTAGCAATCTATTCCATGAGTATGACATAATTCACTTGCTGTGTCCCTATAATACAAGTATGCCGATCATTGATGAGTTGCACCGTTATTCTTTGTGCCTCATACTATGATCTGTATTTAGTTCTCGATTGTAGTTACATGTATTGAGCATCTCTTACTAACCAAGTCACGTGTATTGTCCTGTACACCCTTGTGTTTTATTTCTCGTCTATTTTAAGCATGTTTTCATCAAGATACCTTTTCAATGGTCAAATCTTATTTTCACATGATCAAGGCACGTATACCAGGTCTAAAGATTAATTACACTGTAGTACATAACAAGAAAAATAAAGGGTGCTGGGTTATGTAATTCGAGTGCTTTAAGGTGGGGAAGAGATAAAAGGATTTAATTCTATTTGAGTGATAGTCAACCATTCAGATCAATGTTTTGGGAAATACAAACTAGGCTCTTAAACAATTATTGAGTGAGGGAAGACAGAATCTCCTGAAATGCGTATGGTCAGTAAATTTTTAGAAAAGTTTGCATTTATGCCTGTTTGGACCAACGAGTCGGGTTTCTTTTTCCCTAAAACTAAATTCATTTTGGCTTTAAAAAAATTCAAAGAACAAATTTATTTAAATCAACCCAAACGTGCATGTTCGGAATTCATATTATATAATTGGCAGCTTTAAATCATTTGGCCACATTCTGTTAATCTAAGCTTTTGAAATATTTGTTTATATTTGTACACATCCTTTTGTTCTCAGCTTTTGAAATATTAGTTTATATTTGTACCACATTCTGTTAATCTAAGTTTCTGAAAGGTCAAGGAATATTTGAGTGCATTAACCACATTAGAGTTATCTTCAATTAAACCACTAGAGAAATCTATGGTCATCATGCAAATATATTCTAAGCTGCATATACATTGTAGCTAAGTGTAGCCATTTTGTCATTTAGTTTGCAGCATATACATTGTAGCCAAGCGTAGCCATTATGTCATTTAGTTTGCTACCTGTAGTCGAGTATAGTCAGTGTGCACTTGTCCATTTGCTGCATAAATGGTTAGGAGTGTCCCTGTTTATATTTGAAATACATATGTCTTGTAGTTGCACATATCAGTTCCATTATAACTTGTTTGTTCGTCAAACCCATGCTTCCCAGTATTTTCCATGCTTGCACTTTGTTATACTCCGGTTTCAGATGCTGAGGCAGTACACATGTGTACATGCACACGTGTGTATGTGCGGGCTCCCATGACCGTTTGGGCAAAAATTAGAAGTTGATAAGCACATATGCTACTTAATATTAAATTGATTTGAACAGATACCATGCTTATATTATACTGATATAGAACGGACACTGCGCATCGATGAAAACCAAATACTACACAACTATTATTTTACATATGATATTTTCATGTAGGATTGATTATTATTTTCCAGTTAATATTGAAGTTCATTTACTTGAACTATGATTTAATCCTGACTCGAGTGTTTTATGTTTTTGCATGGAATGCTCGGGTCAGACCCAAGCAGTACAAATTTAAAGAGTTCAACTTAGGATTTGAAGACTGGTGAAGCTGGGGATCTGAAGACTTGAGTACTCTGATGATTTTTAGAACAGTAAATATTTTTCTATTGTATTCAACTGCATTTTTACATTCTGTTGTACAGGAGAATCTTTGTATCAAAAATTCTGATTTATATATAAAAGGATATTTAGCTGTTCAATACCGTGTCATTTATTTTATTTTGTGTTTTTTGTGCTGATTCTATTTTTAAACTCTATAAGCTAAATAACGAACCGTCAATTTGAACGTTTTAAATTAGTTTAATCACCAATTTGATGTGGTCAAAAAGGCAATACGTTACACATGGGTTATTTCCGTATGAGAATAGATTGATTTAACTTTAAAAAAAATCTTTCTAAAGAAAAGGTAATAGTAAGACCAGCCCACACATAAACATGGACGATTTTTACCTTACTATAACCCAAAACATTTTTGATATCAAAATCCTTTGATATTATAATAAGTTTTATCAAATAAATAACCATCTAGCGGAACGCTTGCATTTCACGCTCCACATATATATAATATAAAATAAAAAACCGTAGGTGCTTATTGGAGATTGGATTCCGACTATGACAAGGTATGCGACCACCTGCCGATCAGTGTACTCTACAGGGGATACACTAGGGTTCAACAAGAATATCTTGCAACCCTGCCACACATGACTGCCTACTCATTTAGCTTGAGTGTAGCGAGTATATTACAACCAAAGGTTGGGCTCAAACCACCGTATTCTGAAAGCTGCAACAGCGAATGAGATTAAGAAAAAAATTAGGAATTCCTCTAGACGGTGATAATACACCCTGCTTGGGAATGACCCACCTAGCCATGCTACCTGCCCGTTTTTTGTCCTTTCCTGGTTGCGAGACTTTGAGGCTACGTTATCTTCTAGAACACCTGTCCACCATTCACTTTGAATGCCACATTGTCAAATCCTCCAAAAATCACAAATTGCTTCCTACAAAAATAACCGAGTTGTTAAGTTAAGAGAAGGCGTCTTCTCGCCACCAAAGAAATACAGTTGAGGAAATCAACGTACATGACCACTTTGAAAATACTCTGTCAGACATCCGTCCACACAAGTTGTCCTGGGACTGGACAAACCGAAGGCACTATTCTGTAAAACAAAATAGCACTTGTATATCTCGGTCTTCAATTATCTTCAATAATCTCTGACACGTGATGTATAAATCAAATCAAAGTGGAATATTAATTCCGGACTCTTCGAAACGATCAGCGTATGTGTTTTAAAGTCAGACGATAATTGTGTAAACTGGTTTAAATAAAAGTCCTTATTTTGAAACCCATCTTAGTTTTAAAGAAACGGTAAACCACTTAAGTCGATTGAATTGAAAATGAATTCAATATTTCTAACTGCTTGGCTTAACATAAATAAATGATCAATTTATACTCCAATGCCTTTGAATTATGATTCCATTTCATATATATATTTAGACAGACTATATATCCTTAAAATAGACTTTAAACAGAATTTAATCATTTTGTATTGTTTATAATCCAGGTATTTGACTATGACTTCGTTATATTTGTAAATAAACAACTACACACACATCATTTAATTATCTAACTAGAGGGCACGTGCTTCGCATACGGCAATGAATACAACAATGTTACTTTGTTAATTTGGACAATTATTTTATTGTTAAATTGTATAGTTGTATTTCATTTCAACAAACCGAGTTCTTCTTTCTGTATGGGTTCATGGTCGAGTCATCGATTATTTATCTTACCTATATTTATTTTATATATGTATACTTATTTTATTTTTATATTTGAATTCCCATTCTTCCTTACTTCTTTATTTTATTTCTCCTACTTTCCTTCCTTAATTCCTAATTATTTCTAATTTCTCTTCTATTTACTTTTAAATTTCATTTCCTTGATTCCCTTTTTTACTCCTTCCTTTTCTTTATTTTCTACTCTATTTTTTTCTATATCCCCTTCTTTTTATTCCTATTTTATTTCTATGGCCCAACCTGGCCCGATATCTTCAGTCCATCCTCCTCTCTTCTTTTTCTTATCTATTTTTTCCATCTATCTAATTTAGTTGCCTAATATTCCTTGCCCAACTATTCCTTTATTTGTTTTTTCTAATGTACTTCGGCCGATGATAGCCCAATTACCTAGCCCACGCACTAACACTCTTCTTTATCCTAAATTCTTACTACCTGCCTCTCTCTATTTTCCTTTCTTTTCCTAGTTTAGCTACATTTTCTAGATCCTAAAATTTTGCATTGCAAAACAGTGTGACCAATACACTGATCACTCCCAGATCCTTTGCTCCATCTTCATCTTCCTCCTCGTTTTCTCTTATACAAGTGCTCTACTTCATCTTTGTTCAAACGTGCACGTCTGTGCAATTGTGCACATGCACATATACTATTTCCATCATTACGCCATTTTGGTTATTTGTACACACCATAAAATGCTTACTTGTTCCATTTCCAAACACAATTTTGCTCCTAATCACCCCTACATTATTTCACCCTTAAACTCAAACTCACCGATATACACTCGATCCAAGAAACCACCAACTGCACTCACCACCGACCACTAGAACACAACATACTTGAGCCTCGCCATGGTGATGTCCTCAAGCACCTATCCCCCCAGGGCGCAGCCTTCTCCCTCCACCGTTGTAACACCTCACCTCTGTTAAGGTCACTTGCAAAGGGAATGCCTTAACTTTGGTGGAGCGTTTTTAGTAGACAGAACAGAAATTTACAAGACGAATAAAGTAGTACTTGAAAAATTTATAACTTTATTACAACAGAAACAGAAATAAGTTTGGTTAAATCTTTCAAAATCACAATATTGGAATTTAAGTACATAAATATCGGTCTTGTACAAAAGCCTTCAGAATGCATAGTTTTTAAAGCCATAATCCCCAATATATACTGCCATGGAAAGATAGAGCCAAAGCCAAGCAATACTTCAAACACTTCAAACAGAGAGAATCTGAACCAAGCTCCTATGTTTCCACCCTGAAAACTTGGGGGAGGGGGAACGGAAAGAAAAGATGCGAAATAAACTAGGTCAGACATAAATCTGGCGAGTCTAGTGACTTTCAGCATATAAACAAATAATAGTATCATGACATGTAAATAAAACTGGATGAGAGATAACCATAACAGGAATACCAGGTTAACAGAAGAAAAGGAATGATATAGGCTAAGCTAAGATTTTCACTTCTCTGCACTAATACTAGTATAACAGGATTAGGTGTTACCCTAATGTCTAAACTGAAACAGAAACAAAAACAGAATAATCTCTACAAAAACAGAATGCTAGTAATGGGCCTTTACCACCCGAACAGACAGAAGGTACAGAAGCAGAATACTAATAATGGGCCTTTACCACCCAACTAACGGGCCTTTACTACACCAACAGACAAAAGCTATGAAAACATAATCGGAAACGGAATCAGGGACGGAAACAGAATAATCCCTATGGAAACAGAATGTTAGAATTAGGTGTACACTTGTAATGGGCCTTTACCACCCCAACAGACGGTACCACACAGAAACAGACAGGTGTTACCACCCAACAGAAACAAAAGGTACCAACAGAAACAGACAGAACTAAGTATACCCCAAGTCCTACCCCCAAGCGATCGGCTCCCTAATACATAAATATCCTATGTTGTCCCCACAGTAGGGTGTATCACTCCCTAAAGTGGCAACTTATTGGCACAGACCTATTTACAAATGTCACGGTGTCTTACAACCTCAGAGCAGACCGGATCCATGCACGCACATGACCCGGTTGGAACGCGCCATCAATACCCCTCGCCATTATCAGAATGAACCGCTTATAATTAGTTCAGTAAGCGTGCCCGGACCCCTACATAGTGTGGGTTCAAAGTTTTGATACCATAAAGGGTTACTGACTAATATGGGTCCCAAACAACAGATGACACAAGTATATCCCCTCCTAACCTTGTGTCTCCAAACTAGCAGATTTTCGATTAACTTGTTTACAAGTTTCAAATAGAGTTCAGATTACTAGTTCACAGATAAGACAATCAAGTTAATAAGTTTTCGGATTAACAGATCAGATGTATGGATTTAGCAGACTTACAGATTGTCTAACTTTGTATTGGGCCTACAGATTCACGAAATGGGTTTATTAGATTCATCGGTCCAGTTGGTTTAACCCTATCCACCCAACGCGTTTTTAGACACCACATTTCTCTTAAATTTGCATTAATTAAATATTAATGCATAGGCCTCTCACAGTAGGTCGATAGCTTGTGGCCCCTGGATGTGCCAGGCGGTTCCGGGCAGACTTGTGCCCCAAGCCAGACCTAACCTCATGTCTAAGCATATTTTAGTTATGCCTACGACCTCTCACATTAGACTGACAGTTTGCGGTTGCTGGTTGAGCCGGTTGGTTCCGGGCAGGCTTCTACCGCAAACAGAGTCTAACCTCGTGTCATAGCCAATTTATTCCAATACAGATTATACAGATATCAGACTAATTATGTCTATTTAATAGATTAAACTTCTTTACAAGTTACAGCAGATTATCCAATGTTCTATTAACATGTTTTGCTCAATTTTAGATCGAGCCTACAGATTCACACCAAAATTACAATTATTAAGCTTTCAAACGACTAAGCAATTCAACAGATTTAGCAGATTAGGCAATTCAGCAGATTAGCAGATTAGGCATCTCAGCAGATTTAGCAGATTAGGCAATTCAGCATATTGGCAGAGCAGATAACAGATTTAGCAGATTTAACATTTCTTAAAATTCTATTTACATATCTTGCCTAATCATAAATTAAGTGTAAACTTACATGCCCAAAACATGGTCATAATTCATAATACAACATATGCCCAAATTTTTAGTTAAACTTTGCACAGCACAAAATATTCTCTAAAAGCCCCAAATCATGCTATGAATTATGTCAAATTATAGACTTTAATGCCAAATATCCAAAAATCTACTTTTAGGCGTATTCACATTGATAGTTATCCTATTATAATATAGGCCTTTACGCCTAAGTCACATATTCCTTTTTCAAGTCATGAATAAAAATATGCCCAAAAAATCTAAATCTTTAAATTATAACATCTCAAAATCTGATCTTAATTTTAAACATGCGTTATGTCCCCTAAGTTTCAAGTCCTATGTTATCATACAATGATTCCTCTTCTTCCAAATTACAGACTATACATAGATCTAGATCTAATTTACAACATATGCCCATTTCTTAAGTCTGTCAAGGATCAGTCATGTCCCATTTATGCATTATCCATTATTTATCCCAAAATTTAGGATTCGTGCGTTAATCTCTTGTGAGATTTGGCGCATGCTCGTGGTAGCCTGGCTATAAACAAAAAGGAAGAAAAGAGGGAATAGATACAGAACAGTCACAATAATATTAACAAGATAGATCCATAGAAAAGTATGCATAACCTCAAATCCAGATTCACAAAAATGTCAAGATAGTTATTAAATTTCATATCTGAAAATAACTGTACTAACAAAAAAGGAACAATTCTTGATTTCCAGGATCTGTATTCTGACACTGAATAGCGCTCTTTTGGCGTGGACTATCGATTAGATTAGAAAATAGTTCTCTCTATTCAGATTGGACGAAGATGCACTAGTTTTAGTTTTGATTCTAGTAGAGTAGCGACACCATTTTTTTTTAATTAGAATAGAGGCAGAGTATAGACAAAATGAAATTGTGTGGAGAGAAAGCTAGGTTTGGGGGTGTTTAAATAGGTTAGAGCTCACGAATCTGGTCAGAAAGGCGTCTAGGTGCAGAAAAATGGATCTGTCTCCAGATCGTGAAAAGGGAGGGGGAAGGTCGACCCTAGTGTCGACCTGTTTACGCAGGTCGAACCTAATGTCGACCTGGGTACTGGGTGGGAATTTTCCCACCTAGCCTGGGTGTCTGTTTTGAATTTCGAAATCTGAATTTTTGAATTTCAGGCTAGTTTTTATTGAAACTTCTGAAGGCCATATCTTCTTCATACGGAGTTTGATTTACGCAAACTTAGACTATATTCCAAGCATAATTTCAAGACGAACGCAATGGCGTAACCCATTTCCCTTAATTATTCTGTTACAATTTAATTATTCTCTGGTTTGTTATTCTTATGTTCACAGAAAATACGGGATGTTACATTCTCCCCTGCTTAAAGGATTTCATCCCCGAAATCTTCTAGTTAAGGAGAATGTGTCCTACCATCCAATCACTCATCTACTCAATCATCATCCTCAAGCATCCGTTGTCCTTAGAAACTTCTAACGTTGTATTATCATATGCAAAATTGTGTGTATATATATTCCTTATCTAATGCAAATATCAGGCGGTCCACTGATTCAGTTGACCTCCTTAATGCGAATTATGTGAGTGCCATGAGTCCAACATGTATGCAATTTTCCTATTTGATACATATCATTTCTATATTAGTGCACAACTGTTCATTCATATGCAACATCCTTGTGCTGAGTCAACCATTTTGCATCCATAAAAATTTTAAAAATGCACACACATTCATATTTAGTATAAGAGTGTTTTTGAGCTGATCTGGTGCCTAGTGTGTGTATATGCATCCACGAGCAACCACTAGCAACCAATTGCATCCACTTTCAACCATCAAACATAACATGTCTCAAACACATGTTTACACCCATTAGTTTCTACCTAAAGGTCGAAGATTCGATCGATATGATACAACTGAGTGACAGAAGCAAGTACGATTAAAACAAGAGCTCTGTTCCTATTAGACATCGGTTAAGAAAATAATTCACTAAGTATCAACCCCGAAGACCGAAATCAACATCAGATTGACACCCGGTGAATTACTCCCATTAAACAATGTCAGACTGGAAATATACTTCAATGCTTCGAGTAGAAACCCTTAACCTTATCAGAAATATTCAGATACTTACAGACTACTGGTACAAATCAGATTACCAAATGATTCTTAGGAAACTAAGCATGATAAAAACCCAGAATGTATGCGTCATAGTCAACTTAACGCCCAATATAGATACCCTCAAATCCCAACTTATCACAAATAGATGAGTCATAACCCTTATGGGTCTGAGTTCACAGCAGGATCAGAAATAAGACTAGTATTAAAGTGCAGAGTATCAATTACAGAATCAAAATGCCAAAATCAGAAAGAGTTTTAACTCAAAAATCAGATAAGGAAATTAAACCTTCTACAGAAAGTTTTCCTATTTCTATCCTATCCACCAGCCTCGAGGGTATTCGCCTGCCCTCTAGAAGTAGGACCTGTCCTCTGCCCTTGCCCTCATTTCTTCGGGCAGTCCCTAGTAAAGTGCCCCATTTCTCCACAGTTGAAGCAAGTGCCCTTCCTCTTTCTACAATCCTTGTTCTGATGGGTCGAGCTTCCACAAGTAAAGCACTTCTTCTCCTTCTTGTCTTCAGACTTCTCATCCTTCTTTTGTGTTTCCTTTTTGGGCCCCGCCTTCTTGTTCTATGGTCCTTCAAGCTTTTCCTCTTTCTTTTTACTTTCGGCTTCCTCTTCATGCATTAACGCCATGTCCACCAATTTCTCGAAGTTTGCCCCATAGGAATGTGGGACATCGCCAATCCGTGTAGCAGCTCATTCGAACCTTTAGCAAACCTCAGTGCCTTTTTATGCGGTGTATTTACCAAATCTAAGCCGAATCTCGCCAACTGATTAAACTTGTTGATGTACTCTCTCACTGATAAATCCCCCTGCTTCAACGTCAAGAACCTCTCTACATATAGACTCTCTTCCTCTCGTGAGAGAAATTTCATCTCGAACCTATGCCTGAAATCCAACCATGTCTCTACCGTACGCTCTCCATTTGTGACCTCCCACCAAAAAGAAGCTTCGTCCTTAAGCAACCATACCGCCAATTGTATCTTCTGCCTATCGTCCATGTAACACCCCGGATTTTTGAATAATCGAATTAACTAAATTAAAGAATAATTAATCTCAGACGTGAGAATTAAGGAAAATGGGTTGCGCCATCGTGTTCGTCTCGGAAATCTGGTCGAGATAGAGTCTGAGTTTGCGGGAAACTGATACCGGATGAAGGAGATATGGACGAGCGAAGTTAGGAGGAAAAAAAAGAAAAAAAAATAGATTGCACTGGCGTACTTGGGAAGTGCGCTAGTACAAATTTGCACTGGCGCACCTACCAAGTGCGCCCAGGCCGAGGCAGCAGGCCTGCACATTTTTCTGGTCCAGTCTGACCCATGTTGTTGAGTCCTTTCTGACTCCTTGCCGAGTCATTAGGGCTGAGGTGTCACCCTATCCCGACTAAAATTTGCACTGGCGCACCTACCAAGTGCGCCCAGGCCGAGGCAGCAGGCCTGCACATTTTTCTGGTCCAGTCTGACCCATGTTGTTGAGTCCTTTCTGACTCCTTGCTGAGTCATTAGGGCTGAGGTGTCACCCTATCCCGACTAAATGATTTTGATTAACCCTAGGATCATCCGACGGCTATAATTAAATTAAAATTCTACATAAACGCGGGTAGATTCAAACACTAAATCAAAATAAAAAACTGAAACTATGGCCGTCATGCTGTCATCTTATAACCTAGAGTAGTCGCCACCAATTAGAGAGGAAGAATAACAAATCAAATCAGTTCTATTCAACCCTAACAATGAATCTTCTTCAAAGGAAAGCTAATACAACTTCAGAACTCAGAATTCAGAACTCAAGACCCTCTTTGAGTTGTGAGTTCGAAAATTTAATTAAATAAATAGCAAATTAATTGGATTGAGTTATGATGTGGATTATTTGGATATGATGTGAATTATTGATGTTATCATACATGTTGTAAATTCTATGATGTTATGTTGTGATCATCTATGTTGTAAAGTTATGATGCTATCACCTATGTTGTAATTCTATGATTAGCTTATGTATAATCAAATCATCATGTTGTTTATATGCTAGTTTGGTTATGTTGATTCATATGATAAATCATAAGTATGTATGCAAGTTTAGATTTTGATTAAGACATGGATCATATACAAATTAGTAGATTTATATGCATAACCTTACATGTTTCATGATGCCTATTTTATGTGAATTGGATCTAAAAGTTAGGCTATCACATGTGTGAGTTATATGCCAAATTCTACATGCTAGTTTACATGTTTAGATGTAAGTTTAGACCATTGTTATGTTGCATAAATCACATATGCATGTTTATATAAATATATGAGTTTGGAATATGAATCATGTTATGCAAGTTTAGGGTTATTGCCTATGCAAGTTTACACCTTTAGATGTAGATCTATGACATACATGATTTATGAAAGTTTTTGACCATTATCCCAAAAAGTTCACACCTTTAGATTTGGATTTATGACATATGTAGTTTTATGCAAGTTGTAACTTTGGCCTATGCAAGTTTTAGATGTAGAACATCATTCACACATGCAAGTTCACCCCTATGTTTAGATCTAGTTTTATCTATATGTATGTTGTGATGTTTTATCTTTATTCCATGAGTTAGACTATTCGAGTCTAACGTAAATTTTACGTTAAACGAACGAACGTACAACGTGGGGTAATGGGATAATATTAAAAGATTTAATTGGCATAAATGCCTTAAAAGGCATAAAATAAATTTGTGATGAAAATTGGTATGATTTTGCATACCATAAATAGATGGACATAATTGAGTCAATTATGGCTATAGTTAAATTTGGAATTAATTGATAATTTGAATAGGGAAAGTAATTCAAATTGGGGAATGATTAATTAGGAGCAATTAATCGTCTAAGACACGTGGTTAGGCTCTTTTGTGGTGTAAGACTGCCTGGACCCGCCCGACAAATCCATTTGCCACAAATGCCAGTCTAATGTGGAAGGTCTTAGGCATAAATTAAATACGTAACAATTGTAAAGACACGAGGTTAGGCTCTTTTGTGGTGTAAGACTGCCCGGACCCGCCCGGCAAAACCAGTTGCCACAAATGCCAGTCTAATGTGAGAGGTCTTTATAAGGTTACGGTCTTAATGAATTAAGAAACACTTAACCAGATAAACATGTAGTGGGACATGAGTGGGTCAAGTGGGTGCCTTGGGTGGCATGTGGAATCTAGTGGGTGCCTTGGGTGGCATTTGAAATACGATTAGAAATACTTAACCAAAAATTGAAACATGAATAAGAAGAGGTTTAAGTGGGATACACTAGAGGGGACCAAGCTTAGGTGGATAACTTTTGTCAAGTAACGGGGGGCCCGTTTAAACTAGTAACCCATATGTATCTTTGTGGGCTCGACCCAAGTCGAGGACGGGACACGCATACTGGGCTTGACTGTAAGAGGCCAAAACGGGTTAACGGTAGCAACGCAAGTCCAACGGGTTCATATGTGTGTGTGGACCCGGGCTGGTAGGTAAGACGTTGTTGCATCGTGTAGGTATAAGCCGTGCATTATTTTTGGTATCGGGTTGCCACTTTGGGGAGTGATACACCCCACTATGGGGCTAGCACGGGTATCTACGAGTTTGGGAGCCAATCGCTTGGGGGTAGTGGGTACACCTAGTGGAGATAGGGGTAGGCGGCACCTATGAAGGCAGCTAGGGGTGCACAAAACTACCAATATCATTATTAAGTTCTGTAGGCGGGATCAACCTTAGGGTTACTAGTGGTGGTGCAGTGTAGCATTTATCTTACAGAGTTGGTGTAGTTTAGTAATTATTTTATAGTGGTTTAGGTGCGCTTTAACGATATCGTTGTTCATCTTGTTTCCTTGTTTACTCTACCATACTCAATGGTTCATGGTCATTTCCTGATTTTCCAACTTATGCCTTAGCCTAGTTACTTTGGTAATTATATTGTTAAAGTTATCGCACTCGCCATATTTTATGTATGACCCCTTTGTTTCCTCCTCTTTTCTTCCTTTCCCCCCTCAGGTGCTCAGGTTTGAACTAGCACCAGCGGAGCTTGATTTTGGACAACTGTGCTTCTTTCTTTTAGAAGATTTCTTGGATCGCTGAAGTAAAGTTCAGCCTCTCTTTTATTTATGGCTATTTTGTAGTGGGGATTATGTCTTTCAATTTATGTACTTTGATTTAGTCAAGATGGATATTATCTACTTGGCTCTGGTTTTGATGATGTAATCAAACACATGTATTTTCCGCTGCAATGAAATAAAGTTTTTAATTTTTCAAGTACTGTTTATATCTGTCTTATTGTTAAGTTTTTGTTCTATACACACTTAAAACGCTCCATATAAGTTAATGCATTCCCTTTGTGAGTGACATTAATGGACGTGGGGTGTTACACGTGGTATCAGAGCTGAAGGTTACCAGAACAGATATGAATTTTGAAAAACTATTTTTTCAAAAACATTTTTTATAAAGAAGTACCTTCAAAAGTATGTTTTAAGGAAAGTATTTTCAAGAGAAAAGCTTATTTCAGAAAGCATAACCCCAAGGGCCATATATCTTTCCTTCGGTTCTTTTGTATTGAATCTTTCCTTTTTCGTTTCAGCATGTCTGAAGCATCTGAGATACCAGAGGGTGTTCATGTACCCGGTTGGTTTCGTCAATATCTCGAGGCTAGGGCCGCCACCGCAGGTCCAGCAAATGCTCCTCCTCCTTCTCCTCGCGTCGATACTTTTGCTAAGATATGTAAGGACTTTCAGGCCATGGGTGGAAAACCTTTTCATGGGACGGAGACATTTGTTGAAGCTCGAAACTGGCTAAAGGAGGTGGAAGAATTATTTGGAATCTTTGAAGTGGATGATGGAAGAAAGGTCCAGTTAGCTGCCTGGCTAATGATCGATGAGGCCTCGTTTTGGTGGGAGGTCACTAATGGAGGATGTCCAGTCGATACATGGCCAGATTTTAGGCAGAGGTTTGAGGCGAAGTTTCTCTCACGGGCTGAAGAGAATCTATATATGGGAACATTTCTAGCATTGAAGCAATGGAATCTATCGGTGAAAGAGTATGTCAACAAATTCAACCAGTTGGCAAGATTTGGCTTGGACTTGGTGAATACACCAGAAAACAAGGCCCTAATATTTGTTAAGGGTTTGAACGAGCCGCTTCATGGGTTAGATATGACCCACATCCCTATGGGGGCTACCTTTGAGAGATTATTTGACATGGTGCTTATGCATGAAGAGGAGAAGGGCGCCAATGCTAGTAAGACACCCGAGAAGAAAGGGGATCAAAAGAAGCCGCAACAGCAATAACAGAACAAGAAAGGTGGTAAAGGAAAAAATGCTAAGGGGAAGAAGAGATGCTTTAACTGTGGGACACCAGGCCATCTAAGCAAAGATTTTAGGAAGAAAAAGAAGATTGGTTGTTTCCGCTGTGGCGAAGCGGGACATCTGATCAAGGACTTCCCAAAGAAAGGGCAGAGGGCAGGGTCTACCTCCGGAGGACAGGTGCAAGCTCTTATGGCATAGGGCAGGCAAGGGGCAAGTTCAGACTCTCGTGGTCCCACCGCTGCAAGAACGAGATAGAGCAATTTCCGTTGAAAGTTTAGTTTTTCTGTTTGATCATCCTATACGTACTTTATTCGATTCTGGCGCATCACATTCGTTTATCTCTACATCATTAGTTGAAATACTGCACCTAGATACTAGTCTTGTTACTGATCCCTTAGTAGTCTCAAATCCTATTGGTGGTTTGGCTCATCTTTCTATGATCTATCGGGATTTGAGAGTGTTTATCTTGGGCGTTGAGTTTGAATGCAATGCCTTTGTTCTTGGTTTCATGGGCTACGGCTTGATTCTAGGTATGGATTGGCTCACTAGATATGGGGCCATCCTAGATTGTGAAAGAAGGGTAGTTAGATTGTTGACTCGTTGTGGAAAGACCCTTGATATTTCTTGTTACCCTAGAGGTTCAGTAATGCTTAGCTACCTACAATCCCTTGACGCATCCGATGATGATTTACATTCTGTTCCCATAGTCCGTGAATATGTTGATGTCTTCGATGAGGTGAGGGTTTACCCCCAAAACGTGAGATAGACTTTCGAATATATCTAGTAGATAATGCAAAGCCAGTTGCATTACCAGTTCACCACATGGCTCCAAGAGAGAGAAGAGAACTAAGTAGCAAGTGAAGGAATTGCTTGAGAAGGGGTTCATCAGACGTAGTATATCGGAGTGGGATGCTCCAGTAGTATTTGCCACGAAGGCGGATGAGTCCCTTAGACTTTGTGTGGACTATAGAGAACTTAATAAGCTTACTAAGAAGAATAGGCACCCACTGCCAAGGATTGACGATCTCTTCGATCATTTTGTTGGCGCCTCAGTGTTTTAACAGTTGGACTTAGCCCACGGGTTTCCATCAGTTGAGAGTGGCTGAGGATAGCATAGACAAGACTGCTTTTAGGACTCCATACGGTTTCTTCGAGTGGCTTGTGATGCCCTTTGGTTTGACAAACGCCCCCGCATACTTTATTGACTTGATGAGTAGGGTGTTTAGGGAGTACCTTAATAAATTCGTGGTAGTCTTTGTGGACGACATCTTGATCTTTTCTAAGAGCGAGGAAGAGCATGCCCTACATCTAAGGGAAGTGTTGGAGACTCTTCGAGCGCATAGCCTCAAAGCCAAATTTTCTAAGTATCATTTTTGGAGGAAGGAAGTGCGATTCTTAGGGCACGTGGTTTCCAAAGAAGGGATAGCTATGGATCCTGCGAAGGTAGTGGCCATCCAAGATTGGAAGGTCCCTAAAAATGCTACCGAGGTGAGGAGTTTCTTAGGGTTGGGTGGCTACTATAGGAAGTTTATCAAAGACTTCACAAAAATATCTGCTTCATTAACACGCTTGACGAAGAAGAACCAAGTTTTTACGTGGGACGTAGATTGTGATGATGCGTTCCAACGTTTAAAGAGAGCTTTGACCACAACCCCAGTCTTAGTGTTGCCAAATGGGAGTAAGCCATTTAACGTTTATACCGATGCTTGTGGGACAGGATTAGGCGCAGTCTTAATGCAAGAGGGAAAGGTAATAGCCTATGGTGGAAGGCAGTTGAGAGTGTGTAACAACCCGGAAAATCCGAACCAATTTAAATTTTTTATTTTTAATAAATTGGGTAGAAAATGTGCCAAAATTTAAAAATTCTATTTTTAAATAATATTAAAGCCAGTGAAAATAGTCAATTTTCAAACGACCTCCGTTTTCGACGAAACCACTTTTGTTGGAACCGGAATGTCAAATTACTGTTAGGTTTCAATTTTTAGAATTTTCCGATTTAGTATGTGAGCGTGGCAAAAGAAACTGTGTTTGGTCAAATACAGTCAAAATTGAACGACTTGAAAATAGCCATTTTTCAAACAGTCTCAGAATTCGACGAAAATAATTTTGTTGGATTCGTATCGTCAAGACATAGCCAAAAATATTTTTTTGGGACTTTTCGAAGTTCGTATGTGGCTCCGGTGGATTTTTGAATATGTCAGAATTTAATAATAAAAAGAATTAATTTTAAATTTGAAAAACAGGGGCTGAGATGACCTCTTGGGCCTGCGGGACATGGTTAGATGGATCCGAAATAGGGGTTATTGGGTAGGGTAGCTTCTTGTTGGACTGAATTCTGAATACCTTAAGAGTTTTGTTTTTTTTTGTAAAATAACATTTAAATATTATAAAAAGATTGGAAAACCCTAAATGAAAACACTATTCACTGTCTTCTACAGCCGCCGCCCCCTTGTATCCATGGCCGAAATTTCCCCATTCCATTTCTTCCAATCCACAACGAATTAAAACCCAAACCCTATCCCATATTGAAGATATTCTCCTCCTCTACAATCTCATACGGTTAGATCGCACCTGGTACCACCGTTGCCTCGAACGGCGCACCCAAAACCACCGCATAAAACCCGCGTCGGCCTCCCCTAGCCCCAACCGAGTTCAACCATTCCGGCCCCACCACGTGCGCCTTCCGGTGCTCGTCGCTGTGACACCCTCTGATTGGTCCCTGGTGCCTTGAATCGGAAGATAGGATCGACCCAAGTTTTGAACAAGAAGGAAAAGTCATCAGCCGTGAATACTGTAAGGGGTAAGAAGGATTAATCTAATTATTTTTACTTAATTTAATGATTAAATTAATCCCTAATCCTATTTTACCCATAACTTTGTCGAATAAACTCAGAATTACGCAATTTCTGAAGCGTTGGACTCGTACGATCCTGAACTACAATTCTAGACTGAAACGGGGAATTTCTGAGCTGTTGGAATTTTGGACAAAATCACGAATGACTGTGAGATATCTCTTGTTTTAAATTAATTAATTTACTTTTATTTATAGTTATTCATTTTCAGATCTGATGGTGTGGATGTTGTATGATGTTTGTTGTTGGATATAATGGATTATTATGTTGGTTGTCATGTGTTATTCAAACATTTTTTTATTGCTTATTCTATTTGATTGAATTGAGTTAGATAATCAATATTCATTCATATAATGAATAATCTTAGATCTACATGTGAAGAGAAAATAATAATAATAATAATAAAATTGAATTGATTTAGAACATCGATTCAATATCAAATCATACAATTTGCTTCTGAAAGGGATTGATCTAGTTAATCAATTCAACATATCGAAAATAAATATTGCTTTTTATTTGAATTGATCTAGTTAATCAATTCAATATAGAGGAAATAAAATTGCCTTTTTACTTGAATTGATTTGTTGAAAAAAAAAATAGAATGTGCCTTTTATTTGAATTGATTTAGTTTATCAATTCAACTTAGAAATAAACTTGTCACTTTGGGTAAATTATTAATTCAATGACTAACCTATATTTTATCATTATTATTGGATTGAAATAGAATTGCCAATCCAATATAGAACATACTTTGTCACCTCATTGGGTTGAAATAAGTTATTATTTTTATTTGTGTTTCAACACAAATATATACATAGAAAAATAAGTTATTCGTTTTATTTGTGTCTTTAAACACAAATATACACATCGTATATTGAATAACATTTTATTTGTGTCCTTAAACACAAATATTACATAGAACATTGGATTACATTTTTTATTTGTGTTTTTTTAAAAACACAAATATTACATAGAACATTGGATTACATTTTTATTTGTGTTTTTTTTAAAACAAATATTACATAGAACATTGAATTGTATTTTATTTGTGTCCATAAACACAAATATCACATAGAAAATGGAATGTCATTGTAGTGCGTCCTTAAACACAAACAATAAATATGTTTTTAAAAGTAGCACATTTTTTTTACCCTTTTCAATGTAAAAATGACATGAGAAAAATAAAATATCATTTTTGTTGCATTCCTTAATGCAAACAAAATGTAGAAAAATAAAATATCATTTTTGTTGCATTCCTTAATGCAAACAAACTATAGAAAGATAAAATATCATCTTTTGCATTCCTTAATGCAAATGAGTTAAAAAATATAAAATTACATTTTGTGTTTGCATTCTAAAATGCAAACGCTACATAAAAAAAGAAAGATTTTATTTTATGTTTGCATTCTACAATGCAAACGATTCATGAAATTAAAAATTTACTTTTTATGTTTGCATTCTACAAATGCAAAAAGAACGTGAGAGCAAAGAAAAATTTCATTTCATGTTTGCATTCTACAATGCAAACAAATAATTTAAACAAAAAAAAAATATTTTTTGTTTGCATTCTACAATGCAAACAATGCATGTAAATTAAAAATTCACATTTTCATTTGCATTCTATTATGCAAACAAAACATACAGAATAGAAAATATATTTTTATTTGCATTTTGCCGTACAAATAAAACAAGAAAATAAAAAGATAGATTTTTGTTTACAATTTTAGATGCAAACAAATTATAAAATAAAAAGATACATTTTTGTTTGCAATTTTAGATGCAAACAAATTAGTAGAAGAAAAATTCACATTTTGTTGGCAAATCTAGATGCGAACAAAATATTAAAAGAAAGATTACATTTTTATTTATTTACATCCCTTAATGTAAATAAACATGAAATAAAAAGTTATTCTTTTATTTACATTCCTTGTTGTAAATAAAATTAGAAATTTAAAGATACATTTTTATTTGCGTTCCTCAACGCAAATAAATCATGAAAATGATAATATACATTTTTATTTGCATTCCATAATGCAAACGAAAGATGAAATTTAAAAGTTACATTTTTAAATGTGAATTTTAAAAGAAGAGAAAAGAATCATATTTCATTCAGAAATATGTTTTGTATTAAAAATACAATTTTAATGTAATGTTAGAAGCATAGTAAGAAATTCACATTTTGTTCATAAAAATGGATTGAACAAAAATATTCATTTTTGTTCATTGGATGGAAATCAACAATTTCATTCCTTAAAATAAAAGTGAACAATAATATGCATTTTGTTCATTATAAAGAAATTTACACTTGGTATAGGTAAGGAAGTTGAAAACATGAATTAAACTTTAAAAATTATGAATGAACGAAGGATACAATTTATAGTCAACATACTATAAAATTGGTGTATGAAATAAAAACAGGTTTTAGCAAACGTAATAAATATGAATATATGATTTGTATATAATTCACACCTTTATTTGGTGTGATATTCACGTGAATGTAATCGCTTAAGAATTTACCTTTTTATATATAAATATAAATAGAAATTAAACGAATTGCGCGCGGCAGTTCCCGTTTCGGCAATCGTGACTTTAAACGATTATATCGAGAGATCTAACCGTCGGATTTTCCCAAAACTAGAGTCGTTAGGCTCGCTTTGGCAAGATCTTTCCAATAAGACAAATTTTGTCAAAATCCAACGGTTAGACTTCAAGATATGTGTAAATCTGATTTATTTGGTGTGATATTCACATGAATGTAATCGCTTAAGAATTTACCTTTTTATATATAAATATAAATAGAAATTAAATGAATCGCGCGCGGCAGTTCGCATTTCGGCAATCGTGACTTTAAACGATTATATTGAGAGATCTAACCGTCGGATTTTCCCAAAACTGGAGCCGTTAGGCCCGCTTTGGGAAGATCTTTCCAATAAGACAAATTTTGTCAAAATCCAACGGTTAGACTTCAAGATATGTGTAATTTTGATTTTTAGAAAAACAGTGCCAAAGCCACACTTGACCCGAAGCGTCGTTTGATTATATTGAGCTATTTTTAAAATAAATAAAAATAACGATAAATCGTTATAAATAAATATTAACGATATGGAATGATTTAAATAATAATTATTCGATAATTATTTGAAAAGTCCGAGTTTTGCTCATTTCAAATAACTATACGTCGATGAAGAGACGAAGACCGACGGTCTTCACATCGAACGGATGTATTGCTACCGAGGTCCTCGATAGGAGTAGCTACCCTGAAGGGACTTCGGCGGTAGTCACACACACGTATGTGATGATTGTCCGGAGATACGAGAGCCTCTCAGGTGTCTCCGGTTCCGTTCAGACCCAGATCGGACTTGTAAATGGATGCATGTCTGACGTTGAACTTCGTACCATGTAAATTGATTTCTGTTTAATATACAACCGTTGGTGGCAAAAGAATTTATTCTTTCGCTTATCACCCTTAGAGGTTGTGTATGGATAGTTGTTGATTTCATGGCATGGACTGTCAACGGGGAACGCCAAGATGCAAATGATCAAGGTTTTGTTGAAAAGCAGGCCTTGTAATTGATGATCAAAGCATAGTCTGTTTAGACCCAACTTTGTGTATAGCGTTACTTCGCGAGCCTCACACCCCGGTAGAGTCTAAAACGGAGCAAGGGAACGCATGGAGTGCACACGTTTCTTTCTAGCTAGAAGTGGTGTTAGTGCTTTAAACTGGCTGACATTTTACTTATTTGGTTGATGGATTTTGAGGCGCCTCGGATTTTTATTGGCCGCCCTCGGCCAATTTATAGGTCCAATAGGATCGGGAAGCATGTGTACAGGCATAAATAATCCACTAAAGTATTTGTGGACCGGCCCTGCTGTATCCAAGGGTTCGCCAGCGTCCGAATCCTGAGACATTGCTAGAGTGCCTCGAATCGGTTAGGAGATCGTTCCTAGCCTTGACTCATGATGGAAACCCAACTTCCAATACGTCCCACGCGGTTTTGATTTCATAACTAGTATGGCGACATAGTAGATGGTAGCTATGCCGTCTAGGATTAATATTATAATTGAAATATTTTCTTAAAACATATACACACTAATAATATTATCGTATTTTGCGTATTTATCATCGTTTGACCATTATAAGGTAAAATCCTATCCTCCGGTTTGCGTTGCATTGTGTGATGGGACTTGGGTCTTATAATGGTTTCATTTTTCTAAAAAGCATTGCGTTATTTAACGTTTTACTTTATTTATTGCACTGATAATCCCATGGAGTAAACCCGTTCCGCGTTAGCGGCGTGGTCCTCGTGATTGTCAAACCCGTTAGTTAATTAAGATATCTCATACCAGTCCCATGACTGACTCGTAGTTTGTTTCACCTTTTTCAAACTCGGGTGCCCTCTTTCTACACGGGTAGCCAAGTGACAGGTTAGGCTTGGATATTCGCTGGATGGAAGCTTGCTGATGGAGATGCTGAAGAAACTTTCTTTTTATCTTTTATTTTCTGCTTAAGGCTTTGAGACTGTACTTAGTATTGATGTAATTTGAGAGATTGAGACTCTATTTCTTTTTCTTTTGAGACATCTATTTGGCTAAGTGTAATCCTGTGCTGCATACTCTGATGTTTCAGTGATGATGTTTGTGATGAAATTTCTTTCCGCTGCAATGATTTATATGTTCTGCTATATACTGAGATCTGTTATTGTTCTAATTCTGTTATACTCCATACGATTTTCCTTACTTTCGTTACACGGAAGTTTGGGGTCGTCACATTTGGTATCAGAGCTTTAGTTAACCTTAGCTTTGGAGTATAACATTTTTAGAACAATTCGTCTAGATAGAATCAGTAGTGTTCTAGGACGAGTGGTTCATTAGAGATAGGATTAACTAAATCCTAGAATGAACTTAAACAGAATAGCACATATTTATCAGTCATTACTTCATTATCACCTTGACATGTCTCTACTGTTAACCTTCTCTTTGAATTTATCATTTCCTTTTGTCTGACTCTTTCCTTGATGGTACAGACTAACTAAAAGATGAGTACAAGAGCTAGGACAAGAGGAAGAGGTCATGGCGGAGTAGCTGGTAGGGGCGGAGGGAGAGACACACCCCAGACTGAGCAAGACCAACCCAATTCTGATGTCGAGGTGCCACCACCATCACCGCCCCCAGTTGCTGTTGACCTTGATAAAGTGGCGAAGAAAATCAAGAATCTTGGAGGAGTACATTTCACTGGTAGAGAGACGGTGATAGAAGCGCAAGAATGGCTTAAGACGATGGAAAAGATCTTGGGAGGTTTGCAGCTTGAGGATCATAGAAAGCGTTTTATGGCAGTATGGTTCATGCGAGGACAGGCTCAAACTTGGTGGAAAACAGCCATGATAGGGAGAGACGATGCAGAGATGACTTGGGCAAGATTTAAAGAGCTTTCTAATGGAAAGTTTATCCCGCCTCATGAAGTAGAACGTCTACACGATGAATTTTCTAACCTGCAGCAAGGCACCATGACTATTGCAGAGTACGTGAAGAAATTTGAGGAGCTTTCTAGGTATGCCCCTGAGCTAGTGCAAGACGCCTTATAGAAGAATAAGAGGTTCATAAATGGGCTTGCAAGGCGATACCATAACAGAGTGACAACCCATATTGAGTGCCCATTTGCCAAGGTGATAGAGATGGCATGCAGATACGAAGAAATTGATCAGAAGGGTGCTCCGCTAGAAAAGGCCAGGAATCAAGCTAACAAGAAGAAGGAGGAAGACAAGGAAACTGGGGAAGGCAGTTCTTCGACAAAAAACCTCAGGGAAACAAGAAGAAAGACAAGTCTAAAGTCAAATGCTTCAACTGCCAGAAGATGGGACATTATAACTACGAGTGTCGAGCTCTGAAGAAACCAAAGAGGAATGAGTCTGGGCCAAGTCAAAGCTGTGGACAGAATCCCCATGGTCCAAAAGAGTGTTACAATTGCCACAAGCCTGGACACCTTATCAAGAATTTCCCTCTGCTCAAGAAATCTAAAGTAGCACACGTCTATGAAGGTACGGCTGCACCAGCTTCTTCTGAAGGAGCAGGTAAGCCTAATGTTTTAGGCAGTACTCTTAACATTAAAGACATTCATATAATTGTTTTGTTTGATACTGGTGCATCTAGAAGTTTCATATCAAGCGACACTATTAAAAATCTTAAACTGAAACCAAGAAAACTTAAAGAACTGATTAAAGCCCATAGCCCGATAAGAGGTTCACTTATTCTTGATCAGTACTGTAGAGTGCCCGTTTCTTACTCTCACTTCCTATTTCCTTTCAATTTAATCATCATGAACTTTTCTGGGTATGATGTCATACTTGGGTAGATTGGCTAACGAAGTATGAGGCTAAGTTGCTGTGTGCTGAAAGGGTAGTTAAAATTAAAAGGAAATTTGGAAATATAATGACTATACCATGCCACGGCTCAGCCACAGATAGAAAAGAATTCTGGTTTTCTTTAGAAGTCACCCCTCCTTTTATTGAAACTATTCCCATCGTCAAAGATTATGCTGATGTATTTGAAGAAGTAGACAACTTACCTCCTCGCAGAGAAATCGATTTCAGAATTGACTTCGTTCCTAATGCAAAGCCTGTGGTGCATCCTATTAGGCGAATGTCGCCAAAAGAAAGAGAAGAGCTGAGCAATCAAACTAAGAAGCTTTTGGCCAAGGGTTTGATTAGACCTAGCTTCTCAGAATGGGGTGCAGCGGTAGTGTTTGTCCCAAAGTCATACGACACACTCTGTTTGTGTGTAGACTAACGCGACCTAAACAAGCAAACAATGAAAAACAAATATCCATTGCCTCGGATTGATGACCTGTTAGACCGTCTGCATGGAGCACAGGTATTCTCTAGGATGGACCCAACCACAAGATTCCATCAACTGCACATTGCAGAAGAGAGTATCCCCTTAACTGCTTTCAGAGGGCTTGATCTATTTTACGAATGGCTAGTAATGCATTTCGGTCTATGCAATGCCCCAGCATACTTTGTAGATTTGATGAATAGAGTATTTCGTGGGGTTCTAAATAAATTCGTGCTTGTGTTCATTGATGATATCCTTATCTTTTCCAAAATCATTGCTGAACATGAAAAACATTTGAAAGAAGTCTTGGAGATTTTGCAGAGGAATGTGCTGAAAGCTAAATTTTCCAAATGCATATTTTGGCAAGAAGAGGGGAAATTCTCGGCCACATGGTATCAAAAGAAGGCATCTCAGTAGATCCAGGAAAGATCTCGGCCATCCAAGATTAGAAGCAGCCTACCACTCCCACAGAAGTCCGAAGTTTCTTAGGACAAGCTGGTTATTATCGAAAGTTCGTTAAGGTTTTTTCGAAATTATCTTGCCCACTGACGAAATTAACTAAGAAGCATTCAAAGTTCGTTTGGACACCCGAATGTGAGGCTGCATTCCAAGAGCTGAAACAGAGATTGATCACTGCTCCTGTGTTGACCATCATAGATGGCAATAAGGATCTGAAAGTCTGGACAGACGCTTCCAGAGAAGGTATTGGTGCAGTGCTTATGCAAAAAGGTAGAGTGGTCGCATATGCTAGCAGGCAATTGAAACCGCATGAAAAGAATTATGCCACTCATGATCTTGAGCTAATGGCCATTGTATTCGCTCTAAAGATATGGAGGCATTATCTGTTGGAGGAGAAGTTCGAGCTGTCTACGGACCACCAATCCTTGAAGCATCTATTTAACCAAAAAGATTTAAACCTGAGGCAACAATGTTGGGTTGAATTCCTTGCACCCTACGACCTGGATATCCTATATACTCTGAGGAAAGCAAATGTATGGCAGATGCTCTCAGCAGAAAGAACATGGCCAGCACCAATCTTATCCTTGCCAATCTCATTATTACTCCTTCTTTGATCGACAAAATCTCTGCCCTTCAAAAAGATGATGAGTTTATCCAAAAGATTAGCAAAAGAATTCGAGAAGGAGAACCCACGAGCTTCCGAATTGATGACAAAGGAGTTTTGAGGCTACGAGGCCAGATTTGTGTCCCAAACATTCCTGAACTAAGAAGGGAAGTTATGGATGAATGTCACAAATCGAAGCTCAGTATTCATCCTGGAGTAAGCATGATGTACCACGATCTTAAGCGTACCTTTTGGTGGAGAGCAATGAAGAGGGACATCTCCATATATGTTGCTAAATGCCCCACCTGTCAGCTGGTCAAGAGCGATCAGCAAAAGCTAGCAGGTCTATTGCAGCCATTAGGAGTTCCTAATTGGAAGTGGGACGAAGTTTCTATGGACTTTATTGATGGTTTGCCTCGGACTAGGAGAAGGAATGATAACATATGGGTGATTGTAGATCGCTTGACGAAAACTGCTCATTTCATCCCTGTCAAATCCAATAGAATGGCTCAAAGTTTGGCACAACTTTATTTAAGAGAGATTGTCAGACTGCATGGAGTTCCCAGCAGCATTGTCAGTGACCGCGATCCAATACTTACTAGCAAGTTCTGGGAAGCTTTCCAAGAAGAGCTAGGAACCAAGTTGAATATGAGTACAACTTATCACCCTCAGACAGACGACCAGACTGAGAGGGTAAACCGCATCTTAGAAGATTTGTTGCGAGCATGCATCCTTGACTTTGGCGGTTCATGGGAGGATCATCTGCACTTGGTGGGATTCTCATATAATAACAGCTATCAAGCAAGCCTGCAAATGTCGCCATTTGAAGCTCTATATGGCAGGCCATGCAAATCTCCGGCATGTTGGGTGGTGCCAGGCAATAGAATAGTCTTGGGCCTCGATATGATTCGGGAAGCATCGGATAAAGTTGATTTTATTAAGAAGCGTTTGCTGGCTGCTCAAAGCCGACAGAAGAGCTATGAAGACACTCAAAGAAGAGATTTAGAATTCTCTATTGGTGATCTTGTGTACTTGAAGGTTTCTCCATTGAGAGGCGTAATTTGTTTTGGAAAGACTGGAAAGTTGGCATCGAGGTTCATTGGTCCATTCCCTATTCTCGAAAGGATTGGGACTCTAGCTTATCGAGTACAGTTGCCTAACTGGCTGCCAAGGGATGCACGATGTATTTCACGTGTCCCAACTCAGGAAGCATGTTCATGATCCAGATTTAGTTGTGGAGGAAGAAGCACAACGAGATTTGCAAATTACTCCGAGCTTAGTCGTAAAGAGAGAGCTAGTAAAGATTGTGGGCAAAGAAATCAGAGCTTTGAGGAATAAGAAGATCAAGCTGGTCAAGGTCCAATGGAGTGGAGACCCTAATGACTGTACTTGGGAGACCGAGGATAGCTTCAAGCAAGCCTATCCCAAGTGTAGAGTGGATATCTCCGAATAGCTTTATGTCAAGGTACATTTATAATACCTTGCATTTTCCGTTTTGTTCCTACTTTACTTTTATTTCCCTTTTCGAGGATGAAAAGTTTTTAAGTGGGGGAGACTGTAACAACCCGGAAAATCCGAACCAATTTAAAAATTTTATTTTTAATAAATTGGGTAGAAAATGTGCCCAAATTTAAAAATTCTATTTTTAAATAATATTAAAGCCAGTGAAAATAGTCAATTTTCAAATGACCTCCGTTTTCGACGAAACAACTATTGTTGGAACCGGAATGTCAAATTATTGTTAGGTTTCAATTTTTAGAATTTTCCGATTAAGTATGTGAGCGTGGCAAAAGAAACTGTGTTTGGTCAAATACAGTCAAAATTGAACGACTTGAAAATAGCCATTTTTCAAACAGTCTCAAAATTCGACGAAAATAATTTTTTTGGATTCGTATCGTCAAGACATAGCCAAAAATATTTTTTTGGGATTTTTCGGAGTTCGTATGTGGCTCCGGTGGATTTTTCACAGAATTTAATAATAAAAAGAATTAATTTTAAATTTGAGAAACGGGGGCTGAGATGACCTCTTGGGCCTGCGGGACATGGTTAGATGGATCCGGAATAGGGGTTATTGGGTAGTGTAGCTTCTTGTTGGACTGAATTCTGAATACCTTAAGAGTTTTGGTTTTTTTTGTAAAATAACATTTAAATATTATAAAAAGATTGGAAAACTATAAATGAAAAAACTATTCACTGTCTTCTATAGCCGCCCCCTTGTACCCATGGCCGAAATTTCCCCATTCAATTCCTTCCAATCCACAACGAATTAAAACCCAAACTCTATCCCATATTGAAGATATACTCCTCCTCTACAATCTCATACGGTTAGATCGCACCTGGTACCACCATTGCCTCGAATGGTGCACCCAAAACCATTGCATAAAACCCGCGTGGGCCTCCCCTAGCCCCAACCGAGTTCAACCATTCCGGCCCCACCATGTGCGCCTTCCGGTGCTCGTCGCTGTGACACCCTCTGATCGGTCCCTGGTGCCTTGAATCGGAAGATAGGATCAACCCTAGTTTTGAACAAGAAGGAAAAGTCATCGGTCGTGAATACTGTAAGGAGGAAGAAGGATTAATCTAATTATTTTTACTTTCTTTAATGATTAAATTAATCCCTAATCTTAATTTACCCATAACTTTGTCAAATAAACTCAGAATTACGCAATTTCTGAAGCGTTGGACTCGTACAATCCTGAACTACAATTCTAGACTGAAACGTGGAATTTCTGAGCTGTTGGAATTTTGGACAAAATCACGAATGACTGTGAGATATCTCTTGTTTTAAATTAATTAATTTACTTTTATTTATAGTTATTCATTTTCAGATCTGATGGTGTGGATGTTGTATGATGTTTGTTGTTGGATATGATGGATTATTATGTTGGTTGTCATGTGTTATTCGAATATTTTTTTTATCGCTTATTCTGTTTGATTGAATTGAGTTAGATAATCAATTCAATATTCACTCATATAATGAATAATCATAGATCTACATGTGAAGAGAAAAATAATAATAATAATAATAATATTGAATTGATTTAGATCATCGATTCAATATCAAATCATACAATTTGCTTCTGAAAGGGATTGATCTAGTTAATCAATTCAACATAAAGAAAATATTGCTTTTTATTTGAATTGATCTAGTTAATCAATTCAATATAGAGAAAATAAAATTGCCTTTTTATTTGAATTGATTTGTTGGAAAAAAAAATAGAATGTGCCTTTTATTTGAATTGATTTAGTTTTTCAATTCAACTTAGAAATAAACTTGTCACTTTGGGTAAATTATCAATTCAATGATTAAACTATATTTTATTATTATTATTGGATTGAAATATAATTGCCAATCCAATATAGAACATACTTTGTCACCTCATTGGGTTGAAATAAGTTATTCTTTTTATTTGTGTTTCAACACAAATATATACATAGAAAAATAAGTTATTCATTTTATTTGTGTCTTTAAACACAAATATACACATCGTATATTGAATAACATTTTATTTGTGTCCTTAAACACAAATATTACATAGAACATTGGATTACATTTTTTATTTGTGCTTTTTTTAAAAACACAAATATTACATAGAACATTGGATTACATTTTTATTTGTGTTTTTTGTAAAACAAATATTGCATAGAACATTGAATTGCATTTTATTTGTGTCCATAAACACAAATATCACATAGAAAATGGAATGTCATTGTAGTGTGTCCTTAAACACAAACAATACATATGTTTTTAAAAGTAGCACATTTTTATTTACCTTTTTCAATGTAAAAATGACATGAGAAAAATAAAATATCATTTTTGTTGCATTCCTTAATGCAAACAAAATGTAGAAAAATAAAATATCATTTTTGTTGCATTCCTTAATGCAAACAAACTGTAGAAAGATAAAATATCATCTTTTGCATTCCTTAATGCAAACGAGATAAAAAAAATATAAAATTACATTTTGTGTTTGCATTCTAAAATGCAAACGCTACATAAAAAAAGAAAGATTTTATTTTATGTTTGCATTCTACAATGCAAACGATTCATGAAATTAAAAATTTACTTTTTATGTTTGCATTCTACAAATGCAAACAGAACATGAGAGCAAAGAAAAATTTCATTTCATGTTTGCATTCTACAATGCAAACAAAGCATTTAAACAAAAAAACAAAAAAAATTATTTTATGTTTGCATTCTACAATGCAAACAATGCATGTAAATTAAAAATTCATATTTTCATTTGCATTCTATTATGCAAACAAAAAATACAGAATAGAAAATATATTTTTATTTGCATTTTACCATGCAAATAAACCAAGAAAATAAAAGGATACATTTTTTTTTTTGCAATTTTAGATGCAAACAAATTATAAAATAAAAAGATACATTTTTGTTTGCAATTTTAGATGCAAACAAATTAGTAGAAGAAAAATTCACATTTTGTTGGCAAATCTAGATGCGAAAAAAATATTAAAATAAAGATTACATTTTTATTTATTTACACCCCTTAATGTAAATAAACATGAAATAAAAAGTTGTTCTTTTATTTACATTCCGTGTTGTAAATAAAATTAGAAATTTAAAGATACATTTTTATTTGCGTTCCTCAACGCAAATAAATCATGAAAATGATAATATACATTTTTATTTGCATTCCATAATGCAAACGAAAGATGAAATTTAAAAGTTACATTTTTAAATGTGAATTTTAAAAGAAGAGAAAAGAATCATATTTCATTCAGAAATACGTTTTGTATTAAAAATACAATTTTAATGTAATGTTAGAAGCATAGGAAGAAATTCACATTTTGTTCATAAAAATGGATTGAACAAAAATATTCATTTTTGTTCATTGGATGGAAATCAACAATTTCATTCCTTAAAATAAAAATGAACAATAATATGCATTTTGTTCATTATAAAGAAATTTACACTTGGTATAGGTAAGGAAGTTGAAAATATGAATTAAACTTTAAAAATTATGAATGAACGAAGGATACAATTTATAGTCAACATACTATAAAATTGGTGTATGAAATAAAAAAAGGTTTTAGCAAACGTAATAAACATGAATATATGATTTGTATATAATTCACACCTTTATTTGGTGTGATATTCACGTGAATGTAATCGCTTAATAATTTACCTTTATATATATAAATATAAATAGAAATTAAACGAATCGCGCGCGACAGTTCGCGTTTCGACAATCGTGAATTTAAACGATTATATCGAGAGATCTAACCGTCGGATTTTCCCAAAACTCGAGCCGTTAGGACCGCTTTGGGAAGATCTTTCCAATAAGACAAATTTTGTCAAAATCCAACGGTTAGATTTCAAGATATGTTTAAATCAGATTTTGAGAAAAACAGCGCCAAAGCCAAACTTGACCCGAAGCGTCGTTTGATTATATTGAGCTATTTTTAAAATAAATAAAAATAGCGATAAATCGTTATAAATAAATATTAACGATATGAAATGATTTATATAATAATTATTCGATAATTATTTGAAAAGTCCAAGTTTTACTCATTTCAAATAACTATACGTCGATGAAGAGGCGAAGACGGTGTTGAAGACCGGCGGTCTTCACATCGAACGGATGTATTGCTACCGAGGTCCTCGATAGGAGTAGCTACCCTGAAGGGACTTCGGCGGTAGTCGCACGCACGTATGTGATGATTGTCCGGATATATGAGAGCCTCTCAGGTGTCTCCGGTTCCGTTCAGACCCAGAACGGACTTGTAAATGGATGCATGTCTGACGTTGAACTTCGTACCATCTAAATTGATTTCTGTTTAATATACAACCGTTGGTGGCAAAAGAATTTATTCTTTCGCTTATCACCCTCAGAGGTTGTGTATGGATAGTTGTTGATTTCATGGCATGGAATGTCAACGGGGCACGCCAAGATGCAAATGATCAAGGTTTTGTTGAAAAGCAGGCCTTGTAATTGATGATCAAAGCATAGTCTGTTTAGACCCAGCTTTGTGTAAAGCGTTACTTCGCGAGCCGCACACCCCGCTAGAGTCTAAAACGGAGTAAGGGAATGCAGGGAGTGCACACGTCTCTTTCTAGCTAGAAGTGGTGTCAGTGCTTTAAACTGGCTGACATTTTACTTATATGGTTGATGGATTTTGAGGCACCTCGGATTTTTATTGGCCGCCCTCGGCCAATTTATAGGTCCAATAGGATCGGGAAGCGTGTGTTCAGGCATAACTAATCCACTAAAGTATTTGTGGACTGGTCCTGCTGTATCCAAGGGTTCGCCAGTGTCCGAATCCTAGGACATTGTTAGAGTGTCTCGAATCGGTCAGGAGATCGTTCCTAGCCTTGACTCATGATGGAAACCCAACTTCCAATACGTCCCATGCGGTTTTGATTTCATAACTAGTATGGCGACATAGTAAATGGTAGCTATGCCGTCTAGGATTAATATTATAATTGATATATTTTCTTAAAACATATACACACTAATAATAATATCGTATTTTGCGTATTTATCATCGTTTGACCATTATAAGGTAAAACCCTATCCTCCGGTTTGCGTTGCATTGTGTGATGGGACTTGGGTCTTATAATGGTTTCATTTTTCTAAAAAGCATTGCGTTATTCAACGTTTTACTTTATTTATTGCACTGATAATCCCATGGAGTAAACCCGTTCCGCGTTAGCGGCGTGGTCCTCGTGATTGTCAAACCCGTTAGTTAATTAAGATATCTCATACCAGTCCCATGACTGACTCGTAGTTTGTTTCACCTTTTGCAAACTCGGGTGCCCTCTTTCTACACGGGCAGCCAAGTGACAGGTTAGGCTTGGATATTCGCTGGATGGAAGCTTGCTGATGGAGGTGCTGAAGAAACTTTCTTTTTATCTTTTATTTTCTACTTAAGACTTTGAGACAGTACTTAGTATTGATGTAATTTGAGAGATTGAGACTCTATTTCTTTTTCTTTTGAGACATCTATTTGGCTAAGTGTAATCCTGTGCTGCATACTCTGATGTTTCAGTGATGATGTTTGTGATGACATTTCTTTCCGCTGCAATGATTTATATGTTCTACTATATACTGAGATCTGTTATTGTTCTAATTCTATTATATTCCATACGATTTTCCTTACTTTCGTTACACGGAAGATTGTGGTTGTCACAGAGTGCATGAGAGAAATTACCCTACACGTGACCTAGAATTGGCCGCTATTATTTTCGTGCTTAAGTCTTCGTGCCATTATCTTGTTGGTGAGAAATTTGAATTGTTCACTGACCACAAATCGCTAAAATACTTGTTCTCTCAGATGGACTTGAACTTATGGCAACAAAGGTGGATGGAGTTCTTAGCGTCCTACGATTTCGAGATAGCATATACCCCTGGCAGGGGTAACATGGTGGCAGATGCCTTAAGTAGGAAGAGGTTATCCTTGAGTCCATTGTTTGTTGAGCGACGAAGCTTAGAGTTCATCTCTACGTTTGATTTTAAACCTTCCGTTGACTTTGTACCCGTTTTGCTAGCATCCTTAGAGGTCAAACCTACGCTTTTGGGACGGATTGGTGAGGCACAGCGAGATGACCCACAGTTGGTTGAGTTAGTAGAGAAGCTCGAAAGAGGGGAGTCATCGAGCCATCTCCGTAGGTATACCCTAGATGATAAGGGTTGGTTACGTAGGGACGGTAGACTTTGTGTACCAAAAGACGAGGATCTAAGGAAGACCATTCTTGATGATGCACATCGTTCGAAGATGACCATCTGTAACACCCTACGTGCATTAATGTCACTCACAAAGGGAATGCATTAACTTCCATGGAGGTTATAAGTGAATATAGAACAGAAAAATTACAGCAAGACAGATAATAAATAGTACTTGGAAATCTAAAACTTCATTTTATTGCAGCGGAAATTAAACATGTTTGTTACATCATAAAACCATAGATCATAACCAAGTATAATATCCATCTTCATAAAAACAAAATACATAATCCCATTACATAAATAGCCATTAAAAAGATAACAAGCTGGACTTTACTTCAACAGGCCAAGCTTTCCAAAGAGAGATGAAGCAATTCAATCAAACTCCACTAGAGCTGGCCCCAACCTGAGGACCTGGAGGGGAAAAAGGATAGAAATAGAGGGGGTCAGACATAAAGTCTGGTGAGTAAGATAATTCTAACAATACTATTATCAAAATAACTAGACTAAGGCAAAAGCTGGAAGACAAGTAAATGTCTATGAACTCTTAGGAAGATAAAGATAGCGTTTAAGATAACGTTAAAGATAACGGTAAAGGCACACCTAATTACTAACGAATGATTACAACACTGCACCGCACATTACTACACTGCACCACACCAGTCACCCTATTGTTCGATCCCACTTGCTTCACACAGAAACCTTATAAATAGCCTTATGTACCCCTAGTTGACTACATAGGTGTCGTCTGCCCCTATCTCCACTAGGTGTACCCCACTACCCACTTTCGATCGGCTCCCTACTCGTAGATACCCGTGCTGGCCCCACAGTGGGGTGTATCACTCCCCTAAAGTGGCAACCCGATACAACTTGAGAATGTACGGCTTATACCTACACGATGCAACAACGTCTTACCTACCAGCCCGGGTCCACACACGCATACGAAGCCCGTTGGACTTGCGTTGCCACCGCTCCCCGTTTTGGCCTCTTACAGTCGAACCCAGCATGCGTGTCCCGTCCTCGACCTGGGTCGAGCCCACAAAGATACGTTTGGGATACTGGTCGAAATGGGCCACCACAAGTTACCCACCTAAGCTTGTCATTAATATATCCCACTTAACCCCCTTAGTCATGTTCATTTACATGTGTGTTTGGTTAAGTCTTACTAATCGTATTTCACCTGCCACTAACGGCACCCACTAGCTCCCTCATGCCACCCAAGGCACCTACTTAACCCCCATGTCCCACCTTACATGTTTATCTGGTTAAGTATTTCTTAATTCATTCAGGCCATAACCTCATAAAGACCTCTCACATTAGACTGGCATTTATGGCAGCTGGATTTGCCGCGCGGGTCCGGGCAGTCTTACACCATAAAAGAGTCTAACCTCGTGTCTTTACAACCGTTATGCTTTAGTTTAGGCCTAGGACCTCTCACATTGGGCTGACATTTGTGACCACTGGATTTGTCGTGCGAGTCCGGGCAGGTTTACGTCACAAACGAGTCCAACCTCGTGTCCTAAGCATTGATTAACACTTAAAATCTTTTACCCCAGTTTTTAACAATTCCCTATTCAAATTATTAATTATGTCAACTTTAATGATGTCCATAATTGACTCAATTATGGCCATCCACTTATGGCATGCAAAATCATATCAATTGCACCCCAACTTTTTAATATTAAATCCTTAACATTACCCCAACCCCACGTTTATATGTTCGCTTATTCAACACATAATATAGGCTAGACTTGTATAGTCTAACACCTAGCACAAAGATAAATTATCACAACATATAGAAAATTAAAATAAATCTAATCATAATAGGGGTGAAACTTGCATAAATTACACATGTTAAGGATCAAAAGGTGTCAACTTGTTAAATGTCTCAATTTACATGATATGATCGTAGCCCAAATCTATACATAAACTTGCATATGGGGTTTTTAGGCAACATAATGATGGTGTGAACTAGCATAGGATATCACATATGTCATAGCATAATTCTAGATGTCATAATAGATGTCTTGGTATATGTTCATAACTTTTCTAGTCAATCTAACTTGCATATGTGACTTGTCATATAGATCAACATAACCCAAACATGATGATTTAATTAATATGAACTAACTAGCATAGATGGTAACATCATGGCCTTTTTAACATGTATGATTCATCACAACTTAGCATAGAAACTTTCAACATACATAACATCATCATAGCATGATTTACAACATATAAGATATCATCATCACATAACATTGGATATACAATATACATGATAGCAAAAGGGGTTTACAACAACATATATGATAATTCACATCATCTACTCATAATCCATTCACAACTCAACCTAATTAAAATGATAATAATCTTGTTAAGATCATCATACTCACAATTTAGAGAAGAAAAGAGAGAGTTTTGCTTTGCTTTATGGTTGAGAGAATTAGAATTGAATTTGCTTTTCTTCTTTCTTAGTTGGCGGCGACTCCATTGATTTCCATGGCGACGGTAACTATTCTATTTTAATTAGGTTTAGGGTTAGCATTAGGATGTATTTATAGGTGTAGGAAGTTATTTTGGACCATTAGATTAACCCTGAACCATGAGAACCAATCAAATGCAAAATCTGCATTTGAGCGAATCGGCCCATGGGTTGACAGCCAAACACCCTAGATTAACCCCTAGTCGACCCAGCGAGGCTCGGGTCGACCTCAAAAATGGGCCGGTTCGGTTATTCCCCCTCCCAATTCGCTGTTTTGAACTTTTTCGCATATTTATTTATTTAATTTTTAATTTATATATATATATATATCAATATATATATATATTTCTCTGCGCAACCCATTTCACTTAATTCTTTTCTAAAAATTAAGTATACTTAATTTTTGAATTTTAATGTTATAAAATTACGGGGTGTTACATTCTCCCCTCCTTAAAGGATTTCGTCCCCGAAATCTCCAAGTCTAGAAGAATGTATATCCTACCATCTAATCGTCCATCAACTCAACCATCAAACACCAGCATCCATTGTCCTTAAAAGACTTCTAATGTTTTAATGTTTACATGCACAGTGTGTGTATATGTCCATATCTAATGGAAAATTCGGTGGTCTACTGATTCAGTCGACCTCCTTAGTGCAATTCATGATAGTGCCATGCGTCCAATATGTATGCAAAAGATTCCTAATGATACATATTAATTCTATATGCGTGCACAACCATCCACCCGAATGCAGCAACTATATGATAATACAACCATTATACATCCATTTTACTAAATACATCCATATATATGCAATATGCAATATTAAGTGACTGAGCCGATCTGGTGCCTAATAGTGTGTGTATATGCATCCACGAGAAACCACTAGCAAACACTTGCATCCACTTTGCATCCACCATACATAACATGTCTCAAACACATGTTTCAACCATAGGATTATCCTAACTAAAGGTCAAAGATACTAGCGAGAGGATATACTAAAGATAAGATAAGTACAAGCTAAGCGATAAAGGAGAAATTAAAAGACATACCCTCTAAAAGAAAAGGGTATCGTGAACGCATCTTCTCTTCTGTCTCCCAAGTAGCGTTGCTCTCATCATCTCCCCATTGCACTTTGACTAGTCTGACCTCTCGATTCCTCAACCTCTTGGTCTCCGACCCAAGAATGCGCGTAGGAGCTCGTCGAATTGTCGCATCATGCTCTATCTCCACCTCTCTAAGAAAGATCGGCTCTACCACTTCCACGGTCTCGTGCAAGCACTTCCTCAAATGTGACACATGGAATACGTCGTGTACACCACTAAGTCTCTCGGGAAACTCCACTCTATACGCCATCTGTCCAATTTTCTCCTTAATAGGAAACGGCCCTACAAACCTTGGTGCTAATTTCCCAACAGACCCAAAGCGAAAAACATTCCGTAATGGAGACACTTTGACAAAGACCATGTCCCCAACTTTAAACTCGAGATCTGTTGTTAGACAAAAAAGTGGTTCTAACACCCAAACTGACTAAAAGCAGAATGAAATAAGATCAAAAGTAAAATGGAGACACAGAATTTATAGTGGTTCAGTGTTAAAGAGCCTACGTCCACTTGTCAATCACTATTATCGACGATAGAGTTGCAATTACAATGAGATATTCACTCAATTTCACTCACAACTCACATACATTCACTCAAATGTTGAAAAAAGATTTGGATTATCCGGGAGTGCTGGAATTCGGTTTCTGAAAGTGGTTCAACTCTCAAAGTGCCAAAAAGAAGATCCTTCTTATTGTCTCCAGACAGGGTATTTATAGGTGAAAATCTGCTCAGAACCCGATCCGGATCGGAGCCACGTGTCTTCCATCCCATCAGCCTCGGGTTCGGATGGATTTCAGTGTTGACAACGCATAAGAGCAGTGGACGTTGTGGGCAGGAACTGGTCATACCCGCTCCGCATATTCAGGCGATCGTGGGGGAGTGTGATGTGGAATATGGGTTCGGATCAGAGGAGCGTGCAGGAGGGGTTCGGATCGGGGTATCCGATCCGATCCGGATTAACCCAAGACTAAGTCTTCATCCACTTTCGCTCCGTTCCGATCTGTCTCTGTAGCAGGTAGCTCTCCACTCCAATTGGCAGTAGGTTGCTCTCCGATCCGCACAGCAGTGCCTCTCTGATTCCAACAATAATAGCTCACCGATTCGAACAGCAAAACCTCTCCGATCCGACCCGCTACATCTTCTCCGATCCGGCCCGCTATAATGCTTTCCAAGTTCTTCAATGTTTCACATCTCGACTTTGTGTTGCCCAGTTCACAAAGTGGGCTAACATTTTCCCCCCTCAAAGGATGCTTTTGTTGGAGACGGAGCATGCTTTGATTATCATTGCATATCGCCTGCTAGGTAATCTTTCCTTCGACTTTCCTCATGCTTTCATCCTCTTCTTTAAATTTTAATTTAATTCATATGCCAGGCTTTGTTACAACCTTCCGTCCGGTTCGGATCCCGATCCGAACAGATCCCCCTCTTCCTTCTATTTCTCATTAGACTAGCGGGCCAAGCTAAGATATGACATCCTGTTCGGTTCGTATTCTGACCCGAACGGATCCCCTTCCAACTCTATTGCACTTTGGACTAGCGGGCCAGGCTACACCACTGGGCCTTCGAACCAGTCCGAACGGAAAAACAGGATGGGAATACAAATAGTCACCTCGACTGTATATAAATCCATCGCCTGCCTCCTCTTTCCTTTCTTTCTTTCTTTATTTCTCTTCGCCCGACTGATTCCACTCTGAAACTCTAACTTTCAGGATTTTAGAAAATCTGGAATTATCTCGTCAATCTTCGATTTAAACACCTCGGTAGGTTTTAAAACTTCAATTAATTTTGTAACAATTGGTTTCAATTGAGATTTGCGGTTGATTTCGAATGATTTGAGCACTGATCCTCTCCTGCTTCGATGTCGTGTTTCCCTCCTCCCCTGCCGTTGTCGTGGGTGGTTCTACCACCATCTCGAGGCGCTGAGAGGTTAAATGAAGCATGCGCTCGTCTTTAACTGGAGCTTTGGAGATGGATGTGGATTTGACTATGGTTGAAGAAGGGGAAGAAGAAGAAGAGGAATGAGGGGATCGGTTCGGGTTGGAGTATAGAAGATGGATAAGAATGAAAAGAAGAGAGATTCACAAGTCCGGATCGGGTCGGGACAAAGGTCAAAGATGGAAACAGAGCTCATTTGACCGGATCGGGTCGGAGAGGATTCTCAAAATTGAATCGGACTGGAAAGTGAAAAGGAGGAGAAGGGTGTTCACCTAACCAGATCGGGTCGGACTGTAAAATAAAGGAGGAGAAGCATGACTACGTGGTCCGATCTGAACTGTTAGGGGAATCTACCTCCGAGCCGATCCGACTTTGATTTCTAAGTTTCAAAGTTTTATCCGAACCCAAGACAAGGCCACGCCCCCGATCTGATCCCAATGAATGTGCCCGAATCGAACCGAAGGGCAGTCCATCTTAATGCATAAAAACTTGTTTAACTGGCCCAATCGACTTTTGGCATAGTCTTCAACTTAATGGACAGTTAGGATAGTGCCTTGCGAACGTAACTGGACATCAAGAACTACTTCAATTCTTTATACTTTGCCAAACTTTTGCGTTGCACTTTTAAACATTTACTTTACACTCTCTGCATACACTGTTTACACTTTAGTTTGCACACATGCACGGGGGGATACGGGCTAATTTACTCTAATTTGTGCTATTGCTTCTTCAATAGTTTTATGATCATGAGACCCAGACGCTCTTCTAGACTAGCTGCGAAGAAAGAGGCCCCGGAGACATCCAACAAAGTTACTCTCGAGGACATATCTTCCCCTTCGGATCCGGAATGGAATGATGAGGGTTCAGATTACGAGGTTGGAAATCGTGAAAGTGATAATGTGTCTTCGGAGGATGAAGTTTCTCTAGGTTTTGAAGAGGAAGGAGGGATTGGTGACGACCGGGCTCCTGATGAGTTTGAATCGGCTGTCATACTGGAATCACCCCAAAATTCTGTTGAATCAACAATCGACAACGACAGACTTATCCGAATTTGTTTAAAATACGGGATACTAAAAAGGGACACTCTAGTACCTTCGAGAGCTGACCGTCCCCACAACCCTCCAGAAGGATATATGGCAATCACTCGGTTGATGTGCATGGTCGGTGCTATCCCTCCATTTTCTCCCTTCATCGTTGATTTTCTAAGACAGATGCGGATTGCCCCCATGCAGCTGCATCCCAATTCTTATGCTTACTTACACACCTTATATATAGCATATCGTGAGATCTTAGGCATAGAGCTCACTTTCGATGACGTTCATTTCTTCTACAACTTCAAGCTTCGGACTCGAGAAACTCCTTCTTTCTGCCTTTTGAGTCTGTCCCTAAGAGGAAGATAATTTCAGCGCCATTCAGTAGTAAAGCTGGAGATTCCAGACTGGAATGGTTTTATGTGAAGCGACAGCCTGGGTGTGCCAGGAGGTGGACGAAATCAAGTAAAGCACTGATTTTCTAAATCTTGGCTCTATACACTCAAGTCATCGCCTTAACTCGTTTTTCTTTTTGTTTGCAGTTGACAACCTAAAACAAATATCAGACCAGGTGTTCTTTGACCGGATGCACCCGCTCCTTAATGGCGATCAGAAGTTCCTGACTATTGATGAAGTCCTTAAGGACGAATATCTTCATTTTCATGGCCTACTATCTGTTACTCGTAGTATCGGTCATGGGACTATATTCCTCCAGTAGATGTAGTCCCAGAGACAGGAGAAGGTTCGGAAGCTCCTACAGTGCCTCTTCAAACTTCACCTTCTCCATCTTCTACTCAAGATGATGAATTGGCTAACTTGGCCGAAAAGCATCGTGAAGGATATACTGCTCCTGAGGATGCCATTTCTCCATAAAAGTCAACGTCTTCCAAAGAGTCGCCAATTGATGCTTCCGAGGGAGATGTTCCTAGTACTGATGACCCATTATTTCAGGGTTTGGGGGATCTCCCCTTACCTGAAACTATATACACTTCAGAGGATTTTAGGAAGGATCCTTTAGTTTTCACCTCTTCTGAAGAGACCACTCCTGCTAAGGCCAAAGAGCCTGCCCGTACTAGTCTAGCTTCGGACTCAGGTTGGTTGGGGGGAAACACACCACTTAGGACACACTTTACACAATAGCATTACCACTCATTGCACCTCTCTCTCTGTGAAACTATTGATTCTGAATTTCATTTGTCTTATTGTGTAGGTACGATGTCCCGATCTTACTATGATATCAGGAAGCTCCGCCGCAGCATGTCTAATCCACCTTATGACACTGAGTATGATCGCCGCGACGATCGCAGTAGGGAGGAGAGAAGGCCTTATGAACCCTATCGCTCTCGAACCTCGCGTTCTTGGTCTCCCGTTCGGTCGGACCCAGAGAGATATAAAGGTTACCAAGGTCGTAGGGAAGAGGACAGGCCGCAACCAAAAGACTCCACCTCTTCTCAAGAAAAGCGCAGCAGGGAGAGAAGCCCGCCAAAAGATACTGAGTCACGAAGTAAACGCAAGGTCCCTGCTAAATGGCCTAGAACAGATAAAGAGACTATCGAATCCTCCACGCACAAGGATACTGAGTTGATGATCCCCGCCCCTCCACCACTAGATGCTGAAACTGCAATCAAGCGGGCGTATTTGGAGGAGCAATTTCCCGAACATTACTTCGAGAACTTAACTTTTTTACCTGCCCTCGAGCCTATTTCTTCCAGGTAGGCAGATGAGGCCAAAGCAAAGATAGATGCGGTCGAAAAACAGTATTCTCAAATGTTCAAATATTCAAGCAGTCTTTCCAGAATCATTCGTACTCTAATCACGAATGCTGATTCAATGCAAAAAACCGTGGAAGAAGATGCAAAGGCCTTAAACAATCTAGGAAAAGATATGGAGGACACACAGGCCCAGCTTGCTGTTGCTCAAAGGGACGCTACTAGCTTCAAACAACAATTTGAGGATATGCAAAAACGTTATTATGATTTGCTTGAATCTCACACTCAAGAGCGTTCTGAGTTAAAAAAGCAAGCTGAAGATGCTAAGTCAGATGCCGCTAAAACGCGCCTTGCTTACGCTGACCTTGAATGGAAAAATGCTGAGTTAGCAAGGAGGAATGCTGAGCTAGAAAAGAAAAATGCTGACTTGGCTTCTAAGCTAATGGAGGCGGAGAACAGAGCTGCCCTGGCGGAGGGTAACGTCGAATGTGCTATCAAATCCGCTGAGGAGGCCCGCAAACAATTGTCAGAGGCGGAGGCAGAGATTCAGGGTTTCGGTGAATTAATGATTGAATTCTTTGCACATATCATCTGTCGCCGGAACATTTCTTGGATTGAGGATTATCCATCTACCCTAGTCCAAGTATGGAGTCAGATCGTTGAGTGGGAAAAAGAGGAGCTCAAGGTTGATTCCATCGATGAGGACAAGCTGATGGAGAAATACTTAAGGGATGATGAGCCAGAACGCTTAGCTGAAGGGCGCCGCCTCATTGCTGATGCTATGGAAGAAGAGAGGCGGAGGACTAAACAGAAGAACGTTCCCGAGGCTGGTTCCTCTTCGACTGCCCCCACAACTTCTGAAGTAGAGGGGTATGATCCTGAAAACTCAAAAATCCCTTGAACAACTCTGCTATCCCCTATCCCCGAAATGGCATCAGAGACAGCAGTTACCCCTGCCGAGAAGTCTTCGGAAGATATCCCTACATTTTCTCCTCAATTCGTCAAGGCTATTTCTACCTTTCGCCACGTGATTGAGCAATCGATGAAAAACCCATTATTTTCTCCTGAGTTGATAACTGTTGCTTCTCACTCTGTAGGTATTGAGCCATCCGGAAAGACAGATGTGACTCAGGGAGCCGCCTCTGGGGCAGAGCCTACGGAGAAGGCAAAAGGGGGGAAGGACAAGGCTGCTCCTATAGATTTGGGAGAAGGAAGCGAACCGTCTAAGGCTGACACTCCCCGTGATGAAGAAATGATAGCAGCCTTGAAGGATGATAGCGGCAACGGAGGATATGAGGAAGATCCACAGGTGGCAATAGTCAGGGAGTCGAAAAGTACAGATGATGTTACTTTGGCTGCAATGAAAGCTGACCAAGATAAACGCTTGCATTTAAAAGCTGAAGACTTAGACCCTGAAATCCTCAAGCCTCCCGCAGTTGTGGATGCGGGATCAAGGTTAGTTGTTAAGCTTTCAACTAGATCTATTAAAGAGGAACTCGCTAAAAAAATCTTCTCTTGATTCCAGCGCTCCGCCCTCCGGGAAGAAATCAACCGATTCCAGCGCCGCATCTTCAGGAAAGAAAAAATCAAAGCGCATCTTGACGGAGGCCAAGAAAGAGGCAAAGGATGCGGAGAAAGCCGCCAAGAAGTCCAAGCCTCACTCGAAATCTAAATAGTGGGTTGTCTTGCGTTGTTATAGCATTTGGTAGACCAACAATTGCTGCTATAAGGGTGGCTCTTGCACCTTCTTTTTGGCTATTTTCCTGTACAAATTCATTCATTCGTAAATAAGAAATAATTCATTTTCTGCAATGTCTGTTAGCCATTAGTTCTGCACTTATGTAAGAATGCATGTTTTACTATAGTTGTGTAATGAAGTTATGGTAGGGGGAAATATGTGTATACATATATGCCCCCAGTTGATCTCAAAAAAAAAACTATTCAAGACTTAATCAAGTAGTCTGAATGTCACCGATTTTCTGACGAGATTGCATTTTCCATGTCGTCAATGCCTGTCGTTTTTTCTGGCATTTTTTATACTAGCCTGTCTTATACTCAGGTTAGAGTTCTTACTGAGGCGGTCTCTTGTTTGGGTGCACCTTCACACCTCACAGGACGTCGTCTTCCCGTCCTTTTATACTCTCTCTCAATTCTCGAGAGTTAGAGTTAAGAATGTCATTTTCCCATTCTTTTATGTCTTGTCGCACAAATAGTCGTTGTGCTTTTTCTTGCGTATAAACTATTTTCAACCTTTCAGGTTTTAAATCATCTTATATTCCATAATCGCAACAGAATAGTAGATGAAGGTATATATATATATATATATAATGCATGAAAGTAAATGACACACGATATTTTTATAGTGGTTCGGCTAAGTCGTAGCCTACATCCACTTTATAGTCCTTTATTCATATCATTAGATTTTCCTAAGGCAAGTCGTGCCTTTTTACAGAGTTCATAAGAAAAATAACAAAGAGTACAACATTTCTAATCCAAATATCGCATCAAGTGTTGGGCATTCCATGCCCTAGGTACTTCTTCGCCATCTACGGTCGTTAACTTGAAGGTTCCTTTTTCAAGTTTCCGTTGGATGACAAAGGGTCCTTCCCACTTTGGACCAAGGTGAGGAAGGGATGGAAAGACTCTCTTTAGCACCAAATCTCCTGGTTCAAAAGTCCTAAGGCGAACTTTTTTGTCATAATAGCGTGCCATCTAACGTCGATGTCATGCTGCACGCAAATCCGCTTCATCCCTTTTTTCTTCGATTTCATCAAGAGACTCGAGTAAGAGTGCCCGATTCGTCATCGGGTCATAATACGTCACCCGGTGGGAAGGAACTTCAAGCTCTACTGGAATTACTGCTTCTGAACAAAAAGAGAGAGAGAAAGGGGTATGACTAGTAGCGGTCTTAAATGTTGTTCGATATGCCCACAAAGCTAAGGGCAATTCGTCAACCTATTTTGCCTTTGCGCGCTCTAACCGTTTCTTGAGGATGGATTTTATAACTTTGTTTATTGCTTCAACTTTCCCGTTCGACTGCGGATAAGCAACCGCAGTATACCGTTTGTCGATCTTATATTTCTGGCAGAAATTTCTGAATTCAGTACCATCGAACTGAGTTCCGTTGTCAGTTATTATGGTCCTTGGGATCCCGAATCGGCATATAATATTTCTAACCACTAAACTTATCACCTTTCTCGCCGTGATCTTGGTTAAGAGCTCAGCTTCCACCCACTTCATAAAATAGTCCATAGCGACTATTGCATATTTCGCTCCTCCTTTAGCAATCGGTAGAACTCCGATGATATCAATTCCCCACGTGGCAAAAGGCCAAGGACTCACCATCGATTTGAGTTGGGTCGACGGTGCTCTGGGTATTTTGGCGAATCTCTGGCACTTATCGCAGCGTCGTGAATAATCAGCTACATCTTTATTAATTGTGGGCCAGAAGTATCCATACCGCAATATCTTTTTCGCTAAAGTCTGACCTCCTGTATGATCTCCACACTTACCTTCGTGTACTTCTCTTAGTACACGTCTGATGTCGTCGTGTGCTATACATCGTAACAGAGGCATAGAAAATCCTTGCCTATAAAGAGTATCATCTTGTAGGACATATCTGGTAGCCTTGCGAACTATAGCCCTTCTCTCACTCTTCTTTGATGGGAGTGTCTCATTCTTAAGGAAGTTCTTAATTGGGGTCATCCACGACTCCTTCTCTGGTTCTGCTTCGAAAGCGAACTCAATTTCCATCGATTCAAAGCTTGGTGATTCCAACGTTTCAATTGGAATTATATCAGTTTCCTATGGGTTGTCGGAACTAGCTAGCATTGCCAGCCTGTGTGCCTTCTGGTTTTCGGCTCTTGGGATATGCGTTATACTGTAACGCTCCAGGTTGCTCAATAGCTTTTCCACTTTCTCGAGGTAGGCGATGAGTCGAGGTCCCCGAGCCATAAATTCCTTTCGCACTTGGCAAACAACGATTTTGGAGTCGTAGAATATGTCTAATATTTTTATTCCGAGGTCTTTAGCAAGCTTCAGCACGGCAATTAGGGCTTCGTATTCAGAGTCATTGTTAGTCGCCGAAAATTCTAATCGTAGAGCGTAATATAACGACCGCCCTTCAGGAGTAACTAAGACGATTCCAGCTCCGGACCTTCGGTCATTTTTGGCTCCATCTGTGTATAACTTCCATGAATCTATCTTTAACTCATCTTCGGACTTGACCACCCTGTCATCGATCACTTCCTCCTCTGAGATAGTGAACTCTGCTATATAGTCTTCCAGAGCTTGCCCCCTGATCGACCTTCGTGGCTGAAAATTTAAATCAAACTGACTTAATTCTATATTCCATTTGATCAAACTTCCCGATGCATCGGGTCTCTGCAACACCTGCCTCAGAGGCTGGTCAGTGTATATGGTTATTGGATGAGCTTGGAAATAGTGACGAAGTTTTCGGGATGCGATTAGGAGGCTGTAAGCGAGCTTCTCAATCTTTGGGTAGTTGCATTCTGCCGCTGCCAATTTCTTGCTTACATAATATACTGGCCTTTGCTCTTTGTCTTCTTCTCGAACCAAGGCTGTGCTAACAGCGTGAGCCGAGACTGCTAAGTAAACAAATAATTCTTCGTGATCCACTGGCTTTGACAGAATCGGCGGTTTTTCTAGTAGTTCCAATAAATTTCGAAAGGCCTCAACACAGTCCGGAGTCCACTCGAAGTTCTTCTTTCCCCTTTTAATCAAATCAAAAAACGGGACGCATTTGTCTGTGGCTTTGGAGATAAATCTACTCAACGCGGCTACTTTCCCTGCAAGACTTTGGACATCTTTAATTCTTCTCGGCTCTTCGATGTTTCTAATCGCTGCTATTTGGCTGGGATTGATTTCAATTCCTCGAGAGCTCACAATGAAGCCTAGAAACTTTCCCGATGCCACTCCAAATGAACACTTCAAAGGATTCAACTTCATCCGATACTTTCGCAGAATACCGAACATTTCTGCCAAGTCTTGCGTATGGCGGGAGGACTGTTTCGATTTGATAAGCATATCATCTACATAAACTTCCATAGTCTTCCCTATTTGATTATAAAACATTCTGTTCACTAAGCGCTGACAAGTGGCTCCGGCGTTTTTCAATCCGAATGGCATTACAACATAACAATATAACCCCAAATTTGTAATGAAGCTCGTATGTTCTTGATCTGGCACGTGCATAGGAATTTGGTTGTACCCGGAATATGCATCCATGAAAGAGAGAAGTTCATGTCCCGCTGTCGAATCTACAAGCTGGTCAATCCTGGGAAGTGGGAAACTATCTTTCGGGCAAGCTTTGTTCAAATCTGAAAAATCAATGCAAGTCCGCCACTTTCCATTCGGCTTCTTTACTAAGACGGGATTCGATATCCAGTCGGGATATGTCGAATCTCGAATAAATCCGTTCTGTTTCAGCTTCTCCACTTCTTCTTTGAGAGCAGCCGACCTCTCTGGGCCCAGCATACGTCTCTTTTGCTTCACAGGCGGGTGTTTCGGGTTTACATTTAGTGAGTGACTTATGATGGAGGGCGATATCCCACACATGTCAGCGTGGGTCCAGGCAAACACGTCCAAGTTTGCCTTCAAGAAGTCCGTTAGTTCTTCGGCCCGACGTGGATCCAACTGAGATCCAATCTTCAAAACTCTTGTTGGATCAGCTTCATCAATAGGAATGTCCACTGTCGCTTCATTAGGAGTTGCATTTCTAGTCTCTGGTTCCTCGTCTTTTCTGGGATCCAGGTCTTCAGGCGTTCCTTTGGGCAACTCCTTCGGGGCCAATCCCTCTAATTGCTACGCAGAGCCCTCCTTTGGAGGAGGCGAGGCGTCTTTACTCTCGATGTTAAGTCCTTTCATCAACATCTTTAATTCAGCAACATAGCAGGCCCGTCCGGAGACTTGATCCCCTCTCATTACTCCAGTTCCGGCTTCAATTGTGAACTTAAGCAATAAACACGAAGGGGCGATGCAAGCCCTGAACTCAGCAAGGGCAGGCCTTCCAAAAAATGCATTATAAGGCGAATCTACGTCCAACACTACGAACTGAAGCATCCGTACTCTTCGGCGTTCTCCTTGTCCCAAGGTTACGGGCAATTCTATGTACCCCATTGGGGCTGTCGACGCCCCGTTGAAGCCTCGGATCCAACATTCACATGGCTTCAAATCTTCAGATTCAAGCTTCATCTGATCGAATGACTTTTTAAATAAAATATTAACAGAGCTCCCGTTGTCTACTAACACCTTATGAACCAAGGCCGGCCCAATGGTGGTAGTAATGACCAACGGGTCATCGGTAGGTGACTGGATCCCAGTATTATCTCTGCTACGGAATACCACGTCGTCAAACATTGTCTTCTGTTGCTTTATGGGAGCGATATCTTCTAAATCATCACATTCATCCTCATCTACGTGCTTGGCAGCATTTACATATTGATCCATCTCTCTAAAACTGCGGATTGCTGGGTGGGGTCCACCCACTATGGAATTGATAACAGTTCCCTTGCCTTTCTGCTGCGCCGTAGGCTTGGGAGCAGATTGAATCTGTTTTGGAGCCTGCTCTCCTTGCCCCTGTCCCTCGGGGCAACCTTATATTCATCCAGTTTCCCTTCGCGTAGCAGCTTCTCAATCACGTCTCTCAAATGTCGACATTCATTGGTTGAATGCCCATGAGTTCCATGAAACAAACAAAACTTCCCCGTTGCCATTTCTTTCTCCGTTGAGTCGCGAGGTGGCGGTCTTTTATATTGCAAAACATTGTATGTATCCAAGTAAATGTTCTCTAGAGTGTCGTTCAACGGTGTATAATTTCATAAGTCTGGAATCGGGGTCTTTTGTTAGGATCACTTCCCCTATTTCTATTTCTTCTGTTACCATTCGCGTTACGGTTATTGTTGTTGCCCCCGTTTCCAGAATTGTCGTTTCCACTCTTGTTTCCCACATTCACTTCAACTTTTCCAGAACTTTCCCCAGACTGCTTCACGGCGACGTTACTCCGAACATTTTCTTTTGAAGCCGCTTCAGACTTTCTCTTTCGGTTTGCCCTGGCCTCCTCTCGTTTTAAGTGAATATCGGCCTTTTCATAAAATAACTCTCTCGTGGAGGGTGTCTTTCCAGAAAGATAATCTCCAAATTCATAGTCAGGACCGACTCCTTCCATCAAAGCCATCAAGATGGTGGGCTCATGCGGGTCACTAACTTCAGTCATAGCTAAGTTGAAACGGTCGAGATACGACCTCAAAGACTCTCCTGGCGCCTGCTTAATTCTTGATAATTCAATAACACTCTTAGACTTTCGGGTATGGAGTCGGAACTGATTCATAAAATGTTCACTCAATTCCCTGTAATTCGATATCGAACGAGGGGGAAGTCGGGTAAACCATAGCAGCGCCACATCTTCTAAATAGATCGGGAATGCTTTACACTTCACTGCGTCAGGAGCAGCAGCAGCATTCATGAGCCACGAGTATCGCATCAAGTGCTGTCCCGGATCGGTTCTTCCATTGTACTTGTCCATCTACGGCAGGTTAAAACATCGGGGAAACTAAAAATTGAGGATGTCGTCAGTGAAAGGAGTATGGCTTCGCTCAATGCCATAATCTTCATTGGTATAGTTCCGGCTTTCGGACATAATCTGGCGTACCATTGCCTGTACGTCGGCATTCATCAGGGGCCGTTCAGGTTCCCTGGCCCTGGCATCCGGGTTCCTTCTGGGCTCTTGTTCAGGAGATGCCCTTCTTCTTTGAGCTGCTTCTGCTCTACTTCGTTCCCTACGCTCCCGGTCGATCTTGGGAGGGGGGGGGGGGCTGGAGCATCTGCCCCTGAGTGGGATTAGTAAGGTTAGGTCTCTAAAGCTTGGATCATTGGTTCCTAGTTCTCGTGCAATATCCTCACGGGACCCCAAAGATCCGAACGTCAGTTGCTCCAAATTCTGAGGCTGTTCGAGCGGCCTTCTTTCACAGGGCCGTTCTTCCTCGGAAGAAGAAGACTGATCCATTGGTGTGTGGCGAACCGGGGATGGGGTTCTCTGTCTACGGAGTTCGCTAATTTCCCTGCTCATGAGTCTCATGTTTTCTTGCATCATGAGATTGGTACGCTTGTTGATTTTCATAGCCTCCCTAGTACTCTCAAGCATGTCAAGTAGGCGCGAGAAATCTCCTTGAGTAATAGGTGCGGATGGATTGACCTGATCATTGACCCTTGTGGCTGGAATCGGAGCATTTGTGGGGGCTCGACTAGAAGTTCCAACGTCACCAAGTGTCGGGTCGGTTCGGAGATGGGAAATCGGGTCGGATCGGAGCTGGGAAGCCTGTTCGGGTCGGAGCTGGAAAGCCAGGTCGGGTCGGTGTAGGGCGAGCTGCTCGGGTCGGTTCAGGTTGGGGGAATGCACTGCTTCAGATTCTCCTACCCGGATCGGATCGGAGGTCTCCCCCTGAGTGCGTTTCGGATTTCCTGTATCAGTCCGTCCTGCTACTGAGCTCTGCCCACGAGACCTTGTCACAACTGCATTCTGCTGATCTTCACCAACTCCGTTTCCTCGACTAGTTTGAACTTCCTTACCTTTTCCTTTGGCCATAGTTCTTCAACAATCAATTCAACAAATATTCAAGAGCGTTGAAACTTGAGGATTAACTTCTTTGAACTCAACGGTCCAAAAAGTAGAACGATAATCCCGAAAAACAAAGAATTCAGATGGTTCTCAGTGAAAGCACCAAAATGTTAGACCAAAAAGTGGTTCTAACACCCAAACTGACTAAAAGCAGAATGAAATAAGATCAAAAGTAAAATGGAGACACAAAATTTATAGTGGTTCGGCGTTAAAGAGCCTACGTCCACTTGTCAATCACTATTCTCGACGATAGATTTGCAATTACAATGAGATATTCACTCAATTTCACTCACAACTCACATATATTCACTCAATTGTTTCAAAACAAATGTTGAAAAAAGATTTGGATTATCCGGGAGTGCTGGAATTCGGTTTCTGAAAGTGGTTCAACTCTCAAAGTGCCAAAAAGAAGATCCTTCTTATTATCTCCAGACAGGGTATTTATAGGTGAAAATCTGCTCAGAACCCGTTCCGGATCGGAGCCACGTGTCTTCCATCCCATCAGCCTCGGGTTCGGATGGATTTCAGTGTTGACAACGCATAAGAGCAGTGGACGTTGTGGGCAGGAACTGGTCATACCCGCTCCGCATATTCAGGCGATCGTAGGGGAGTGTGATGTGGAATATGGGTTCGGATCGGAGGAGCGTGCAGGAGGGGTTCAGATCGGGGTATCCGATCCGATCCAGAATAACCCAAGACTAAGTCTTCATCCACTTTCGCTCCATTCCAATCTGTCTCTGTAGCAGGTAGCCCTCCGCTCCAATTGGCAGTAGGTTGCTCTCCGATCCGCACAACAGTGCCTCTCTGATTCCAACAATAACAGCTCACCGATCCGAACAACAAAACCTCTCCGATCTGACCCGCTACATCTTCTCCGATCCGGCCCGCTATAATGCCTTCCAAGTTCTTCAATGTTTCACATCTCGACTTTGTGTTGCCCAGTTCACAAAGTGGGCTATCATCTGTCCTCCGCTTATCCGCATATGATTTCTGCCTATCTTGCGCTGCTTTCATCCTCCTTCGAATCAAGTCGATCTTCTCCGAAGTCTCCCTAATCATATCGGGCCCAAGTAAGATCTTATCCGTAGATTCCCACCAACATGTAGGTGAACGACAAGGTCGTCCATAAAGAGCTTCGAATGGTGCTATACCAATGCTGGACTGAAAGCTGTTATTATATGCGAACTCCACCAATGGAAGATGCTCTTCCCATGTACCCCCAAAGTCTAGGATACATAGCCTCAATAGATCCTCTAGAATGTGATTCACCCTCTCGGTCTGGCCGTCCGTCTGAGGATGATATGCGGTGCTCAAACATAACTGAGTCTGTACCGCCTCTTGTAAGCTTCTCCAAAATTCGCTAGTGAAAATAGGATCGCGGTCGCTCACTATGCTAGAAGGAACACCGTGCAAACGAACTATTTCTCGAACGTATACGAAGGCTAACCATGGAGCAGTCCTCTTACTCTTTACGGGAATGAAATGGGGGCTTTTAGTAAGTCTATATACTATAACCCAAATTCCCATATTACCCTTCCTTGATCGCGGTAACCCATCCACAAAATCCATCGAGACACTTTCCCACTTCCACAGTGGAACCTCCAATGGGTGAAGCAACCCACCGGGTTTCTTTTGCTCCGCTTTTACTTGTTGGCACACCAAGCATCTAGAGGCATACTCGGCCACATCTTTCTTCATGCCGACCCAAAAGTAAACTCTCTTCATATCTTTGTACATCTTGTCCCTACCGGGATGAATGGTCATCTTCGAACGATGTGCTTCGTCAAGAATAGTCTTCCTTAGGTCATCGTCTTTTGGTACACAAAGTCTACCGTCCCTACGTAACCAACCCTTATCGTCTAGGGTATACCTACGGAGATGGATTGATGACTCCCCTTCTTTGAGTTTTTCTACTAACTCAACCAACTGCGGGTCGTCTCGCTGTGCCTCGCCAATCCGTCCCAAAAGCGTAGGTCTGACCTCCAAGGATGCTAGCAAACCGGGTACGAAGTCAACGAAAGGTCTAAAGTCAAACATCGAAATGAATTCTAAACTTCGCCGCTCAACAAACAAAGGACTTAAGGATAATCTTTTTCTACTTAAGGCGTTTGCCACCACGTTACCCTTGCCAGGGGTATAGGCTATTTCGAAGTCGTAGGACGCTAAGAACTCCATCCACCTTTGCTGCCTTAAGATCATGTCCTTTTGAGAGAATAGGTATTTTAAAGACTTATGGTCAGTGAATAATTCGAATTTCTCGCCAAGAAGATAATGACGCCAAGACTTAAGCGCGAAAACAATAGCGGCTAATTCTAGGTCATGTGTAGGATAATTTTTCTCATGCTCTCTCAACTGCCTTCCACCATAGGCTATTACCCTACCCTCTTGCATTAAGACTGCGCCTAGTCCTGTCCTACAAGCGTCAATATAAACGGTAAACGACTTACTCCCGTCTGGCAATACTAAGACTGGGGCTGAAGTCAAAGCTCTCTTCAAACGTTGGAACGCATCATCACAATCTACGTCCCATGTGAAAACTAGGTTCTTCTTCGTCAAGCGTGTCAATGGAGCTGATATCTTGGCGAAGTCTTTGATAAACTTCCTATAGTAGCCAGCCAACCCCAAGAAACTTCTCACTTCGATAGCATTTTTAGGGACCTTCCAATCTTGGATGGCCACCACCTTCGCGGGATCCACGGCTATCCCTTCTTTGGAAACCATGTGCCCCAAGAACCGTACATCTTTCCTCCAAAAGTGACACTTAGAAAATTTAGCTTTAAGCTTATGCGCTCGAAGAGTCTCCAACACTTCCCTAAGATGTAGGGCATGCTCTTCTTCATCCTTATAAAAGATCAAGATGTCACCTACAAAGACTACCACGAATTTGTTAAGGTACTCCCTAAACACCCTACTCATCAAATCAACAAAATATGCTGGGGCGTTTGTCAAACCGAAGGGCATCACTAGCCATTCATAGAAACCGTCCGGAGTCCTAAAGGCAGTCTTATCTATGCTATCCTCAACCACTCTCAACTGATGGAACTCAGTGGCTAAGTCCAACTGCGAAAACACTGAGGCGCCAACTAACTGATCGAAGAGATCGTCACTCCCCGGCAGTGGGTGTCTGTTCTTCTTAGTAAGTTTATTAAGTTCTCTATAGTCCACACACAGTCTAAGGGACCCATCCGCCTTCGTGGCAAATACTGGAGCACCCCACTCCGATATACTTCGTCTTATGAACCCCTTCTCAAGCAACTCCTTCACTTGCTTATCGAGTTCCCTCCTTTCACGTGGAGCCATGTGGCGTACTGGCAAAGATACTGGTTTCGCATTATCCACAAGATATATTCGAAAATCTATCTCCTGCTTCGGAGGCAAGCCCTTCACCTCCTCAACACATCCGAATATTCTTGGACCACTCTAACAGATCGTAGATTTTCCTCAGACGCGTCAAGCGATTCTAGATAACTTAGCATAACCGAATTTATGGGATTACAAAATATTTCGAGTGTGTTGCCAAGGCGAGTCACGAGCCTAACTACTCTCCTTTCACAATCAAGAATGGCCCCATTTCTGGATAACCAATCCATTCCTAAAATTAGCCCATAGCCCGTGAAGCCCAACACATAAGCATCACATCTAAATTCAACGCTAAGTATGGAAATTTTCAAATCCAAACACATCATGGACAAATAAGCTGAGCCCACTATTGGATTCGAAAAAACTAAGGGATCCTCTACTAAACTGGTGTTTAAGTGCAGTAATTCAACTGATGATGTAGAGATAAACGAATATGATGCGCCCAAATCGAATAAGGTACGTACATGATGATCAAACAGAAAAACTAAGCTTTCAACAGAAATGGTTCTACCTCGTTCTTGCAGCGGTGGGACCGCGAGAGCCTGAACTTGTCCCCTAGCATGCCCTGGTGCCATAAGAGCCTGTACCTGTCCTCCCGAGGTAGCTCCTTCCCTCTGCCCCTTCTTTGGGCAGTCCTTCACTAAATGTCCCGCATCGCCACAATGAAAACAGCCTGTCTTCTTTTGCTTTCGGCAATCCTTGATGAGATGGCCTGGGGTTCCACAGTTAAAGCACTTCTTCTTTCCCTTGCCATTATTGTCTTTTCCACCCTTCTTGTTTTGCTGTTGTGGTTTCTTCTGATCCCCCTTCTTCTCGGGTGCCTTACCAGCTTTAGCGCTTTTCTCCTCATGCATGAGCGCCATTTCTACTAACTTCTCAAAGGTGGCCCACATCGGGATGTGGGTCATAGCCAACCCTTGCAATGGTTCATTCAAGCCATTCACGAACCTTAGAGCCTTCTTCTCTGGCGTGTTTACTAAGTCCAAGCCAAACCTTGCTAACTGATTAAATTTATTGACATATTCTTTCACTGATGAGCTTCCTTGCTTCATTGTCAAGAACCTTTCCATATATAGATTTTCTTCCTCCCTTGAGAGAAACTTCGCCTCGAACCTACGTCTGAAATCCGCCCAAGAGTCAACAAGACGCTCCCCATTAGTGACCTCCCACCAAAACGAGGCCTCTCCCTTCATCAACCAAGCTGCTAATCGAACTCTCCTCCCTTCTTCTACTTCAAAGATATCTAGCAATTCTTCCACCTCCTTAAGCCAATCTCTAGCTTCCACAAACGTTTCTGACCCTTAAAATGGTTTTCCACCCATAGCCTTGAATTCCTTGCACGTCTTTGCAAAAGTATCTACGCGAGGAGGAGGAGGAGGAATGGGTGCAACTGGTGGTGGAGGAACATTGGCTAGACCTGCAGCAGCCCTAACCTCTGATAACCTCCTATACCATCCTGGTATCGTTACACCGTCGGGTAGATTAAGATCTTCAGCCATGCTGAAACGAAAAAAGGAAAGATTCAAAATTGAGAATTCGAAAGATAAAGATATGTGGATATTGGGGATTATGTTTTTCTTAAAAACTTTTCTCTTTAAATTTCTCATTAAAACATGTTTTTGAAAACACTTCTTCCAAAAATAACTATTTTTCTAAAGTATTTTTATCTGTTCTGGTAACCTTAAGCTCTGATACCACGTGTAACACCCCACGTCCATTAATGTCACTCACAAAGGGAATGCATTAACTTCCATGGAGGTTATAAGTGAACATAGAACAGAAAAATTACAACAAGACAGATAATAAATAGTACTTGGAAATCTAAAACTTCATTTTATTTCAACGGAAATTAAACATGTTTGTTACATCATAAAACCATAGATCATAACCAAGTACAATATCTATCTTCATAAAAACAAAATACATAATCCCATTACATAAATAGCCATTAAAAAGATAACAAGCTGGACTTTACTTCAACGGTCCAAGCTTTCCAAAGAGAGATGAAGCAATTCAATCAAACTCCACTAGAGATGGGCCCAACCTGAGGACCTGGAGGGGGAAAAGGATAGAAATAGAGGGGGTCAAACATAAAGTCTGGCGAGTATGATAATTCTAACAATACTATTATCAAAATAACTAAACTAAGGCATAAGCTGGAAGACAAGTAAATGTCTATGAACTCTTAGGAAGATAAAGATAACGTTTAAGATAACGATAAAGGCACACCTAATTACTAACGAATGATTACTACACTGCACCGCACATTACTACACTGCACCACACAAGTCACCCTATTGTTTGATCCCACTTGCTTCACACAGAAACCTTATAAATAGCCTTACGTACCCCTAGCTGACTACATAGGTGCCATCTGCCCCTATCTCCACTAGGTGTACCCCACTACCCACTTTCGATCGGCTCCCTACTCGTAGATACCCGTGCTGGCCCCACAGTGGGGTGTATCACTCCCCTAAAGTGGCAACCCGATACAACTTGAGAATGCACGGCTTATACCTACACGATGCAACAACGTCTTACCTACCAGCCCGGGTCCACACACGCATACGAAATCCGTTGGACTTGTGTTGCTACCGCTCCCCGTTTTGGCCTCTTACAGTCGAACCCAGCATGCGTGTCCCGTCCTCGACTTGGGTCGAGCCCGCAAAGATACGTTTGGGATACTAGTCGAAATGGGCCCCCACAGGCTACCCACCTAAGCTTGTCATTAATATATCCCACTTAACCCCCTTAGTCATGTTCATTTACATGTGTGTTTGGTTAAGTCTTACTAATCGTATTCCACCTGCCACTAAGGGCACCCACTGCTCCCTCATGCCACCCAAGGCACCTACTTAACCCCCATGTCCCACCTTACATGTTTATCTGGTTAAGTATTTCTTAATTCATTCATGCCATAACCTCATAAAGACCTCTCACATTAGACTGGCATTTATGGCAGCTGGATTTGTCGGGCGGGTCCGGGCAGTCTTACACCATAAAAGAGTCTAACCTCGTGTCTTTACAACCGTTATGCTTTAGTTTAGGCCTAGGACTTCTCACATTGGGCTGACATTTGTGACCACTGGATTTGCCGGGCGGGTCCGGGCAGGTTTACGTCACAAACGAGTCCAACCTCGTGTCCTAAGCATCGATTAACACTTAAAATCTTTTACCCTAGTTTTAATAATTCCCTATTCAAAGTATTAATTAAGTCAACTTTTAATGATGTCCATAATTGACTCAATTATGGCCATCCACTTATGGCATGCAAAATCATATCAATTGCACCCTAACTTTTTAATATTAAATCCTTAATATTACCCCTACCCCACGTTTATACGTTCGCTTATTCAACACATAATATAGGCTAGACTTGTATAGTCTAACACCTAGCACAAAGATAAATTATCACAACATATAGACAATTAAAATAAATCTAATCATAATAGGGGTGAAACTTGCATAAACTACACATGTTAAGGATCAAAAGGTGTCAACTTGTTAAATGTCTCAATTTACATGATATGATCATAACCTAAATCTGTACATAAACTTGCATATGGGGTTTTTAGGCACCATAATGATGGTGTGACTAGCATAGGATATCACATATGTCATAGCATAATTCTAGATGTCATAATAGATGTGTTGGTATATGTTCATAACTTTTCTAATCAATCTAACTTGCATATGTGACTTGTCATATAGATCAACATAACCCAAACACGATGATTTAATTAATATGAACTAACTAGCATAGATGGTAACATCATGGCCTTTTTAACATGTATGATTCATCACAACTTAGCATAGAAACGTTCAACATACATAACATCATCATAGCATGATTTACAAAATATAAGATATCATCATCACATAACATTGGATTTACAATATACATGATAGCAAAAGGGGTTTACAACAACATATATGATAATTCACATCATCTACTCATAATCCATTCATAACTCAACCTTATTAAAATGATAATAATCTTGTTAAGATCATCATACTCACAATTTAGAGAATAAAAGAGAGAGTTTTGCTTTGCTTTAGGGTTGAGAGAATTAGAATTGAATTTGCTTTTCTTCTTTCTTAGTTGGCGACGGCTCCATTGATTTCCATGGCGACGGTAACTATTCTATTTTAATTAGCTTTAGGGTTAGCATTAGGATGTATTTATAGGTGTAGGAAGTTATTTAGGACCATTAGATTAACCCTGAACCATGAGAACCAGTCAAATGCAAAATCTTCATTTGAGCGAATCGGCCCACGGGTTGACAGCCAAACACCCTGGATTAACCCCTAGTCGGCCCAGCAAAGCTCGGGTCGACCTCAAAAATGGGCCGGTTCGGTTATTCCCCCTCCCAATTCGCTGTTTTGAACTTTTTCGCATATTTATTTATTTAATTTTTAACTTATATATATATATATCAATATATATATATATTTCTCTGCGCAACCCATTTCACTTAATTCTTTTCTAAAAATTAAGTATACTTTAATTTGTGAATTTTAATGTTATAAAATTATAGGGTGTTACACCATCCATCCCGGCGGGGACAAGATGTACATGGACATGAGATGAGTTTACTTTTGGGCCGGTATGAAGAGTGATGTGGCCGAGTTTGTCGCTAGATGCTTGGTGTGCCAACAAGTAAAAGCAGAGCAAAAGAAGCCCGGTGGGTTGCTTCACCCATTGAAGGTGCCACAATGGAAGTGGGAAAATGTTTCGATGGACTTTGTTGACGGATTGCCGAGATCGAGGAAGGGTAATACGGGGATTTGGTTCATGGTCGACAGACTTACTAAGAGTGCCCATTTCATTCCCGTGAAGAGTAAGAAGAATGTTCCTTGGTTTGCCTCCGTATACATTCGAGAAATAGTTCGTTTGCACGGTGTTCCTTCTAGCGTAGTGAGCGACCGCAATCCTATCTTTACTAGAGAATTCTGGAAGAGCTTGCAAGAGGCGGTAGGGACTCAGTTATGTTTGAGCACCGCATACCATCCTCAGACGGACGGCCAGACCGAGAGGGTGAATCGTATTCTAGAGGACCTATTGAGGTTATGTGTCTTAGACTTCGGAGGTACATGGGAGGAACATCTTCCGTTGGTAGAGTTCGCATATAATAATAGCTTTTAGTCTAGCATTGGCATGGCACCGTTCGAGGCTCTTTATGGACGGCCGTGTCGTTCGCCTACATGTTGGTGGGAGTCTACAGATAAGATCCTACTTGGGCCCGATATGATTAGAGAGACTTCAGAAAAGATTGATTTGATTCGAAGGAGGATGAAGACGGCGCAAGATAGGCAGAAATCTTATGCGGACAAGAGGAGGACAGATCTTGAGTTTGATATTGGGAACACGGTCTTTGTCAAGGTGTCTCCATTACGGAATGTGGTCCGCTTTGGGTCCGTTGGGAAGCTAGCACCATGGTTCTTAGGGCCGTCTCCTATTAAGGAAAAGATTGGGCAGATGGCGTATAAAGTGGAGTTGCCTGAGAGACTTAGTGGTGTACATGACGTATTCCATGTATCACATTTGAGGAAGTGCTTGCAGAGACCGTGGAAGTGCTAGAGCCGAGCTTGCTTAGAGAGGTGGAGATCGAGCGTGATGCGATGATTCGATGAGCTCCTACGTGCATTCTTGGGTCGGAGATTAAGAAGTTGAGGAATCAAGAGGTCAAGCTAGTCAAAGTGCAATGGGGAGACGATGAGAGCAACGCTACTTGGGAGATGGAAGAGAAGATGCGTTCATTGTACCCTTTTCTTTTCGAGGGTATGTCATTTAATTTCTCCTTTGTCGCTTACCTTGTACTTATCTTATCTTTAGTATGTCCTTTCGCTAGTACCTTTGACCTTTAGATAGGGTAGTCCTATGGTTGAAACATGTGTTTGAGACATGTTATGTATGATGGATGCATGTGGATGCAAGTGTTTGCTAGTGGTTGCTCGTGGATGCATATACACACACTTTAGGCACTAGATCGGCTCAGTCACTTCATATTGCATATTGCATATAAATGTGTGTACATATTTAAGTAATGGATGTATAATGGTTGTACCATCATATGGATGTTGCATTTTGGTGAATGGTTGTGCACACATGTAGAAATAATATGTATCGATAGGGTTCTTCGCATACATCATGGATGCAGGGCACTATCATGGTTTGCATTAAGGAGGTCAACTGAATCAGTAGACCACCTGATTTTGCATTAGATAAGGAACATATACACGCACTTTTTGCATATGTTCATACAACATTGGAAATTTTATAAGGACAATGGATGCCTGTGTTTGATGGTTGAGTAGATGGTTGTTTGGACGTTAGGATATGCATTCTCCTTAACTTGGAGATTTCGGGGGCGAAATCCTTTAAGGAGGGGAGAATGTAACACCCCGTATTTTTGAATTATCGAATTAACTAAATTAAAGAATAATTAATCTCAGACGTGAGAACTAAGGGAAATGGGATGCACCATCGTGTTCGTCTCGGAATTCTAGTCGAGATAGAGTCTGAGTTTGCGGGAAACGGATACCGGATGAAGGAGATATGGATGAGCGAAGTTAGGTGGCAAAACAAGAAAAAAGAAAAAGAAAAAAGATTGCACTGGCGCACTTGGGAAGTGCACCAGTACAAATTTGCACAGGCGCACCTGCCAAGCGCGCCCAGGCCGAGGCAGCAGGCCTGCACAGTTTTCTGGTTCAGTCTGACCCATGTTGCTGAGTCCTTTCTGACTCCTTGCTGAGTCATTAGGGCTGAGGTGTCACCCTATCCCGACTGAATGATTTTGATTAACCCTAGGATCATCTGACGGCTATAATTAAATTAAATTCTATATAAACGTAGGTATATTCAAACCCTAAATCAAAATAAAAAACCGAAACTATGGCCGTCATGCTGTCATCTTATAACCTAGAGTAGCCGCCACCAATTAGAGAGGAAGAACATCAAATCAAATCAGTTCTATTCAACCCTAACAAAGAATCTTCTTCAAAGGAAAGCTAATACAAATTTAGAACTCAGAATTCAGAACTCAAGACCCTCTTTGAGTTGTGAGTTCGATAATTTTAATAAAATAATTAGCAAATTAATTGGATTGAGGTATGATGTGGATTATTTGGATATGATGTGAATTATTGATGTTATCATACATGTTGTAAATTCTATGATGTTATATTGTGATCATCTATGTTGTAAAGTTATGATGCTATCAACTATGTTGTAATTCTATGATTAGCTTATGTATAATCAAATCATCATGTTGTTCATATGCTAGTTTGGTTATGTTGATTCATATGATAAATCATAAGTATGTATGCAAGTTTAGATTTTGATTAAGACATGGATCATATGAAAGTTAGTAGATTTTTATGCATAACCTTACATGTTTCATGACGCCTATTTTATGTGAATTGGATCTGAAAGTTAGGCTATGACATGTGTGAGTTATATGCAAAATTCTACATGCTAGTTTACATGTTTAGATGTATGTTTAGACCATTGTTATGTTGCATAAATCACATATGCAAGTTTATATAAACATATGAGTTTGGAATATGAATCATGTTATGCAAGTTTAGGGTTATTGCCTATGCAAGTTTACACCTTTAGATGTAGATCTGTGACATACATGATTTATGAAAGTTTGTGACCATTATTCCAACAAGTTCACACCTTTAGATTTGGATTTATGACTATGTAGTTTTATGCAAGTTGTAACTTTGGCCTATGAAAATTTTAGATGTAGAACATCATTCACACATGCAAGTTCACCCCTATGTTTAGATCCAGTTTTATCTATATGTATGTTGTGATGTTTTATCTTTATTCCACGAGTTAGACTATTTGAGTCAACGTATATTTTACGTTAAACGAATGAACGTACAATGTGGGGTAATGGGATAATATTAAAAGATTTAATTGGCATAAATGCCTTAAAAGGCATAAAATAATTTTGTGATGAAAATTGGTATGATTTTACATACCATAAATATATGGATATAATTGAGTCCATTATGGCCATAGTTAAATTTGGAATTAATTGATAATTTGAATAGGGAGAGTAATTCAAATTGTGGAATGATTAATTAGGAGTAATTAATCGTCTAAGACACGAGGTTAGGCTTTTTTGTGGTGTAAGACTGCTCGGACCCGCCCGGCAAATCCAGCTGCCACAAATGCCAGTCTAATGTGGGAGGTCTTAGGCATAAATTAAATACGTAACAATTGTAAAGACACGAGGTTAGGCTCTTTTGTGGTGTAAGACTGCCCGGACCCGCCCGACAAATCCAGCTGCCACAAATGTCTGTCTAATGTGAGAGGTCTTTATAAGGTTACGGTCTTAATGAATTAAGAAACACTTAACCAGATAAACATGTAGTGGGGCATGAGGGGGTTTAGTGGGTGCCTTGGGTGGCATGTGGAATCTAGTGGATGCCTTGGGTGGCATTTGAAATATGATTAGAAATATTTAACCAAAAATTGAAACATGTAATTGAAACATGAATAAGAAGAGGGTTAAGTGGGATACACTAGAGGGTACCAAGCTTAGGTGGATAGGTTGTGTCAAGTAATGGGGGGCCCGTTTCAACTAGTAACCCATACGTATCTTTGTGGGCTCGACCCAAGTCGAGGATGGGACACGCATACCAGGCTTGACTGTAAGAGGCTAAAACGGGTTAGCGGTGGCAACGCAAGTCCAACGGGTTCATATGCGTGTGTGGACCTGGGCTGGTAGGTAAGACATTGTTGCATCGTGTAGGTATAAGCCGTGCATTATTTGTGGTATCGGGTTGCCTCTTTGGGGAGTGACACACCCCACTGTGGGGCCAGCACAGGTATCTACAAGTTAGGGAGCCGATCGCTTGGGGGTACTGGGTACACCTAGTGGAGATAGGGGCAGGCGACACCTATGAAGGCAGCTAAGGGTGCACGAAACTACCAATATCATTATTAAGTTCTGTAGGCGGGATCAACCTTAGGGTGACTAGTGGTGGTGCAGTATACCAATTATCTTAAAGTGTTGGTGTAGTTTAGTAATTATCTTATAGTGGTTTAAGTGCGCTTTAACAATATCATTGTTCATCTTATTTCCTTGTTTACTCTGCCATACTCAATGGATCATGGTCATTTCCTGATTTTCCAACTTATGCCTTAGCCTAGTTACTTTGGTAATTATATTGTTAAAGTTATCGCACTCGCCAGACTTTATGTATGACCCCCTTTGTTTCCTCCTCTTTTCTTCCTTTCCCCCCTCAGGTGCTCAGGTTGGAACTAGCACCAGCGAAGCTTGATTTTGGACAATTGTTCTTCTTGCTTTTAGAAGATTTCTTGGATTGCTGAAGTAAAGTTCAGCCTCTTTTTATTTATGGCTATTTTGTATTGGGGATTATGTCTTTCAATTTATGTTCTTTGATTTCGTCAAGATGAATATTATGTACTTGGCTCTGGTTTGATGATGTAATCAAACATATGTATTTTCCGCTGCAATGAAATAAAGTTTTTAATTTTTCAAGTACTGTTTATATCTGTCTTGTTGTTAAGTTTCTGGTCTATACTCACTTAAAACTCTCCATAGAAGTTAATGCATTCCCTTTATGAGTGACATTAATGGACGTGGGGTGTTACAGTACACCTCGAAGATAACGAGCAAATCCTCAGTTTCCTTGAGCCAGTTCCTTGCCTGCACGAATGATTCAGTTTCATTAAAGTTCTTTCCACCCATGGATCGAAAGTCCCTACATATCTTTAGGAAAGTATTCACGCGCGGAGGAGGAGGAAGAGGAGGAATCGCTGCAGTTGGGGGAAAAGGGACGTCTGCTGGGCCCGCATCATTAGCCCAAGCTTCTAGATACCTTCTAAACCAACTAGGTACCGGTATGCCCTCTGGAAGGTTAATATCCCCAGGCATACTGAAATGAAAAAGAAAAGGGATTCAAAACAGAGAAAGGATAGTTATATGCTTTTGCGGATTATGTTTTTCAAAATAAACTTTACTTTTGAAAATACTTCCTTTTTAAAACCTTATTGAAAATAGTTTTCAAAAACTTTTTATCAAATCTGGTAACCTTCAGCTCTGATACCAAGTGTAACACCTCACCTCCATTAAGGTCACTCGCAAAGGGAATGCCTTAACTTTGGTTGAGCGTTTTTAGTAGACAGAACATAAATTTACAAGACAGATAAAGTAATACTTGAAAAATTTATAACTTTATTACAACAGAAACAGAAATAAGTTTGGTTACATCTTTCAAAATCACAATATCGGAATTCAAGTACATAAATATTGGTCTTGTACAAAAGCCTTCAGAATGCCTAGTTTTTAAAGGCATAATCCCCAATATAAACTGCCATGGAAAGATAGAGCCAAAGCCATGCAATCCTTCAAACACTTCAAGCAGAGAGAATCTGAATCAAGCTCCTATGTTTCCACCCTGAAAACCTGGGGGGGGGGGGGGGGGACGGAAAAAAAAGAGGCGAAACAAAATAGGTCAGACATAAGTCTGGTGAGTCCAGTGACTTTCATCATATAAACAAATAATAGTATCATGACATGTAAATAAAACTGGATGAGAGATAACCGTAACAGGAACAGCAGGTTAACAGAACAAACAAAATGATATAGGCTAAGTTATGCTTTTCACTTCTCTACACTAATACTAGTATAACAGGATTAGGTGTTACCCTAATGTCTAAACTGAAACAGAAATGGAAACAGAGTAATCTCTACAGAAACAGAATGCTAGTAATAGGCCTTTGCCACCTGAACAGACAAAAGGTACAGAAGCAGAATACTAATAATGGGCCTTTACCACCCAACTAATGGGCCTTTACCACCCCAATAGACAGAAGGTACGAAAACATAATCGAAAACGGAATCAGAGACGGAAACAGAATAATCCCTACGGAAACAGAATGTTAGAATTAGGTGTACACTAGTAATGGGCCTTTACCACCCTAACAGACGGTACCACGCAGAAACAGACAGGTGCTACCACCCAACAGAAACAGACGGTACCAACAGAAACTGTAACACCCCGTGTAATTAACAAATTAAAGTATAATTAATTTGAAATCAAAGAACTAAGGGAAACGGGATATGCCATTGCGTTCGTCTCGGAAAAATACGCGAAATAGAGTCCGAGTTTTCGAAAAACGGAGTCCGTATGAAGAAGATATGGCCTTCGGAAGTTTCTGAATTAAGTTTAAAATTCGAACAGAATAAAACAGCTCAGAAAAATTCCAAAATCGGGCCCAATTGGCCAGGGCGGGAAAACTCCCGCCTAATGCGCCCAAGTCGACTGGGCTGTCGACCTGGTCTAGCCAGGTCGACAGGGCTGTCGACAGGGCTGTCGACAGGGCTGTCGACCTGGTCCAGAGCCAGGTCGAACCCAGCCCAACCTGGCTGGCCTATTCTATGTTGGTCGATTTTCTGTAGTCTGCTTTGTCATTGGGGCTAGGTGGCAGGCTCTAATTGGTCTCTCTTTCGAATGAATGGCTACGATCAATCCAAGCAACATCGATGGTCCTAATCAGTTCATAACCCCTATAAAAATGACCCTAGACTCAACCTAATCTATTCATTCAAAAATAAGAACAAGGCCATCATGTTGCTGAGGAACGACTAAGAGTAGCCACCAATTGGAGAGAGGATTAGGAGGCAAATTCTAAAGCATAAAGCAACTCAATCAAATCAAATCAACAAGGAATCGCATCTCCAAATTGGAGAATTCGCCACACAATTGTAAGTAGAGTATTATTTTGGTATGAACAAATAACTGTGTTGGTTTGTATACTTGATTGTGGTGATAAATAATTCATATTTGTGCGTTACTATGATTCTTATCGATTTGGAATATTGTATAGCGATTGGATATTCGCAAAGCATGTTATTCATTATAAAAACTACATGTTTGCGGTAGTTTTATGCAAGTATACGTTTGGATATTCTCAAAATATGTAATTCATGTTGAAGCTACATGTATGTAGTTGATTAATTGAAATTCATGCAAGTTTGGGGTTTTGCTACTATGCCATCATAATGTATATTTTTGTACAAAAATCATTTTGTACGTAATTTGGGTTATTATAGTTCATATGAAACTATGTTGAAATTTTGGCACCATGATCTATGTATTAAGCCATGCTTTTGTACTAGAAAACCTATTTGCAAACTTATGAATATGACTAGGCTATGATTGATATTTTGCATAATTGAAATCCATGTTAGGTCTATATTGTTAACAAGAATTATATGATGACATATGTGGTACATAGCTAGGTTAGACTCAAAATCCCTTTTGCAAATTTGCATGACCAAAGTAGAAATCATGATTTCATGTTAGAAATATTTATGCCATGGTTATGTGAATAGATTTAAAATCATGATTAAGTTGAACTATACTTTTGTGTTAGTAACAAAAGTAAGCACCTTTGTAAACATGTAGTAATCTTATGGACATGATTTACTTATGTTTGACATTATGCCTGAATAAAAGTATAGGTTTATGTTGTAGTTAAGCCTGTGTGTCAATAGTGATATTCTTAAACTTAACTACAAGTTTACATGGTTTGATTCATGTCACTTATACTTTATGACCAAAGTATATGTTACCACTATGCAAGTACACCAGTTTCTATTTTGTAGTTCCAACGTCACATTGCAAGTTCATGCGTTCACATTCCCCTTTTTGTGTATGTAATCACGCTTTAAGCCTCCCCTTTTTCTCATGGCCAAGTTGGGCTTAAAAGCCTAAGCCCAACATATATAATAAACGAGCGTATTAAACGGGGGTAAATAACGTTGGGCCAAGTTAATTAATAAATGAAAATATAAAGTAGAAGGGCCCAAATTCAAGTATGGGTTGGGCCCATGATTGGTGTAACCTTTACACTATTAACTTAATAATGGGCCGCAAATATTTACATATAAGAAAATAAAGAAGAAAGACAAAATATGTAAATGTAGAACATACGATGTGTTTAACCCGAGGTTGGATTGAGTTGTGATGTAAACCTGCCCGGAACCGCCCGGCTGTCCAGTAGTCACAACAATACCTATCCAATGTGGGAGGTTAAACATGGAGCCCAATAAGGACCCGAGGTTAGACTGAGTTGTGGCGTAAGACTGCCCGGAACCAACCGGCAACAGGCAGCCACAACAATACCTGTCTAATGTGAGAGGTCAAGGATTTAATAAGACAATTAGGGCTGAGTCAGGATTGTTAGGATTAAGTGAACTAAAGACTTAATCAAAATGGGACATGCTAAACTAAACGGACTGGTGGGGGTTAGGTTAGAAAACACTTAACCAACTTAGCATGTTGGCTAGAGATAGAAAACCTAGTAACGGGGGACCCTTTTCAGCAGTAACCCTAGAAGGTGTATCAGGATACCCTGAAACTAGGCAGGGTGGGGCACGATTACTGGGCTGATTGTAAGAGGTCAAATCGACGGCGGTGGTGTAGCAGTGTAGGTTCTAACGGGGTGCGGGCGTGCACACACTCCGGCGCAGAAAAATAAGGCACTGGACACCAGTAGCATACCTGTGCATTCTAGGATTGTGTCGGGCCGCCACCATGGGACTTGATACACCCCATAGTGGGACCAGCATAGGTAACTACAACATCGGGGGCCGTAAGACACATGTAACTATGCGAGTAGGAGCCGATCATCATATAATGGATCACATCACCTTGATTATGGGGTGCCAGTTGGGAACTAGTTTATATGGGTTCAGAGATTAACATGGGGTACGATAGTATATTCGACCCTAGACAACTTAACTAAGTTTATAGTGCTTTCCCACTTCTTGTTTATACTTATCATACCCAGTTCTTTATTCATAGACATAATAGTCCTAGACTTACTCAGACTTTATGTCTGACTCTACTTTTGTTTCGTCTTCTTTTCTTCCGTTTCCCCCCCTCCCAGGTCCACAGGGAGGAAACACTGCAGCTTGACCAGCCTTAACATCCAGCTTGAAGAGGAGAAATGTATTGCTTGGACCTTTTCGTTTTGAACTATGGCTTTGGACAACCACTATGGGGCTTTTGCAGTTTATCTATGTTTTTTTATGCTTCTTTAAATAATGTAATCAAGACAGATTATGAAGGAGTTATGTTATGTTTTTGGAAAGGATGTAAGACAATTATGGTGATGTTGTTGTAGCACGTATTTTCTTTTATGAAATAAAAGTTGTTGTTTTTCCGCTGTTTACAAATATGTGTTCTTATATCTGTCTTGTATATCTGTGACTTATACTTATAAACCTCCACCAAAATCAGGGCATTCCCTTTGAGAGTGACCCTAACGGAGGTGGGGTGTTTCACTTGGTATCAGAGCATAGGTTTACCAGCTAAGATTAAAAAAGTTTTGAAAAATTATTTTCAAAAAGGAAATTTAAAGAAGCATTTTTAAAAGAAAAATATTATTTTATTTTAAAAAGGCAAAGTCCACTCCCCAAAGCCATAGGTACTATCTCTTTTCCTTCGTTTTGAATCTATCCTTTTTGTTTCAGCATGTCCGAAGATCATAACCTGCCAGAAGGGGTACCAATACCTGGTTGGTTTAGACGGTTCTTAGAAGCAAGGGCCACTCAGCCAGGTCCTACCGTTCCTCCTCCCCCAGCTGCAGGAAACCATCCAGCTGCAGCAGCACCTTTTCCTCCACCTCCTCCTCGGGGAAACACTTTTGCTAAGATATGTAAAGATTTTAAAGCTATGGGAGGAAAGGATTTCCATGGAACTGAGTCCTTCGTGGCAGCTAGGAATTGGCTGAAAGAAACTGAGGACCTATTCATCATCTTTGAGGTAGAGGATAGACAAAAAGTACAATTGGCAGTGTGGCTATTGAAGGGCGAGGCTTCCTACTGGTGGGAAGTCACTAATGCTGAAAGACCAGTGGAGACATGGGAGGACTTTAGGGCAAGGTTTGAGACTAAATTTCTCTCAGATGCGGAAAGAAGTTTGCAGTTGGAAAAATTCTTGTTTCTTAAGCAAGGGGACAAGACAGTCAGAGAGTATGTGAATCAGTTCGATGAGCTGGCTAGGCTTGGGCTTGACCTAGTCAACACCCCACACAAGAAGGCTCTCCGTTTCGTCAAAGGGTTGAATGAGCCATTACACAGTTTGGCCATGACCCATATACCCATGGGAGCCACGTATGAAAGATTGGTGCAAATGGCATTGTTGAATGAAGAGGATAAGGGCAAGAAGGAGACAAAGGCAGAAAGCTCTCAAGGGAAGAAAGAGGGTTTGCAGCCTAAGATGACAGACTTTAAGAAGGGCGGGAAAGGCAACAAAGAGAAGAGGAAGTGCAATTTCTGTGGCAAAGTGGGGCACTTAGTAAAGGACTGCCGGAAAAAGAAGGCCAAGGAGAATGGTGGGTGCTTTTCTTGCGGTGAGACAAGCCACAGGGCTAAGGACTGCCCAAAGAAACGAGGACAGGGGCAGAGGGCTGGATCCACCCCAGGGGCACAGGTTCATGTGCTGGAAGCGCCACCTCTACAACAGCGAGGTATAAATACTTCTGTAGAAAGTGTAGTTTATCTTTATGATCACCACGTTCGCACTTTATTTGATTTTGGCGCATCACACTCCTTTATCTCGTCTGCTTTAGTAGAATCTCTGCACCTAAAAACTAGTATGGTAGAGGACCCCTTAATTGTTTCAAACCCAATTGGGGGCCCAACTCATTTGTCTATGATCTGTTTGGGATTGAAAATTTCTATTCTAAGTGTAGAATTTCAATGTAGTGCCTTTGTTTTGGGCTTTTCGGGTTATGGTTTGATTTTGGGTATGGATTGGCTATCCAGTAATGGGGCCATCCTTGATTGTGAGAAAAGGGTTGTTAGGCTCCTAACCCAGCTCGGTAATACTTTGGAAATTTCTTGTAATCCCTCATACGCGGTTATGCTTAGTTACCTTGAATCGCTAGATGCCTCTATTGAAAATTTGCAATCAGTTAAAGTGGTCCGGGAATATCCAGATGTCTTCGAAGAGGTGAAGGGCTTGCCTCCGAAGCGGGAAATAGACTTCCGCATATATCTTGTAGATAATGCAAAGCCCGTTGCGTTGCCCATTAGACACATGGCTCCACGAGAAAGGAAAGAGCTCAGTAAACAGATTAAAGAGCTTCTAGAAAAGTTGTTCATTAGGAGGAGCATTTCAGAATGGGGCGCTCCAGTGGTGTTCGCTACAAAGGCGGATGGTTCACTCCGTCTATGTGTTGACTATAGGGAGCTCAACAAGCTAACGAAAAAGAATAGGCACCCTCTCCCTAGAATTGACGATTTGTTTGACCAGCTTGTAGGAGCGTCTGTTTTCTCCCAACTCGATTTAGCAACCGGTTTTCATCAGCTAAGGGTGGCTGAAGATAGCATCGATAAAACGACGTTCAGAACCCTAGACGGCTTCTTTGAATGGCTTGTCATGCCTTTCGCCTTGACAAATGCACCTGCTTACTTCGTGGACCTGATGAGTAGGGTATTTAGAGATTTCCTCAACAAATTCGTAGTGGTCTTCGTAGATGATATCCTTATCTTCTCAAAGAGTGAAGAGGAACATGCTCAGCACTTAAGGGCAATCATGGAAACTTTGCGAGTCCATCAACTAAAAGCCAAATTCTCCAAATGCCACTTTTGGAGAGAAGAGGTGAGGTTCCTTGGGCACATAGTATCCAAACAAGGGTTAGCAGTGGACCCTGCTAAGGTAGTGGCGGTACAGGATTGGAAGACACCAAGGAATGCAACTGAGGTCCGAAGCTTTCTAGGACTAGCAGGTTTCTATCGAAAATTTATAAGGGATTTTGCGAAAATCTCAGCTCCGCTCACGAAATTGACTAAGAAGAATCTAGTGTTCAATTGGGACTTGGATTGCGAGTTTGCTTTCCAACGACTGAAAAGGGCTCTCACAACAGCCCCAGTTTTGACGCTGCCAGATGGGAGCAAGATGTTCACTGTTTATACGGATGCATGTGGGACAGGGCTAGGCGCCGTCTTAATGCAAGAAGGAAGGGTAGTAGCTTATGGCGGGAGGCAGTTGAAAGTGCACGAAAAGAACTACCCAACCCACGATCTTGAGTTAGCCGCCATCGTCTTTGCACTCAAGTCTTGGCGACACTATCTCCTAGGTGAGAAATTCGAACTTTACACTGACCATAAATCGTTGAAATATCTTTTCTCGCAGAAGGATCTTAACTTGAGGCAACAAAGATGGATGGAGTTTCTTGCCTCGTACGATTTCGAAATCTCCTATACTCCGGGCAAAGGCAACGTAGTGGCAGACGCGTTGAGCCGAAAGAAATTGACCCTAAGCCCGTTGTTTGTTGAAAGACAAAGCCTAGAGTTTATAGCCAGCTTCGACTTTAGGCCTTCCTCCAATTTCGTACCAGGCTTGCTAGCATCTCTCGAAGTGCGCCCAACTTTAGTGGATTCAGTAGGGACAGCACAACGCGAAGACCCTCAGCTTGTGGAAACGATTGATAGGCTAATTAGGGGTGAGACTTCAAGTCACCTCAACAGATACTCCATCGACGATAAGGGTTTGCTAAGGCGAGACGGAAGACTATGCGTCCCACAGACAAAAGATTTAGTAAAGAAGGTCCTCGAGGAAGCACATCACTCCAAGATGACGATACACCCAGGCGGAGATAAAATGTACAAAGACATAAAAAGAACTTTCTTCTGGAACGGAATGAAAAAGGACGTGGCAGAATTCGTTTCTAAGTGTATGGTGTGCCAACAGGTTAAGGCGGAACAGAAAAAGCCTGGCGGACTGCTACATCCTCTGGAGGTCCCGCAGTGGAAGTGGGATAGCATCTCAATGGACTTCATCGATGGGCTGCCTAGGTCTAGGAGAGGCAACACTAGCATTTGGGTAATAGTGGATAGGCTTACTAAAAGTGCCCACTTTTTACCTGTCAAAAGTAAAAGAACTGCCTCATCCCTAGCATCACTTTACCTCAAGGAAATCGTTCGACTCTATGCTATACCATCTAGCATTATTAGTGACCGAGACCCCATCTTCACCAGTGAGTTTTGGCGGAGTCTGCAAGAAGCAGTAGGAACGCAGTTATGCTTGAGCACAGCCTATCATCCCCAAACCGACGGCCAAACAGAGAGAGTGAACAGAGTTTTGGAAGACCTTTTAAGACTATGCGTCCTTGACTTCGGAGGGACATGGGAAGACCACCTTCCTTTGGTGGAATTTGCCTACAACAACAGCTATCAAGCAACCATCGGAATGGCGCCCTTCGAAGCTTTATATGGAAGACCGTGCCGATCACCCACTTGTTGGTGGGAGTCAACTGATAAGCTCATACTTGGACCAGATATGATCCGAGAGACTTCAGAGAAAGTAGACTTAATACGAAGAAGGATGAAGACGGCCCAAGACAGACAAAAGTCCTATGCTGACGAGAGAAGGACCGACCTTGAATTTGAGGTTGGAGACAGAGTTTTTCTCAAGGTATCACCACTAAGAAACGTTGTTCGTTTTGGAACCACAGGAAAACTGGCACCAAGGTTCGTAGGGCCATTCCCTATCATCGAGAAAATTGGGAAAATGGCCTATAGATTAGAGCTGGCACCAAGGTTCGTTGGCCGGAGTCCACAACGTTTTTCACGTTTCACATCTCCGAAAATGTCTACATGAGTCAGCCGAGGTGGTAGAGCCAAATATCCTCGAAGAGGCCGAAGTGGAACGCGAAGCAACCATAAGAAAAGTTCCAACCCGCATATTAGGAACGGAAGTGAAGAAGCTACGCAACCGTGAAGTCAAGCTCGTCAAAGTTCAGTGGAACGACGCCGAGGGAGACGCGACTTGGGAAACTGAAGCTAGAATACGCACTGCCTACCCTTTTCTGTTCGAGGGTACATCCTTGATCTTTCCTTTTCCTTAAGTTGCGCTTTTATCTATCTTTTTTTAGGTATATTTCCTCGACCTTATCTTTTAGGTAGAAACCCTTTGGATGGAAACATGTAATTGAAACATGTTATGGATGATGGTTGCAAGTGATTGCAAGTGATTGCTAGTGGTTGCTCGTGGTTGCATATACACACACAATCTAGGTTTTAGATCGGCTCAGTCACTTCATATTGCATATGCATATATGTTTGCATTCGTATATGGTTGAACTATAATGTGTTGTCATATGGATGTTGCATTTGTATGAATGGTTGTGCACTCATGTAGAATCATGAATAGGAAAAAAATTGCATACATAATGGATTCATGGCACTTACATAATTCGCATTAAGGAGGTCAACTGAATCAGTAGACCGCCTGATTTTGCATTAGATAAGTACATGTACACACACACTTCGCATATGATCATGAAGCATTAGAAGTCTTTTAAGGACAATGGATGCTCGTGTTTGTTGGATGAGTAGATGGATGATTGGATGTTAGGATATACATTCCTCCTAACTTGAAGATTTCGGGGACGAAATCCTTTTAAGTGGGGGAGAATGTAACACCTCGTGTAATTAACAAATTAAAGTATAATTAATTTGAAATCAAAGAACTAAGGGAAACGGGATAAGCCATTGCGTTCGTCTCGGAAAAATACGCGAAATAGAGTCCGAGTTTTCGAAAAACGGAGTCCGTATGAAGAAGATATGGCCTTCGGAAGTTTCTGAATTAAGTTTAAAATTCGAACAGAATAAAACAGCTCAGAAAAATTCCAAAATCGGGCCCAATTGGCCAGGGCGGGAAAACTCCCGCCTAATGCGCCCAAGTCGACTGGGCTGTCGACCTGGTCTAGCCAGGTCGACAGGGCTGTCGACAGGGCTGTCGACAGGGCTGTCGACCTGGTCCAGAGCCAGGTCGAACCCAGCCCAACCTGGCTGGCCTATTCTATGTTGGTCGATTTTTTGTAGTCTGCTTTGTCATTAGGGCTAGGTGGCAGGCTCTAATTGGTCTCTCTTTCGAATGAATGGCTACGATCAATCCAAGCAACATCGATGGTCCTAATCAGTTCATAACCCCTATAAAAATGACCCTAGACTCAACCTAATCTATTCATTCAAAAATAAGAACAAGGCCATCATGTTGCTGAGGAACGACTAAGAGTAGCCACCAATTGGAGAGAGGATTAGGAGGTAAATTCTAAAGCATAAAGCAACTCAATCAAATCAAATCAACAAGGAATCGCATCTCCAAATTGGAGAATTCGCCACACAATTGTAAGTAGAGTATTATTTTGGTATGAACAAATAACTGTGTTGGTTTGTATACTTGATTGTGGTGATAAATAATTCATATTTGTGCGTTACTATGATTCTTATCGATTTGGAATATTGTATAGCGATTGGATATTCACAAAGCATGTTATTCATTATAAAAACTACATGTTTGCGGTAGTTTTATGCAAGTATACGTTTGGATATTCTCAAAATATGTAATTCATGTTGAAGCTACATGTATGTAGTTGATTAATTGAAATTCATGCAAGTTTGGGGTTTTGCTACTATGCCATCATAATGTATATTTTTGTACAAAAATCATTTTGTACGTAATTTGGGTTATTATAGTTCATATGAAACTATGTTGAAATTTTGGCACCATGATCTATGTATTAAGCCATGCTTTTGTACTAGAAAACCTATTTGCAAACTTATGAATATGACTAGGCTATGATTGATATTTTGCATAATTGAAATCCATGTTAGGTCTATATTGTTAACAAGAATTAGTACATAGCTAGGTTAGACTCAAAATCCCTTTTGCAAATTTGCATGACCAAAGTAGAAATCATGATTTCATGTTAGAAATATTTATGCCATGGTTATGTGAATAGATTTAAAATCATGATTAAGTTGAACTATACTTTTGTGTTAGTAACAAAAGTAAGCACCTTTGTAAACATGTAGTAATCTTATGAACATGATTTGCTTATGTTTGACATTATGCCTGAATAAAAGTATAGGTTTATGTTGTAGTTAAGCCTATGTGTCAATAGTGATATTCTTAAACTTAACTACAAGTTTACATGGTTTGATTCATGTCACTTATACTTTATGACCAAAGTATATGTTACCACTATGCAAGTACACCCGTTTCTATTTTGTAGTTCCAACGTCACATTGCAAGTTCTTGCGTTCACATTCCCCTTTTTGTGTATGTAATCACGCTTTAAGCCTCCCCTTTTTCTCATGGCCAAGTTGGGCTTAAAAGCCTAAGCCCAACATATATAATAAACGAGCGTATTAAACGGGGGTAAATAACGTTGGGCCAAGTTAATTAATAAATGAAAATATAAAGTAGAAGGGCCCAAATTCAAGTATGGGCTGGGCCCATGATTGGTGTAACCTTTACACCATTAACTTAATAATGGGCCGCAAATATTTACATATAAGAAAATAAAGAAGAAAGACAAAATATGTAAATGTAGAACATACGATGTGTTTAACCCGAGGTTGGATTAAGTTGTGATGTAAACCTGCCCGGAACCGCCCGGCTGTCCAGTAGTCACAACAATACCTATCCAATGTGGGAGGTTAAACATGGAGCCCAATAAGGACCCGAGGTTAGACTGAGTTGTGGCGTAAGACTGCCCGGAACCAACCGGCAATAGGCAGCCACAACAATACCTGTCTAATGTGAGAGGTCAAGGCTTTAATAAGACAATTAGAGCTGATTCAGGATTGTTAGGATTAAGTGAACTAAAGACTTAATCAAAATGGGACATGCTAAACTAAACGGACTGGTGGGGGTTAGGTTAGAAAACACTTAACCAACTTAGCATGTTGGCTAGAGATAGAAAACCTAGTAACGGGGGACCCTTTTCAGCAGTAACCCTAGAAGGTGTATCAGGATACCCTGAAACTAGGCAGGGTGGGGCACGATTACTGGGCTGATTGTAAGAGGTCAAATCGACGGCGGTGGTGTAGCAGTGTAGGTTCTAACGGGGTGCGGGCGTGCACACACTTCGACGCAGAAAAATAAGGCACTGGACACCAGTAGCATACCTGTGCATTCTAGGATTGTGTCGGGCCGCCACCATGGGACTTGATACACCCCATAGTGGGACCAGCATAGGTAACTACAACATCGGGGGCCGTAAGACACATGTAACTATGCGAGTAGGAGCCGATCATCATAGAATGGATCACATCACCCTGATTATGGGGTGCCAGTCGGGAACTAGTTTATATGGGTTCAGAGATTAACATGGGGTACGATTGTATATTCGACCCTAGACAACTTAACTAAGTTTATAGTGCTTTCCCACTTCTTGTTTATACTTATCATACCCAGTTCTTTATTCATAGACAGAATAGTCCTAGACTTACTCAGGCTTTATGTCTGACTCTACTTTTCTTTCGTCTTCTTTTCTTCCGTTCCCCCCCCCCCCCCCCAGGTCCACAGGGAGGAAACACTGCAGCTTGACCAGCCTTAACATCCAGCTTGAAGAGGAGAAATGTATTGCTTGGACCTTTTCGTTTTGAACTATGGCTTTGGACAACCACTATGGGGCTTTTGCAGTTTATCTATGTTTTTTTATGCTTCTTTAAATAATGTAATCAAGACAGATTATGAAGGAGTTATGTTATGTTTTTGGAAAGGATGTAAGACAATTATGGTGATGTTGTTGTAGCACGTATTTGCTTTTATGAAATAAAAGTTGTTGTTTTTCCGCTGTTTACAAATATGTGTTCTTATATCTATCTTGTATATCTGTGACTTATACTTATAAACCTCCACCAAAATTAGGGCATTCCCTTTGAGAGTGACCCTAACGGAGGTGGGGTGTTTCAGAAACAGACAGAACTAAGTGTACCCTAAGTCCTACCCCAAGCGATCGACTCCCTAATACATAAATACCTTGTGTCGGCCCCACAGTAGGGTGTATCACTTCCTAAAGTGGAAACCTATTGGAACAAACCTATTTACAGATGTCACGGTGTCTTACATCCTCAGAGCAGACCGGATCCATGCACGCACATGACCCGGTTGGAACGCGCCATCAACACCCCTCGCCATTATCAGAATGAACCGCTTATAATTAGTTCAGTAAGCGTGCCTGGACCTCTACATAGTGTAGGGTCAAAGCTTTGATACCAGAAAGGGTTACTGATTAATATGGGTCCCAAACAACAGATGACACAAGTATTTCCCCCCTAACCTTGTGTCCCCAGACTAGCAAATTTCAGATTAACTTGTTTACAAGTTTCAGACAGAGTTCAGATTACTAGTTCATAGATCAGACAATCAAGTTAGCAAGTTTTCAGATTAACAGACTAGATGTACGGATTTAACAGCATTACAGATTGTCTAACTTTGTATTGGGCCTACAGATTCACGAAACGGGTTTATTAGATTCATCAGTCCAGTTGGTTTAACCCTATCCACCCAACACGTTTTTAGACACCACATTTCTCTTAAATTTGCATTAATAAAATATTAATGCATAGACCTCTCACATTAGGTCGGTTTCTTGTGGCGCTGGATGTGCCGGGCGGTTCCAGGCAGACTTCTGCCACAAGCTAGACCTAACCTCGTGTTTAAGCATATTTCAGTTATGCCTACGACCTCTCACATTAGAATGACTGTTTGCGGTTGCTGGTTAAGCCGGTTGGTTTCGGGCAGGCTTCTATCGCAAACAGAGCCTAACCTCGTGTCATAGCCAATTTATTCCAATACAGATTATACAGATATTAGACTAATTATGTCCATTTAACAAATTAAACTTCTGTACAAGTTACGACAGATTATCCAATGTTCTATTAACATGTTTTGCTCAATTTAGATCAAGCCTACAGATTCACACCCAAATTACAATTATTCAGCTTTCAGTAGATTAAGCAATTCAATAGATTTAGCAGATTATGCAATTCAGCAGATTAGCAGATTAGGCAATTCAACAGATTTAGTAGATTAGGCAATTCAACAGATTGGCAGAGCAGATAACAGATTTAGCAGATTTAATATTTCTTAAAATTCTATTTACATATCTTGCCTAATCATAAATTAAGCGTAAACTTATAAGCCTAAAACATGGTCATAATTCATAATACAACATATGCCCAAATTTTTAGTTAAACTTTGCACAGCACAGTATATTCTCTAAAAGCCCCAAATCATGCTATGAATTATGTCAAATTATAGCCTTTAATTCCAAATATCCAAAAATCTACTTTTAGGCGTATTCACATTGATAGTTATCCTATTATAATATAGGCCTTTACTCCTAAGTCACATATTCCTTTTTCAAGTCATGAATAAAAATATGCCCAAAAAATCTAGATCTTTAAATTATAACATCTCAAAATCAGATTTTAATTTTAAACATGCGTTACGTCCCCCAAGTTTCAAGTCATATGTTATCATATAATGATTCCTCTTCTTCTAAATTACAGAGTATACACAGATCTAGATCTAATTTACAACATATGTCCATTTCTTAAGTCAGTCAAAGATCGGTCATGTCCCATTTATGCATTATCCATTATTTGTTCCAAAATTTAGTGTTCGTGCGTTAATCTCTTATGAGATTTGGGGCAGGCTCGTGGTAGCCTTACTATAAACAAAAAGGAAGAAAAGAGGGAATAGATACAGAATAGTCACAATAATATTAACAAGATAAATCCACAGAAAAGTATGCATAACCTCAGATCTAGATTCACAAAAATGTCTAGATAATTATTAAATTTCATATATGAGAATAACTGTACTCACAAAAAGGAATGATTCTTCATTTTCGGGATCTGTATTCTGACACTGAATAGCGCTCCTTTGACGTAGACTATCGATTAGATTAGAAAATAGTTGTTCTTTCTATTCAGATTGGAAGAAGATGCACTAGTTCTAGTTTTGATTCTATCAGAGTAGCGATGCCATTTTTATTTTTAATTAGAATAGAGCAAGAGTATAGACAGAATGAAATTGTGTGGAGAGATAACTAGGTTTGGGGGTGTTTAAATAGTTAGAGCTCACGAATCCGGTCAGAAAGGCGTCCAGGTGTAGAAAAATGGATCTGTCTCTAGATCTGGAAAAAGGGGGGGGGAAGGTCGACCCTAAGGTTGACCCTAGTGTCGACCTGTTTACCCAGGTCGACCCTAGTGTCGACCTGGGTCCTGGGCGGGAATTTTCCCGCCTAGCCCGGGTGTCTGTTTTGAATTTCGAAATCTGAATTTTTTAATTTCGGGCTGGTTTTTATTGAAACTTCTGAAGGCCGTATCTTCTTCATACGGAGTCCGATTTACGCAAACCTGGACTCTATTCCTAGCAGAATTTGAAGACGAACGCAATGGCGTAACCCTTTTCCCTTAATTATTCTGTTACAATTAAATTATTCTCTGGTTTTTCATTCTTATGTTCACAGAAAATATGGAGTGTTACAACCGTGATGTCACTGTTTTCACGAACGTCGAGTGTTAGAAATTGTAACCCATTAACCCTATTTCTCCTAGGTTCTCTCAAATCTCACAATAGAAAAATTGTTTTATATTTTTCCTGTGTTTATCAACCCCTCACACTACTCTAGGCTACATGCCATGAATTCTGGTTGTCGTGATCGCCAGTATTTGGGCCAAACATAATTTCCGATCATTCTATCTTATCCCAATATCCACGCACTTAAAAATCACAAAACTATTATCAAAATTCCTGATTTTCTCTAATAATTTCAGTAGTATGCCTGAAATATATTTTTATGATGGTCAAAAAATTCATGTATTTAAGTTGGTTAGAAGAAAGTGGTTATATCGATAGATATACATAATTATATAATCTGAATCTATTTTTGCTATACACTAGAGATAGGTATGAACAACTTTCATGCAGAAACTATATGCTAAAACTTGATTTAATTTGAAATATGGATTTTGTAAAAAAAGTAGGGTAACAGGCTTTTGTAAATATAATTCCAAAGGTTGTTTTCCTGTTCATTTACAAAGTGTTTTATGCCAACATCAATCAACAGGAAAAAATTTATAGATAATATACCATACATACAAGCATATATGCATTCAATAACTTGTGATCATTCAATATTAATAAAATAAAGATCTGACAGAGGATAAAAAGCTGTTTACTCACAAGTTTTAGCTTTCCCCTGTTTTTAGTATCAGCTGCTTGTTTTATCTTCACTGATTTGATTATTTTTGTGTGAAAAGTATGGTCCTAAAGGTTTTATTTATAGGCAATATTAAGTATTAAAAGATTAGCTAATTTTCCTGTAGACTCTTTTACCATACTGATTTAATGTTTGATATTACAACTACATTAGACTCTAGGCTTCAGATTTTTTCCATACCCTAGTTCGATTTGTTTCAAGTAATTTAAACCAGATTTTTACTCATATTTATGTCTTAACTTTGTTTCTAGAAGTGTTTTACCTTTCCTAAAGCCATGCCTCATTAATGCACTCGAATGGTCACATGAAATCTTGGAACGTAAAATATATTTTTGCTGTAATTGAATATACTAGCTGCACTAACATGACACTAGCTAAAATAATTTTCATACATTAATATTTGTACACATCTTTTAGCGAATGGCTTGTAGATGCATAGCCATACCATTTCCATTTCAAGAGTTAAATCACATTAAAGGCTTTGACTTTTGCTTGTTGTTTATATGCAACAATTCACTTATTTTATTATGGCGGCATTTTATCAAACAAGTTATGTTCATTACTCTAGTTTTAAACCATTCACTCCTTACTGTTTTGATACGGTTTCACATATGATTATCCACTTTGTTGTCTACACTAGCTTCTAAATTAGAGATCATCTTCATTCTCTAAGTAATAAATGTCACATACATTATCATATACATTATGTTATAAATGTATGTGCATGTTTCTAGTGCAGGATTTTATTTGCAAGATTATATTAAGTATTACATGTTAAGTTAAGAGCCCATATATATATATATATATATATATATATATATATATATATATATGCATATCACCATATGTATACATTTATCTACCCTTCATATATGTTCGCATATATATTTATTCACAAGTTCTTATTCGTTTAAGATTGTTTCTAATTAAATTTTAATTTAATTATAATTAACTCGTTAATAAATCTGTGTTTATTACTAAACAAAGTCGATTAAAAAGTGGGACATTACAATCTACCCCACTTAAAAGAATTTCATCCTCGAAATTAAAGAGATACAAGTAGATTTCAGTTTTAGCTAAAGTTAAATAAATACACATTCGTAACTATCTACCACACTTTCCGAACACGCCTCTTATTTATTTTGAATTTAGTTGTCTTTATTTCTAGAATCCAAAATTCTGATTTTATTATAAAATCAATTTACTTAACTGACATGACTTCATATCCAATTAATAACTCAAGTCTGGTCTTTATTACCAGAAAAAATCAATTTTATTTACTGGATATTATTCTAAATTGTATTCAACATTAACTAACTTATCTAGAGGCTGATCCTAATCATTTGGCTCCTCCCATTGGTTGTCGTGGTTGTCCTACTTGCACCTCGGCCCCTTCTTCTACGAGAACTCATTTTCAACTATTTGATTATAATAGTCTGATGATCAAATCTTAATCGGAGGATATTTTTAAAGATGACCTATGTCAATAACTTGGGTTGATCTATACTAATGTATATATATAATAGTTAAATTTTCAAATACGCTCCCTCAATACTCACCCAAAGGCTAGGTATTCAGTAAAACTTATGGTCTGATACCGACTATAATGGCCCGACTTTCGATGACCTCGGAAGTCGTGTCATTATTAAAGAAATAGAATAGATAGATAATTGAACTAAACAAAACATCAGAATCTCACAGCATAATTTAACAAAATATATAGTATATTACATATCAGAGTCTAATACATCATAGAATAATTTATCATATCACACATGATTACGGGCCCAATACAACATACAAACTTGATATTTAGATATAGATTTAACTAACAAGCTGACTCCGGAACTTCCAGTCCAAAATACTCCGGAAGATTTCCATTGATTACCTGGATCACTTGTCTACCCATAACAATTGTTATGAGTACCCAAGAGTTTAGGAAAACACAGAAAAATAAACTTTGAGTCAGTCAGGGTACTGATGTGAGTAAACAATTTTAAACAAACTGGAAACAAGCAAGGGTTGTTTCTTTATGAGAATAAATTGATTTCACTTTAGAAATTCTTTCGGAAGAAAAGATAATAGTAAGACCAACCCACACATAAAGTTGGATGATTTTTACCTTACTACAACCCAAAACATTTTTCATATCAAAATCCTCTAATATTATAATAATTTTTATCATATAAATAACCATCTAGCGGAACACTCGCATCTCACGTTCCACATATATATAATATAAAATCAAAAACCACGGGCGCTTTTTGGAGATTGGATTCCGACTATGACAAGGTATGGGACCATCTGTCGCTCTGTGTACTCTAGAGGGGATACTCTGGGTTTCAACAAGAACGTCTTGCAACCAGGCCATACATGACCGCCCACTCATTTAGCTTGAGTGTATTGAATATTTTACCACCAACTGTTAAGCTCAAACCACCGTATTCCGAAAGTTGCAGCAGCGAAAGAGATTAAGAAACAAATAGGAATTTCTCTAGATGTTGATAACACATCCTGCTTGGGAATGACCCACCTAGCCATGCTGCCTGCCCTATTTTTGTCCTTTCCTGATTGCGAGGCTTTGAGGCTACATTATCTTCTAGAACACCTGTCCACCATTTACTTTGAATGCCACATCGTCAAATCCTCCAGAAATCACTAATTGCTTCCCATAAAAATACTCGGATTGTTAAGTTAAGAGAAGGTATCTTCTCGCCACCACAGAAATACATTTGAGGAAATCAACGTACATGACACCTTTGGAAATACTCTATCAGACATCCATCCATACAAGTGAAATATTAATTCCGGAATCTTCGAAACAACCAGCATATGTCTTTTAATGTCAGACGATAATTGTGTAAACTGGTTTAAATAAAAATCCTTATTTTTGAAACCCTTCTTGTTTTTAAAGAAACGGTAAACCACTTAAGTCGATTGAATTTAAAATGAATTCAATATTTCTAACTTCTTGACTTAACATAAATAAATGATCAATTTATACTCCAATGCCTTTGAATTATGATTCCATTTCATATATATATATATATATATATATATATATATATATATATATATTAAGACAGACTATATATCCTTAAAATAGACTTTAAACAGAATTTAATCATTCTGTATTGTTTTTAATCCAGGTATTTGACTATGACATCTTTATATTTGTAAATAAACAACTACACACACATCATTTAATTATCTAACTAGAGGGAACGTGCTTCGCACACAGCAATGAATACGACAATGTTATTTCGTTAACTTTGACAATTGTTTTGTTGTTAAACTATATAGTTATATTTCATTTCAACAAACCGAGTTCATCTTTCTGTATGGGTCCGTGGTCGAGTCATCGACTATTTATATTACCTATATTTATTTTATATACGCATACTTCTTTTATTTTTAAATTTGAATTCCCTATCTTCCTTACTTCTTTATTTTATTTCTCCTACTTTCCTTCCTTAATTCCTAATTATTTCTAATTTCTCTTCTATTTACTTTTTAACTTTCCTTTCCTTGATTCCCTTTTTTTTACTTCTTCCTTTTCTTTATTTTCTACTCTATTTTATTTCTATATCCCCTTCTTTTTATTCCTATTTTATTTCTACGCCCAACCTGGCCCGATATCTTCAGCCCATCCTCCTCGCTTCTTTTTCCTATCTATTTTTTTCCTTCTATTTAATTTAGTTGCCTAATATTTCTTGGCCCAACTATTCCTTTATTTATTTTTTTCTAATGTACTTTGGCCCATGATAGTCCAATTACCTAGCACACGCACTAACACTCTTCTTTCTCCTAAATTCCTGCTACCTGCCTCTCTCTACTTTCCTTTCTTTTCCTAGTTTAGCAGCATTTTCCAGTTCCTAAAATTTTGCATTGCAAAAGAGTGTGATCAATACACTGATCACTCCCAGATCCTTTGCTCCATCTTCATCTTCCTCTTCTTTTTCTCTTATATAAGCGCACTGCTTCATCTTTTTTCATACGTGCACGTCTGTGCATCTGTGCACATGCACATACACTATTTCCATCATTACACCATGCTAGTTACTTGTACACACTGTAAAACGCTTTCATCTCACGTTCTACATATATAGTATACAATCAAAACCGCGAGCACTTATTGGATAATGGATTACCAACTATGATAAGGTATGGAACCACCTTCCGATAGTGTACTTCTAGAGAGGAGTACATTGGATTCAACAAGAACATCTTGCAACCCGACCACACATGATCGACCACTCATTTCGCTTGAGTGTATCGAATGCATATCACCAACGGTTGGGATTAGCAACCATTTCCAGAATGGGACAACATCGATAATAGATTATAGAATGAAATGAATATCTCTAGATATGTGATAATACACCCTAATTGGCAGCCAACCACTTATCCATGCTGCCTGCCCGATTTTTGTCATTTTCGGGCTGTGAGGCTAGAGGCCACCCTTATCTCTGATAGATCACACATTTATTCACTTTGAATGTCACATCGTCAAACCCACTAAATCACTAATTGATTTCCCCAAAAATGCAACGGGTATACAGCTAAGAGAAACAAATTACTCCGCTACCTATAATGTCCCGTATTTTCTGACCATTTATTTGAGATATTTTATTTATTTAAAATTTCGATTTGAGTTTAAATAATGGGATTTTGACCATTTTAATTTGAATATTTAAATTCTATTAAAAATATAATATTTTATTATTGGGATATTGGGAAAATGTTGAATTTGCTGTATAATGTGAACGAGTGATTTAATGTGGTTTAAATATGGTTTACATTGAATTATATAAATATATTCGTTATTAAAATGATAACAGAACGTTTAATTTAAAATTTTATTATAAACGAATTAGAAATGGCACGGTAGTTCGTAAATTTCGTTCTGAACTTCGACTAAGTATACAGAATTCGTTTTAAGTCGAAATTATGTGAAACCAGAAACGTTGGAATCAATTTGATTATATTTTTCATATAAAAGAGAAAAATTGAGAATTTTTGTTATAATTTGTTAGTTATGTCCAGTTCAAATCTTTGAATAGTTGCTATGGAATACGTTAATAAACGATAACGTTTATTTTATAAATTTAAAAGGTTTTATTTTAACATGAATCCCGTTTTAACTTGAAATTGATGATACCAAATCGTATAATCCATATAGTTTATATGTGAAGCGGTAGGTATATCTTATTTGGACATTTACGAATATAATAATTTATTTTTAGTTAATTTAATTATTTGGGAATTTATTTATATTTATTCGGTATTATATATGCATAAAAAAATAATTTTCCTTTCAAACGACGTCCGTTTTGATGGAATTTACTTCGTTGGATTCGTAACGACATAATGATATACCAATTTTCATTTCGGTTTTGGTGCGTGGGTTTCGATACCAAAATATTGGTTAATGATAAACAACGATATAAGAGTTTAATTTAAATAACGATTAAAACTAAGTTTATTTGTGGAAATTTAAAGTACATACAAAACTTAAACATGAGAACTCAAATTTTACATACAGACAAACGTACAAGCCAACTGTTTATATACAGTCGAATATCATGTATAAGTCTACAAGGACAGTTAGGCATATCTCAGATACAAGGTGTGTATATCACAATTTCAAAGTCTTCAAAATAAACAAATTGATAATAGCTAAACAACTATATGAATAAACACAACTAGGCAAATGAAGAAAACACCAAATGAACAGTTGAATATATTCACCTTGAAAAGCTAAAGTGAACAAATATATACACCATCAAATTTTACAGATTCGAATCTGACAATATATTTTCATAAATAAGAAAATCTACAATAAATCTCCTCACAGAATCAGTCTTCCATCACCACCAAATCAACCTGAGAAAGAAGAAAGATAAAAAGAGAGCTATGAGTAGCTAGAAAATAGGTATAGATGTGTTTGAAAATGAAAGATTTCCAATCACGAAATACCACATAAAAAACTGTAAAGTGCATAACCCAATCAAATAAGAACAGTACACAAGCTGTTTAAAAGAAAACTAATATATTTTGCATCGAATCCACAAAGCCAAATAACCAAGTAAGCAATACATGTGCATTAAATATTCCCAGGAAAGTAAAACAGAGAAAAATATATCATCAAATCTTTAGACAATCGAAAAGGATAATATTTTTTTAGAAAATCTCATATAAAAGCTGTTCTGCTATAGGCACATAGCTATACAGCTAAGTATATATAGCCCTTATGCCTCAAATCTATAAAACTGAACCAAGATTTCAGACAGGAAAGAAATCTGAAATTTTAATAGCTGAACTGACAATACGAATTAACAATACACAATTCACCGAATCTATGTATAAAAAGTTCGATCTTCATACATGGATCTAAGCAAACAAGTACATGAATTCCAACATAAAGTACACATTTTCACTGTCAAATAACACACACAAACCAAGTATCAGTCACAAAAAGTTCGACTACATAGCACAGCTGAAATGAAAGAACAAACAACACCTAAGAACTAGGATCAAACCTATGATTTCACTATTTGATTTTGATCATATCCAGTTTTCTACACAACTATAAATACACCCACTCACCTCATTTCTGAATACAACAGCAAAGAAGGAACCGAATTAGAATGAAAAAAAAAACGAAAAAGAAATTTAATCACGAAAAATACTTATCTGGGTTGGGACATGTTGGCTCGAACTGGAAGACCTAGGTTTTTGGATCTGAGGCATTTGGAGTTCTCGGTCGTTTAACGAATGGGTGTTGAGGGACTGTAGTGGCCCTAGGAGGGCTGGGGGTCAGCGCGGACTGTCGTGGTCAGAGTTAGAAGCGGTGGAAGGGGATCTAGTTTCGGCACTGGGAGGGTTTTCTTCTTTTCTTTGTGGTGGCGGCGGAAGATTTGATAAATCAATCTGAGGGTTTGAGATAAAAAAGGGAACGGAGGGTTGTATATGAGGTAAATGGGAAAGGGTCGGTCAAACACAGGTTAGGCTGGACGATTTTTAAAGTAAGGCCCACTTGTTTTAATTAAAAGTTTTATTTAGTTTAATGTTTTACAAACTTCAAATATTAATTGCAAATGCGTAAGTGATCAGAATTCGATGAAACGAAAAACATCGGAGCCGTGAAGATAAGTACTACGTGATGGAAGGGAACCGAGCAGGGCAGAAAGTAGCTGGAATTTTCAGTTAAATTAAACGTCATTTAATTTAACTGAAACAAGCTGATTTAACAATGGAACCAAATCAAGGTGAGTTAAACTCACTCAGTAATTCCCGCTTATATTTTATAAGTTGGGTTTTTATTTTTGTGTGCTATGGTTGCTAATGATTTGACTGATTGATGATATATATTCACATATCGTTTGAACTGATGAAATTAAACGTCGTTTAATTTTAGCGAAACCCAAATCGTTATTTTTAACAATTCCAATTAAGGTAACTTACCTTATTGGCAACGTTTATAAAATTAAACATGTTTTAATAAATGGATTGTTTTGATTGACTGTTGTGGTTGATATTGAATTATCGTTATAGACTGTTATGAGACCATTAATTAATCAAATCGAATTGTTTTGATTAGGCGGTTGAATATTGACCTGAGATTTACCATTTGTTTTGGTTTAAACCAATGGGTACTATTGGTTGAGATTGGCAGGACATGGCCTATGAATTAACCGTTTTATCAATATCGATCCACCGTCAGATAAATCGACGAGATAAAGTTATAAGGTTTATTTTATAACTGAAAATAGATTTTTAAATCTATTATTTGAAATAAAGTTTGTAAAAAGGAAAAATATTTATTATTTATTAATCGAGCTTATAATTGATACTTATCAGATTTATAAGCGAATATGTAGAAATTAACTTAATGTTATAGATTTGAATGATCGCTTTGAGAGATAGTTAAAAGGGGTTATTTAAGTTAATTACACTATTAATTAACTTAAATAAAGATTTTATTTGGAATTGGATAATGAAATAATCATGTTTTGGTTTGACAAAGCCAACCTTTTTAATCAAATTGAGAATAAGATCATTTGTTTGCATTTGTCTAATGAGATGAGTTAACGAATAATGGTTTAATTTTAATAAGATTTAAAAAGAAATCGATGATGTATTTAGAAAATAAATAATTTAATTAATTACACACTAGTTAATGGTGAAGTAAATTATTAATTTAGGAGATTTCTGCTTAAATGAGACAATTTGCTCTGAACCACGTTTTAACCTATATTACTAAAATAATTACTAATCATGATCAGTCAACTAAATCACGTTTTAATGGTTTAATCAGGTCAATACTTATCAATATGTTTCCAGTAACTGGAAAAGCCCGATCCTACTTTGCTCTGAACCAAACCTTGCTCCTAAACATAATTAAGTTAGTAGATACTTGGGTAAAGGTTTAATTAATCAATTTACGTTATTAAATGTATTTTAACAGCCGATTAAACCAAGGCCGGCTTCACTGTTCCAGTTGACAGTTCTTCGTTCCAACCTGCTCGTGTTCGCATCTCCAAGTCCCAGGAAAAACCCACGCTTGAACATCCTGGAATGCCAATATGATTTAATCACTAACTTTGTCTTAATATAATTATAATTATTTAAATGTGTTACTTATACCCCAAATCAGCTGATCGGTTTCATAGAACCCACGCTTACCCAAAGAAATTGGCTCCCAGTACCTCAAACCCACGCTCACACGGAAATCATCCCCACCGCGCCTTCTGAGCTTGACAGTGACCCAATCGGAAGCTGCCACCGTGTCCGCCTCAGACTCCCTTGCCAGCGCCTCTAGGGTCGTCCGGTTCGATCGCCAATACGCTCCAGAGATCCTTCCTAACTGCGGTGCCTTCTAGGCTGAAAACCGTTCACCGTTGATCACAAGAGCAGATCACTGCCGGTAGAATAGTGGAGCTCGAAGTGCTCAAAGTCTTTGCGTTGGGAGTTTTTGTTTCGATTTATGGATTGGAAGATCTTGTGTGGAGAAATGTTGATGATTTCTGTTCGTTCGTTCTATTAGTGGCGACTTGTATGCGTGGTTGACCACGAGAGAAACATTAGGATTGTTTGACCAATTGTGGAAGGGTACTTATATAGGTTAAACGTGGGGCGCACGGTGTCGATGGATTGGCCGCCAAGAAAATTAGTTGTTTGGGAGCCAAGGAATGCACAGTAGAACGAAAGTTTGGGATGCAAGGAACCAATAATTACTTAGGATGGGCGGAAAGAATAAGAATGTACAGTATAAAGTTGGATATATTTTATTTCTATTTTAATACCATGAAACTTCGTAGTGAGAATTTTGTTAAAAACCCACCACAAATGATTTCTGACTTCTGATAAAAAAGCTAATCTTGATGTAAAAAGATATTCTGGATCAAATGGGACAAGTTTCGTCAAAATCCGAGGTCGTATGAAAAAATTTCCTTTATGAAACCAGAAATGAACACGTGTTTAATTTTCCCACGTTCACCAGATAAATCAATTACACTTGAAATCTTCAGATCCTATAATAATTTGTTGATACGAACTCAACGGAACTGGTTTCGTGGCCTAATTCGATCGTCTACTCAAGTTACACTCAAATATCCCTTTATTATATAAATCACGCGCTATAGAAAATGAACGGGCGTTTACGGCTACCATGGCCACATACGAAATTGGTTTGCCACGCCATCTAACAGCGTACAATAATTTAACGTTACGGTTCTAATGAAACTGATTTCGTCGAAAACGGTGTCCGTTTGCGAAACGGCTATTTTAACGGCCTATAATTAAATAGCGAATTTCCATAGCGACTATTCTAAATTTTGATTTGGCCATAATTATCAAACTATAACACGAAATCTGGATTTTTCTCTTTCATATGAAAACTATAATCAATACGGTTCCAGCATTTCTTGTTTCACAAAAATCCGACCTATATCGAATCCTGTATATCCATTTGAAGTTCAAAACTCGAATATATGAACTGCACGCCATTTTCAAGCTCGATTTTTAATTATATAAATATATAACGTTCGAACTTCGTTTAAATAACGAATTGAATATTAAATTCCATCGATATTCCAAATATAATATTTAAAATAAATAAATTAAATTAAATATTTGACGGTCAAAACACGGGTCGTTACATTCTTCCCCCCTTAAAATAATTTCGTCCTCGAAATTGCTAAGGTAAGAAAGAACGTTATAAATCCATTAATTTTCAAATCCAATTTATCTTAAATTAGAAACCAATTCAATACTGTAAATAAATATTTTCAAAAATATCGAAAATTTTCTAACACTTTAAATTTTCGAAAAATTTCGCCAGCACCTCCTCTGTACGGCTCAATCGGTACAACCACAACTCGCCTTTCTAGGCCTTCTCCAAACCAAAAGAAAATAAAACAGCCAAGCGGCTTGCCAAATAGGCTCATAAATCACCAACCCATATAAAATAAACGTGTACCTTTTTGTTGGGCATATCATTATATCCTTTCCATCTGCTGTCCTGTCAGCATATACAATTGCATTCCCAAACCAAATTCCAATTTTATCCTCAAAACCAAATCCTTCATGCAACCAAGCCAAATCTCATTCTTAACTCAATTTCCATCCATTATCAATTCCAACCTTAACTTACCAGTCCAACACCATTTCAGATTCCTGTCTCACAATTCAAAATCTGATTCTACTCGATATATTATATCCCGATTCAATTTCCAATTAATTGGTTTCAATTCAATTCATATTTGTTTCCCCAATTTCTATTTAAATTTTGTTTTGTTCACACAATCTTCCTGGGAGTTTTTAAATAGTTCTGTTCTTACAAAAATCAAATATTCCTTTTCAGGATTCAAAACAACTTGTTTTTCTCAAAGCAATTCAAAACAAAACCTTTGGTAGTAATCCGTCACTTAGAACTCGAAAATGAACACTGATGATGCGGCCGTCATCATCAGAATTATTTTCCAGCGATCGAAGTGAGTTCAATACTATATCATTTCAAAACTCCAATTTTAAACACTTTCATTTTGAAATATCTCAAAATATAAACTTGGAAAATATTTTCAAATTCACCCAGGATCTTAAAATTCCCATACATTTAATCCAAAATTACTTTTCACACTCTTCTAATTTTTCACAATTTCAATCTAAATTCTGGTTTAACTTCAAATTTAATTCATCTGATTCCATATATTATATCCATAGGAATTCTGATTGGTTACTTACATAACCATTCCATTATAACACATCCAATATACTATAATACTCCCAATATTAATCATTCTTTTATATCAAAATATAATTTGGGTAAAATTATTTCATTTACCCTCTTTCAAAAACATACTGTGTCGAATTATTCTGTTCAACAGTTTAGAAACACTTATCGACACAGTTTGCATTACTGTATCGACCAGAATTCATAAACTACTCGACAAACCAATCAACACAATATAAACAGTTTTTATATCAATTTACAAATACGCGCTCATATATATACACTCAAACTCAATCTAGGGTATTACTAACCCCATCTCTACTGAGTCACACCACAGAGCCAAGGTACTTACTTAACCTTAAGCTCTGGTACCACTGTAACGACCCAGCGATTTCCGGTAGGCTTTTCAACCATCCCTCCAACCCCTAAGGTAGAGGGCTAACCTCCCCCCGTGGCTTACAATGGTACCCCACCAACTCATTTTACGGCCAGCCTTTCGACTTCACAACCAACCCACATTTTCGGGACATGTAGGGGTAAGAGTCACCCGTCCGCCACCTAACGCGAAGCGAGAACCCCCTATCATGCGACCAAGCACACAGCAAGCAACGAGTTGGGGTATTTTAATTACCTCTCAGACCTTGATCAAACAACGTTCTTATCCTCAGATGAATATAAGTTGTAATCACAAAATCAATATTCCCATTTCAGTCTCGAAATACATTCCATTATAACTTGGGTTTAGTTATACAACCCTATAACCCACTTCTTTAACCAGATTCACTTATTTCCAATCTTCTTTCAAATCTGTTCGACCATTCCCCACTTTTGAAATCTTATTCCAAATTTCCCTTTTTACTTGATCTCATTTTCAAATAACGTTAATTCAATATTAACGATTTACACTTTGACACTCATTTATATATTCTGGTTTATCTTAAACCTTTTTTCAAAACCTTATCTAAATTTAAATGATATTTAATCCAAAAACACATTAATTTGATAATCAATTCAAATTCAAAATGGTCGACTTAATTCACTCAAACTCGATTATCTCGTTAGCCGACCCAAATAAATTTTCTCTTTAAATTAATTAAAAATAATAATTAATTTAAATAATTCCATTAATGGTTTTCTTAACAAAACGATTATCCAATTCTAACTATGCGATTTTATTTCCTATCTCGTACTTATCAATCTGATTTACATCGGAACTTGCTTTATAAAATCAATAAATAATTTAAAGTCTTACATAAATAAAATATTTATTTGTTTCTCTTGAATAACTTTTATTCAAAATAATATGTTCAAAAATCTATCTCCAGTTATAAAATACATTTTATAACTTCACCTCTATTGACTCACATGACGGTGAATCAATATCCATAAAACGACTGATTTTATTGGCCATACGTTGCCAAATACCCAACCAATATCACCCATTGGTTTAAACTAACAGATGTTGAACATTCAATAATCAACCATCAAATCAATCACACAAAACAGATCAGTTCATATATGAGAATATGAAAATAAAAATACATTTGAGGGATCCGGTTGGGTCCCTCCAACCTGTTCTTCCCTGAAATCACAACGGTTATCTCAATTAAGATCATTCAGTTTTGTTCAACTGACAACACTAAATAGCAACCATTCAACATCAACCACAAGCAATTCGATCAGTTCAACAATTTAAAACACGTTTATAAATAAACGTGACCAATAAGGTAAGTTACCTTTATTGGAACCAATCGTTAAAATATAACGATTTAGTATTTCACTGAAATTAAACACAGTTTAATTTCATCAGTTAAATCAACAAACAAGTGTATAACTAGCAAACAGGCAACCATCAGCAAGCAGAGCACACAAAATAAAAACCCAATTTATATAAAATATAAATGGGAAAAACTGAGTGAGTTTAACTCACCTGATTTGATACCGTTGTTCAAACGGTACGCTTTTCAGTTAAATTCAACAGTCGTTAAATTCAACTAAAAATCTTGTCATCTCCAACCCTGTCTAGGCTAGTTCCAGAATATTGTGTTCAACCGTACAGTTCCAACGGCTCCTGATGATTCAATTCTGATAGCATCGACATGAATATGAATTAATATAAGTTTATGGTTCCTACGATTTATTTTAAACAATTTATTTTCTTTAATTTAACTTAACTATAACTAATTACTTCGGTTAGGGTGAATCACGCTGGTAACCTCAACTTTTGATTTGAGGAAAACACTGCCCAACCCTTTTTCTCCACTGATTTCATTTGTTCGGCAATTCCCAATAATCCCTGCATTATTTAAATAAAATATTATAATTCTTAACCATCTAAATTATAAACTAATTAATTACTAAATTAGGGTATAATTTTATCTACTTACATTATTTAATGACGTAGGTTAATAAAATGAACGATCCAATTCCTCTATTCATTCGTACTCCCATATTTCCTTATTACTAAGGTTCAAACTAACTTTTTAACCTATATTACTAAAATAATTACTAATCATGATCAGTCAACTAAATCACGTTTTAATGGTTTAATCAAGTCAATACTTATCAATATGTTTCCAGTAACTGGAAAAGCCCGATCCTACTTTGCTCTGAACCAAACCTTGCTCCTAAACATAATTAAGTTAGTAGATACTTGGGTAAAGGTTTAATTAATCAATTTACGTTATTAAATGTATTTTAACAACCGATTAAACCAAGGCCGGCTTCACTGTTCCAGTTGACAGTTCTTCGTTCCAACCTGCTCGTGTTCGCATCAAGTCCCAGGAAAAACCCACGCTTGAACATCCTGGAATGCCAATATGATTTAATCACTAACTTTGTCTTAATATAATTATAATTATTTAAATGCGTTACTTATACCCCAAATCAGTTGATCGGTTTCATAGAACCCACGCTCACCCAAAGAAATTGGCTCTTAGTACCTCAAACCCACGCTCACACGGAAATCATCCCCACCGCGCCTTCTGAGCTTGACAGTGACCCAATCGGAAGCTGCCACCGTGTCCGCCTCAGACTCCCTTGCCAGCGCCTCTAGGGTCGTCCGGTTCGATCGCCAATACGCTCCAGAGATCCTTCCTAACTGCGGTGCCTTCTAGGCTGAAAACCGGTCACCGTTGATCACAAGAGCAGATCACTGCCGGTAGAATAGTGGAGCTCGAAGTGCTCAAAGTCTTTGCGTTGGGAGTTTTTGTTTCGATTTATGGATTGGAAGATCTTGTGTGGAGAAATGTTGATGATTTCTGTTCGTTCGTTCTGTTAGTGGCGGCTTGTATGCGTGGTTGACCACGAGAGAAACATTAGGGTTGTTTGACCAATTGTGGAAGGGTACTTATATAGGTTAAACGTGGGGCGCACAGTGTCGATGGATTGGCCGCCAAGAAAATTAGTTGTTTGGGAGCCAAGGAATGCACAGTAGAACGAAAGTTTGGGATGCAAGGAACCAATAATTACTTAGGATGGGCGGAAAGAATAAGAATGTACAGTATAAAGTTGGATATATTTTATTTCTATTTTAATACCATGAAACTTCGTAGTGAGAATTTTGTTAAAAACCCACCACAAATGATTTCTGACTTCTGATAAAAAAGCTAATCTTGATGTAAAAAGATATTCCGGATCAAATGGGACAAGTTTCGTCAAAATCCGAGGTCGTATGAAAAAATTTGCTTCATGAAACCAGAAATGAACACGTGTTTAATTTTTCCACGGTCACCAGATAAATCAATTACACTTGAAATCTTCAGATCCTATAATAATTTGTTGATACGAACTCAACGGAACTGGTTTCGTGGCCTAATTCGATCGTCTACTCAAGTTACACTCAAATATCCCTTTATTATATAAATCACGCGCTATAGAAAATGAACGGGCGTTTACGGCTACCATGGCCACATACGACATTGGTTTGCCACGCCATCTAACAGCGTACAATAATTTAACGTTACGGTTCTAATGAAACTGATTTCGTCGAAAACGGTGTCCGTTTGCGAAACGGCTATTTTAACGGCCTATAATTAAATAGCGAATTTCCATAGCGACTAAATTTTGATTTGGCCATAATTATCAAACTATAACACGAAATCTGGATTTTTCTCTTTCATATGAAAACTATAATCATTACGGTTCCAGCGTTTCTTGTTTCACAAAAATCCGACCTATATCGAATCCTGTATATCCATTTGAAGTTCAAAACTCGAATTTACGAACTGCACGCCATTTTCAAGCTCGATTTTTAATTATATAAATATATAACGTTCGAACTTCGTTTAAATAACGAATTGAATATTAAATTCCATCGATATTCCAAATATAATATTTAAAATAAATAAATTAAATTAAATATTTGACGGTCAAAACACGGGTCGTTACATTCCGGCGCTTTCGGTGTTTTGGAAGATCGGCATGAGATATGGTAATGTATTTATGTCGATTTTTGGGGTCGAAAATCCTGGGTCGTTACAAGGGTATCAGAGCTATTGGTTTAGTGATAACCTTTGCTCTATGGCGTAACTCGATAGAGACGGGGTTAGTAACGCCCTAGATTGTGTTTGAGTGTATATATATGAGAGCGTATTTGTAAATTTTATATACAAAGGTTTTGTATTGTGTTGTTGGTCGGTTCAAGTGTTGAAAAGCATTGAACTAGTAAGGTACACAATATTGTTTTGAAGAGGGGGTAAATAAAATAATTTTACCCGAAAGTTATTTTTGTATTGAAAAAAAAGAGAAAAAAAGAAATAATTTTCACAAATTATTTAGATATGGTGTGTTGACTGGTTTGAATGGAATTCAAATTTTGGTTAAAATTTGGAATTGGAACTTAACTGGTTTAAGTGTAATCGAATTAATCATTAATAATTATATTGGAATGAAATTAAGAAGCGATATTGTAAATTCGAATTAAATTTGGAGATTTAATGAATAATAATTAAATGGGAATCAATCGAATATAAATCGGTTGGTGTTCAAATATGTGGTATTAAGTTAAATAGTAATAATTGAATGTGAATTTAGTTGATTTGATTGAGTTTGTTGTGCCTTGGTTGTTGATCAATTGTTGTTTGCTTGTTAGATTGGTTGAATAAAATTCGTCCATGATTTGATGAAGAATTAAATAAACCGAAACCCAGAAAATTAAATGAAGTGTTATTTAAATATTTCATGATGGATCGAGTTAAGTACAGGGGCCAGAGAACTATGAAGATTGAGTTGGATGGCGTAAGTTGCACGTAAATTAAGTAGTAGTATTAATAGCACTCGAAAAGGCATGCCTACGCGAAAATAAAAAAAATCTGGGTTTTGGTTTTCGTTTTCCGACCGTGTGGGTCAATGTTAATTGTTTCTGCGATATCGCAGAAGTCCCTCCGTGCACGGGAGATTCTGCTAATTTTTTCTGAGAATTTAATGTGTTAGAATATATTCGATATTTTTGAAAATTTTGTTCTACCATAATAGATTGGTTTTTCTTTGACATAAAAAATATATTTTTAAAGTTAATGGGATTTGCAACCTTTTTCTTACCTTAGTAATTTTGGGGACGAAATTATTTTAAGGGGGGAAGAATGTAATGTCCCATATTTTCTGACCATTTATTTGAAATACTTCATTTATTTAAAATATTGATTTGAGTTTAAATAAAGGGATTTTGACCATTTTAATTTTAATATTTAAATTATATTAATAATATAATATTTTATTTTCGGGATATTGGGCAAATGTTGAATTTGCTGTATAATGTGAACGAGCGATTTAAAGTGGTTTAAATATGGTTTACATTGAATTATATAAATATATTCGTTATTAAAACGACGTCATAACGTTTAATTTATAATTATATTATAAACGAATTAGAAATGGCGCAGTAGTTCGTAAATTTTGTTTTGAACTTCGACTGAGTATACAAAATTCGTTTTAACTCTAAATTCTGTGAAACCAGAAACGTTGAAATCTATTTGATTATATTTTTCATATGAAAGAGAAAAATCGAGATTTCTTGTTATAATTTGTTAGTTATGTCCAGTTCAAATCTTTGAATAGTCGCTATGGAATACGTTAATAAACGATAACATTTATTTTATAAATTTAAAAGGTTTTATTTTAACATGAATCTCGTTTTAACTTGAAATTGCTGATACCAAATAGTATAATCATATAATTTATATGTGAAACGGTAGGTATATCTTATTTGGACATTTTCGATTATAATAATTTATTTTTAGTTAATTGAATTATTTGGGAATTTATTTATATTTATTTAGTAATATATATGCATAAAAAAATAATTTTCCTTTCAAACGACGTCCGTTTTGTTGGAATTTACTTCGTTGGATTCGTAACGACATAATGATATACCAATTTTCATTTCGATTTTGGTGCATGGGTTTCGATACAAAAATACTGGTTAATGATAAACAACGATATAAGAATATAATTTAAATAACGATTAAAACTAAGTTTATTTGTGGAAATTTAAAGCACATGCAAAACTTAAACATGAGAACTCAGATTTTACATACAGACAAACGTACAAGCCAACTGTTTATATACAGTCGAATATCATGTATAAGTCCACAAGGACAGTTCGGCCTATCTCAGATACAAGGTATGTATACCACAATTTCTAAGTCTTCAAAATAAACAAATTGACAATAGCTAAACAGCTATATGAATGAACACAGCTAGACAACTGAAGAAAACACCTAATGAACAGTTGAATATATTCACCTTGAACAACTAAAGTAAACAAAATATACACACCATCAAATTTTATAGATTCGAATCTAATAATATATTTTCATACATAAGAAAATCTACAACAAATGTCCTCACAGCATCAGTCTTCCATCACCACCAAATCAACCTGAGAAAGAAGAAAAAAAAAAGCTATGAGTAGCTAGAAAATAGGAATAGATATGTTTGAAAATGAAAGATTTCCAATCAGGAAATACCACATGAAAAACTGTAAAGTGCACAACCCAATCAAATAAGAACAGTACACAAGCTGTTCAAAAGAAAACTGATATATTCTGCATCGAATCCACAAAGCCAAATAACCAAGTAAGCAATACATGTGCATCATCGATTCCCAGGAAAGTAAAACAGAAAAAATATATCATCAAATCTTTAGATAATCGAAAAGGATAATATATTTTCAGAAAATCTCATATAAAAGCTATTCTTCTATAGGCACATAGCTATACAGCTAAGTATTTATAGCCCTTATGCCTCAAATCTATAAATCTGAAATTTTAATAGCTGAATTGACAATACAAATTAATAATACACAGTTCACCGAATCTATGTATAAACAGTTCGATCTTCGTACATGGATCTAAGCAAACAAGTACATGAAATCCAACATAAAGTCCACATTTTCACTGTCAAATATCACATGCAAACCAAGCATCAATCTCAAAATGTTCGACTACACAGCACAGCTGAAATGAAAGAACAAACAACACCTAAGAACTAGGATCAAACCTATGATTTCATAATTTGATTTTGACCATATCCAGATTTCTACGCAACTATAAATACACCCATGCACCTCATTTATGAATACAACAGCAAAGAAGGAACTGAATTCGAATGAAAAAAAAAACAGAAATTTATTCACGAAAAATACTTATCTGGGTTGGGATGTGTTGGCTCGAACTAGAAGACCTAGGGTTTCGGATCTGAGGCTGTTGGAGTTCTCGGCCGTTTATTGGATGGGTGTTGAAGTACTGTAGTGGCTCTGGGAGGACTGGGGTCAGCCCGGTCTGTCGTGGTCAGAGTTAGAAGCGGTGGAAGGGGAACTGGTTTCGACAGTGGGAGGGTTTTCTCCTTTTCTTTGTGGTGGCGGCGGAAGATTTGAGAAATCAGTCTGAGGGTTTGAGATAAAAAGGGGAACGGAGGGTTGTATATGAGGTAAATGGGAAAGGGTCGGTCAAACACAGGTTGGGCTGGACGATTTTTAAAGTAAGGCCCACTTGTTTTAATTAAAAGTTTTATTTAGTTTAATGTCTTACAAACTTCAAATATTAATTGCAAATGCGTGCATGATCAGAATTCGATGAAACGAAAAACATCAGAGCCGTGAAGACAAGTACTACGTGATGGAAGGGAACCGAGCAGGGCAGAAAGCAGCTGGAATTTTCAGTTAAATTAAACGTTGTTTAATTTAACTGAAATGAGATGATTTAACGACGGGACCAAATCAAGGTGAGTTAAACTCACTCAGTAATTCCCGCTTATATTTTATAAATTGGGTTTTTATTGTTGTGTGCAATGGTTGCTAATGATTTGACTGATTGATGAGATATATTCACATATCGTTTGAACTGATGAAATTAAACGTTGTTTAATTTCAGTGAAACCCAAATCGTTATTTTTAACGATTCCAATTAAGGTAACTTACCTTATTGGCCACGTTTATAAAATTAAACATGTTTTAATAAATGGATTGTTTTGATTGACTGTTGTGGTTGATATTGAATTATCGTTATAGACTGTTATGAGATCATTAATTAATCAAATCGAATTGTTTTGATTAGGTGGTTGAATATTGACCGTAGATTCACCATTTGTTTTGGTTTAAACCAATGGGTACTATTGGTTGAGATTGGCAAGACATGGCCTATGAATTAACCGTTTCATCAATATCGATCCACCGTTAGATAAATCGACGAGATAAAGTTATAAGGTTTATTTTATAACTAAAAATAGATTTTTAAATCTATTATTTGAAATAAAGTTTGTAAAAAGGAAAAATATCTATTATTTATTAATCGAGCTTATAGTTGGTACTTATCAGATTTATAAGCGAACAAGTAGAAATTAACTTAATGTTATAGAATTGAATGATCGTTTTTGAGAGATAATTAAAAGGGGCTATTTAAGTTAATTACACTATTAATTAACTTAAATAAAAAATTTATTTGGAATTGGTTAATGAAGTAATCATGTTTTGGTTTGACAAAGCCAACCTTTTTAACCAAATTGAGAATAAGATCTGTTGTTTGCATTTATCTAAAGAGATGGGTTAATGAACAATGGTTTAATTTTAATAAGATTTAAAAAGAAATTTATGATGTATTTAGCAAATAAATAAGTTAACTATTTACACAGTAGTTAACGGTGAAGTAAATTATTAATTTAGGAGATTTCTACTTTTATGAGACCATTTATGAAAGAAAATCGAAGTTGAAATGAAATATGATTGCGTTGTGAAAGGAATTCTTGAACTGGTTTATATAAAACCCCAGTCTTTATCACCAAAGGAAAGAAGAAAATTTAAGCAAATGAAACGACATAAATTAATGTTTTCTTAATGTTTGAATTAAACAAAAAGGAAATTGATAATTAACCATGATTTATAAACAAAGTTTATAAAAAGGAAATGAGGCGTGTTTGGAATTAGAATAAATGGCTGGTTTTGAATTACAATTGATGTCTACCCAAAGATTGGAACGTTGTTGATCACGGTCTGAGAGGTAAATAAATACCCCAACTTGAACGACTTGGGGATTTGCTAAGGGTGATATTAGTTTGAAATGGGAAGATGGGAAAGAAAATAATTTATTATTTCCATATGAGAAACAATAACACAATATAAGTAAAAGAGTCGAGAATATAAATGAGACGTTCCAAGTAATGGAAGAGGAAAGGATTGAAACTTGTTATGTATATGTATATAATTGGATTTCCGAAGTAAAGGAAATAAAAAGAGATCATGTGAAATTGGAATGGTGTTTTTGAGATAAAAGGAAATTGAAACATTAAGTTTTGCGAACGGATTATACTAGAAGTATAATAGATGGTTGTTATATTCAAGTGATAAAATAAAGGAGATTTCATAACATTGTTTTACTTGAAATGAGATGAGTCGTTTTTCCAAGATTGTTAATAAGAAATAAATAGTAAATGGGTTTGAAACGATAGTAGAATAAAATATGATACGAAAGTGAAATAGTTTGAAATAATAACCTTACCTGAAGTAAGTTATATTTGAAATATTGAAATATTTAAGGATTTAAGATTTACTATCGATAATCGTTTTAGTTAAAAAGGGCTGCGTAGTGCTGGTACTGAACTAGTAAACCCATGTTACTCTCACAATTATTTATTTGATAGTTAAATCACCGACTATCAAACCTAACCATATGATCGTTGGTGCGGAAAGACCGGGATTGAATTTATAATCGAAAACCATTCCGACCAGCGAATACGTGAAAGGAGATTATCGAAGATAAAGAAATTGAAGACCGTTGATCTTCATGAGCGGAAGAAATACTGAGTGAATTTCTATGGTTTAGCTGCCTGAGATATTTCAACAGTGATTCTGTTGTGATTGGAATCTACAAATTGCAAGGACTACTCGTTACTGATCTATCGGGTGATTCCTAGGATGCAGTAGGAGGATGCCTTCGGTTCATCCTGTTCCTGGATGACTTCTATGGATGAATGTCTGACAGAGTATTTCCTAAGAATCACGTACATGGATTTTTACAAACGTACTTCTGTCAGCTGCAGAGTATTTTTGTGGATGTCAATTAGTGATTTCATGGATCTGACGATGTGGCATTCAAAGTGAATCATGACTAGATGTTCTCAAAATAAATTCTAGCCTCAAGCCTCACAATCGGGAAATGACAAAAATCGGGTAGGCAGCATGGCTATGTGGGTCGCTCCCATTAGGGTGTATAATCACCTATCTAGAGAAAATCCATTTGCTTCTTTAATCTATTTCAGTGTTGTCCATTTTCGGGAAACGGTTGCTGATCCCAACCGTTGGTGATATACATCCCATACACTCAAGCGAAATGAGTGGTCAGTCATGTGTGGGCCGGGTTGCAAGACGTTCTTATTGAACCCAGCATATTCGCCTCTAGAAATACACGATCGACAGGTGGACCCATACCTTGTCAGAGTTAGAATCCAATCTCCAATTAGCGCCTGTGTTTTTGATTGTATACTATATATGTGGAGCGTGAGATGAAAGCATTCCACTAGATTGTTATTTACTTGTAGCAAGACATTATTATAATATCAGAAAAGATATTTTTTTTCAAAACTGTTTTGGGTTATCATAGGGTAAAAACCGTCCGTGTTTATGTGTGGATTTGGTCTTACGATTATTCTTTTCTTTGAAAAGATTTTGAACTTTAAAATCATGATTGGATGATTTATCTTTAATATTGCGTGAGTTTATCTCACTCTATTTCACCATACTGACCAGGTGTTTTGTAAATGCTCGGGTTAGCCCGGAGTGTACAGGTTCAGGTTATCGAAGGCTGTGAAGAGACAGGCTGGAAGAGTTCAGACGTATGATATTATTCCGCTGTGTTGTATAAAGGGAAAATTATTATAACTGTCCAATGATGTTGATGTACTCTGATATTGTAAGTTTTATTTAAAACTCTCAATAGAGATTTATTTCTATATTATATTTTGTTTCGTTGTGATGTGAGACTCTGTGTCGTGTTGATTCTTCTTCTTCTTCTACTCTTATATTTCTTTCTTTCTTATCTCAACCTCTAATTTCTTTCCATAAACATTCCAGCGCTTTCAGCGTTTTGGAAGATCGACATGAGATATGGTAATGTATTTATGTCGATTTTCGGGGCCGAAAATCCTAGGTCGTTAGACCACCAAACGTAAATACGTTTCAGGAGATCAACTTACACGATCCATTAAATATACTCTGTCAGACGTTCTTCCATACAGGTCGTCCTGGGACTGGACAAACCGAAGGTACTATTATGTAAGAAGGACAACCCTTGCATAACTCCATCTTCAATTATCTACATCATATTTGATCGCAACGCTAACGCCATAAGGAGTGGTTTCCAGATAATGAATCTGATCCCGGTCTCTCCGTATTGACGACGGAAAAATGGTCAAAAACTTCGATAGTCAGTGAGTTAACTATCAAAGAAAAACATGTGTGCAAACAACGATATTATTTCTAGATGGAAATTCTATTGATCAATCACAATTTAATGTTTAACTCTTTAGTTCATTTATTTATTTATTTATTTCCTGTTTCCATATATTCAACATTCCTTATTTTCTAAATTTAGAAAATATACGTTATTAATCATTGGAAAATATTTCCATATCTTTTCCACGTATCACTATCATTCCAGTATTCTTTATCATCAAACATTTCAATTTCTATGATTAGAAAATATCTCTGAGTATATTTGGAAAATGTTTCCAAAACTTATTCATTTGATTTAAACAGATGTTTAAATAAACATCACTATACCAACTCAACCCATTACCTTCATCCACTAAATTCACTTAACCAATCTTTACTATCGAACCTTAACCATTCCTTAGTTAAAAACGAAGTCAATCAAGTTGGGGTATAACTACCTCTCAGACCTTAACTGAACACATTTCTAACCTCGAAATAGACAAAGTTCTCCTTTTAAATCCTTAACAAACTTCCTTTCGAATAACTTGTATTCGATACCCCTTTCCTTCGAATAAACTATATTCAATAACTCTATTCAATTACCTCTATTCGATTAAATTTAATCGAATAACTCTTATCAATTAACACTATCAATTAACTCTATCTAATTAACTCTATTCGAATAACTATATTCGTTTAACTCCTTTCAAATAAACTATATTCGATTAACTCCTTTCAAATAACTCTATTCGATAAATTCATATCTTTAATTAATCAATACACGACGAACTCTATTCGATTAACTCCTTTTGATTAACTCCTTTAATTCTATTCGAATAACTATATTCGATAACTCCTATTCGATTAACTAATATTCGACTAACTCTTATTCGAATAACTAATATTTGACTAACTCTTATTCGAATAACTAATATTCGATTAACTCTCTTCGAATAACTAATATTCGATTACTCTCTTCGAATAATTAATATTCGATTACCCTCTTCGAATAACTAATATTCGATTACTTCCTTCTGATTAACTCTGTTCGATTTACTCTAATTGATTAACTCTACCAATTAACTCTATTTGATTAATTCTAATTCGATCAACTCTATTCAATTAACTATATTCAATTAACTCTAATTGATAACTCTAATTGATAACTCTAATTGATTAACTCTAACTGGTTAACTCTAACTGGTTAACTCTAACTGGTTAACCCTATCCAATTTACTCTTCGTCCATATTATATTTCAAATATCGATGTTGAAATCGATTCTTACTTCTCTGTATAAGTCCTGACTTATATATCCTATTTATCCAATGATAAATATTTTACTTAATTTATAAAAAAGCTTATTTATAAATTAATCTTCTTACTTTATCTGTTATAAGAGATTTCTCTTAAATGTTCACTTTGAATTCATATTTTGTTATACCCGTGTGCGAAGCACAGGTCTAAATGTTCCTAATGTAAAATTCTATTTTTATACAATTCTATTCATTTTTCAAGTGTTTCCTTTTATAATCTGTTTATTTTATAAATAATTTTTTTTATTATTCTATTTTCTATTCCATTTGTAAATGCTTTACAAATATTTACTTTTTATTCCATTTGTAAATGTTTTACAAATATTTCCTTTTCTATTCCATTTGTAAATGTTTTACACATACTTCCTTTTTCAGTTCTGTTTGTAAATGGTTTACAAATACTTCCTTTTTCAATTCTATTTGTTAATGGTTTCCTAATATTCCCTTTTCTATTTGTTTCACAAATATTTCCTTTCCTATTTTTTTCACAAATATTTTCCATTTATATTTGTTCTTTGATTTTATAAAAATATTTTCTTTTATAAAATCCTTTTCCTTTTATATATTAAATCCACTGATTTTATATAGATACTTTATTTTCAAAATACACTTTGAAAATCCCCTTTTCTACATTCCAGTATTTCTTATGGTATTTAAAATACCCAAATAACAATGATCGATATCATTCAACACACATAATCGACAACAGATTATAAATCACATCATATATTACAATATATGAAAAGAACAGTATTATAAATATTGAGGAATCCAGTTGGATTCCTCTAACCTGTTTCCCAGCATCACAAATGTTAAACAATATAATTAACATTAACTTCATTGCAATGTGAACTATTCTAATAAACAGAATCAATATAAAATTAATGATATATATATATATATAATTTCAACCAACTGACTAGCAGTTCATCCAAACAGTCAGCATACAACAGTCAACTAATATTTATCAGTTCGAAAAATATGTTATAAAAATACGAACTGATAGAGTTGGTGAGTTTTACTCACATTGGACGATCATCGTTAATAACGATAACCATCGCTTGATTCAGATGGACATATTATTTCGCTATAAATTGTAATGAACTTCAATTCAATCCCAGTCAGTTCCATGGTGTAGCCACCTTCCATACGATCCTAACGGATCTTGTTTCATCTGATTCTGATAATGTATGAAGTAGTTACGATATTTACAAGTTCGAATAAATTTAAAAGATCATTAACAAGATTAAATTAGTTAATTAAATATCTTAATCCCCATTACTCGCATTAAATGGCCGCTCATCCCACTCCTTCTTGCATCCACGCAACAAATCCTATAAACGACCACATGCCTTTTCCATGATTTTAAACATCACTCCTAGAATTTCCACTTCATGAATTTCAAAACAAAATTCAAAGTTATCCTCCCCATTCGATTCTTGTTCACTCCATCTTCTATATACAAATACCCGATCACTCTCTTCATCATTTTTTTCTCGAACAGAACTCCTGCGCCAAAATCCCATTGTCGCACTTCAATTCGCAATTACCTCCTTCGATACATCATTAACACTCAAATATAAATTACCAAACTCCATCATTCCACAATCTCCGCACAAGCATACCTTTTTCAAGCAGTTCGAACTCCATATTTGAAATCCGTCGTTCAGCTCTCACGCGCTGGTACAGTAGAGACATCTACGTAAATTCAACCCTGAGACCACCCAACTTCTCGTACGCACTCCATTCGAAGCCACAACCTCCCTTTAGCCTTCGATTTGAGAACTATAGCTCCAAAATCCACAATTTCCTAAACCTAATTTAACGCTGTACAAATAACAGCGACTAAAGCCAACGTCGAGTTCAACAAAACCCATACCCAGTTGAAGAGAAAATCTTAGTGAATCCGAATACATCCATTTCCTAATTTATAGGATTTTTTTTATTTTTGAAGTTGGATTGTTTTCGCTGTGTGAAGAAATAAGAGCAACGGCGAAAATTGAAAATAGTTTGACCTAGCGTGAGAAACTTTAGGGTTAAGGGATAAGTTAGGCTATTTATAGGATAGGAGGAGATATTTTTTTAGATTTTATTTTAAGCAATCGCTATTCTTATTCGTCTTCTAAAAATTCATATCATCCCATATGATACCCAAAAATCACGAAAATGGACAAGTAGCTACAGTTTGACATTACGGACACAATGAAACTTGTTTCGTCGAATTCCGACTCTGTTTGCTCACACAGCGTATTTTTAACCATCACAATATCGACTGTTTTTCACATTAAAATTCCATATGGCCACACACTGACTTCAAAAATCACGGAAATTGAAATCTAACAATAATTTAATATTGCGGATCCAACAAAATTAGTTTCATCGGAAACGGAGGTCGTTTGCAAAATTGGCTATTTTTAAAACTCTAAATAACCCATTTAAATATGTAAATATATTTAAAAACAATTAAGTCAAATATAATTAAATATATATCATCGTATATATATTAACACAGAATATCGTATAGCTCCAATTGGATTTATAACTCGATATTCAAATCCCGGTTGAATCGATATTCAATTTATATATCGTTATAAATTATAAAGGAATTCCATATCGATTTTTCGAAAATTTGATTTGGACATAAATCAAAATCTTATAACGACCCATATTTTTATCGATTTATTTTTAAATATTTAATATATATTTTATATTTTTAGTTATTAATATAAATCGATATTTATATTGAGTTATCGATTTAATAATCGAATATAATTTAATTTAGAATATATCGAATTATTGTATTTCGAAATATAATTGAAATCGAAGTTAAAAACTGAATCAAAATGAATCTGATGATAGGTAGGAATTTTATTTGGTATATACAATAATAAATAATAATTTATTTTCAAAGAATTTGTGGTTTTCGAATTTAAATTATATTATATAAATTTAATATGGTATTTATGTTGAAATTAAATTTCAGAATATTTAACGTTGAGTTCAGAATAGGGTTATTACATTGAAATGTCGGTCGGTATGCTAGAAAAGCGGTTCGTGATTTAAATTAATGGACCCCAAGATATTTGATTGTGGATAGGTTCAAAATCAAATCGATATCCATTTAAAAAGGATAAAAATCTCTTTATTTCAAATCGCATTAAATAGAAATCAAATCGATATTTATTACAGTGTACCTTGCGCACAGACCTTTTCCTTAAGATCTAAATATTCACTTCTATAAAACTGCGTCCATGACCCTGTTATTTCACTCTCGGTTTCTTTCTCTTGCTCATCATTTTCTTCTTATGATGAACTTTAAATCCATGGAATCAAAATCGAATGGAATCAAGTGGTGGCCGTTGCTTTTTAAAAACAAAACCCTGCTTCCCATTTTAATGCATTGCTCCTCATCTTCAACTAAGTTCGATCCATTTCAAAAAAGAAAAAAACGAAGAAGCCAATTCCCTTAATTCTAAAATCGAAACAAAATCAAAGCCTCGAACGAAATCAATGACCACGTCCCTTGATTTTTCAGTTCGATTCTTAAAACCAAAATCAAAATAAATTTGAACACAAGAGGTTCGATCATCCAAAGGTTGTCAGGTGCCTTAATTTTTGGGCGATGCAGATCGAGCTAGGGTAAAGGGCGTCGAAGTTAAGGTTAGGTGGATTGAAGTTCGATCGAGTTACAGATCCGAGATGATGAGATTGCGCGATGGATTTGTGCATAACTGGGATGGTGCGATGAGGATTGGCAAATTCAGCAACGAGTTAGGGTTAGCATTTGGGTGTAATCAGTGATGAAGGAACGACGAGTGCTTGAAACTGTCGAAGTATTGAATCAAATCAAAGCAGAAGAGAGCTGCGGTGTAAGTGACAATAGCGTCATGGTCCTGATGGAAGCTACGATGGGTCTTGGATGGGAGGATGCGACAGTGACTGTCGCACAGTAGATGAAGCAACGACTAGATGAAGTCGCGATTAAAGATGTGGGTGGGAGTGTGGAGTTAGCTAAAGCGATGATCAGCGTTGAACCTATAGAGACCATAAACGGTTACGGATCAACAGATAAGCAGATGTGATCAAGTTTTGGGGCATCGCAAATCTGTAGGATTATGAACTTAGATGTTAAGCCTATTTTGTTTGTAATTAATTTATTAACTTATTTGGAAAATGTAGTTCAATGGTTAAACTAAGGATGGACTCTGTGTATTAAGGAATGCGATCGTGGGAATTCATGGTCTACTGGTTGCTATGAACACAACAGTAGGGATCAACAAAATTGGGTTTTCTGAGGTTGGAAAATTTTATTGGTAAGAAAATTTATTAACCATGTTATTTTATATAAATGGAGTTACATAGTTTCTGACATTGAGGAGATAAAGTTGGAGATTTCGGTTTTAGGTGGATGAGTGGAAGGAGATGTCGAACATTTATCTGGTAGTGTGGCAGCTCGATGGTAATGAACCGTGGCTGGTGTTCAGTTGTAGTTTTGTCACAGTGTAAAGGGAAATTAAAAAGGTAATTAAATTAGTTTAGTTAAATTTTAATTTTTATTTAAATTATTTTAATTTATACCCTATCTTTTAAAGTTAATATATATAACATATGATAACATATTTCAGTAAAACGAGATGTGTTGGCTTCGTATCATCAAATACAATATATTGGAAATGGATTGGAATGACGGGGAGCCATTTGGAGCTTTTGATTGGGAACCGAATTGATAATTCGACAATAAAATCAATGTGAGTAAATCTCACTCAATTTATTTATTTTGAATTATTTTAGCCGCTAAAAATAATTGATGGTTCTTTGGTTGAACTGAAATATTATTCTGGCTAAAAAAATATATATTAGTTATTTAGGATTGGTGTGTCTGGCTATTATATACATATATATATATATATATATATATATATATATATTGGTGATTGGTTGGATTCCCACAGTACCATTAGAAGATGCCCGCAGTATCATTAGTGGATGACCATATACGCACCACGCTATGATAGTGGATGATCTTCTATACCGCGATATCCTGACTCAAAGCAGAATGGGTATTATTTATTTTGACTAACGTTTGTGGATGCAGGGAAACAGGTTGGAGGAATCCAACTGGATTCCTAAAAAATATTAATATTTGTTTGTTTCCACATATATTATCATATATGTTGTGTTGATTGATAATTGAGTGGTTTGATTGTTTAAATATTACTGGGCCAAAATGTTAATTTATAAAAATATTGTGAAAAGAGATTTAGAGATTTAAAAGGAAAATTCTATTTTTATAAATAGAATTTGGATTTAGAATGTGCTAAAGATATTTACTTGTTTTAAATAAATAAAACAAGTGTTGAATTTATAAACGATGTTTATAAATTGAATAATGTGGGGAATTGAAATGAATTTATAAACAGTGTTTATAAATAAAGTGGAAAATGTATCATTGGATATTTTGAATATTTAAATTCAAATGTGAATTTAAAAATAGAAATGGGGAAATTGTTTTAAAGAAATAAACGATGGGATTTATTCTGATGTTTAGAATATAAATTGAACTAAATCCGTAAGGATTTATGATTTGAATTCGATTAGGTCAAATTTATTTAAATAGAAGTTAAATTTAAATATGAAATAGACTCTATGTTATATATATATATATATATATATATATATGGATAAGTTAAAATATTCCAAAATAAGATTTTGGTTTTAAATAGAATTTCGAAATGGAACTTGTTTTAAATTATAAAACAAGTAAATTTAAAAATGATGTTATAATCGTAGCGAATTAATTATCAGAAGATAATTTGAAATTTTAAATTCAAGTTTTGAATTTAAAATAAGAAGTTGAAATCATTTGAAAGGGAACAACGGTTTTTATTTAGAATTCAGAATATAAAGGAAATTGGATTTTAAATGGAATTTGGAATGGAAAACTTGTTTTAATATATAAAACAAGAAAGATGGATTTACAAACGATGTTATAAATCTAACAAAATAAATTATCATTTGGATAATTTAAACCATTTAAATTCAAATAGGAATTTAAAAGTAAATTGGGAAGTGTTTTGAAACAAAACTATTGATTATATTTTGGAATTCGGAATATAAGATGAACTTAGAAGAATTCAAAAGGTTTATAATTGAAATTCGATTATATCGAATTTTAAAATTATTTATTTATAAAAGGAATCGGAATTAAATATAGAAGATCGAAGTATAAATAAATATATTACCGAGTAAGGAAAAATCGACAATTTTAGATAATCGAAAATATTATGTTGAATTGGGAAACTGATTTGATATATATTAAAAATATATTAGAATGGAGTTGAAATTTATTTATAAACGAAGTTTAAACGTTTATATATATATATATATATATATATATATATAATTAAAATGAACTCGCCGCAGCGCGGCAGTTCGTAAATTGGCGTTTCGAACTTCAATTGAGTATATAGAACTCAATTTAAGTCAGAATTCTTTGAAACAAGAATCGTCAGGACCGATTTGATAATTGTTTTCTAATGAAAACGAAAATTCTAGATTTCGTCGAACATATTTTGAGTTATGTCAAAATCAAATTTTCAGAAAAAACTGCACCATAACCGTTTAAAAATCATAACGGTTTATTTAAATAAATAAAAGGATTTTAAACAAATAAAATCCGAATTTCCATAAGAAAATCCAGATTTGAGTTGTAAAATAAATATGAACTCAAGTGAAGTAAGTGAACGAATTTTTGAAACAAAAATCAGATTTTTAATTGTTGAATTGAATAAACTAATTTGAAGAAAAAAATTAGTTAATGAAATTTGAAATCGAAATTGAACTTTGGATCAGAAAAGGGGATTGCAAATTCATATTCGAAATTGAACATGGAATTTGAATTGAAAATGGGATTCGAATTGTAATAAGTAATGTTAGACCCAAAAGTGGCTCTAACACCCAAATTGATTTGAAACAAGATAAAATAAGACAGAAATAAAAATGAACACACAAGATTTATAGTGGTTCGGCGAACAAATGCCTACGTCCACTTATTCTTTACTATATTCAATAATTCAGTTGCAAATACAATGATAGATCCACTCACAACTCACTTTTATTCACTCAATTGAAATAAACAAGAAATAGAAGATGATTTGGATTTTCCGGGAGTAATGGAGTTCGGGTGTTGGAGGTGATTGAATTCTTTTAGTGGTGAAAAAAAAGATCCTTCTCTTTGTCTCCAGGTGGGGTATTTATAGGTGTGAATTTGCTTGAGACTTCATCCGGGTCGGGCCACGTGTCATCCATCGCATTCTCTTCGGGTTCGGATGAACTACCAGGTTGACAACACATCAGAAGGGAGGACGTTAGGGATAGGAATCAGTCATAGCCGGTCCGGTTCTCCAGGCTATTTTATAGGAGATTAACCTGGATCATGGGCGCGGATCAGAGGCGTGCAAGTTGGGGGCTCGGATCGGAAAACCCGATCCGAACCGGAGTGGCTTGGACGTCTCTCCTTCTATAATCTACTCCGCTCCGCTCCAGCGTCGTGGCAAGCAGATGGCTTTCCGATCCATTTGAGGTTTATTTGCCTTCCGATCCGATTGGATATGCTTTGCCAATCTGTCCAGTAAGAAACAACCGATCCGAACAGGGAAATCTATCCGATCCGAACCAATATGCTGCTATCAATCTGAATTGTGGTGTTTTCTTCCAATCCGAACCGAAGTCTCATAACTTAAAATACTCTTCAATGGTTGGTTTCTTGACTTTGTGTTGCCTAGTTCACAAAGTAGGCTAACATTTTGCCCCCTCAAAGGATGCTTCTGTTGTACAAAGCGTGCTTTGACGTTGTTTAAATGCTAGTTCTTGAATCAGAACAGTCAGGAGTAATGCACAGATTTCCATTCGGTTCGGCGTCCGACCCGAGCACATTTTCTTCATTTCTGAGCAAATTTGGGAACTCTTCTCGCCATGTAATGCTTCTTGCAGGTATACTCCTCCTTTACTCTCCTTCTCTTCAATTCGAGTCGGATGCTAAATTAACGTGTGAAATTTCCACTCGGTTCGGATTCCGATCCGAAGCGTTTTCGTGGATTTAGCTCTTAGACATTGGGCCTTCAGAGAGAGTTGTGCTTCTGGGCCTTCATTCCGGTCCGAGCGGGTGAGACAAAATAGGAAGACGAGGAGTCAACACCATTCCTTTTATAAACTCGCTACTGCCTTCATTCTTTTCTCCTTCTTTTCTGTTGCCGCTCCCAACCTTAGTATTGAAAACGTCAGAAACTCGAATATTCTGAAACTATTCCTCGTAGATTTCTTAAATCGAACACATAGGTAGCTCTTTAATCTCGAATAGCTTCATAGTAACCGCTCTTGATTTCAATTTGTGTTGGATTGGGATGGTTTAGTCACAGGCTTCGCTTGAACTCCACGTCGTTACTGGTGGATGCGCCATCACTTCGAGGCGTTGCGAGGCTGGAGAGGGCAAATATTTGCCCTCAACGGTAGCTTTGGTGATAAAACGGATTCGTTTGCAAGTAGGGGGGAAAGAGGAAGAAGATGAGGAGCGTGGTGACAAATTGGAGCTGGTTCGGGTAGAAGACGAAGGAGCGAAAAGGAAGGAGAAGGAAGGGGGATCGGTCCGGGTTTCACACTTTAGAAAGACGGAAAGGAAAGAAAAAGTCGGTTCGGGTCGGAGAAGTGAATGGGATGGGAGGTTGAAATAAACGGACCGGTTAAGTGGTGCTGGTTCGGTTCGGATCAGGTCATCCGATCCGATCAGATCAGTCCTGCTTCCGAACCCATTGCTTTCCTTGTCCTGAACCGACCTCGCCTTAATGAAGCACCCGAACCGACTGCCATCTGTATTGGTATTGAGCCAGCCATCATATGCATATCCGAACCGAACCGAACGTATCAAACTTGGCACATAAAGACTACCCAACTAATTCAACTAACACTTACTCTAGACAAATATGCTTCGCGGACAGTTAGGATAGTGCCTTGTGAACATAAACGAGAATTAAGAACAACTCTGACTATCACCTTCTCTTTAAAGCTTCGTCTTACATTGCTGTACTTTTATTTTGTATTTCCCACATTTGCTGCACACACTTTAGTTCACACACATATACAAAAAAGGGGGACACGGGATAATTTACTCTAATCCGTGCTATTGCTTCTTCAATAGTTCCATGACAATGAGGCCCAAACGCTCTTCTCGTCTAGCTGAGAGGAAAGAAGCTCCGGAAACTTCCAACAAAACCACTCTCGAGGATATATCTTCTTCATCTGACCCAGAATGGGACAGCGAGGGTCCGGATTATGGAGTTGGTCATCGGGAAAGCGACGAAATGTCCTCAGAAAGCGAAGTTTCCCTAGGCTTTGAGGAGGAAGGAGGGATTGGTGACCATCGAGCACCCGATGAATTTGACTCAGCCATTATATTGGAGTCACCTCCAGATTCCGTAGAATCGACAATTGACAACGACCGACTTGTGAGAATTTGCTTGAAGTATGGAATAATGAAGAGAGACACTTTAGTGCCCTCACGTTCTGACCGTCCCCATAACCCTCCAGAAGGATATATGACGGTTACACGACTGATGTGCATGGTTGGCGCCATTCCTCCATTCTCGCCTTTCATCGTTGACTTCTTAAGACAAATGCGGATTGCCCCCATGCAGTTGCATCCCAATTCATATGCCTATCTGCATACCTTATTCATAGCATATCGTGAAATTCTAGGCGTAGAGCTCACGTTCGACGATGTTCATTTCTTCTATAATTTCAAACATCGGACTAGAGAAACTCCATCTTTCTGTTACTTTGAATCAGTCCCGAAAAGGAAGATAATCTCTACGCCATTTAGCAGCAAAGCTGGAGATTCCAGACTAGAGTGGTTCTATATAAAGCAACAGTCTGGATGTGCCAGGAGATGGACAAAATCAAGTAAAGCACTGATTTTCTGAACCCGGACTCTATACACCTGAATCATCACTCTGACCTGTTTTCCTTTTTTGTTTGCAGTCGACAATCCCAAACAGATATCAGACCAAGCGTTCTTTTATCGGATGCACCGTCTTCTCAATGGCGACCAAAAATTCCTGACTGTTGACGAGGTCCTTAAAGATGAGTACCTTCATTTTCACGGGCTGCTATCCGTTTTCCGTAGCATCGGTCATGGGACAGTCCCTTATGCATATATTCCTCCAGTGGAAACAGTTCCAGAAATAGGAGAAGGCACGGGAATTCCTGCAGCTCCTCTTCAAACTTCACCTTCTCCCTCTTCCACTCAAGATGATGAACTGGCTAATCTGGCCAAGAAACATCGTGAAGGGTATATTGCCCCCGAGGAAACTACCTCGCTAGACAAATCAAAATCTTCCCAAGGGTCGCCACTTCACGCTTCCGAAGGGGATGTTCCTAGCACCGACGAGCACATATTTCAGGGTTTGGGGGATCTCCCCTTACCCGAGACTATATATACTTCAGAAGACTTCAGGAAGGACCCTTTAGTCTTCACTTCTTCTGAAGAAACTACTCCTGCTAAGGCCAAAGAGCCTGCCCGCACCAGTCTAGCTTCAGACTCGGGTTGGTTGGGGGGACACGCACACCACTTAGGATGCACTTTATACCACAGCATTAGCATTCATTGCACTTCTTTCTCCATGAATCCATTGATTCTAAACTTCGCTTATTTTATCGTGCAGGTACAATGTCTCGGTCCTATTATGATATAAGAAAGCTTCGTCGCAGCATGTCCAATCCTCCTTAGGATGCCGAGTATGATCGCCGGGATGATCGTGGTAGGGAGGAAAGAAGACCCTATGATTCCTATCGATCTCGACTCTCACGCTCCCGCTCACCAGTTCCACCGGAACAAGAAAAATACAAGAGCTATCAAGGTAGTAGGGAGGAGGATAGACCACAATCCAGGGATTCCACTTCCTCCCATGAAAAGCGGAGTAGAGAGAAAACTCCTCCAAAGGAAACTGGGTCTAGAAGTAAGCAAAAAGTCCCTGCTACTAAACGACCCAGGACAGACAAGGGTTCTACAGAATCTTCTTCAGGAAGGGACACTGAACTAACAATCCTCGCTCCTCCTCCACCAGATGCGGGAACTGCAGTAAGGCTGGCATATTTAAAGGAGCAATTTCACGAGCACTACTTCGAGACTTTGACCTTTCTACCTACCTTTGAACCTATTTCTTCTAATTGGGCAGAGGAGGCCAAGGAAAAAATCGATTTGGTGGAAAAACAATATACCGAGATGTTCAAGTATTCCCGCAATCTTTCTAGAATCATCCGCACTCTTATGACAAATGCTGACTCGATGCAAAAGACTGCAGAGGAGGATGCTAAGGCCCTAAAAACCTTAGGAAAAGATTTAGAAGATACTCAAGCTCAACTAGCTATCGCTCAGAAGAACGCTTCTAACTTCAAACAACAGTTTGAGGACATGCAAAAGCGTTATCATGACTTACTTGAGTCCCACACTCAGGAGCGTTCTGAGTTGAAGAAGCAAGCTGACGAGGCCAAATCAGAGGCTGCTAAGACACGCCTTGCTTATGCTGAGCTTGAGCAGAATAACGCCGAGTTAGCGAAAAGGAGTGCTGAGTTAGAAAAGAAAAACGCAGACTTGGCTTCAAAATTGTTGGAGGCGGAAAACAGGGCTGCTCTGGCTGAGGGCAATGTGGAATGCGCTATTAAATCTGCGGAGGAAACCCGCAAACAACTATCAGAGGCGGAGGCTAATATTCAGGGCTTCGGCGAGCTAATGATTGAATTCTTCGCGCACATTATTCGTCGTCGAAACATTTCCTGGATCGAGGACTATCCATCCACTCTGGTTCATGTGTGGAATCAAATCGTCGAGTGGGAAAAAGAAGAACTTAAGGTCGATTCCCTCGATGAAGATAAGCTGATGGAGAAATACTTGAGAGACGACGAACCGGAGCGCCTAGCTGAAGGGCGCCGTCTAATTGCTGAGGCCATGGAAGAAGAGAGGCGGAAGTCTAAACAGAAAACCGTTCCTGAAGCTGGTTCCTCTTCTTCTGCTCCTGTAACTCCCGAAGTAGAAGGGTACGATCCCGAAAACCCGGGAATTCCCCGAACAACTTTGCTATCTCCTATTCCTGAAATAACTCCAGAGGTAGTAGTCACCCCCGCTGAAAAGTCTTCAGAAGGTATCCCTATCTTTTCTCCTCAATTTGTCAAGGCTACTACTACCTTTGGCTACATGACTGAACGTTCGATGAGAAATCCTTTGCTCTCGCCTGAGTTGATAACCAACGTTTCTCATTTTGTAGGCGTTGAATCATCCGCAAAGACAGATGTAGCTCAAGGAGCTACCGCTGGGACAAAGCCCGCTGATAGGGTCAAAGAAGGGGAAGACAAGGCTGCTTCAACAGACCTGGGGGAAAGAAGTGAGCCAACTAAGGTCACTACTCCCCATGATGAAGAAATGATTGCAGCTCTAAAAGACGACGGAGGAGACGAGGGGCATGATGAGGAACCGGAGGTTACAATAACCGGGGAGTCAAAAAGCGCCGATGACGTTACCTTGGCGGCCATGAAGGCCGATCAAGACAAGCGCTTGCAATTAAAAGCTGAAGAATTAGACCCTGAGGTCCTCAAGCCCCTCGCAGTTGTGGATGCAGGTTCAAGGTTAGTTGTTAAGCTCTCAACTAGATCTATTACCGAAGAACTTGCTAAAAAATCTTCTCTTGATTCCAGTGCCCCGCCCTCCGGGAAGAAGTCTGCTGGCTCCAGTACTACATCTTCAGGGAAAAAGAAATCAAAGCGGATCTTGACTGAAGCCGAGAAGGAAGCAAAAGATGCGGAAAAAGCTGCCAAGAAATCGAAGGCTCATCCCAAACCCAAATAGTGGGTTCCCCTGTGTCCTTTTAGCATCTTTGTAAACCAATAAGTGCTGCTACAACAGCAGCTTCCGCACTTTCTTTTTCAGTTATTTCCCTGTACAAATTCATTCATTTGTAAATAAAAATAATTCACTTTTTGCAATGCTTATCTGTTAGCAGTTCTGCACTTATGTAAAAATGCATGTCTATAGTTATGAAACAAAGTTGGGGAAAGGGGAGATATGTGTATGTATATGTGTCCCCAGTCAATTTCCATAAGTTATTCAATGCTCAGCTATGCAATCTGAATGCTCCCGATTCTCTAACGGGATAGCATTTCCTGTGTCATCAATACCTGTTGTTTTTCATGGCATTTCTTTTATACTCTCTCTCATTCTTTTAAGAGTTAGAGTTCGAGTTCAGTTATTTGTTTATTCCCCGGTCGTTCAACGGGAAAAGATTTCTTTCTCGGCGCTCGGTCGGAGATGCCTTTATACTCTCTTTCTCTCTGGAAAGTTAGAGTTCGGAGTTGAATCTCTTTCTCAGCGCTCAGTCGGAGACGCTTTTATACTCTCTCTCTTTCTCTGGAGAGTTAGAGTTCAGAATAGAATTTCTTTTTCAGCGCTCAGTCTGAGAGGCTTTTATACTCTCTCTCTTTCTCTGGAGAGTTAGAGTTAAGAATAGAATGTCGTTTTCTCATTCTTTTACGTCTTATTGCACAAATAATCATTGTGCTTCTTTTTATGTCCAAACTGTTTTCAACCCTTTTTAGGCTCTGAGTTGTCCTGTATTTTATAATCACAACAGAACAACTAATGAATGTAAATGCATAAAGGTAAATAACACACAATATTTTTATAGTGGTTCAGCTAAGTCGTAGCCTACGTCCACTTTATAGTCCTTTATTCATATCATCAGATTTTCCCAAGGCAAAGCATGTCTTGTTATAGAATCCACAGTAAAAATAACAAAAAATATAGCATTTCTAATCCAAATATCGCATTAAGTGTTGGGCATTCCATGCTCGAGGAACTTCTTCGCCATCTACGGTCGTTAACTTGAAGGTTCCTTTTTCAAGTTTCCGTTGGATGACAAAGGGTCCTTCCCATTTTGAGCCGAAGTGGGGAAGGGATGGAAAAACTCTCTTTAGCACCAAATCTCCTGGTTCAAAAGTTCTGAGACGAACTTTTTTGTCATAATAGCGTGCCATCTGACGCCGATGTCTTGCTGCACGCAAGTCTGCTTCGTCCCTTTTCTCTTCGATTTCATCAAGAGACTCAAGTAAAAGTGCCCGATTCGTCATCGGGTCATAATACGTCACTCTGTGAGAAGGAACTTCCAGTTCAACTGGAATTACTGCTTCTGAGCCAAAGGAGAGAGAGAAAGGGGTATGACCGGTAGCCGTTTTAAACGTTGTTCGATATGCCCACAAGGCTAGGGGCAATTCATCAACACATTTTGCCTTTGCACGCTCTAATCGCTTCTTGAGGATGGATTTTATTACCTTGTTTATCGCCTCTACTTGCCCATTAGATTGTGGATAGGCAACTGCAGTATATCGTTTGTCTATCTTATATTTCTGGCAAAAATTTCTGAATTCAGTGCTATCAAATTGGGTCCCGTTATCAGTAACAATCGTCCTTGGGATCCCGAATCGGCATATAATATTTCTGACCACAAAACTTATCACCTTTCTTGCGGTGATCTTAGTCAAGGGCTCAGCTTCCACCCACTTTGTGAAATAATCCACGGCTACTATGGCATACTTAGCCCCTCCTTTAGCAATCGGTAAAACTCCAATGATATCGATTCCCCATGTGGCAAATGGCCAAGGACTCACCATCGATTTAAATCGATAATTCGACAATAAAATCAATGTGAGTAAATCGCACTCAATTTATTTATTTTGGATTATTTTAGCCGATAAAAATAATTGATGGTTGTTTGGTTGAACTGTAATATTATTCTGGCTAAAAAATATATATTAGTTATTTAGGATGGGTGTGTCTGGCTATTATATATATATTGGTGATTGGTTGGATTCCCGCAGTACCATTAGCGGATGCCCGTAGTATCATTAGCGGATGACCATATACGCCCCACACTATTATAGTGGATGACCTTCTATACCGAGATATCCTGCCTCGAAGCAGAATGGGTATTATTTATGTTGACTAACGTCTGTGGATGCTGGGAAACAGGTTGGAGGAATCCAACTGGATTCCTCAAAAATTGAACTAAATCCGTAAGGATTTATGAATTGAATTCGATTAGTTTGAATTTATTTAAATAGAAGTTAAATTTAAATATGAAATGGACTCTATGTTATATATATGGATAAGTTAAAATAGATAAAATATTCCAAAATAAGATTTTGGTTTTAAATAGAATTTCGAAATGGAACTTGATTTAAATTATAAAACAAGTAAATTTAAAAAAGATGTTATAATCGTAGCGAATTAATTATCAGAAGATAATTTGAAATTTTAAATTCAAGTTTTGAATTTAAAATAAAAAGTTGAAATCATTCGAAAGGGAACAACGGTTTTTATTTAGAATTCAGAATATAAAGGAAATTGGATTTTAAATGGAATTTGAAATGGAAAATTTGTTTTAATATATAAAACAAGAAAGATGGATTTGCAAACGATGTTATAAATCTAGAAAAATAAATTATCATTTGGATAATTTAAACCATTTAAATTCAAATAGGAATTTAAAAGTAAATTGGGAAGTGTTTTGAAACAAAACGATTGATTATATTTTGGAATTCGGAATATAAGCTGAATTTAGAAGAATTCAATGGGTTTATAATTGAAATTCGATTACATCGAATTTTATAAATAATTTATTTATAAAAGGAATCAGAATTAAATGTAGAAGATCGAAGTATAAATAAATATATTGCCGAGTAAGGAAAAATCAACAATTTTAGATAATCGAAAATATTATGTTGAATTGGGAAACTGATTTGATATATACTAAAAATATATTAGAATGGAGTCTAAATTTATTTATAAACGAAGTTTAAATGTTTATATGTATAAATATAATTAAAACGAACTCGCCGAAGCACCACAGTTCGTAAATTGGCGTTTCGAACTTCAATTGAGTATATAGAACTCAATTTAAGTCGGAATTCTTTGAAACAAGAATCATCGGCACCGATTTGATAATAGTTATCTAATGAAAGAGAAAAATATGGATTTCGTCGAATAGATTTTGAGTTATGTCAAAATCAAATTTTCTGAAAAACAGCACCATAACCGTTTAAAAATCATAATGGCTTATTTAAATAAATAAAAGGATTTTAAACAAATAAAATCCGAATTTCCATAAGAAAATCCAGATTTGAGTTGTAAAATAAGTATGAACTCAAGTGAAGTAAGTGAACTAATTTTTGAAACAAAAATCTGATTTTTAATTGTTGAATTGAATTAACTAATTTGAAGAAAAAAATTAGTTAATGAAATTTGAAATCGAAATTGAACTTTGGATCAGAAAAGGGGATTGTAGATTCATATTCGAAATTTAATATGGAATTTGAATTGAAAATGGGATTCGAATGGTAATAAGTAATTTAAAATATATTTGAACGTGATATGTTCAAATAGAGAAAATGAAATGAGCAAACGAGCTGATTAAAGAATAAATTAGCGAATCGAGTTAAAGTGGCCAGATTGAGTTGGAATAAATTAGGAATGGAAGTATATGGGTTAGACAGGTATGGAATGAAGTGTATGAAGATTATAATTGAAGTGCCCGACAAAAAAGGTACACGTTTAAATTTCATATGAGGTTTTATGTGCCGAATCGGCAAGCCACTTGGCTTTTTGATTTTCTTTTTGAATGGAAAGGGCCTAGAGAGGTGGTTGAGGTATGAACTATTTTCCGGTACAAAGGAGGTTATGGCAAAATTTTCCGAAAATTTAAGGAGTTAGAATATTTTTTAACAAAATTTGATAGTCAGAAATCAACGTATCAATATTTATATAATTCGATAAAAAAACGAACTTAAAATAGAATATTATAAACAAAAAGGAAATCGATAATCTGGTAATAGAAAGAGAAATGTATGAATAATTGGCTTTATGTAGTGTTAGTTATTCGGGAATAGTGGTCTTGTCTATTTGAGGTTAAGGATGTTTTCAGTCAAGGTCTGAGAGGTAGTTATACCCCAACTTGGTTGATTTCGGTTTTAACCGATAAATAGCATGATCTAGTCTCGAAGAGAAATGTTTGAATAAGAGTTAGTTGAATGCAGTGTTTTGGGTTGTTGTAACGATGTTTTACACAACATTTGTTTTAACCCAAATAAGTGGAAATTTGGAAATATAATAACAAATATTTCCTGAGTATAGAAGCAAATGAACGAGCGTAAAAGAGATAAGTAATTGGAATGTTTTCCAATTATAAATAGAAGATATTTTCTACGTATAGAAAATAAAAGAAGGCGATATATGGATATGTTTTCCAAATAATGTAAAAGGCCAAGATGATTGTTGAAAAGATTTGGTTAACAAATATTGATAAGGAAATGGAGTAGTGATTTAATTAATGAATGAAATATCAATTAAATGGCCCAGTGATTTGTTTAATGGTTGGAATGAATGTTTGTTTTTCTTCGATAGTTAACTAACCGACTATCGAAGTATTTGCCAATATCGTGGTCAATGTGGAGAGACCGGTTGGATTATTATCCGCGATCCACTCCGTATTGGAAGTAGCGTTGCGAATCAGATTATATGAAGATAATCAAAGACGGAGTAAAGTGCAAGGACAATTTATATTTATAGAAATTGTGCCTACAGTTTCGTTCAATCCTAGAATGAATGTAAATGGACGAGTGTCTGATAGAGTATTTCTAGTGATCATATATGTTGGTCTGTATAAATATATATGGTGGCGGAGAATTTATTCTCTTAGCATAATATCCAATATATTTGTGCAAATCAATTAGTGATTAACGGATCTGACAATGTGGCATTCAAAGTGATTGTGCTATCAGTGAATGCTAAGAAATCGTAGCCTCGGCCTCAATGACCAGGAAATGACAAAAATCGGGCAGGCAGCATGGCTATGTGGGTCACTCCCATTAGGGTGTATAATCACCTATCTAGAGAAATTCCTTTAACTTCTTAAATCTATCGATGCTATCCCTTTTCGGGAAACGGTTGCAGATCCTAACCGTTGGTGATATACATTTGATACACTCAAGCGAAATGAGTGGTCGATCATGTGCGGGGCGGGTTGCAAGATGTTCTTGTTGAACTGTAAAGACCCGTAACTTCCCCGTGAAGGAAAGGGCGGATACGTCGAGAACAAGCCACATCAGTACAAAGATGGAAGAACATTTCATTGTATATTACAACAATTCCATCAGAATACAGGAATATACATAGTATAAATAAATATTACACAATAGAAAAATATCAGAGATTACAATTACATTTAAATACATCGCAACGGAAATAATACAAAACACAACTAGAAAGAGATATACGGATACAAAGCTTTCCAGATATCGTTCCAGCGGTAAGCTAGGATCCTGTGAATATAAATCTGCAAAACAAAAACTACTAGCTGCCCATGTCGAAAATATGGGCACCCAGAGTTTAGGTTAAAGCAATAAACTCCAGGTCAGTCATGGGACTGGTATGAGAACTAAAACAGTTATAAATCTTTATTTTAAAGTTAGGTAAATCAAGGGACCACGCCATATAACACGGAATGGGTTTCCTCCAAAGAATACCAAAACAACAGCGCAATGCTAAATAAAGAAAAATGAAGCTATTATAAGACCCAAGGCCTATCACACAATGCAACGCAAGCCGGGGTATAGGGTTTTTCCTTATAATAGCCAAACATGCTTAGTACGTTTAAAACAAATCATTTGATACTATTATAAGTGTATATTGTATAAAACAACTTCAAATCATAAGTATCAATCATAGACGGCATGGGTACCATATATCATGTCGCCATACTAGTTCTACAATTAAAACCGCAAAATCACGTATTTGGAAATTGGGTTATCATTTATGGTATGAATCGAGGCTAGGGATCGTCCTCACCGATTCGAGACTGTCTAACCCGAGCCTCAGGAAAAGCCGCAACTGCCCCTTGGATCGTCAGGGCCGGTCCACACGGAGTGGATTATTATGCCTGAACAATACGTCTCCCCGCCCTATGGGGCGTAAATGAGCCAACAAGTGACCCCATCGGCTTCACATAGTCACCGATATATATATATATATATATATCCGAGGCGCCTCGCAACAGCAACAACCACATAAGTCAAACTCGTCAGGGCGTGTAAAACCACTGACGCCACTTCTAACTAGAAAGAAACGCATGCCCTCCCTGAGGTCCTTCTCCCGTTTCTGGTTCATACCAGGTGTGAAACTCACGAGATAAAACGTTACACAAAGCTATGCCACAAAGGTCGTGCTTCGATCATCAACCACAAGACTTTGCTTTTCAATAGAAGCCTTGATCATTTGCCACTTAGGCATGCCACACAGGCAATTCACTCTATGCGTTTCAGTATATAACCCCTTTGCTCGTACGTCTCAGAGAAGGGCGTTAAGCAAGAGAATAAATTCTCCGCCGCCAAACAGATATATATTTAATAGAAATCAATCACACAGACTAAAATCCAATTTCAAACACACAGTCCATTTACATGTTCATTCTGGGTCTGAATGAAACCGGAGGCACCTAGTACCCCGCATATCCATCGATCTCCAAGTACGTCTGGACGATCACCAACTGTTTCCATCTTCTTGGGTGTACAGCCCAATCAAGATCATCAGTAATCACCCAAACGACGTGAAGACCTCCGGTCTTCAACCACCGTCTTCATCTTCGACTTATCGTCGTATTAGTTATTCAGAATGGGATAAACCCGGTCTTTCCGAATAACTCGCGTATATAATAAACATGTGTTACACAAACACAACATACGCCTCATTCCCATTCATCAGTCACTAACCGTAAATTAACAATAGAATAATTCCCCAAGTATTAATCCCGAAGGCCGAAACCAACATCAGATCAATATCCAGAAAACCATTCTACTTAGCTAACCGATAGTTAGTTTCTAAATTTCACATTCTTAGGGAAAGGTTCCCATTAATTTTATCAAAGATAAATTCTTTTAAATTTATTCTTTAATCTACTTTTGAATATCAATTCAAACTAGTCAGGATTAGCGAACCTTACCGAAGTAATCATTGTTTTTAATTTCCCAATCCCCACCTATTTATCCCATGAAGTAAAACTGGTAATACTTCATATCTAACAGCACAGTGTTATCGATAAATTCAATTACCATTTCACATTAAAATCTAATTAAAGATTTAACTATCGCCTGGAGCAAAACTGGTGATACTCCATTCTCAATCTTTTCAATCTAATTAAAGATTCATTAAAACTCCACTTAGTTTTAATCTTTAACTGGGTTAAAGAATCAATGTCATTTAAAACACGGTTCACGATAAACCCAAAATCACATCACATTTCAATCAGTCCCTGACCGTAAATTAGCAAGTGAGCAATTCCCTAAGTATTAACCCCGAAGGCCGAAACCAACATCAGATCAATACCCAAGAAACCATTCAACTTAACTAATCTCCAGTTAGTTTCTGATTTTCTTAACTCCGTGGGTCTAAGAACAGTATTATTGAAGATACCGTTCACGACAACCCAAAATCACTTTCCATTAATTATCGGGTTAAAGAACCAGTGTTATTTAAAACACTGTTCACGATAAACCCAAAAATCAATATCAATTCAATTCTAATTAAATATTATTTAATCAGCACACTTCATTAAATCTAAAAGATTTAATCTTTTACTTAACTGGACTTCAGAATAGTGTTAATGTAGACACCATTCACGACAAACCCAAATCACATTTGATATTAAATACAAGGCTCTGAATAGAAAATATATCGTCTTATATTCAATATCAAATTCTACGACCAACAAATATCGTATTGGAAATAATGATATATAAATATCTTTCAAATTTCCATAACAACATCTGTATAATCACGAAATCCAACATCGAAATATTCCGAAGACAATTTCGATTCAAATCCATTCCAATACAATTATTGGAAATTCTGGTTATTTTCAAAACCACTTCAAATCCAGTTTATTTATTTAAAAATAAATAGAATTATAATTCTAGTTCAAAACTAGTTCATTTCGATAAAAATCTATTTTTATCTTTTCAAATATGGAGCTTTTCATCCTAATTCTTCCCAAATCATTTCTTATGATTTTACACAAATTATTACTTTTTTTAATAATTTTATCAAGGCCTGTACAGTCGATTTTCACCAAAGGCCATTGAACTGCACTTACAACGACCTTTTCCAAATTTGATTTGGACATAATTCCAAATCCAACCGTTAGATTTCCAATTTCTAATATTCGTTAGAAAGCTCTTTTCGATACGAACCCAAAGGTTCCAGTTTTAGCAGAATCCGACGGTCGGATCTCCCGCAATATCCATTTGAAGTCAATGGTCGAAATTCACGAACTACCGCAGCGCGGCGCGTTCTTTTCAGGCCATTATATTATATATATAATATATACTTCGTCGATTTCCTTTTAAAACGTATTATATAAATCGCTTTAAATTCTTTTTCAAAACGACAACTTCATTTTCAAATTCAAATAAAAATTGAATTTTTCCTTATAAATTCGTTTTAAATTCATTTCAGTTCAATTTCAGTTCATTTTCAATTCAATTCAATTTCAATACGAATTCATTTCTATTCAATTTCGATTCGAATTCAATTCTATTCAATTTTAATTCTATTCAATTTCAATTCGAATTCATTTCTATTCAAAATATCAGATTTTGAAATCACTTTTGATGTTCATTATAAAACGAATAAAATCGATAAAAATATCGTTCACTTCAAAATGGCGTAAATCTAATCAACACGGCTTCATATAATTCCATTTCAAATATTTCTTTTTCAAATATTTCAACTTTTCAAGACTGGAATGAGGCCCAATCAATTACCATATAATGTTAATTATATGGACTTTCTACAACACATGTATACAATAACAACGATGAATAATCAACCATCATCCAAAGTGCATTCTACACTGTATAAGCATCAAATATAAATATTTAACGCTCATAACAGTCTGTCCATTAATCAATCGACATACAACTAATTATTAGGACTAGTGTATGTCATATATCATCCCAATACCCGTGTGGGGTTTTCAAACAATCAAACACAAATTTTATTTGTGTAGTTGGGCGATGTGTAAAATTTATCGTCCCAATCAATATCATCAAATGTGTGTATATAAACAAATCGTTCAATTTGTTTATATTAATTTATTTCATTTCATATACATGTTAAAAATTCTATTTTCAACTATAAAATATTTTTAACTATATAAATATTTTATCCCATTTCACAACACATCACAGAATCAACCACACATCAAAATCAAACAAACAAGCTTACAAGCCGTCCATGGTCTGTGGACGACAGGTGTCAGGTGCTACTAAACACCGTCTGCATCCTAGTATATATTTCAACTAGAAAAATAAATAAAAGGTGAGGAGTTCTCACAGAGGGTTCCACTCCGCCGTGCTTTGCTGTTGAACTGCTGAACCGTCTGGATCGGTTTGAAATTCCAATGTAGTTCTTTTCACGCTGTTCACAATAAAAATTATATTTTCATCCTTTCATTTCAATAAATAAAAATCATATTTCTATTTTGCTACATACATAAAGATAATATTTTTTTTATTCTCTATTATACAAAAACCATATTTTTAATTTGCTACATATATAAAAATCACATTTTTATTATCATACATATATAAAAATTTCGCCTTTTCTATTATAAAAACCTTATCTTTTCTAAACTAAAAATCTAATCTTTTTTGTTCATTAAAAATCTAATCTTTCTTGTTCATTAAAAATCTAATCTTTTCATTATGAAAAATCGTATCTTTATGTTAATAAAAATGATAGCTTTATGTATATAAAGATCTCACCTTTTCCTTTCTAATGTAAAAATCATATTTTTATATTCTAAAAATCGTATTTTTATCTATATAACAATCATATCTTTTTATAACCAGAAATTATAATTTCATTAACAAGAAAATCCATTTTTCAATTCAAAGGTATTAACCTTTTCCTTCGTAAAAATCGAATCTTTCATTCAAAGAAAAATCTAAGCTATCATATACGAAGAAATCAGATTTATATCTACGAAGAAGCCAGGATACGTACCGCAGAAATTAGGGTTTCAATTCGCGGTCTTTGATGGTCGGAGACGAGGGCAGGCGCACGATGGCGGCTCGCTGGGGTCTTCTGGGCTAGGGCGCGGTGGGTTCCTGGACAGGGGGTCTTGCGTGAGGTCTGTGGCGCTCGCGGGTGGCGCCGGAGCAACGGGGCAGAGCTGTGAAGTGGCATCGCGAGTTGCGGTTGCGATTCTGGATCGAACAGGGAGGAGAGGTGAACGGGGGAGAAGGAGAGGGGGAAACGATCGGAGGGGCGTGGTGGAGGTATGGTCGACGACGAAGGCGGGCGTCGGCAAGGGGATCCGCTCAGACGAAGTCGGGGTTTTTTTCGTTTGACTGAGATTGCGAATGGTCAAGGGTTTTGACCAGAGAATAAATAAATATATATATATAATATAATTTAAATAATATTTAATTCGTATACTCCTCGTTTAACACCACGAACTCAAAACAAATCCTAACGACTATCGCCCATAGCTAATTACCCCCATTCAGAACACAGTAGGATATGTATCGTAGGTCAATTCGACCGTTTCGTTCAGTTTTCGTCAAAATCAACATATAACTCTATATATTGAATTTGAACGCGCATTTCAATTTACCGAGGCCGCATACTAACTAGAAAATTTTCAAAAAAATATTTTCTAGCTTCGTATTGATGATACGGTCCTAATAAAACTAGTTTCGTCGAATTCTGAGACCGTTTGAAAAATGGCTATTTTCCAGTCGATGAAAATCAACTAAAACTGGTCAAACGCGTTTTCCTTTGCCACGCTCACATATCGAATCGAAAAATTACGAAATTTGAAATCTAGCAATAACTTTTCATCCCGGATCCAACAAAAGTGGTTTCGTCGAAAACCGAGTTCGTTTGCAAAATTTCCATTTTAAGGGCTAGAATTCCATAGCTACTATTCTGAAATTTCAACTGGACATATCTTTTGATTCCCGCTATGAAATTTTGATTTCTCCGGTTCGTTGGAAAGATATTATCAATTAGATTCAAATATTTTTGGTTTCACTAAAATTCGGTTTATTTTGAATCCTGTACATTCATTTGAATTTTGAAATCGAATTATCGAACTACCGCGCCATATTCAATTCCTTTTATAATTATAAATAAATATTTATATTCTAACGACGATTTATATAAATATATACATTCGAATTATATTCAAAATAAATTTCTCGTCGATATTATTTAAAATAATTCATTTTAAATAATCAAAATTCACTAAAATTGCAAAAAAAAAAAAAAAAAAAAAAAAAAATTGGCTCGGATTTCCGTGTTATTACATGAACCCAGTGTATTCCCCTCTAGAGATATATACTATCGGAAGGTGGTTCCATACCTTGTCATGTTGGAAATCCAATCTCCAATAAATGCCCTGCAATTTTTGATTTTATATTATATATAAAGCGTGAGATGCAAACATTCCGCTAGATTGTTATTTATTTGATTTAGACACTATTATAATATCATTGGATTTTTGTATCAAAGTGTTTTCGGTTATATTAAGGTAAAAACCGTCCATGTTTATGTGTGGGCTGGTCTTACTATTATCTTTTCTTGCGAAAGGATTTGGAAGTTAAACAAATGGTTGGATTTTACTCACACCAGTCCCATGACTGACCCAGAGTTTATTTTGTTTGTTTCCCTAAACTCTTGGGTGCCCAAATTTGTACGGGCAGTCAAGTAGTCGAGATTTTTCAGATTCACTTGGAGGAGTTCGAAGCAGGAGGCTTCACCAGTTAGCTATAGACTATCATATATTCTGCTGTGTACCATGTTTGTATCTGAAAACAGGTGTTTATAACTGTTCAGAAATAGCTGTAGTGCTCTGATGATGGTATGTATATAAAGTTACCGAATTGTATTTCAAAGTTTATGTTACCTAATATATTTTATTCGTTCCGCTGTGAGTTTGTGATCTTCGTTTTCTTCTATTCTATTATTTCTTTCTTTCTATTTCTCATCCTCTAATTTCTTTCTAATAATGATTAGCATTTCTGTGCAATTTGAGTTGGACGTGTGGTGTTATTAGTTAACTCAGATAGTACGGATTTGCGGGCCGTTACAAATCTACACAATGAAATCCCGATTTTTCTCTTCCACTAGAAAAATATACTTTATCAGCTTCGTACGTTTCTTGTTTCATAGAAATCCAACTAAAAATGGACCCTGTATATTCAGTTGAAGTTCAAATCGCCAAATTGTAATAACCGGAAATTCGAGCCAATTTAAAAATTTTATTTTGGCAATTTTAGCGATTTTTGATTACTTAAAATGAATATTTTAAATAAAAATGACGAGAAATTTATTTTGAATAGAATTCGAACGTATATATTTATATAGATTGTCGTTAGAATATAATAATTATTTATAATTATAAAAGGAATCGAAAATGGCGCGGTAGTTCGAAAATTTGATTTCAAATTTCAAATGAATGTGCAGGATTCAAAGTAAATCGGATTTTAACGAAACCAAAAATATTAGAATCTAATTGAGAATATCTTTCCAATGAATCCGAAAGATTGAAATTTCATAGCGGGAATAAAAAGTTATGTCCAGTTGAAAATTCAGAATAGTCGCAATGGAATTTTGCCCCGTAAAAAATAGCCATTTTGCAAAAGACCTCGGTTTTCGACGAAACCACTTTTGTTGGATCCGGAATGTCAAGTTATTGCTAGATTCCAAAATTCGTAATTTTTCGAATCAACATGTGAGCGTGGCGAAGGAAAACACGTTTGACCAGTTTTAGTTGATTTTAATCGACTGGAAAATGGTCATTTTTCAAACGGTCTCGGAATTTGACGAAATTAGTTTTGTTAGGACCGTATCATCAATACGAAGCTAGAAAATATTTTTCGGGAATTTTTCTAGTTAGTATGTGACCCCTGTAGATTGAAATGCGCGTTCAAATTCAATATATAGAGTTATATTTTGATTTTGATGAAAACTGATCGAAACGGTCGAATCAGCTTACGATACATATCTCATTGTGTTCGGAATGGGGGTAACTAGCTATGGACGACAGTCGGTGGGTTCGATTTCGAGGTTGAAATTTAAAGTTGCTTTTTGAAATGAATTAATTAAATATAAAAAAAGAAAAATCCTCTCTCTATCTCTATACTCTCAGCCCCCCCTTTACTTTTCAAAAAAAACCCTACCCCCTCGTCGATTCAACGCGCCGCTGAGACGACCCCAAACCCCGTACTAACGGCGGCAAGGGTAATCTGTGGAATATAACAGAAACAGATAATAGCAGAACAGAATTAAATAAATACACCAGATAATGAACAAAACAATATACTGGATAAAAGTAATCATCAGAGTTACACAGTATACAGGATCTTACTTAGTACAAAAACAGTTCAGCTATACATAAATGTCTACATCGGAAAACAAATCATAATATGTACAATAGGAGCTGAACAGCATAAAAAGAGATAAATGATAGAATCCATCTTCAGCTCCAGCTATCCAGGAAGAACCAGCTAAACCTGAATACAAGGCTGCCCGTGTAGAAAAAGGGGCACCCGAGTTTGAAAGTGAAACAAACTACGAGTCAGTCATGGGACTGGTATGAGAAATCTACTCAACACATATATAATTTGGCCAATCACAGGACCACGCCACTTTCGTGGAACGGGTTTACTCCATTGGATTGCCAGTGCTTTAAAACAAATCTTTCTTTTAAACATCGCTATGCTTTTTGTAAAAATGAAGCCGTTATAAGACTCAGTTCCCATCACACAATGCAACGCAAACCGGAGGATAGAGTTTTTACCTTATAACGGCCAAAATATGCTTGATATGAATAAAACAAAGGCATTTGATATTATTGCTAGTGTCTATATGTTTTGAAAATAGTTTCAAATCATAACTATCAATCACAGACGACATGAGCGTCCCATGCCACTATGTCGCCAAATATATATACACAATCGAAACCGCATCGTCACGTATTTGGAAATTGGATTTCCGTCATGAACCAAGGCAAAAGATAGTCCTTACCGAATTCGAGACTGCCTAGCCCGAGTCTCTGGCAAGCGCGCAGGCAAGCCTTGGAGCGACAGGGCCGGTCCACCGATGTGGATTATTATACCTGAACAATACGTTTCCCCGCCCTTTGGGGCGTAAACGAGCCAACGAATGACTCCATCGGACCCGGATCGTCCGATCAAACCGAGGCGCCTCGCAACAGCAACAACCACATAGGTGAAAAGTATATAAATGTCAGGGCTGGTAGGTCACTGACACCACCCTAGCTAGGAAGAAACGCATGCCCTCCCTGAGGTCCTTCTCCCGTTTCTGGTTCATACCGGGGTGTGAGGCTCGCGATTTCACATTATACACAAAGCTACGCCACACAGGCGGTGCTTTGATCATCACCACAAGACTTTGCTTTTCAACAGAAGCCCTGATCACTGCATCTTAGCATGCCACACAGGCAATTCATGCCATGCGACTGATGTCCATCGATATACAACCTCTGAGCTCGTGCGTTTCAGAGAAGGGCGTTAAGCAAAAGAATAAATTCTCTGCCGCCAAACAGATGTATATTTAATAAAGACCAATCAACACAGAATAAAATCCAATGTCAGACATACAGTCCATTTACAAGTCCGTTCTGGCTCTGAACGAAACCGGAGGCACTAAATACCTCGCAAACCCATCGATCACCACGTACGTCTGGAACGATCACCACTCATTATCCATATTTCGGGATGCCTCCCAATCAGGACCTCGGTTACCATCCAAACGTGGTGAAGATCTCTGGTCTTCGACCACCGTCTTCATCTTCGACTTTCAATCGTCGGTCAATTATTTGAAATGAGAATTAACTCGACCTTTTCAAATAATTCACGTATATTTAGAATTTCAAATCAATTTATTTCAATGGTTAAATTATTCGACAACACCAATTTTGTTCTTTAATGTAATTTTCACACCAAACACATTCAACCATCAAAAGCCACATAAATTGGGCAAACTCAGTTTATTTCCATTCCATATCTTTTATGATATTTTATAACGATTTATCGCTATTTTTATTTATTTTAAAATAGCCCATATATTCAAAACGACGCTTCGGGCCATAACGCGGCCGTGGCGCTGTTTTTCTTCAGATTTGATTTACACATATATGAAAATCGAACCGTTGGATCTTTACAAAATCTACATCATTAGAAAGGCCTTTTCAAAACGAATCCAACGGTTCCAGTTTCGGGAAAATCCGACGGTCGGATCTCCCGATACAATCGTTTGAAGTTTCGATTTCAAAATACGAACTGCAACGTCGTTATTCGATTAAATATAATTATATATATATATATATATATATATATATATATATATATATATAATATAATCGTTTCTGGCGCTGTTTTTCTTCAAATTTGAATTAAACATTCCAGACAATCCAACCGTTGGATTTTTACAAGGTTGGTGCCGTTGGAAAGATATTTCCAAGGCGAACCCGACGGTTGCGGTTTCGGGAAAATCCAATGGTCGGATTTCCCGTACTAGTTGTTTGAAATCACGATTTCAAAACACGAACTGCACGGCCACGTTTCGTTTTAATTTTATTTATATTTATATAATTATATAAATATAGTTCATTCAAAAATTCCTATATCGTTTTCACTTCAAATATTTCACTAACGCCTTTAAATTTCGGAAAAATTCGCCATAACCTCCTTTGTATGGGAGGGGCTGGGAAAATTCCCAAATAGCCACATGGGCATCTCATGTCGAAAAGAAAAAGAAAAAGCCAAGCGGCTAGCCAACAGGCTCATAAAATCATCACCCAATCAAAACAGTAAATGTGTACCTATTTGTCAGGCACAAAATTTTATTCCTCTTCTCTAGCCACTTTGCTATAACCTGTTCAATAAATATGCATGTAAATATATACAGTTCTTATCAATTATCATTTTCCATTCAACTTCATATTTGATTCCATTTGGTTTAAAAGCACCATTCATTCTAATGTTGCATGCATAGGTAAAAATCATATCATTAGTTAATTAATGAATATTTCGACTCATGCATATTTATTTGAACGAGTTGCTATTTTTAACACTTCACATTTCAACAATTCATGTGTATAATAAAAATGCGATTTTTACTTTAAAACAATTCATTTCAAAACACTATTATTTTATATAGATTATATCGGTGATAAAAATAGGATTTTTTTATTGCAAAGTAATTTATTTTAAAACAAGGTCAATTTACATAGTTCGTATAGATGATAAAAAGGTGATTTTTATTATAAAACAATTTATTCCAAAATGTGAATACCATTCAACACATGAATTTCAATTCAACGAATGAATATCGATTCAACACATGAATGTTTTCTATAGTTTCTATATATAGATAAAAATGTGATTTTTATATTTAAAACACGAATACCTTTCAACACATGAATTTCTAATCAACGAATGAATATCGATTCAACACATGAAGGTTTTCTATTCAACGAATAAATATAGTTTCAGCAAATGAAAATAATTCAAACACATGAATATTATTCAAAATTTCGGCAGCATAACGGCAGGGTAGTTAAAACCGGGACCGTCCCTAGTACGGCTCCTCACTCTACCTTAAAACCTCGCGGTTTTTGACAATGGGGATCATGCATCTAGTTCGCACGCAGGCGGCATGTATATATTTATTTCATTTCCACAAACTAATCCTATGTGGTTTCAACCAAATATTTCTCAACCACAAATGGGTATTTTTCAACCACAATCAATCAATATCAACCACAAACAATCCCAAACAACCATTCGCTATCAATCAATTTTCACACCAATCACAATCAGTAAATATCGTCCATGGTTTGTGGACGAGGGGCGTATATATATATATATATATATATATATATATATATATATATATATATATATATATATATATATATAGAGCAATTCACTTCTATTTCAACACATATATAATTTTTACAACGCATATATAACTTATACATCGAACGTACAACTTATACAACGCTTATACATGAGGTGTACAACGCTTATTTAACTCATACATCGACTATATAATTTATACATCGTCGTTTTCCATATCATTTATAAATTAGAAATCTCACATTGGGTTCCACTCCACCAAAAATAGCAGAAGGCTCAGAAAAATATGCGGTCTCTTCTAGAATGTAGAAGGCGTCCACACGGTCACGATGTTTCCTGTTTCATCGAATTTCGTTAACGAACGAAAAAGATATGATTTTTCAAAGATTGACGAAATTTGCAACACTTTAAAGTGTTAAAACAGGTTTAAATAATAACAGCCGTATATTACCCGAACTGTTCAAAATTAGGTTTGCTAATTTCTGGAAATCCGTGCAGTGAACTGGCGATCGGGTTGCGCCACCAGGTAGGGGAAGGAGAGGCGCTCCAATCGAGGTGGGGGTTGGCCAACTCGCGGCGGCGGTGGAGGTTCAGGCGGCGCTCGAACGGCGGAAGTTCGAGGCGATGGATCTCATCGTACAGGCGATGGTAGGAGGCGCCACTGGTATGGATGCGAAGGGGAGGACGAGATCTTCCAAAAGTTGAACTGGGGTAGGGGTCACCGATGAATGGATCGGCCGGATTTTGGCCAGGAAGAAGGAGGCTTCCTTCGCCGTCCATCGTGTTTAACAGGGGGGGGGGGAGGTAAGGGGCTCGTTTTTTTTTTTTTTTTTATGAAAGAATTTTTTTATTGGTCGATATATATATTTATTCGAAAATTAGGGTTTTCTTCCACCAACTCGAAATCAAACCCAACGACTGTCGTCCCTAGCGTTTTACCCCCATTCCGAACACAATGGGATATGTTTCGCAGGCCCATTCGACTGTTTCAGTCAGTTTTCCTTCAAATCAAAATATATAACATTCAATATTTAATTTGAATGTACATTTCAATTTGCCAGGGCCACAAACTGATTCAAAAAATTCCAGAAAAATAAATCTGGCTATGTTTTAATGATACGGTCCCAACAAAACTAGTTTCGTCGAATTCTGAGACCGGCTGCAAAAAGGCCCATTTTTGGTCGATCCAATTTAACTGTAATTGACCAAAACACATTTTCCTTTGCCACGCTCACATACTAGCTTCAAAAGTTATGAAATTTGAAACATAGCAATGAAACGACCCTCAAATCCGTGCTATCTGAGTTGACTAAATACACCACACGTCCAACCCAAATAACACAGAAATACGAACCATTACTAGAAAGAAGTTAGAAGATGAGAAATGGGAAGAAAGAAATATTAGAATAGAAGAAGAACGAAGATCACAACTCACAGCGGAACGAATAAAATATATTATATAACATAACTTTTGAAATACAAATCAGTAACTTTATATACATACCATCATCAGAGCACAACAGTCATTTCTCGAACAGTTATAAACATCTGTTTCCAGATACAAACAAGGTCCACAGCGGAATATATGATAGCCTATAGCTAACTGGTGAAGCCTCCTACTTCCAGCTCCTTCAAATGAATCTGTGAAATCCCGACTACTTGACTGCCCGTACAAATTTGGGCACCCAAGAGTTTAGGGAAAACAAAAACAAAATAAACTCTGGGTCAGTCATGGGACTGGTGTGAGTAAACTCCAACCACTTGTTTAACTTTCAAAACTCTTTTCGAAAGAAAAGATAATAGTAAGACCAGTCCACACATAAACACGGACGGTTTTTACCTTACTATAACCCAAAACACTTTGATACGAAAATCCAGTGATATTATAATAATGTCTACATCAAGTAAATAACCAAATAGCAGAACGCTTGCATCTCACGCTCCACATATATAGTATAAAATCAAAAACCGCATGGCGCTTATTGGAGATTGGATTTCCAACATGACAAGGTATGGAACCACCTTCCGATGATGTATCTCTAGAGGCGAATACACCTAGGTTCAACAAGAACGTCTTGCAACCCGGCCCACACATGACCGACCACTCATTTCGCTTGAGTGTATCGAATGTATATCACCAACGGTTGGACTCAAACCACCGTTTCCCGAATGGGCAGAATCGATAGATTTAGAAACAAAAGGAATTTCTCTAGATAGGTGATTATACACCCTAATGGGCGCGACCCACATAGCCATGCTGCCTGCCCGATTTTTGTCCTTTCCCGGTTGTTGAGGCCTGAGGCTACGATTACTTACCATTCCTTGATAACATCATCACTTTGAATGCCACATTGTCAGATCCGTTAATCACTAGTTGAGTTTGCACGAATATTCTGGATATTATGCTAAGGGATAAATCCGTTGCAACAATATATATTCATACAGACCAACCCATTTGATCTTTGGAAATACCCTGTCAGACATTCGTCCATTTACGTTCGTTCTGGGACTGAACGAAACCGAAGGCACTATTTCTATTACTAGAAAAGCCCTTGCACTTTACTCCGTCTTCAATATATTCAGCATACTTGGTTCGCAACGCTTATGCCGATACGGAGTGGTTCACGGATAATAATCCAACCGGTCTCTCCATATTGACAACGATGGTCAAAAACTTCGATAGTCTGTGATTTAACTATCGAATAAAAACAAGTGTTCAATCAACATATCAACCAAATTACTGGACCCTTTAATTAATATTTCATTAATTAAATCTCTTCTATATTCTCTTATCAATATTTGTTAACCAAATATTTCAATAATCATCTCGGCCTCTTATGTCATTCGGAAAACGTTTCCAAACATTAACTTCTTTTATTTTCTATATATTAGAAAATATCTCTATTTGCAATTGGAAACAATTCCAATCACTTATCTCTATCCCTTTTTGCTTACAACATTCGATTTTTATATTCACTTTCCTATCGAATTCAATACGTCGATACAATGATTTCTAATTATCAAAATATCTTAAAAATATTCTAACTCCTTAAATTTCCGGAAAATTTCGCCATAACCTCCCCTGTATCGGGAGCATCGGGAACTTTCAAATAGCTTCCCGGTATCTTCCTCAATCAAAAAGAAAAAGGAAAAGCCAAGCGGCTTGCCGATACGGCGCATAAAATCTCATATATGAATTAAACATGTACCTTTTTGTCGGGCACACAAATTAAAATCTTCATATACTCCATCCCATATCTGTTTAACACCTCTTCACCTGTTTTCAATTCAATTCAATACCATCTAATCGTTTAAATTTAGTTTCGCCCATTTATTCTTTAAATCGGCCATTTTGCCTATTTCACTTCTTTGTTGAACATAACATGCTCAAATTTGATTCCACTTGCCGATACAAATCAAATCCCCTTTTCCATTTCTAGTTTCGTATTTGGTTTGAATATGAAATCACAAGTTAATTTACTTATTCACAGTTTGCTCGATTCAATCGTTTTAACTAATTCATTTGTCAGTTTGCAAATTAACTCTTTTGCCTATATCACTTTGATATTTGAATATAACCTATCCAAATATATTTCAACTTGATTATACTAATTTAATTTCATTTTCAATTCACGTTCTATATTCGATTTCAAATATATATTTAAAAATTCCCTTCACCTTTCAAAGTTCATCGTCAAAATTCGATTAACTAATTTCTCTTTGTCTTAGTCAACTCTATTCAATAATCAAAATATGATTATTGATTTTAAAAACCATTTCTTTCACTTCACTTAAGTTCGCATATCTTTTATAACTCAAATCTGAGATTTTCTAAATAGAAATTCGGATTTTTATTGGTTTAAAATCCTTTTATAAATTGAAATAAACCGTTATGGTTTTTAAATAGTTCTGGCGCTGTTTTTCTGAAAATTTGATTTTGACATAACTCAAAATCTATACGTCGAAATCCAGATTTTTCTCCTTCATTAGAAAACTATTATCAAACCGGTCCTGACGTTTCTTGTTTCGAAGAATTCCGACTTCAATTGCGTTCTGTATACTCAATTGAAGTTCGAATCGCTATTTTACGAACTGCATCGCTGTGGCGAGTTCGTTTTAATTATATTTATATATATAAACCTTTTAAACTTCTTTAAAATGAATTCAACTCCATTTAACTCTATTTGAATTCCTTGATTCAAATTCCAATCTCACTTTTATTTGAATTCTATATTCAAATTTCAATTCCTTTTCTATTTGACATTCACATTCAATACTTGAATTTCTATTTCAATTCCATATTCAAATTCAATACTTGAATTCATTTGAATTCTTTTATTCAACCCTATTTTTAACTTCTATATTCCAATTTTTATATTTGAATTTTATTGAAATTCAATTATTCAAACTCCTTTTTAAATTCTATATTCAAAATTCCATAGTTTAAAACCCATTTGAATTTCATATTCAAATCCCATAGATTAAATCCTATTTGAATTCAATTTGAATCTCTTATATTCAAATTTCATTTTCCATTTCCATTTGAATTCTAATATTCAAATTCATCTCCAACCCCATTTGAATTCTAATATTCAAACTTATTTTTAACACCATTTGAATTTCTTCACTCAAATCCATTTGAATTCCCTTGAATTCAAATTCTATTTCAAAACCATATGGATTTCCTATTTTGAAATCCTATTTGAAATTCTATTTCCAATTCTACTTTGAAAATCCTATTTTCAAAGTTCATTTCAAATTCCATTTTTGAAATTCTACATTCAAATCTCTATTTGAATTTCTTTATTCGAATTTCCCATTTCAAACTCCATTTGAATTTTCATATTCAAATCTCTATTTGAGTTTTCTTTATTTGAATTCAAATTCTATATTTCATACTAATTTCGCATATTCAAATTCTATTTGAACTTCGATTTTGAATTCCTAATATTCAAACTTCTTTGCTTTCCTATAAAAATTCAAATATTAAACTCCTTTTCTAATTCTACTATTCAAATCCCTTTTTGAATTTCCTTTATTCAAACTCTATTTGAATTTCTATATTCAATTTCAAATTTTGAAATTTCTTTTGTATTTCAAATATTTCAACTCCTTTCTAATATTTAAATTCTATTTAAATTTCTACTTGAAATTTTATTTCAAGTTCTATTTTGAAATTTCATTTCAAAATTCTATTTCAAAATTCCACTTTGAAATCCTATACTTTTAAATTCTACTTGAATTTCAAATTCTATTTGAGAAAACAGGATTTCCCTTTTTAAACCTCGAATATCCTTCTCATGATATTTTAATAAATTAACAATTGGCCCAGTGATATTTGAACAATCAAATCACCCAATTTTCAACCATTTGGTTTTTAACACATCATATATAACAATATATATGCAAACAAATAAATAAACAGATAATATATTTTTGAGGAATCCAGTTGGATTCCTCCAACCTGTTTTCCTGCATCCACAGATGTTAGCACATAAATAATACCCATTCTGCTTCGTGGCAGAATATCGCGGTATAGAAGGTCATCCACTAATCATAGCGTGGGGCGTATAGGGTAATCATCCGCTATGAAACTGCGGGCATCCGCTAATGAGACTGCGGGAATCCAACCAATCAATCAACCCAATATATATATATATATATATATATATATATATAGCCTAAATAACTAATATATATAAAACAACCATAAAACATTCACACAAGCAACAGACAATTATTTTTAATGAGATAAAAATAATTTTAAAGGTGAGTGAGATTTACTCACCAAGATCTTATTTTCTGAACATCTGATTAGCTGTTGAACCGTTGTAGCTATGAATAACTCGAATTTATTTGTTTAGCACCTACGATAAATTAAATCCATATTCATTAACTCGAACTATTTTACTTAACCTACTTAAATAAATTATCTTAGACAAATTAACTAATTATATATATATAATTAACCATTTCTAATTAGTTAAATTAATTTAACATCTTACCTTAAACACTATTTAACAGCCTGCTTCGGAACATAAATGTTTGATAATCGAACAAGCTTCTTCCATCAATCGGCCATCCAACATCCCAAGAATCAAAGACCGAAGCCTCTATATCCCAAGAACACAGTTCGAACTACCATATTCCCAAATCGTACTCGACTCCTCCCCTCCAACAATACATCGCACCATTTCCAGGTCAAAGACCTGCACTCCTCAATTTCTGAACTCCCATTTCATCACACTCCTCCGTTCATACATCGCACCCAAATTTCACTAACGAACCGACATCGCACCACCACATCCGTTACACTCGAACAACCCCAACGTCACAGCCTCTCATTCATCTCGCTCTGGAACCCTAAGTTCTCCGTTGCCCTAAATACCTGGAGAGCCACGACATTCCCATCGCGATGATGGTCAAGACCCCCTCTCGCGAGTCCCTAGCTGTCGTCGCCCCATGGGGAATTGCCCGACTCAAACTCGCGATTCCTGATTCAAAATTTATTTTTCTTTTCGAAGAAATCGGTTTTCATTTGGAGAAGAATTAAAGAACGAAGGGAAAAGGATCGGAATGTTTATGTTGATTTTTAGAAGGGGAAAGATATGAAGGCACGGCTCATTATATAGTTGCGAAGGGAAAACAGGGAGTACGCATCATCAATTCTTCTGTCTCCTTGATATCAAGTTGGGAGGCCATTTTTACTGCTCGAGAAAAATAGGCTGAGCGTTTGTACAAAAAGAGGTCGGCAATTCAAATCAATAGGTTGGCTGAAAAGAATGTCTAATTTGAAATTTGTTTTTAATTAAAAACTAAATTATATCACAGTCCCTTATTTAAAATTCTGAACCGCTATTCTAACTTAACGACCGATGTTTTCAGATTATAACGTTATTTTGAATTCAACGAAATATACTGTATAATTTAATTCGAACATTAAAAATAACGTATTAAATTGATATAATATGATTTTAAATTTAAAACAAATAAATTCCAAAAAATAAATAATTTACTATTATTATCTTTCAAATTCAATAAAAATTCATATTAACCATTTGAATCACTCAGAATCAATTATAAATTCAAATGGGATGATTTCAGTTCTCGTATTTTGAACATTATATATATACGAAATAAATCATATATTGATCACTAATTGGTAATTCAGTATAAAAACTCTTTTATATTACTAATTCAATATTTAAAACTATATTAAATATTTAAAATTAATCGACGAAAAATCTGGGTCGTTACATTCTTTCCCCCTTAAAATAATTTCGTCCTCGAAATTGCTAAGGTAGGAAAAAGGGTACAAACTCATTACTTTTCACAATCTCACTTATGTAGAAACTCAAGTCCTCATATTTCTATGACTTTAATTTCAACCAAAACTTTTGGTTTCCATTCATATGCATTCTAATTCATATTCATTTCAATTTTTTTCAAATTGATTCTAGTCAATTTATTCACCTCGAACCATTTAACTTGCTTTAGTTAAATTTTAATTCCAGAATCCAAATCCCAGGGTTTTTATTTCAAATTCTTTGAAATACATAAATGTATACTTATATTTATTTTCATCTCAATTCAAAACATTTTAATTTTCAATCTACTTGTTTTCTTTCAAAACAAATTTCCATCAAAAACTTTCTAAGGTAGCCATTCGTCACTTAGAACTCGAAAATGAACACTGATGAAGCTGCAGTCATCATCAGAATTATTTCCCAGCCACTGAAGTGAGTTCAGTGCTTTATCACTTCTAAAATCCATTCAAAGATGGTATTTATTTAAATCCTTTACAAACAAAGCTATATTATTTAATATACTTTGAAAATATTTTCCAAACCTCCCAGGATTTAAATTCCAAATTCTGTTTTGAATTAAATTCTAATTCATCTCATTTGTATATTTAATCCTTCTACCAATTCTATTTTGGTTATATATAACCATTTCAATTTTTATAATCTTATCTGATTATAATGATATCAATCAACACATCCATATAATATAATAATTTCAAAAATCATTCTTTCTATATCAAAATATAATTTTGGGTAAAATTATTTCATCTACCCACTTGAAACCAATATCATGTTCAATCTTCTGTTCAAGCGTTTAGAAATTCCTATCGACTTCGTGGCGTCCCACGATTCGACCAGAATTCATAAACCACTCAACAGACTAGCCAACACAATATAAAACAAATTTTATATCCACTTACAAATACGCTCTCTCATATATATACTCAACTCATTCTAGGGTACTACTGACCCTATCTCTAATGAGCACATGCCACACAAGCCTATGTATTTGCTCAACCTAAGCTTTGATACCAACTGAAACGACCCGCAAATCCGTGCTATCTGAGTTGACTAAATACACCACACGTCCAGCCCAAATAACACAGAAATACGAACCATTAATAGAAAGAAGTTAGAAGATGAGAAATAGGAAGAAAGAAATATTAGAATAGAAGAAGAACGAAGATCACAACTCACAGCGGAACGAATAAAATATATTATATAACATAACTTTTGAAATACAAATCAGTAACTTTATATACATACCATCATCAGAGCACAACAGTCATTTCTGGAACAGTTATAAACATTTGTTTCCAGATACAAACAAGGTCCACAGCGGAATATATGATAGCCTATAGCTAACTGGTGAAGCCTCCTGCTTCCAGCTCCTTCAAATGAATCTATGAAATCCCGACTACTTGACTGCCCGTACAAATTTGGGCACCCAAGAGTTTAGGGAAAACAAAAACAAAATAAACTCTGGGTCAGTCATGGGACTGGTGTGAGTAAACTCCAACCACTTGTTTAACTTTCAAAACTCTTTTCGAAAGAAAAGATAATAGTAAGACCAGTCCACACATAAACACGGACGGTTTTTACCTTACTATAACCCAAAACACTTTGATACGAAAATCCAGTGATATTATAATAATGTCTACATCAAGTAAATAACCAAATAGCAGAACGCTTGCATCTCACGCTCCACATATATAGTATAAAATCAAAAACCGCATGGCGCTTATTGGAGATTGGATTTCCAACATGACAAGGTATGAAACCACCTTCCGATTATGTATCTCTAGAGGCGAATACACCTGGGTTCAACAAGAACGTCTTGCAACCCGGCCCACACATGACCGACCACTCATTTCGCTTGAGTGTATTGAATGTATATCACCAACGGTTGGACTCAAACCACCGTTTCCCGAATGGGCAGAATCGATAGATTTAGAAACAAAAGGAATTTCTCTAGATAGGTGATTATACACCCTAATGGGCGCGACCCACATAGCCATGCTGCCTGCCCGATTTTTGTCCTTTCCCGGTTGTTGAGGCCTGAGGCTACGATTACTTACCATTCCTTGATAACATCATCACTTTGAATGCCACATTGTCAGATCCGTTAATCACTAGTTGAGTTTGCACGAATATTCTGGATATTATGCTAAGGGATAAATCCGTTGCAACCATATATATTCATACAGACCAACCCATTTGATCTTTGGAAATACCCTGTCAGACATTCGTCCATTTACGTTCGTTCTGGGACTGAACGAAACCGAAGGCACTATTTCTATTACTAGAAAAGCCCTTGCACTTTACTCCGTCTTCAATATATTCAGCATACTTGGTTCGCAACGCTTATGCCGATACGGAGTGGTTCACGGATAATAATCCAACCGGTCTCTCCATATTGACAACGATGGTCAAAAACTTCGATAGTCTGTGATTTAACTATCGAATAAAAACAAGTGTTCAATCAACATATCAACCAAATTACTGGACCCTTTAATTAATATTTCATTAATTAAATCTCTTCTATATTCTCTTATCAATATTTGTTAACCAAATATTTCAATAATCATCTCGGCCTCTTATGTCATTCGGAAAACGTTTCCAAACATTAACTTCTTTTATTTTCTATATATTAGAAAATATCTCTATTTGCAATTGGAAACAATTCCAATCACTTATCTCTATCCCTTTTTGCTTACAACATTCGATTTTTATATTCACTTTCCTATCGAATTCAATACGTCGATACAATGATTTCTAATTATCAAAATATCTTAAAAATATTCTAACTCCTTAAATTTCCGGAAAATTTCGCCATAACCTCCCCTGTATCGGGAGCATCGGGAACTTTCAAATAGCTTCCCGGTATCTTCCTCAATCAAAAAGAAAAAGGAAAAGCCAAGCGGCTTGCCGATACGGCGCATAAAATCTCATATATGAATTAAACATGTACCTTTTTGTCGGGCACACAAATTAAAATCTTCATATACTCCATCCCATATCTGTTTAACACCTCTTCACCTGTTTTCAATTCAATTCAATACCATCTAATCGTTTAAATTTAGTTTCGCCCATTTATTCTTTAAATCGGCCATTTTGCCTATTTCACTTCTTTGTTGAACATAACATGCTCAAATTTGATTCCACTTGCCGATACAAATCAAATCCCCTTTTCCATTTCTAGTTTCGTATTTGGTTTGAATATGAAATCACAAGTTAATTTACTTATTCACAGTTTGCTCGATTCAATCGTTTTAACTAATTCATTTGTCAGTTTGCAAATTAACTCTTTTGCTAATATCACTTTGATATTTGAATATGACCTATCCAAATATATTTCAACTTGATTATACTAATTTAATTTCATTTTCAATTCACGTTCTATATTCGATTTCAAATATATATTTAAAAATTCCCTTCACCTTTCAAAGTTCATCGTCAAAATTCGATTAACTAATTTCTCTTTGTCTTAGTCAACTCTATTCAATAATCAAAATATGATTATTGATTTTAAAAACCATTTCTTTCACTTCACTTAAGTTCGCATATCTTTTATAACTCAAATCTGAGATTTTTTAAATAGAAATTCGGATTTTTATTGGTTTAAAATCCTTTTATAAATTGAAATAAACCGTTATGGTTTTTAAATAGTTCTGGCGCTGTTTTTCTGAAAATTTGATTTTGACATAACTCAAAATCTATACGTCGAAATCCAGATTTTTCTCCTTCATTAGAAAACTATTATCAAACCGGTCCTGACGTTTCTTGTTTCGAAGAATTCCGACTTCAATTGCGTTCTGTATACTCAATTGAAGTTCGAATCGCTATTTTACGAACTGCATCGCTGTCGCGAGTTCGTTTTAATTATATTTATATATATAAACCTTTTAAACTTCTTTAAAATGAATTCAACTCCATTTAACTCTATTTGAATTCCTTGATTCAAATTCCAATCTCACTTTTATTTGAATTCCATATTCAAATTTCAATTCCTTTTCTATTTGACATTCACATTCAATACTTGAATTTCTATTTCAATTCCATATTCAAATTCAATACTTGAATTCATTTGAATTCTTTTATTCAACCCTATTTTTAACTTCTATATTCCAATTTTTATATTTGAATTTTATTGAAATTCAATTATTCAAACTCTTTTTTAAATTCTATATTCAAAATTCCATAGTTTAAAACCCATTTGAATTTCATATTCAAATCCCATAGATTAAATCCTATTTGAATTCAATTTGAATCTCTTGTATTCAAATTTCATTTTCCATTTCCATTTGAATTCTAATATTCAAATTCATCTCCAACCCCATTTGAATTCTAATATTCAAACTTATTTTTAACACCATTTGAATTTCTTCACTCAAATCCATTTGAATTCCCTTGAATTCAAATTCTATTTCAAAACCATTTGGATTTCCTATTTTGAAATCCTATTTGAAATTCTATTTCCAATTCTACTTTGAAAATCCTATTTTCAATGTTCATTTCAAATTCCATTTTTGAAATTCTACATTCAAATCTCTATTTGAATTTCTTTATTCGAATTTCCCATTTCAAACTCCATTTGAATTTTCATATTCAAATCTCTATTTGAGTTTTCTTTATTTGAATTCAAATTCTATATTTCATACTAATTTCGCATATTCAAATTCTATTTGAACTTCGATTTTGAATTCCTAATATTCAAACTTCTTTGCTTTCCTATAAAAATTCAAATATTAAACTCCTTTTCTAATTCTACTATTCAAATCCCTTTTTGAATTTCCTTTATTCAAACTCTATTTGAATTTCTATATTCAATTTCAAATTTTGAAATTTCTTTTGTATTTCAAATATTTCAACTCCTTTCTAATATTTAAATTCTATTTAAATTTCTACTTGAAATTTTATTTCAAGTTCTATTTTGAAATTTCATTTCAAAATTCTATTTCAAAATTCCACTTTGAAATCCTATACTTTTAAATTCTACTTGAATTTCAAATTCTATTTGAGAAAACAGGATTTCCCTTTTTAAACCTCGAATATCCTTCTCATGATATTTTAATAAATTAACAATTGGCCCAGTGATATTTGAACAATCAAATCACCCAATTTTCAACCATTTGGTTTTTAACACATCATATATAACAATATATATGCAAACAAATAAATAAACAGATAATATATTTTTGAGGAATCCAGTTGGATTCCTCCAACCTGTTTTCCTGCATCCACAGATGTTAGCACATAAATAATACCCATTCTGCTTCGTGGCAGAATATCGCGGTATAGAAGGTCATCCACTAATCATAGCGTGGGGCGTATAGGGTAATCATCCGCTATGAAACTACGGGCATCCGCTAATGAGACTGCGGGAATCCAACCAATCAATCAACCCAATATATATATATATATATATAGGCTAAATAACTAATATACATAAAACAACCATAAAACATTCACACAAGCAACAGACAATTATTTTTAATGAGATAAAAATAATTTTAAAGGTGAGTGAGATTTACTCACCAAGATCTTATTTTCTGAACATCTGATTAGCTGTTGAACCGTTGTAGCTATGAATAACTCGAATTTATTTGTTTAGCACCTACGATAAATTAAATCCATATTCATTAACTCGAACTATTTTACTTAACCTACTTAAATAAATTATCTTAGACAAATTAACTAATTATATATATATAATTAACCATTTCTAATTAGTTAAATTAATTTAACATCTTACCTTAAACACTATTTAACAGCCTGCTTCGGAACATAAATGTTTGATAATCGAACAAGCTTCTTCCATCAATCGGCCATCCAACATCCCAAGAATCAAAGACCGAAGCCTCTATATCCCAAGAACACAGTTCGAACTACCATATTCCCAAATCGTACTCGACTCCTCCCCTTCAACAATACATCGCACCATTTCCAGGTCAAAGACCTGCACTCCTCAATTTCTGAACTCCTATTTCATCACACTCCTCCGTTCATACATCACACCCAAATTTCAATAATGAACCGACATCGCACCACCACATCCGTTACACTCGAACAACCCCAACGTCACAGCCTCTCATTCATCTCGCTCTGGAACCCTAAGTTCTCCGTTGCCCTAAATACCTGGAGAGCCACGACATTCCCATCGCGATGATGGTCAAGACCCCCTCTCGCGAGTCCCTAGCTGTCGTCGCCCCATAGGGAATTGCCCGATTCGAACTCGCGATTCCTGATTCAAAATTTATTTTTCTTTCGAAGAAATCGGTTTTCATTTGGAGAAGAATTAAAGAACGAAGGGAAAAGGATCAGAATGTTTATGTTGATTTTTAGAAGGGGAAAGATATGAAGGCACGGCTCATTATATAGTTGCGAAGGGAAAACAGGGAGTACGCATCATCAATTCTTCTGTCTCCTTGATATCAAGTTGGGAGGCCATTTTTACTGCTCGAGAAAAATAGGCTGAGCGTTTGTACAAAAAGAGGTCGGCAATTCAAATCAATAGGTTGGCTGAAAAGAATGTCTGATTTGAAATTTGTTTTTAATTAAAAACTAAATTATATCACAGTCCCTTATTTAAAATTCTGAACCGCTATTCTAACTTAACGACCGATGTTTTCAGATTATAACGTTATTTTGAATTCAACGAAATATACTGTATAATTTAATTCGAACATTAAAAATAACGTATTAAATTGATATAATATGATTTTAAATTTAAAACAAATAAATTCCAAAAAATAAACAATTTACTATTATTATCTTTCAAATTCAATAAAAATTCATATTAACCATTTGAATCACTCAGAATCCATTATAAATTCAAATGGGATGATTTCAGTTCTCGTATTTTGAACATTATATATATACGAAATAAATCATATATTGATCACTAATTGGTAATTCAGTATAAAAACTCTTTTATATTACTAATTCAATATTTAAAACTATATTAAATATTTAAAATTAATCGACGAAAAATCTGGGTCGTTACAAGCAATAACTTCACATCCCGGATCCAACAAAAGTGGTTTCGTCGAATTCCGAGGTCGTATGCAAAATGGCCAACTTCACGGGCAATATAAATTCCATAGCGACCTTTCTGAAAATTCATTCGGCCATAACTTTTGCTTTCCGCTATGAAAATTCGATTTTTCAGATTCGTTAGAAAGGTATTCACTAACAGATTTAAATATTTTTGGTTTCACTAAAATCCGTTTTGTTTTGCACCCGGTACAGTCCGACAAAGTTTGAATTCAATTTTTGAAACTACAGCGCCATTTCAGGCCTTGTTTATAATTATAATTAATTATATTCGTTTTCAATGGTCGATTCAAACTCACTTTTCATTGCCATTATTTAAAATATTTATTTTAAATATTTAAAGTCCATTATTTTAGCCAATTTAAATTTTTTAAATTGGTTCAGATTTTCTGGGTCGTTACAGCCGCCGCCCACGGCGGGGCCACCGCACCCCCTCCCCCTATTCTCCTCCTACCTCTCCGAGCTTCACCCTTTCTCCCCCTTATTTGATTGAAGCCGCAACCCCCCTTCATCCAAACCACCTTTGATGCCTTAGCAACAAAACCCCCCTCGACGTCAAACACAGCCGCGACCCCCCACCCACCTCCAGCAACCAGCGACGACCACGGTGAGCTCAGGTGGAGCACTTCTGACCCCCTCCTCTATAAAAATCGAAAATTTGTGAGTTTATTTTCGTTGTTTTGTTTATTTCTTCTATGTATAATAGGGTGTTCAAAGGTAAAGAGGTTAGATCTTTGATTAGAGTAAGTATAGGATTTTTATTTATATTTATAAAGTATAAAGATTGCATTTTTATTTTAGAGAAGACTATATTTTTATATAATCAAAGAAGAGATTTTTATATTATAGAAAGATATTATTTTTATCACTAGAAAGATATAATTGTTATCGCTAGAAAGATATAATTTTTATCGCTAGAAAGATATAATTTTTATATTGAAAGTGAACAAGTAAAAATATGATTTTTATTTGAAAAGAAGGAAAAGATTTTTAAAAATGAAAAGAGCGATATAAAAATATAATTTTTATATAGTAGAGATTATAAAAATACGACCTTTATATGTGTTGTAGCGAATTAACAATATAAAGAAGTGATTTTGTTTAAAATATAAGTTGGGATTTTTATATAAATAAAAATTCGATTTTTATATATAAACAGTGAAGATAAACGTTCAATTTTTACAAATATAAAGTGGAAATAAAAATATAATTTTTATACATGAAGTGATAATATAAAAATGCGATTTTTATACATGTAGTGAATGAAATTGACGAAAGGCGAGCACGGCGAAGATTTCTACATATGAAGAGTCATGGCGTTTGGTTTAGCTTGGGTGAGAACTCTTGACCTTTAATTTATTTCTAGTTTGAAATATATACTAGGATGCAGACGGTGCTTAGCAGCACTCGACACCGGTCGCCCACAGACCATGGATGACTTGTTTGTTTGATTGTTGTGTTGTGAAATTTGATTGCGTGATGTGGAATGAAATAAAATATTTTATAGTGGAAAATATGTTAAAGTTAAAAATATGATTTTTAACGTATATATAAAATAAATATTTATAAACAAATCGGATGATTTGTTTATATATACTGATTTGGCTGATATTGTTTAGGACGATAAATTTTACACATCGCCCAACAACACAAATAAAAATCTGTGTTTGTTGATTTCAAACCCACACGGGTATTGGGATGATATTTGGCGTACACTAATCCCAATTATTTAGTTGTATGTCGATCGATTGGTCGACAGACTGTGTAAGCGTTAATTATTTATATTTAATGCTTAGTCAATTGTGCACTCTGGATGATGGTTGATGATTTATCGTTGCTATTATATACATGTGTTGTAGAAAATTCATATAATTAACATTATATGGTAATTGACTGGGCCTCATTTCAATTTAGAAAATATAAATTCATGTGTTGAATAGAAATGTATATTCATGTGTTGAAAAGAAAAATAAATTCATGTGTTGAATAGAAATGTATATTCATGTGTTGAATAGAAAAATAAATTCATGTGTTGAATAGAAATATAAATTCATGTGTTGAATAGAAATATATATATTCATGTGTTAAATAGAAAAATAATTTCATCTGTTGAATGAAAGCCGTGTTGATTAGATTGACGCCATTTTGATGTGAACGATATTTATATCGATTTTATTCATTTTTATAATGAATATAGAAAAGAAAGTGATTTCAAAATATAACGTTTTGAAAATATTATCATTTGTATATCGATGACGTGGAATATTCAATTTTGATTAAAAATTGAATATGAAGTTGAAATCGTCTCGAAAACGAATTTAAAACTATTTATAAAATACGTTTTGAAAGGAAATCGATGAAATATATAATATATATATAATGGCCTGAATAGAACGCGCCGTGCCGCGGTAGTTTGCGAACTTCGACCATTGACTTCGAATGGATCCGACCGTCGGATTCTCCTAAAACCGGAACCATTGGGTTCGTATCGAAAAAATATTTCCAATGAATATTAGAAATTTTAAATCTAATAGTTGGATTTGGAATTATGTCCAAATCAAATTTGGAAAAGGTCGCTGTAAGTGCAGTTCGATGGCCGTTGATGGAAATCGACTGTACGGGCCTTGATAAAATTATTAAAAATAGTAATAATTTGTGTAAAATCATAAGAAATGATTTGTGAAGAATTGGGATGAAGAACTCCAAATTTGAAATGATAAAAATAGATTTTATCGAAATGAACTAATTTTGAACTAGAATTATAATTCTAATTATTTTTAAAATAAATAAAGTGGATTTAAAAGTAACCAGAATTTCCAATAATTGAATTGGAATGGATTTGAATCGAAATTGTCTTTGGAATATTTCGATGTTGGATTTCGTAATTATACAGATATTGTTATGGGAATTTGAAAGATATATTTATATCGTTATTTCCAATACGATATTTGTTGGTCGTAGAATTTGATATTGAATATAAGCCGATATATTTTCTATTCAGAGCCTTGTATATAATATCAAATGTGATTTGGGTTTGTTGTGGATGGTGTCTTCATTAACACTGTTCTTGAACCCAGTTGAGAAAAAGATTAAATCTTTTCGTTTAGATTTAATGAAGCGTACCAATTAAATGGTATTTAATTGGAATGGAATTTGAATTGATTTTCGGGTTTATCGTGAACATTGTTTTAAATAACACTTGTTCTTTAACCCGATAAATTAATGAATGTGATTTTGGGTTTTTCGTGAACCGTGTTTTAGATGACATTGGTTCTTTAACCCAGTTAAAGCCAGGATATTGATTTCTGTGAAGATTAAAACTAAGTGGGGTTTTAATGAATCTTTAATTAGATTGAAATGGTCGAGAATGGAGTATCCAGTTTTGCTCCAGGCGATAGTTAAATCTTTAATTAAATTTGAACGTGAAATGGTAATTGAATTTACCGATAACACCATGGTGTTATATATGAAGTATTACCAGTTTTACTTCATGGGATGAATAGGTTGGGTTTGGGAAACAGAATAAATGATTACTTCAGTGTGGTTCGCTAATCCTAACTAGTTTGAATTTATATTCAAAAGAAGATTAAAGAATAAATTTAAAGAATTTATCTTTGATAAAATTAATGGGAACCTTTCCCAAAGTATGAGAATATTTGAATAAAAGAATATTCTGAATTGGAATGAGGCGTATGTTGTGTTTGTGTAATACTTGTTTATTATATACGCGAGTTATTCAGAAAGACCGAGTTTGTCCCATTCTGAATAACCAATTAGACATGGTGTCAAGGATGAAGATGGTGGTTGAAGACCGGAGGTCTTCACGTCGTTTGGGTGATTATTGATGATCTTGATTGGGCCGTACACCCAAGAGGTGGGAATCAGTTAGTGGTCATCCAGACATACTTGGAGATCGATGGATATGCGAGGTACAAGGTGCCTCTGGTTTCGTTCATACCCAGAACGGACTTGTAAATGGTATGTGTCTGACATTGGATTTTATTCTGTGTGATTGATTTCTATTAAATATATATCTATTTGGCGGCAGAGAATTTATTCTCTTGCTTAACCCCCTTCTCTGAGACGTACAAGCTTAGAGGTTATATATTGGTGGATATCGATCGCATGGAGTGAATTGCCTGTGTGGCATGCCTAAGTGGCAAATGATCAAGGCTTCTATTGTAAAGCAGAGTCTTGTGGTTGATGATCAAAGCATCGCCTGTGTGGCAGAGCTTTGTGTAGCGTTGATTTACGAGCCTCACACCCCGGTGTGAACCAGAAACGGGAGAGGATGGCAGGGAGAGCATGCGTTTCCTTCTAGCTAGAAGTGGCGTTAGTGGTTTTACACTCCCTGACGAGTTTGACTTATGTGGTTGTTGTTGTTGCGAGGAGCCTCGATTATATCGGTCGATCCGGGACCAACAGAGTCATTCGTTGGCTCATTTACGCCCCCAAAGGGCGGGGAAACTCATGTTCAGGGTTTAAGTTTAATCCACATCGGTGGACTGGCCCGGCACGTTGCCTAGGTACAATTGCGGCCAGTCCTAAGGGGTGGGATAGAGCGTCTCAAAACGGTTAGGATTGCGCCTTGCCTTGGTTCACAGATGGAAATCCAATTTCCAAATGCGTGATTTTGCGGTTTTAATTGTAGAACTAGGATGGCGACATGATATATGGTACCCATGCTGCCTATGATTGATATTTATAATTGAAATTGTTTTGACACTATACACTTATAGTAATAAAAGATGAAATTTAGCGTATCAAGCATTCTTTGGCTATTATAAGGTAAAACCCTATCCTCCGGCTTGTGTTGCATTGTGTGATGGGACCTGGGTCTTATAATAGATTCATTGTTCTTTATTTAGCATTGTGCTGTTGTTTTATGCACTGGTATTCTTGGGAGAAAACCCGTTCCGTGTTATACGGCGTGGTCCCTTGATTTACCTAACTTTAAAATAAAGATTAATAACTGTTTTAGTTCTCACACCAGTCACATGACTGACCTGGAGTTTATTGTTTTAACCTAAACTCTAGGTGCCCTTATTTTGACACAGGCAGCTAGTAGTTTTGGTTTTGCAGATTTATATTCACAGGATCCTGATTTACAGTTGGAACGATACTCGGAAAGCTCTGTATCCGTGTATTACTTTCAGTTGTGTATTGTATTATTTTTCCGCTGCATTGTAATTTGTAAATCTCTGATATTTATCGAATGTGTAATATTTATTTATGCTCTGTATATTCTTGTATTCTGATGGAATTGTTGTAATAAACAATGAAATGTTCTTCTGTCTGTGTTCCAATTTGTCATGTTCTCAAAATAATCAGGGGTTTCAAACGGTCTTGGTCGGTTTAGCGACTGACTCGGATCGAGCGAGATTCACGATCGTTACAGAACTGCCGCGCCATTTCGAGCTCGATTATAATTATAATATAATTACACGTTCAACTGTCATTCAAATAATATATTCGTTAATATAATTGAACTCCAAACTGAATTATACATTTTAAATAATCCAAATCACACGGTATTGTGAATTTCACTATTCTTCGACTATTCTGGAATTTAAATATATTATTTAATTATTATATTAATTAAATATTCAATAGTTATTTTAATTTAAACCATTTAAATTACCAAACCATATTTTAAAAAATTAAATAAAATTAAATATTATACTGTATGAAAATACGGGATGTTACATTCTTTCCGCCTTAAAAAAATTTCGTCCTCAAAATTGCTAAGGTAGAAAACAAACCCTATTGACCGGTTAGAACTTATTTGTTCACTTCTTATCTTCAGTTTCAACTGAACCAATTTAATTTCAGTTCAATATTAATTCATTTCTACTAACGAAAATTTTTAAAAATTCTGAAAATTTTCTAACACCTTAACTTTTCAAAAAAATTCGCTAGCACCTCCTTTGTACTGGTCAATAGCTCAAACTCCAACTCGCCTCTCTGGTCCTTATTCAACCCAAAAGAAAATCAAATAGCCAAACGGCTTTCCAATTCGGCTCATCAAAATCTCAAACCCATATATAATATAAACTTATACCTTTTTGTCTGGCATATCAATATATCCTTTCCATGTGTTACCAATTCAACATATACCAGTATCATTCCAATCAAACTGCAATCAGTTCATCCTCAACACAATCATTTGTTTAAACCAAAGTCAAATTCCATTCAAACTCCAATCTCAAATTCCAAACTCTTAGCTATCAACTCAATTCCATTCCAAATTATTCTCTAACCAAATCCAGTTTTATTTAACTTGGTTCAAGTTAAATTCTAATTTACTTATTTATCTTTACCATCTTGATTTATTTAACTTAACAAGTTAAATTTAAATTTCCAGAATTTTAAATTCTTGGGTTTTTATATAAAATGAATTTGAAATCATAATAAAAATTCAAAACCTTTGAATTTCTAAATAACATGTTTTTGCAAAAAAAATTAAAAACAAAATCTTTGGTAGTAATCCATCACTTAGCAACTCGAAAATGAACACTGATGATGCAGCTGTCATCATCAGAATTTATTTTCCAGTGGTCGAAGTGAGTTCAATTCTATATCACTTTTCAAAACCATTTCTAAACATTTCCATTTTGAAATTAATTCAAAATACCACTCACAATTCTTTTTAAAACAAAAATCTCCCAGGATTTTAAAATTCTCATATGTTTATTCCAAATCCATCTACAACACCTTTCCAAATTTCCAGGGTTTTAACTTTAATTCTGATTTAAATTCAGATTTAATTCATTTGATTCCATATACTACACTTATATGAATTCTGATTGGCTATTTACATAACCATTTAATTTATAATCTTACTCGATTATAATAACAACCAACATATCCAATATATTATAATCATTCCAATATAAACCCTTTATATCAAAATATAATTTGGGGTAAATTATTTTATCTATGCTTTTTCAAAACATATCGTGTGGACCCATCATATTCAAGTGTTTATAAACCCCTACTGATGCACTGGATCAAACTGATCGACCAAAATTCATAAATTACTCAACCAATGAATATAAAACAATTCTTTATATCAAATAACAAATACGTTCATTCGTATATATACACTCAACTCAATCTAGGGCATTACTAACCCCATCTCTACTGAGTCACGCCACAGAGCCAAGGTAATTACTTAACCTTAAGCTCTGATGCCACTGTAACGACCCGGGTTTTCGCGATCCTAGATATCGACATACAACACTATGTCGACTATTCAAGCATCTGAAATACCGGATAGCCCATGAAAGAAATTAGAGGGTGAGAATAGATAAGATAGAAACTTAGAATAGAAGAAGAAGAACATACAACATCAGAGTAAACACGAATTTCACAGCGGAACAAATAAATATATTTCATAACATAGCTTTGAAATAAAATAGTATCTGTATACAATACCATTATTAGAGTATAACAATTACAACACAGCGGAAATAACAATCTATATAATCCTGAAGCCTCCTGCTCCAACTCTTCAAGTATCTGTAAATCCCGACTACTTGACTGCCCGTACAAATTAGGCACTAAGGAGTTCAGGAAAACAAAACAAAATAAACTCTGGATCAGTCATGGGATTGGTGTGAGTAAAACAATTTAAAACAGTTTGAGTAATTAAATGATATCTCATAAGACCACGTCGTATAACAGAACGGGTTTTTCCCTTATGAGAATCCAAAACATTTGATTTAACTTTCAAAATCCTTTTGAAAGAAATAATAAACTTTATATCAAAACTCTTTTAATATTATAATAATGTCTATCAACCACAACTAAATAATCATCTAGCAAAAACGCTTTCATCTCACGTTCTACATATATAGTATACATCAAAACTGCGAGCACTTATTGGATAATGGATTACCAATTATGGCAAGGAATGGAACCACCTTCCGATAGCGTACCTCTAGAGAGGAGTACACTGGGTTCAACAAGAACATCTTACAACCCGACCACACATGACCAACCACTCATTTCGCTTGAGTGTATCGAATGTATATCACCAACGGTTGGGTTCAGCAACCGTTTCCCGAATGGGACAACATCGACAATAGATTACAGAATGAAATGAATATCTCTAGATAGGTGATAATACACCCTAATTGGCAGCCAACCACTTAGCCATGTTGCCTGCCCGATTTTTGTCATTTCCCGGTTGTGAGGAAAGAGGCCATGCTTATCTCTGACAGATTACACATTTATTCACTTTGAATGTCACATCATCATACCCGCCAAATCACAAATTGATTTCCCTAAAAATGCAATGGGTATACAGCTAAGAGAAACAAATTCCTCCGCCACCAAATGTAAATACGTTTGAAGAAATCAACTTACGCGATCCATTAAATATACTCTGTCAGTCATTCTTCCATACAGGTCGTCCTAGGACTGGACAAACCAAAGGTACTATTCTGTAAACAGGATAGCCCTTTCATAACTCCATCTTCAATTATCTTCATCATATTTGATCGCAACGCTAAAGCCATACGAAGTGGTTTTCAGATAATGAATCTGATCCCGGTCCCTCCGTATTGATGACGGAAAAATGGTCAAAAACTTCGATAGTTGGTGAGTTAACTATCAAAGAAAAACATATGTGCAAACAACGATATTATTTCCAGATGGAAATTCTATCGATCAATCATCATTTAACGTTCATCTCTTTAGTTCATTTATTTATTTATTTCCTGTTTCCATATATTCAACATTCCTTATTTTCTAAATTTAGAGAATATACGTTATTAATCGTTGGAATACATCTCCATCTCTTTTCCACTTATCACTATCATTCCAGTATTCTTTATCATCAAACATTTCATTTTCTATGATTAGAAAATATCTCTAAGTATATTTGGAAAATGTTTCCAAAACTTATTCATTTGATTCAAACAGATGATTAAATAAACATCACTATACCAACTCAACACATTACCTTCATCAACTATATTCACTTAACCAACCTTTACTATCGAACCTTAACCATTCCTTAGTTAAAAACAAAGTCAATCAAGTTGGGGTATAACTACCTCTCAGACCTTAACTGAACACATTTCTAACCTCGAAATTGACAAAGTTCTCCTTTTAAATCTTTAGCAAACTTCCTTTCGAACAACTAATATTCGATACTCCTTTCCTTCGAATAAACTGTATTCAATAACTCTGTTCAATTATCTCTATTCGATTAACTCTAATCGATTAACTCTTATCAATTAACTCTATTCAATTAACTCTATTTGAATAACTATATTCGTTTAACTCCTTTCGAATAAACTATATTTGATTAACTCCTTTTGAATAACTCTATTCGACAAATTCTTATCTTCGATTAATCAGTACTCGACGAACTCTATTCGATTAACTCCTTTTGATTAACTCCTTTAATTCTATTCGAATAACTATATTCAATAACTCCTATTCGATTAACTAATATTCGACTAACTCTTATTCGAATAACTAATATTCAACTAAATCTTATTCGAATAACTAATATTCGATTAACTCTCTTCGAATAACTAATATTCGATTACTCTCTTCGAATAACTAATATTCGATTACTGTCTTCGAATAACTAATATTCTATTACTCTCTTCGAATAACTAATATTCGATTACTTCCTTCTGATTAACTCTGTTCGATTTACTCTAATCGATTAACTCTACCAATTAACTCTATTTGATTAATTCTAATTCGATCAACTCTATTCAATTAACTCTATTCAATAACTCTAATTGATAACTCTAATTGATAACTCTAATTGATAACTCTAACTGATTAACTCTAACTAGTTAACTCTAACTGGTTAACCCTATCCAATTTACTCTTCATCCATATTCAGTTTCAAATATCGATGTTGAAATCGATTCTTACTTCTCTATATAAGTCCTGACTTATTTATCCTATTTATCCAATGATAAATATTTTACTTAATTTATAAAAAGCCTTATTTATAAATTAATCTTCTTACTTTATCTGTTAAAACATATTTCTCTTAAATGTTCGTTTTGAATTCATATTCTGTTATACCCGTGTGCGAAGCGCGGGTCTAAGCCTTCCTAGTGTAAAATTCTCTTTTTATACAATTCTATTCATTTTTCAAGTGTTTCCTATTATAATTTGTTTATTTTCTAAATAAATATTTTCTTTATGATTCTATTTGTTTTACAAATATTTCCTTTTCTATTCCATTTGTAAATGTTTTACAAATATTTCCTTTTCTATTCCATTTGTGAATGTTTTACAAATATTTCCTTTTCTATTCCATTTGTAAATGTTTTACACATACTACCTTTTTCAATTCTATTTGTAATTGGTTTAAAAATACTTCCTTTTTCAATTCTATTTGTAAATGGTTTACAAATATTCCCTTTTCTATTTATTTCACAAATATTTTTGTAACACCCCACCTCCATTAAGGTCACTCACAAAGGGAATGCCTTAACTTCAGTGGAACGTTTTTGGTAAACCGACACATAATATCACAAGATAGATATAAAAATTTTACAACGGAAAATAAACAACTTTATTAAATCACCAAAATACTTTGTTACATAATACCATGAGTCATAAAAGCAATAAAACACTTATGTCTTACATCATCAGAGTACATAGGTATTTAAAGGAAAAACATCATTTCCCATATTAAAGAGCAAGGCATATAAGAGATAGAAACTCGAGCCATACTTCAGAAGTAGCTCCTAGAAGATGATATCCAAATCCTGACTAGACTTGGGTGTTTCCTCCCTGAGAACCTTGGGGGGAACGGAAGAAAAGGGGCGAAACAAACTGGGTCAGACATACGTCTGGTGAGTCCAGTAACTTTTAGCCAGTAAATAAATAAAGGTAAACATGACAAGCAAACAAAGTGGAAAAGAGCCTAACCTCGTGTCTTTACAACTGTCACGCATGTGATTTATGCCTAAGACCTCCCACATTAGACTGGTATTTGTGGTAGCTGGATTTGCCGGGCGGGTCCGGGCAGTCTTACACCACAAAAGAGTCTAACCTCGTGTCTTAGATGATTAATTACACAAAATTAATTATTCCCCAATTTGAATTAATCTCCCTATTCAAATTATCAATCAATTCCAAATTTAACTATGGCCATAATCGACTCAATTATATCCATCTATTTATGGTATGTAAAATCATACCAATTTCATCACAAATTTATTTTATGCCATTTAAGGCATTTATGCCAATTCTCAATATTAAATCTTCAGACTTCAATTGCTTAAACATTCCTCTTTTGATTAATTAAGTTAATTAATTAATCCTTTCCTTTTTATAGGTGTCAATACCTATCTTATTAACAATTTGAATTTCCTATCCATAAATGGTCATATTCAAATTATACCATTTTTACCCAAGGCATAATAGGTAATTATTTATATGTTTCCCTACTATAATCTTGTGTCCAATTTACATAATCACTATGCATATTAAAATTCCCCTTTTTTCCCGTTTCTTAACTAGCGTAACCGTTTGCATTTTTGGCGTCATCGAGGCTACAAGGTAGCCTCGCCATAACAATAAAATAAAGGGAATGACAAGGTGATTGTTTTCAGTACAATTTTGGCATAAGCATGACAACTAGGGAAAATGACATGATAATTTTGCATATAATTATGATTCACTACATAATTAACAACTTGCATAGATTCATGATTTTGCAACATAACAACTTGCATAGGTTCATGAATTAACAACATAATTAACACTAACATAGGTTCATGATTCACAACATAACAACTTGTGTAACACCCCACCTCCGCTAGGGTCACTCACAAAGGGAATGCACTAGTTTTGGAGGAGCGTTACCGAGGTAAACAAATACAGAAATATTACAAGACAGAACATAAATAAAACAACGGAAGAATCAAAAGATAATTTCATTACTTTCAATATAGTCAAAGCCTTTTTCATTCAAAGTACAAAAGTCATTATTTTCCATTACAACAAATTCTGTCTTGCATAAACAAAGAAGCATAAACTTAAGACATCATAAGTAGCTTAATTCCCCAAAGGTAGGAGAAAATGCAGCCATAGCATAGCTCAAGATCAAACCGTACATGAGCTAAACCGAAAGCAAGTAAAATCCAAGCTAAGTGGTAGAGTTTCCTCCCTGAGAACCTTGGGGGGGGGGGGGGGGAACGGAAGAAAAAGAGGCGAAAGAAAACGGGTCAGTCATAAAGACTGGTAAGTCCAAGTGACTTTCAGCATAAAAACAGATAAAGGTAACATGACATGTATAAACTGAAAGTAATCATACGGATGATGATAAGATGGGCAAGACAGACTAAGATAACATGATAAATCAAGTATCGCATCACGTATTCAAGGTTCGCTGCATCAACTCTACTAGAATCCCAAACCCATGTCTTATATTAATCATGAAATGATTCCTTGGCCCAATATTATGAAATGACCCATTTCTAGGTCCAACGAAACGATCCACAAGTCGATCGGCCCACTAAAAGTTCTAGCTCGTTGTGTATCTGTGTCATACGACCCTATCACGAATGTAGTCACCTGTGCTAAGTCCACCATAGGGTGTATCAAGCCCTATGGTGCCAACCACCGACACGAATCAAGAATGCACAGATAAACCTACTAATGCCCAATGCCTGCTTTTTCAACTCCGGACCACGTGCACGACCATAGCCCGCCTGAACCTACATTGGCGCACCAACACTGCCGTCGTTCTGATCGCTTACAATCAGTCTGGTAATCGTGCCCCACCCTGCCTAGTACCAGGGTACCATGATACATCTAGTGGGTTACTGCTAAAACGGACCACGTAACTAGGGTTTCCGTCCAATAGGTTAAGTGTTGTCATTTAAATTCGCGACTTAACCCCTATCAGTCTAGCATGTCAAGTTGGTTAAGTGTTTTCATTCAAGTTCGTGACTTAACCCACCTACGAATCATGTATCAAGTTGGTTAAGTGTTGTCTTACATGTTCATGACTTAACCCTATCATGTGGCATTAATTCATTAAAGCACCCCAGCCTCTCACATCAGACCTGTTGTTGTGGTCACTGGATATGTCGGGCGGTTCCGAGCAGAATTACACCACAACTCAGTCTGACCTCGGGTTTTCAAGTTCGATATGACCAATTACCCACATTGGATCCTATTGTTTGCAGTAACTGGATTTGTCGGGCGGTTCCGGGCAGAATTACACTGCAAACTCAACCCAACCTCGAGTTGGCCATTTTCAAGTTCATTCTAGTGTCATGTCCATGTTCAATATTCATGTCAAGTTCGTGTCAAGTTTTCAAGGTAAGTTTCATACCAAGTTTCCTATAATTACCAATTTTTTCCAACGTTACCCCTTCTAAATATTATGCTAACAATCTTAGCCTAATTTTCTGTCCGCATGGTTTTTGACATATAATATTAGGCTAAAAACTTAGCCTAATTCAACGTACACAAAATTGGCATAAATCAATTCGTTAACATAAGCAAGACATAGGCGTAAACTTGGCATCATCAGCATAGTCAATATGAACATCATAGGTGTGAACTTACAAAATAATCAACATGAATATCATAGGTGTGATCTTGTAGCGTAGACTGAACCAACATACATTTATGTGAAACATAGTCTAAATCAACTTACATATATGTGAACTTGCAAATCAATCACGAACATATGAATAAGTGTGAACTTGAAATATGACACAGGTTTAACATATACACATAAACATATAGTCCTAACATTTGGTCACATATGTGATATGATTTTACAACCTAAAACTTGCATAACATGATAAACTACACAACTTATCATAACAGGTTATACTTTAAGTTCCTATACATATGAATAGACTTATTCATTAATTCCCAATTCAACATGATCATAAAATAGAACCACAGGCATAGATCAATATCATTCAATTCCACCTATAACATAATAAACATTATTCTATTATCAATCTATTTTTAAGGCATGACATAACTGAATAAATTGGTTAAAACATCGCAAGCATATAGATCTGATAACATTATTGACATAAAAAGGTTTGAATACTAATCTAGATTCAAGAACATGGATAGATCTAGAAAAATCCCCAAAATCGAGATCCAAGGACAAATAAAGAAAATGGGTCTGAATAGAAAATCAAGCATAGTTCCAATTTCAAAGTTATAATCCTAGGCAATAACCTAATGGTCATTAGTCACAATTGTCCTTGTCATAGTCATAGGCAATAGTATTATGTTCATAGTCACAGGCAGTCTTAGGTTCACCGTCATAGTCATAGGCATAGTCTTATGTTCACCGTCATAGTCATAGGCATAGTCTTATGTTCACCATCATAGTCATAGGCATAGTCTTATGTTCACAGTCATAGTCATAGGCATAGTCTTATGTTCACAGTCATAATCTTAGGCCATTAACAATAGTTTCAACGTCATAGGCAATATTTCCAATAGTCAAGATCCAAGAAGAAAACAAGAATAGATATGAATCATACATAAATCACTTCCAATTTATACCATGCTCATATTAGATTTATTGTTTTTTATCTAAAAGTAACCGGAACTTACAGATCGTGGTCTAAGAAATTTAGGTGCAGAAGTCAAGTCTAGAAATTAGTCGTTGAATTGTTGAATCGCTGAATCTTGCATTGATTGTAGAAGCAAATCCCCAATAAGAAATTTCTAGCCGTAATCTTCAAGAAATAATCTTCACGATTTATTTTAATTTAATTTATTTTAGAAGAAGAAGAAGAAGAAGCCATGATCATCAAGAGTTTGAGCAGCATAAGGTTAGAGAAGAATGGTGTAAAGAGAATGAGGCTAGGAGGCTATTTATATAGGGTTTCAAACTAATTAGAGCCATCGATGAAGCTAGAGTTAATCAAGGCCATCCATCTCAAGAGAAGCCAATCAGAAAGTGACAGGTTAGCCCTGATGACACACCAGAGCTCAAAATTTGACCAGAACCCGACCAGATCAGCCAGGGCCTGACCAGTAGGTTTCTGCTCGTCCTGGGCGCACCTGCCAAGTGCGCCAATGCAAAATTGCATGGGCGCACTTCCCAAGTGCGCCGGTGAAATTTTGTTCTGGCGCACTTCCCAAGTGCGCCAGTGCATTCTGGCCGGTTTCTGGTTTTTCTGCCTAACTTCGTTCGTCCATATCTTCTTCGTACGATATCCGTTTTATGCAAACTCGGACTCTATTTCAAGCAGAATTCCGAGATGAATGCAATGGCGTAATCCGTTTCCCTTGATTCTTATTTTAAAATTTAATTATACCCTGATTTCTAGTTTCAACATGTTACTAATATTCGGGTTGTTACATTCTCCCCTCCTTAAAGAATTTTGTCCCCGAAATCTTCAAGTTAAGAAGAATGTGTCCTACCATCCAATCATCCATCTACTCAATCATCAATCATAGGCATCTATTGTCCTTAAGAGATTTCTAATGCTGTATGAACATATGAAGAAAGTGTGTGTATATGTTCCTTATCTAATGCAAATGATCAGGCCTGATTGATCTTCTTAATGCAAAATATGTTTAGTGCCATGAATCCAACATGTATGCAAATAGTCCTAGTCACATAAACGCTATATGTGTGCACAAACATTCATCCATATGCAATATTCATATGATAACACATTCAATTTCATCCATTAACAAGTATAAACACTCATGCATATGTAATATGAAAATGTGTCTGAGCTGATATAGTGCCTAATGTGTGTTATGCAACCACGAGCAACCACTTGAAACCATTTGCAAACATCAACCATAACATGTTTTCAAGCACATGTTTACATCCAAAAGGGTTCTACCTAAGGTTCTCAAGATATGATTGAGGAGATAAGCAAGATAAAACAAAGCATCTAGGAGAAGAATTTAAAGATGTACCTCCAGAAGGTCCTGCTTACGTAGCTTGCCCTTGCTTCTTGGGGCAGTTCTTGCTAATATGTCCAGTTTCACCACACTGGAAACGTGCTCCTATCTTCATCTTCTTCTTTCTACAATCCTAAGCTATATGCCCCTCAATACCACAGAAGTGGCATTTTCTTTTCTCACGTGTCTTGTTGTCATTCTTGTTGTTGTTGTTCTTGCCTCCTTTCTCGGAGTCTACCTTCTTGTTTTGAGATTCATTTGCCTTGACCTCCTTCTTGCCATTCTTGTCTTCTTCACTTAAGAGCGCTATGTTTACTAGCTTTTCATAAGTAGCCCCCATAGGTACGTGAGTCATGGCCAATCTGTGAAGTGTCTCATTCAATCCTTTGACAAAACGAAGAGCCTTCTTGTAAGGGGTATTTACTAAGTCCTGTCCAAACTGAGCTAGCTGATTGAATTGATTGACATACTCTTTGACCATCATACTTCCTTGCTTAAGAGATAAGAATTTTTCCAGCTGTAGACTTCGTTCAGCTTGTGAGAAGAATTTCGTCTTAAACCTTGTCCGGAAATCCCCCCATGTGTCAATGGGTCTTTCAGCGTTAGTGACTTCCCACCAATAGGAAGCTTCTTCTTTTAGCTACCACACCGCTAACTGTACCTTCTGCCTATCGTCCACCTCGAAGATAACGAACAGATCCTCAGTTTCTTTGAGCCAGTTCCTCGCTTCTACGAATGATTCAGTTCCATTGAAATCCTTTCCACCCATGGCCCTAAAATCTTTACAGATCTTCGAGAAAGCAATTGCATGAGGAGGTGGCGGAGGAGGAGGAATCGCTGCTGCTGGAGGACGTATATCTGTTGGGCCTGCATCGTTGGCCCTAGCCTCTAAATACCTCCTGAACCAGCCAGGTATTGGCACGCCCTCTGGAAAGTTAAGATTCCCAGACATGCTTAAATGAAAAAGAAGTGATTCAAAACGAGGAAACAAAGGATAGTGCTAATGGCTTTTGGGGAATAGCCTTTAAATAAAACAAGACTTTCCTTGAAAAAAATGCTTCTTTGTAAATGGTTTTTGAAAATAATTTTAGAAGGTTTTAAAAACTTTTGCCCAGTCTGGTAACCTTCTGCTCTGATACCAAATGTAACACCCCACCTCCGCTAGGGTCACTCACAAAGGGAATGCACTAATTTTGGAGGAGCGTTATCGAGGTAAACAAATACAGAAATATTACAAGACAGAACATAAATAAAACAGCGGAAGAATCAAAAGATAAATTTCATTACTTTCAAAATAGTCAAAGCCTTTTTCATTCAAAGTACCAAAGTCATTATTTTCCATTACAACAAATTCTGTCTTGCATAAACAAAGAAGCATAAACTTAAAACATCACAAGTAGCTTAATTCCCCAAAGGTAGTAGAAAATGCAGCCATAGCATAGCTCAAGATCAAACCGTACATGAGCTGAACCGAAAGCAAGTGAAATCCAAGCTAAGTGCTAGAGTTTCCCCACTGAGAACCTGGTGGGGGGGGGGGGAGGGGGAGGGACGGAAGAAAAAGAGGCGAAAGAAAATGGGTCAGTCATAAAGACTGGTAAGTCCAAGTGACTTTCTGCATAAAAACAGATAAAGGTAACATGACATGTATAAACTTAAAGTAATCATACGGATGATGACAAGATGGGCAAGATAGACTAAGGCAACATGATAAATCAAGTATAAATCAAGTATAGCATCACGTATTCAAGGTTCGCTGCATCAACTGTACTAGAATCCCAAACCCATGTCTTATATTAATCATGAAATAATTCCTTGGCCCAATATCATGAAATGACCCATTTCTAGGTCCAACGAAATGATCCACTAGTAGATCGGCTCCCTACAAGTTCTAGCTCGTTGCGTGTCTGTGTCATATGGCCCTATCACGAATGTAGTCACCTGTGCTAGGTCCACCATAGGGTGTATCAAGCCCTACGGTGCTAACCACCGACATGAATCAAGAATGCACAGATAAACCTACTGATGCCCAAATCCTGCTTTTTCAACTCCGGACCACATGCACGACCATAGCCCGCCTGAATCTACACTGGCGCACCAACACAGCCGTCATTCTGGTCGCTTACAATCAGTCCGGTAATCATGCCCCACCCTGCCTAGTCCCAAGGTGCCATGATACATCTAGTGGGTTACTGCTGAAACGGACTGCGTAACTAGGGTTTCCGTCCAATAGGTTAAGTGTTGTCATCTAAATTCGTGACGTAACCCCTATCAGTCTAGCATGTCAAGTTGGTTAAGTGTTGTCATTCAAGTTCATGACTTAACCCACCTACGAATCATGTATCAAGTTGGTTAAGTGTTGTCTTACATGTTCATGACTTAACCCTATCATGTAACATTAATTAATTAATGCACTCCAACCTCTCTCATCAGACCTGTTGTTGTGGTCATTGGATATGTCGGGCGGTTCCGGGAAGAATTACACCATAACTCAGTCTGACCTCGGGTTTTCAAGTGCGATATGACCAACTACCCACATTGGATCCTATTGTTTGCAGTAACTGGATTTGCCGGGCCGTTCTGGGCAGAATTACACTGCAAACTCAACCCAACCTCGAGTTGGCCATTTTCAAGTTCATTCTAGTGTCATGTCCATGTTCAAGATTCATGTTGTAACGACCCGGAAATTTCGATAACTGGAATATGAATTGGAAATTTAATAATTTATAATTAATTTTATATTGAGATTTGGGTTAGAAAATAACAATCAAGTATATTGTTTTAAGTCTGAATTGAGTTCAGAATGATTTGTTGAGGAACCAATATTACTGTTAAATATTTGAATCTGGTTGGATATTTGAATTGGATTGAAATGCGATTGAAAATATGAATAATTGAATTTTAAAAATAAACGTTAGTTAACGGTAAACAAATCAGAGATTTTATTTGTTGAAATATATGGGAATTGGCTTGGATATGTGTATATATGTGTATATAAAGAAAATAGAATTTTTCGTTTTGAATTTTGAAACGAACGAGGTTATCGGTAGGTTAACGAAATAAAACTGGTAAACCGATAAATAAGTTAAAAATAAAATAACGTCGTACACTAATGGAGTCAGACTACGACCATACTAATTTTATCAGATTCAAGATATCGAGGCATGACGGTACGTAAAATTTCATCACTGTTGGAGTCCGTTTGTGGAAATACAAAAGTAACAAACTCACTCTCCAAAAGTAAAACATTTGACAGCGGCAAAGAACTATTAAATATAAATAAATAAAAGAGGTTCCTTGTCGCACACACTATCAAACGCCTTCCTCCCCACGTTTTCTTGGATGCCACGGTTTTGCCTCTATAAAAGAATCAAGCACCCCGTTCATTTCTTGAGCAAGGAAATCATTTCCCCCTTTTTAATTTTCATGGTCTCAGCCCTAAATCGCCTTCCTCCTCCCATCAAAATTAGTTCTTTCCATCGTTCCTTCTAGAAGCCGTAGCACTCGCGCTCGATCCGACAGCCATCGTTTCAGTAAAGCCGCCACCTCCACCTCGGGTCGAAGTCGTCGCCATTGCAACCCTAGAACAGGGCGCCATCTTCCCCACCTCTTCGACATCGCCTGAAGCGTCGTTGTCACCATCGAGTTAGTCGAAGCCAAATCGACAATAGTCGATCAAACTGCCTACGTTTTCTTCCACTGCAGGTGAGTATTTATACTCACAATTGATTAATCACTGTTTCGAGTAATTTAAGTTCTACACATACTGAATATGGTAGTCGTCCTTTGTTTTTGCTGTTGGGTTGCCTTGTTACTTCGAAGTTGCGTTTTGGATTCGATATATATTACCCTGATAAAACTGGTACTACTGTGGATAAATTGATAACCAGATGCTACAGTTGATTAGTTGCCAGTTTTAAATATACCCCTGTGCCTTTAAGCCTAACCTGGAATGTTGTGTTTTAAGTTCATATATATATGATTGTTATATGAGTATATCTGCTCGCCAAGAAGTATTTGACACCAGTATATACGTTGATTTGCCACATTTAATTATTGTCATGTAATCGTTAACTTGGCGCATTATAACCACTGCCGGTATGTAATTAAAACAAGTTCCCGACTGTTATGATTGTTTATATGTCACAAGGAAACCGAATTAGATAAATGTGATTTACTGTTATCATATCGCTTCATTTGAACCGCTTGTCGGTTGCCTTGTAGTAAACAGTAACATAGACTGGGTTTACCATATTCCCTGTTTCATGAAATATATCTAATACTGTTGTAAATTCAACTAATGTGTTCCCAGCACATTGAATGCCAGTGTTTAGAGGTAGATAGTTTAAAATCAAGTAGTTTTGAACAATCAGAAATAAAGCAGTAGTGGAATATGTTGTGAGAAAACCATATATGATGTTGGCTACTTGCTACTGTAAATGTTTGGAATGTTATGTGAACTACACTAAGGAATTATTTGAATATAATTACACAGCTTTTGCATATGTATTAGTATGTGTAAATACACAGCATCGGTATATGTGAGTTACAGTGAATCAAAATCTTTGTGATACATTTTCCAAACTGTAGTGGTATAATTGCCAAAACTATTGTGATATATTTGCTAACTGACACTGATATATTGGCCAACTGCCATGATATGCACCCTCTGCTCTTTGTAGGAAAATGTTAAGACAGTTAAAAAAAAAATTTTGACCAACTATTCTATGCAATTGTGAATTTGGATATTTGCGAAAGTGTATTGACCATGAGTAGTGTCGCCACATACATGAATTCCAATTTTGCCTGTTTCCCTGTTGTGTTTTTGAACCCCGTCTTGTTGTAAACTGAAAGCTTCCACTCTAACTTGTTTCAAGGTGGAACCTATATTATCACATAAACCATAAACAGTGGCATTGGTTATGTAATTTATCCCATTATTGTGTTGTTGAGTTATCACTTAGCCTTCATGAGAAATGTGCATGTCTTCTGACCTGAACCAATTATATATTCCCTGTTTTAGAAACCTGGACACAGTTTTGGGTTTATCTTTGACTTATACAGTTTTATGATTTACCTCGTACATTAAAAATTGAAAAAAATATGGACACCAGTTCCTATGGGGTAGTTGCGAAGTCTCTATATATTCATGTATTGGTGCTCTCTTCTTGTGTACCCATGAAAAGGGTGCTGGTGCTGTTATATTTGATATCTGGTATAGTTGTTTAAACCTGAATCATTTGGTATAATTGTTTTAAATCTGAACCCTCTAGTGTAGTGTCTAAATTTGAACATTAGGTGTAGTTTTGTAAACCTAAACATTTGTGCAGTGTAATTTTTTTCCCTTTCTGGCAGTGAGTCTTGCCACTGGATAGTTGCCATGATTATGTGCCATTTTAAAACCGTCTACTCCAAGTTATGTTGTGTGAAGACCTACTAGATTATTCACACCTTACTACTATACATGAAACTGATTTATGGGCAATGCTTTTGTCCTCTTACATTTTCGAACCCTGACCATACTCTTTCCTTGGCATATCCACACCTACATGTTAGTTAGCCAGTGATGTATTTGGGCTATTTTTGTTCCACCTGCAATCAAGAAAGACTTGCTTCTTCACCGGAGCAAAATACCCTGCGCATGTATATCTACATGTGTGATGCTTGTGTGGTCTGATCTTGTTCCTGTTATGTGTGATAGTACTTGCTGTTATGGTTTCTTGTCACTTTAAAAATTCACCAAATTGACCATTATATTCATGATAATTGTTTTTCTATTGTACTTTTAAATCACATTGTTTGCTTTGTACTTCTCTGTTTCGCCGTTTATTAATGCATACCTTGTTAACTTTCAGTGAACTTGTTATTTGTGGTTGTGGGATGCTGGGGCTGTGCACACGTGTACCTGTACACGTGTGTACGTGCAGGCTTCCGCGACCATCCGTCCCTAAACAGAAATCGATATGTATAGAACTACACAAATTTTTGGTTTGCGTATATTCCCGAAGTTAGATAACTATTTTTCAGTATCTATTGGAATTAATTTACTTGAACCAATGATTAATCCTGACTCGAGTATTTTATGTTTTTGCATGGAATGCTCGGGTCAGATCCGAGCATTTCAGATGTAAAGATTACAGCTTAGGATTCGAAGATTGGCAAAGCTGGGGATTTCAGAAGACGGCATACTCTGATGTTTTAAAAACAGTAATATTTTCTTGTATTCAATTTTCATTTAAAACCGCTGTATGGAAAATATTGTATCAAAGCTTCTAGTTATATAATAAAGTATGTTTTTGCTGTTCAAGGTTATGTTGTTTATTTATTCTGTGTTGATTTTACTTTTAAACTCTGTAAGCTAAATAACGATCCGTTGATTTGAACGTTTTAAGTTGGTTTAAATACCGATTTAGAATGTTCAAAAAGGCGGGCCGTTACAAGTGGTATCAGAGCTTTGGTTTATTCAAAGCTTAGCTTATTGAGTTTAAAAACAGATCTTGAAAATAAAGCGATTTTGAAAAATAATTATTTTTGAAATATCAAATATTTTGAAACTAGTGTTTTGAAATTAATACAGCGGAAATGAAAATTTATTTTGAGATTTAAAATTTTGTTCGGAATCCCCAGTCTTCAGAAGTCTTCGAATCCAGGTTTGCGAGAATTATTCTTCAATAAGTTCCCCTAGGATTTGAATCTAGAATCCATCATCGGATGGTATCTATGATAGATAGGAGAGAATCAACGAATTAATTTCGTTAAGCGTGAATTTTAGAAATCAAAGATGACTGAAGTTGATTGTAAATGAGAATTCAATTTGAATAGAAAAAGGAAATTTGAAATCATTTCAAAGAAGAAACGATGAATTTTGTTAAGAATATAAGTTGATGAAAAATCAAATAAAAAGGGTTAAGTGAAGAGATGACGATGTTTTATTTAACATTTGTTTAAATCAAACTAACAAATTTAGAGATGTTGCAAGAATAAAGTATATTCTCGATAGAAAATAAAGCTTTGTGAATATATGAAAATATTTTCCGGTGACAATAAATGATTTTTAAGAATGGAGAAAATGAATAGAACAATTGGAAATATTTTCAAAGGATAGTGAGAGGTTAACATAATTCAGAATAACAAGAACTGAAGAACAAAGAGCTACGTCGAAGACGAAGGAGGGCAGAACGTAAAGAGAAGTGGAATTGTAAATTGAATCCGAGAATTTCGTAAACAATGATTGATAAGAAATTAAGAAGTGGAGTTAAGGAATTTAGAAACTAACTAAAGATTAGTTAAGTTGAATAGTTTTCTGAGTATTGATCTGATGTTGGTTTCGGCCTTCGGGGTTGATACTTCGGGAATTGTTCGCTTGCTAATTGATGGTCGAGGTGTGGACGTGAAGGAGTGATAATGCATGAAGAAAAAATTTGTGAAAAAAAATATGGAATTTTGAGAGAATAAAGTTGTGACTGAAGTGATGAATTTTTAATTAGAGGTTTGGAAGAAGAATTGGTTATAACCAATAGATTCATAAATTCGAGTTAAAGGAAATATTAGATATCTGAATTGGATAAGAGATCAAAACTGAAATTGAATGGAGATTTGAGGATGCTCGATGTGAGATAGTAGATATAGAAATTTTCAGAACTTATATGAGAAATGCATAAAAATATAGCGAAGTCGAGAACTATTGATTTGAAAGGTAATCGATTAAGATAAAATCTTATATAACGGAATTTATATAAGACGAGATGTTTGAAATATGATTTGGAAATTAAATCTTATGTAAGTTCACATAAGTATGATTTATGAGAAGTATGAAATAAAATACTATATGTATATAGTATCGTGTGTTTTTCAAAATAAAGATAAGGAAAGTACCTTCCTTCTCTATGAAATTCGAGTTTAGCTGAGATATGCTGCTGGTGGTAGTAGGTTGTCCGGACATAAAACTCATGAGTTGCCATTTAGCACGACTGCTAGCGTAATTCGCAGGGCTGCAGATAGCCTACGATGGTCGGATGTTTCTGGAGGGAATCAGGCGTAATCATTGTGATCGTTGCAATCTAGAGTCGTTGGAATTCGGCCGTGTAGCGAAATTCGCAGGGCTGTAGATAGCCTACGGCGGACGGATGTTTCTTGGGGGAACCAAGTGTAACCATTGTGACTGCTGCGATCTACAGTCGAATGTAAGGGCGTAATCCGCAAAGCTGTGAAAGCTTACGGGTATGGATGTTTCCTGGGGGACTCAGGCGTAACCATTGTGTAACTGCGGTCCATAGTATTTGAGATATCTTAGTGATAGTGAGCCACCTGTTTGATGCAGCAGTTAGTCTTCGTGACTTGATTGGTCTTCGTGACCTGATTTGTCTTTGTGACTTGTTTTGTCCTCGTGACTTGATTTATCTTCGTAATTGGATGATTTGATTTCGTGATCCTGAGAGAGAGCAACCAACGCTTAGTGACCTCAGAATGTCTTTTGATTCTTAAAATATCTTCCGTTATCTGTCCATGACGAAATTCGCAGGGAAGTGATTTCCTACGGATACGGATGTTTTCTGGGGGATCCAGACGGAACCATTGTGTATCTGCGACTCATGAACAATCAACATATCGATATAACATTAGTACTTTCCGTATCTATTTTAAAGAGAATTTTTGAAATATATTTTCACTGGGAGTTGAAGCAAGGACATTTAGTACTTGGAGATCTTAGTCGTGCGCCTGGACAGCGTATGCCTAACATCTGTAAGAACGACAATAGACTTGTTAGACTTCGAGTTATTAAATATTTTCAAATCAATAAGTTGAAATTAAAATGTACTTAACTGGATAAATTAAGAAAAAGATTTCAAAGTATTTTCAACTTTATAGCTTTGGAGAAATAACACCAATATGTTTGTACAGATTTCGTGTTATGTATAAAAAAAAAATTATAAAAAGATTTCGGATTTTGAAAATTTCCAAGTCGACAATTGGTAACTTGAAGACAAGGTGTTATTTACACTCCTCAATGAGTGTTGAGAAAGATTAAATGGATTGAATGTAAGGAAATTGGGTTGAGGGCTGCTAATTCTGGACCTATTTCAATCGAAATGATGGATAAGTAAACTTTGACAAATGGGGTCTATAAGGAAATTTGGGATAATTTGAGAGGCGTAAATCCAACTTATGCGAATTTTGAAATTTAAGAAGTGGTTTAGATTTGAAGGGAAATTTAATGATCAAATTGAATATGATGGAAACAAAGAAGATCGATGACTCGAATATCGATATCGGTCGTGGAAAAATTTCACACAAAGATGAAAATCTGAAGTGTACAGTTGTATAACTCCAACGATTTCTCCTTTTCGAGGACGAAAAGTTTTAAAGGGGGGAAGAATGTAACGACCCGGAAATTTCGACAACTGGAATATGAATTGGAAATTTAATAATTTATAATTAATTTTATATTGAGATTTGGGTTAGAAAATAACAATCAAGTATATTGTTTTAAGTCTGAATTGAGTTCAGAATGATTTGTTGAGGAACCAATATTACTGTTAAATATTTGAATCTGGTTGGATATTTGAATTGGATTGAAATGCGATTGAAAATATGAATAATTGAATTTTAAAAATAAACGTTAGTTAACGGTAAACAAATCAGAGATTTTATTTGTTGAAATATATGGGAATTGGCTTGGATATGTGTATATATGTGTATATAAAGAAAATAGAATTTTTCGTTTTGAATTTTGAAACGAACGAGGTTATTGGTAGGTTAACGAAATAAAACTGGTAAACCGATAAATAAGTTAAAAATAAAATAACGTCGTACACTAATGGAGTCAGACTACGACCATACTAATTTTATCAGATTCAAGATATCGAGGCATGACGGTACGTAAAATTTCATCACTGTTGGAGTCCGTTTGTGGAAATACAAAAGTAACAAACTCACTCTCCAAAAGTAAAACATTTGACAGCGGCAAAGAACTATTAAATATAAATAAATAAAAGAGGTTCCTTGTCGCACACACTATCAAACGCCTTCCTCCCCACGTTTTCTTGGATGCCACGGTTTTGCCTTTATAAAAGAATCAAGCACCCCGTTCATTTCTTGAGCAAGGAAATCATTTCCCCCTTTTTAATTTTCATGGTCTCAGCCCTAAATCGCCTTCCTCCTCCCATCAAAATTAGTTCTTTCCATCGTTCCTTCTAGAAGCCGTAGCACTCGCGCTCGATCCGACAACCATCGTTTCAGTAAAGCCGCCACCTCCACCTCGGGTCGAAGTCGTCGCCATTGCAACCCTAGAATAGGGCGCCATCTTCCCCACCTCTTCGACATCGCCTGAAGCGCCGTTGTCACCATCGAGTTAGTCGAAGCCAAATCGACAATAGTCGATCAAACTGCCTACGTTTTCTTCTACTGCAGGTGAGTATTTATACTCACAATTGATTAATCACTGTTTCGAGTAATTTAAGTTCAACACATACTGAATATGGTAGTCGTCCTTTGTTTTTGCTGTTGGGTTGCCTTGTTACTTCGAAGTTGCGTTTTGGATTCGATATATATTACCCTGATAAAACTGGTACTACTGTGGATAAATTGATAACCAGATGCTACAGTTGATTAGTTGCCAGTTTTAAATATACCCCTGTGCCTTTATGCCTAACCTGGAATGTTGTGTTTTAAGTTCATATATATATATATGATTGTTATATGAGTATATCTGCTCGCCAGGAAGTATTTGACACCAGTATATACGTTGATTTGCCACATTTAATTACTGTCATGTAATCGTTAACTTGGCGCATTATAACCACTGCCTGTATGTAATTAAAACAAGTTCCCGACTGTTATGATTGTTTATATGTCACAAGGAAACCGAATTAGATAAATGTGATTTACTGTTATCATATCGCTTCATTTGAACCGCTTGTCGGTTGCCTTGTAGTAAACAGTAACATAGACTGGGTTTACCATATTCCCTGTATCATGAAATATGTCTAATACTGTTGTAAATTCAACTAATGTGTTCCCAGCACATTGAATGCCAGTGTTTAGAGGTAGATAGTTTAAAATCAAGTAGTTTTGAACAATCAGAAATAAAGCAGTAGTGGAATATGTTGTGAGAAAACCATATATGATGTTGGCTACTTGCTACTGTAAATGTTTGGAATGTTATGTGAACTACACTAAGGAATTATTTGAATATAATTACACAGCTTTTGCATATGTATTAGTATGTGTAAATACACAGCATCGGTATATGTGAGTTACAGTGAATCAAAATCTTTGTGATACATTTTCCAAACTGTAGTGGTGTAATTGCCAAAACTATTGTGATATATTTGCTAACTGACACTGATATATTGGCCAACTGCCATGATATGCACCCTCTGCTCTTTGTAGGAAAATGTTAAGACAGTTAAAAAAAAATAAAATTTGACCAACTATTCTATGCAATTGTGAATTTGGATATTTGCGAAAGTGTATTGACCATGAATAGTGTCGCCACATACATGAATTCCAATTTTGCCTGTTTCCCTGTTGTGTTTTTGAACCCCGTCTTATTGTAAACTGAAAGCTTCCACTCTAACTTGTTTCAAGGTGGAACCTATATTATCACATAAACCATAAACAGTGGCATTGGTTATGTAATTTATCCCATTATTGTGTTGTTGAGTTATCACTTAGACTTCATGAGAAATGTGCATGTTTTCTGACCTGAACCAATTATATATTCCCTGTTTTAGAAACCTGGACACAGTTTTGGGTTTATCTTTGACTTATACAGTTTTATGATTTACCTCGTACATTAAAAATTGAAAAAAATATGGACACCAGTTCCTATGGGGTAGTTGCGAAGTCTCTATATATTCATGTATTGGTGCTCTCTTCTTGTGTACCCATGAAAAGGGTGCTGGTGCTGTTATATTTGATATCTGGTATAGTTGTTTAAACCTGAATCATTTGGCACAATTGTTTTAAATCTGAACCCTCTAGTGTAGTGTCTAAATCTGAACATTAGGTGTAGTTTTGTAAACCTAAACATTTGTGCAGTGTAATTTTTTTCCCTTTCTGGCAGTGAGTCTTGCCACTGGATAGTTGCCATGATTATGTGCCATTTTAAAACCGTCTACTCCAGGTTATGTTGTGTGAAGACCTACTAGATTATTCACACCTTACTACTATACATGAAACTGATTTATGGGCAATGCTTTTGTCCTCTTACATTTTCGAACCCTGACCATACTCTTTGCTTGGCATATCCACACCTACATGTTAGTTAGCCAGTGATGTATTTGGGATATTTTTGTTCCACCTGCAATCAAGAAAAACTTGCTTCTTCACCGGAGCAAAATACCCTGCGCATGTATATCTACATGTGTGATGCTTGTGTGGTCTGATCTTGTTCCTGTTATGTATGATAGTACTTGCTGTTATGGTTTCTTGTCACTTTAAAAATTCACCAAATTGACCATTATATTCATGATAATTGTTTTTCTATTGTACTTTTAAATCACATTGTTTGCTTTGTTCTTCTCTGTTTCGCCGTTTATTAATGCATACCTTGTTAACTTTCAGTGAACTTGTTATTTGTGGTTGTGGGATGCTGGGGCTGTGCACACGTGTACCTGTACACGTGTGTACGTGCAGCCTTCCGCGACCATCCGTCCCTAAACAGAAATCGATATGTATAGAACTACACAAATTTTTGGTTTGCGTATATTCCCGAAGTTAGATAACTATTTTTCAGTATCTATTGGAATTAATTTACTTGAACCAATGATTAATCCTGACTCGAGTATTTTATGTTTTTGCATGGAATGCTCGGCTCAGATTCGAGCATTTCAGATGTAAAGATTACAGCTTAGGATTCAAAGATTGGCAAAGCCGGGGATTTCAGAAGACGGCACACTCTGATGTTTTAAAAACAGTAATATTTTCTTGTATTCAATTTTCATTTAAAACCGCTGTATGGAAAATATTGTATCAAAGATTCTAGTTATATAATAAAGTATGTTTTTGCTGTTCAAGGTTATGTTGTTTATTTATTCTGTGTTGATTTTACTTTTAAACTCTGTAAGCTAAATAACGATCCGTTGATTTGAACGTTTTAAGTTGGTTTAAATACCGATTTAGAATGTTCAAAAAGGCGGGCCGTTACACATGTCAAGTTCGTGTCAAGTTTTCAAGGTAAGTTTCATACCAAGTTTCCTATAATTACCAATTTTTCCCAACGTTACCCCGTCTAAATATTAGGCAAACAATCTTAGCCTAATTTTCCACTCGCATGGTTTTTAACATATAATATTAGGCTAAAAACTTAGCCTAATTCAACGTACATAAAATTGGCATAAAGCAATTCATTAACATACGCATGACATAGGCGTAAACTTGGCATCATCGGCATAGTCAATATGAACATCATAAGTGTGAACTTACAAAATAATCAACATGAATATCATTTGTGCGATCTTGTAGCGTAGACTGAACCAACATACATATATGTGAATTTGCCACATAGACTAAATCAACTTACATATATGTGAACTTGCAAATCAATCACGAACATATGAATGAGTGTGAACTTGAAATATGACATAGGTTTAACATATACACATAAACATGTAGTCCTAACATTTGGTCAAATATGTGATATGATTTTACAACCTAAAACTTTCATAACATGATAAACTACACAACTTATCATAACAAGTTATACTTCAAGTTCCTATACATATGAATAGACTTATTCATTAATTCCCAATTCAACATGATCATAAAATAGAACCATAGGCATAGATCAATATCATTCAATTCCACCTATAACATAATAAACATTATTCTATTATCAATCTATTTTTAAGGCATGACATAACTGAATAATTTGACTAAAACATCGCAGGCATATAGATCTAATAACATTATTGACATAAAAAGGTTTGAATACTAATCTAGATTCAAGAACATGGATAGATCTAGAAAAATCCCCAAAATCGAGATCCAGGGACAAATAAAGAAAATAGGTCTAAATAGAAAATCAAGCATAGATCCAATTTCAAAGCTATAATCCTAGGCAATAACCTCATGGTCATTAGTCAGAATTGTCCTTGTCATAGTCATAGGAAATAGCATTATGTTCATAGTCATAGGCAGTCTTAGGTTCACCGTCACAGTCATAGTCTTATGTTCATCGTCATAGTCATAGTCATAGTCTTATGTTCACCGTGATAGTCATAGGCATAGTCTTATGTTCACAGTCATAGTCATAGGCATAGTCTTATGTTCACAGTCATAATCTTAGGCCATTAACAAAAGTTTCAACGTCATAGGCAATATTTCCAATAGTCAAGATCCAAGAAGAAAACAAGAATAGATATGAATCATACATAAATCACTTCCAATTTGTACCATGCTCATATTAGATTTATAGTTTTTATCTAAAAGTAACTGGAACTTACGGATCGTGGTCTAAGAAATTTAGATGTAGAAATCAAGTCTAGAAATTAGTCGTTGAATTGTTGAATCACTGAATCTTGCTTTGATTGTAGAAGCAAATCCCCAATAAGAAATATCTAGCCGTAGTCTTCAAGAAATAATCTTCATGATTTATTTCAATTTAATTTATTTTAGAGGAAGAAGAAGAAGCCATGATCATCAAGAGTTTGAGCAGCATAAGTTTAGAGAAGAATAGTGTAAAGAGAATGAGGCTAGGAGGCTGTTTATATAGGGTTTCAAACTAATTAGAGCCATCAATGAAGCTAGAGTTAATCAAGGCCATCCATCTCAAGAGAAGCCAATCAGAAAGTGACAGGTTAGCCATAATGATACATCAGAGCACAAAAATTCAACCAGAACCCGACAAGGTCAGCCAGGGCCTGACCAGCAGGTTTCTGCTCGTCCTGGGCGCACTTACCAAGTGCGCTAATGCAAAATTGTATGGGCACACTTCCCAAGTGCGCCAGTGCAATTTTGTTCTGGCGCACTTCCCAAGTGCGCCAGTGCATTCTGGCCGGTTTCTGGTTTTTCTGCCTAACTTCGTTCGTCCATATCTTCATCGTATTGTATCTGTTTTACGCAAACTCGGACTCTATTTTAAGCAGTATTCCGAGACGAACGCAATGGCGTAACCCGTTTCCATTGATTCTTATTTTAATATTTAACTATACCCTGATTTCTAGTTTCATCATGTTATTAAAATCCGGGTTGTTACAACTTGCATAAGTGACTTGCATAGGTTCATGAATTAACAACATAATTAACAACTCACATAGATTCATGATTTACAACATATTTAACAACTTGCATGACATAACAACTCGCATAGTTTCATGAATAACAACTTGCATAGTTTCATGAATAATAACTTGTATAGGTGACTTGCATGATCTCATAATAATTTGCATAGGTTCATGATAACAACTTGGATTGATTCATAACAACAACTTGCATAGATTCATGATCAACAGTAACAATAAACTTGCATAATTTCATGATCCACAACAACAATAAACTTGCATAACTACAAACAACATTGTAACACCCCGTATTTTCTGTGAACGTATAAGTAACAAATCAGAGGATAATTAATTTTTAAAATAAGAATCAAGGAAAACGGGTTGTGCCATTGCGTTTGTCTCAAAATTCTGCTTGAAAACGAGTCCGAGTTTGCAAGAATCGGTGTCCGTATGAGGGAGATATGACCCTCCAAAGTTTCAGAAATATACAGAGTTCAAAACAGCTCGAATTCGAATTCAGAATTCGAATTTCAAACGCAGAACAGACTGGGGGGGAAATTTCCCGCCCAGACCCAGGTCGACTGGGGAGTCGACTGGGCAGTCGACCCCCCAGACCAGGTCGACTGGGCAGTCGACCTGGGTGTCGACCTGGTCCCCGAGCCCAATTTTGGGCCAGTGTTCATTCTGATGTTTCTAGTCCGGTTTCTGTCCAGATTCATCTGCCTAAACCTATTTAAACAGCCCCAAACCTAGCCTTCTATACACACAATTTTGTTCTGCTTCTACTCTGCCTCTGTTCTATATAAAAATAAAAATGGCGTCGCTACTCTGCTAGAATCAAAACTAGAAGCTAATCAACATCAACCTAAGCAAATCAATTCAAACTAGAGATTAGAGCTTCTGCAACGATTCTACAACAATTAAAGTTCTTTCTTTAATCCAACCAAGGCAAGTTCAGTTATTTTCCGATATAAACTTTAATCATAATTGTGACATGATTGTAAATCTGAATTTGAGATGGTGTATGTTCTGTTCTGATCTATTTTACTCTGTATCTCTTCTTCTTTCTGTTCTATAGCCAGGCTACTACGAGCCTGCGCCAATCTCCTAAGAGATTAACGCACGAATGCTAAAATGTTTGGGACAAGTAATGAATGTGGCATAATTGGACGTGGCTAATCTGTGACTAATTTAAGAAAAAGGACATAGGTTGTAAACTAGATTTAGATCTATGCATATTCTGTGAATTGGAAGAAGAGGAACCATGGTATGTTAACATGTGACTTGAGACATCGGACATAACGCGTATTTTGAATTAAGATCTGTTATAACTAGATTGTTGGGCATATTGTTTATATAACAATTCATGATTTGAAAGAGATTATGACTTAGGTGTGAAGATCTATATTAAGATTTGATAACTATCAAATGTGAATAACACCTAAGTAGGAGATTTTTGAATATATGACATGCATTGAAATCGATGGCTATATTTGGTACAATTTATATGTGAATCTTTAGTACTAGGCAAGTTGAACTAAATTGGGACATGTAAATTATGACCATAATATGTGACATGTAAATTCAATGCAAACGTGGGGTATATGATCATAATGTGAATCATGACAACTATTTAGGCATGAAAATTGAGGCCAAATTTATAATTAGGCAAGATATGTATGTGAAACTTTAAGGAATGATTAAACCTGTTATATTTGCCTAATTTGCTAGTTCTGCTATATTTGCCTAATCTGCCAGTTCTGTTATATTGCCTAATCTGCTAGTTCTGTTATATTGCTTAATCTGCTAGTTCTGCTCTACTGCCTAGTCTGCTAGATCTGTTCATCTGCCAAATCTGTCATCTGCTAAGTCTGCTGAAAATGCCAAATCTGTTATATGCTAAATCTGCTGAATCCGTTAAGTCGCCTAATCTGCGAAAATCTGTTATCTACTATATCTGTTAAGTTGATATATTCAGTCTGTTATTGACATAATCTAAATTAGCTATGAATAATTGACATGTATATTAGGCGTGGGCATAAATGGTAAATTATTAATTAATTGGCCGCAAAGATAAACATGGCTAACTCGAGGTTGGAATGAGTTTGCGGCGTAATCCTGTCCGGAACCTCCTGGCACATCCAGTGGCCGCAAACAATAGGTTCTAATGTGAGAAGTTAGTCATAACGTGCTTGAAACCCGAGGTTAGACTCAGTTTGTGGCAGAAACCTACCCGGAACCAACCGGCCTAACCAATAGCCACAACCTGTCAGTCTAATGTGAGAGGTCTGGGCATTAATATTTACTTAATGAAAATCTAGGATAAATATGATGTCTAAAACGTGTTGGGTGGATAGGGTTAAACCAACTAGACTGATGAAATTAATAAACCCGTTTCGTGAATCTGTAGGCCCAATACAAAGTTAGACAATCTGTAAGTCTGTAAATCTGTAATCGGTTAATCTATAAGTCTGTTAATCTGTAACCGGTTAATCTGTAAGTCTGTAAATCTTTAATCGATTAATCTGTAAGTCTGTTAATCCATAACCGGTTAATCTGTAAGTCTGTTAATCTGTAATCAGTTAATCTGTAAGTCTGTTAATCTGTAACCGGTTAATCTGTAAGTCTGTTAAATCTGTATATCTGATCCGTTGGTCTGAAAACTTGTCTAATCTGTGAACTGGTTGATCTGAATTCTGTATGTCTGAACTTGTAAACAAGTTAATCTGAAATCTGTTAGTATGGCGACACAAGGTTAGGGGAAATTACTTGTGTCATCTGTTGATTGGGACCCATATTCGTTAGTAACCCTTTCTAGTATCAAAACTTTGACCCAACAGTAGGTAAGGTCCGGGCACGCTTACTAGACTAATTATAAGTGGTTCATTCTGATAATGGCGAGGGGTGTTGATGGTGTGCTCCAACCGGGTCAAGTGCGTGCATGGATCCCGTCCTGCCTTTGTGGGTGTAAGACGCCGTGACATCTATAAATAGGTCTGTGCCAATTGGTTGTCACTTTAGGGAGTGATACACCCTACTGTGGGGCCGACACAGGGTATTTATGTTTAGGGAGCCGATCGCTTGGGGTAGGGTTTTAGGGTACACTAAGCTCTGTCTGTTTCAGTTGGTACCGTCTGTTTCTGTAGGGTGGCAACACCCGTTTGTTTCTGTGTGGTACCGTCTGTTCGGGTGGTAAAGGCCCAATTACTAGTGTACACCTAATTCTACATTCTGTTTCCGTAAGGATTAATCTGACTGTTTCTGTTCGGGTGGTAAAGGCCCATTATTAATATTCTGTTTTTGTCTGTTTCTGTTCGGGTGGTAAAGGCCCATTATCAGCATTCTACTTCTGTCTGTTTCTGTTGGGGTGGTGTAACAACCCGTATTTTGATAACACGTTAAAACAAGAAATCAAGGCAGAATTAAATTTTAGATTTTGAATCAGGTAAAATGGACTTCACCATTGCGTTCGTCTCGGAAAAATACGCGAAATAGAGTCCGAGTTTTCAAAAATCGGAGTCCGTATGACCAAGATATGGCCAGAACAAGTTTTCAGCAGTTTTCGGGCAGACTGGCCAGGTGTCGACAGCCCTATCGACTTGGCTGTCGACTTGGGGCCATGGTGTCGACTTGCCTGTCGACTTTCCCCCTGTACAGGTCAACTTTTTCGTCCTGGGGCGGCCCAGAACCCATTTTTGAGGCCCGGGATGGGTTTTGGTGGCCCGGATTGACTCTAGGGATGGTTTTAAGGCCCTAGATGGTTCCTACATGTGACTTCTTCCCCCAAGACATGCTTTAAAAGCTAGGATTGGTTCTAGCGTCTATCCTATGGCTAAAACTATCCTAGTTTTCTATAAAAAGACCCCTAACCCTCTTCTAAAATCCTCATTATTCATTCATGCAACTAAACTATGCCAAAATTTCTATTGATCATGGCCTCCACTCAAACCCTAGCCTCCACCCTCTTGTCCAAAGTTTCTATCTTCATTTCTATGAGAGGTTTCATGATCATGAGAGTATTAGAGAGTCCCTATGTTAGTATGAGAGCTTCTCAAGTTGATTTCAAGGCTAAAGCTTTGACCTTTGTTCATCAAGATGGGGTTTTTATTGATTTGGAGCCTTCATCTTTGGGTTTTTGAATGATGGCATGCATAGGCTTTGTCTCAATCTTTAATTTAATCGATTTGTGCCTTCATAGCAATGTAAGCCCTTTTCCTACTCTTAGATATTAACTATGAAGTTAAATGTTCATGTTGCAAGTTTGGGTTTGATCATTGAGTATGATACATGCTATCATGTCATGCAAGTTTATGAAGTCATTATCTTGATCTTGTGGGCTAAAAGCTACAACCTTTATGTTGAAATGTTGCATTATGCAACATGAGAACCCTCATAACCTTTATGTCAACTTGCATATGAAGTCATAACCCTTATATGATGATATATGCGAGTTACTAGTCATCATTCCATGTCTTTTGTCACCATGATTTGCTTATGTGCCAAGTTTGGGTTTATGCATGTTTTTGAGGCTTAAGAATGTAACATGCAAGTTAATGAACACATTTGTGCCTCATTTGCCACCATGATTAACTTGTGGCTTAATATCCATTTTTGTCATGCCTTTGCCAAGTCTCTTCTTTTAATCCATTACGTTGTTGCGAACGTATATGCTAGTTTAAAAGCGTTGGGTTATGTTATGGGTAATTTCTAATGACATGAAAATACAACTTGAAACATGACTTGAAATATAACATGGAAGTTGACATGTGAGTATGTTTGAAAATATGGAATTGGGAATTTACCTATTAAGTTAGGTCTACCCATATTCTTAAAAACTTGAATATGAACATGACATTAGACTAAACATGAAAGTGACCAACTCGAGGTTGGGTTGAGTTTGCAACGTAAAACTACCCGGAACCGACCGGCCTAACTAGTAGTTGCAAACAATAGGACCCAATGTGAGAAGTTGGTCATGTTGTGCTTGAACCCGAGGTTAGACCAAGTTGTGGTGTAAAGCTACCCGGAACCGACCGGCTTAACTAGTAACCACAACAAAGTCTAATGTGAGAGGTTGAGGTGCATTAAGTAATTAATGCCACATGATAGGGTTAAGTTAATTTGATTAATAACTCTTAACCAAATATGACATGGACAAATGGGTTAAGTAATTTGATTAGGCTAATGATACTTAACAAAACATGACAAGGTTGGGTAGGTCAAGTAACTTGATTTGCCTAATGGCACTTAACCATTTTTATACGACTAGTGGACGGGGTTAAGTTAACCAACACTTAATCAATCCAACACGATAATTTGGTAAGGTTAAGTAAGTTTTCTTAATGACACTGAACCGAAAAATACAGTTAATGGATGGGGTTAAGATTAGACTCAACTAGTCTAAACATGGAAATCGGATGGGGTTAAGTTAGCCTAGACTTAATTAATCCCACTTGGCAGTTTAATGGGGTTAAGTTAAACACTTAACTAATCTAACATGATGATTTGAGGTGGTTAAGTGACCTATACTTAACCAATCTAACTCGTGAATTTATTGAGGTTAAGTTAACCTATACTTAACCAATCTAACGTGAAAACAGGATAAGGCTAAGTCACGAATCGCTTAAATACGCTTGACCGATTTGACTCAGTAATTTGATAGGGTCAAGTTAATATATACTTAACCAACTTGAGCATGGTTTGTAGGGTTAAGTCTTGAACTTGGATACTTAGCCAATTTTGACATGATTTGTAGACGGGTTAAGTCATGAACTTAAGTGACACTTAATTCATTGTGTAAACCCTAGTTCTGAGGATTAGGTGGATAAACGTAGTTAACAAGGATAACGGGAATAAGGCTAAGAGGTAAACCTTAGTTGAAGAATAACTAAGTAATGATTCTTAGTCAAGGAAATTTAGATCAGTTCATAGATAGATGAGTAACCTGATACGGTAGGTCATCGTTTAAGTATACGAGTAGGAGCAAGTATCTGATTTAGATAAAGGCTCCAGCGAACTGGGTAACGAAGCAGCGGCTTCGGGGAACGTGAGGATATTCTTGGTATCCCTCTGTGAGCTGCCAGGTGATCATACTAGGCTCATGAGAGGTTAAGGTCTGTGTTAGAAGAACCAAGAGTATGCCTTGGTTGCTATACGAGCGACCTAAAGACGGGGATGGATAGGGGATAGTCGACGATACACGGTCGTACCCTAGATAGCATTTCGTCAGGCTACCTACCATCTTTGGTCAAGCGTGTACGTACGGAAAGGCAGAGAACACCCAAAATACCATAATTGCTATCTAATTATGGTTGCGGTAAGGCTAGGATTGTGGGTTGGCCAGTAGTGTGTTCTCATATAGGATTTATCCTGTCTTGTCTTTCACTAGTTGAGGGAGTGGTCTCGTGGCACCATAGCCACGTATAGAAAAAAACAGACCTTAGCATCTGCATCGGCAGATAAATCGAAAGCTCCCGACCGAGTCCTATATTTCCTGGTCTGCCCTATGACAGGACTCGGATGGCACGATGTGATACATGTGCATACAGTCATGGAAAAACGATTCACGATGAATGCGTGGGAAAAAGGGCGCAGTTGACGGTTAGCGTAAATCCTAGTGGCCCTGGGTGGTTGAACCAAAACCGAGATACGAAAACGTGCAATAGGTAAGCATAATCCCTAGTAGTCCTAGGTAGCACAAGTCCTAGTTGTACAAACAATGATTCATGTTGAAAGACCCTAGTTAGATATAGGGTGACAATCCAAAACGATCTTAAGGATCATGGAACTATGTTAAAGTAGTATAGAATCTCATGGGAAAGCCCGTATGGTCTACGGCAAGGGACTGAACAGTTACATGGAATAAAACATACGAGTTGAGTAACCTATATATGCGATATATTAGGGTAACATGGACCATTACACGACTTTTGAGTAAGGGTCATTCATGGTTAACACATGATACGGTGGGGATACTAGTACGGCAAGTGCAGAGCTAAAAGACAGGATAGATACCAGGGGATGTTATACGTGATAGATATCTTGGGGATATTATACTTGACAGGAACTTGACGATGGGATACCTTGTTTTATTTTGACACCGTAATTTATCATGACACCTTAGTTTATCTGAGTTCAGTAGTACATCCTGTTATTTTGATTTAGCTTATCTATCTTGTCATCATGCTTATGTTCATCTCAGTTTCTCATGTTAGTTAACTTTACTAGTTTTTATGCTAATAGAAGATAGGGCTTACTCAGTCTTTTTGACTGACCCGTTTTATTTCGCCTCTTTTCTTCCGTTTCCCCCCCAGGTTACAGGGAGGAAATACTGTTGTTTAGTTCGGACTTCTTCCTCTTGAAGGTCATCATGGATGGCTTGGACTTTTCTTGGCTATGGCTACTTTACTGTTTTTACTTGGGGAATAATTTATGAAAAGTCTTTATGCTTCTTTACTTTTGCAAGACAAGTTTTGATGTACTCTGATGTAAAAGGCTTTAGACCTTAATTATTAATGTTTATGAAAGTTCAATTTTACTTCCGCTATTTTTATATGTTTCTGTCTTGTGATATTCCTGTGCATGTTTACCAATAATGCCCCTCTAAAGCTAGTGCATTCCTTTGCGATGACCCTAGCGGAGGCGGGGTGTTACACGTGGTATCAGAGCAGAAGGTTACCAGACTGGGCAAAAGTTTTTAAAGACCTAATGAAAACTATTTGAAAATCGTTTACAAAGAAGCATTTTTCAAGAAAATTTTCTTTTAAAAGAAAAAGGCTATTCCCCAAAGGCCATTAGCACTATCCTTGTTTCCTTGATTGAATCTCTTTTCCTTTCTTTCCTCCATCTGTAGTCACAGTGGTCTTAACTGCGACTAGTCTTTTCTATCTACGAAAGTGTTTTCCATACGATGGAGGTGGTTTTCGAGAGGCCAGTGGCCGAGTTATAAGAAAGGATAGTAAGAAAGAGGATAAAGGATACAAGCTTAAGGATAAGCAACCTGTTGGTATGGCTCAACCCAGGACATGACGAGAGAGTATCTATGGTATCGTAAAACGGGACGGATAGTTAAGTATTATGGACAAGGACAAGATCATCATACCCCACTAGAGTACCTGAGAAGGGGGATAACATCCTTGTGGAAAGTTTAGTTATTCTTTTCTATCATCCCGCCAAGACTTAGTTTTGATCACCGCATCATTTAAGTCCGCTTCGATAGTTGAGTCTCTGCACCTTAGTACTAGTGTAATAGAGAATCCCATTTTGTCTCAAGTCCTGTTGGAGAATCGGTCCATTTATTCATGGCTTGTTTGGATTTGAGAATGTCTATGCCAAGTGTTGAGTTTGGAAATAATGCTTATGTTTATAAGCTATGGATGGATTCTAGGGATGAAGTGGTTATCCAGTAAGGGATGCCATTCTCGGTTTTGATAGGAGGGTAGTTAGACTTTTGACTAGCCTTGGTAATACCCTCGAAGTCTCGTGTAACCTTTTTACGTTCTGTCATGACTAGTTACTTAGAATCCCTTGATGCCTTTATTGGAAATTTGAAGCCCGATCGAGTGGTGTTCGCCAATAAGACGGATGGTTTACTTCGTTTATGCATGGGTTATAGAGATCACCCTAGTAAGTGCGCACGATAACCTGGTTGGCATCTGTTTACTTTCAAGAGAAAGTTCTTCTACATGGAATACCTTATAGTATATAAACGAGATCCAAGATTCACTAGTGGATTTTGGAAAGCTTGCATGAGATCATGAGTACGCAGTCATGTTTGCGCCAAGTATTCTAGAAAAAGGATAAGTGCAAGTGGAACGAGAGACGACGAAGAAATGAGTTCGAGCTCATGTTATGGAAACAGGAAATAAGAAGCTACGAAATCGCGAAGTTAAAAGACGGTCAAGGCACGATGGAATTAAGCTCAAGGAAATGCGGCTTAGACGCGCGCATCATATCTCTTTTTAAGAGTATATCTTTGATCCTTGGTTCACCTGTAGAGCTTGCTTATATGTTATCTGTTATGGATATCCTCTCGGTCCTATTTTTTGTTACAAACCCCGTAAGGAGTTTGTCTTGTTTATCTTCTCGACCCTGTTTCAGGGAATCCTAGGTAGAACCCTATGGATGTAAACATGTATTTGAAACATGTTATGATTGATATGGTTGCAAGTGGTTGCTCGTGGATGCGCGAATAAACATTAGATACTAGCTCGATTCGGTCACATCTCATATTGCATATGCACGAGTATTTATACTTGTTTATGGATGAAATTGAATGCGTTATCATGCGGATGTTGCATATGAATGAATGATTGTGCACGCATATAGTATTTACATGACTAGGACTATTTGCATACATGTTGGATTCATGGCACTAACATATTTTGCATTAGAAAGATCACTCAGGCCTGATCATTAGCATTAGCTAAGGAACATGTACACACACGTTTTGCATACATTCATAAAGCATTAGAAGTCTTCTAAGGACCATGTTTGCTTGCGGATGATGGTTTGAGTAGATGTATGATGGATGGTAGGATACGATCTTCCTAACTTGGAGATTTCGGGGACGAAATCCTAAAAGGAGGGGAGAATGTAACAACCCGTATTTTGATAACACGTTAAAACAAGAAATCAAGGCAGAATTAAATTTTAGAATTTGAATCAGGTAAAATGGACTTCACCATTGCGTTCATCTCGGAAAAATACGCGAAATAGAGTCCGAGTTTTCGAAAATCGGAGTCCGTATGACCAAGATATGGCCAGAACAAGTTTTCAGCAGTTTTCGGGCAGACTGGCCAGGTGTCGACAGCCCTGTCGACTTGGCTGTCGACTTGGGGCCCATGGTGTCGACTTGCCCCCTGTACAGGTCAACTTTTTCGTCCTGGGGCGGCCCAGAACCCATTTTTGAGGCCCGGGATGTGTTTTGGTGGCCCAGATTGACTCTAGGGCTGGTTTTAAGGCCCTAGATGGTTCCTACATGTGACTTCTTCCCCAAGACATGCTTTAAAGGCTAGGATTGGTTCTAGGGTCTATCCTATGGCTAAAAATATCCTAGTCTTCTATAAAAAGACCCCTAACCCTCTCCTAAAATCCTCATTATTCATTCATGCAACTAAACTATGCCAAAATTTCTATTGATCATGGCCTCCACTCAAACCCTAGCCTCCACCCTCTTGTCCAAAGTTTCTATCTTCATTTCTATGAGAGGTTTCATGATCATGAGAGTATTAGAGAGTCCCTATGTTAGTATGAGAGCTTCTCAAGTTGATTTCAAGGCTAAAGCTTTGACCTTTGTTCATCAAGATGGGGTTTTTATTGATTTGGAGCCTTCATCTTTGGGTTTTTGAATGATGGCATGCATAAGCTTTGTCTCAATCTTTAATTTAATCGATTTGTGCCTTCATAGCAATGTAAGCCCTTTTCCTACTCTTAGATATTAACTATGAAGTTAAATGTTCATGTTGCAAGTTTGGGTTTGATCATTGAGTATGATACATGCTATCATGTCATGCAAGTTTATGAAGTCATTATTTTGATCTTGTGGGCTAAAAGCTACAACCTTTATGTCGAAATGTTGCATTATGCAACATGAGAACCCTCATAACCTTTATGTCAACTTGCATATGAAGTCATAACCCTTATATGATGATATATGCGAGTTACTAGTCATCATTCCATGTCTTTTGTCACCATGATTTGCTTATGTGCCAAGTTTGGGTTTATGCATGTTTTTGAGGCTTAAGAATGTAACATGCAAGTTAATGAACACATTTGTGCCTCATTTGCCACCATGATTAACTTGTGGCTTAATATCCATTTTTGTCATGCCTTTGCCAAGTCTCTTCTTTTAATCCATTACGTTGTTGCGAACGTATATGCGAGTTTAAAAGCGTTGGGTTATGTTATGGGTAATTTCTAATGACATGAAAATACAACTTGAAACATGACTTGAAATATAACATGGAAGTTGACATGTGAGTATGTTTGAAAATATGGAATTGGGAATTTACCTATTAAGTTAGGTCTACCCATATTCTTAAAAACTTGAATATGAACATGACATTAGACTAAACATGAAAGTGACCAACTCGAGGTTGGGTTGAGTTTGCAACGTAAAACTACACGGAACCGACCGGCCTAACTAGTAGTTGCAAACAATAGGACCCAATGTGAGAAGTTGGTCATGTTGTGCTTGAACCCGAGGTTAGACCAAGTTGTGGTGTAAAGCTACCCGGAACCGACCGGCTTAACTAGTAACCACAACAAAGTCTAATGTGAGAGGTTGAGGTGCATTAAGTAATTAATGCCACATGATAGGGTTAAGTTAATTTGATTAATGACTCTTAACCAAATATGACATGGACAAATGGGTTAAGTAATTTGATTAGGCTAATGATACTTAACAAAACATGACAAGGTTGGGTAGGTTAAGTAACTTGATTTGCCTAATGGCACTTAACCATTTTTATACGACTAGTGGACGGGGTCAAGTTAACCAACACTTAATCAATCCAACACGACAATTTGGTAAGGTTAAGTAAGTTTTCTTAATGACACTTAACCGAAAAATACAGTTAATGGATGGGGTTAAGATTAGACTCAACTAGTCTAAACATGGAAATCGGATGGGGTTAAGTTAGCCTAGACTTAATTAATCCCACTTGGCAGTTTAATGGGGTTAAGTTAAACACTTAACTAATCTAACATGATGATTTGAGGTGGTTAAGTGACCTATACTTGACCAATCTAACTCGTGAATTTATTGAGGTTAAGTTAACCTATACTTAACCAATCTAACGTGAAAACAGGATAAGGCTAAGTCACGAATCGCTTAAATACGCTTGACCGATTTGACTCAGTAATTTGATAGGGTCAAGTTAATATATACTTAACCAACTTGAGCATGGTTTGTAGGGTTAAGTCTTGAACTTGGATACTTAGCCAATTTTGACTTGATTTGTAGACGGGTTAAGTCATGAACTTAAGTGACACTTAATCCATTATGTAAACCCTAGTTCTGAGGATTAGGTGGATAACCGTAGTTAACAAGGATAACGGGAATAAGGCTAAGAGGTAAACCTTAGTTGAAGAATAACTAAGTAATGATTCTTAGTCAAGGAAATTTAGACTAGTTCATAGATAGATGAGTAACCTGATACGGTAGGTCATCGTTTAAGTATACGAGTAGGAGCAAGTATCTGATTTAGATAAAGGCTCCAACGAACTGGGTAACGAAGCAGCGGCTTCGGGGAATGTGAGGATATTCTTGGTATCCCTCTGTGAGCTGCCAAGTGATCATACTAGGCTCATGAGAGGTTAAGGTCTGCATTAGAAGAACCAAGAGTATGCCTTGGTTGCTATACGAGGGACCTAAAGACGGGGATGGATAGGGGATAGTCGATGATGCACGGTCGTACCCTAGATAGCATTTCGTCAGGCTACCTACCATCTTTGGTCAAGCTTGTACGTACGGAAAGGCAGAGAACACCCAAAAGACCATAATTACTATCTAATTATGGTTGCGGTAAGGCTAGGATTGTCGGTTGGCCAGTAGTGTGTTCTCATACAGGATTTATCCTGTCTTGTCTTTCACTAGTTGAGGGAGTGGTCTCGTGGGACCATAGCCACGTATAGAAAAAAAAAACAGACCTTAGCATCTACATCGGCAGATAAATCGAAAGCTCCCGACCGAGTCCTTTATTTCCTGGTCTGCCCTGTGACAGGACTCGGATGGCACGATGTGATACATGTGCATACAGTCATGGAAAAACGATTCACGATGAATGCATGGGAAAAAGGGCGCGGTTGACGGTTAGCGTAAATCCTAGTGGCCCTGGGTGGTTGAACCAAAACCGAGATACGAAAACGTGCAATAGTTAAGCATAACCCCTAGTAGTCCTAGGTAGCACAAGTCCTAGTTGTACAAACAATGATTCATGTTGAAAGACCCTTGTTAGATATAGGGTGACAATCCAAAACGATCTTAAGGATCATGGAACTATGTTAAAGTAGTATAGAATCTCATGGGAAAGCCCGTATGGTCTACGGCAAGGGACTGAACAATTACATGGAATAAAACATACGAGTTGAGTAACCTATATATGCGATATATTAGGGTGACATGGACCATTACACGACTTTTGAGTAAGGGTCATTCATGGTTATCACATGACACGGTGGGGATACTAGTACGGTAGGTGCAGAGCTAAAAGACAGGATAGATACCAGGGGATGTTATACGTGATAGATATCTTGGGGATATTATACTTGACAGGAACTTGACGATGGGATACCTTGTTTTATCTTGACACCATAAGTTATCATGACACCTTAGTTTATCTGAGTTCAGTAGTACATCCTGTTATTTTGATTTAGGTTATCTATCTTGTCATCATGCTTATGTTCATCTCAGTTTCTCATGTTAGTTAACTTTACTAGTTTTTATGCTAATAGTAGATAGGGCTTACTCGGTTTTTTTGACTGACCCGTTTTGTTTCGCCTCTTTTCTTCCGTTTCCCCCCCCCCCCCCCAGGTTACAGGGAGGAAATACTGTTGTTTAGTTCGGACTTCTTCTGCTTGAAGGTCATCATGGATGGCTTGGACTTTTCTTGGCTATGGCTACTTTACTGTTTCTACTTGGGGAATAATTTATGAAAAGTCTTTATGCTTCTTTACTTTTGCAAGACAAGTTTTGATGTACTCTGATGTAAAAGGCTTTAGACCTTAATTATTAATGTTTATGAAAGTTCGATTTTACTTCCGCTATTTTTATATGTTTCTGTCTTGTGATATTTCTATGCATGTTTACCAATAATGCCCCTCTAAAGCTAGTGCATTCCTTTGCGAGTGACCCTAGCGGAGGCGGGGTGTTACAGGTGGTAAAGGCCCATTACTAGCATTCTCTTCTGTGGAAATTATTCTGTACCCGTTTCTGTTTCAGTTTATACATTAGGGTGACACCTAATTCTGTTATACTAGTATTAGTGCAGAGAAGTGTAAAGCAATAGCTTATATCATTCTGTTCTTCTGTTATATCTGCTACACCTGTTACAGTTATCTCTCATCCAGTTTTATTTTCATGTCATGTTATTATTATCTGTTCATAACTGAAAATCACTGGACTTTCCAGACTTTTTGTCTGACCCTTGTTGTTTCGCCTCCTTTCTTCCGTTGCCCCCCCAGGTTTTGTAGAAGGGAATACTCTAGCTTGATCCAGATTTCTTCTGCTTGAAGTGCTTAAAGTATGGCTTGTCTTCTTCTGTGGGGATTATGATTTTAAACTATGCATTCTGAAGGCTTTTGTACAAGACTGATATTTTGTACTGGAATTCTGATATTGTGATTTGAAAGGATGTAATCATACTGATTTCTGTTTTCCACTGTAATAAAGTTATAATTTTTCAAGTACTGTTTATCTGTCTTGTAATATTCTATTATAAATTTTCAAGTACTGTTTATCTGTCTTGTAATATTCTGTTCTGTTTACTAAAATGCTCCACCAAAGTTAAGGCATTTCCTTTGTGAGTGACCTTAACGGAGGTGGGGTGTTACACTTGGTATCAGAGCTGAAGGTTACCGAATTTGATAAAGAGTTTTTGAAAACTATTTTTAAAAAAAAGGTTTTAAAAGGAAATATTTTCAAAAGTAAAGCTTATTTTTGAAAAACATATTCCTTAAAAGCCATATATTTATCTTTTGATCCTCTGTTTAAATCTTTGTTTCCTTCTTTCTCCGGGGCTCCCGGCTTTCTGGGAGGTAACCTCATCGCGGCATGGTTCTGTAGGCTTGATAAGACTACGACACCGGTCAAAGGGCAAATAAACGCCCGACTTCCATCTGTAGCCGTAGTAGTCTCGCCTACGGCTAATTTTCTTTCGAGCTTTGTAGGATTTTCCGTGCGATGGAGGCAGCTTTCGAGGGACTTGTCAAATAGTAAAGATGAGAATGAGGGAGATTGGCTAAGGAGCACAACCCAAGGATGAGAAACTAATGGATATGGACTTGGTTCACAAAGGAGGCGAAAAAGGAAACACAAAAGAAGGAAGAAAAGTCTGAAATAAAGGAGGAGAAAAGTGCTTTACTTATGGAAGCTTGACTCATCCGAACAAGGATTGCCAAAAGAGGAAGGACACTCACTTCAACTGTGGTGAGATGGGACACTTCACTAGGGACTGCCCGAAGAAACAGGGGCAAGGACAGAGGACATGACCTACTTCGAGAAGGCAGGCGAATGCTCTCATAGTTGGTGGATAGGATATAAGTAGGAAAATTTCCGTAGAGAGTTTAGTTTATCTGATTATTGAGTTAGAACTCTTTCCGATTATGGCATTCTGATTTCGTAGTCGAGTCTCTGCACTTTAATACTAGTATTGTTTCTGATTCCACTGTAAGGTCAAACCCATAGGGGTTATGACTCATCTGCTTGTGATAGATTGGGGTTTGAGAGATATATGTGTTAGGCGTCAAGAAGGATGCATACATTCTGGGTTTTATCATGCTTAGTTTCCTAAGAATCATTTGGTAATCTGATCTGTACTAGTAGTCTATAAGCATCTGGATATTTCTGAAAAGGTTAAGATTTCCAGTTTTGACATTGTCTAAAGAGGGTAATCCTCTAGGCATCAATCTGATGTTGATCTCGGTCTTCGGGGCAGATACTTAGGGAATTTGTCTTTCAACCAAGGTCTAATGGAAACCGAGTTTCTGTTTTATCTGTACTCGCTTCCATCATTTGACTGTATCCTATCGATCGAGTCTTCAGATAGGAATCCTATGGATGTAAACATATGTTTGAGACATGTTATGTTTGATGGTTGCTGGTGGATGCAAGTGGTTGTGTGACGGCAAGGAATTTCGCTCGGTCCGAACCAGTCGCTAAACCGACCCAGACCGTTCGAAACGACCTATCGTTTGAGAACACGACAAAGTAGAACGCATACAAAAGAACGTTTCAATGTATATTACAACAATGCATCAGATTACAAGAATATACAAAGTATAAATGAATATTACACAGAAATATCAGAGATTTAAATTACATTTAAATACATAGCAGCGGAAAATAATACAATACACAACTAGAGGAGATATACGGATACAAAACTTTCCGGATATCGTTCCAGCTGTAAACCAGGATCCTGTGAATATAAATCTGCAAAACCAAAACTACTAGCTGCCCGTGTCAAAATAGGGGCACCCAGAGTTTAGGTTAAAACAATAAACTCCAGGTCAGTCATGGGACTGGTGTGAGAACTAAAAAAGTTATTAATTCTTTATTTTAAAGTTAGGTAAATCAAGGGACCACGCCGTATAACACGGAACGGGTTTCCTCCTAAGAATACCAGTGCATAAAACAACAGCGCAATGCTAAATAAAGAAAAATGAAGCTGTTATAAGACCCAGGTCCTATCACACAATGCAACGCAAGCCGGGGGATAGGGTTTTCCCTTATAACAGCCAAAGAATGCTTGATACGTTTTAAAACAAATCATTTGATACTATAATAAGTGTATAGTGTATAAAACAACTTCAAATCATAAGCATCAATCATAGGCGGCATGAGCGCCCCATCCCACTATGTCGCCATACTAGGCTCTACAAATAAAACCGCAGAATCACGTATTTGGAAATTGGGTTTCCATCTATGAACCGAAGCAAAAGATAGTCCTCAACCGATTCGAGACTCTCTAGCCCGAGCCTCAGGCAAGTACTCAGTCAAGCCTTGGATCCTCAGGGCCAGTCCACCGATGTGGATTAAACTTAAACCCTGAACATGCATTTCCCCGCCCTATGGGGCGTAAACGAGCCAACTAAATGACTCCATCGGTTCGAGAACGACCGATCAATCCGAGGCGCCTCACAACAGCAACAACCACATAAGTCAAACTCGTCAGGGCGTGTAAAACCACTGACGCCACTTCTAGCTAGAAAGAAACGCATGCCCTCCCTGACGTCCTCTCCCGTTTTTGGTTCATACCGGGTGTGAAACTCGCGAAGCAAACGTTACACAAAGCTACGCCACAAAGGCCTTGCTTTGATCATCACCACAAGACTTTGCTTTTCAACAGAAGCCTCGATCAATTGCCACTTAGGCATGCCATACAGGCAATTCACTCCATGCGTTTGATATCCATCAATATATAACCCCTGAGCTCGTACGTCTCAGAGAAGGGCGTTAAGCAAGAGAATAAATTCTCCGCCGCCAAACAGATATATATTTAATAGAGATCAATCACACGGACTAAAATCCAATGTCAGACACACAGTCCATTTACAAGTCCGTTCTGGGTCTGAACGAAACCGGAGGCACCTAGTACCCCGCATATCCATCGATCTCCAAGTACGTCTGGACGATCACTAACTGTTTCCATCTTCTTGGGTGTACAGCCCAATCAAGATCATCAGTAATCACCCAAACGACGTGAAGACTTCCGGTCTTCGACCACCGTCTTCATCTTCGACTTATCGTCATATCAGTTATTCAGAATGGGATAAACCCGGTCTTTCCGAATAACTCGCGTATATTTTATAAAAGTTCTACACAAACACAACATACGCCTCATTCCAATTCATCAGTCACTAACCGCAAATTAATCAAGAGAATAATTCCCCAAATATTAACCCCGAAGGCCGAAACCAACATCAGATCAATATCCAGAAAACCATTCTGCTTGGCTAACCGACAGTTAGTTTCTAAATTTCACATTCATAGGGAAAGATTCCCATTAATTTTATCAAAGATAAATTCCTTGAATTTATTCTTTAATCTACTCTTGAATTTCGATTCAACTAGTCGGGATTTACGAAACTTACTGAAGTAATCATTTGTTTTAATTTCCCAATCCCAACCTATTCATCCCATGAAGTAAAACTGGTAATACTTCATATCTAACACCACGGTGTTATCGGTAAATTCAATTACCATTTCACGTTCAAATCTAATTAAAGATTTGACTATCGCCTGGACCAAAACTGGTGATACTCCATTCTCGACCATTTCAATCTAATTAAAGATTCATTAAAACTCAACTTAGTTTTAATCGTTAACTGGGTTAAAGAATCCGTGTCATTTAAAAACACAGTTCACAATAAACCCAAAATCACCTTCATTAATTATCGGGTTAAAGAACGAGTGTTATTTAAAACACTGTCCACGATAAACCCAAAAATCAATATCAATTCAATTCCAATTAAATATTATTTAATTGGTACACTTCATTAAATCTAAATAAAAAGATTTAATCTTTTCTCAACTGGGTTCAAGAACAGTGTTAGTGAAGACACCATTCACGACAAACCCCAAATCACATTTGATATTCAATACAAGGCTCTGAATAGAAAATATACCGGCTTATATTCAATATCAAATTCCACGACTAACAAATGTCGTATTGGAAATAACGATATAAATATATCTTTCAAATTTCCATAACAACACCTGTATAATCACGAATTCCAACATCGAAATATTCCGAAGACAATTTCGATTCAAATCCACTCCAATGCAATCATTGGAAATTCTGGTTATTTTTAAAACCCTTTTCAAATTCAATTTATTTATTTAAAAATAAATAGAATTATATTTCTAGTTCAAAACTAGTTCATTTCGATAAAAACTATTTTTATCTTTTCAAATATGGAGTTTTTCATCCCAATTCTTTCTAAATCATTTCTTATGATTTTACACAAATTATTACTATTTTTAATAATTTTATCAAGGCTTGTGCAGTCGATTTCCATCAACGGCCATCGAACTGCACTTACAGCGACCTTTTTCAAATTTGATTTGGACATAATTCCAAATCCAACCGTTAGATTTCTAATTTCTAATATCCGTTAGAAAGCTCTTTTCGATACGAACCCAACGGTTCCGGTTTTAGGAGAATCCGACGGTCGGATCTCCCGTAATGCCCGTTTGAAATAAATGGTTGAAATTCGCGAACTGCCTCGGCGCGGCGCGTTCTATTCAGGCCATTATATTATATATATAATATATATAATATATATATCGTCGATTTCTATTTAAAACGAATTTTATAAATCATTTTAAAATTGTTTCAAAAGCAATTTCAACTTTCTTTTCAATTCAAATCAAAATTGAATTCTTCTTTATAAATTCGTTTTAAAATTCATTTCTATTCAATTCAAATTTTAATTCAATTTGAATTCATTTCAATTCACTTTCAATTCAATTTGAATTCGTTTTCAATTCAATTCATTTCGAAATCGTTTTCAATTCAATTCATTTCGAAATCGTTTTCAATTCAATTCATTTCGAAATCGTTTTCAATTCAATTCATTTCGAAATCGTTTTCAATTCAATTCATTTCGAAATCGTTTTCAATACAATTCATTTCGAAATCGTTTTCAATTCAATTCATTTCGAAATCGTTTTCAATTCAATTCATTTCGAAATCGTTTTCAATTCAATTCATTTCGAAATCGTTTTCAATTCAATTCATTTCGAAATCGTTTTCAATTCAATTCATTTCGAAATCGTTTTCAATTCAATTCATTTCAAAATCGTTTTCAATTCAATTCATTTCGAAATCGTTTTCAATTCAATTCATTTCGAAATTGTTTTCAATTCAATTCATTTCGAAATCGTTATATATCGTTCACGTCAAAATGGCGTCAATCTAATCAACACGGCTTCATAAATTTCTATTTTCAAATATTCTATTTCAAATATTTCTTTTTCAAAATAGTTGTTATTATCCAAAATATTTCGTTCAACACATGACCAATCTCAATGGATGAGTACTGTCAACACATGAACTTTTATTTTATATCGATAAAGATGTAAATTTTATTACTAAAATATTTCGTTCAACACATGACCAATCTCAATGGATGAGTACTGTCAACACATGAACTTTTATTTTATATCGATAAAGATGTAAATTTTATTACTAAAATATTTCGTTCAACACATGACCAATCTCAATGGATGAGTACTGTCAACACATGAACTTTTATTTTATAATATTCTTTATTTTTCAAATTGGAATGAGGCCCAATCAATTACCATATAAAGTTAATTATATGGATTTTCATACAACACATGTATATAATAACATTGAAAATAATCAACCATCAACCAAAGTGCACTACACTGTAAAAGCATCAAATATAGATATTCAACGCTTATAACAGCCTGTCAATCAATCGATCGACATATTTAATCAATCAGGATGAGTGAACTTCAAATTTCATCCCAACACCCGTGTGGGGTTTCAAACAATCAAACACATATTTTATTTGTGCTGTTGGGCGATGTGTAAAATTTATCGTCCTAATCAATGTCATTCAAATAGGTGTACATAAACAAACCGTCTGGTTTGTAAATGAATATTCTATTTTATTCACATTCACGTTAAAAATTATATTTTTAACGATAAAACATTTTATTCCAACATATGAATTTCTATTAAGTTCATTCTTTAAATAAAATGATATTTTTATTTTTCTAACACATTTTAGAAAATTTCGGCGGCATAACGGCACGATACTAGAAACGGGACGAGGCCTAGCCTTATCCCCGGTCTAGTGAAGGCCCACGCCATTCACACATCAATCATATCAATTTCATTTCACCAAACAATTCAAATCAACTCAAACTATCTAACTAACAACACAGCCAAACAAACAAGTCCATGGTCTGTGGACGATTGTGTCGGGTGCTACTAAGCACCGTCTGCATCCTAGTATATATATATAACTAGAAAAATAAATTGAAAGGTGAGAAATTCTCACTAATAGCTATCCAATCTTCGCGGCACTTCACTGATAGAAATCTTCATCGCTATCGCATCCTCGTCACCTTCGTTGCCCGCATTCTCTACATATGTAAAAATCGAATTTTTACTTCGCTATTCAATATATAAAAATCGAATTTTTACTTCGCTATTCAATATATAAAAATCGAATTTTTACTTCGCTATTCAATATATAAAAATCGAATTTTTACTTCGCTATTCAATATATAAAAATAGAATTTTTACTTTTATACTATCTACATGAAAATTCTCCTTTTTATTTTTCCAAATATCGTATCTTTATATTTGCAAAAATTTGATTTCTATATTTCGAAAATAACTTTTTTTTCTACCTTTAAAACAATGAAAATTCTATCTTTAAAAGTAAGGTAAACTCTGTTTTTAAAAGCTTTATACATATTTTTATTTTATAAAAAAAAAGACTGATTTTAAAAACTATGTTTAATTACAGAATTTATTTCCTACAAAAACAAAACAGAATCCGAAAATAAAATCTTACATTCATTTTAGGGTTTTAGTCGACGAAGGTGGTGGTGCTCCAATCGAGATGGCACGGTGGAGCTTCACTGGACGGAGGCGGTCTTGAGGAGGAGGCGCAGGGGATACGAAGCAAAGGGGCCCACGACACTGGGGTTAGCGAGGTCGGAGGTGGGTGGTGCGGTGGATTTGAGGGCTGCGGTAGGGTTTAGGGGCCTAGGGCGTGGCGGGTTTGAACTCCAGGCGGAGGAGAGAGAGAAGGGAAGGAGGAGGGAAGAGCGGCGAGGCCAGGCGGGGCGGGAGGCGATTCGAGGGGGCGTGCGACGGCGGCATCGGCGGATTTGAGCTCCGTCGCCCTCCTCGATTTTTTTCTTTTTTTTTCTTTTTTTCTTTTTTGTTCAGTCGATTTTGAAGGGGGGGGGGGGGTTATATGAAAAATATATATATTTATTATTTTATTATTTTTAAAAGTTGACTTTCACATATGTCATCTAAACGAGGCCCACCGCCTGTCGTCCATAGCGTTTCACCCCCATTCCGAACACAATGGGATATGTATCGTAAGCTGGTTTGATCGTTTCGATCAGTTTCCGTTGAATTTTCATTTAAAACACTATATTGAATTTTAAACGTACTTTTCAAATTACCGGGGTCACATACTAACTTTAAAAATTCCAGAAAAATATTTTCTAGCTTCGTATTGACAATACGGTCCTAACAAAACTAGTTTCGTCGAATTCTGAGACCGTTGGAAAAATGGCCATTTTCCAGTCGATTAAAATCAACTGAAACTGGTCAAACGCGTTTTCCTTTGCCACGCTCACATATTGATTCGAAAAATTATGAAAATTGGAATCTAACAATAATTTGACACTGCGGATCCAACAAAAGTGGTTTCGTCGAAATCCGAGGTCATTTGCAAAATGTCCATTTTAAGGGCCTGAATTCCATAGCGACTATTCAGAATTTTCAACTGGACATATCTTTTGGTTCCCGCTATGAAATTTTGATTATTCGGATTCGCTGGAAAGATATTATCAATTAGATCCCATTATTTTTGGTTTTACTAAAATCCGGATTATTTTGCACCCGGTACATTCAATTGAAGTTTGAAATCGAATTATCGAACTACCGCGCCATTTTCAAATCTATTTATAATTATATATAATTATTTATATTCTAACGACGACGTATATAATATATACGTTCCATTTGTATTCAAAATAAATTTTCTCGTCGATATTATTTAAAATCATCTATTTTAAATATTCAAACTTCGCTAAAATTGCCAAAATAAAAATTTTAAACCGGCCCAGATTTTCAGGTTATTACAATCTCCCCCACTTAAAACTTTTCGTCCCCGAAAAGGAACAAAGTCGAAAGTGGTTTGATTATTCAACTCTACGTTCGATCTGGCTTCCATTCTCTAACTTTTCAGTTTCTGAGAATTTTCTAAAATTTCAAAAATTTGGCTAACACCCTAAATTTTTGAAAAATTTCGCCATAACCTCCCCTGCACCGGGAGCATCGGGGAATTTCAAATAGCTTCCCCGGTCCTTCAGATCTCAAAAAGAAAAAGAAAAAGCCAAGCGGCTAGCCAACAGGCTCACAAAATCATCATCACCCAAACAAAACAGGAAATTATGTAGTAAACATGTACTTATTTGTCGGGCAAACAAATTTTATTCTTCGGCTCTAGCCTCCTTGCTATGACCTGTTCAATGATATACATGTATATGCAAGCAGATGCGACCAATTTTCAATACAATTCAATATTTGATTCAATTAGGCTAAATGGTTCAAAATTATCAAACAATTAAACAAACAACACAATCATCAATCAATTAGTGAATTAGAGTTTCAAATTCATAATTTTGATATATATACTGAAAATCTTGTTCTTGATGCCAATTCACAACAATAAGCCCTATCTAATTTTGGTTCTCACACCAGTCTAATGGAAATATATAGAAATCACACCTTCGAAACACGAACATAATTATTGATGATTCCATGGTCATTATCAACATCATCTCCGGGCGACTAGAGTGTAATTCTATATCTATCCAGTATATTAAAATTTCGAATACACGCGGATCAAACGTATACGCAAAATCTATATATACTGGATTGTCCACATCAATATAAATAGATAATCAAATACGAATAATTGATTTAAATTTTCAAAACAAAAATTTGTTTTCATTTGAAAAATATACTCTTCACACTCGTCCTAGGATACTACTGATCCCATCTCTAATGAGTCATTCCATTGGATATTGCTAATCCAATATCTGATGAATTCTTTCGTATGGTTCTAATGTGCCTTGTTCTCTAGCTTTGTAAACCAAAGCTCTGATACCAATTGTGACGGCAAGGAATTTCGCTCGGTCCGAACCAGTCGCTAAACCGACCCAGACCGTTCGAAACGACCTATCGTTTGAGAACACGACAAAGTAGAACGCATACAAAAGAACGTTTCAATGTATATTACAATAATGCATCAGATTACAAGAATATACAGAGTATAAATGAATATTACACAGAAATATCAGAGATTTAAATTACATTTAAATACATAGCAGCGGAAAATAATACAATACACAACTTGAGGAGATATAAGGATACAAAGCTTTCCGGATATCGTTCCAGCTGTAAACCAGGATCCTGTGAATATAAATCTGCAAAACCAAAACTACTAGCTGCCCGTGTCAAAATAGGGGCACCCAGAGTTTAGGTTAAAACAATAAACTCCAGGTCAGTCATGGGACTGGTGTGAGAACTAAAACAGTTATTAATTCTTTATTTTAAAGTTAGGTAAATCAAGGGACCACGCCGTATAACACGGAACGGGTTTCCTCCCAAGAATACCAGTGCATAAAACAACAGCGCAATGCTAAATAAAGAAAAATGAAGCTGTTATAAGACCCAGGTCCTATCACACAATGCAACGCAAGCCGGGGGATAGGGTTTTCCCTTATAACAGCCAAAGAATGCTTGATACGTTTTAAAACAAATCATTTGATACTATAATAAGTGTATAGTGTATAAAACAACTTCAAATCATAAGCATCAATCATAGGCGGCATGAGCGCCCCATCCCACTATGTCGCCATACTAGGCTCTACAAATAAAATCACAGAATCACGTATTTGGAAATTGGGTTTCCATCTATGAACCGAAGCAAAAGATAGTCCTCAACCGATTCGAGACTCTCTAGCCCGAGCCTCAGGCAAGTACTCAGTCAAGCCTTGGATCCTCAGGGCCAGTCCACCGATGTGGATTAAACTTAAACCCTGAACATGCATTTCCCCGCCCTATGGGGCGTAAACGAGCCAACTAAATGACTCCATCGGTTCGAGAACGACCGATCAATCCGAGGCGCCTCGCAACAGCAACAAACACATAAGTCAAACTCGTCAGGGCGTGTAAAACCACTGACGCCACTTCTAGCTAGAAAGAAACGCATGCCCTCCCTGACGTCCTCTCCCGTTTTTGGTTCATACCGGGTGTGAAACTCGCGAAGCAAACGTTACACAAAGCTACGCCACAAAGGCCTTGCTTTGATCATCACCACAAGGCTTTGCTTTTCAACAGAAGCCTCGATCAATTGCCACTTAGGCATGCCACACAGGCAATTCACTCCATGCGTTTGATATCCATCAATATATAACCCCTGAGCTCGTACGTCTCAGAGAAGGGCCTTAAGCAAGAGAATAAATTCTCCGCCGCCAAACAGATATATATTTAATAGAGATCAATCACACGGACTAAAATCCAATGTCAGACACACAGTCCATTTACAAGTCCGTTCTGGGTCTAAACGAAAACGGAGGCACCTAGTACCCCGCATATCCATCGATCTCCAAGTACCTCTGGACGATCACTAACTGTTTCCATCTTCTTGGGTGTACAGCCCAATCAAGATCATCAGTAATCACCCAAACGACGTGAAGACTTCCGGTCTTCGACCACCGTCTTCATCTTCGACTTATCGTCGTATCAGTTATTCAGAATGGGATAAACCCGGTCTTTCCGAATAACTCGCGTATATTTTATAAAAGTGCTACACAAACACAACATACACCTCATTCCAATTCATCAGTCACTAACCGCAAATTAATCAAGAGAATAATTCCCCAAATATTAACCCCGAAGGCCGAAACCAACATCAGATCAATATCCAGAAAACCATTCTGCTTGGCTAACCGACAGTTAGTTTCTAAATTTCACATTCATAGGGAAAGATTCCCATTAATTTTATCAAAGATAAATTCCTTGAATTTATTCTTTAATCTACTCTTGAATTTCGATTCAACTAGTCGGGATTTACGAAACTTACTGAAGTAATCATTTGTTTTAATTTCCCAATCCCAACCTATTCATCCCATGAAGTAAAACTGGTAATACTTCATATCTAACACCACGGTGTTATCGGTAAATTCAATTACCATTTCACGTTCAAATCTAATTAAAGATTTGACTATCGCCTGGAGCAAAACTGGTGATACTCCATTCTCGACCATTTCAATCTAATTAAAGATTCATTAAAACTCAACTTAGTTTTAATCGTTAACTGGGTTAAAGAATCCGTGTCATTTAAAAACACAGTTCACAATAAACCCAAAATCACCTTCATTAATTATCGGGTTAAAGAACGAGTGTTATTTAAAACACTGTCCACAATAAACCCAAAAATCAATATCAATTCAATTCCAATTAAATATTATTTAATTGGTACACTTCATTAAATCTAAATAAAAAGATTTAATCTTTTCTCAACTGGGTTCAAGAACAGTGTTAGTGAAGACACCATTCACGACAAACCCCAAATCACATTTGATATTCAATACAAGGCTCTGAATAGAAAATATACCGGCTTATATTCAATATCAAATTCCATGACTAACAAATGTCGTATTGGAAATAACGATATAAATATATCTTTCAAATTTCCATAACAACACCTGTATAATCACGAATTCCAACATCGAAATATTCCGAAGACAATTTCGATTCAAATCCACTCCAATGCAATCATTGGAAATTCTGGTTATTTTTAAAACCCTTTTCAAATTCAATTTATTTATTTAAAAATAAATAGAATTATATTTCTAGTTCAAAACTAGTTCATTTCGATAAAAACTATTTTTATCTTTTCAAATATGGAGTTTTTCATCCCAATTCTTTCTAAATCATTTCTTATGATTTTACACAAATTATTACTATTTTTAATAATTTTATCAAGGCCTGTGCAGTCGATTTCCATCAACGGCCATCGAACTGCACTTACAGCGACCTTTTTCAAATTTGATTTGGACATAATTCCAAATCCAACCGTTAGATTTCTAATTTCTAATATCCGTTAGAAAGCTCTTTTCGATACGAACCCAATGGTTCCGGTTTTAGGAGAATCCGACGGTCGGATATCCCGTAATGCCCGTTTGAAATAAATGGTCGAAATTCGCGAACTGCCGCGGCGCGGCGCGTTCTATTCAGGCCATTATATTATATATATAATATATATAATATCTATATCGTCGATTTCTATTTAAAACGAATTTTATAAATCGTTTTAAAATTGTTTCAAAAGCAATTTCAACTTTCTTTTCAATTCAAATCAAAATTGAATTCTTCTTTATAAATTCGTTTTAAAATTCATTTCTATTCAATTCAAATTTTTATTCAATTTGAATTCATTTCAATTCACTTTCAATTCAATTTGAATTCGTTTTCAATTCAATTCATTTCGAAATCGTTTTCAATTCAATTCATTTCGAAATCGTTTTCAATTCAATTCATTTCGAAATCGTTTTCAATTCAATTCATTTCGAAATCGTTTTCAATTCAATTCATTTCGAAATCGTTTTCAATTCAATTCATTTCGAAATCGTTTTCAATTCAATTCATTTCGAAATCGTTTTCAATTCAATTCATTTCGAAATCGTTTTCAATTCAATTCATTTCGAAATCGTTTTCAATTCAATTCATTTCGAAATCGTTTTCAATTCAATTCATTTCGAAATCGTTTTCATTTCATTTCGAAATCGTTTTCAATTCAATTCATTTCGAAATCGTTATATATCATTCACGTCAAAATGGCGTCAATCTAATCAACACGGCTTCATAAATTTCTATTTTCAAATATTCTATTTCAAATATTTCTTTTTCAAAATAGTTGTTATTATCCAAAATATTTCGTTCAACACATGACCAATCTCAATGGATGAGTACTGTCAACACATGAACTTTTATTTTATATCGATAAAGATGTAAATTTTATTACTAAAATATTTCGTTCAACACATGACCAATCTCAATGGATGAGTATTGTCAACACATGAACTTTTATTTTATATCGATAAAGATGTAAATTTTATTACTAAAATATTTCGTTCAACACATGACCAATCTCAATGGATGAGTACTGTCAACACATGAACTTTTATTATATATCGATAAATATGTAAATTTTATTACTAAAATATTTCGTTCAACACATGACCAATCTCAATGGATGAGTACTGTCATAACATGAACTTTTATTTTATAATATTCTTTATTTTTCAAATTGGAATGAGGCCTAATCAATTACCATATAAAGTTAATTATATGGATTTTCATACAACACATGTATATAATAATATTGAAAATAATCAACCATCAACCAAAGTGCACTACACTGTAAAAGCATCAAATATAGATATTCAACGCTTATAACAGCCTATCAATCAATCGATCGACATATTTAATCAATCAGGATGAGTGAACTTCAAATTTCATCCCAACACCCGTGTGGGGTTTCAAACAATCAAACACATATTTTATTTGTGCTGTTGGGCGATGTGTAAAATTTATCGTCCCAATCAATGTCATTCAAATAGGTGTACATAAACAAACCGTCTGGTTTGTAAATGAATATTCTATTTTATTCACATTCACGTTAAAAATTATATTTTTAACGATAAAACATTTTATTCCAACATATGAATTTCTATTAAGTTCATTCTTTAAATAAAATGATATTTTTATTTTTCTAACACATTTTAGAAAATTTCGGCGGCATGACGGCACGATACTAGAAACGGGACGAGGCCTAGCCTTATCCCCGGTCTAGTGAAGGCCCACGCCATTCACACATCAATCATATCAATTTCATTTCACCAAACAATTCAAATCAACTCAAACTATCTAACTAACAACACAGCCAAACAAACAAGTCCATGGTCTGTGGACGATTGTGTCGGGTGCTACTAAGCACCGTCTGCATCCTAGTATATATATATATAACTAGAAAAATAAATTGAAAGGTGAGAAATTCTCACTAATAGCTATCCAATCTTCGCGGCACTTCACTGATAGAAATCTTCATCGCTATCGCATCCTCGTCACCTTCGTTGCCCGCATTCTCTACATATGTAAAAATCGAATTTTTACTTCGCTATTCAATATATAAAAATCGAATTTTTACTTCGCTATTCAACATATAAAAATCGAATTTTTACTTCGCTATTCAATATATAAAAATCGAATTTTTACTTCGCTATTCAATATATAAAAATCGAATTTTTACTTTTATACTATCTACATGAAAATTCTCCTTTTTATTTTTCCAAATATCGTATCTTTATATTTGCAAAATTTTGATTTCTATATTTCGAAAATAACTTTTTTTTCTACCTTTAAAACAATGAAAATTCTATTTTTAAAAGTAAGGTAAACTCTGTTTTTAAAAGTTTTATACATATTTTTATTTTATAAAAAAAAAGACTGATTTTAAAAACTATGTTTAATTACAGAATTTATTTCCTACAAAAACAAAACAGAATCCGAAAATAAAATCTTACATTCATTTTAGGGTTTTAGTCGACGAAGGTGGTGGTGCTCCAATCGAGATGGCACGGTGGAGCTTCACTGGACGGAGGCGGTCTTGAGGAGGAGGCGCAGGGGATACGAAGCAAAGGGGCCCGCGACACTGGTGTTAGCGAGGTCGGAGGTGGGTGGTGCGGTGGGTTTGAGGGCTGCGGTATGGTTTAGGGGCCTAGGGCGTGGCGGGTTTGAACTCCAGGCGGAGGAGAGAGAGAGAAGGGAAGGAGGAGGGAAGAGCGGCGAGGCCAGGCGGGGCGGGAGGCGATTCGAGGGGGCGTGCGACGGCGGCATCGGTGGATTTGAGCTCCGTCGCCCTCCTCGATTTTTTTCTTTTTTTTTTCTTTTTTTCTTTTCTGTTCAGTCGATTTTGAAGGGGGGGTTTATATGAAAAATATATTTATATATTTATTATTTTATTATTTTATTATTTTTAAAAGTTGACTTTCACATATGTCATCTAAACGAGGCCCACCGCCTGTCGTCCATAGCATTTCACCCCCATTCCGAACACAATGGGATATGTATCGTAAGCTGGTTTGATCGTTTCGATCAGTTTCCGTTGAATTTTCATTTAAAACACTATATTGAATTTTAAACGTACTTTTCAAATTACCGGGGTCACATACTAACTTTAAAAATTCCAGAAAAATATTTTCTAGCTTCGTATTGACAATACGGTCCTAACAAAACAAGTTTCGTCGAATTCTGAGACCGTTAGAAAAATGGCCATTTTCCAGTCGATTAAAATCAACTGAAACTGGTCAAACGCGTTTTCCTTTGCCACGCTCACATATTGATTCGAAAAATTATGAAATTTGGAATCTAACAATAATTTGACACTGCGGATCCAACAAAAGTGGTTTCGTCGAAATCCGAGGTCATTTGCAAAATGTCCATTTTTAAGGGCCTGAATTCCATAGCGACTATTCAGAATTTTCAACTGGACATATCTTTTGGTTCCCGCTATGAAATTTTGATTATTCGGATTCGCTGGAAAGATATTATCAATTAGATCCCATTATTTTTGGTTTCACTAAAATCCGGATTATTTTGCACCCGGTACATTCAATTGAAGTTTGAAATCGAATTATCGAACTACCGCGCCATTTTCAAATCTATTTATAATTATATATAATTATTTATATTCTAACGACGACGTATATAATATATACGTTCCATTTATATTCAAAATAAATTTTCTCGTCGATATTATTTAAAATCATCTATTTTAAATATTCAAACTTCGCTAAAATTGCCAAAATAAAAATTTTAAACCGGCCCAGATTTTCGGGTTATTACAGGTTGCTAGTGTTTGCTCGTGGATGCATATACACACACTAGGCACTAGATCGGCTCGAAAACACTCTCATACTACACATGGATGTGTGAGCATTTTTCAATTTTTGTGGATGCAAAAAGATTGACTCAGCACATGGATGTTGCATATGACTGAATGGTTATGCACTCATATAAAAATGATATGTATCAAATAGGAAAAAATTTGCATACATGTTGGACTCATGGCACTGGCATAATTCGCATTAAGGAGGTTAACTGAATCAGTGGACCGCCTGATCTTTGCATTAGATAAGGAACATATACACACACTTTTGCATATGTTCATACAACATTAGAAGTTTCTAAGGACAATGGACGCTAGTGATTGATGATTGAGTAGATGGATGTTGGATGGTAGGACACATTCTTCTTAACTTGAAGATTTCGGGGACGAAATCCTTTAAGGAGGGGAGAATGTAACACCCCGTATTTTCTGTGAATGTATAAGTAAAAAATCAGAGGATAATTAATTTTTAAAATAAGAATCAGGGAAAACGGGTTGCGCCATTGCGTTCGTCTCGAAATTCTACTTGAAAACGAGTCTGAGTTTGCAAGAATCGGAGTCCGTATGAGGGAGATATGGCCCTCCAAAGTTTCAGAAATATTCAGAGTTCAAAACAGCTCGAATTCGAATTCAGAATTCGAATTTCAAACGTAGAACAGACTGGGCGGGAAATTTCCCGCCCAGACCCAGGTCGACTGGGGAGTCGACTGGGCAGTCGACCCCCCTGACCAGGTCGACTGGGTAGTCGACCTGGGTGTCGACCTGGTCCCCGAGCCCATTTTTGGGCCAGTGTTCGTTCTGATGTTTCTAGTCCGATTTCTGTCCAGATTCATCTGCCTAAACCTATTTAAACAGCCCCAAACCTAGCCTTCTATACACACAATTCTATTCTGCTTCTACTCTGCCTCTGTTCTATATAAAAATAAAAATGGTGTCGCTACTCTGCTAGAATCAAAACTAGAAGCTAATCAACATCAACCTAAGCAACTCAATTCAAACTAGAGATTAGAGCTTCTGCAACGATTCTACAACAATTAAAGTTCTTTCTTTAATCCAACCAAGGCAAGTGCAGTTATTTTACAATATAAACTTTAATCATAATTGTGACATGATTGTAAATCTGAATTTGAGATGGTGTATGTTCTGTTCTGATCTATTTTATTCTGTATCTCTTCTTCTTTCTGTTCTATAGCCAGGCTACTACGAGCCTGCGCCAATCTCCTAAGAGATTAACGCACGAACGCTAAAATGTTTGGGACAAGTAGTGAATGTGGCATAATTGGACATGGCTAATCTGTGACTGATTTAAGAAAAAGGACATAGGTTGTAAACTAGATTTAGATCTATGCATATTCTGTGAATTGGAAGAAGAGGAACCATGGTATGTTAACATGTGAGTTGAGACATTGGACATAACGCATATTTTGAATTAAGATCTGTTATAACTAGATTGTTGGGCATATTGTTTATATAACAATTCATGATTTGAAAGAGATTATGACTTAGGTGTGAAGATCTATATTAAGATTTGATAACTATCAAATGTGAATAACACCTAAGTAGGAGATTTTTGAATATATGACATGCATTGAAATCGATGGCTATATTTGGTATAATTTATATGTGAATCTTTTGTACTAGGCAAGTTGAACTAAATTGGGACATGTAAATTATGACCATAATCTGTGACATGTAAATTCAATGCAAACGTGGGGTATATGATCATAGTGTGAATCATGACAACTATTTAGGCATGCAAACTGAGGCCAAATTTATAATTAGGCAAGATATGTTTGTGAAACTTTAAGGAATGATTCAATCTTTTATATTTGCCTAATTTGCTAGTTCTACTATATTTGCTTAATCTGCTAGTTCTGTTATATTGCCTAATCTGCTAGTTCTGTTATATTGCTTAATCTGCTAGTTCTGCTCTACCGCCTAGTCTGCTAGATCTGTTCATCTGCCAAATCTGTCATCTGCTAAGTCTGCTGAAAATGCCAAATCTGTTATATGCTAAATTTGTTGAATCCGTTAAGTCGCCTAATCTGCGAAAATCTGTTATCTACTATATCTGTTAAGTTGATATATTCAGTCAGTTATTGACATAATCTAAATTAGCTATGAATAATTGACATGTATATTAGGCATGGGCATAAATGGTAAATTATTAATTAATTGGCAGCAAAGATAAACATGGCTAACTCGAGGTTAGAATGAGTTTGCAGCGTAATCCTGCCCAGAACCTCCCGGCACATCCAGTGGCCGCAAACAATAGGTTCTAATGTGAGAAGTTAGTCATAACGTGCTTGAAACCCGAGGTTAGACTCAGTTTGTGGCAGAAATCTGCCTGGAACCAACCGGCCTAACCAGTAGCCACAAACTGTCAGTCTAATGTGAGAGGTCTGGGCATTAATATTTAATTAATGAAAATCTGGGATAAATATGATGTCTAAAACGTGTTGGGTGGATTGGGTTAAACCAACTAGAATGATTAAATTAATAAACCCGTTTCGTGAATCTGTAGGCCGAATACAAAGTTAGACAATCTGTAAGTCTGTAAATCTGTAATCGGATAATCTGTAAGTCTGTTAATCTGTAACAGGTTAATCTGTAAGTCTGTAAATCTGTAATCGGTTAATCTGTAAGTCTGTTAATCTGTAACTGGTTAATCTGTAAGTCTGTAAATCTGTAATCGGTTAATCTGTAAGTCTGTTAATCTGTAACCAGTTAATCTGTAAGTCTGTTAATCTGTAATCAGTTAATCTGTAAGTCTGTTAATCTGTAACCGGTTAATCTGTAAGTCTGTTAAATCTGTATATCTGATCCGTTGGTCTGAAAACTTGTCTAATCTATGAACTAATTGATATGAATTCTGTATGTCTGAACTTGTAAACAAGTTAATCTGAAATCTGTTAGTCTGAGGACACAAGGTTAGGGGGGAAATTACTTGTGTCATCTGTTGTTTGGGACCCATATTAGTCAGTAACCCTTTCTGGTATCAAAACTTTGACCCAATAGTAGGTAGGGTCCGGGCACACTTACTGAACTAATTATAAGTGGTTCATTCTGATAATGGCGAGGGGTGTTGATGGTGCGTTCCAACCGGGTCATGTGCGTGCATGGATCCCGGCCTGCCTCTGTGGATGTGAGACGCCGTGACATCTGTAAATAAGTCTGTGCCAATTGGTTGTCACTTTAGGGAGTGATACACCCTACTGTGGGGCCTACACAGGGTATTTATGTTTAGGGAGCCGATCTCTTGGGGTAGGGTTTTAGGGTACACTAAGTTCTGTCTGTTTCAGTTGGTACCTCTGTTTCTGTTGGGTGGCAACACCCGTTTGTTTCTGCATGGTACTGTCTGTTCGGGTGGTAAAGGCCCAATTACTAGTGTACACCTAATTCTACATTCTGTTTCCGTAGGGATTAATCTGATTGTTTCTGTTCGGGTGGTAAAGGCCCATTATTAATATTCTGTTTCTGTCTATTTCTGTTCGGGTGGTAAAGGCCCATTATCAGCATTATGCTTCTGTCTGTTTCTGTTGGGGTGGTAAAGGCCCATTACTAGCATTCTCTTCTGTGGAAATTATTCTGTACCCGTTTCTGTTTCAGTTTAGACATTTAGGTGACACCTAATTCTGTTATACTAGTATTAGTGCAGAGAAGTGTAAAGCAATAGCTTATATCATTCTGTTCTTCTGTTATATCTGCTACACCTGTTACAGTTATCTCTCATCCAGTTTTATTTTCATGTCATGTTATTATTATCTGTTCATAACTGAAAATCACTGGACTTGCCAGACTTTTTGTCTGACCCTTGTTGTTTTGCCTCCTTTCTTCCGTTTCCCCCCAGGTTTTGTAGAAGGGAATACTCTAGCTTGATCCAGATTTCTTCTGCTTGAAGTGCTTAAAGTATGGCTTGTCTTCTTCTGTGGGGATTATGATTTTAAACTATGCATTCTGAAGGCTTTTGTACAAGACTGATATTTTGTACTTGAATTCTGATATTGTGATTTGAAAGAATGTAACCATACTGATTTCTGTTTTTCGTTCTAATAAAGTTATAATTTTTCAAGTACTGTTTATCTGTCTTGTAATATTCTGTTCTGTTTACTAAAATGCTCCACCAAAGTTAAGGCATTCCCTTTGTGAGTGACCTTAACGGAGGTGGGTTGTTACAAACATATACCGAAACCATAGTCTATCACGATTCACTTTTATTTATTTAAACCTAAACGTGACTAGAACTCAACGAAAAAGGGGTCTTGAGTTCTGGGATCTGAATTCTGTAATTGATTAGCGTTCCCTTTTTGTAGACAATTTCGTTGTTATAGTTTTAGGCTTGATTTGAATTGTTGTCTTTAATTTGCTTCTAGTTGGTGGCGGCTACTCTAGGGTTTGGAGTGACAACATGACGGCCATTGATCTAATTTTGATTTGATTTTAGGGTTTGAGTCTACATGTCTTTTTATAGAGTTTAGGATTAGTTTAGGCCGTCTGATCGACCCCGAATTAATCCCAGCCAATCAGAGCAGATCAGAAACCCTAATGAGTCAGCATACAGTCATAAACAGGTCATCACTCAAATCTTCCCCAGGGGGCAGGTCGACCCTATGGTCGACCTGGTTGGGGTAGGTCGACCCCCAGGTTGACCCTATGGTCGACCTGGCCCTGGCGGGAATTTTCCCGTCAAGCCCATCTGACTCTGAATTTTGAATTTTCGAAATCTGTTTTGAATTTTCTGAAACTTCCGATGGCCATAACTTCTTCATACAAAGTCCAATTCACGCAAACTCGGACTCTATCTCAACCAGAATTCCGAGACGAACACAATCGTGCAACCCATTTCCCTTAATTCTCAAGTTTGAGATTAGTTATTCTTTTAATTCGTTAACATTAATATTAAAATTACAGGGTGTTACAATTTCCTTTCCTATTTACTTCACAAATATTTTCCTTTTATATTTGTTCTTTGATTTTATAAAAATATTTTCTTTTATAAAATCCTTTTTCTTTTATATATAAAATCTATTGATTTTATATAAATACTTTATTTTCAAAATACACTTTGAAAATCCCTTTTTCGACATTCCAGTATTTCTTACGGTATTTAAAATACCCAAATAACAATGATCGAAATCATTTAACACACATAATCAATAACAGATTATATATCACATCATATATTACAATATATGAAAAGAACAGTATTATAAATATTGAGTAATCCAGTTGGATTCCCCCAACCTGTTTCCCTGCATTACAAATGTTAAATAATATAATTATCATCAACTTCATTGCAATATGAACTATTATAATAAACCAAATCAATATAAAATTAACGATTTATATATAAATATATATATAATTTAAACCAACTGACTAGCAGTTCATCCAAACAGTCAACATATAGCAATCAACCAATATTTATCAGTTCTAAAAATACATTATAAAAATATGAACTGGTAGAGTTGGTGAGTTTTACTCACATTGGATGATCATCATTAATAACAATAACCATCGCTTGAATCAGACGGATAATTTATTTCGCTATAAATTATAATGAACTTCTATTCATACCCAGTCAGTTCCGTGGTGTAGCCACCGTCCATACGATCCTAACGGATCTTGTTTCATCTGATTCTGATAATGTATGAAGTAGTTACGATATTTACAAGTTTGAATAAATTAAAAAGATCATTAACAATATTAAATTAATTAAATATCTTAATCCCCATAACTCACAATAAATGGCCTCTCATCCCACTCCTTCTTGCATCCATGCAACAAATCCGGTAAACAACCACATGCCTTTTCCATGATTTTAAACACCACTTCTAGAATTTCAAAACAAAATTCACAGTTATCCTCCCCATCTGATTCTTGTTCACTTCATCTTCTATACACAAATACCTGATCACTCTCTTCATCATTTTTTCTCGAACAGAACTCCTGCGCCAAAATCCCATTGCCGCACTTCAATTCGCAATTACCTCCTTCCATACATCATTAACACTTAAATACAAATTACCAAACTCCATCACTCCACAATCTCCGCACAAGCATACCCTTTTTAAGCAGTTCGAACTCCACATCTAAAATCCATCGTTCAGCTCTCACGTACTGGTACAGTAGAGACATCGACGTAAATTCAACCTGGAGACCACCCAACTTCTCGTACGCACTCCATTCGAAGCCACAACCTCCCTTCAGCCTTTGATTTGAGAACTATAGCTCCAAAACCCACAATTTCCTAAACCTAATTTAACGTTGTACAAATAACATCGACTAAAGCCAATGTCGAGTTCAACGAAACCCATACCTAGTTGAAGAGAAAAGCTTGGTGAATCCGAATACATCCACTTCCTAATTTATAGGATTTTCTTTTATTTTTGAAGTTGGATTGTTTTCGCTGTGTGAAGAAACGAGAGCAACGACGGAAATTGAAAATAGATTGACCTAGCGTGAGAAACTTTAGGGTTAAGGGATAAGTTAGGCTATTTATAGGATAGGAGGAGATTTTTTTTATTTTATTTTAAGCTATCGCTATTCATATTCATCTTCTAAAAATTCATATGATAACCAAAAATCATGAAAATGGATAGACAGCTAAAGTTTGACATTACGGACCCAACAAAACTTGTTTCGTCGAATTCCGACTCTGTTTGCTCACACAGCGTATTTTTAACCATCAAAATATCGACTATTTTTCACATTAAAATTTCGTACGCCTACACACTGACTTCAAAAATCACAGAAATTGAAATCTAACAATAATTTAATATTACAGATCCAAAAAAATTAGTTTTGTCTAAAATGGAGGTCGTTTACAAAGCTGGCTATTTTTAAAGCTCTAAATAACCCATTTAAATATATAAACATATTTAAAAATGATTAAATATAATATAATTAAATATATATTATCATATATATATTCACACAGAATATCGTATAGCTTCAATTGGATTTATAACTCAATATTCAAATCCCGGTTGAATCAGTATTCAATTTAGATTGAAATTCCTTTTATATATCGTTATAAATTATAAAGGAATTCCATAGCGACTTTTCAAAAATTTGATTTGGACATAAATCAAAATCTACACAATGAAATCCCGGATTTTCTCTTCCACTAGAAAAATATACTTCACCTGCTTCATACGTTTCTTGTTTCACAGTAATCCGACTTAAAACGGACCCTGTATATTCAGTTGAAGTTCAAATCACCAAATAGCGAACTACTGTGCCATTTCGAGCTCGATTATAATTATAATATAATTACACGTTCAACTGCCATTCAAATAATATATTCGTTATTATAATTCAATTCTAAACTGAATTATATATTTTAAATAATCCCATTCACAAAGTATTGTGAATTCCACTATTCTTCGACTATTTTGGAAATTAAATATATTATTTAATTATTATATTAATTAAATATTCAATAGTTATTTTAATTTAAACCATTTAAATCACCAAACCATATTATAAATAATTAAATAAAATTAATTATTATACTGTATATAAATACGGGACGTTACAGCTAGTATCAAAATTCCTGATTTTCTCCAATGATTTCAGTCGTATGCCTGAAACACGTTTTTACGATGGTCGAAAAATTCATGTTTTTAAGTTGGTTAGAAGAAAGTGGTTACATCAATAGATATACATAATTATATAATCTGAATCTATTTATGCTATAAACCAGAGATAGGTATGAACAAATTTCGTGTAGAAATTAAATGCTGAAACTTGTTTTAATTTGAGCTATGGATTTTCTAAAATAAGTAGGGTAACAGGCTTTTGTATATATAATTCCAAAGGCTATTTTCCTGTTCATTTACAAAGTGTTTTATGCCAAAATCAATCAACAGGCAAGTATTTATAGATAATATACCATACATACAAACATATATGAACTCAATAACTTGTGATCATTCAATATTAATCAAACAAAGATCTGACAGAGGATAAAAAGGTGTTTACTAACAGGTTTTAGCTTTCCCATGTTCTTAGTATCAGCTGCTTGTTTTATCTTCACTGGTTTGATTGTTTTTGTGTGAAAAGTATGGTCTTAAAGGTTGTATTTAAAGGCAATATTAGGTATTAAAAGATTAGCTAATTTTCCTGTAGACTCTTTCACCATATTGATTTAATGTTTGATATTACAACTTCATTAGACTCTAGGCTTCAGATTTTTTTCCATACCCTAGTTAGACTAGTTTCAAGTAATTTAAACCAGATTTTTACTCATATTTCTATTTTATCTTTGCTTCTAGAAGTGTTTTACCTTTCCTAAAGCCATGCCTCATTAATGCACTCGAATGGTCATAAGAAATCTTGGATTTGGTGATAACATAAAATAGATTTTGCTGTAATTGAATACACTGGCTGCACTAACATGACACTAGCTAAAATATTTTTCATACATAATATTTGTACACATTTTTTAGGGATGGCTTGTAGATGCATAGCCATACCATTTGTCATTTCAGGAGTTAAATCACATTAAAGGCTTTGACATTTGCTTGTTGTTTATATGCAACAATACACTTGTTTTATCATGGCGGCATTTTATCAAACAAGTTATGTTCATTACTTTAGTTTTAAACCATTCACTCCTTGTTGTTTTGATATGGTTTCAAATATGATTATCCACTTTGTTGTCTACACTGGCTTCTAAATTAGAGATCATCTTCTCTAAGTAATAAATGTCATAAACATTACCATATATATTATGTTATAAATGTGTATGCATGTTTCTAGTGTAGGATTTTATTTGCAAGATTATATTAAGTATTACATGTTGAGTTATGAGCCCAAATATATATATGCATATCACCGTATGTATACATTTATCTATCCATCATATATGTTCGCATATATATTTACACATAAGTTCTTAGTCGTTTAAGTTTGTTTCTAATTAAATTTTAATTTAATTATAATTAACTCATTAATAAATCGGTGTTTATCACTAAACACAATCGGTTAAAAAGCGGGACATTACAATCTGGCCCCTTAAAAGAATTTCATCCCCGAAATTAAAGAGATAGGAGTAAATTTCAGTTTTAACTAAAATAAATACACATTCGTAACTATCTATCGCACTTTCCGAATAGACTTCTTATTTATTTGGAATTTAGTTGTCTTTATTTCTAGAATCCAAAATTCTGATTTTATTATAAAATCAATTTACTTGACTGACATGAGTTCATATCCAATTAATAACTCAGGTCTGGTCTTTATTATCGAAAAAATCAAATTTATTCACTGGATATTATTTTAAATTTTATTTAATATTATTTAACTTATCCAGAGTTTGATCCTAATCATTTGACTCCTCCCATTGGTTGTCGTGGTTGTCCTACTTGCTCCTCGGTCCCTTCTTCTATGAAAGCACTTTTTCAACTATTTGATTATAATAGTCTGATGATCAAATTTTAATCGGAGGATAATTTTGAAGATGACTTAAGTCAATAACTTAGGTTGATCTATACTAATGTATATATATAATAGTAAATTTCAAATACGCTCTCTCAATACTCACCTAGAGCCTAGGTACTCTGTAACCTTATGCTCTGACACCAACTGTAATGACCCAACTTTCGATGACCTCGAAAGTCGTGTCGTTATTAAAGAAATAGAATAGATAGAGAATAGAACTAAACAAAACATCAGATTCTGACAGTAGAATTTAAAAAAATATGTAATATATTACATATTAGAGTCTAATACATCATTGAATATGTTATCATATCACACATGATAATGGGCCCAATACAACATACAAACTTGATACTTAGATATAGACTTATTAAACAAGCTAACTCCGGAACTTCCAGTCCAAAATACTCAAAAAGATTTCCATTGATTACCTAGATCACTTGTCTACCTATAACAATTGTTATGAGTACCCAAGAATTTAGGAAAACACAGAAAAACAAACGCTAGGTCAGTCAGGGGACCGATGTGAGTAAACAATTTTAAACAGATTGGAAACAAGCACAGGTTATTTCCTTATGAGAATAGATTGATTTAACTTTAGAAAATCTTTCAAAAGAAAAGATAATAGTAAGACCAGCCCACACATAAACATGGACGATTTTTACCTTTCTATAACCCAAAACATTTTTGATATCAAAATCCTTTGATATTATAATAGGTTTTTTCAAATAAATAACCATCTAGCGGAACGCTTGCCTCTCACGCTCCACATATATATAAAATAAAATAAAAAACTGCGGGTCCTTATTGGAGATTGGATTCCGACTATGACAAGGTATGGAACCACCTGCTGATCAGTGTACTCTAGAGGGGATACACTGGAGTTCAATAATAATGTCTTGCAACCCGGCCACGCATGACTGCCCACTCATTTAGCTTGAGTGTAGCGAATATATTACCACCAACGGTTTGGCTCAAACCACCGTATTTTGAAAGCTGCAGTAGCGAAAGAGATTAAGAAACAAATAGGAATTCCTCTAGATGGTGATAATACACCCTGCTTGGGAATGACCCACCTAGCCATACTGCTTGCCCGATTTTTGTCCTTTCTTGGTTGCGAGGCTTTGAGGCTACGTTTTCTTCTAGAACACCTGTCCACCATTCACTTTGAATGCCACATCGTCAAATCCTCCAGAAATCACTAATTGCTTCCCATAGAAATACTCGGGCTGTTAATTTAAGAGAAGGTGTCTTCTCGCCACCATAGAAATACATTTGAGCAAATCAACGTACATGAGCCCTTTGGAAATATTCTGTCAGACATCCGTCCATATAAGTTGTCCTGGGACTGGACAAACCAAAGGCACTATTATGTAAAACAAAATATCCCTTGTATATTTCCGTCTTCAATTATCTTCATAAATCTCTGACACATGACGTAAAAATCAAATCGAAGTGGAATATCAATTCCGGACTCTTTGAAACGATCAGCATATGCCTTTTAAAGTCAGATGATAATTGTGTAAACTGGTTTAAATAAAAATCAATATTTTGAAACCCTTCTTGTTTTTAAAGAAACGGTTAACCACTTAAGTCGATTGAATTGAAAATGAATTCAATATTTCTAACTACTTGGCTTAACATAAATAAACGATCAATTTATACTCCAATGCCTTTGAATTATGATTCCATTTCATATATATATTTAGACAGACTATATATACTTAAAATAGTCTTTAGACAGAATTTAATCATTCTGTATTGTTTATAATCCAGGTATTTGATTATGACTTATTTATTTGTAAATAAACAACTACACAGACATCATTTAATTATCTAACTAGATGGCATGTGCTTCACACACGACAATGAATACAATAATGTTACTTCGTTAATTTCGAAAATTATTTTGTTGTTAAACTGTATAGTTATATTTCATTTCAACAAACCGAGTTCTTCTTTCTGTATGGGTCCATGGTCGAGTCATCGACTATTTATCTTACCTATATTTATTTTATATACATATACTTTTTAATTTTTAAATTTGAATTTCCTTTCTTCCTTACTTCTTTATTTTATTTCTCCTACTTTCCTTCCTTAATTCCTAATTATTTCTAATTATTTCTAATTTCTCTTCTATTTACTTTTTTAACTTTCCTTTCCTTGATTCCCTTTTTTACTTCTTCCTTTTCTTTATTTTCTACTATATTTTATTTCTATATCCTATTTTATTTCTATGCCCAACCTGGCCCGATATCTTCAGCTGATCCTCCTCTCTTCTTTTTCCTATCTATTTTTTCCCTTCTATTTAATTTAGTTGCCTAATATTCCTTGGCCCAACTATTCCTTTATTTATTTATTTTCTAATGTACTTCGGCCCATGATATCCCAATTAACTAGCACACGCACTAACACTCTTCTTTCTCCTAAATTCCTGCTACCTGCCTCTCTCTACTTTCCTTTCTTTTCCTAGTTTATCCGCATTTGCCAGATCCTAAAAATTTTCATTGCAAAACAGTGTGATCAATACACTGATCACTCCTAGATCCTTTGCTCCATCTTCATCTTCCTCTTCTTTTTCTCTTATACGTGTGCTTTGCTTCATCTTTGTTCAAACATGCATGTCTGTGCATCTGTGCACATGCACATACACTATTTCCATCATTACACCATTTTGGTTACTTGTACACACCATAAAATGCTTTCTTGTTCCATTTCCAAACCTAGTTCTGCTCCTAATCACCCCTACAGTATTTTCACCCTTAAACCCAGACTCACCGATATACACTCGATCCAAGAAACCACCAACTGCCCTTACCCCCGACCACTAGATCACGTCATACTTGAGCCTCGCCATGGTTATGTCCTCCAGCACCTATCCCCCCAATGCGCAGCCTTTTCCCTCCACTGAGATGTCATAGTTTTGATGAACGTCAAGAGTTAGAAATTGTAACCCATTAACCATATTTCTCCTAGGTTTTCTCAAATCTCGCAATAAAAAAACTGTTTTACATTTTCCTGTGTTTATCGACCCCTCAGACTACTCCAGGCTATATGCCCTGAATTCCGGTTGTCGTGATCTCCAGTATTTGAGCCAAACATAATTTCCGATCATCCTATCTTATCCCAATATCCATGCACTTAAAAATCACAATACTAGTATCAAAATTCCTGGTTTTCTCCAATGATTTCAGTTGTATGCCTGAAACACATTTTTACAATGGTCGAAAAATTCATGTTTTTAATTTGGTTAGAAGAAAGTGGTTATATCGACAGATATACTTAATTATATAATCTGAATCTATTTTTTGCTATAAACTAGAGATAGGTATGAACAACTTTCATGCAGAAAATAAATGCTAAAACTTATTTTAATTTGAGCTATGGATTTTATGAAATAAGTAGGGTAACATGATTTTGTATATATAATTCCATAGGTTGTTTCCTGTTCATTTACGAAGTGTTTTATGCCAACATCAATCAACAGGCAAGTATTTATAGATAACATACCATACATACAAACATATATGCACTCAACAACTTGTGATCATTCAATATTAATCAAACAAAGATCTGACAGAGGATAAAAATGTGTTTACTCATAGGTTTTAGCTTTCCCTTGTTCTTAGTATCAGCTGCTTGTTTTATCTTCACTGGTTTGATTGTTTTTGTGTGAATAGTATGGTCTTAAAGGTTTTATTTACAGGCAATGTTAGGTATTAAAAGATTAGCTAATTTTCCTGTAGATTCTTTCACCATACTAATTTAATGTTTGATATTACAACTTCATTAGACTCTAGGCTTCTGATTTTTTCCATATGCTAGTTAGATTTGTTTCAAGTATTTTAAACTAGATTTTTACTCATATTTCTATCTTATCTTTTCTTCTAGAAGTGTTTTACCTTTCCTAAAGCCTTACCTCATTAATGCACACGAAGTCACAAGAAATCTAGGATTTGGTGACAACATAAAATAAATTTTTGCTGAAATTAAATATACTAGCTGGAATAACATGTTACTCGCTAAAATATTTTTCATACATTAATATTTGTACACATCTTTTAAGGAATGGCTTATAGATGCATAAACAAACCATTTTCCATTTCAAGAGTTAAATCACATTAAAGGCTTTGACTTTTGCTTGTTGTTTATATGCAGCAATACACTTATTTTATTATGGTGGCATTTTATCAAACAAGTTATGTTCATTACTTTAGTTTTAAACCATTCACTCCTTGTTTTTTGATATGGTTTCACATATGATTATCCACTTTGTAGTCTACACTAGCTTCTAAATTAGAGATCATCTTCATTCTCTAAGTTATAAATATCACATACGTTATCATATACATTATGTTATAAATGCATGTGCATGTTTCTAGCTTAGGATTTTATTTGCAAGATTATATTAAGTATTACATGTTAAGTTATGAGCCCAAATATATATGCATATCACCATGTGCATACATTTATCTACCCTTCATATATGTTCGAATATATATATTTACACAAAAGTAGTCGTTTAAGTTTGTTTCTAATTAAATTTTAATTTAATTATAATTAACTCATTAATAAATTGGTGTTTATGACTAAACAAAGTCGGTTAAAAAGCGGGACATTACAAATTTTAAATATCCAACTAAATGGTTAAAAATCTAGGTAGTTACTGAACTCGGAAATCTGAGCCAATTTAAAAAAATTATTTTGGCAATTTTAAAGAATTTTGACTATTTAAAATGAATTATTTTAAATAATATTGATGAGAAATTTATTTTGAATAGAATTAGAATGAATATATTTATTTGAATCGTCGTGAGAATATAAATATTTATTTTTAATTATAAAAGGAATTGAAAATGGCGTGGTAGTTTGAAAATTCGATTTCAAAGTTCAAATGAATGTACAGGATTCAAAATAAACCGGATTTTAGTGAAACCAAAAATATTAGAATCTATTTGAGAATATCTTTCCAACGAATCCGAAAAATTGAAATTTCATTGTCGCTATGGAATTCTGGCCCTTAAAAATGGAAATTTTGCAAACGACCTCGGTTTTCGACGAAACCACTTTTGTTGGATCCGGGATGTCAAGTTATTGCTAGGTTTCAAAATTCATAATTTTTCGAATCAATATGTGAGCGTGGCAAAGGAAAACATGTTTTGATAGTTTTAGTCAATTTTGATCGACGAGAAAATGGCCATTTTTCAAACCGTCTCGAAATTTGATGAAAATAGTTTTGTTAGAACCGTATCGTCAATACGAAGCTAGAAAATATTTTTCGGGAATTTTTAGAGTCTGTATATGGCCCCGGTAAATTGAAATGTGCGTTCAAATTCAATATATATATTTATATTTTGATTTTGACGAAAACTGATTGAAACAATCGAATTAGCTTATGAAACATAACCTATTGTGTTCGGAATGGGTGTGATTAGCTAGGGATGATAATCATTGGGTTGGAATTTGATTTCGAACGGGAAAAAAACAACTTTATAGAAATTAAATTAAATAATTATATATTCATATATAATATAACTTCTCTTACCCCCTCCTTACAGTCAAAAAAAAAAAACGCGCCCTACCTGTAGCCCTAACCAGATCACCGCCGCCCCCCTAGAGGCGCCGCACTGCCGCGGAAACCCACCCCCTCTGTAATGACCCGGATTTTGAGCGACTTTGGTTATCGACATAAGCACGATGTCGATAACCAAAACACGGAAAAATACCAGTCATTAGTGAAAGAAATTAGAGGGTGAGGAAAGATAAGATAGAAACTTAGAATAGAAGAAGAAGAAGAAGAACACAACTTTAGAGTAACACGAATCTCACAGCAGAACGAATAACATATAATAGATAACATATCCTTGAAATAAATCACTATATATATACAATACATTATCAGAGTACAATACTTACAACACAGCGGAAATAAACTATAACTATATGATCCTGAAGCCTCCTACTCCATCTCTTCCAGTATATCTATAAAATCCCGACTACTTGACTGCCCGTACAAATTTAGGCACCCAAGAGTTTAGGGAAAACAACAAAATAAACCCCGGGTCAGTCATGGGACTGGTATGAGTAAAACAGTTTAAAAATAGTTCGAACAAGTAAACGATATCTCATAAGACAACGCAGCATAACGGAACGGGTTTTTCCCTTATGAGAATCCAAAATAACTTTATATCAAAAACCTTTTGATATTATAGTAATGCCTATCAATCACAGTATATATAATCATCTAGCAGAAACACTTTCATCTCACGTTCTACATATATAGTATACAATCAAAACCGCAAGCACGTATGGGGTAATGGATTTCCAACTATGACAAGGTATGGAACCACCTTTCGCTAGTGTACCTCTAGAGAGGAATACACTGGGTTCAACAAGAACATCTTGCAACCCGGCCACACATGACTAACCACTCATTTCGCTTGAGTGTATCGAATGTATATCACCAACGGTTGGGATCAGCAACCGTTTCCCGAATGAGACAGTATCGACAATAGATTTTTAGAAATAAATGAAACTCTAGATCAGGTGATTATACACCCTACTTCGGTGCGACCGACTTAGCCATGCTGCCTGCCCGATTTCTGTCATTTACCGGTTGATGAGGCTTGAGGTTACGCTTCATCATCAAATCAGATTCACTTCGAATGTCACATCGTCAAATCCATCAAATCACCGATTGACGTCTACAAACATACATTACGTATCAGCTAAAAGAAGTTTCCTTCCCCGCTTCCACTCTTGGTACGGTTGAAGAAATCAATGTACGTGACCTTTCTGGAAATACTCTGTCAGACATCCATCCATACAGTCACCCAGGAACAGGATGAACCGAAGGTACTATTCAGTATATCCATCTTAGGCACTGTTATCTAAGATTTATACAATAGCCCTTGCACTTTACTTCGTCTTCAATTATCTTTGGCATATATGATTCGCAACGCTTATGCCAATACAGAGTGGTTCTTTGGATAATAATCCAACCGGTCTCTCCATATTAACAACGTTAAAATGGTCAAAACTTCGATAGTCTGTGATTTAACTATCGAATAAAAACAGGTGTGCAAACTACGATATTATTTCCAAATGGAAATTTATATCGATCAAACATCATTCAACATTTATCTCTTTATTTCATAAATTTACTTATCTCCTGTTTCCCTATATTCAATATTTCTTATTTTCTAAATTTGGAAAAATATACGTTATTAACAATGGAAAACATCTCCATTTCTTGTTTTCTTTATTAGAAAACATTTCTGGTTTCTTATTTGGAAAACATTTCCAAAACTTCTTCATTGGACTTAGACAGATGTTTAAACAAACCATCGCGATGCCAACTCAAACCATTTCCTTTACTGCCGAACCTTAACTAATCCTTAGTTAAAAACGAAGCCAATCAAGGTTGGGTAGAACTACCTCTCAGACCTTAACTGAACAACATTTCTAACTTTGAAATAGGAAAAGTTCACTTTATATTCCTTTTACTAACTTCCTTAATTAACCCTCTTTCGAATAGCTATATTCGATTGACTCTTTTCACTTAACTCCTTTCGAATAAACTATATTCGATAACTCCTGTTACTTTAACTCTAATCGATTAAACTAACATCGATTAACTTCTTTTATTTATTCTCTAATCGATTAACTCCATCGAATAAACTATATTCGATAACTCCTTCGATTTAACTAATATTCTATAACTCACTTCGATTGACTAATAATCGATAACTCCCTTCGATGAAACTAACATCGATACTCCTTTCGATGAAATTAACATCGGTACTCCTTTCGATGAAACTAACATCGATTAACTCCTTTCGATGAAACTAACATCGATTAATTTAACTCGACGAACTTAAATCGACTCACTTGTATCGATAATCTAACTCAAGAACTTAACTCGATTAACTTATCTCGATAATCTAACTCAAGAACTTAACTCGATTAACTTATCTCGATAATCTAACTCAAGTTAATTAACTCCTATCGAATAACTAATATTCGATTTAACTCCATTCGCTTGACTCTAGATCGCAGCGATCACAATGGTTACGCCTGACTCCCTCAGGAAACATCCGACCGCCGTAGGCTATTTACAGCCCTGCGAATTACGCTAGCAGTCGTACGAGATGGCAACTTATCCTGAATAACTCTGTTTGACTAACTCTATCTCAAATAACTATATTTGAATACCCCTTTTTAACTTTATTCGATAACTTCCTTTATTCTATTCGAATAACAAATTTGATTAACTCCTTTTCGAATAAACTATTCATTTATAAAGATTTACTTTAATAACAGTTCTTCACTTTACAAATGATTTCCGTTTTATTCTAACTTATCCCTTGATTTTATGAATATTTCTTTTGTAAAAACCCTTTTCCTTTTCTATATAAAATCCATCGATTTTATAAATAATTCATTTTCAAAATATACTTTGAAAATATTCCTTTATCAACATTCGGTATGTTATGGTATTCAACATATCAAATCACGATGATCAGTATCGTCCAAACACATATAATCGACAACAGATTATATATCACAATATATGAAAAACAGTAAAATAAATGTTGAGGAATCCAGTTGGATTCCTCCGACCTGTTTCCCTGCATCCACAGATGTTACACAATAAAATCAACATCACTTTCAGTTCCATATGATATATTCTGTTAAACAGAATCAATATAGAAATTCAACTAACTGACTAGCAGTTGAATCAAACGGTCAACACACAGTCAATCAACCAATATTTAACAGATCTAAAAAAACAACATGAAATTATAAACTATTCAGAGTTAGTGAGATTTACTCACATTTGACGATCAGTGTTAAATAACGATAACCGGTCATCAGTTCCATCCTGCCGTTATTTTCCGTCATATTTTCCAACAATTCCCGAAATACTCCAGACCCATTGCATTATGTAGTATTCTTCTATATGGTTCTAATGATTCAGACGGCATTCGATTCTGAATTCGTACGAGTGAAAATTGTAACCATAATTTATATAAACATTTTTAAATGGTTTAAATTTTAAAACTAAGTTAGTTGTTTTCAACTGGGCCTTACCCCCTTTTTGTATATCACATTGGCCCATCAGAAATTCATCTGCGTGGCCCCTTCTTCTTCAATACAAAACTACCTCTCTGTGAATACAGACATCTCGCTCTCCGTCCCTTTCCTCACTCGTTCCCCTGCCAAAACCATTAAGCTCCTCACACACAACACAGACCCGCTCCAGACACGTTATAACCGTGCCTCATCCCCTTTAGTATCATTTTGAACTTCTTAAACTCATCCCGTCCCTTAGCTTCTTCTCCATGAAACCCCTCAACTCTTCGAACCAAGAACTGAAAGGAAATGAGAGCTCCTGAAACCAACGCTGCTTGACAACCACCACTAGATTCCGATCTCGTCCTTCACAACACAGCAAACCTCCACATGCATAGGACCTGTACTTCCCACCCTCCTTTAACTTAGGCAAAACGTAGAGAATACTCACGGTTCGTATTATATATATTGTTTTGGATTTTTGGAGAGAATGGCGGCTCCTCGTTTTGCTGCGGGAAAAAGGAGTAAGGGTTTTAGGTGGTGTGTGTGTGTGTGTATATATATATATATACGGTTCGAATAGGAGGATTTGGTTTTGTTTAATTTTAGAGGAGGCCACGTCTTTGGTTGAGAACACAAATTCTTGCGGCTGAAATGAAGGATGCGTGGATCCTTTTATCTTCTTTCCTTTTCTTGTGGGTTAGTACGAGCAGATGGAGTGCTGTGACCATGTTGGCGCTAGTTTATACAGTCCAATATATATGTATGCTCATTTTTGGGTCGGGAAGGAATCTTTATTCTATCATGGTTCAATATAATGAAAAGGATATATGAAAGTTTGGATAAATTCAGACATGTTTAATCTTTGTTCCCATTTAGTAGATTTATCACATTTCTTTCCGCACATGTCAGTACGAAAAAAATGAATTGAATTTATATCGTTCTGATGTCTAGGTTTTATACGATACTAAGGTCTGTGTAATTGTTCGGTTTAAAAGATTTGGTCATCTCATTTTATAAAATTTATTTAATTATGAACTGCTATCGACAGGATCAAATACACCATCGTGATGATCAATGTGCCAAAATCCCAGAAATATAATAATACCGGTAGGTTGACTCATATTTTGAAACCTCAAAATGTTGATTACAGGGTGCGAAATACTTCAAATAAAAAGTCGCTAATTAAAATAATTAAAAATTCCAGTAAAATTCTAAAAATTAAATTATCGTTATGTCCCAAAAGAACGTTGACTAAATTCAAACTCGATCTCTAGTTATATCGAATAAACTGTTACGGTCGATAAACGATTCTATAGCGACTATTTTAAAATTTGATTTGGACATATCTAAAAATCTGCACGACGAAATCCTGATTTTTCTCTTCCATTAGAAAGATATACTCCACCAGCTCCACACATTTCTTGTTTCACAGAAATCCGGCTTAAAACGAATCCTGTACATTCATTGAAGTTCGAATCGCCAATTTACGAACTGCAGCGCCATTTTGAGCTTGATTTTTAATTATATTATAACTCTACATTCAAACTAACGTTTATATATTATATTCCTTATTCAAATTCAATTCCAAGCTAAATTAAATATCACAGATGATCCAGTTCACACTATATCGCCATTTCAGTCAAATTCTGATTATTTCAGAATTAAATATATTATTTAATTATTATTTTAATTAAATATTCACCATTATTAAATTCAACGACCATTAAATTCACTAATAACCATTAATATAATTAAATAAAATTAGTTACAATACCTCTGCCAATGCGGGTTATTACAATCTTCCCCACTTAAAATAATTTCGTCCTCGAAATTGCTAAAAGGTAGAGAACGACCATATCGACTGGTTAGAACATATTTGTTCACTTCTTAACTTCAGTTTCAACTGAACCAATTTAATTTCAATTAAATTATTAATTAATTCTTATCAACGAAAATTTTCAAAAATCCTGAAGATTTTCTAACGCCTAAACTCTTCGAAAAATTCGCCAGCACCTCCTTTGTACTGGTAAATACGCCAAACCACCACTTGCCTCTCTGGGCCATCTCCATCCCAAGATAAAATCAAACAGCCAAGCAGCTTGCCAATTTGGCTCATAAATCTCATGCTTATATCGAATATAAACTTGTACCTTTTTGTCAGCATATCATTATATCATTTCCACCTGTTATCGATTCAGCGGATACAAGGGTCATTCCAATCAAATTCCAATATGCTTTTATCCACAACACAACCATTCGCCTTTAACCAAGCCAAATATCATTTCAACTCGAGTTTCTTCTCGATTCCCAACTCTTAACTTGATTATCACATTACACTTCAAATTTGAATCTCACAATCCAATTTGTCTCGATATCATTCAAATTCAATCTCAGTTACCACTTTACTGGCTTTACTTAAATTCAAATTTGCTTTCACAAATTTCTTTTAAATTTGTTTTTAATTCAAACAGTCTTTCCATGGGAGTTTTCAAACAGTTTACTCTTTTCAAAAATCAAATTTTCCTTTTGAACATGTCATTGAGCCCTTAATTGATATTCCATTAGTTAAATCACTTCTCTATTTCTTTATCAATATTTGTTAACCAAATATTTTCAATAACCATATTGGCCTTTTATGTTATTGGGAAAACATTTCTGAATATCGCCTTCCTTTATTTTCTAAACTTTAGAAAATATATGCTATTTATAATTGGAAAATATTCCAATTACTTATCTCTCTTTCGATCTCGTTTATTTCTATACTTAGGAAATATTCTTTATTATATTTCCAAGCTTACACTTATTTGGGTTAAAACGGATGTTGTGTAAAACATCGTTACAACAACCCAAATACTATATTCAACTAACTCTTATTCAACATTGATCTTTGAGCCTGAAATCTTAATATTTATTTGTTAATAATGAAATCAATCAAGTTGGGGTATAACTACCTCTCAGACCTTGACTGAATAACATTTATAACATCAAAACAGATATGACTACTTACTCGAATAATCAATACCATACAACTACTTATTTACTTTTAAACACGTATACGCTTCCTCTTTCTATTCTTACTAGGTTTTATTCCTAGTCTTCCTTTTTGATTTTACTATTCTATTTTTAAGTTCGTTTCCTTATCGACTTCTATATATATACATCGATACGTTGATTTCTAACTATCAAATTATCTTAAAAATATTCTAACTCCTTAGATTCCAGGAAAAATTCGCCATAACCTCCTTTGTACTAGGAGCATCGGGATATTTCAAATAGCCTCCCATGGCCTTCACCAATCCAAAAGAAAAAGAAAAAACCCAAGTGGCTAACCGATACGGCGCATAAAATCTCATATATGAATTAAATACATACCATTTCATCGAGCATTCTATCTATTTCACTTCTATACGATATTCCAAACCTGTCTCATGTATATCCATACATTTCTAATTCATTCCAACTTAATCCAATCATTTTAACTTAATTCGTTAAGTGATTCATTAATTAACTCTTTAGGCTATTTCACTTTTATATTTAAACATGACATGTTCAAATATATTTTAACTTGCTTATTAACTAATTTGAATCCAAATTTCAAATTTACATTCTAAATTCGATTTCGAATATCCATTTACAAATCCAATTCACCTTTCAAAGTTCAACTTCAAATTCAAAACTCGATTAACTAATTCCTCTTCGACCTAGGTAATTCTATTCAATTTCTATTCAAATTTTATATTATAATTCCCATTTGAATTTCTATATTCAAATTCCATATATTCAAATTCTATATTTGAATTCCTTTATATATTTTCTATATTATAATTCCATTTGAATTTTTATATTCAAACTCTATTTCAATTTCATTGAATTTCATATATTCGAACTCCCTTTGAATTTCCTATATTCAAATCCTATTATTACTTGTAACGACCCAGAAAATCTGAACCGATTTAAAATTTTTAAATTGGCTGAAATAATGGATTTTAAATATTTAAAATAAATATTTTAAATAATGGCAATGAAAAGTGAGTTTGAATCGACAATTGAAAACAAATATAATTAATTATAATTATAAACAAGGCCTGAAATGGCGTTGTAGTTTCAAAAATTGAATTCAAACTTTGTCGGACTGTGCCGGGTGCAAAACAAAACGGATTTTAGCGAAACCAAAAATATTAAATCTGTTAGTGAATACCTTTCTAACGAATCTGAAAAATTGAATTTTCATAGCGGAAAGCAAAAGTTATGGCCGAATGAATTTTCAGAAAGGTCGCTATGGAATTTATATAGCCCGTGAAATTGGCCATTTTGCATACGACCTCGGAATTCGACGAAACCACTTTTGTTGGATCCGGGATGTGAAGTTATTGCTAGATTTCTAATTTCATAATTTTTGAAGCTAATATGTGAGCGTGGCAAAGGAAAATGTGTTTTGGTTAATTGTAGTTAAATTGGATCGACCAGAAATGAGCCTTTTTTGCAAACGGTCTCAGAATTCGACGAAACTAGTTTTGTTGGGACTGTATCGTCAAAACATAGCTAGAATTATTTTTCTGGAATTTTTCGAATCAGTTTGTGGCCCTGGCAAATTGAAATGCACGTTCAAATCAAATATTGAATGTTTTATATTTTAATTTGAAGGAAAACTGACTGAAACAGTCGAATGGGCCTACAAAACATATTCCATTGTGTTCGGAATGGGGTAAAACGCTAGGGACGACAATCGTTGGGTTTCAATTGGTGGTCGTGTCAGAAAACCCCTTTAAAGACCCACCGACCAATCAGAATTTAAAAAAAAAAATTCCTCAAACCCCCCCGTAACAGCTGCGATCGACGGCGACAAAGGCTCCACGCTTCTCTCCTCCTTATCTCCTTCCACGTTCAATAAAATTCAACCCTTCTTTAGAGGATTTCAAAACACCCCCGCCCTTTGGAGCTTTTTGAAGACCTCGCCGCCCTCTTCAAATCCATACCCACCATCATCAGTTTCATGGCATGTGGAGAGCAGGTCGGGCTTGGGAAGTCGACGGCTTTGGTTTGCCGCCGCCGTCGACTGGGGCCACCGCAGTAGGCCCCACTTCTGGCGCAGGTGCGCCTTTCCTTGCCTGACGTCATGGTAAAGGCGGATCGGCTTCATACTTCGCGGATTGCATGAAAAATCCAAACCTAGTTTGGAACAAAAACTGAGAGGTAACGGCCTTTGGTTTTAAAACTGATTTCAACTCTTTAAAACCGTTGCAAACTTTGAAAAATCATATCTTTTTGCTGTGTTAACGAAATTCGATGAAACAAAATCGCCAGAAAATGGAAGGGAAGGGGGGAGCGGTTTTCCGCCGTTGATCGCGAGGCTTCAGGGGATTTTTTTATTTATTTATAAAGGAATTATTTGATTGGCCAATACATATATTTATTCAAAAATTGGGGTTTTCTCAAACGAACTCGAAATCAAACCCAACGACTGTCGCCCCTAGCGTTTTACCCCCATTCCGAACACAATGGGATATGTTTCGAAGGCCCATTCGACTGTTTCAGTCAGTTTCCATTCAAATCAAAATATAAAACATTCAATATTTAATTTGAACGTACATTTCAATTTGCCAGGGCCACAAACTGATTCGAAAATTTTCAGAAAAATAAATCTGGCTATATTTTGACGATACGGTCTGAACAAAACTAGTTTCGTCGAATTCTGAGATCGTTTGCAAAAAGGCCCATTCCTGGTCGATCCAATTTAACTATAATTGACCAAAACACGTTTTCCTTTGCCATGCTCACATACTAGCTTCAAAAATTATGAAATTTGAAATCTAACAATAACTTCACATCCCGGATCCAACAAAAGTGGTTTCGTCGAATTCCGAGGTCGTATGCAAAATGGCCAATTTCACGGGCTATATAAATTCCATAGCGACCTTTCTGAAAATTCATTCGGCCATAACTTTTGCTTTCCGCTATGAAAATTCGATTTTTTAGATTCGTTAGAAAGGTATTCACTAACAGATTTAAATATTTTTGGTTTCACTAAAATCCGTTTTGTTTTGCACCCGGTACCGTCCGACAAAGTTTGAATTCAATTTTTGAAACTGCATCGCCCTTTCAGGCCTTGTTTATAATTATAATTAATTATATTCGTTTTCAATTGTCGATTCGAACTCACTTTTCATCGTTACTATTTAAAATATTTATTTTAAATATTTAAAATCCATTATTTTAGCCAATTTAAAATCCACTCCAAATCCCGTTCTGACGGAGACAAGGGTAATCTCTGGAATATAACACAGAAACATATAATAGCAGAACAAAATTAAATAAATACACCAGATAATGAACAATAGAATATACTGGATAAAAGTAATCATCAGAGTTACACAGTATACAGGATCTTACTTAGTACAAATACAGTTCAGCTATACATAAATGTCTACAGCAGAAAACAAACAAAATATGTAATATAGGAGCTGAACAGCATAAAAAGAGATAAATGATAGAATCCATCTTCAGCTCCAGCTATCCAGGAAGAACCAGCTAAACCTGAATACAAGGCTGCCCGTGTAGAAAAAGGGGGCACCCGAGTTTGAAAGTGAAACAAACTACGAGTCAGTCATGGGACTGGTATGAGAAATCTGCTCAACACATATATTTTTTTGGCTAATCACATGACCACGCCACTTTCGTGGAACGGGTTTACTCCATTGGATTGCCAGTGCTTTAAAACAAATCATTCTTTTAACCATCGCAATGTTTTTTATAAAAATGAAGCCATTATAAGACTCAGTTCCCATCACACAATGCAATGCAAACCGGAGGATAGAGTTTTTACCACATAACGGCCAAAATATGCTTGATACGAATAAAACAAAGGCATTTGATATTATCGCTAGTGTTTATATCTTTTGAGAACAATTTCAAATCATAACTATCAATCATAGACGGCATGGGTACCATATATCATGTCGCCATATATATATATATATATATATATATATATATATATACACACACACAATCAAAACCGCACAGTCACGTATTTGGAAATTGTATTTCCGTCATGAACCAAGGCAAAGGATAGTCCTTACCGACTTCGTGACTCTCAAGCCCGAGCCACAGGGTCAGAGCGCATCGACCCTTGGATCGTCAGGGCCGGTCCACCGATGTGGATTAAAATTCCTAAACACTGCGTTTCCCCACCCTTTGGGGTGTAAATGAGCCAACGATTGGCTCCATCGGACCCGGATCGTCCGATCTAACCGAGGCGCCTCGCAACAGCAACAACCACACAGGTGAAAAGTATATAAATGTCAGGGCTGGTAGGTCACTGACACCACCCTAGCTAGAAAGAAACGCAGGCCGTCCCTGATGTCCTCTCCTGTTTCTAGTTCATACCGGGTGTGAGGCTCGCGATTTTACGTTATACACAAAGCTACGCCACACCGGCGGTGCTTTGGTCATCACCACAAGACTTTGCTTTTCAACAGAAACCCCGATCACTGCATCTTAGGCATGCCACACTAGCAATTCGTGCCATGCGACTGATGGCCATCGATATACAAACTATGAGCTCGTGCGTTTCAGAGAAGGGCGTTAAGCAAAAGAATAAATTCCCCGCCGCCAAACAGATGTATATTTAACAGAGATCAATCAACATAGAATAAAATCCAATGTCAGACACACAGTCCATTTACAAGTCCGTTCTGGGTCTGAACGAAACCGGAGGCACTAAATACCTCACAAACCCATCGATCACCACGTACGTCTGGACAATCACCACTTATTATCCATATTTCGGGATGCCTCCCAATCAGGACCTCGGTTACCATCCAAACGAGGTGAAGATCTCCGGTCTTCGACCACTGTCTTCATCTTTGACTTTCAATCGTCGGTCAATTATTTGAAATGATAATTAACTCGGCCTTTTCAAATAATTCACGTATATTTAGAATTTCGAATCAATTTACTTCAATGGTTAAATTATTCGACAACACCAATTTTGTTCTTTAAGGTAATTTTCACACCAAACGCATTCAACCATCAAATACCACATAAATCGAGCAAATTCAGTTTATGTCCATTCCATATCGTTTATGATATTTTATAATGATTTATCGCTATTTTTATTTATTTTAAAATAGCCAATTTATTCAAAACGACGCTTCGGGCCATAACGCGACCGTGGCGTTGTTTTTCTTCAGATTTGATTTACACATATCTAAAAATCTAACCGTTGGATCTTCACAAAATTTACATGATTAGAAAGATCTTTTCAAAACGAATCCAACGGTTCCAGTTTCGGGAAATTCCGACGGTCGGATCTCCCGGTACAATCGTTTGAAGTTTCAATTTCAAAATACGAACTGCAGCGTCGTTATTCGATTATATATAATTATATTTATATATATTTATAAATATAATCGATTCTGGCGCTGTTTTTCTTTAGATTTGATTTACACATATATGAAAATCTAACCGTTGGATCTTTACAAAGTTGGTGTCGTTGGAAAGATATTTCCAAGGCGAACCCAACGGTTGCGGTTTCGGGAAAATCCAATGGTCAGATTTCCTCCACTAGTTGTTTGAAATCACGGTTTCAAAACACGAACTGCACGGCCACGTTTCGTTTTAATTTTATTTATATTTATATATTTATATAAATATAGTTCATTCAACAATTTCAATATCGTTTTCACTTCAAATATTTCACTAACGCCTTTAAATTTTGGAAAATTTCGCCATAATCTCCCTTGTATGGGAGGGGCTGGGAAAATTCCCAAATAGTCACATGGGCGTCTCATGTCAAAAAAAAAAAAAAAATCCTCAGACCCCCCCGCCCCGTAACAGCTGCGATCGACGGCGACAAAGGCTCCCCGCTTCTCTCCTCCTTATCTCCTTCCACGTTCAATAAAATTCAACCCTTCTTTTGAGGATTTCGTAGGGATTCTCCAAGCTTTAAATCCATCTGAGTTTCAGGGATTATCGTCGATTATATTGGGAGATCCAGGGTGCTGAAGTCACGCCGTTCGCACCCGAATCCTAGCCGAGATCCGCCACCGAGTTCAACGGCGTTCGGCGCGATGGTGAGCCCCTCCAAGCTCGTCGATGTGGCGTAGGCTGATCTGCATATCGTGCTTCGGATCGAGAGAGAAATTGAAACCTAGTTTTGAATAGTTTTCTGAGGTAAGCGGCTGTTTAATTTAAAACTGATTTTTAACAGTTTAAAACCGTTGCAAACTTTGAAAAATCATATCTTTTTCGTTCGTTAACGAAATTCGATGAAACAGAAAACATCGCGACCGTGTGGACGTCTTCTATTTTAGAAGAGACCGCATATTTTTATGAGCCTTCTGCTATTTTTGGTGGAGTGGAACCCAATGTGAGATTTCTAATATATAAACAATATGGAAAACGACGATGTATAAATTATATAGTCGATGTTTGAGTTATATAAGCATTGTACACCTCTTGTATAAGCGCTGTATAAGTTGTATGTTTGATGTATAAGTAATATATGCGTTGCGAAAATTATATATGTGTTGAAATAGAAGTGAACTGATATATAAATATAAATATAAATATAAATATAAATATAAATATATATATATATATATATATACACACGCCCCTCGTCCACAAACCATGGACGATATTTATTAGTTGTGATTGGTGTGAAAATTGATTGATAGCGAATGGTTGTTTGGGATTGTTTGTGGTTGATATTGATTGATTGTGGTTGAAAAATACCCGTTTGTGGTTGAGAAATATTTGGTTGAAACCACATAGGATTAGTTTGTGGAAATGAAATAAATATATACATGCCGCCTGCGTGCGAACTAGATGCATGATTCCCATTGTCAAAAACCACGAGGTTTTAAGGTAGAGCGAGGAGCCGTACTAGGGACGGTCCCGGTTTTAACTACCCTGCCGTTATGCTGCCGAAATTTTGAATAATATTCATGTGTTTGAATTATTTTCATTTGCTGAAACTATATTTATTCGTTGAATAAAAAACCTTCGTGTGTTGAATCGATATTCATTCGTTGATTAGAAATTCATGTGTTGAATGGTATTTGTGTTTTAAATATAAAAATCACATTTTTATCTATATATAGAAACTATAGAAAACCTTCATGTGTTGAATCGATATTCATTCGTTGAATTGGAATTCATGTGTTGAATGGTATTCATATTTTGAAATAAATTGTTTCATAATAAAAATCACCTTTTATCAACTATATAAAATAATAGTGTTTTGAAATGAATTGTTTTACAATAAAAATCACATTTTTATTATATACAGGAATTTTTGAAATGTGGAGTGTTAAAAATAGCAACTCGTTCAAATAAATATGCATGAGTCGAAATATTCATTAATTAGCTAATGATATGATTTTTGCCTATGCATGCAACATTAGAATGAATGGTGTTTTTAAACCAAATGGAATCAAATATGAAGTTGAATGGAAAATGATAAGTGATAAGAACTGTATATATGTACATGCATATTTATTGAACAGGTTATAGCAAAGGGGCTAGAGAAGAGGAATAAAATTTTGTGCTCGACAAATAGGTACACATTTACTGTTTTGTTTGGGTGATGATTTTATGAGCCTGTTGGCTAGCCGCTTGGCTTTTTCTTTTTCTTTTTGACATGAGACGCCCGTGTGGCTAGTTGGGAATTTTCCCAGCCCCTCCCGTACAAAGGAGGTTATGGCGAAATTTTCCAAAATTTAAAGGCGTTAGTGAAATATTTGAAGTGAAAACGATATTGAAATTGTTGAATGAACTATATTTATATAAATATATAAATATAAATAAAATTAAAACGAAACGTGGCCGTGCAGTTCGTGTTTTGAAACCATGATTTCAAACAACTAGTGCGGGAAATCCCACCATTGGATTTTCCCGAAACCGCAACCGTTGGGTTCGCTTTTCAGATATGTGTAAATCAAATCTGAAGAAAAACAGCGCCAGAATCGATTACATATATATATATATATATATATATATATATAAATATAATTATATATAATCGAATAACGACGCCGAAGTTCGTATTTTGAAATTGAAACTTCAAACGATTGTACCGGGAGATCCGACCGTCGGAATTTCCCGAAACTGGAACCGTTGGATTCGTTTTGGAAAGATCTTTCTAATGATGTAAATTTTGTGAAGATCCAACGGTTAGATTTTCAGATATGTGTAAATCAAATCTGAAGAAAAATAGTGCCACGGTCGCGTTATGGCCCGAAGCGTCGTTTTGAATAAATTGACTATTTTAAAATAAATAAAAATAGTGATAAATCGTTATAAAATATCATAAACGATATGGAATGGACATAAACTGAATTTGCTCGATTTATGTGGTATTTGATGGTTGAATGCGTTTGGTGTGAAAATTACCTTAAAGAACAAAATTGGTGTTGTCGAATAATTTAACCATTGAAGTAAATTGATTTGAAATTCTAAATATACGTGAATTATTTGAAAAGGCCGAGTTAATTCTCATTTCAAATAATTGACGGACGATTGAAAGTCAAAGATGAAGACGGTGGTCGAAGACCGGAGAACTTCACCTCGTTTGGATGGTAACCGAGGTCCTGATTGGGAGGCATCCCGAAATATGGATAATGAGTGGTGATCGTCCAGACGTACGTGGTGATCGATGGGTTTGCGAGGTATTTAGTGCCTCCGGTTTCGTTCAGACCCAGAACGGACTTGTAAATGGACTGTGTGTCTGACATTGGATTTTATTCTGTGTTGATTGATCTCTGTTAAATATAAATCTGTTTCGTGGCGGGGAATTTATTCTTTTGCTTAACGCCCTTCTCTGAAAAGCACGAGCTCCGAGGTTGTATATCGATGGACATCAGTCGCATGGCACGAATTGCTAGTGTGGCATGCCTAAGATGCAGTGATCAAGGCTTCTGTTGAAAAGAAAAGTCTTGTGGTGATGACCAAAGCACCGCCGGTGTGGCGTAGCTTTGTGTATAACTTAAAATCCCGAGCCTCACACCCCGGTATGAACCAGAAACGGGAGACGACATCAGGGAGGGCCTGCGTTTCTTTCTAGCTAGGGTGGTGTCAATGACCTACCAGCCCTGACATTTATATACTTTTCACCTGTGTGGTTGTTGCTGTTGCGAGGCGCCTCGGTTAGATCGGACGATCCGGGTCCGATGGAGCCATTCGTTGGCTCATTTACACCCCAAAGGGTGGGGAAATGCAGTGTTCAGGAATTTTAATCCACATCGGTGGACCGGCCCTGATGATCCAAGGGTCGATGCGCTCTGAACCTGTGGCTCGGGCTAGAGAGTCACGAAGTCGGTAAGGACTTTCTTTTGCCTTGGTTCATGACGGAAATCCAATTTCCAAATACGTGACTGTGCGGTTTTGATTGTATATATATATATGGCGACATGATATATGGTACCCATGCCGTCTATGATTGATAGTTATGATTTGAAATTGTTCTCAAAAGATATAAACACTAGCAATAATATCAAATGCCTTTGTTTTATTCGTATCAAGCATATTTTGGCAGTTATAAGGTAAAAACTCTATCCTCCGGTTTGCGTTGCATTGTGTGATGGGAACTGAGTCTTATAATGGCTTCATTTTTATAAAAAGCATTGTGATGGTTAAAAGAATGATTTGTTTTAAAGCACTGGAAATCCAACGGAGTAAACCCGTTCCACGAAAGTGGCGTGGTCCTGTGATTAGCCAAAAAAAATATATGTGTTGAGCAGATTTCTCATACCAGTCCCATGACTGACTCGTAGTTTGTTTCACTTTCAAACTCGGGTGCCCCCTTTTTCTACACGGGCAGCCTTGTATTCAGGTTTAGCTGGTTCTTCCTGGATAGCTAGAGCTGAAGATGGATTCTATCATTTATCTCTTTTTATGCTGTTCAGCTCCTATTGTACATATTTTGTTTGTTTTCCGCTGTAGACATTTATGTATAGCTGAACTGTATTTGTACTAAGTAAGATCCTGTATACTGTGTAACTCTGATGATTACTTTTATCCAGTATATTCTATTGTTCATTATCTGGTGTATTTATTTAATTTTGTTCTGCTATTATCTGTTTCTATGTTATATTCCAATGATTACCCTTGTCTCCGTCAGAACGAGATTTTGGGTCGTCACAACGTGGTATCAGAGCTTTGGTTAAGCTTAGTTCTGGAATATAACATTTGAACGAACTCGTCAGAAATAGAACCAGTAGTGTTCTAGGACGGGTAACTCTATACAGATAGGTTCAGCAATATCCTAGTATGAGTAAAGCAGAATGAAATTGCACCTCGATAGACACATTTACATTTGAAGTATATGTTTCTATGTTTTAAAATTATCTTTTCTATGACCTGACACTTTATCTGCTATTTGCAGAAGTACTAGAAAAATGAGTGTCAGAAACAGGAGAAATGCAGAACCCGATCTAGAGGCTCTATTAAAGAGATATCGAAATCTGAACGGAGCACAATTCTCGGGCAATGAATATATAATTCAGACTCAAGCTTGGGTGAGCTCTGCAGAAAGAATTTTTGAGCGTATCCAGTTGATAGATGATCAGAAAAGATTAGTAGCCACTTGGGCGCTCAAAGAAGAAGCTTTAATCTGGTGGGAAGCAATCATCAAAGATAATCCAGAAGGTGATATCACCTGGGACAGATTCAAAGTGATTTTCCTAGAAAGATTTACTCCTCCCGAAGCGACGGAGCGATTATGTGATGAATTTTCTTGTCTAATACAAGGTGATATGACCATCCCAAAATATCATAAGAAATTCAACGAACTTGCTCACTTTGCTCCTCATCTGATTCAAGATCCAAAGAGGAAAAATCTGAGATTTATTCATGGCCTGCAAAGAAGATATCAGAATAGTGTACTGAGGAATGTGAAGCTTCCTTTTTCTGAAATGATATACATGGCTTATCAGTATGAAGATCTCCATAAGAAAGGAATGTTGCGTGACGAAGAAGAAGTCTGTTGCAGTGACAAAGAAGAGTCGGAAACTGATATTCCTGAAGCTAGTATGGGGTTTGGGGTCGTCTCAATACTCTATATGAATTCTATATTCAATTTTCCATTATTTAAATCTTCTTTATTCAAATCTCATTTGAATTTCTATATTCAAATCCCCTTTGAATTTTCTATATTCAAATCCCCTTTGAATTTTCTTATTTAAATTCTATGTTTGAACTTCCTTTATTCAAATTCCTTTTCAAACTTTCTTTATTCATTCTTTAAATAAGTCTCGATTTCAATTCCTTTTGAAATCGATATTTCTACCTTTGGGAAATAGATTTCCCTTTCAATTTCACACTTGTATTTTTATTTCTGAATTATCCAATGATAATTCTCTTCACTTCATTTATAAACTTCGTTTATAAAAGAACTACTTATAAACTTCGTTTATAAAGGAAATTCTCGTTTTATTTCTTTTAAAACAAGTTAATATTTCAAATCTATTTAAAAATTCAAATTCTATATTTTCAATCCCATTTTGAAATTCAACACAACTTGTCTTTCCCAAAACAAATTCAAAACAGTATCTCTGGTAGTAATTCGTCACTTACAACTCGAAATGAATACTGATGATGCAGCTATCATCATTAGAATCTATTTCCCAGCGATCGAAGTGAGTTCAATACTATAAAACCATTTCTAAACATTTCCATTTTGAAATTCATTTCAAAATATAATTCACACTGCTTGTAAAATAATTTAATATCTCCCAGGATCTTAAATTTTCCTTATTTTTAATCCAAATCCATTTACAAACACTTATCCAATTTTCCAGAATTTTAATTCAATTTCTGGTTTAAATTTCAAATTTAACTCATCTGATTTCACGTATTTCACTTATATGAATTCTGATTGGTTGTTTACATAACCATTTAACTTATACTCTTACTCGATTATAATAACAACCAATATATCCATTATATTATAATTTTGAAATATATATATCTTCTCTATATCAAGATATACCTTGGGTAAACTTATTTTAATTTACCCTCTTTTCAAAACATATCGTGTCGACCCATCGTATTCAAGTGTTTAGTAACTCCTACCAATACAGTGGATCAAACTGATCGACCATAACTCATAAACGACTCAACCAATGAATCTCCACAATATAAAACGATTTATATCAATAACAAATACGTTCACTCGTATATATACACTCAACTCAATCTAGGGTGCTACTAACCCTATCTCTACCGAGTCACGCCACAGAGCCAAGGTAATTCACTTAACCTGGCTCTGATACCAACTGTAATTACCCGGATTTTGAGTGACTTTGGTTATCGACATAAGCACGATGTCGATAACCAAAACACCAAAAAATACCAGTCATTAGTGAAAGAAATTAGAGGGTGAGGAAAGATAAGATAGAAACTTAGTATAGAAGAAGAAGAAGAACACAACCTTATAGTAACACGAATCTCACAGCGGAACAAATAACATATAATAGATAACATATCTTTGAAATAAATCATTATATGTATACAATACATTATCAGAGTACAATACTTACAACACATCGGAAATAAACTATAGCTATATGATCCTGAAGCCTCCTGCTCCAGATCTTCCAGTATATCTGTAAAATCCCGACTACTTGACTGCCCGTACAAATTTAGGCACCCAAGAGTTTAGGGAAAACAACAAAATAAACCCCGGGTCAGTCATGGGACTGGTATGAGTAAAATAGTTTAAAAACAGTTCGAACAAGTAAACGATATCTCATAAGACCACGCCGCATAAAGGAATGGGTTTTTCCCTTATGAGAATCCAAAATAACTTTATATCAAAAACCTTTTGATATTATAATAATGCCTATCAATCACAGTATATATAATCATCTAGCAGAAACTCTTTCATCTCACGTTCTACATATATAGTATACAATCAAAACCGCAAGCGCGTATTGGGTAATGGATTTCCAACTATGACAAGGTATGGAACCACCTTTCGCTAGCGTACCTCTAGAGAGGAATACACTGGGTTCAACAAGAACATCTTGCAACCCGGCCACACATGACCGACCACTCATTTCGGTTGAGTGTATCAAATGTATATCACCAACGGTTGGGATCAGCAACCGTTTCCCGAATGGGACAGTATCAACAATAGATTTTTAGAAATAAATGAAACTCTAGATCAGGTGATTATACACCCTACTTCGGTGCAACCGACTTAGCCATGCTGCCTGCCCGATTTCAGTCATTTACCGGTTGATGAGGCTTGAGGTTATGCTTCATCATCACATCAGATTCACTTCGAATGTCACATCGTCAAATCCATCAAATCACCGATTGACGTCTACAACCATACATTACGTGTCAGCTAAAAGAAGTTCCCTTCTCCGCTTCCACTCTTGGTATGGTTGAAGAAATCAATGTACGTGACCTTTCTGGAAATACTCTGTCAGACATCCATCCATACAAGTCACCCAGGAATAGGATGAACCGAAGGTACTATTCAGTATATCCATCTTAGGCACTGTTATCTAAGATTTATACAATAGCCCTTGCACTTTACTTCTTCTTCAATTATCTTTGGCATATATGATTCGCAACGCTTATGCCAATATAGAGTGGTTCTTTGGATAATAATCCAACCGGTCCCTCCATATTAACAACGTTAAAATGGTCAAAACTTTGATAGTCTGTGATTTAACTATCGAATAAAAACAGGTGTGCAAACAACGATATTATTTCCAAATGGAAATTTATATCGATCAAACATCATTCAACATTTATCTCTTTATTTCATAAATTTACTTATCTCCTGTTTCCCTATATTCAATATTTCTTATTTTCTAAATTTGGAAAAATATACGTTATTAACAATGGCAAACATTTCCATTTGTTGTTTTCTTTATTAGAAAACATTTCTGGTTTCTAATTTGGAAAACATTTCCAAAACTTCTTCATTGGATTTAGACAGATGTTTAAACAAACCATTGCGATGCCAACTCAAACCATTTCCTTTACTGTCGAACCTTAACTATTCCTTAGTTAAAAACGAAGCCAATCAAGTTGGGGTAGAACTACCTCTCAGACCTTAACTGAACAACATTTCTAACTTTGAAATAGGCAAAGTTCTCTTTATATTCCTTTTACTAACTTCATTACTTAACCCTCTTTCGAATAGCTATTTTCGATTGACTATTTTCACTTAACTCCTTTCAAATAAACTATATTCGATAACTCCTGTTACTTTAACTCTAATCGATTAAACTAACATCGATTAACTCCTTTTACTTTATTCTCTAATCGATTTACTCCATCGAATAACCTATATTCGATAACTCCTTCGATTTAACTAATATTCTATAACTCACTTCGATTAACTAATAATCGATAACTCCCTTCGATGAAACTAACATCGATACTCCTTTCGATGAAATTAACATCGGTACTCCTTTCGATGAAACTGACATTGATTAACTCCTTTCGATGAAACTAACATCGATTAATTTAACTCAACGAACTTAACTCGACTCACTTGTCTCGATAATCTAACTCAAGAACTTAACTCGATTAACTTGTCTCGATAATCTAACTCAAGAACTTAACTCGATTAACTTATCTCGATAATCTAACTCAAGTTAACTAACTCCTATCGAATAACTAATATTCGATTTAACTCCATTCGCTTGACTCTAGATCGCAGCGATCACAATGGTTACGCCTGACTCCCTCAGGAAACATCTGACCGCCGTAGGCTATTTACAGCCCTGCGAATTACGCTAGCAGTCGTACGAGATGGAAACTTATCCTGAATAACTCTGTTTGACTAACTCTATCTCAAATAACTATATTTGAATACCCCCTTTTAACTTTATTCGATAACTTCTTTTATTCTATTCGAATAAAAAATTTGATTAACTCCTTTTCGAATAAACTATTCATTTATAAAGATTTACTTTTAGTAACGGTTCTCCACTTTACAAATGATTTCCTTTTTATTCTAACTTATCCCTTGATTTTATGAATATTTCTTTTTTTTTAAAAACCCTTTTCCTTTTCTATATAAAATCCATCGATTTTATATAAATAATTCATTTTCAAAATATACTTTGAAAATATTCCTTTATCAACATTCGGTATGTTATGGTATTCAACATATCAAATCACGATGATTAGTATCGTCCAAACACATATAATCGACAATAGATTATATATCACATCATATATCACAATATATGAAAAATAGTAAAATAAATGTTGAGGAATCCAGTTGGATTCCTCCAACCTGTTTCCCTGTATCCACAGATGTTACACAATAAAATCAACATCACTTTCAGTTCCATATGATATATTTTGTTAAACAGAATCAATATAGAAATTCAACTAACTGACTAGCAGTTCAATCAAACGGTCAACACACAGTCAATCAGCCAATATTTAACAGTTCTAAAAATACAACATGAAATTATAAACTGTTCAGAGTTAGTGAGATTTACTCACATTTGACGATCAGTGTTAAATAACGATAACCGGTCATCAGTTCCATCCTGCCGTTATTTTCCGTCATATTTTCCAACAATTCCCGAAATACTCCAGACCCATTGCATTATGTAGTATTCTTCTATATGGTTTCAATGATTCAGACGGCATTCGATTCTGAATTCGTACGAGTGAAAATTGTAACCACAATTTGTATAAACATTTTAAATGGTTTAAATTTTAAAACTAAGCTAGTTGTTTTCAACTGGGCCTTACCCCCTTTTTGTATATCACTTTGGCCCATCAGAAATTCATCTGCGTGGCCCCTTCTTCTTCAATACAAAACTACCTCTCTGTGAATACAGACATCTCGCTCTCCATCCCTTTCCTCACTCGTTCCCCTCCCAAAACCATTAAGCTCCTCACACACAACACAGACCCGCTCCAGACACGTTATAACCGTGCCTCATCCCCTTCAGTATCATTTTGAACTTCTTAAACTCGTCCCGTCCCTTAGCTTCTTCTCTATGAAACCCCTCAACTCTTCGAACCAAGAACTGAAAGGAAACGATAGCTCCTTAAACCAACACTGCTTGACAACCACCACTAGATTGTGATCCCGTCCTTCACTACACAGCAAACCTCCACATGCATAGGACCTGTACAGCACACCCTACTTTAACTTAGGCAAAACGTAGAGAATACTCACGGTTTGTACTATATATATTGTTTTGGATTTTGGGAGAGAATGGCGGCTCCTCGTTTTGCTGCTGGAAAAAGGAGTAAGGGTTTTAGGTGGTGTATATATATATATACGGTTCGAATAGGAGGATTTGGTTTTGTTTGATTTTAGAGGAGGCCACGTCTTTGATTGAGAACACAAATTCTTGCGGCTGAAATGAAGGATGCGTGGATCCTTTTTTCTTCTTTCCTTTTCTTGTGGGTTAGTACGAGCAGATGGAGAGCTGTGACCATGTTGGCGCTAGTTTATACAGTCCAATATATATGTATGCTCATTTTGGGTCGGGAAGGAATCTTTATTCTATCATGGTTCAATATAGAATGAAAAGGATATATGAAAGTTTGGATAAATTCAGACATATTTAAACTTTGTTCCCATTTAGTAGATTTATCACATTTCTTTCTGCACATGTCAGTACGAAAGAAATGAACTGAATTTATATCGTTATGTTGTCTAGGTTTTATACGATACTAAGGTCTGTGTAATTGTTTGGTTTAAAAGATTTGGTCATCTCATTTTATAAAATTTCTTTAATTATGAACTGCTATCTACAGGATCAAATACACCTTCGTGATGATCAATGTGCCAAAATCCTAGAAATATAATAATACCGGTAGGTTGACTCATATTTTGAAACCTCAAAATGTTGATTACAGGGTGCGAAATACTTCAAATAAAAATTCGCTTATTAAAATAATTAAAAATTACAGTAAAATTCTAAAAATTAAATTATCGTTATTTCCCAAAAGAACCTTGTCTAAATTCAAACTCGATCTCTAGTTATATCGAATAAACTGTTACGGTCGATAAACGATTCTATAGCGACTATTTTAAAATTTGATTTGGACATATCTAAAAATCTGCATGATGAAATCCTGATTTTTCTCTTCCATTAGAAAGATATACTCCACCAGCTCCACACGTTTCTTGTTTCACAGAAATCCGGCTTAAAACGAATCCTGTACATTCTGTTGAAGTTCGAATCGCCAATTTATGAACTGTAGCACCATTTTGAGCTTGATTTTTAATTATATTATAACTCTACGTTCAAACTATCGTTTATATAATATATTCCTTATTCAAATTCAATTCCAAGCCAAATTAAATATCACAGATGATCTAGTTCACACTATATCGCCATTTCAGTCAAATTCTGATTATTTCAGAATTAAATATATTATTTAATTATTATTTTAATTAAATATTCACCATTATTAAATTCAACGACCATTAAATTCACTAATCACCATTAATATAATTAAATAAAATTAATTACAATACCACTGCCAATGTAGGTCATTACACCCTCCCCCCGGCGATCCTCTTCCTCCCTCCCCCTAACTCCTCCTTCCTTCGTTCTTGCCCAAACCGCCCACCCCCTCCCCACTTACAGCCGCAACCACCGCCTCCACCGCCGCACCCCCCACTCCAACCAGCAGAAGACCGACGCCGCCCCTGCTACCACCAACGACCTCCCCTACCTCCGACGAAGCCACACAGCCCCCCTCGACAAAGATTCAACTTTGTTTTGGCTAAAAAGGTGAGTTTCCTTATTGTTTTACTTTCTTTTGATTAATCTAGTTTATATGGAAATTAAAAGCACAAGATTTGTTTTTTTTCTATGGTAATAAAAATTAGATTTTTATGTGTATAAAGATATGAATCTTGTTCATATGAAAAATATGATTTTCTAATCATATGAAAGTTATAATTTTTAATTCGATAAAAATATGATTTTTATATTATAGAAAGAATAAAAATATGATTTTTATATTATAGAAAGAATAAAAATATGATTTTTATATATCAGAAAGAGATATAAAAATGAGTTAAAAATTGGATTTTTAACATAAACGGTGTTGAACAGATTTCGTGGAAACACGGTGGAGGACACCACAAGCGAAAAAGGAGTGAGTTTTGGTCGTAGGAAGAGGGGAGAAAAATACAATTTTTACAGAAAGCTTTGACTTTTAGTTCATGAAAAATTTGATTTTTATCGAGTAAAAAGATGTGATTTTTAAATTAGTGAAAGACGATATTTTTATATAGTGAAAGACGATATTCTTATATAGAAGAAATCATTTTAAAAATATAATCTTTACAGTATATGAAGTGAAATAAAAAAATGAACTTTATTTTTATATAGTAGTGAAAATAAAAATATGATTTTTAAGATGGAAAATATATATAAAAATACGATTTTTATATATGTAGTAGTGAGAATAAAGATTTGATTTTTATAAGGGTAGCGGCTTAAAAATAGAATTTTTATATAATAGGAAATATAAAAATATGATTTTTATATATGTAGTGAATACGGATGACGAAAGTGACAGAAGGCGAGCCCGGCGAAGATTTGCTACATATGTAGAGTCGCGGCGTTTGGTTTCTCTCTAGGTGAGAACTCCTCACTTTTACTTTGTTTTCTAGTTGAAATATAGACTAGGATGCAGACGGTGCTTAGCAGCACCCGACACCCGTCGTCCACAGACCATGGATGGCTTGTTTGTTTGATTGATGTATTGTGAAAAATTGATTGTGTGATGTGGATTGAATAAATTATTTTATGGTTAAAAATATAATTTTTAACGTGTATATAAAATAAATAGTTATAAACGAATCGGACGATTTTTTTATGTACACCCATTTGACTGATATGGATTGGGACGATAAATTTTACACATTGCCCAACTGCATAAATAAAACCTGTGTTTGATTGTTTGGAAACCCCACACGGGTGTTGGGATGAAATTGGCCATACACTAGTCCCAGTAATTAGCTGTATGTCGATCGATTGATTGACAGGCTGTTATAAGCGTTAAATATCTATATTTAATGCTTATGCAGTTGTGTGGTGCACTATGGATGATGGTTGATGACTTATCTTTGCTATTATATACATGTGTTGTAGAAAATCCATATAATTAACATTATATGGTAATTGATTGAGCCTCATTCCAATTTGGAAAATAAGGAATATTATAAATTAAAATTCATGTGTTGAATAGAAAGAAAATTCATGTGTTGAATAAAATAAATATTCATGTGTTGAATAGAAAAAAAATTCATGTGTTGAATAAAATAAATTCATGTGTTGAATAAAATAAATATTCATGTGTTGATAAAAATATATATTCATGTCTTGAATAAAAAATATATTCATGTGTTAAAGAAAATATTCATTTGTTGAATAAAATAACGAAGTTATTGTAATATATGAAGCCATGTTAGTTAGATATGCGCCATTTTGACGCGAACGATATTTATATCGATTATATTCGTTTTTATAATGAATATAGAAAATGAAGTAATTTCAAAATATAACATTTTGAAAATATTATCATTTTTATATCGATGATGTGGAATATTCAATTTTGATTCAAAATTGAATATGAAGTTTAAATCATTTTGAAAATGAATTTAATACGATTTATAAAATACGTTTTGAAAGGAAATCGATGAAATATATATAATATATATTATATATATAATGGCCTGAATAGAACATGCCGCGCCGCGGCAGTTCGCGAATTTTGACCATTTACTTTGAATGGACGTTACGGGAGATCCGACCGTCGGATTCTCCTAAAAGCGGAACCGTTGGGTTCGTATCGAAAAGAGATTTCTAACGAATATTAGGGATTTGAAATCTAACAGTTGAATTTTGAATTATGTCCAAATCAAATTTGGAAAAGGTCACTTTAAGTGCAGTTCGATGGCCATTGATGGAATTCGACTGTACGGGCCTTGATAAAATTATTAAAAATAGTAATAATTTGTGTAAAATCATAAGAAATGATTTGTGATGAATTGAGATGAAAAATTCCAAATTTGAAAAGATAAAAATAGATTTTTATCGAAATGAACTAGTTTTGAACTAGAATAATAATTTACTTATTTTTAAATAAATAAATTGGATTTGAAATTGTTTTAAAAGTAACCAGAATTTCCAATAATTGAATTGGAATGGATTTGAATCGAAATTGTCTTTGGAATATTTCGATGTTGGATTTCGTGATTATACAGATACTGTTACGGAAATTTGAAAGATATATTTATATCGTTATTTCCAATACGATATTTGTTGGTTGTAGAATTTGATATTGAATATAAGCCGATATATTTTCTATTCGTAGCCTTATATTTAATATCAAATGGGAATTGGGTTTATCGTGAACTGTGTTTTAACGACATTTGTTCTTTAACCCGATTTACAGTGAAATGTGATTTGGAATTTATAAATCTTTTGTTAAGATTTAAAGGAGGTTTTCCAAAGTAAAATTTTCCAATTTAATAAAATAAATTGGAAAGGAATGGAATGTGATTTTGGGTTTATTGTGAACTGTGTTTAAATGACATTGGTTCTTTAACCCGGTTAAAGACGGGATATGATTTCCCAAGTTAAACAATCATTAATATTGATGTTTGGGAAGATTAAAACCAAGTGTAGTTTTAATGAATCTTTAATTAGATTGAAATGATCGGGAATGGAGTATCACCAGTTTTGCTCTAGGCGATAGTTAAATATTTAATTAGATTTGAACGTGAAATGGTAATTGAATTTACTTATAACACCATGGTGTTAGATATGAAGTATGACCAGTTTTACTTCATGGGATGAATAGGTTGGGATTGGGAAATAAAATGAATGATTACTTCGGTGTGGTTCGCTAATCCTGACTAATTTGAATTGATATTCAAAAGGAGATTAAAGAATAAATTTAAAGAATTTATCTTTGATAAAATTAATGGGAACCTTTCCCAAAGTATAAGAATATTTGAATAAAAGAATATTCTGAATTGGAATGAGGCGTATGTTGTGTTTGTGTAACACTTGTTTATTATATACACGGGTTACTCAGAAAGACCGGGTTTATCCCATTCTGAATAACTGATTCGACGATGTGTCGAGGATGAACACGGTGGTTGAAGACCGGAGGTTTTCACGTCGTTTGGGTGATTACTGATGATCTTGATTTGGCTGTACACCCAAGAGCAGGGAATCAGTTGGTGGTCATCCAGACGTACTTGGAGATCGATGGATATGTGAGGTACAAGGTGCCTTCGGTTTTGTTCAGACCCAGAACGAACTTGTAAATGTACTGTGTGTCTGACATTGGATTTCATTCTGTGTGATTGATTTCTATTAAATATATATCTGGTTGGTGGCGGAGAATTTATTCTCTTGCTTAACGCCCTTCTCTAAGACGTACGAGCTCTGAGGTTATATATTGATGGATATCAATTGCATGGAGTGAATTGCCTGTGTGGCATGCCTAAGTGGCAAATGATCAAGGCTTTTGTTGAAAAGCAGATCTTGTGGTTGATGATCAAAGCACCGCCTGTGTGGCACAGCTTTGTGTAGTGTTAATTCACGAGCCTTACACCCCGGTTGTGAGCCAGAAACGGGAGAGGACATCAGGGAGGACATGCGTTTCTTTCTAGCTAGGGTGGTGTCAGTGACCTACCAGCCCTGACATTTATATTATTTTCACCTGTGTGGTTGTTACTGTTGCGAGGCGCCTTGGATATATCGGTGACTGTGTGGTGCCGATGGAGTCATTTGGCTCATTTACGCCCCAAAGGTGGGGAAACGCAGTGTTCAGGAATTTTAATCCACATCGGTGGACCGGCCCTGACGATCCAAGGGTCACTCGAGCTCTGATCCTGAGAATCGGGCTAGAGAGTCTCGAATCGGTGAGGACTATCTTTTGCCTCGGTTCACAGATGGAAATCCAACTTCCATATGTGACATTTGCGGTTTTGATTGTAGAGCCTAGTATTGGCGACATAGTGTATGGGGCACTTATGCCATCTATGATCGATACTTATGATTGAAATTGTTTTGACACTGTACACTTATAGCAATAATAAAACATGAAATTTCACGTACCAAGCATTCTTGGCTATTATAAGGTAAAAACCCTATCCTCTGGCTTGCGTTGCATTATGTGATTGGACCTGGGTCTTATAATAGCTTCATTGTTCTTTATTTAGCATCGAGCTGTTGTTTTATGCACCGGTATTCTTGGGAGGAAACATGTTCCGTGTTATATGGCGTGGTCCCTTGATTTACCTAACTTTAAAATAAAGATTAATAACTGTTTTAGTTCTCACACCAGTCACATGACTGACCTGGTGTTTATTGTTTTAACCTAAAATCTGGGTGCCCTTATTTTGACACGGGAAGCTAGTAGTTTTGGTTTTGCAGATTTATATTCATAGGATCCTGATTTACATCTGGAATGATATCCGGAAAACTCTGTATCCATATATTCTTTTTAGTTGTGCTTTGTATTATTTTTCCGTTGCATTGTAATTTGTAAATCTCTGATATTTATTGAATGTGTAATATTTATTCATACTGCGTATATTCTTATATTCTGATGGAATTGTTGTAATAAGCAATGAAATGTTCTTCTGTTTGTGTCCTGATTCGTCTTGTCCTCAACTCAATCCGTGATTCCCATAAGGGGGATTTCGGGTCGTTTCATCATGGTATCAGAGATTTGGTTTACAGAGCTCGCAGAACAAGACACATTAGAACCATACGAAAGAATTCATCAGAAATTGGATTAGTAATATCCAATGAGAATGTCTCGTTAGAGATGGGATCAGTAGTATTCTAGAACGGGTATGAAGAGTTTATTTTTAAGATGAAAACAATTTTTGTTTTGAAAATTTAAATTAATTATACGTATTTGAATATTTAGTTGTATTGATTTGGATAATCAAGTATATAAACATTTTGTGTATACATTTGATCCACGTGTATTCGAAGTTTTAATATACTGAATAGATATAGAATCACATTCTAGTCGCCCGGACATGGTCCTGATGATAAAGTATACCATCACCAGTATTTATCTTCGAGTGACAAAAGTGGGATTACTATATATTTCCATTAGACTGGTGTGAGAACCAAAATATAGTTAGAATATATTGTTGTGACTTGGCATCAAAAACGCGATTTTTAACTATATATCAAAGTTATATGTTTGAAAACGATAATTCACTAATTGATTGTTGATTGTGTTGTTTGATTATTGGATGATTAATTAAATGTTGAACCTTTAGCCAAATTGAACCAAATAGTGAATTGTATTGAAAATTAGTCGCATTTGCATACATATACATGTAGTTACATTGAACAGGTCATAGCAATGAGGCTGGAGAAGAGAAATAAAATTGTTTGCCCAACAAATAGGTACATGTTTATTGTATTTCTTGGGTTTTTAATGATTTTATGAGCCAATTGGCTAGCCTCTTGGCTGTTTCTTTTTCTTTTTGAATTGGTGAGGGCCATAGGAGGCTATTGGAAATATCCCGAAGCTCCTGGTCCAGAGTGTTAGCCAATTTTTTGAAAAATTTGAAAAGTTCTTAGAAACAGAAAAGTTGAAGAACTTAAGCCATAATGAAAACAATGAGAGTTTAGTTGATTAGTTAAACAACTTTCGGCTTCGTTCCTTTTCGCGGACGAAAAGTTTTAAGCGGGGGAGATTGTAATAACCCAGTAATTTGAGCCAATTTAAAATTTTTATTTTGGCAATTTTAAAGAATTTTGACTATTTAAAATGAATTATTTTAAATAATATTAACGAGAAATTTATTTTGAATAGAATTAGAATGGATATATTTATTTGAATCATCGTGAGAATATAAATATTTATTTTTAATTATAAAAGCAATAGAAAATGGCACGGTAGTTTGAAAATTCGATTTCAAAGTTCAAATGAATGTATGGGATTCAAAATAAACTGAATTTTAGCAAAACCAAAATTATTAGAATCTATTTGAGAATATCTTTCCAACGAATCTGAAAAATTAAAATTTCATAGCGGGAATAAAAAGTTATGCCCAGTTAAAAAGTCAGAATAGTCGCTATGGAATTCTGGCCCTTAAAAATGGAAATTTTGCAAACGACCTTGGTTTTCGATGAAACCACTTTTGTTGGATCCGGGATTTCAAGTTATTGCTAGGTTTCAAAATACATAATTTTTTGAATCAATATGTGAGCGTGGCAAAGGAAAACGTGTTTTGACAGTTTCAGTCAATTTCGATCGACCAGAAAATGGCCATTTTTCAAACGGTCTTGGAATTTGACGAAATTAGTTTTGTTAGAACCATATTGTCAATACGAAGCTAGAAAATATTTTTCGGGAATTTTTAGAGTCCGTATGTGGCCCCGGTAAATTGAAATGTGAGTTCAAATTTAATATATAGATTTATATTTTGATTTTGACCAAAACTGATTGAAACAGTTGAATTATCTTATGAAACATATACCATTGTGTTCGGAATGGGGGTAATTAGCTAGAGACGACAGTCGTTGGGTTGGAATTTGAGTTCGAATGGAAAAAAACAACTTTATAGAAATTAAATTAAATAATTATATATTTATATATAATATAACTTGTCTTACCCCCTCCTTATAGACAAAAGTCAAACGAAAAAAAACACGTGCCCCCTATAGCCTTACCCAGATCACCCCCCCTCCCGAGGCGCCGCACCGCCACGGAAACCCCACCATCGTCCCCCCCCCCCCCCCCCCCCCCCCCGGCGATCCTCTTCCTCCCTCCCCGTAACTCCTCCTTCCTTTGTTCTTGCCCAAACCGCACACCCGCTCCCCACTTACAGCCGCAACCACCGCCGCACCCCCCACTCCGACCAGTAGAAGACCGGCGCCACCCCTGCTACCACCAGCTACCTCCCCTACCTCCGACGAAGGCACACAGCCCCCCTTGACAAAGATCCACTTTTTTTGGGTAAAAAGGTGGGTTTCCATATTGTTTTACTTTCTTTTGATTAATCTAGTTTATATGGTAATTAAAAGCTCAAGATTAGATTTTTTTCTATGGAAATAAAAATTAGATTTTTATGTGTATAAAGATATGAATTTTGTTCATATGAAAATTATGATTTTCTAATCATATGAAAGTTATAATTTTTAATTCGATAAAAATATGATTTCTATATTATAGAAAGAATAAAAATATGATTTTTATATTATAGAAAGAATAAACATATGATTTTTATGTATGGAAAAGCGATATAAAAATGAGTTAAAAATAGGATTTTTAACATAAACGGTGTTGAACATATTTCGTGGAAAACACGGTGAAGGACACCATGAGCGAAAAAGGAGTGAATTTTGGTCGTAGGAAGAGGAGAGAAAAATATAATTTTTATAGAAAGCTTTGATTTTTAGTTCATGAAAAATTTGATATTTATCAAATAAAAAAATGTGATTTTTAAATTAGTGAAAGATGATATTTTATATAGTGAAAGACGATATTTTTATATAGCGAAAGACGATATTTTTATATAGAAGAAAGCGTTTTAAAAATATAATCTTTACAATATATGAAGGGAAATAAAAATATGAACTTTAGTTTTATATAGTGGTGAAAATAAAAATATGATTTTTATAAGAAGGAAAATATATATAAAAATACGATTTTTATATATGTAGTAGTGGGAATAAAGATTCGATTTTTATAAGGGTAGCTGCTTAAAAATAGAATTTTTATATAATAGGAAATATAAAAATATGATTTTTATATATGTAGTGAATACGAACGACGAAAGTGACAGAAGGCGAGCCCAGCGAAGATTTTCTACAAATGAAGAGTCGCGGTGTTTGGTTTTGCTCTAGGTGAGAACTCCTCACTTTTACTTTGTTTTCTAGTTGAAATATATACTAGGATGCAGACGGTGCTTAGCAGCACCCGACACCCGTTGTCCACAGACCATGGATGGCATGGTTGTTTGATTGATGTGTTGTGAAAAATTGATTATGTGATGTGGATTGAATAAATTATTTTATGGTTAAAAATATAATTTTTAACGTGTACATAAAATAAACAGTTATAAACGAATCGGACGATTTGTTTCTGTACACCCATTTGACTGATATGGATTGGGACGATAAATTTTACACATCACCCAACTACACAAATAAAACATGTGTTTGATTGTTTGAAAACCCCACAAGGGTGTTGGGATGAAATTGACCATACACTAGCCCCAATAATTGGCTGTATGTCGATCGATTGATTGACAAGCTGTTATAAGCGTTACATATTTATATTTAATGCTTATGCAGTTGTGTGGTGCACTCTGGATGATGGTTGATGATTTATCGTTGCTATTATATACATGTGTTGTAGAAAATCCATATAATTAACATTATATGGTAATTGATTGAGCCTCATTCCAATTTGGAAAATAAGGAATATTATAAATAAAATTTCATGTGTTGAATAGGAAAAAAATTCATGTGTTGAATAGAATAAAAATTCATGTGTTGAATAAAAGAAATTCATGTGTTGAATAAAGTAAATATTCATGTGTTGAATAAAAATATATATTCATGTGTTGAATAAAATATATATTCATGTGTTGAAGAAAATATTCATTTGTTGAATAGAATAACAAAGTTCTTGAAATATATAAAGCCGTGTTGGTTAGATATGCGCCATTTTGATGTGAACGATATTTATATCGATTATATTCGTTTTTATAATGAATATAGAAAAGGAAGTGATTTCAAAATATAACATTTTGAAAATATTATCATTTGTATATCGATGATGTGGAATATTCAATTTTGATTTGAAATGGAATATGAAGTTGAAATCGTTTTGAAAACGAATTTAAAACAATTTATAAAATACGTTTTGAAAGGAAATCGACGAAATATGTATAATATATATATTTTATATATAAAGGCATGAATAGAACGCGCCGCGCCGCGGCAGTTTGCGAATTTCGACCATTGACTTCGAATGGACGTTACGGGAGATCCGACAGTCGGATTCTCCTAAAACCAGAACCATTGGGTTCGTATCGAAAAGAGCTTTCTAACGAATATTATAGATTTGAAATCTAACGGTTGGATTTGTAATTATGTCCAAATCAAATTTGGAAAAGGTCGATGTAAGTGCATAATGGAATTCGACTGTACGGGCCTTGATAAAATTATTAAAAATAGTAATAATTTGTGTAAAATCATAAGAAATGATTTGTGAAGAATTGAGATGAAAAATTCCAAAATTGAAAAGATAAAAATAGATTTTTACCGAAATGAACTAGTTTTGAACTAGAATAATAATTTATTTATTTTTAAATAAATAAATTGGATTTGAAAGGGTTTTAAAAGTAACCAGAATTTCCAATAATTGAATTGGAATGAATTTGAATCGATATTGTCTTTGGAATATTTCGATGTTGGATTTCGTGATTATACAGATATTGTCACAAAAATTTGAAAGATATATTGGAATCGTTATTTCCAATACGATATTTGTTGGTCGTAGAATTTGATATTGAATATAAGCCGATATATTTTCTATTCAGAGCCTTATAATTAATATCAAATGGGAATTGGGTTTATCCTGAACTGTATTTTAACGACATTAGTTCTTTAACCCGATTTACAGTGAAATGTGATTTGGAATTTATAAATCTTTTGTTAAGATTTAAAGGAGGTTTTCCAAAGTAAAATTTTCCAATTCAATAAAATAAATTGGAATGGAATAGAATGTGATTTTGGGTTTATTGTGAACCGTGTTTAAATGACAATGGTTCTTTAACCCAGTTAAAGACGGGATATGATTTCCCAAGTTAAACAATCATTAGTATTAATTTTTGGGAAGATTAAAACCAAGTGGAGTTTTAATGAATCTTTAATTAGATTGAAATGATCGGGAATGGAGTATCACCAGTTTTGCTCCAGGCGATAGTTAAATCTTTAATTAGATTTGAACGTGAAATGGTAATTGAATTTATCGATAACATCGTGGTGTTAGATATGAAGTATGACTAGTTTACTTCATGGGATGAATAGGTTGTGATTGGGAAATAAAATGAATGATTACTTCGGTGTGGTTTGCTAATCCCGAGTAATTTGAATTGATATTCAAGAGGAGATTAAAGAATAAATTTAAAGAATTTATCTCTGATAAAATTAATGTGAAACTTTCCCAAAGTGTAAGAATATTTGAATAAAAGAATATTCAGAATTGGAATGAGGTGTATGTTGTGTTTGTGTAACACTTGTTTATTATATACGCGGGTTATTCAGAAAGAACGGGTTTATCCCATTCTGAATAACTGATTCGACGATGTATCGAGGATGAAGACGGTGGTTGAAGATCAGAGGTTTTCACATCGTTTGGGTGATTACTGATGATCTTGATTGGGCTGTACACCCAAGAGGAGGGAATCAGTTGGTGGTCGTCCAGACGTACTTAGAGATCGATGGATATGCGAGGTACAAGGTGCCTCCGGTTTTGTTTAGACCCAGAACGAACTTGTTAATGGACTGTGTGCCTGACATTGGATTTCATTTTGTGTGATTGATTTCTATTAAATATATATCTGTTTGGCGGCGGAGAATTTATTCTCTTGCTTAATGCCCTTCTCTGAGACGTACGAGCTCAGAGGTTATATATTGATGGATATCAATCGCATGGAGTGAATTGCCTGTGTGGCATGCCCAAGTGGCAAATGATCAAGGCTTTTATTGAAAAGCAGAATCTTATGGTTGACGATCAAAGCACCGCCTGTGTGGCACAGCTTTGTGTAGCGTTAGTTCGCGAGCCTTACACCCTGGTTGTGAACCAGAAACGGGGAACGACATCAGGGAGGACATGCGTTTCTTTCTAGCTAGGGTGGTGTCAGTGACCTACCATCCCTGACATTTATATTATTTTCACCTGTGTGGTTGTTGCTGTTGCGAGGCGGCTCAGATATATCGGTGACTGTGTGGAGCCGATGGAGTCATTTGGCGCATTTACTCCCCAAAGGGTGGGGAAACGCAGTGTTCAGGAATTTTAATCCACATCGGTGGACCGACTCTGACGATCCAAGGGTCACTCGAGCTCTGATCCTGAGGCTCGGGCTAGAGAGTCTCAAATCGGTGAGGACTATCTTTTGCCTCGGTTCACAGATAGTAATCCAACTTCCAATACGACATTTGCGGTTTTGATTATAGAGCCTAGTATTGGAGACATAGTGGTATGGGGCACTTATGCCGTCTATGATTGATACTTATGATTGAAATTGTTTTGACACTATACACTTATAGTAATAATAAAACATGAAATTTCACGTACCAAGCATTCTTGGCTATTATAAGGTAAAAACCCTATCTTCTGGTTTGCGTTGCATTGTGTGATGGGACTCGGGTCTTATAATAGCTTTATTGTTCTTTATTTAGCATCGCGCTTTTGTTTTATGCACTAATATTCTTGGGAGAAAACCTGTTCTATGTTATATAGCGTGGTCCCTTGATTTACCCAACTTTAAAATAAAGATTAATAACTGTTTTAGTTCTCACACCAGTCACATGACTGACCTGGAGTTTATTGTTTTAGCCTAAACTCTGGGTGCCCTTATTTTTACACGGGGAACTAGTAGTTTTGGCTTTGCAGATTTATATTCACAGGATCCTAATTTACAGTTGGAACAATATCCGGAAAGCTCTGTATCCGTATATTATTTTCAGTTGTGCTTTGTATTATTTTTCCGCTGCATTGTAATTTGTAAATCTCTAATATTTATTGAATGTGTAATGTAACACCCCGTAATTCTGTTAATATTAATATTCACAAATTAAAGAATAACTAATCTCAGACGTGAGAATTGTGGGAAACGGGTTGCGCCATTGTGTTCGTCTCGGAATTCTAGTCGAAATAGAGTTCGAGTTTGCGTGAATTGGACTTCGTAAGAAGAAGTTATGGCCATCGGAAGTTTCAGAAAATTCAAAATAGATTTCAGAAAATTTAAAATTCAAAATTCGGAGTCAAACAGGCTAGGCGGGAAAATTCCCGCCCAGCACCCCAGGTCGACTAGGGAGTCGACTGGGCAGTCGACCCCCTCCCCCCCCCCCCCCCCAGGTCGACTCGGGAGTTGACCTGGGTGTCGACCTAGTCAGTCGGCTAGGGTTTTGACTGAGCCCAATCTTGAGCTGCTGATGTGTCTTTAGGGCTGAGTTGGCAAATTTAATGGTTCAGTTTAGTTCTGAGTTGATCTGACAGTCTAAATAAATCCTAAACTCTATAAATACCTAGGTAGTCTCTCACTCTAATTCACATGAAAAATAGAATAGCCACCGTCATACCGCTGCCATGGAACTCAGTGTAGCCACCGCAAACTAAGAAGGAAGAAAAGCTAATCAAAACCCTAATCCTACTCAACTCTAAAGCAAATCAAGACTCTCTTTCTTCTCTAATTGTGAGTATGATGATCTTAACAAGATTATTGTTAAACTAATTAGATTAAGTCATGAATGGATTATAAGTGAATAATGTGGATTGTCATATATGTTGTTGTAAACCTTATGCTATCATGTATGTTGTAAATTCTATGTTATGTGATGATGATATCCTACATGTTGTAAATCATGTTATGATGATATTGTATAGGTTGTAGTTTTCTATGCTAAATTGTGATGAATCATACATGTTATAAAGTCATGATGTTATTATCTATGCTAATTAGTTCATGTTAATCAAGTCATAATGTTTGGGCTATGTTGATCTATATGTCAATTCACATATGGAAGTTTAGATTGATTAGTAAAGATTATGAACATATGCCATGACATCTATTTAGATCTAGAATTATGACATCTAGAATTATGCTATGACATATGTGAATTCTATGTATTAGATGCTAGTTCACACCATCATTATGTTGCATAAAACCCCATATGCAAGTTTATACACAAATTTGGGTTATGATCATATCATGTAAATTGTGACATTTAACAAGTTGACACCTTTTGGATCCTTAACATGTGTAGTTTTATGCAAGTTTCACCCCTATTATGATTAGGATCATTTTAATTATCTATATGTTGTGATAATTTATTTTTGTGCTATGAGTTAGACTATTCGAGTCTAACGTATATTCTGTGTTGAATAAGCGAACATATAATGTGGGGTATGGGTATTATTAAGGATTTAATAATAAGAAGTTGGGGTGAAATTGATATGATTTTGCATACCATGAATGGGTGGCCATAATTGAGTCAATTATGGACATCATTAAAAGTGGACTTAATTATTAATTTGAATAGGGAATTATTAAAACTGGGGTAAAAGATTATAAGTGATAATCAATGCTTAGGACACGAGGTTGGACTCGTTTGTGACGTAAACCTGCCCGGACCCGCCCGGCAAATCCAGTGGTCACAAATGTCAGCCCAATGTGAGAGGTCCTAGGCCTAAACTAAAGCATAACAGTTGTAAAGACACGAGGTTAGACTCTTTTATGGTGTAAGACTGCCCGGACCCGCCCGGCAAATCCAGCTGCCATAAATGTCGGTCTAATGTGAGAGGTCTTTATGAGGTTATGGCCTGAATGAATTAAGAAATACTTAACCAGATAAACATGTAAGGTGGGACATGGGGGTTAAGTAGGTGCCTTGGGTGGCATGAGGAATCTAGTGGGTGCCCTTAGTGGCATGTGAAATACGATTAGTAAGACTTAACCAAACACACATGTAAATGAACATGACTAAGAGGGTTAAGTGGGATGTACTAGCGGACAAGCTTAAGTGGGTAGCTTGTGGGGGCCCATTTCAACCAGTATCCCAAACGTATCTTTGTGGGGTCGACCCAAGTCAAGGACGGGACACGCATACTGGGCTTGACTATAAGAGGCCAAAAGGGGGTAGCGGTGGCAACGCAAGTCCAACAGGTTTCATATACGTGTGTGGACCCGGGCTGATAGGTAAGATGTTGTTGCATCGTGTAGGTATAAGCCGTGCATTCTCAAGTTGTATCGGGTTGCCACTTTAGGGGAGTGATACACCCCACTGTGGGGCCAGCACGGGTATCTGCGAGTAGGGATCCGATCGAAAGTGGGTAGTGGGGTACACCTAGTGGAGATAGGGGCAGACGACACCTATGTAGTCAGCTAGGGGTACGCAAGTCTATTTATATAGTTTCTGTGTGAAGCAAGTGGGATCAACCTTTAGGGTGACTGGTGCGGTGCAGTGTAGTAATTATTCGTTAGTAGTTAGGTGTGCCTGTAACGTTATGTTTATCTACTTTTCCATGCCCAATAGTTTATAGATATTTACTTGTCTTCCAGCTTATGCCTTAGTCTAGTTATTTTGATAGTAGTATTGTTAGAATTATCATACTCGCCAGACTTTATGTCTGACCCCCTCCATTTCTATCCTTTTCCCCCTCCAGGTCCTCAGGGTGGACCCAGCTCTAGTGGAGTTTGATTGCATTGCTTTATCTCTCTTTTGGAAAGCTTGGACCGTTGAAGTAAAGTCCAGCTTGTTATCTTCTTTAATGGCTATTTGTGTAATGGGATTATGTATTTTGTTTTATGAAGATGGATATTGTACTTGACTCTGATTTATGGTTTTATGATGTAACAAACATGTTTAATTTCCGCTGCAATAAAATGAAGTCTTAGATTTCCAAGTACTACTTATTATCTGTCTTGTTGTAATTTTTCTGTTCTATATTCACTTAAAACCTACATGGAAGTTAATGCATTCCCTTTGTGAGTGACATTAGTGGACGTGGGGTGTTACACGTGGTATCAGAGCCTAAGGTTACCAGAACAGATAAATTTTTTAGAAAAACTATTTTTCTAAAGTATTTTTGGAAGAAGTGTTTTCAAAAACATGTCTTAATGAGTAATTTAAAGAGGAAAGTTTTTAAGAAAAACATAATCCCCAATAGCCATATATCTTTATCTTTCGAATTCTCCATTTTGAATCTTTCCTTTTCATTTCAACATGGCTGAAGATCTTAACCTTCCGGATGGTGTAACGATACCAGGATGGTATAGGAGGTTATTAGAGGCTAGGGCCGCTGCAGGTCCAGCCAATGTTCCTCCACCACCAGTTGCACCCGTTCCTCCTCCTCCTCCTCGCGTTGATACTTTTGCAAAGACGTGCAAGGAATTTAAGGCTATGGGTGGAAAACCCTTTCAAGAGTCAGAAACGTTTGTGGAAGCTAGAGATTGGCTTAAGGAGGTGCAAGAATTGCTAGAAATCTTTGAAGTAGAGGAAGGGAGGAAAGTCAAATTAGCAGCTTGGTTAATGAAGGGAGAGGCCTCGTTTTGGTGGGAGGTCACTAATGGGGAGCGTCCTGTTGATTCTTGGGCGGATTTTAGACGTAGGTTTGTGGCAAAGTTTCTCTCAAGGGCAGAAGAGAATCTATATATGGAAAGGTTCTTGACATTAAAGCAAGGAAGCTCATCAGTGAAAGAATATGTCAACAAATTTAATCAGTTAGCAAGGTTTGGCTTGGACTTAGTGAACACGCCGGAGAAGAAGGCTCTGAGGTTCGTAAATTGCTTGAATGGACCGTTGCAAAGGTTGGCTATGACCCACATCCCTATGGGGGCCACCTTTGAGAAGCTAGTAGACATGGCACTCATGCACGAGGAGAAAGGCGTTAATGCTAATAAGGCACCTGAGAAGAAAGGGGATCAGAAGAAACCTCAACAGCAAAACAAGAAGGGTGGTAAAGACAATAATGGCAAGGGAAAGAAGAAATGCTTTAACTGTGGGACACCAGGCCATCTCAGCAGGGGTTGCCGAAAGAAAAAGAAGACTGGCTGTTTTCACTGTGGCGATGCAGGACATCTAGTGAAGGACTGGCTAAAGAAGGGGCAGAGGGCAGGGTCTACCTCGGGAGAATAGGTGCAGGCTCTTATGGCACCAGGGCAGGCAAGGGGACAAGTTCTGGCTCTCGCGGTCCCACCGCTGCAAGAACGAGGTAGAACCATTTCTGTTGAAAGCTTAGTTTTACTGTTTGATCATCCTGTCCGTACCTTATTTGATTCGGGTGCATCACATTCGTTTATCTCTACGTCATTAGATTAATCACTGCACTTAAACACCAGTTTAGTAGAGGATCCCTTAGTTGTTTCGAATCCAATTGGGGGCTCAGCTTATTTGTCCATGATGTGTTTGGTTTGAAAATTTCTATACTTAGCGTTGAGTTTAGATGTGATGCTTATGTGTTGGGCTTCACGGGCTATGGGCTAATTTTAGGAATGGATTGGTTATCTAGAAATGGGGCCGTTCTTGATTGTGAAAGGAGAGTAGTTAGGCTCATGACTCGCCTTGGCAACACTCTCGAAATATTTTGTAATCCCGTAAATTACGTTATGCTAAGTTATTTAGAATCGCTTGACGCGTCTGAGGAAAATCTATGATCTGTAAGAGTGGTCCGAGAATATTCAAATGTGTTTGAGGAGGTGAAGGGCTTGCCTCTGAAGCGGGAGATAGATTTTCGAATATATCTTGTGGATAATGCAAAACCAGTATCTTTGCCAGTACGCCACATGTCTCCACGTGAAAGGAGGGAACTCGATAAGCAAGTGAAGGAGTTGCTTGAGAAGGGGTTCATAAGACGTAGTATATCGGAGTGGGTGCTCCAGTAGTATTTGCCACGAAGGCGGATGGGTCCCTTACATTTTGTGTGGACTATAGAGAACTTAATAAGCTTACTAAGAAGAACAGACACCCACTGCCGAGGATTGACGATCTCTTCAATCAGTTAGTTGGTGCCTCTGTGTTTTCGCAGTTGGACTTAGCCACTGGTTTCCATCAGTTGAGAGTGGCTGAGGATAGCATTTACAAGACTGCCTTTAGGACTCCGGACGGTTTCTATGAATGGATAGTGATGCCCTTCGGTTTGACAAACGCCCCCGCATACTTTGTTTGTTTGATGAGTAAGGTGTTTAGGGAGTACCTTAACAAATTCGTGGTAGTCTTTGTAGACGACATCTTGGTCTTTTCTAAGGATGAAGAAGAGCATGCCCTACATCATAGGGAAGTGTTGGAGACCCTACGAGCGCATAATCTTAAAGCTAAATTTTCTAAGTGTCACTTCTGGAGGAAGGAAGTATGATTCTTATTGCACGTGGTTTCCAAGGAAGGGATAGCTGTGGATCCCGCGAAGGTGGTGGCTATCCAAGACTGGAAGGTCCCTAAAAATGCTGCCGAAGTAAGAAGTTTCTTGGGGTTGGCTGCTACTATAGGAAGTTTATCAAAGACTTCGCAAAGATATCAGCTCCATTAATGCGTTTGACGAAGAAGAACCTAGTCTTCGCATGGGACGTAGATTGTGATGATGCGTTCCAACGTTTGAAGAGAGCTTTGACTTCAGCCCCAGTCTTAGTGCTGCCAGATGGGAATAATCCATTTACTGTTTATACTAACGCTTGTGGGACAGGACTAAGCGTGTAACACCCCGCGAATTCTATAACTGTGAAATTAACAAATTAAAGTATAATTAATTTGAAATCAAAGAACTAAGGGAAACGGGATACGCCATTGCGTTCGTCTCGGAAAAATACGCGAAATAGAGTCCGAGTTTTCGAAAAACGGAGTCCGTACGAAGAAGATATGGCCTTCGGAAGTTTCTGAATTAAGTTTAAAATTCAAACAGAATAAAACAGTTTAAAATTCCAAAATGGGGCCCAATGGGCCAGGGCGGAAAAACACCGCCTAACGCACCCAGGTCGACTGGGCTGTCGACCTGGTCTAACCAGGTCGACAGGGCTATCGACAGGCATGTCGACCTGGTCCAGAGCCAGGTCGAACCCAGTCCAACCTGGCTGGCCTATTCTATGTTGGTCGATTTTCTGTGGTCTGCTTTGTCATTAGGGCTAGGTGGCAAGCTCTAATTGGTCTCTCCTTAGGATGAATGGCTACGATCTAACCAAGCAACATCAACGGTCCTAATCAGTTCATTACCTCTATAAAAACAACCCTAGACTAACCCTAATCTATTCATTCAAAAATAAGAACAAAGCCGCCATGTTGCTGAGGAACGACTAGGGGTAGCCACCAAATTGGAGAGAGGATTAGGAGGCAAATTCTAAAGCATAAAGCAACTCAATCAAATCAAAACGCATCTTCAAATCCCTAAATTCGAGAATTCGCCACACCATTGTAAGTAGAGTATTACTTTGGTATGAACAAATAACTGTGTTGATTTGTATACTTGGTTGTGGTGATAAATAATTCATACTTTGTGCGTTACTATGATTCTTATCGATTTGGAATATTGTATACGTTTGGATATTCTCGAATTGTGTTATTCATTATAAAGAACTACATGCGGTAGTTCTATGCAAGTATACGTTTGGAATATTCGCAAATGATGTAATCCATGTTGAAACTACATGTATGTAGTTAATTAATTCATGCAAGTTTGGGGCTTTGCTATTATGCCATCATAATGTGTATTTTTATACAAACATCATTTTTGAAGTAATTGGAATAAGTTTGGAATTATGTTGAAAATTTGGCATCATGTATTAAGCCATGCTTTTGTACTGGAAAAACCTATTTGCAAACTTATGAATATGACAAGGCTATGATTGATATGTTGCATAATTGAAATCCATGATTATATTACAAGAATTATATGATGACATATGTGGTACATAGCTAGGTTGGATTCAAAAATCCCTTTTTGCAAGTTTGCATGACTAAAGTAAAAATCATGATTTCATGTTAGAAATATTTATGCCATGGTTATGTGAACAAATTTAACTATACTTTTGTATTAGTCACAAAAGTAGACACCTTTGTAAACATGTAGTAGTCTTATGAACATGCTTTGCTTATGTTTGACATTTTGCATGAATAAAAATATAGGTTTATGTTGTAGTTAAAGCCTATGTGTCGATAGTGATGTTCTTAACTTAACTACAAGTTTACATGGTTTGATTCATGTCACTTATGCTTTATGACCAAAGTATATGTTACCACTATGCAAGTACACCAGTTTCTATTTTGTATTTCCAACGTCATATTGCAAGTTCATACGCTCACCTTCCCCTTTTTGTGTATGTAATCTCGCTTTAAGCCTCCCCTTTTCGCATGGCTAAGTTGGGCTTAAAAAGGCTAAGCCCAACATATACATAATAAACGGATGTGTTAAACGGGGGAAAATAACGTTGGGTTAAAATTACTAATGAATGAAAATATAAAATAGAAGGGCCCAAATTCAAGTATGGGTTGGGCCCATGATTGGTGTAACCTTTACACCATTAACTTAATAATGGGCCGCAAATATTTACATATAAGAAAATAAAGAAGAAAGACAAAAATATGTAAATGTAGAACATACGATGTGTTTAACCCGAGGTTGGATTGAGTTGTGATGTAAACCTGCCCGGAACCGCCCGGCTGTCCAGTAGTCACAACAATACCTATCCAATGTGGGAGGTTAACCATGGAGCCCAATAAGGACCCGAGGTTAGACTGAGTTGTGGCGTACGACTGCCCGGAACCAACCGGCAACAGACAGCCACAACAATACCTGTCTAATGTGAGAGGTCAGGGCCTTAATAAGACAATTAAGGCTGAGACAGGATTGTTAGGATTAAGTGAACTAAAGACTTAATCAAAATGGAACATGCTAAACTAAACGGACTGGTGGGGGTTAGGTTAGAAAACACTTAACCAACTTAGCATGTTGGCTAGAGATAGAAAACCTAGTAACGGGGGACCCTTTTCAGCAGTAACCCTAGAAGGTGTATCAGGATACCCTGAAACTAGGCAGGGTGGGGCACGATTACTGGGCTGATTGTAAGAGGTCAAATCGACGGCGGTGGTGTAGCAGTGTAGGTTCTAACGGGGTGCGGGCGTGCACACACTCCGGCGCAGAAAAATAAAGCACTGGGCACCAGTAGCATACCTGTGCATTCTAAGGTTGTGTCGGGCCGCCGCCATGGGACTTGATACACCCCATGGTGGGACCAGCATAGGTAACTACAACATCGGGGGCCGTAAGACACATGTAACTATGCGAGTAGGAGCCGATCATTATGAAATGGATCACTTCACCCTGATTATGGGGTGCCAGTTGGAAACTAGTTTATATGGGTTCAGAGATTAACATGGGGTACGATAGTATATTCGACCCTAGACAACTTAACCAAGTTTATAGTGCTTTCCCACTTCTTGTTTATACTTATCATACCCAGTTCTTTATTCATAGGCAGAATAGTACTAGACTTACTCAGGCTTTATGTCTGACTCTACTTTTCTTTCGTCTTCTTTTCTTCCGTTTCCTCCCCCCCCCCCCCAAGGTCCACAGGGAGGGAACACTGCAGCTTGACCAGCCTTAGCATCCAGCTTGAAGAAGAGAAATGTATTGCTTGGACCTTTTCGTTTGAAACTATGGCTTTGGACAAACTCTATGGGGCTTTTGCAGTTTATCTATGTTTTATTTATGCTTCTTTAAATAATGTAATCAAGACAGATTATGAAAGTGTTATGTTAGGTTTTGGAAAAGATGTAAGACAATTATGGTGATGTTGTTGTAGCACGTATTTGCTTTCATGAAATAAAAGTTTGTTGATTTTCCGCTGTTTACAAATATGTGTTCTTATATCTGTCTTGTATATCTGTGACTTATACTTATAAACCTCCACCAAAATTAGGGCATTCCCTTTGAGAGTGACCCTAACGGAGGTGGGGTGTTTCACTTGGTATCAGAGCATAGGTTTACCAGATAAGATAAAAAGTTTTGAAAAATTATTTTCAAAAAGGAAATTTAAAGAAGCATTTTAAAGGAAAAAAATATTATTTTATTTGAAAAAGGCAAAGTCCACTCCCCAAAGCCATAGGTACTATCTCTTATCCTTCGTTTTGAATCTATCCTTTTTGTTTCAGCATGTCCGGAGATCTTAACTTGCCTGAAGGGGTACCAATACCTGGTTGGTTTAGACGGTTCTTAGAAGCAAGGGCCACTCAGCCAGGTCCTACCGTTCCTCCTCCCCCAGCTGCGGGAAATCATCCAGCTACAGCAGCACCTTTTCCTCCACCTCCTCTACGGGGAAACACGTTTGCTAAGATATGTAAAGATTTTAAAGCTATGGGAGGAAGGGATTTCCATGGAACTGAGTCCTTCGTGGCAGCTAGAAATTGGCTGAAAGAAACGGAGGACCTATTCATCATCTTTGAGGTAGAGGATAGGCAAAAAGTACAATTGGCGGTGTGGCTATTGAAGGGCGAGGCTTCCTACTGGTGGGAAGTCACTAATGCTGAAAGACCAGTGGAGACATGGAAGGACTTTAGGGCAAGGTTTGAGACTAAATTTCTCTCAGATGCGGAAAGAAGTTTGCAGTTGGAAAGATTCTTATTTCTTAAGCAAGGGGACAAGACAGTCAGAGAGTATGTGAATCAGTTCGATGAGCTGGCTAGGTTTGGGCTTGACCTAGTTAACACCCCGCACAAGAAGGCTCTCCGTTTCGTCAAAGGGTTGAATGAGCCATTACACAGTTTGGCCATGACCCATATACCCATGGGAGCCACGTATGAAAGATTGGTGCAAATGGCATTGCTGAATGAAGAGGATAAGGGCAAGAAGGAGACAAAGGCAGAAAGCTCTCAAGGGAAGAAAGAGGGTTTGCAGCCTAAGAAGACAGACTTTAAGAAGGGCGGGAAAGGCAACAAAGAGAAGAGGAAGTGCAATTTCTGTGGCAAAGTGGGGCACTTAGTAAAGGACTGCCGGAAAAAGAAGGCCAAGGAGAATGGTGGGTGCTTTTCTTGCGGTGAGACAGGCCACAGGGCTAAGGACTGCCCAAAGAAACGAGGACAGGGGCAGAGGGCTGGATCCACCCCAGGGGCACAGGTTCATGTGCTGGAAGCACCACCTCTGCAACAACGAGGTATAAATACTTCTGTAGAAAGTGTAGTTTATCTTTATGATCAACCCGTTCGCACTTTATTTGATTCTGGCGCGTCACACTCCTTTATCTCGTCTGCTTTAGTAGAATCTCAGCACCTAAAAACTAGTATGGTAGAGGACCCCTTAATTGTTTCAAACCCAATTGGGGGCCCAGCTCATTTGTCTATGATCTGTGTGGGATTGAAAATTTCTATTCTAAGTGTAGAATTTCAATGTAGTGCCTTTGTTTTGGGCTTTTCGGGTTATGGTTTGATTTTGGGTATGGATTGGCTATCCAGTAATGGGGCCATCCTTGATTGTGAGAAAAGGGTTGTTAGGCTCCTAACCCAGCTCGGTAATACCTTGGAAATTTCTTGTAATCCCTCGTATGCGGTTATGCTTAGTTATCTTGAATCGCTAGATGCCTCTGTTGAAAATTAGCAATCAGTTAGAGTGGTTCGGGAATATCCGGATGTCTTCGAAGAGGTGAAGGGCTTGCCTCCGAAGCGGGAAATAGACTTCCGCATATATCTTGTAGAAAATGCAAAGCCCGTTGCGTTGCCCGTTAGACACATGGCTCCACGAGAAAGGAAAGAGCTCAGTAAACAGATTAAAGAGCTTCTAGAAAAGGGGTTCATTAGGAGGAGCATTTCAGAATGGGGCGCTCCAGTGGTGTTCGCTACAAAGGCGGATGGTTCACTCCGTCTATGTGTTGACTATAGGGAGCTCAACAAGCTAACGAAAAAGAATAGGCACCCTCTCCCTAGAATTGACGATTTATTTGACCAGCTTGTAGGAGCGTCTGTTTTCTCCCAACTCGATTTAGCAACCGGTTTTCATCAGCTAAGGGTGGCTGAAGATAGCATCGATAAAATGGCGTTCAGAACCCCAGACGGCTTCTTTGAATGGCTTGTCATGCCTTTCGGCTTGACAAATGCACCTGCTTACTTCGTGGACCTGATGAGTAGGGTATTTAGAGATTTCCTCAACAAATTCGTAGTAGTCTTCGTAGATGATATCCTTATCTTCTCAAAGAGTGAAGAGGAACATGCTCAGCACCTAAGGGCAATCATGGAAACTTTGCGAGTCCATCAACTAAAAGCCAAATTCTCCAAATGCCACTTTTGGAGAGAAGAGGTGAGGTTCCTTGGGCACATAGTATCCAAACAAGGGTTAGCAGTGGACCCTGCTAAGGTAGTGGCGGTACAGGATTGGAAGACACCAAGGAATGCAACTGAGGTCCGAAGCTTTCTAGGACTAGCGGGTTTCTATCGAAAATTCATAAGGGATTTTGCGAAAATCTCAGCTCCGCTCACGAAATTGACCAAGAAGAATCTAGTGTTTAATTGGGACTTGGATTGCGAGTTTGCTTTCCAACGACTGAAAAGGGCTCTCACAACAGCCCCAGTTTTGACGCTGCCAGATGGGAGCAAGATGTTCACTGTTTATACGGATGCATGTGGGACAGGGCTAGGCGCCGTCTTAATGCAAGAAGGAAGGGTAGTAGCTTATGGCGGGAGGCAGTTGAAAGTGCACGAAAGGAACTACCCAACCCACGATCTTGAGTTAGCCGCCATCGTCTTTGCACTCAAGTCTTGGCGACACTATCTCCTAGGTGAGAAGTTCGAACTTTACACTGACCATAAATCGTTGAAATATCTTTTCTCGTAGAAGGATCTTAACTTGAGGCAACAAAGATGGATGGAGTTTCTTGCCTCGTACGATTTCGAAATCTCCTACACTCCGGGCAAAGGCAACGTAGTGGCAGACGCGTTGAGCCGAAAGAAATTGACCCTAAGCCCGTTGTTTGTTGAAAGACAAAGCCTAGAGTTTATAGCCAGCTTCGACTTTAGGCCTTCCTCCGATTTCGTACCAGGCTTGCTAGCATCTCTCGAAGTGCGCCCAACTTTAGTGGATTCAGTAGGGACAGCACAACGCGAAGACCCTCAGCTTGTGGAAATAATTGATAGGCTAATTAGGGGTGAGACTTCAAGTCACCTCAACAGATACTCCATCGACGATAAGGGTCTGCTAAGGCGAGACGGAAGACTATGCGTCCCACAGACAAAAGATTTAGTAAAGAAGGTTCTCGAGGAAGCACATCACTCCAAGATGACGATACACCCAGGCGGAGATAAAATGTACAAAGACATAAAAAGGACTTTCTTCTGGAACGGCAGGAAAAAGGACGTGGCAGAGTTCGTTTCTAAGTGTATGGTGTGCCAACAGGTTAAGGCAGAACAGAAAAAGCCTGGCGGACTGCTACATCCTCTAGAGGTCCCGCAGTGGAAGTGGGATAGCATCTCAATGGACTTCATCGATGGGCTGCCTAGGTCTAGGAGAGGCAACACTAGCATTTGGGTAATAGTGGATAGGCTTACTAAAAGCGCCCACTTTTTACCTGTCAAAAGTAAAAGAACTGCCTCATCCCTGGCATCACTTTACCTCAAGGAAATCGTTCGACTCCATGGAATACCATCTAGCATTGTTAGTGACCGAGACCCCATCTTCACCAGTGAGTTTTGGCGGAGTCTGCAAGAAGCAGTAGGAAAGCAGTTATGCTTGAGCACAACCTATCATCCGCAAACCGACGGCCAAACAGAGAGAGTGAACAGAGTTTTGGAAGACCTTTTAAGGCTATGCGTCCTTGACTTCGGAGGGACATGGGAAGACCACCTTCCTTTGGTGGAATTTGCCTACAACAACAGCTATCAAGCAACCATCGGAATGGCGCCCTTCGAAGCTTTATATGGAAGACCGTGCCGATCGCCCACTTGTTGGTGGGAGTCTACTGATAAGCTCATACTTGGACCAGATATGATCCGAGAGACTTCAGAGAAAGTAGACTTAATACGAAGAAGGATGAAGACGGCCCAAGACAGACAAAAGTCCTATGCTGACAAGAGAAGGACCAACCTTGAATTTGAGGTTGGAGACAGAGTTTTTCTCAAGGTATCACCGCTAAGAAACGTTGTTCGTTTTGGAACCACAGGAAAGCTAGCACCAAGGTTCGTAGGGCCATTCCCTATCATCGAGAAAATTGGGAAAATGGCCTATAGATTAGAGCTACCCGAGAAGTTGGCTGGAGTCCACAACGTTTTTCACGTTTCACATCTCCGAAAATGTCTACATGAGTCTGCTGAAGTGGTAGAGCCAAATATCCTCGAAGAGGCCGAAGTGGAACGCGAAGCAACCATAAGGAAAGTTCCAACCCGCATATTAGGAACGGAAGTGAAGAAGCTACGCAACCGCGAAGTCGAGCTCGTCAAAGTTCAGTGGAGCGACGCCGAGGGAGACGCGACTTGGGAAACTGAAGCTAGAATCCGTACAGCCTACCCTTTTCTGTTCGAGGGTACATCCTTGATCTTTCATTTTCCTTAAGTTGCGCTTTTATCTATCTTTTTAGGTATATTTCCTCGACCTTATCTTTTAGTTAGAAACCCTTTGGATGGAAACATGTAATTGAAACATGTTATGGATGATGGTTGCAAGTGGTTGCTAGTGGTTGCTCGTGGTTGCATATACACACACAATCTAGGGTTTAGATCGGCTCAGTCACTTCATATTGCATATGCATATATGCGTGCATTCATATGTGGTTGAACTTTAATGTGTTGTCATGTGGATGTTGCATTTGTATTGAATGATTGTGCACTCATGTAGAATCAAGAATAGGAAAATTTGCATACATAATGGATTCATGGCACTTACATAATTCGCATTAAGGAGGTCAACTGAATCAGTAGACCGCCTGATTTTGCATTAGATAAGTACATGTACACACACACTTCGCATATGATCATGAAGCATTAGAAGTCTTTTAAGGACAATGGATGCTCGTGTTTGATGGATGAGTAGATGGATGATTGGATGTTAGGATATACATTCCTCCTAACTTGAAGATTTCAGGGACGAAATCCTTTTAAGTGGGGGAGAATGTAACACCCCGCGAATTCTATAACTGTGAAATTAACAAATTAAAGTATAATTAATTTGAAATCAAAGAACTAAGGGAAACGGGATACGCCATTGCGTTCGTCTCGGAAAAATACGCGAAATAGAGTCCGAGTTTTCGAAAAACGGAGTCCGTACGAAGAAGATATGGCCTTCGGAAGTTTCTGAATTAAGTTTAAAATTCAAACAGAATAAAACAGTTTAAAATTCCAAAATGGGGCCCAATGGGCCAGGGCGGAAAAACACCGCCTAACGCACCCAGGTCGACTGGGCTGTCGACCTGGTCTAACCAGGTCGACAGGGCTGTCGACAGGCATGTCGACCTGGTCCAGAGCCAGGTCGAACCCAGTCCAACCTGGCTGGCCTATTCTATGTTGGTCGATTTTCTGTGGTCTGCTTTGTCATTAGGGCTAGGTGGCAAGCTCTAATTGGTCTCTCCTTAGGATGAAAGGCTACGATCTAACCAAGCAACATCAACGGTCCTAATCAGTTCATTACCTCTATAAAAACAACCCTAGACTAACCCTAATCTATTCATTCAAAAATAAGAACAAAGCCGCCATGTTGCTGAGGAACGACTAGGGGTAGCCACCAAATTGGAGAGAGGATTAGGAGGCAAATTCTAAAGCATAAAGCAACTCAATCAAATCAAAACGCATCTTCAAATCCCTAAATTCGAGAATTCGCCACACCATTGTAAGTAGAGTATTACTTTGGTATGAACAAATAACTGTGTTGATTTGTATACTTGGTTGTGGTGATAAATAATTCATAATTTGTGCGTTACTATGATTCTTATCGATTTGGAATATTGTATACGTTTGGATATTCTCGAATTGTGTTATTCATTATAAAGAACTACATGCGGTAGTTCTATGCAAGTATACGTTTGGAATATTCGCAAATGATGTAATCCATGTTGAAACTACATGTATGTAGTTAATTAATTCATGCAAGTTTGGGGCTTTGCTATTATGCCATCATAATGTGTATTTTTATACAAACATCATTTTTGAAGTAATTGGAATAAGTTTGGAATTATGTTGAAAATTTGGCATCATGTATTAATCCATGCTTTTGTACTGGAAAAACCTATTTGCAAACTTATGAATATGACAAGGCTATGATTGATATGTTGCATAATTGAAATCCATGATTATATTACAAGAATTATATGATGACATATGTGGTACATAGCTAGGTTAGATTTAAAAATCCCTTTTTGCAAGTTTGCATGACTAAAGTAAAAATCATGATTTCATGTTAGAAATATTTATGCCATGGTTATGTGAACAAATTTAACTATACTTTTGTATTAGTCACAAAAGTAGACACCTTTGTAAACATGTAGTAGTCTTATGAACATGCTTTGCTTATGTTTGACATTTTGCATGAATAAAAATATAGGTTTATGTTGTAGTTAAAGCCTATGTGTCGATAGTGATGTTCTTAACTTAACTACAAGTTTACATGGTTTGATTCATGTCACTTATGCTTTATGACCAAAGTATATGTTACCACTATGCAAGTACACCAGTTTCTATTTTGTATTTCCAACGTCATATTGCAAGTTCATACGCTCACCTTCCCCTTTTTGTGTATGTAATCTCGCTTTAAGCCTCCCCTTTTCGCATGGCTAAGTTGGGCTTAAAAAGGCTAAGCCCAACATATACATAATAAACGGACGTGTTAAACGGGGGAAAATAACGTTGGGTTAAAATTACTAATGAATGAAAATATAAAATAGAAGGGCCCAAATTCAAGTATGGGTTGGGCCCATGATTGGTGTAACCTTTACACCATTAACTTAATAATGGGCCGCAAATATTTACATATAAGAAAATAAAGAAGAAAGACAAAAATATGTAAATGTAGAACATACGATGTGTTTAACCCGAGGTTGGATTGAGTTGTGATGTAAACCTGCCCGGAACCGCCCGGCTGTCCAGTAGTCACAACAATACCTATCAAATGTGGGAGGTTAAACATGGAGCCCAATAAGGACCCGAGGTTAGACTGAGTTGTGGCGTAAGACTGCCCGGAACCAACCGGCAACAGGCAGCCACAACAATACCTGTCTAATGTGAGAGGTCAGGGCCTTAATAAGACAATTAAGGCTGAGTCAGGATTGTTAGGATTAAGTGAACTAAAGACTTAATCAAAATGGAACATGCTAAACTAAACGGACTGGTGGGGGTTAGGTTAGAAAACACTTAACCAACTTAGCATGTTGGCTAGAGATAGAAAACCTAGTAACGGGGGACCCTTTTCAGCAGTAACCCTAGAAGGTGTATCAGGATACCCTGAAACTAGGCAGGGTGGGGCACGATTACTGGACTGATTGTAAGAGGTCAAATCGACGGCGGTGGTGTAGCAGTGTAGTTTCTAACGGGGTGCGGGCGTGCACACACTCCGGCGCAAAAAAATAAAGCACTGGGCACCAGTAGCATACCTGTGCATTCTAAGGTTGTGTCGGGCCGCCGCCATGGGACTTGATGCACCCCATGGTGGGACCAGCATAGGTAACTACAACATCGGGGGCCGTAAGACACATGTAACTATGCGAGTAGGAGCCGATCATTATGAAATGGATCACTTCACCCTGATTATGGGGTGCCAGTTGGAAACTAGTTTATATGGGTTCAGAGATTAACATGGGGTACGATAGTATATTCGACCCTAGACAACTTAACCAAGTTTATAGTGCTTTCCCACTTCTTGTTTATACTTATCATACCCAGTTCTTTATTCATAGGCAGAATAGTACTAGACTTACTCAGGCTTTATGTCTGACTCTACTTTTCTTTCGTCTTCTTTTCTTCTGTTCCCCCCCCCCCAGGTCCACAGGGAGGGAAGACTGCAGCTTGACCAGCCTTAGCATCCAGCTTGAAGAAGAGAAATGTATTGCTTGGACCTTTTCGTTTGAAACTATGGCTTTGGACAAACTCTATGGGGCTTTTGCAGTTTATCTATGTTTTATTTATGCTTCTTTAAATAATGTAATCAAGACAGATTATGAAAGTGTTATGTTATGTTTTGGAAAAGATGTAAGACAATTATGGTGATGTTGTTGTAGCACGTATTTGCTTTCATGAAATAAAAGTTTGTTGATTTTCCGCTGTTTACAAATATGTGTTCTTATATCTGTCTTGTATATCTGTGACTTATACTTATAAACCTCCACCAAAATTAGGGCATTCCCTTTGAGAGTGACCCTAACGGAGGTGGGGTGTTTCAAAGCGCAGTCTTAATGCAAGAGGGCAGGGAAATAGCCTATGGCGGAAGGCAGTTGAGAGCGCATGAGAAAAATTACCCTACACATGACCTAGAGTTGGCCGCTATTGTTTTTGCACTTAAGTCTTGGCGTCATTATATTCTTGGAGAGAAATTCGAATTATTCACTGATCACAAATCTTTAGAATACTTGTTCTCTCAGAAGGACTTGAACTTAAGGCAGCAAAGGTGGATGGAGTTCTTAGCGTCATACGATTTCGAAATAGCATATACCCCTGGCAAGTGTAACGTAGTGGCCGATGCCTTAAGTAGAAAAAGATTATCCTTAAGTCCTTTGTTTGTTGAGCGGCAAAGTTTAGAGTTCATCTCTATGTTTGACTTTAGACCTTCCGTTGACTTTGTACCTGGTTTGCTAGCATCCTTGGAGGCCAGACCTACGCTTTTGGGATGGATTGGCGAGGCACAGCGAGACGACCCACAGTTGGTTGAGTTAGTAGAAAAGCTCAAAAGAGGGGAGTCATCAAGCCATCTCCGTAGGTATACCCTAGATGATAATGGTTGGTTACGTAGGGATAGTAGACTTTGTGTACCTCGAGACGATGACCTAAGGAAGACCATTCTTGATGATGCACATCGTTCGAAGATGACCATTCATCCCGGCGGGGACAAGATGTACAAAGACATGAAGCGAGTTTACTTTTGGGCGGCATGAAGAAAGATGTGGCCGAGTATGTCGCTAGATGCTTGGTGTGACAACAAGTAAAAGCAGAGCAAAAGAAACCCGGTGGGTTGCTTCACCCATTAGAGGTTCCACTATGGAAGTGTGAGAGTGTCTCGATGGATTTTGTGGATGGATTACCAAGATCAAGGAAGGGTAATACGGGAATTTGGGTTATAGTAGATAGACTTACTAAGAGCGCCCATTTTATTCCTGTAAAGAGTAAGAGGACTGCTCCATGGTTAGCTTCCGTATACGTCCGAGAAATAGTACGTTTGCACAGTGTTCCTTCTAGCATAGTGAGCAACCGCGATCCTATTTTCACTAGCAAATTTGGAGAAGCTTGCAAGAGGCGGTAGGGACTCAGTTATGTTTGAGCATCGCATATCATCCTCAGACGGACGGCCAGACCGAGAGGGCGAATCGCATTCTAGAGGATCTTTTGAGGCTATGTATCCTAGACTTTGCGGGTGTAACACCCCGTGTATTCTATAACTGTGGAATTAACAAATTAAAGTATAATTAATTTGAAATCAAAGAACTAAGGGAAACGGGATACGCCATTGCGTTCGTCTCGGAAAAATACGCGAAATAGAGTCTGAGTTTTCGAAAAACGGAGTCCGTAGGAAGAAGATATAGCCTCCGGAAGTTTCTGAATCAAGTCTAAAATTAAAAATCGGGCCCAATTGGCCAGGGCGGGAAAAATCATGCCTAAGACACCCAGGTCGACTGGGCTGTCGACCTGGTCTAGCCAGGTCGACAGGGCTGTCGACAGGGCTGTCGACAGGCATGTCGACCTGGTCCAGACCCAGGTCGAACCCAGTCCACCCTGGCTGGCCTATTCTATGTTGGTCGATTTTCTGTGGTCTGCTTTGTCATTAGGGCTAGGTGGCAGGCTCTAATTGGTCCCTCTTGCGAATGAATGGCTACGATCAATCCAAGCAACATCGATGGTCCTAATCAGTTCATAAACTCTATAAAATGACCCTAGACTCTACCTAGGTTTCTTACACAATTCTCTAGCCTCCATTGCTCTCTTCTTCTAATTAAAAATAAAAATGGCGTCTCTGCTCTGCTGGAATTAAAACTAGAAGATAATCAACATCAGCCTAAGCAACTCAATTCAAACTAGAGATTAAAGTTTCTGCAAAGATTCTACAACAAGTTAAAGTTCTTTCTTTAATCCAATCAAGGAAAGTACAGCTATTCTCCGCTATAAACGTTAATTATAATTTTGATATGCATTTAAAACTGAGTTTGAGGTTGTATATATATATTCTCTTCTGTTGGATCTGTTTTCTGTGACTGTTCTGTATTCCTTTCTTCTTTTCTGTTTCTATAGCCAGGCTACCACGAGCCTGTGCCCAATCTCATAAAGAGATTAACATATGAACGCAAAATTTGGGACAATTAATGAATGATGCGAAATTTGACAAGACTGAATTGAACGTATGACTTTAGATATGAAGCATAAAACATATTGGACATGTGACTTGGGATTGGATGCATAAATTTGGCTATGAACATGCAATTTATATATTGCATGCATAGAGTATGTTGTAATTTAGATTTGTAACTAATTAGAACATATGTTATTTAGGTCGGTAATTAATTAGAAAAAATAAGCATATGTTATAAACTAGTTTTAGACCTATGCATATTCTGTGATAAAAGAAGAAGAGGAACCACTGTAAGATTACATATGATTTGAGACTTTGGACAAAATGCATATAAAAGTCAAGATTTGATTTTTAGAAGATATGATTTAAAGATTTAGATTGTTGGGTATGGTTTGCATAATGATTCATGACTTAAAAAGAAGAAGATATGGAAGCTTAGGTGTAAAAGATTTGCATTAATTAGGGTATCTATTATTGTGATTACACCTAAATAAGGATTTTTGGATATATGGCATGCATTGGAATTAATGGTTATATTTGGTATAATTTATATGTGAATATGCTGTAAGATGCTAGTTTAACAAAAATTGGAACATATGTTATATGGCAAATTATGTCCATATTCTGTGCTATGTAACTTTATGCAAACATGGAAGTATATGATCTTATTGTGAATCACGACAATTATTTAGGCATATGAATTTAGGCCAATTTATGATTAGGCAAGGCATGTAAATAAAACCTTTAGAAATATTAAATTTGCTAAATATGCTAATTTTTCAAGTTGCCTAAACTGCTAGTTTTGTTATATTGCCTAGACTGCTAATTAGATTGAAATGCCTAATTTGTTAAATTTGTCGGTTGAAATGCCTAACCTGTTATATGCCAAAATCTGCTAAGTTGCTAAATCTGTTAAGTCATATAAAATCTGTTATCTGCTATGTTGATATAATCATCCTGTTATTGATATAATCTGAATTGGCATATATATTGGGCGTGCGCATAAACGGTAAATTATTAATTAATTGGCCGCAAAGATAAACATGGCTAACTCGAGGTTAGAATGAGTTTGCGGCGTAAATCTGCCCGGAACCGCCCGGCACATCCAGTGGCCGCAAACAATAGGTTCTAATGTGAGAAGTTAGTCATAGCATGCGTAAGACACAAGGTTAGGTCTGGCTTGTGGCAGAAGTCTGCCCGGAACCGCCCGGCATATCCAGCGGCCACAAGCTACCGACCTAATGTGAGAGGTCTGTGCATTAATAATTAATTAATGCAAAATCTAAGATAAGAATGACATCTAAAACGTATTGGGGAAAATAGGGTTAAACCAAAGGGATTAATAGATGTAGTAAAACCCGTCCATGAATCTGTAGGCCCAATACAAAGTTAGACAAATCTGAAAAATCTGTACATCTGACCTGTTAGTCTGAAAACTTGTTAACTTAATTTGTGAATTAGTAAACCTGAATTCTGTATGTCTGAACTTGTAAACAAGTCAATCTGAAATCTGTTAGTCTGGGGACACAAGGTTAGGAGGGGAATTACTTGTGTCATCTGTTGTTTGGGACCCATATTAGTCAGTAACCCTTTCTGGTATCAAAACTTTGACCCAACAGTAGGTAGGGTCCGGGCACGCTTACTGAACTAATTATAAGTGGTTCATTCTGATAATGGCGAGGGGTGTTGATGGTGCGTTCCAACCGGGTCATGTGCGTGCATGGATCCCGGTCTGCCTCTGAGGATGTAAGACGCCGTGACATCTGTAAATAGGTCTGTGTCAATTGGTTGTCACTTTAGGGAGTGATACACCCTACTGTGGGGCCGACACAGGATATTTATGTATTAGGGAGCCGATCGCTTGGGGTAGGGTTTTAGGGTACGCTTAGTTCTGTCTGTTTCTGTTGGTACCGTCTGTTTCTGTTGGGTGGTAACACCTGTCTGTTTCTGTGTGGTACCGTCTGTTCGGGTGGTAAAGGCCCATTACTAGTGTACACCTAATTCCACATTCTGTTTCCATAGGGATAAATATGTTTCTTCTTCTGTCTGTTTCTGATCGGGTAGTAAAGGCCCATTATTAGCATTCTGTTTCTGTTAAAGTATTCTGTACCCGTTCCTGCTTCAATTTAGACATTAGGGTGACACCTAATTCCGCTATACTAGTATTAGTGCAGAGAAGTGTAAAACAATAGTTTATATCATTCTGTTTTTCTGTTATATCTGCTACACCTGTTATAGTTATCTCACATCCAGTTTTATGTTCATATCATATTATTATTATCTGTTCATATGCTGAAAGTCACTGGACTTGCCAGACTTTTTGTCTGACCCTTGTTGTTTCGCCTCCTTTCTTCTGTTCCCTCCCCCCCAGGTTATCCAAGGAGGGAAATACTTTAGCTTGATCCGGATTTCTCTTTGCTTGAAGTGCTTAAAGTATGGCTCGGCTTTGTATAGCTTCCGTTCCATGGGGATTATGGTTTTAAACTATGCATTTTGAAGGCTTTTGTACAAGACTGATATTTTGTACTTGAATTCTGAAATTGAAAGGATGTAACCATATTAATTTCTGTTTCCGCTGTAATAAAGTTAAAAATTTTCAAGTACTGTTTTATCTGTCTTGTAAGTTTCTGTTCTGTTTACTAAAATGCTCCACCAAAGTTAAGGCATTCCCTTTGTGAGTGACCTTAACGGAGGTGGGGTGTTACAGCGGGTACATGGGAAGAGCATCTTCCATTGGTAGAGTTCGCATATAATAATAGCTTTCAGTCCAGCATTGGCATGGCACCTTCCGAAGCTCTTTATGGACGACCTTGTCGTTCACCTACATATTGGTGGGAATCTACGGATAAGATCCTACTTGGGCTCGATATGATTAGAGAGACTTCGGAGAAGATTGACTTGATTTGAAGGAGGATTAAGACGGCGCAAGATAGGCAGAAATCTTATGCGGATAAGAGGAGGACAGATCTTGAGTTTGAGGTTGGGGACATGGTCTATGTGAAAGTGTCTCCATTGCGAAACGTCGTTCGCTTTGGGTCTGTTGGGAAATTAGCACCAATGTTTGTAGGGTCGTTTCCTATTAAGGAGAAGATTGGACGGATGGCGTATAGAGTGGAGTTGCCCGAGAGACTTAGTGGTGTACACGACATATTCCATGTGTCACATTTGAGGAAGTGCTTGCACGAGACCGTGGAGGTGGTAGAGCCGAGCTTGCTTAGAGAGGTGGAGATAGAGCGTGATGCGACGATTCGACGAGCTCCTACATGCATTCTAGGGTCAGAGGTTAAGAAGCTGAGAAATCGAGAGGTCAGACTAGTCAAAGTACAATGGAGAGATGATGAGAGCAGCGCTACTTGGGAGACAGAAGAAAAGATGCGTTCGTTGTACCCTTTTCTTTTAGAGGGTATGTCCTTCAATTTCCCCTTTATCGCTTATCTTGTACTTATCTTACCTTTAGAGTATCCTCTCGCTAGTATCCTTGACCTTTAGTTAGGATAATCCTATGGTTGAAACATGTGTTTGAGACATGTTATGTATGATGGATGCAAAGTGGATGCAAGTGTTTGCTAGTGGTTGCTCGTGGACGCATATACACACACTGTTAGGTACTAGATCGGCTCAGTCACTTCATACTGCATATTGCATATATATGGATGTATTTAGTAAAATGGATGTATGATGATTGTTTTATCATATGGATGCTGCATTCAGATGAAGATTGTGCACGCATATAGAGATAATATGGAGCATTAAGGAACTTTTGCATACATAATGGACGCATGGCACTATCATGATTTGCATTAAGGAGGTCAACTGAATCTGCGGACCTCCTGATTTTGCATTAGATATGGACATATACACACACACTGTGCATTTAAACATGAAAGCATTAGAAGTCAATAAGGACAATGGATGCCTGTGTTTGATGGTTGAGTAGATGGACGATTGGATGTTAGGATATACATTCTTCTTGACTTGAAGATTTCGGGGTCGAAATCCTTTAAGGAGGGGAGAATGTAACACCCTGTAATTCTATTAACATTAATATTCACAAATTAAAGAATAACTAATCTCAGATGTGAGAATTGTGGGAAACGGGTTGCACCATTGTGTTCGTCACGGAATTCTGGTCGAAATAGAGTCCGAGTTTGCGTGAATTGGACTTCGTATGAAGAGGTTATGGCCATCGGAAGTTTCAGAAAATTCAAAACAGATTTCAGAAAATTTAAAATTCAAAATTCGAAGTCAAACAGGCTAGGCGGGAAAATTCCCGCCCAGCACCCCAGGTCGACTAGGGAGTCGACTGGGCAGTCGACCCCCCCCCCCCCCCCAGGTCGACTGGGGAGTCAACCTGGGTGTCGACCTGGTCAGTCGGCTAGGGTTTTAACTGAGCCCAATCTTGAGCTGCTGATGTGTCTTTAGGGCTGAGTTGGCAAATTTAATGGTTCAGTTTAGTTTTGAGTTGATCTAACAGTCTAAATAAATCCTAAACTCTATAATTACCTAGGTAGTCTCTCACTCTAATTCACATGAAAAATAGAATAGCCACCGTCATACCACCACCATGGAACTCAGTGTAGCCGCCGCAAACTAAGAAGGAAGAAAAGCTAATCAAAACCCTAATCCTACACAACTCTAAAGCAAATCAAGACTCTCTTTCTTCTCTAATTGTGAGTATGATGATCTTAACAAGATTATTGTTAAACTAGTTAGATTAAGTCATGAATGGATTATAAGTGAATGATGTGGATTGTCATATATGTTGTTGTAAACCTTATGCTATCATGTACGTTGTAAATTCTTTGTTATGTGATGATGATATCCTATATGTTGTAAATCATGTTATGATGATATTTTATAGGTTGTAGTTTTCTATGCTAAATTGTGATGAATCATACATGTTATAAAGTCATGATGTTATTATCTATGCTAATTAGTTCATGTTAATCAAATCATAATGTTTGGGCTATGTTGATCTATATGACAATTCACATATGCAAGTTTAGATTGATTAGTAAAGATTATGAACATATGCCATGACATCTATTTAGATCTAGAATTATGACATCTAGAATTATGCTATGACATATGTGAATTCTATGTATTAGATGCTAGTTCACACAATCATTATGTTGCATAAAACCCCATATGCAAGTTTATACACAAATTTGGGTTATGATCATATCATGTAAATTGTGACATCTAACAAGTTGACACCTTTAGATCCTTAACATGTGTAGTTTTATGCAAGTTTCACCCCTATTATGATTAGGATCTTTTTAATTATCTATATGTTGTGATAATTTATTTTTGTGCTATGAGTTAGACTATTCGAGTCTAACGTATATTCTGCGTTGAATAAGCGAACGTATAACGTGGGGTAGGGGTATTATTAAGGATTTAATAATAAGAAGTTGGGGTGCAATCGATATGATTTTGCATGCCATGAATGGGTGGCCATAATTGAGTCAATTATGGACATCATTAAAAGTGGACTTAATTAATAATTTGAATAGGGAATTATTAAAACTGGGGTAAAAGATTATAAGTTATAATCAATGCTTAGGACACGAGGTTGGACTCGTTTGTGACGTAAACCTGCCCGGACCCGCCCGGCAAATCCAGTGGTGACAAATGTCAGCCCAATGTGAGAGGTCCTAGGCCTAAACTAAAGCATAACAGTTGTAAAGACACGAGGTTAGACTCTTTTATGGTGTAAGACTGCCCGGGCCCGCCCGGCAAATCCAGCTGCCATAAATGCCAGTCTAATGTGAGAGGTCTTTATGAGGTTATGGCCTGAATGAATTATGAAATACTTAACCAGATAAACATATAAGGTGGGACATGGGGGTTAAGTAGGTGCCTCGGGTGGCATGAGGAATCTAGTGGGTGCCCTTAGTGGCATGTGAAATATGATTAGTAAGACTTAATCAAACACACATGTATATGAACATGACTAAGAGGGTTAAGTGGGATGTACTAGTGGACAAGCTTAGGTGGGTAGCTTGTGGGGGCCAATTTCAACCAGTATCCCAAACGTATCTTTGTGGGCCTGACCCAAGTCGAGGACGGGACACGCATACTGGGCTTGACTATAAGAGGCCAAAACTGGGTAGCGGTGGCAATGCAAGTCCAACGGGTTACATATGCATGTGTGGACCTGGGCTAGTAGGTAAGACGTTGTTGCATCGTGTAGGTATAAGCCGTGCATTCTCAAGTTGTATCGCGTTGCCACTTTAGGGGAGTGATACACCCCACTGTGGGGCCAACACGGGTATCTACGAGTAGGGAGCCGATCGAAAGTGCGTAGTGGGGTACACCTAGTGGAGATAGGGTAGACGGCACCTATGTAGTCATCTAGGGGTACGTAAGGCTATTTATATAGTTTCTGTGTGAAGCAAGTGGGATCAACCTTTAGTGTGACTGGTGTGGTGCAGTGTAGTAATTATTCGTTAGTAGTTAGGTGTGCCTTTAACGTTGTCTTTAACGTTATCTTTATCTACTTTTCCATGCCCAATAGTTCACAGACATTTACTTATCTTCCAGCTTATGCCTTAGTCTAGTTATTTTGATAGTAGTATTGTTAGAATTATCATACTCGCCAGACTTTATGTCTGACCCCCTCCATTTCTATCCTTTTTCCCCCTCCAGGTCCTCAGGGTGGACCCAGCTCTAGTGGAGTTTGATTGGATTGCTTCATCTCTCTTTTGGAAAGCTTGGACCGTTGAAGTAAAGTCCAGCTTGTTATCTTCTTTAATGGCTATTTGTGTAATGGGACTATGTATTTTGTTTTATGAAGATGGATGTTGTACTTGACTCTGATTTATGGTTTTATGATGTAACAAACATGTTTAATTTCCGCTGCAACAAAATGAAGTTTTAGATTTCCAAGTACTACATATTATCTGTCTTGTTGTAGTTTTTCTGTTCTATATTCACTTAAAACCTCCATGGAAGTTAATGCATTCCCTTTGTGAGTGACATTAGTGGACGTGGGGTGTTACATGTAATATTTATTCATACTTTGTATATTCTTGTATTCTGATGGAAATGTTGTAATAAGCAATGAAATGTTCTTCTGTTTGTGTCCTGATTCGTCTTGTCCTCAACTCAATCCGTGATTTCCCGTAAGGGGGATTTCGGATCACTTCAGTTACCTTCCTCCTCTCATAGAAAAATTTCGTCCCTGAAATTATAAGGTAGGAAAAATGCTACAAACCCATTGTTTTTAAAAAAAATCTACTTTAGTTGAAATCTTTTGTTTTACTTTCTGAACCTTTAATTTCAGCTGATCCAATTAGTTTTTAATCAGAAAAACCAAATTCGTTACTGTTCACAAAAAAATTCTAACATTTTAAATTTTCAAAAATTTTCGTAAAGTCTCACTTGTACGGAAGGACTTCTGCAACCTCTTGTACGGAGGGACTTCTGAAATATTTCAGGAACAACAAATATATATACATCGACCCACACGGTCGGAAAATCCAATTCATAACCCAAACTTTTTTGTGTAAGCATACCTTATACTACCAATATTAAACAATATATTGTTCATGAGCCCGCTCAATTAGCATGCAACCATAGCCAAATTGAATTTGTTTTGCCCCAGAACTCAATTAAATAGGTTCAAAGATGAATTAGCTCTAGTACTTCTTCTTAACTTAGATGAAACTCATTAGTTCTATAATCAAGTTCACATCCATTTAGATTCATTAAACTTGAATGTATTTCCATTTCCCAAACACAAGTCAATTTCTTATTAAATTAAGTTACATTTTCATTATAAATTCAAGTTCGATATCAATTAATAAGATTCATTTTAACTCAACATAAGTTAAGTTAAATATTAAAATTCGTATTTCACTTCCTAATCCAACTTGAATCCAATACAAATCAACATTGGTACATCTGCTGATTACCAAACATATAATAATTAAAGGGTTCTGTTTGGATCCGAGAATGTTAATGGCAACAAGGTCCCTTTTTCTCATTCTTCTCTTCATCGCATTTCTTAACCCACTCTCCTTCCCCAACGTACTCATCGACTCACCTCCTTCCTCTTCTCTTCTAACCCATCCTACTTTTTCTTGCGTGTTTTCAAATTCAAATCTTATTTTTCGATCATATTTTTAACCCTATTGCTCCTATAATTCCCCTAATTCCTCCACCTTTCCCAACCTCCTCTGCAAACACCTTACCTGACACGCACTTGTCTATCTTGTTTTTACCTTGCGCGGTGGCCCTACTTGGTAAATTAGATCATTGTTTCTCCTCTGTCTTGCTGATTTGCAACTATTTTTTGTTGCTTCGTCTGGTTTCCTCAGGAGTCTACACTACACATTGTTTGGTGTCCAAATATCGATGAAAGTATGTCTTTTATCAGGAGGGTTGGGAAAAGAGTGGGGTTGTTGGTTTGCGTGTATTGTTTTGATAGTTTGGCTGTGTTTTCCACGGTGGAGTTTCAACTTGCTAGGGAGAAGAAGGTACAATATCTGTGTGGATTTTGTTATGCTTGCAGTAACTTCACATTTCAGTCTGGTATTTCGTATCTCCTGGCCTTGTCTCGGCTTGGTGTTAGGTATGTGATGGTTCCTTACTATCTGCGTTATTCAATGTGTCTTATCATCAGTTTTGTGGATCTCGCTTTGTTGGTAGTCGCATATTGTTGGTTTTGTGTTCTATCTCTTATGTTTGGGAATTTACTCTGGGAGTTTGAGTAGCTTGCGTGCTTGTTCCATTGCCTAGGGGTTTGTGTATAGGATGTTCCCGGTTCCATCTTTTGTGGTAAACGGTGAAGCAATATTTTCTCTTGAAGTTCTGTTGAAGATCAGAATCCCTTTGCCTCCTGTATGCGGTCTCCCTTTGGTTGTTCTAGTTGTGTGATCGATCGTGTCATAGCTTGTTGACGTCAAAAGTTGGTCACTAATGACGGCCAACCCCCAATCGCGTGAGCAACACACGATATAAGATAAAAAATGCAGAAAGCAATAAGAAAAAAGGGAAGAGCACACACAAATTTTTTATAGTGGTTCGGCAAAGTCAGTGCCTACGTCCACTTTATATGTCATATATCTTTTTTTTTTGGATTACAAATACAATGCTTTTTCTAATTGAGGAAGAGAAAGAGAATGATGATGGAGAAGAATAATGGTGAAAAGCTTATGGAAGCTATCTTTGCCAAAGAAAAACCGATCCCTTTCCTCTTTAGGTTTAGAGGTATTTATAGGTGAAAATAATGGCTTGGGCTGCTGCAATATTATTCGGCCATTTCGGGAAAGCTCGGACACGTGGCTTCCGATGATTGGCCGGACTTTCGGCTGCTGATGGGTTCAAATGTTCATAAATAGTGCCCTCGGATTCTATAGCAGACGTGGCGTCCACTTGGAAGGCATATCAAAAGTTGAGCTTTGTCCGGATATGGTCTGACCGTATCCATTGCCTCAAAAGTCGGGATATTCGGTGACTGTAGGCGGTTTCCAAACTATACCGAGATAATCGGCCAAGGCGACATAATCGATCAAGGCAAGATAATCGGTCAGGGCGAGATAATCGGTCAAGGCGAGATATCTGGAAGGAAGATCTTCAGCTTGAGAATGCGACCCTTTGAAGGAGCGGGCCTTCTTCTGTTCGTGCGGGAGATAGGTTGACTGGTGACTTAGGCGACCTTATTATCTTGTGGTGCTTTCTGTAGCTCGGTTAGTCGCGCTTTGGGCTTCGGTTCAGCCCGTTGGGACTCTTGCCATAAAGAGGGCTAACACTTTGCCCCTCAGAATATATCTTCATCGGCAGAGGGAGGTATATTCTGAAATCTGAACTGAAACACAAACGCTCGAGCTGCTATGGTCGTGCCGGACCATATTAGGGCCAGAAAACCGACGGTCCAATGTTATATTAAGACCAGAAATCCGACGACCATGCTAGGTCGTATTAAGGCCAGAAAACCAACAACTATCGGAAAACATATTAAGGCCGAGGTGATGATCGCCACTGGTACAAAAGTTGGTTCCTGCAAATACAAAACAAACCATGGGTCGAGCATATTATTCCACTTGGCTTTAGAGGGTGGCGAGTATAAACCATACTCGGCTTGGTGGCGAGCATAAACCATACTCGGCTTAGTGGCGAGCATAAACCATGCTTGGCTTGGTGGCGAGTATAAACCATACTCGGCTTAGTGGCGAGCAAAAACCATGCTCGGCTTAGTGGCGAGCATAAACCATGCTCGGCTTGGTGCAAGTGTTTCTCATGCTCAACTCACGTTGGGTTAGTTATTTTAACGAGCTACGCACGCTCATGGTGTAAAGAAAGAGAGCGTAATCCACACTCATGTTCAAGAAAAAGCGACCTTTCTCACTTGAAAGAGTAGGTGTTTGAAATAGTGGTGGGCTTCCGCGCTAACCACATAAAACAGGGGGGCGAGTATTAACCATGCTTGGCTTAATGGCGAACACTAATTTGGTTCGGCTTAGAAATTTTGCAACAGTCGATCTACTTTTGCAAAAAGTAAAGTTCATAACTACTAAGCATCTATCACAAAGAAAACCTACGAGGACAGCGATTGATTACATAGCGTCAAAGCGTCCCTATTATTGAAAGAAATACATCGAAAGAAAAGATAAAAAATCTAATTAATGATAATGCCACGAGTGCTAGTCTCAGGGTCCTTTCCATTTCTAGGAGCTTGCGGACCAGCCTGAGGAGCTTGGGCAGAAGGTTGCGGCGGCATGGCCAGGGCGCGATTTTTGACATACTCAGCAAGTTCCCCTTTTCTTACTCGCCCTTCGATGAGATCGCGCAGATGTCGGCAATCATTTGTATTATGTCCAGCTACGTTGTGGAATATACAATGCTTGCCAGAGTCAAGTTCCATATGGGTCGGTTCTCGTTGAGGTGGCCTTGGAGTGGGGAAGGACTCGCGCATATCGAGATAGATATCGAGCAAAGAGGAATTGAGCTCGGTGTACTAATTATATTTGTTTTCATTTCGAGGCCGAACATGGCGCTCGTTGTTCTCTGGAGCTTTTCCTCTTCCTTTATTCTGGTCGTTGCCCTCGAATGGACCTTGTTGTTTGGCTACCAGAACTTCAAGGCTCTCCATTTCCAGGCTGGCATCTTCTTGTCGGAGGAATCGCTCGGCTTCAGAATAAAAGTCATCGATGTCCTTGGGAGGATCTCGAGTTAGAGAGATGGAGAATTCTGACCGATTTTGAACTCCTGCGATGGCGGCCATAAGTACCAATGATGGCTCGGGCCGATCAACTGATGCTACGGCCACGTTGAATCTTTCGAGGAAGGATCTTAGCGTCTCTCCAGATCGCTGTTTGATGGTAGACAGGAACATGACACTTTTTGGTCGAGAGATATGCACTCGAAATTGCTCGATGAAGCGGGTGACCAGAGTATTCCAACTACCGATCGACTCCGTTGTTAGCTGCAGAAACCACATACCGGCTATATCTGTGAGAAAGAGTGGAAAGCACTTAGCCATGAAGCTGGTCGATGCACCAAGTACTTCCATATGTCGCATGTATCGCTTAAGATGAATGGTCGGATCAGTGCGACCGTTGTATGGTTCGATGGCAGGGAACCTAAAGTCCGGAGGATTTCGAGAATTTCTGATTTCTCTAGTGAAGGGGCTACGATTGACATTATCGATGTCTTTCTGTGAAGAATTGCCCTGAGTGAAACATCGAATAATGCTTGCAAGCTGACTCCCATCTCCGAGGAGTCGTTACCATGAACTTAACTCTGCATCCTGAGGATGTTCTGTACGAGGATCCGGCAAAAGCATGCTCGGAAGGGTGGTCGTTGGCTGGGCTCGACCTCCGAGAGTTGAGTGAGATCTGGCGGGTTTTTCTGGGTAGAATGGCCCCTCTGGAATCTGATGAGTGGTGGATCGAGCCATACTTGTAGCTAAAGGTCCAGGCTGATCCAGCATAGCATGTGATGTTCAGAGGCCAGGGTTGCCCCTGTTTGGAGTGAGGTTAGGAGGGTCTACGGTAGCGTTTTCTTCCTCTACGGTGAGGACCGGTATGGTAGGGTGGCTCCCCTCGTTCGAAGGGAAGACTAGTCCAATTCTTCGTTGAAGTGGAAGAGTGGTTAGAGTGGTTTGCGGCAAGATCCCGGGTTGTAATGGGAATGGCGTTGATTCTGAGGGACCCGGGGGAAGCTCGACTGATCCGACAGGTCGAGATGTTCCAAGGAGCGGAGGAATATTTGCCAGACGACCTAGATCATGATCGCCCGCCTCCTGAGATTCTGCTGCCATAACTGCGCTGGTCGCTGGAAGCGATACTCCTGGCTGTGAAGCATTGGTTGGTGGGACCAAACCATGATGAAATAAAGGTGTAGGCCGATTAGTGGCCTGATTCTGTGCAGACCGAAGATCAGTCATCGCTCCAGCTTTGTTTGGTGGAGGAATTGATGTTGAAGCGTTCAACCCCGCACCCAGTCGACCGAGAAGGTTCTACATCGACTGTTGTTGTTGTTCGAGGAGTTTGCCCTGAGATGCCATGCGATCTCGGAACTCGGTCATAATTTTATCCAGGTCGTCCCGGGTAAGAAATTGAGGCTAATCATCATGAGAGGAAGCTTCGTGACTTACTTCCGCAGCATCTGTCTCGGCTGCGTTGGTGCCCGAGGGACGAGAGGATGTTGCATCTTTCTTTCGTTTGTTCACCATGATCTGAAACAAGCAGAGGCTTATCGGTGCACAACCCCCTTCCTGGCGCGCCAAAGTGTTGACGTCAAAAGTTGGTCACTAATGACGGCCAACCCCCAATCGCGTGAGCAACACACGATATAAGATAAAAAATGCAGAAAGCAATAAGAAAAAAGGGAAGAGCACACACAGAATTTTTATAGTGGTTCGGCAAAGTCAGTGCCTATGTCCACTTTATATGTCATATATCTTTTTTTTTGGATTACAAATACAATGCTTTTTCTAATTGAAGAAGAGAAAGAGAATGATGATGGAGAAGAGTAATGGTGAAAAGCTTATGGAAGCTATCTTTGCCAAAGAAAAACCGATTCCTTTCCTCTTTAGGTTTAGAGGTATCTATAGGTGAAAATAATGGCTTGGGCTGCTGCAATATTATCCGGCCATTTCGGGAAACCTCTGACATGTGGCTTCCGATGATTGGTCGGACTTTCGGCTGCTGATGGGTTCAAATGTTCATAAATAGTGCCCTCGGATTCTGTGGCAGACGTGGCGTCCACTTGTAAGGCATATCAAAAGTTGAGCTTTGTCCGGATATGGTTTGACCGTATCCATTGCATCAAAAGTCGGGATATTCGGTGACTGTAGGTGGTTTCCAAACTATTCCGAGAAAATCGGCCAAGGCGAGATAATCGGTCAAGGCGAGATAATCGGTCAAGGCGAAATATCTGGAAGGAAGATCTTCAGCTTGAGAATGCGACCCTTTGAAGGAGCGGGCCTTCTTCTATTCGTGCGGGAGATAGGTCGACTGGTGACTTAGGCGACCTTATTATCTTGTGGTGCTTTCTGTAGCTCGGTTAGTCGCGCTTTGGGCTTCGGTTCAGCCCATTAGGACTCTTGCCAAAAAGAGGGCTAACATAGCTCAAGAAATTTTGTTGGAAGTTATAGGCTTTTCTTATCAATCCCTGTAGGAAGTATGGTGCTACTCTTCCTTATTTGTTTGATGGGAAAGGTGTGGTGCTCAAGGTGGCCTTGGTTGCTTTGAGGTCACTTCTTGTGATGCTGTCTAGTGCTGGTGTACTATGAAATCTTGAATACACTATGTTGGATATACTTGTGGTTATACAACTACATTATTAAACTGTTGTCAAGCTGTGGCAAACATTGAATGGTTTTTTATGTTTTGTATAATCATAGTTGTTTTTCATTTACAATGTAATTGAACTTCTTTTGAAGTATGTAATGTCTGTATATTCTCCCTGCATGGAGTCCCAGGTTATTGTAGTCTAGATTAGGGTCTATCTCTAGTGATGTAATCCTAATAGGATGGTGGTTGACGATCCATCTTAAAAACCGAACTGGCATCCACTTTAAAAAATGAAATAGTAGTCTGGCAATCTGCAAAACTCCTGTAACTGTTGTAACAATTATTTGTTATAATAATAAGTGTTACGGTTCACTATATAATCGATTGATTATGCCAAGAAAAAAATGTTATAATAATTTAAAATTTCATTACATTACCTTCTTTACCAAATATACTGGACAAAAATATTTTAAAAATAATTTTATATTTAATTACAAATACGCGCTTTCATTTATATTTACACTCAAACTCGATTGAGCGCATTGCTAACCCCATCTTTATTGAGTCATGCCACAGAGCCAAGGTTATCACTAAACCTTATGCTCTGATACCAACTACAGTGACTCGGAAAATACGATGCTCGAATTTCGACAATAATGCATTATCCCGTATTACTTACCAAAACTCAAGTATCGGAAACCAAAATAGTTAGATGAAAGAAATTAGAGGGTGAGAAAAGAAAAAAAGAAATGTTAGAATAGAAGAATAAGAAGATCAGAGTCTCATCGTAGAATGGACAAAATATAATGACTTTTCCATACCATTTAAGCTAACATTTTACTACTCATATCCAACTCAAAAGGCATAGGAAAGCAAATTGTTAATAAAACGAAGTCAGAAGGTGAGGAAAGAAAGAAAAAATTGTTAGAATAGAGGAATAAGAAGATCAAAGTCTCACAGCGGAATGGACAAAATATAAAATATAAAATACCAAAGCTCTTTATACAAAGAAACTGCATATATATATATTTTTTTAGTATTAGAGTACACATTCATTTCAATACAACATACACAACAGAATAAAGTTAATACCATAAAATATGTGAATTATGTCTCGACGGTAGCTCCTCTTCTGAAGCTCCAAGCCCAAATGTAACCTAGAAATGCACTCGACCTGACCGAGCCTATTTTGCGCATGCAATATCACACGAATTGTCAGTCTGGAAGATTTTCAGTAATAAAATTCATAACATCAACAATTTTTTTAACTTTAGAAAATCCTGTTAACGAAAAGGATAATCGTAAGACCAGTCCACACATATAAACAGATGGTTTTTACCTTACGATAACCCAAAATATTTCTTTTATATCAAAATTTAGTGATACTATAACAACGTCTATCAAACCACAAATAAATAGCCAGCTAGTAGAACGATTGCATCTCACGCTCTACATACTTATTATATAATCAAAAATCGCATGGCGCTTATTAGAGATTAGGTTGCCAACATGACAAGTTATGCGAGCACCGTTCGATCATTGTACTCTATAGAGGATACACAAGGGTTCAACAAGAACATCTTGCAACCCGACCAAACATGAACGACCACTCATTCAACTTGAGTGTACCGAATATATTGTCAACCACGGTTGCAAACCGTTACTGCAAGATACAAAACTGACAAAAGAAGAACAAATGAAATTTCTCTAGAAGGTGACAATACACCATAATGGGATTGACCCACATAGCCATGTTTTCTGCCCGATTTCTATCATTTCCTGGTTGATGAGGCTTGAGGTCAGATTACCTTTTTAGAGAACATCACATTAACTTTGAATGCCACATTGTCAGATCCATCGAATCACTAATTGTCATCCACAAATATACTCTGTGTGTTAGGCTAAGAGAAGGTGTCTTTTCCGCCACCAAACTTGGTATATTTGTAAAAATCAATATATGAGATTTTTCTATGGATTAGAAAAGAGAAAATTTTGAAATAAATTTCTGCAAGCGCATGGATATGTAGTATGTAGGTTGAACACAGGAAGAAAAAATAAATTTTATTTTCTATATATAATCTCGTGGGTGAGTTAGACGAAATCTGGAGATTTTGGCATGAAAACAATAAAAACTGAAATTTGAAAAGCAAGTAAACTACTATTAAATTCACTACATATTAAAATATAATCAAATCTATATTAAATTCAATACTGCCTAGGAAAGCAGAATAAAATGCAGAAATTAAAATTATAGAATATAAATAACAAACAAAAAGTAAAATTAGGATTACTGTTGAATTTAAATAGATGGTCAATCACTAATGAGAAAAGTAAATTGCAATAGTAAATTGTGCTTTACCAAATCTAATAGAAATAACCCCCATTCGATGCATCGCGCTCCTGCGCCTCTTTCGCCTTCTGGCGACCCCACCTGAAATCGCCTCCATCATCGGTAAAGCACCAAAATCCAATCGTAACCCCAAAAACAAATGTCTCTAATCATTTATTGATTTCTTTCCCATAAACCACTGTTCGCCACCATGCTAATGCCAATTTAATGCCCTTCCTCTACAAGTTCCACTCAGACACCTCGACCTAAAAACGCCACTATTGCATGAAAATCGAGGAAGAACGAAACTGTGTAGGTTTCAGGTTTTCCTCGATTCCGGCCACCATAGGTGACCGTTGGCCACCAAATTTTCTAACGTATCGCGCTCAACATGATCTTCAACTTTGTAGTTAAGTTTTGCCAATTCATTACGGATTAAGAGATAAAAATTATTGTTTGAAATAGATTAAACTGTAAAATAGAGGTTGTTGATTTGGGGTTATGGTTAGGGTGTTTATATAGAGGAGATTTACAGTTTTTTTATTCTGAAGTGGCTAACGACATTTTGTTGATAACGACTAACGATGTTTAGATTTATTGTATTTTAATTCATTTATGCCTATCACCATTTTCGATTGATGTTTATCGATTTGTATGACCCTATATAAACTTCGATTGCAATGAAAATGGACATCATGCTATGGTTTGACATTTAGGACTTAACGAAACTTGTTTCATCGAAATTCGAGTCCTTTTGCACAAACGGCGCTAATTTGAGTTCAAATTATTGATTTATTTACATTTTTATTTGCATACGCTCGCAAATTAACTCTGATTGACGCGAAAATTGAAATTTAGCAATAATTAGTCATTACGGATTTAATAAATTCGTTTTGTCGAAATCTGAGGTTATTTGAATAAAAGCTCTTTATAAAGGTCAAATTTAAATCGATATAAACCGATTTCAAAACAACTCAATATAGTAATAATAAATTATTATTATATGATATATTCAGATAGGATTTCATTTTCAAAATAAACTAGTTCAAATTTAAAATATTTAAATTTCAAATTAAAACAATATTAAGTTTATGTAACACCCCACCTCCGTTAAGGTCACTCACAAAGGGAATGCCTTAACTTTGGTGGAGCATTTTAGTAAACAGAACAGAAACTTACAAGACAGATAAAACAGTACTTGAAAAATTTTAACTTTATTACAGCGGAAACAGAAATTAATATGGTTACATCCTTTCAATTTCAGAATTAAAGTACAAAATATCAGTCTTGTACAAAAGCCTTCAAAATGCATAGTTTAAAATCATAATCCCCATGGAACGGAAGCTGTACAGAGCCAAGCCATACTTTAAGCACTTCAAGCAAAGAGAAATCCGGATCAAGCTAAAGTATTTCCCTCCTTGGATAACCTGGGGGGGGAAACGGAAAAAAGGAGGCGAAATAACAAGGGTCAGACAAAAAGTCTGGCAAGTCCAGTGACTTTCAGCATATGAACAGATAATAATAATATGATATGAACATAAAAATGGATGTGAGATAACTATAACAGGTGTAGCAGATATAACAGAAAAACAGAATGATATAAACTATTGTTTTACACTTCTCTGCACTAATACTAGTATAGTAAAATTAGGAGTCACCCTAATGTCTAAATTGAAGCAGGAACGGGTACAGAATACTTTAACAGAAACAGAATGCTAATAATGGGCCTTTACTGCCCGATCAGAAATAGACAGAAGGAGAAACAGATTTATCCCTATGGAGACAGAATGTGGAATTAGGTGTACACTAGTAATGGGCCTTTACCACCCGAACAGACGGTACCACACAGAAACAGACAGGTGTTACCACCCAACAGAAACAGACGGTACCAACGGAAACAGACAGAACTAAGCGTACCCTAAAACCCTACCCCAAGCGATCGGCTCCCTAATACATAAATATCCTGTGTCGGCCCCACAGTAGGGTGTATCACTCCCTAAAGTGACAACCAATTGGCACAGACCTATTTACAGATGTCACGGCGTCTTACATCCTCAGAGGCAGACCGGGATCCATGCACGCACATGACCCGGTTGGAACGCACCATCAACACCCCTCGCCATTATCAGAATGAACCACTTATAATTAGTTCAGTAAGCGTGCCCGGACCCTACCTACTGTTGGGTCAAAGTTTTGATACCAGAAAGAGTTACTGACTAATATGGGTCCTAAACAACAGATGACACAAGTAATTCCCCTCCTAACCTTGTGCCCCCAGACTAACAGATTTCAGATTTACAAGTTCAGACATACAGAATTCAGATTTACTAATTCACAAATTAAGTTAACAAGTTTTCAGACTAACAGGTCAGACGTACAGATTTTTCAGACTTGTCTAACTTTGTATTGGGCCGACAGATTCATGGACGGGTTTTACTACATCTATTAATCCCTTTGGTTTAACCCTATTTTCCCCAATACGTCTTAGACGTCATTCTTATCTTAGATTTTGCATTAATTAATTATTAATGCACAGACCTCTCACATTAGGTCGGTAGCTTGTGGCCGCTGGATATGCCGGGCGGTTCCGGGCAGACTTCTGCCACAAGCCAGACCTAACCTCGTGTCTTACGCATGTTATGACTAACTTCTCACATTAGAACCTATTGTTTGCGGCCACTGGATGTGCCGGGAGGTTCCGGGCAGATTTACGCCGCAAACTCATTCTAACCTCGAGTTAGCCATGTTTATCTTTGCGGCCAATTAATTAATAATTTACCGTTTATGCGCACGCCCAATATATATGCCAATTCAGATCATATCAATAACAGGATGATTATATCAACATAGCAGATAACAGATTTTATATGACTTAACGGATTTAACAGATTTAGCAACTTAGCAGATTTTGGCATATAACAGGTTAGGCATTTCAACCGACAAATTTAACAGATTAGGCATTTCAATCTAATTAGCAGTCTAGGCAATATAACATAACTAGTAGTTTAGGCAACTAGACAAATTAGCAGATTTAGCAAATTTAATATTCCTAAAAGTTCTATTTACATGCCTTGCCCAATCATAAATTGGCCTAAATTCATATACTTACATAATTGTCATGATTCACAACATATATTCCATGTTTGCATAAAGTTACATAGCACAGAATATGGACATAATCTGCTATATAACATATGTTCCAATTTTTGTTAAACTAGCATCTTACAGCAGATTCACATATAAATTATACCAAATATAACTATTTATTTCAATACATGCCATATATCCAAAAATCCCTATTTAGGTGTAGTCTAAATAATAGATATCCTAATTAATGTAAATCTTTACACCTAACTTTCCATATCCTTCTTCTTTTCATGTCATGAATCATTATGCAAACTATACCCAACAATATAAATCTTTAAATCATATCTTCTAAAAATCAGATCTTGACTTTTATATGCATTTTGTCCAAAGTCTCAAATCATATGTAATCTTACAATGGTTCCTCTTTTCTTCTATCATAGAATATGCATAGATCCAAATCTATGTTTACAACTTATGCTCATTAATTACAGTTCTAAATTACCACATAGCTATGCATACAACATGCATAAATTATATGTTCATAGTCAAATTTATGCATATGTCCAATATGTTTTATGCCTCAGACCTAAAGTCATACATTCAATTTAGTCTTGTCAAATTTCGCATCATTCATCCCAAAATTTGCGCTCATACATTCATCTCTTATGAGATTAGGCACAGGCTCGTGGTAGCCTGGCTATAAAAACAGAAAAGAAGAAAAGGGATACAGAAAAACAGATCTGACAGAAGAGAATATATATACAATCTCAGATTCAGAATAAAAAACATATCAAAATTATTATTAACGTTTATAGCGGAAAATAACTGTACTTGCCTTGATTGGATTAAAGAAAGAACTTGTTGTAGAATCTTCGCAGAAACTTTAATCTCTAGTTTGAATTGAGTTGCTTAGGCAGATGTTGATTATCTTCTAGTTTTAATTCCAGCAGAGCAGAGACGCCATTTTTATTTTTTATTAGAAGAAGAGAGCAATGGAGGCTAGAGAATTGTGTAGGAAACCTAGGTAGAGTCCAGGGTCATTTTTATAGGGGTTATGAACTGATTAGGACCATTGATGTTGCTTGGATTGATCGTAGCCTTTCATCCTAAGGAGAGACCATTTAGAGCCTGCCACCTAGCCCTAATGACAAAGCAGACTGCAAAAAATCGACCAATATAGACTAGGCCAGCCAGGGTGGACTGGGTTCGACCTGGGTCTGGACCAGGTCGACAGCCCTGTCGACAGCCCTGTCGACCTGGCTAGACCAGGTCGACAGCCCAGTCGACCTGGGTGTCTTAGGCGGGACTTTTCCCGCCCTGGCCAATTGGGCCCGATTTTTAATTTTAAACTTGATTCAGAAACTTCCGGAGGCTATATCTTCTTCATACGGACTCCGTTTTTCGAAAACTCGGACTCTATTTCGCGTATTTTTCCAAGACGAACGCAATGGCGTATCCCGTTTCCCTTAGTTCTTTGATTTCAAATTAATTATACTTTAATTTGTTAATTCCACAGTTGTAGAATACACGGGGTGTTGCATTCTCCCCCACTTAAAAGGATTTCGTCCCCGAAATCTTCAAGTTAAGAAGAATGTGTCCTACCATCCAATCACCCATCTACTCAACCATCATCCACAAGCATCCATTGTCCTTAGAAAACTTCTAATGTTGTATGAACATATGCAAAAGTGTGTGTATATGTTCCTTATCTAATGCAAAGATCAGGCGGTCTACTGATTCAGTTGACCTCCTTAATGCGAATTATGTCAGTGCCATGAGTCCAACATGTATGCAATAGAATTCTGATGATATACATTATTTCTACATGAGTGCACAACCATTCACTCAAATGCAACATCCATGTGCTGAATCAGTCATTTTGCATCCACAAGAATTAAAAAATGCTCACCCATCCATATGCAGTATGAGAGTGTTTTCGAGCCGATCTAGTGCCTAGTGTGTGTATATGCATCCACGGGCAACCACTAGCAACCACTTGCATCCACTTGCAACCATCAAACATAACATGTCTCAAACACATGTTTACACCCATTAGTTTCTACCTAAAGTTCAAATATTCGATCCATAGGATACAGTCGAAAATTTGGTTCCCATAAGACATGGGTCCTAAGTATCGGCCCCAAAGACCGAAACCAATATCAAATTGACACCCCACGAAAACTCAGAATGTATGCGTCATACTTGACGCCTAACACAGATATCCCTCAAACCCCAATCTCAAATAGATGATCCATAACCATTATGGGTCTGAGTCTATAGCGGAATTCAGAAATAATACTAGTATTAAAGTGCAGAGTATCGATTACAAAATCAAAATACCAGAATCAGAAAAAGTCTTAACTCCATAATCAGATAAAGAAATTAAACCTACTATAGAAATTTTCCTATTTCTATCCTAGCCACTAGCCTCAAGAGTGTTCGCCTGCCCTCCTTGTCCTCGTCTCTTCGGGCAGTCCCTAGTGAAGTGTCCCATCTCCCCACAGTTGAAGCAAGCGCCCTTCCTTTTTCTGCAATCCTTGTTCAGATGAGTTGAGCTCCCACAAGTAAAGCACTTTTTCCCCTTCTTATCTTCAGACTTCTCATCCTTCTTTTGTGTTTCCTTTTTGGGCCCCGCTTTCTTATTCTGTGGTTCTTCCTTCTTTGTCTCTTTCGGGCCCTTGTCTTCCTCGTGCAGTAGTGCCATATCCACCAATTTCTCGTAAGTTGCTCCCATGGGTACATGGGTCATGGCTAGGCTGTGCAGTGACTCATTCAATCCTTTAACAAAGCGGAGAGCCTTTTTATGCTGAGTGTTGACTAAATCCAATCCAAATCTTGCTAGTTGGTTGAACTGGTTGACGTATTCCTTGACCGTCATACTTCCTTGCTTAAGAGACAAGAACTTTTCCAATTGTAAACTTCGTTCAGCTTGCGAGAGAAATTTTGTCTCAAACCTGGTTCTGAAATCCATCCATGTCTCAACCGGCCTCTCGGCGTTAGTGACTTCCCACCAGTAGGAAGCTTCGTCTTTGAGCAGCCATACTGCCAACTGTACCTTCTGCCTATCGTCCACCTCGAAGATAACGAATAGATCCTCAGTTTCTTTGAGCCAATTCCTTGCTTCTACGAACGATTCAGTTCCTTTGAAATCCTTCCCACCCATGGCCCTAAAATCTCTACAGATCTTTGAGAAAGCAATTGCACGAGGAGGGGGTGGAGGAGGGGGATCATTTGCTGGACCTGCAGCGGCGGTCCTAGCCTCAATATATTGATGAAACCAACCGGGTACATGAACACCCTCTGGTATCTCAGATGCTTCAGACATGCTGGAACGAAAAAGGAAAGGTTCAAAACAAAAAGGACTGAAAGAAAGATATATGGCTCTTGGGGATCATGTTTTTTTTTACAAAATAAGCTTTATTTTTGAAAATACTTCCTTTCAAAACCTTTTTGAAAACAGTTTTCAAAAAAAACTTTACCCAATCTGGTAACCTGGCTCTGATACCAAGTGTAACACCCCACCTCCGTTAAGGTCACTCACAAAGGGAATGCCTTAACTTTGGTGGAGCATTTTAGTAAACAGAACAGAAACTTACAAGACAGATAAAACAGTACTTGAAAAATTTTAACTTTATTACAGCGGAAACAGAAATTAATATGGTTACATCCTTTCAATTTCAGAATTCAAGTACAAAATATCAGTCTTGTACAAAAGCCTTTAAAATGCATAGTTTAAAATCATAATCCCCATGGAACGGAAGCTGTACAGAGCCAAGCCATACTTTAAGCACTTCAAGCAAAGAGAAATCCGGATCAAGCTAAAGTATTTCCCTCCTTGGATAACCTGGGGGGGGGGGAAGGAAGAAAGGAGGCGAAACAACAAGGGTCAGACAAAAAGTCTGGCAAGTCCAGTGACTTTCAGCATATGAACAGATAATAATAATATGATATGAACATAAAACTGGATGTGAGATAACTATAACAGGTGTAGCAGATATAACAGAAAAACAGAATGATATAAACTATTGTTTTACACTTCTCTGCACTAATACTAGTATAGTAAAATTAGGAGTCACCCTAATGTCTAAATTGAAGCAGGAACGGGTACAGAATACTTTAACAGAAACAGAATGCTAATAATGGGCCTTTACTACCCGATCAGAAACAGACAGAAGGAGAAACAGATTTATCCCTATGGAGACAGAATGTGGAATTAGGTGTACACTAGTAATGGGCCTTTACCACCCGAACAGACGGTACCACACAGAAACAGACAGGTGTTACCACCCAACAGAAACAGACGGTACCAACGGAAACAGACAGAACTAAGCGTACCCTAAAACCCTACCCCAAGCGATCGGCTCCCTAATACATAAATATCCTGTGTCGGCCCCACAGTAGGGTGTATCACTTCCTAAAGTGACAACCAATTGGCACAGACCTATTTACAGATGTCACGGCGTCTTACATCCTCAGAGGCAGACCGGGATCCATGCATGCACATGACCCGGTTGGAACGCACCATCAACACCCCTCGCCATTATCAGAATGAACCACTTATAATTAGTTCAGTAAGCGTGCCCGGACCCTACCTACTGTTGGGTCAAAGTTTTGATACCAGAAAGGGTTACTGACTAATATGGGTCCCAAACAACAGATGACACAAGTAATTCCCCTCCTAACCTTGTGCCCCCAGACTAACAGATTTCAGATTTACAAGTTCAGACATACAGAATTCAGATTTACTAATTCACAAATTAAGTTAACAAGTTTTCAGACTAACAGGTCAGATGTACAGATTTTTCAGACTTGTCTAACTTTGTATTGGGCCTACAGATTCATGGACGGGTTTTACTACATCTATTAATCCCTTTGGTTTAACCCTATTTTCCCCAATACGTCTTAGACGTCATTCTTATCTTAGATTTTGCATTAATTAATTATTAATGCACAGACCTCTCACATTAGGTCGGTAGCTTGTGGCCGCTGGATATGCCGGGCGGTTCCGGGCAGACTTCTGCCACAAGCCAGACCTAACCTCGTGTCTTACGCATGTTATGACTAACTTCTCACATTAGAACCTATTGTTTGCGGCCACTGGATGTGCCGGGCGGTTCCGAGCAGATTTACGCCGCAAACTCATTCTAACCTCGAGTTAGCCATGTTTATCTTTGCGGCCAATTAATTAATAATTTACCGTTTATGCGCACGCCCAATATATATGCCAATTCAGATCATATCAATAACAGGATAATTATATCAACATAGCAGATAACAGATTTTATATGACTTAACGGATTTAACAGATTTAGCAACTTAGCAGATTTTGGCATATAACAGGTTAGGCATTTCAACCGACAAATTTAACAGATTAGGCATTTCAATCTAATTAGCAGTCTAGGCAATATAACATAACTAGTAGTTTAGGCAACTAGACAAATTAGCAGATTTAGCAAATTTAATATTCCTAAATGTTCTATTTACATGCCTTGCCCAATCATAAATTGGCCTAAATTCATATACTTACATAATTGTCATGATTCACAACATATATTCCATGTTTGCATAAAGTTACATAGCACAGAATATGGACATAATCTGCTATATAACATATGTTCCAATTTTTGTTAAACTAGCATCTTACAGCAGATTCACATATAAATTATACCAAATATAACTATTTATTTCAATACATGCCATATATCCAAAAATCCCTATTTAGGTGTAGTCTAAATAATAGATATCCTAATTAATGTAAATCTTTACACCTAACTTTCCATATCCTTCTTCTTTTCATGTCATGAATCATTATGCAAACTATACCCAACAATATAAATCTTTAAATCATATCTTCTAAAAACCAGATCTTGACTTTTATATGCATTTTGTCCAAAGTCTCAAATCATATGTAATCTTACAATGGTTCCTCTTTTCTTCTATCATAGAATATGCATAGATCCAAATCTATGTTTACAACATATGCTCATTAATTACAGTTCTAAATTACCACATAGCTATGCATACAACATGCATAAATTATATGTTCATAGTCAAATTTATGCATATGTCCAATATGTTTTATGCCTCAGACCTAAAGTCATACATTCAATTTAGTCCTGTCAAATTTCGCATCATTCATCCCAAAATTTGCGTTCATACGTTCATCTCTTATGAGATTAGGCACAGGCTCGTGGTAGCCTGGCTATAAAAACAGAAAAGAAGAAAAGGGATACAGAAAAACAGATCTGACAGAAGAGAATATATATACAATCTCAGATTCAGAATCAAAAACATATCAAAATTATTATTAACGTTTATAGCATAAAATAACTGTACTTGCCTTGATTGGATTAAAGAAAGAACTTGTTGTAGAATCTTCGCAGAAACTTTAATCTCTAGTCTGAATTGAGTTGCTTAGGCTGATGTTGATTATCTTCTAGTTTTAATTCCAGTAGAGCAGAGACGCCATTTTTATTTTTTATTAGAAGAAGAGAGCAATGGAGGCTAGAGAATTGTGTAGGAAACCTAGGTAGAGTCCAGGGTCATTTTTATAGGGGTTATGAACTGATTAGGACCATTGATGTCGCTTGGATTGATCGTAGCCTTTCATCCTAAGGAGAGACCAATTAGAGCCTGCCACCTAGCCCTAATGACAAAGCAGACTGCAGAAAATCAACCAATATAGACTAGGCCAGCCAGGGTGGACTGGGTTCAACCTGGGTCTGGACCAGGTCGACAGCCCTGTCGACCTGGCTAGACCAGGTCGACAGCCCAGTCGACCTGGGTGTCTTAGGCGGGACTTTTCCCGCCCTGGCCAATTGGGCCCGATTTTTAATTTTAAACTTGATTCAGAAACTTCCGGAGGCTATATCTTCTTCATACGGACTCCGTTTTTCGAAAACTCGGACTCTATTTCGCGTATTTTTCCGAGACGAACGCAATGGCGTATCCCGTTTCCCTTAGTTCTTTGATTTCAAATTAATTATACTTTAATTTGTTAATTCCACAGTTGTAGAATACCCGGGGTGTTACAGTTTATAATAAACTTCCTTTTCTTTTATTTAATAAATCATTATGGTTTATAAACGATTCTATAACGTCCTTTTGAAAATTTGATTTGGACATAACTAAAAATCTATAAGATGAAATCTCTATTTTTCTCATTTATTAGAAAATTATAATCTAATAGGTTCGGATGATTCTTGTTTCAAAGAATTCCGGTTTATATTGTATTCTATACATTCATTTAGAGTTCAAAACCTAAAAGAACGAACTACCACGATGTTGAGGGTTCATTTTAAATTAAATTATAAATTATCATTTAATAAATGAATTCATTATTATAATTCAAAGCCAACTTAATTAAATATTTCTATATTGTCTGATTCTTGTTATATTGCAAATCCAACATTTTTCAACTATTTTGGAATTAAATTATTATTTTAAACTTATATTAATAAAATATTTAGAACAATTGAATTCAAGTTATTTAAATTCCAAATTACCCTAAAAAACTAAGTTTAAATATTCAAGTAAATGGTAAAAAATCCAGGTCGTTACAGATAATTTCAAACCGAACAAACCATTTTCTCACCCATACTTGGGATAGGAATCAGATCTCATGACTTACATAGATTGTTATTTTCCACATTGTTAGTGGTCTTTTTGGTTATTTAAGTTTGTTCGCACATGTTATTATAACTATCCAGGCTAGTATTAGTTGGTTATTATGATGTCGTATGTATATTAATGAATTTGGTTCTTTTGTAAAAATATATTTTATATTATATTTTATCTGCTATGATTATGAGATTATGTTCTTTTTTTTGTTTCTTTAACCTCTAACGATTTACTTTTCGACACTAGAGTCTTCGAACATGAATATTGTCAACGTATTACTATTGACCTTTGTTAGATCCAAAAATGTCTCTAACGCCCAAACTAAAGACGACTTTGAATGAAATAAAAAAGAAAATGAAGAGAACACACAAATTATAGTGGTTCGGCGTTGACGAGCCTACGTCCACTTTGAATTTCTTTGATTGATGATAAGAATGCAAGTACAATGATTGTTTTCACTCAATTACACTCATACAACGAATAAATTCACTCAATCTTCCCCAAAATATATTTTAAAAGATGATTGTAATCTGAATAAAGTTGTGAAATTTAGCTATGGAGGAAGCTTGAGTTGAGAATTTGCTAAAAGATCCTTTCAAATGACCCTTAAGGGTGTATTTATAGGTGAAAAATCTCTTTGGAATGGTTTCGGTTCGGATATACGTGGCCTTTATCCCTGGAAAGTCGGGATCGGAGGTGCTAAGATGATGACAGCACATCAGGTTAGTGTATGAACGTGGGGGAATGGGCGCACAATCGCTCCGCATCTTCAGGGATCGTTGGTTGTAACTGTTGCAGCTTCCTGCTCTTGTTCGGACGTGTAATGGAGAGAAGGAGTGGACGGGCTTCTCCGAACTGATCCAATTATGTCTTCGCTCCTATGTTTTCTATTCCATAACGCATTGGTTTGGCTTGGTAAACCCGATCCGACCTGGGCCTATGATGCACATTCTTCTAACTAATACTCTTTATCAATTGGTGTTTTAACTTTGTGTAGCCTAGTTCACAAAGTAGGCTAACATTTTGCCCCCTCGAAGTACGCTTTTATCGAAGATAGGGTGTGCTTCGAAATAGTCCATACGTTGGTTTCGAAACAAAACCATTGAATTATCGCTTCCGTTCGCTTGTTGAGTTGTGTCGTTTTATCAAGTCACATCTCCTGTTGTCTATATATACACCGTGGAATGTACAAATCGCTTCCGTTGTTTAAAGTAACTTTGAGAAATTTGTTTAATGTCCAAGTAGCTCCTCCTGGTAAGCTTATATAATGTGTTCTTATAATTTAGTCCCATCCTCCACCAGATGCATTTCAAGTACAATATTGTGATTGATAATTACGCTTCAGATCGGGTAGGTCTTATCTAACCCAGCCCATGTTTCAATCGTCGGTGTACAAAATGGACTGGAGGGCTTTATGCTAAAGGGGCCATGTGCTGATTGGGTCGAGCTTCAGTGTCTTGTCCACTGGAACTCGAAGGGACACCTACCCCCTTGTGTGTGTATATATATGCTTACCTACTCCTCTTTAATCCTTTATCTCCTGCCTTCGCCGTCTCCATTCTCGAAAACCCTAACCCTAGCTCTTGAATCATGAAATAATTCCCCCATTTTCTCGAAATAAACTCATATGTAGAGCTCCATTTCGTGATTAATTCTACTTTAATCGATTTCAATCTTCAATTTAGGAACTATCCGGATTATTCCATCCACCATTGCATCAATTGCGACACATTGTCTACTATTCCTCGCCATCGTCGTTGGTTGCTTGCCGCAAACTCGAGATGGTTGTGGAGGACGTTAGATGTTGCATTAGACGAATTAGCTTGCAAGTGTTTAGACATGAATGAGTTTTTGAGAGAAATGGGTTAGTTGACGCTGGGGAAGCAAGGAGGGAGAAGAGGAAGGAGAAAAGGATGGGATCGGTTTGAAATGGGAAGCAGACAGGAAGATAAATGGGTTTATCCAACCGGTTTGCGTCGGAGTGGGAAGCATGAGTGTGAGAAAGATCTGGGCATAACATAAGTTCTTGGATCAGATCGGATCAGATCTATGAAGAGTGCTAGGCTTTAGCATCTTATATGACTTTCATCCGATCTGGATCTAACTCGAGAACCTATGATATGAGACTCCGACCCGATCCAGATTGCTTAATGTGCTAATTCCCAACCCAAATTGAGTTGTCTATATGACCTGAGTTTCTGTTTTGAACCACCCGAGGCCTTAACTCTCGACCCAAATCTTTTAGCTCGTGGACGCCCGATCTGAACCAAATATTCAACGTTAAGCATAAATACACTTAATCCGATCCAACCAAGACTAAGCATTACTTGTCAACTCAAGGACAGCTAGGATAGAGCCTTCTACGCTGGACTTTGTAGATTTAGCTAACAGGCAACTTCACTTCATATTACCTCCAATTGATGCTAACTTGCTATTATTATTATTATTATTATTATTACGATTATTTACTTTAGCACTGCATTCATACCAACACAATTTAGTCCATACACATGCACAGGGCGACATAGGCAATTTTACTCTAACTCCTGCTATTGCTTCGTCAATAGTTTACTAACCATGGCTGAGAGATGATCATCTAGATTAGCAGAAAGGAGAGATGCTACCATGTCATATGAGACTCCATCCATTGAATATGTATGTTCTACTTCAAATTCAGAATGGGATAGCGAGGGTCCGTACTACGAGATGGAGACTCATAATAGTGAAGTATTATCCGTATGTGATGTTTCTTTAGGCGAGGAAGAAGAAGGAGGGGTAGGAGATAACCGTGCCCCATATGAGTTTGGAAACGTCAGTATCTTAGAATCAGCTAAGGATTCAATTGAGTCTATGATTGACATTGACGGTCTTATATGGATATGCCTAAAGCATGGGATTCTTCAAGGAGACACTAAGTTGCCTTCAAAAACAGTTTCAGTCCTGAAGATTGTCTTCATTTTCCCATCCTTCATCTTCTTGAAGTCAAAGTCAATTGTCCTCATAATCCTCCGGAGGGGTATATGGCCATCATTAGATTAATGTGCCTTGTTGGGGGCAATACCTCCATTTCCACCATTCGTCGTTGATTTTCTGAGACAATTGCGGATTGCCCCCATGCAACTTCATCCCAACTCCTACGCTTATCTGTATACTCTGTACATAGCTTATAAGGAAATTCTAGGTGTCGAGCTAACTTTTGAGGATGTTCACTTCTTTTACAATTTCAAACATCGAATCAACGAAACCCAATCTTTTGAATATTTTGAATCAGTGCCATAAAGGAAAATCGCCACCATTCCGTTTAGCAACAAGGCTGGGGACTCAAAACCTGAATGGTTTTATATTAAGCAACAGCCTGGGTGTGCCAGAAGATGGATTAAGTCAAGTAAGAACCTTGGTTTTTATGTTCCAATTCCAGCCTTTATCATAATTACACTAAGCATTGTTTGTTTTCATTTGCAGTTCCTAATCCACCTCAAGAGAAGCATCCGATGCAGTTTGATCGCTTGAATCGGTTACTTAATGATAACAAAAAATTCTTAACTATCAAGGATTTCTTAGTAGATGAATACCTCCATCGACATCGTCTGGTTTCTATAACTCATCGCATAGGTCACGGGGAGGGCCCTTACTTGTACATACCTCCAGTTAAAGGGCCAATCGACACTCCACTTGAGAGCGGAGAGACTTCAAAAAATCCAAAAGTGCCCATTAGGGATCCTCCTTCCCCTTCTACAACTCAGGATGATATTTTGGAAAATATAGCAAAAAAATAGAGATGAGTACATCACTCCCGATGATGCCGCCACTCCTGAAAAGTCAATATCTCCAAAAGAGTTGCCATTAGACTCTCCTCAAGGAGATGCCCCCATTGTGCATGATTCTACATTTAGGGGTTTGGGAAATCTTTCCTTACCTGAAACCCTCTACATCTTATAAGATTTCGGAACAAATCCTTTGACCTTTACTTCTTCAGAAGAAACTACTCCTGTGAAGGCTAAGGAGACCACACATGCCAGCCTAACTTCAAGCTCTGGTTGGTTGGGGGGAATATCACTTAGAATACACACAACACATTAACACCATACGTCACAAAACTTATGCTTTGTGTAAACATTAGTTCTAAACTTCTTCACACTTTGTTTTGCAGGAACCATGGTATGTCCCCGCTGTGATATTAGGAAGATCCGCTCCAGCATGCCCAGACACGATTCTGACACTGAGCTTGACAATCGTGAAGGCCGCGACCGGGATGATAGGAGACATTATGATTCCAACCGTCCTCATTCTTTGCGCTCTCGTTCTCCTTGTCTGTCCATTCCAGATAAGTACAAGACCCAAAAAAGTTGTCATGAAGGGGACAAACAACCTTCTAAAGATTCGACTCTTCCCAAAGAGAAGGGTCCTCAGGAGGGGCAATTATCTAAGCATGCTGACTTACAAGATAAATCTAAAGTTCCTGAGAAGAGGTCAGGCAAAGGAGATAGGTCCATAGAACCTGCGAGGTGGAGGAATATTGAATTATATGTATCCAAGCCCGTGCACTCAACGATGAGAACAAGGAAAGATTAACAAATTTGAAAATTCAATTTCCGGATCATTATTTTGATCGTATGGCGTTTGTTCCTGCACTTGAACCTATTCCGCCGAATTGGGCTGGCGATGTTAAAGCAAAAATCCACTTAGTGGATAAGCAATATAAAGAGATGTATAAGTATTTGTGCAAGCTTTCTATGATTATCAGGGACCTTATCACTGATATTGGCCATTTGAAGGAAATGGCCGATTATGATGCAAGCATTTTGAAGAATTCAAAGAAAGATTTGGATGACGCGCAAGCTCGGTTTGCTCTCGCCCAACGGGATGCAAACAACTACAAAAAGCAACATGAAGAACTACAAAAGCGTTATCACGTGCTCTTGGACTCCCATAGTCAAGAGCGTTTGGATCTAAAGAAGAAAGCCAAGGATGCTAAATCTGAAAGTGCTAAAGTACAATTAGCATGTACTGCTATCGAACAAGAGAAGGTAGAGTTAGAGAAGAAAAACACTGATTTAGCAAAGCGAAATGCCGAACTAGAAGCCAAATTACTGGAGGCTGAATCTAGAGCAGTGTTGGCTGAGGGAAATACAAGCATTGCCCTAAAATCTACCAAAGATGTTCAAGAAAAACTTTCCGAGGCGCAGAAGGAGTTGGACGGTTATGGTGAGATGATGATAGAATTCTTTGCTCAAGTGATCCGTCGTCAGGATATTTCTTGGACTGAGGACTACCATACAACTCTGGTTTATGTATGGGACCAAATCATCGAGTAGGAAAAGAAAGAGCTCAAGGTGGACTCCATTGATTAAAACAAACTCATGGAGAAATTCCTTAAGGGTGAGGAGCCGGCGCGTCTAGCCGAAGTGCGTCGACCTATTACTATCGCTATGGAGGAAGAAAGGCGTCAGGACAAAGGAAAAGATATCATTGAAGTCTGTTCTACTTCTGCAAACCCCGGGGCAACTAGAATAGAGGTATACGATCATGAAAATCCGGGAATTCCTGAGGCATCCCTTTTGTCTCCTATACCCGAATCAGCATCAGAGACTCTAGCCACCCCGATTGAGAAGTCATCCGAAGGTATTTCTACCTTTTCTCCTCAGTTTGTCAAGGCCATTTCGATCATTCGCCATATTATTGGTCAATCAATTGAAGATCCCTCGTTTTCCCCTGAGTTAACTGTCACCTCTCTTTTTGTAGGTACTGAGCTAAGCAAAAAGACTACTGGGAAACAGGAGTCAGCTACCGGTGAGAAGTCTATCAAAGAGACTCAGGAGAAACGGGAAGAGGTTGGTGCTGTAAAATTTGGGGGAGGAACCGAAGGCGAGAAGGAGGAGGTTGCCGATAAATCTCTCGTGCCACCTAATGCCGAGACTCCTTATATTGAAAAGATGATTGATGCTTTGAAAGATGACGACGACGACGATGAACATGAAGAAGACATTGATATTGTTTTAACTTGGGATTCAAAGCATGCCGATGATCTAAATTTGGCCGAGATGAAGGCCAAACAGGATAAACGTATGCAGTTGAAAACGAAGGAAGTGGATCCCAAAAGTTTTAAACCTCTTGCGACAATACCTCCTGAGTCAAGGTTAGTTATTAGACTTTCGACAAGATCAATTACCGAAGAACTTGCTAAGAAATCCTCTATTGATCCCAACGCTCCAGTTGTAAGTAAGAAGAAACCAAAGCGGATTCAGACCGAAGGTGAAAAAGAGGATAAGGAAAAACTTAAAGCTGCCAAGAAGGCGAAGTCTACTCCGAAGTCCAAATAAAGCGTGGCTTTGTCCTTTATTTTTTTAATCTCTTGGCCCGTTGTTGTTGTAGCAAGTACGGCCATCGCATCTTTTGTTTCGCTCTCCTGTATAAATTAACGTACTTGTGAATAAAATAGTTTATTTCCTCAATGTCAAATGTTTGCAAATTCGTCATTTAAGTAAAATGCAAATAAAACATGTCATATTTAAAGTTGTTACTACTAGACGACAGACAATAAATGCTGGGGATATGTATGTGTATGCCCCCTGTCAATCTTGAATAAGTGGCCTAGTTGAGGCTTTGTTCGAGATTGATTAGTTTTGACACTTAAATGCTCCCGACTCTCTGGTAGGGTCAAGTTTCCTTTGTTGTGGATGCTTATTCTTTTAGCATCTTTATACTCTCCTGTCGCATAAACAGGTTAGAGTGTCATCAAGGCGGTCTCTTTTCGGGTGCACCATCATGCCTCGGAGGACGTCGTCTTCCCATCCTTTATACTCTCTCCCAATCCATGAGAGTTAGAGTTAAGAACGTTGTCTTTCCGTTCCTTTCATTTCGTTATGCAAACGGTCATTTTGTTTGCCCCTGCACTTGTATTGCCCTTAACTTTTTAAGTTCAATTTAATGTTTAATATTCCATAATTAGGGCAGAAAATACGCAAGAAATAATGAAAACAATGCAGGAAAATAAATGACATACAATATTTTTATAGTGGTTCAGCCAAAACGTAGCCTACATCCACTTTATAATCCTTTGTTCATATAAACAGACTTTTCTAGGCAAGTTGTGCCTTTTTACATGGCCTATGAAACAAAAGAAAATAGTACAATTTTCAAGTCAAATATCGCTGCAAATGCTGAGCATTCCAAGCTCTAGGAATTTCTTCTCCATCCACAGTCGTAAACTTGAAAGCTCCCGTTTCAAGTTTTCGTTGGATGGTGAATGGTCCTTCCCACTTTGGGCCTAGATGAGCGGGAGGTGGAAAGACTCGCTTCAGCCCTAGGTCTCTAGTTTCGAAAGTTCTAATCGAACCTTTCTGTCATAGTAGCGTGCCACTTGACGTCAATGCCTCAACGTATGCAAATCCGCTTCATCCCTCTTCTCTTCAACCATGTCCAGGGACTTTAAGAGGAGTGCTTTTTTTGTCATTAGGTCATAATACGTTACCTTGTGAGAGGGGACTTCAAACTCCATTTGAATTACCACTTCTAACCCAAAGGAGAGTGAAAAGAGGTATGACTTGTAGCCGTGTTAAAGGTGGTTCGATTGGCCCACAAGGTTAGCGGTAATTCATCAATCCACATGACTTTCGCTCGCTCCAACTGATTTTTAAGAATAAACTTAATAAATTTGTTTATTGCTTCGACCTGTCCATTTGACTACGGATGGGCCACAGAGCTATACCTTTTATCAATTTTATGCTTCTGACAATTGGTAGGGCCCCGATGATGTCTAATCCCCACATCGCAAACGACCAAGGACTGACCATCGATTTGAGATATCCTAGAGGTGCTCTCGGAACTTTAGCGAATCTATGGCATTTGTCACAGCATCATGAATGATTAGCTACATCTTTATTAATGGTAGGCCAAACAAATAACCATACCGCAATACTTTCTTTGCCAGGGTTTGACCCCCGGTATGATCCCCACACTCACCTTCATGTACCTCTTTCAGTACACGTTTGATGTCGTCGTGTGCTATGCACCGCAAAAGAGGCATAGAAAATCCTTGTCGATAGAGGACGTCGTCCTGTAAAACGTATCTTGCAGCTTTACGTGTTACAGCTCGTCTGTAACAACCCGAAAATCTGGGCCAGTTTAAAAATTTTATTTTGGCAATTTTAGCGAAGTTTGAACATTTAAAATAGATTATTTTAAATAATATCGATGAAAATTTATTTTGAATAGAATTCGAACGTATATATTATATACATCGTCGTTAGAATATAAATAATTATATATAATTATAAAAGGAATCGAAAATGGCGCAGTAGTTTGATAATTCGATTTCAAACTTCAATTGAATGTACCGGGTGCAAAACAAACCGGATTTTAGTGAAACCAAAAACATTAGGATCTAATTGGGAATATCTTTCCAACGAATCTGAAAAATCAAGATTTCATAGCGGGAATCAAAAGATATGTCCAGTTGAAAATTCTGAATAGTCGCTATGGAATTCAGGCCCTTAAAAATGGAAATTTTGCAAACGACCTCGGATTTCGACGAAACCACTTTTGTTGCATTCGTGAGGTCAAATTATTGCTAGGTTTCAAATTTCATAATTTTTCGAATCAATATGTGAGCGTGGCAAAGGAAAACACGTTTGACTAGTTTTAGTTGACTTTAATCGACTGGAAAATGGCCATTTTTCCAACAGTCTCAGAATTCGTCGAAACTAGTTTTGTTAGGACCGTATCGTCAGTACGAAGCTAGAAAATATTTTTCTGCAATTTTTAGAGTTCGTATGTGACCCCGGTAAGTTGAAATACGCGTTCAAATTCAATATATAGAGTTATATGTTGATTTTGACGAAAACTGATTGTAACAGCCGAATCAGCTTATGATACATATCCCATTGTGTTCGGAATGGGGGTAGTTAGCTATGGACGACAGGCGGTGGGCCTCGTTTAGAGGTCGTATGAAAAAGTCAACTTTTTATAATTAAAATAATTAAAACTTTCTCTCTCCCTATTATCTATAACCTCAGCCCCCCCGGTTATAAATCGATTTTCAAATCAAAAAAAAAAGAATAGAGGATCGACGGCGGGGGGGGGGGGGGGGGGGGGACCGCCGCCGCCTCATCGCCGCCCCCCTCTCCCCCGCGCTCCGCCTAACTCCGCACCCCCTCCCTTCTTCACCTCCTCCTCCAGCCCTGCTCCGTTCAAACCACACCCCCCCCCCCCCAAAGAAACCTGAACCCTAGCCCTCCCTCCCAACCGTCGACGAGGCCTCCAGCCTCTGACCCACCGCCTCGACGCCCAGCACCACCTCCTCCGACCTGTGCAGCCCCTGGCGCCACCCATCACCTCCTCCGACGCCCTCCAATGCCACAGCAACTCCTCCCCCTTTCAAAACAAAGGTAAATATTTACATATTTCAGTTTTTTTATTTTATTATTTTTCTATAAAACTAAAAATTAAAGTGATGATTTTTAAATCAAGAAAGATTTGATTTTTAGTATAGGAAAGACGAAATTTTTATCGGTAGAAAGGCAGGATCTTTATCTAATCAAGTTAAGATTTTTACATTATAAAATATGGAATTTTTACATTAGAAGAGGTAGAATTTTTATAGTAGAAAAGGGCGGATTTTCAAAATAGAAAGATAGAATTTTTATTGAAGTAAAAATTAGATTTTTCCATATCAGAAGGTGAAGAAAATTTAGATTTTTACTCTTTGAATGTTAAAATTAGATTTTTATTCGTTAAAGGTTAAAGTAAAAATATAATATTTATTTATAAAAATATAATTTTTATCGCATGTAAAGGTTGAAAATATAATTTTCATATTATATAGATAATAAAGATGTGATCTTTTTATGGTAGGATATAAAAAGACGATATTTTTATAGGTAGAAAGGCGAAATCTTTATATAGAGAATAGCAGTGTAAAAATAGAATTTTTATCCACATAACGTGATTATAAAAATTCGATTTTTATATATTGAATAGCACAGTAAAAATTCGATTTTTATATATTGAATAGCAAAGTAAAAATTCGATTTTTATATATTGAATAGCAAAGTAAAAATTCGATTTTTATATATTGAATAGCAAAGTAAAAATTCGATTTTATATATTGAATAGCGAAGTAAAAATTCGATTTTTATATATTGAATAGCGAAGTAAAAATTCGATTTTTATATATGTAGTGGCTACGGGCAGCGAGAGTGACAAAAGGCGAGAATGATGAAGATTTCTACATTTGAAGTGGCGTGGAGTTGGAATAGCTATCGGTGAGAACTTCTCTTCAATTTCTTTTTCTAGTTATATATATATATATATATATATACATATACTAGGATGTAGACGGTGTTTAGTAGCACCCGACACAATCGTCCACAGACCATGGACTTGTTTGTTTGGTTGTGTAGTTGGTTAGATTATTTGGTTTGAATTGAATTGTTTGGTAAAATGGAATGGATTTGATTGATGTGTGAATGACGTGGGCTTTCACTAGACCGGGGATAAGGCTAGGCCTCGTCCCGTTTCTAGTATCGTGCCGTTATGCCGCCGAAATTTTCTAAAATAATTTAGAAAAATAATGATATCATTTTATTTAATAAATGAACCGAATAGAATATTCATAGGTTGGATAAAATAATTTGATCGTTGAAAATATAATTTTTAACGTGAATATGAATATAGTGAATGTGAATAAAATAAATATTCATTTACAAACCAGACAGTTTGTTTATGTACACTTATTTGAAGGACATTGATTGGGACGATAAATTTTACACATCGCCCAACTGCACAAATAAAAATATGTGTTCGTTGATTTGAAACACCACACGGGTATTGGGATAATATATGACATACACTAATCCCAATAATTAGTTGTATGTGGATCGATTGATTGACAGGCTGTTATAAGCGTTAGATATCTATGTTTGATGCTTATACAGTGTAGTGCACTTTGAATGATGGTTGATTATTTATCGTTGCTATTGTATACATGTGTTGTATGGAATCCATATAATTAACTTTATATGGTAATTGATTGGGCCTCATTCCAATCGGGAAAATAAAGAATAATATAAAATAAAGGTTCATGTGTTGACAGTACTCATCCGTTGAGATTAGTCATGTGTTGAACGAAATATTTTAACGATCAAATTTACATCTTTATCATATATAAAATCAGAAACTAACTGGAAAATAGATAAGATGAGTGGTCTCCTGAATATTGATCTGATGTTGGTTTCGGCCTTCAGGGTTAATATTCAGGGAATCGTTCTCTTACTAATTTACGGTTGGAGTCTGATTTTAAATCAAACGATCGATACCATAATTTTTATAAAATATATTAAATAACAAAAATAGTCACACGTGGACAGTACTCATTCGTTGAGATTAGTCATGTGTTGACAAAGATCTAGAGTCGTGTATTGAAAGAAATATAGATCCATTTGTTGAATATAAAGCCGTGTTAATTAGAGATGCGCTATTTGGACGCGAACGATATTTATATCGATTATATTCAAAATTGAATTTGAATTGAATAGAAAATGAGTTTGAATTGAATCGAATAGAAAACCAATTTGAATTTGAATTTGAATTGAATAGAAAACGAATTTGAATTGAATCGAATAGAAAACCAATTTGAATTTGAATTGAATAGAAAACAAATTTGAATTGAATCGAATAGAAAACGAATTTGAATTGAATCGAATAGAAAACGAATTCGAATTGAATTGAATTGAAAAGAAAATGAATTCGAATCGAGTTAAAAATCGATTTGAATTGAAATCAAATAGAAATGAAAGTAAAAAGGATTTATAATAGAAAATTCAATTTTGATTTGAATTTGAAATAAAGGTTGAAATTGTTTTTGAAACAAATTTGAATCTATTTATAAAATTGGTTTTTAATAGAAATCGATGAAGTATATATTATATATATATAATATAATGGCCTGAATAGAACGCGCCGCGCCGCGTTAGTTCGTAAATTTCGACCGTTGACTTCGAATTGACATTGCGGGAGATCCGACCGTCGGATTCTCCTAAAACTGGAACCGTTGGGTTTGTATCGAAAAGAGCTTTCTAACGAATATTAGAAATTTGAAATCTAACGGTTGGATTTGGAGATACGTCCAAATCAAATTTGGAAAAGGTCGTTGTAAGTGCAGTTCGATGGCCGTTGTTGGAAATCGACTGTATGGGCCTTGATAAAATTATTAAAAATATCAATAATTTGTGTAAAATCATAAGAAATGATTTGAGAAAATTTGGGATGAATAACTCCAAATTTGAAAAGGTAAAAATAGATTTTTATCGAAATGAACTAGTTTTGAACTAAAATTAAAATCCATTTATTTTTAAATAAATTGGATTTGAAATGGGTTTTAAATATAATTGATTTGTGGGTTTATCGTGAACGGTGTTTTAAATAACACTAGTTCTTTAACCCGATAATAAATAGAATATGAATTGGGTTTATCGTGAACGGTGTTTTAAATAACACTAGTTCTTTAACCCGATAATAAATAGAATTTGATTTGGGTTTATCTGAACTGTGTTTTAAATGACACTAGTTCTTTAACCCAGTAAAAGGAGTTTTAATGAGTCTGCAATTAGATTGAAATGTGAATTGATAATTTAAATTATCAAATATAGGAAGTGAGCGAGAATGGAGTATCACCAGCTTTGCTCCAAAACGATAGTTAAATCTTTAATTAGATTTGAACGTGAAATGGTAATTAATTTTACCGATAACACCATGGTGTTAGATATGGAGTATTACCAGTTTTGCTTCATGGAATGAATAGGTCGGGATTGGGAAATAAAATAAATAATTACTTCGGTGTGGTTCGCTAATCTCGACTAGTTTGGAAAACCATAATTTGGTTTGAAATGACATCCAAAGGAAGATTAAAGGATAAATTTTAAAGAATTTATCTTGGATAAAATTATTGGGAACCTTTCCCTAAGAATATGAAATTTAGAAACTAGCTGTAGGTTAGCTAAGAAGAATGGTTTCCTGGGTATTGATCTAATGTTGGTTCGGCCTTCGGGGTTAATATTTGGGAAATTGTCCTCTTGTTGATTTACGGTTAGTGACTAATGAATTGGAATGAGGCGTATGTTGTGTTTGTGTAACATTTGTTTTAATATACGCGGGTTGTTCGGAAAGTCCGGGTTTATACCCATTCTGAATAACCGATTCGACGATAAGTCGAAGATGAAGACGGTGGTCGAAGACCGGAAGTCTTCACATCGTTTGGGTGATTAATAACGATCTTGATTGGGCTGTACACCCAAGATGAGGGAATCAGTTGGTGGTCGTCCAGACGTACTTGGAGATCGATGGATATGCGAGGAAAGTGCCTCCGGTTTCATTCAGACCCAGAACGAACTTGTAAATGGATTGTGTGTCTGACATTGGATTTTATTCTGTGTTGACTGATTTCTGTTAAATATATATCTGTTTGGCGGCGGAGAATTTATTCTCTTGCTTAACGCCCTTCTCTGAGACGTACGAGCTTAGAGGTTATATATCGATAGATATCAATCTCATGGCATGAATTGCCTGTGTGGCACGCTGAGTTGCATGGATCAAGGCTTCTGTTGAAAAGCAAAGTCTTGTGGTTGATGATCAAAGCACGGCCTACGTGGTAGCTTTGTGTATAGCGTGGATTCGTGAGCCTTACACCTCGGTATGAGCCAAAAATGGGATGAGGACCCAAGGAGTGCACGACGTTTCTTTCTAGCTATGGGTGGTGTCAGTGACCTACCAGCCCTGACATTTATATACTTTTCACCTTTGTGATTTGGATGCGAGGCGCCTCGATTATAGGTCCTATAGGGACGAGAAACGTGTGTTCAGGAATAACTAATCCTCAAACCTAAGAGAGGACCGGTCTTGGAGGATCCCAGGGGTTACCCAGAGTGTGTAGTCCCGAGGCATTTGCTAGAGTGTCTCGAAGCGGAGAGGAGCTTGCCCCTTGCCTCGACTCATGACGGAAATCCAATTTCCAATACGTGTATTGCGGTTTTAATTGTAGAAGTAGTATGGCGACATGATATATGGTACCCATGCCATCTATGATTTATATTTATGATTGAAATTGTTTTGACACTATACACTTATTATAGTATCAAGTGATTTGTTTTAAACGTACCAAGCATGTTTGGCTATTATAAGGGAAAACCCTATCCTCCGGCTTGCGTTGCATTGTGTGATGGGACCTGGGTCTTATAATAGCTTCATTTTTCAGAAAAGCATTGCGCTGTTTATTCTATGCACTGGTATTCTTGGGAGGAGACCCATTCCGTGTTATACGGCGTGGTCCCTTGAATTACTCTCTTTTAAAGTCAAGTTTTAAATAACTGTTTTAGTTCTCACACCAGTCACATGACTGACCTGGAGTTTATTGTTTTAACCTAAACTCTGGGTGCCCCTATTTTCTACACGGGCAGCTAGTAGTTTTGGTTTTGTAGATTTATATTCATAGGATCCTGGTTTACAGCTGGAATGATATTCGGAAAGCTCTGTATCCGTATATCACCTTCAGTTGTGCTTTGTATTATTTTCCGCTGCTATGTAATTTATTGTAATCTCTGATATTTATCGAATGTAATTTATTCATTTATACTCTGTATATTCTTGTATCTGATGGAATTGTTGTAATATACAATGAAATGTTCTTCCGTCTGCGTTCTGATTTGTCCTGTTCTCAACGATCAGGGGTTTCGAACGGTCTAGATCGGTTTAACGACTGATTCGGATCGAGCGAAATTCCTTGCCGTCACATCGTCTCTTGCTCTTCTTTGACGGAAGTATTCCTCTTTTAAGGAAAATTTTAATTGCCATCATCCACGACTACCTTTCTGGCTCAGCTTCCAAGGCTAATTCGACTTGCATTCGGTCAAAGCTTAGTGATTCCAATATTACTATTGGAACCATTTCGGTTTCCTCAGGGTTGTCAGAACTTGCTAACTTAGCCAGTCGATCTGTCTTCTGATTTTCTACTCTCGGAATGTGTGTTATGCTATAACTTCCAGGCTGCCCAGTAACTCTTCTACTTTTTCAAGATAGGTAACAAGTCGAGGTCCCCTAGTGACAAATTCCTTCCATACTTGGCAGACAACTATTTTGGAGTCACAAAATATGTCCAATGTTTTTACTCCTAAATCCTTGGCGAGTTTCAGCTCGACAATCAGGGCCTCGTACTCGGAATCATTGTTGGTGGCAGAAAATTCCAATCGCAGGGAGTAGTAAATGGATCGTCCTTCGGTAGTGGTTAAAACAACTCCGGCACCAATCCTTCGATCATTCTTGGCCCCGTCCATATATAATTTCCATGGATTGAGCTCTAACTTATGCTCTGAAGTAACAACTTTGTCATCCACTATTTCCTTTTCGAGAATTGTAAATTCTGCTATGAAGTCGGCTAGAGCCCGCCCCCTTATAGACCTTCTTGGTTGAAAATTCAAATCAAATTGGCTCAACTCGATATTCCACTTAAGTAATCATCCCGATGCTTTGGGTCTCTGTAATACTTGTTTTAGTGGTTGATCAATATATATGATTATTGGGTAGGCTTGGAAATAATGACGGAGCTTTTGAGAGGCAATCAAGAGGCTATAAGCAAGCTTTTCTATTCTCGGATAATTGCGTTCCGCATCTGCTAACTTCTTACTTACGTAATATACAGGCCTCTGGACCTTGTCTTCTTCACACACCAGAGCTATGCTGACAGCATGAGATGACACAACCAGATAGACGAACAGATCTTCATGATCCACCTTCTTCGACAATACCGGGGGTTTCTCCAATAAGTCCAATAAGTTTTGGAAGGAATCTACATAGTCTGGAGTCCATTTGAAATTACGTTTCCCCTGTTTGATTAAGTCAAAGAATAGGACACACTTGTCTGTGGCTTTGGAAATGAACCTGCTTAATGCGGCGACCTTCCCTGCCAGGCTTTGAACGTCCATAATCTTTCATGGCTCTTTTATGTTCCTTATTGCCGCTGTCTGGCTAGGATTAATTTCAATCCCTCGAGAACTCACGATGAAACCGAGAAATTTTCCAGATGCTACCCCAAATGAGCACTTTATGGGGTTCAATTTCATCCCGTACCACCGTAAAATATCCAACATTTCCGCTAGATCTTGCATGACTAGAGGATTGCCTGGACTTCACGAGCATGTCATCTACATAAACTTACATGGTTTTTCCAATCTGGTTATAGAACATTCGATTTACTAGGTGCTGATACGTGGCTCCGACATTCTTTAGTCCGAACGGCATAACCACATAACAATACAATCCCAAGTTTGTTATAAAACTTGTGTGATCTTGATCCCGCACATGCATAGGGATCTGGTTATATCCTGAGTATGCGTCCATGAAGGAAAGATGTTCGTGTCCACCTGTTGAGTCCATTAGCTGATCGATCTTGGGAAGTGGGAAACTATATTTTGGACAGGCCTTATCCAAATCCAAAAATTCGATGCACTTTCGCCATTTCCCATCTGATTTCTTGACCAACGCAGAATTTAATATCTAGTTGGGATATGTCGAATCTCTATTGAACGCATAATCTTTCAACTTCTCCACTTCTTCTTTCAAGGCTGCCAACCTCTCCGAACCTAATATACGCCTCTTGTGTTTAACGGGTAGATGATTTGGATTAATGCTCAATGAGTGACCCATAACGGAGGGAGATATCTCACACATATCAGCATGAGTCTAGGAAAACACATCCAAATTTTTCTTTAAGACGTCGGTTAATTCCTTTGCTCGGAGTGGATCCAACTAGGATTCGATCTTCAATACCTTCGTCGGATCAACATCGTCAATGGAGATATTCATACTCATTTCATTTGGGGTCGCCTTTCTATCCCCAGGCTCTTCATTCTCTTTGGGATCTATGTCCTGGGGCAGTTCTCTGGGTGACTCCCACGGGGATGGTCCCTTTAGTTGCTATGCTAAGCCCTCCCTTATATGGGAGGTGGTACTTCTAGCTTCAATGCTCAATCCCTCCATCAATGTCTTTAGCTCAGCCATGTAACAGGCTCGTCCAGTGGCGTGATCACCTCTCGTTACTCCCACTCCTGTTTCGGTTGGGAATTTCAGCAATAAGCACTAGGGCGCAATGCAAGCCTTGAATTCCGCGAGGGCTGGTCGGCCCAAAAAGGCGTTATACGGTGATTCTATGTCCAAAACTACAAACGGGAGAATTCTCACTCTCCGGCGATCTCCTTGTCCCAACATTACTCACAATTCCACATATCCCATTGGGGCAGTCGATGCTCCATTGAAGCCACGTATCCAACCCTCGCAAGGCTTCAAGTCTTTTGGTTCAAGTTTCATCTGATCAAATGCTTTTTTAAAGAGAATATTAACCGAGATCCCATTATCTACCAAACTTTGTGAACCAAAGCTGGACCAATAGTGGTAGTGATTACCAACGGGTCCACTGTGGGTGATTCAATTCCAGAATCATATCTATTACGAAATATGACATCGTCTGACATCGTTTTCTGTTGCTTCACCGGGGAAATGTCTTCGAGGTTACTACATTCTCCCACTCCAAGGTGCTTAACCGCATTAACATATTGGTCCATAGCCTTATAGCTATGGGAAGCGGGGTGATGTCCTCCTACTATAGTATTAATAACGATTCCTTTACCTTTTTGTTGAGAGGTGGGCTTAGGAGCAGGTTGATTTTGATTTGGAGCTTGCCCCCCTTGCCCTCTGTCTCTTGGAGCAACCTTGTATTTGTCTAACTTTCCTTCTCGCAGTAGCTTTTCGGCAACGTCTCTCAAATGCCGACATTCACTTGTAGAATGTCCATGGGTTCCATGAAACAAACAAAACCTTCTAGTAACCACCTCCTCCTCCGTAAAGTCTCGGGGCAGAGGCTTTTTATATTGTAAGACATTGTAAGTATCCAGGTACACGTTTTCTAATGTGTCACTTAATTGTGTGTAGTTTTCGAAGGTTTGGAATCGAGGCCTTTTGCCTGAGTTATTTCCTCAGTTCCTATTCCTCCTATTGCCGTTTCCATTCCTGTTGTTACTTTCTTCTTCTTTTTTGCCAACATTTACCTCGACTTTCCCCGAACTTTCACCAGATTGCTTCACAGCAACATTACTTTGAATATCTCCTTTAGAAGCTCCATCAAATTTTCTCTTTCGATTAGCGTACATCTCTTCTCGCCGCAGATGGATATTTGCCTTTTTAAATAAAGCCTCCCTAGTCAGTGGTGGCTTCCCAGCTAAGTATCCTCCAAACTCAGTATCTAGATCAACTCCTTCGATCAAGGACATCAAAATAGTCGGTTTGTGGGGATCGCTTAATTTAGTAACTGCTAAGTTGAAGCAGTTCAAATATGATGTCAGATATTCTCCAAGGGCCTGTTTAATTCTGGACAGTTTGATAACACTTTTAGCTCGGTGGGAATGGAGTTGGAATTGTTTCATAAAAAGCTCACTTAATTCTTGAAAACTCGACACTGATCGTGGGGGAAACCGAGTAAACCACATTAGTGCTACATCCTCTAGATATATTGGGAAGGCTTTACATTTTACAGCGTCAGGTGCAGCTGCAGCGGTCATACACCACGCATATCTCATCAGATGTTGTTTCGGATCTGTTCTTCCAGAATATCGACCTATCTATGGCAAATTGAATCGGCAAGCAAATTGGAAGTTCAGGATGTCATCAGTAAACAGAGTATGACTACGCTCAATACTCCAATCTTCATTGGTATAACGGCGGCTATCGGCCATAATTTGACGTATCATTGCTTCTACTTCGCCATTAGTTAGAGCCGGTTCAGGTTCCCTACTCTTTTCTCTTCTCCAGAGCATATCACCTACTTCTGATGACTCTCTTGGGTTTCGATTGGTAACCGAACCTCTTTGCCTCTTGCGGTCCTGGTCATTCATAGGACGAACAGGTTGAAAGAGTTGCCCCTGAGTAGGATTGGTAATATTTGGGTCCCTCGGAAGAACGTGTGACCCTCGCATTGGTAACAACATCGGTTCCTTTAAACTTGGATCGTCGGGCACCAGCACATGTGCTTCATCCTCACGGGATCCCAAAGATCCGAATGTCAGCTGGTCAAGATTTTCGGGCCGTTCATATGGCCTTATTTCACGTGGGCGTTCTTCGTCAGAAGATGATGAATGGTCCATAGCAGGATGACGAACCGGAGAGGACACCCTTTTTCTGCGAAGTTCTCTTATCTCCCTTCTCATATCCCTTATGTTTTGCGCATAAGGATGATATCCTGTTTATGAGCTTCAAGAGCGTCTCTGGTACTCTTTAGCATATCAAGAAAACGCGAGAAATCTCGATGGGTGACAAGTGCTTTAGGAGTGGGCTGATCCTTAGCTAGAACGGGTGGTAACGGAGCACTTGTAGGAGCTCGAGTAAAGTTTCCAACCTTAATTGCATTCGGTTCAGATCGGCCCAAAGTTGTTCCAGTGGTTCGTTTCGAAGGAGGGGCTCTAGCAGCGTTCTGGGGACCGGATCGGATAGGGTCTTCATCGCCTGATTGGTTCGGGGTGTCTTGGTCGTGTCGGGTCGGATCGGAGAAGCCATGTTGGATAGGTTAGCTCCAGAACTCTGTCCTCTTGATCTGGTGACCACCATAGCTTGCTGATCATCGCCCATCTCACTTTCCCACGCGTTCTGCACTTCTTTTCCTTTTCCCTTTTCCCTTAGTCATAATGTTCAGTTTGTCGAGATCTTTTTTGAAGAGAATTTCAGAAATATCGATTGCACGGACTATCTTCTTCGGATATACAAACCCAAATAGAAGAATGGTAGCCCAAAATGTTGAGGATTTTGGAACTTCTCAGTGAAAGCACCAAAATGTTAGATCCAAAAATGACTCTAACACCCAAACTAAAGATGACTTTGAATGAAATAAAAAAGAAAATGAAGAGAACACACAATTTATAGTGGTTCAGCGTTGACGAGCCTACGTCCACTTTGACTTTCTTTGATTGATGATAAGAATGCAAGTACAATGATTGTTTTCACTCAATTACACACATACAATGAATAAATTCACCTAATATTCTCCAAAATATATTTTAAAAGATGATTGTGATCTAAGTAAAGTTGTGAAATTTGGCTATGGAGGAAGCTTGACTTGAGAATTTGCCAAAAGATCCTTTCAAATGACCCTTGGAGGTGTACTTATAGGTGAAAAATCTCTCTGGATTGGTTCCGGTTCGGATATACGTTGGCTTTATCCCTAGAATGTCGGGATCGGAGGTGCTAAGATAATGACAGCGCATCAAGTTAGTGGATGAACGTGGGGGAGCCGACGCACAACCGCTCCGCATCTTCAGGGATCGTGGGATATAACTACTGCATCTACCTGCTCTCGGATCAGACGTGTAAAGGATAAAAGGAGAGGATCGGGCTTCTCCGAACCGATCCGAGTCTGTCTTCGCTCTTATGTTTTCTGTTCCAAAATGCTTTGATTTGTCTTGGTAAACCAAATCCGACCCGGGCCTATGATGTACATTCTTCTAACCAATACTCTTCATCAATTGGTCTTTTAACTTTGTGTAGCCTAGTTCACAAAGTAGGCTAACAACCTTAAAGGCCAAAAAATCAGATTGCTACACGCGTAGAATGATTCAAAAATAAAGTGGCGTTACAACTTAGTGATCAAATTGACCACGGAGAATGGAAATGGTGACATCTTGGATTTTGGGAAGAATGTCAGACATTTTGATTTGATATTTGTTTAAACATGTTGGTTAGATATGTGATCATGGTGGTTTTAATCGACTACTAGGGAGTCATAAATATTGGCTACTATTTATGATGGCAAGTTTGGCCAACTTTGACATCGACCATGGTATAGTATCAAGGAACATGGTATGATGGCTCGTTTAACGTTGATCTTGATATGGTGGCTCTTTGACTAATGGTTTTGGCACTAAAGGGTGTAGTGCTTCGATGTTGTGACTTTGTCATTATAGGATGGCGTTTTTGTGATGAAACACAATAATTTCAATGATGGATTGTTGTATTCCGAGAAGTAGAGTAGTGGAAAAAATTGGGATGCTACTGGAAAATGTTTAGGGATGGTTAAATTGAGCTTGACAACAAGTTAGTTTTCTGTGCCTTATTTAGTTAAGCCTGACGATAAGTTGGTAGTCTACATTCTGTTCCAACCAAGGAGACTTTAATTCAAAAGTCATGGGAGCACCTAGACACGTATAATACACCCATGACGATTGTTATAGAGTACTATATTTCTTTTTATGTTATGACATTAGGGATGCTTGGGCAAGACAGGTATGATTCCTTGTATCCTATGTGACGTATGTTAGGGACTAGAATGATGGTAATGTTGGTTTTGTTGATAACAACCTTGCTTAACTATTTTATAAAATATATAATAACACTATTATGTGTGTGTGTGTATATATATATATATGCAGGATGTATATGCAAGTATCCTGTATAGATATTGTTATTGAAGACTATACAGTTTAAAATTTCAAGATTACAAAGAAGAAGAGTTCAAGATTGAAGATTCATGCATAATAAGAGCTCAAGAGTTCAAGAAATCAGGATAAGTAATAGAGTCTTGAATTTTTGTTCAAACTCCATAATAGCACTTAAATCCTTATTCCTATTTTCTCATCAATTGAGCCTTATAGTATTTTGAAATGTTCTTAACTTTTATTTTTAAACTGATTTCAATTTTTCTTCTTGTTTGAAATATACATATATCTCTTAATATCTAAGTTTATTTTCCTGTATTTTAATCTAATTCTTGACTTAAATAATTTAATTTTTCTTACTTGTATTTTAGTTTTAATTATATATGTTTGCCTAAGTTTTAATATTATTATTACCTTATATTCATATGTATAGTTTTATATGTTAAGTTTTAAAATTTGTATATTTATATTTGTAATTTTATATTAAGTTTGATATCACTTCTGTAGACTAAGAATATATGTTTTTAGTTTATATTCTTACTCTGCCGTACAACTTTAATATATAGGAAAATAGTTTGTTTAAACTCTAGAATTTCCTTGATTTTTTTAAACATCATTTACATATTTTTTAAAAAAAATCAAAATTCACTAAGGCATGTCAACATCCCCTATCCCCTATGTCGACATGGTAGCCTTTATTTTCAAATTTCAAAAGATATGTATATTTTATTAAATCTTTTCCTGAAAGGATATGATTGTTGGTACATTGTAAATACCCACCTAAATTCTATTTTTTAACCACTTTTCATTACCTTCTCCTCTCTTTTTCTCTTCTTCATTTGCAATCTCAAAATTCAAGCTTCTGTAATCAAATTCTACCGAAATTCAAAGAGAATCATACCAAACTTTTCTAGATTAATTCTTTGCCATACGTGTAATGACCCATATATTTCGTATCAAAATATTTAATTTATTTAAATATTAAAGTGATTGAATTAGAAGTCATAGAATTTGAATTCAGAAAATACGAGTTATTTAATATAACTAAATTGAATCTGGAATTTAATATATAATTAAATTGATTTCGAAGCTTATGGAAAATTCTATTTAAATGTGAACAATAATAGTAATTTATTATTGAATAATCGAAGGGTACGAAAATTGATTAAATATTAATTCGATTATATTTACATGTGAAAATAATGTTTTTGCAAACAGTCTTGAAATTCAGTAAGCTAGTTCCATCGAGTCTGGAATGTTGTAGTGTAGCAGAGTGTCAAGTTTCATGACGATTGGAGCTATGGTGTGGTCATGCGCGCTTAAAAGCTTAACGTGATCATAATGGAATATAAAAATAAAATATCTAGATATTTATCTTCATTATAAATACCCCATGTTTCATTCTTATAACCTAACTCCTCTTCTTCTACGGCTGTAACATTTCTAGGTCGCCATCTTTACCAATACTTCATTCAAATGAATCGTAAGTTTTACGCAATGAAATTAGATGATTTTAGATCCATAGGCTTTGCAAGAGTGAGATATTTGATCTGGTATACCCAAATTTTGATGCGATTATATTCACCAGAACCCGTGCTTTCGGTAGTGAACTAGGGCAGGACTTTGACTTCGTTTTGATTTCGTCGGAGGTAAAGTCGATGGCACGGATGAACATAGGGCGCGACGAGGTGGAGATTGGAGCTGGTATGGGTGACTCTGATCATCACATATAAGGGGTAAACTCGAGGAAGCCACGTCTTCACCAGTAGGTCGCAATTTTCTAGAGCACGTCGGAGCAGAGTTCGTGGTGACTGGAAGGTGTAGTTTGAAGTGGAATGTTCGATGGTAGTGTCAGTTTGAGGAATAGGGGACGACATGGGTGTGTCATTGTAAATCGTGCACACTGTGTTAGGGGAGAGGAGCGATTTTTAAGGAGCTAGGGAAGAAAGAAGGGAGGCGCTGCACGTGTGAGGTGTTTTTAATTAAACTAGTTAAGTTAACTTTTATTTAAATCTCGTTTTAACTTGTTAACGCGTATCTAGCTTATATGACATCAGATTCGTGAACTGTCAGTTGCGTTGGATCTTTATCGGAGAATACAACACATCTACAGTGGATTGGACAAGTTCTGAGAAGTCTGGAATTTTATCTGATTTCAAACAACTGTTTGAAATTAGATAAAATAACGTGTAATCGTCGATTGGAACAGATGATGAGTTTAACTCACCCTTATTGCTAGGGGTGGGCGCGGTTCGGTTCGGTGCGGTTTGGAGCTCAAACCGCTTCCGCACCGCATCAACCGGTTGATCAAAAATACAAACCATTATACTAACCGTTCAAGCGGTTCGGTTTCGGTTCGGTTTCAATGTAATACGGTTTGGTTTTGGTTCGGTTCGGTTTGAACCCGTATCAAATATGAAACAAGAAAATTACTTTCATCAACAAACAATTTACGATTTTATGATGTTGTGTCATCAGAAGGTTAAAACACATAGTGTTATCTTTAATTAATATAACTACATAATACGTTGAAAATAGAATATATAGCGTTAAATTAAAAGTTATATAGGAATTTGTTAACTTTTTTTATTATAACATTGTCGGTGTAGCTATGCGGTTCGGTTCAGTTTAATACGGTTTGGTAAAAGTTCAAACCGCAACCGTATCATGCGAGGCGGTTCGGTTTGGGTTGTTTGCTTTAGAGAGAGAATCCGATGCGGTTTTCCGCACCGTTTTTGCGGTTCGATCTGGGCGGTTTCCGCATTGCGGTGCGGTTTATGCCCACCCCTACTTATTGCTATAGTATTGTACCATATTATAATATTGACTATTATTTTGCATATTTTTATGTACAATTGATTGTTTAGGTTATTTTTGCTTTATTGGTGATTGTCAATATATTTAATTCCCGTCTATGAATGGATGATTCTTTGACACTACCTACATTAGCAGAACATTCATCTTACATGAATTAGTATAATTTGAAATGTATTACATATATATGTGTGTGTGTATATGTGTGTGTGTGTGTTGTGATGCAAGAGGACAAGTTGAATCCAACAGGATTCCTCAATATGATTGTTACTGTATTTATGTCTATATGTTGTATTACGAATTGATTGTGAATTAAACCTAACTGTGTACCCTATTGATTACATTACATTGTTGTATGTGAAATTGTTGTGAAGTGGGTATATTATTTTATATATTAAGTTTGTCTATTTCACACAATTTGGTGTGTTTGGTATAACTTGACTGAATTGGGAAATTATATGAATTGGAACGGGAATGGGGAAATAGAAAAAATTATTTTGGAATAAAAAAGTCTTATAAATTCTTTTACTTAAAACCTATTTTAAACCGTTTTTATATGTATACTTTTTACCACTTTTATTTTAGAACCTATTTTAGTTATTTTGCTGCATATATATATATATATATATATATATATATATATATATATATATATATATATATATATATATACACACACACATATTGAAACCAAATAAGCCTGTTTTATAATATTTAGAAATGATGATTGATTTATAACACATCTGTTATAATCAATGATTTGGAAATCAAGTATTTCACCGTACTGAATATTTATCGATATTTACATTTTTAAATGAATATTTTAAAGACATAAATAAATGTAGAATGGTTTTCGGTTTGTTGTGACAATGTGTTAGTTACATTCATCTTGTACCCTTTTAGATTATATCGATGAAGTTTACATAATTGAATCTTTAAACGAACGTTTAATGATAATTATAAAAGGAAGTGTTTTGGGTTTGTTGTAAATAGTGTTTTAGCAACATTTGTTTCTGAACCCTTGGAATATTGTTAAACTGGATTATACTGTTTAATGAATTTGAATATACTTAGATCTTTTAATAACTGATTTTAACGATAGAAACAAGTATAGAAATCTTTCAGGATAAAGATAGTGAATAAGATGTTTTAACTTTAAAAGAGAAGAGGTTCTTTATTAAATAATGATTTTAACCTCTTTGATTATATTTTAATAAATTTTAGAAATGAATTATGGATATACTTATACTAGAGGGATAAGTATATGAATACTTTTTTAAGTATTGAAGCTAGAAAGGAAATCTTGGAAATGAATTTTGATTATACTCATATCGGAGGGATAAGTATATTAAAACCCTTTTTAAGTAGTAAGGCTATAAAGGAATAGATAATTATTAGAATATATACATATATCACTTATGTGTATAAGATTGAATATATACATATATCGCTTATATGTGTAAGATTGAATATATACGCTAGTATATAAAGGAATATTAATCGAGTATGAGTTATTAATTAATAAGTGATGTATTGTTAGATAAATGAAGTCTTATTTGACAAATGAAGTTTTATCAGTTAAAAGGAGTTTTACTAATAAAAAGTGGTTTTAATTGATGAAAGATTAAATAAATGGGAAAGGGATTAGAACCCGTTTATATGAGTTTACCGTGCTTCAACTGTTTATCATGCTTCGTGATCTTGATGGTGCCTTGAATGTTTATTCGTTCGTTGTGGAGATTAAGCGAGGTTGTTTTCCACGTACAATCGTTTATTGTATGAATTGTAGTTGGTTAATCGACTATAGAACTTGACCTTAAATCTAGCGACTAGTTTTGAGGAGACTAATATTGGTAAGTGTTCTACTTATCGAAAACCACTTCAAAATTAGTATACGGGGTCTACACTTTGGAAGCAATTGTGAAGTGAATTCTATGTGGTGATTCGAGATCTGTTGAGATGCTTGAACACATGTAGTTATTATGAGATCTACTGAGAAATCTATGTGTGGTTCCAAGATCTATACATGTATTGGAATCCCTGTGTGATTCCAAGATTTGTGAAGGAGTCTATGCGTGATTCCAAGATCTATTGAGCTGTGGGATTCTATCTGGGAATCCTTGTTCTGTTCAAGAGATGAAGACTAGTACGAAAGATGCCGAACAAAACCTCGACATCGTATATGTCTAAAGACAGAGTAGGATGCGTGATCTAGGGTTTAGCTAATCCATGACAGAATATATTGACTCCATATCTAGAGTACGCTTATAGATGCTGCACTTGGGAGTTGGATACATTTGTTTCCACGTGGTGCACACCGGTGTTTTCGTGCATGGGCTAGTCAGGTTTACCTTATGGTATATTTTATCTAGAGATATATGATGCTCGGAAGATGGTTTCTAATCCTTGTGCATGGAGTTCGGATCCAGCTTGATCCAGAGAGATCTCCCTAAAAATCACCTTATATGTGTTTGTTTGTACATTTAATAGTTATGACACCCCACGTCCGTTAATATCACTCATTAAGACAACGCATTAAGTTTCATGAAGCGTTATAGGTAAACATAAATAGAAACATTACAAGACAAATACAAAATAGTAGCGGAATAAAAAAAATATTAATCATAAAGCATCATGGTTCAAAACAACATATGTTTGAAAATACATAAACCCGGTATACCATCAAAACTTCTGTCTTGCACTTAAAATATCAGAGTACAAAATAAAAGAAGCATAATCCCTAAATATAAACATAGCTATAGTAGCAAAGATAGGAGCTTAAGCATTACATCTAAGAAGCTCTAGAAAAATGATAGCAGAATCCCGGTCAAGCTTGAGTATTCCCACCTTGAGAACCAGGGGGAACGGAAGAAAGAAGAGGAAACTAAAAGGGTCAAACATAAAGTATGGCGAGTCCAGTTACTTTTAGCAAATAAATAAGTTAAAAGTATCATGACAGGCATATAAAGTGGATGAGAAAGATAACTTCACAAAAGGCAGGTATGACAAGGTAAACATAATAGAGTGTATACGCTTCTCAAAAGATTACTCTGTACCGATACTAGTATAACCGGAATGGGATGATCCCAAAACTATAAGATTGTAGATTTAGGCGTACTTCCAGTAAGAGGTTTTCACCCCATACAATCAACAGGCAGCCCAACGTTCCGAAGTTACCATATGGATAATAACGGCCTCCTAAACATACTGGAGTCTAAGTGTACTGTGACGGCCCGCCCCGTACCAACCGACATTTACTCCAAAGGTGCGCTGTACACATGTCCAATTAGCACGGAATGGGTTGTCAGAAGGAAAGGGAAGAAGGAAATGAACTAACAAGGAACCTGTAAAATGTCTCACAGCGCATAGGATAAAATATAATAATACATACTTGACATAAAACAGGTGAGACAGTGCATAAGCTGAAACAACTAACATAGCAGCGGAAAAATGTAAGTACAACTTATGATCCAAAGTTAAACATTATTACAATTTTTCAAACTGTCTCAAAGCAAAAGCAAGATAAAGGAGGTACACTACTAATGCCCAAGTAGCGACCACCAACGACACATGAAGAATATCTATATATCATACGTGGAAGCCTCATGTCCGCCTCCGAGTCAGCTACTCGCGCATCACCAGCTAACCTGTCTCTAGTCTGCTCGTGTGAGCATCCAGAGTAATAAGAGGAGACATAAAACTCTAGGTCATACATAAAGCCTGGTATGAGCGATAAGCATCTAAACAGAATAATAACAGGTAGACTAAAACATACCTGAACCTGGACCTGCAACCAAAGAGTTAGCACTACATACTGTACAACACTCTAAGGTGCCATATCAAATGGTGTAAAGATACGGAGGGGGGGTGTGCATGTCATAGTGATGGCAAACAATCAAACATAGCATCCATCCTCACATCTCTCACTCAGTGCGTAAAGCATACGATATTCACCACTTCGATCACCTAACATACCTTGCTACGATCACTTTGCCCCATGAAGTCATAAATGGCTTCACTGCACTCATAACGTAGCCACTAATCCTTCGCTATGTCCACTTGCCCCATGGAGTAATTCACCCCATCTGCGCTGGCTCATAGCCTTACCAATCCTTTACTATGTCCACTTGCCCCCATGGAGTTATTCACCCCATCTGCGCTGGCTCATAGTCTTACTACGCATAACTTTGCCCCTCAAGTCATAATGACTCTACTGCACTGATAACGTAGTCTTGCTACCATCACCTTGCCCCTCGAGTCGCAATGACTCTACTGCACTGATAAGTAGCCCATCATCCATTTTTAGTGCTGAATCGAAGTTATGAACATCGACAACTCCTTAGCACACGTCCCGCAGCAAAGCCCAACCATGAAGTGAACTCATCGGTTCCCAATTGGATCCTGAGCTCTAACTTCCCATATTGGACTACCTTTGAATCTCGGGTTATTGGTCAATACTGGGTTGGGTCAGATTCCCCTTCAAGCCATCGGTTCGGGTCGGGTCCACTACGTTGCGTCGGTTCATGGTCCTCCTCTGGTACGGTTCGGTTCGGGTCTACTCCATCGTGTCGGTTCGGGTCGGGTTTCCCACTTCGGGTCGGGTCGGGTTACCATCTCCCATCTAGCTCGTGCTCCCGCTCCGATCAGCTCCCTCGTTCTTCATTTACTCCGATCCGATCCTCCTCCTTTAGCCGATCCGATCCCCCTCCTTAATCCAATCCGGTCCCAATATTGCTAGTATGGCCTTCCTTTTTGCCAGATTTCTCAAGTGTCAAGTTCCGATCTGATCGAATCCCTTGCCCAGTTCACTTATCCGATCCGAGCCACCATATCCGATCCGATCCGAAACCTGCACTGTTTCCTTAAGCTTTTCCAGCAAGTATTTACGCCATTCGACGACGTTTTCGACCATTCTAACTATTGAAATCAATCACAAAGCATATCATACAGTCATAGCAACATGCATAATCAATCACAAACATCAAAACATCAACATGATAGGTTAAAATGGATCAAACATACCCAAAACCCCATATTTCTTCTTAAGCATGTTTAGGTGAAACTAATGATAGGATAAGCAAAACTTAACCAAATTAATCCAAATTCATAACAGAGGTCTAAAACATCATTTAAGAATTTATGAACATTTTTCCAGAATTTTATCATGTTTAAATTCGCTAATTAACACTAATTACCCTTAATTAGCCATAATTAGTGACGAACTATGCAAATCACTCACCTTAGCCACAAATTAACTAAGATCTGAAATAAATCTCTGATTTGATGCAATTCCCAATGCTAAATAGCAGCTCCAATGTTGATTTGGTGTAGATCTTCCTTGATTTGATGTTGCTAAGCATAATCCTTGATCAAAAGGTGATTTGGAGGTGATTTAGAGGTTGGAGGCCATTTTTAGGGTTTCTTGGAGATAAGTGGAGGCTAGAAAACTGAAATGGAATGATTCTCTAACTCATTTCAGCCTCCCCATAACCCTAATCCCGAAATGGGTTATGGGCCTATTCACTAATCACCCTATTTGGCCCGGTTAAGCAGTTTTTCACCTTCCAAACCTTAATTCAGCCATATCTCCCAAACGGTAAGTCCGTTTGGCTATTATGACCACTCTACGGAAAGGTAAACCATCAAACGAATCTAATAAAAGTGGTTTCAGGTCAAAATTCCTTTCCAATCAAAAGTTATGGCAAAAACAAGATCAGGTAGGGGCAAAATGGTCATTTAAAAATCGACAAAAATTGTGAACATGGGAAATGACTCTAATGGTTGTTTCCCAAAGTTACATGACCATACGACCTCATATAGGAAAGAAATAAATATTCTACGATCCTTCGACGCGTAGAATGCGGGTTGTTACATTCTCCCCCCCTTAAGAAATTTCGCCCCCGAAATTCCCTAACCAAAACCCACAAAAGGGTCCCGCATACCTATCAATCATAAAACAACAATCAAACATGCAAAACAAGCAAAACAAGTTTATCCTAGCATGCGGAATAACTAAATTACAAGGTAAATCTTACCAAGCAAAGAGTTCTGGATGCATCTTTCTAATGCTCTCCTCTGTCTCCTAAGTGCAGTCATTCTCGTTCTCGTCCCACTGAACCTTGACTAGCTTCACCGCCTTCCTTCGAAGTTGCTTCGTATCGTGCTTGACAATACGAATCGGCTTGCGGTTCCCAACCGCCTCGGGTTCTACTTCGAAGTCCTCTAACTGATCAGGTGAAATAGTCATATCTGAGTCGTGAACGAACTTCCTCAGTTGGGAAACATGAAACACATTGTGAACTCCCGCCATCTTCTCTGGTAAGCCAACTCTATATGCCAAATTCCCGACTAATTCAAGAACAGGGAATGGGCCAACAAATCTTGGTGCCAATTTGCCTCTCCTGCCAAATCGTATCACGCTCTTCAACGGAGAAATCTTGACAAACACCAAGTCACCAACGGAGAATTTTAAGTCTCTTCTCCTCTTATCAGCAAAACTCTTCTGCCTATCTTGGGCAGCCTTCATTCGCTGTTGAATGATCTTAATCTTATCTGAAGTTTCCCTCACCACATCTGGTCCAAGCATAAACTTCTCGCCAGTCTCTATCCAACATGATGGTGAGTTGCACTTTCTTCCGTACAAAGCTTCATATGGAGCAATACCGATACTAGATTGGTAGCTATTATTATATGCAAACTCTACTAGATGCAAATGGTCATCCCATGATCCACCAAAATCCAATATACATGCTCTCAAGGGATCTTCCAATATACGATTCACCCTCTCCGTCTGACCGTCGGTCTGAGGATGATATGCGGTACTGAGATGTAATTTTGACGCTAGAGCCTCTTGTAAGCTCTTCCAAAACCCACTAGTGAACAACGGGTCTCGGTCACTCACAATGCTTTTAGGTACTCCATGAAATCTCACTACCCACTTCATATACAAATCTGCCAACTTAGCTGCCTTTCTGGTCGATTTGACTGGTATAAATCTTGCACTTTTAGTCAATCGATCCACAATTACCCAAGTGCTATCATATCCCGATCTAGTTCTTGGTAAACCATCGATGAAATCCATCGAGACTTGCTCCCATTTCCATTTGGGAATTTCTAATGGTTGCAACAACCCACTAGGCTTCTTTTGCTCGGCTTTAACTAGCTGGCAATTCATGCATTTGGATATAAACTTCCCAACGTCTCTTTTCATCCCTTCCCAGTAGTAAGTCTGTTTCATGTCTCGATACATCTTATTACCACCGGGATGTATAGTTAGTCTTGAGTGATGACATTCTCTAAGCACTTCATCTCTCAAACCATTCACGTTGGGTACAACTAGTCTTCCGTTCTTTCTAAGCCATCCATCTCGATCGAGCCCATACAAATTCTTCTCCTCACCGTCGATGTCCATCTCTAACTTGGAGATGATTTCCAATAGATTAGGATCGTCCCTCTGGCTGGAACCAATCCGCTCTATCAAAGTGGGTCTGATCGTCAAACTAGCTAGTATGACTGGATCTAATTCGCACTTTGGTCTGAAATCAAACCCCGCGATATACTCCAGTTGCTTCCATTCAAGAAACATTGCCCCTAAACTGGCATGTCTCCTACTCAAGGCATCGGCTACCGCATTACCCTTTCTAGGTGTGTATGCGATATCAAAATCATACGAAGCCAAGAACTCTAACCATCTCTGCTGACGGAGATTCAGATCCTTCTGGGAGAAGAGATACTTTAACGATTTATGATCGGTGAACAACTCAAATCTTTCTCCCAAGAGATAGTGTCTCCACATCTTTAGCGCAAACACGATCGCTGCTAGTTCCAAACCATGGGTAGGATACTTCTTCTCATGCGGCTTTAGCTGTCGACTAGCATAAGCTACAACCCTACCTCCTTGCATCAACACAGCACCTAGTCCGGTACCACAAGCATCCGTGTATACCGTCATCTCTTCATTCCCTTTAGGAATGACTAATACTGGCGCACGCGTCAACTTCTCTTTTAGACTCTTGAATGCATTCTCACACACTACGTCCTAGATGAAGGACTGATTCTTCTTAGTCAACTGAGTCAACGGTGCTGCTATCTTGGAGAAGTCCTGGATAAACTTACGATAATATCCAGCTAATCCCAAGAAACTTCTTACATCTGTTGCATTCTTGGGTGTAGGCCAATCCTGTACCGTAGCCACCTTCGCAGGGTCCACAGCAATACCATTCTCGGAAACAACATGACCCAAGAATCTCACTTCCCTTCTCCAAAAGTGGCACTTAGAGAATTTCGCTTTCAACTGGTGTTTCCTCAACACCTCCATCACTATCCTCAAGTGTCCCTTGTGTTCCTCCTCTGTCCTCGAGTAAACAAGGATATTGTCTACGAACACAAGAACAAACTTATTCAATTGATCTCTGAATACTCGATTCATAAGATCTACAAAGTAGGCTGGTGCATTGGTCAACTCAAATGGCATGACCAACCACTCATAGAATCCAGACGGCGTCCTAAATGCCGTTTTCGGAACACTCTCATCCGCTACTCGGAGCTGATGAAATCCTGTCGCGAGGTCCGACTGGGAGAACACTCTTGCTCCTTCCAGTTAATCAAACAAATCATCTATCTGCGGTAGAGGATACTTATTCTTCCTCGTTACCTTATTCAACTCGCGATAGTCCACACACAAACGAAAGGAACCATCTGCCTTAGTGGCAAATACAACCGGTGCTCCCCACTCGGAGACACTTCTTCTAATAAATCCCTTCTTCAAAAGATTGTTGACTTGCACCCTGAGCTCTCGCTACTCTCTTGGTGCCATACGACGAAGTGGCATCACTATAGGTCTGGCATCTTTCACTAAATCAATACGGAACTCAATCTCTCGGTGTGGTGGAAGCCCGGTCACCTCCTCGAAGACGTCCGGATACTGGCCAACCACGGGCACATCTAACAACTCATCCTGCGGGATGTCGAGGGAATTTACAAAACTAGCCATAACCCCATCACTAGGTAGACTACCAAACACTACCCTCCGCCCATCATCCACCCTAACTGTCACCAAAAAGCCCTCACAGTCTACCACCACCCCGTATCTTTGGAGCCAATTGACTCCCAATATAATGCCATACACAGTAAAGCCCAAAACAAAGCAATCACAAACAAACATACATCCATGACTCGATAAGACCACATTTCGGCAAATCATACTAAGGCTAGTCGAACCACCAATCGGGTTCGTCACAACCAATGGTCTATCGACTATCTCGGGTCTAGTCCCAACCTATCTACCAGGTCACTAGATATGAAGGAACGGGAAGCCCCAGTATCAAACAAAACTCGAACTGGTACATCATAAATAGAAAGCATACCTTGAGTAACAACATTCTTTCCTTTCTCCGCCGCAGTTGGGGCATTCGACGAAGAAGGAACAGCATCAACAACATATGCTTTCATAATCTTCTTCTCCTTAAGAGGTTGCGGACACTTATCCTTATGATGTCCCACTTGACCACAGTTGTAGCACTTCCTTTCCGCTGGCTTGGCCCGACATTCTTTAGCATAATGGCCCTTCTTACCACAGCTGAAGCATTCAACATCCTTCTTGTTCTTTTTTTTGCCACCCTTAGATTGGTCTTGCTTCCTCTTATTTTGAGAGTTATTCTTGCCTCCATCGCCCGCTTGCGGCTTTAGCCCTTCTGCAGATGCAGCCTCAGTCTTTGACTTAGGGTAAAGACTCTCTGATCTCAAAGCTTTCCCCACAATCGATTCAAAAGTCTCATCGATGTGGTTGATAAGCCTTTCCCCCAAGTATCCGTCCAAACCAGTAATGAACTTCTCATTCTTCTTCTCAGGAGTATCGATAAGAGATAGTCCATACTTCGACAAGGTGTCGAACTCAGCAATATAATCAGAAACTGCCCTACCACTCTTCTTGAGTTCCAAGAATCTCTTGAATAATACTGACTTCTGGGCAGCCGGAATGAACTTCTCGCTAAAGCGAGCCTTGAACTGATCCCAAGTAACCTGATCTTCTGGAGTAGCTGTTCTAATGGCATTCCACCAATTCATCGCTCGCCCTTGCAGCTGATGAGATGCTAGCCTTCTCTTCATCGCATCCTCAAGACCCAAGTCATCGAAGATACAATCACAGCTATCCATCCAATCTTGAACATCTGTGGCCAACTCCGTCCCGTCGAACGGCTTCCCACCAAGGTTAGTGTAATCCTTGCACAACTTGGCGAAATCGACCCTAGGCGCCTGCACTACTGGGCCAACACCAATTCCGTGATTGGGAACTGCCCCTTGCACTTCTCTAAGCATGTCTCTCATGAGGTCAGTAAACATCGCCCTCATGTCAGCAGCATTCCCATTATTGGCTCCTCTACCAGCACCTCTAGCATATCGGCTCATCGTCAATCTATAAAAGGGAAACGATTAACGACCCCGTAGAGGTGCTAGTGCAGTACGACTTCATTCTTATACTACTAATAGTATATATATATATAGCTTTCGAAAACCAAAGTAATCACAAATACGTGCTCTCATATACGTACTAGCTCTCCCTAGTGTCTTTCCCTAGGTTAACTATGCAACCTAGAGCTCTGATACCAAGTGTGACAGCCCGCCCCGCACCAACCGACATTTACTCCAAAGGTGCGTTGTACACATGTCCAGTTAGCACGGAACGGGTCGTCAGAAGGAAAGGGAAGAAGGAAATGAACTAACAAGGAACCTGTAAAATGTCTCACAGCGCATAGGATAAAATATAATAATACATACTTGACATAAAACAGGTGAGACAGTGCATAAGCTGAAACAACTAACATAGCAGCGGAAAAATGTAAGTACAGCTTATGATCCAAAGTTAAACATTATTACAATTTTTCAAACTGTCTCAAAGCAAAAGCAAGATAAAGGAGGTACACTACTAATGCCCAAGTAGCGACCACCAACGACACAGGAAGAATATCTATATATCATACGTGGAAGCCTCCTGTCCGCCTCCGAGTCAGCTACTCGCGCATCACCAGCTAACCTGTCTCTAGTCTGCTCGTGTGAGCATCCAGAGTAATAAGAGGAGACATAAAACTCTGGGTCATACATAAAGCCTGGTATGAGCGATAAGCATCTAAACAGAATAATAACAGGTAGACTAAAACATACCTGAACCTGGACCTGCAACCAAAGAGTTAGCACTACATACTGTACAACACTCTAAGGTGCCATATCAAATGGTGTAAAGATACGGAGGTGGGGGTGTGCATGTCATAGTGATGGCAAACAATCAAACATAGCAACCATCCTCACATCTCTCACTCAGTGCGTAAAGCATACGATATTCACCACTTCGATCACCCAACATACCTTGCTACGATCACTTTGCCCCATGAAGTCATAAATGGCTTCACTGCACTCATAACGTAGCCACTAATCCTTCGCTATGTCCACTTGCCCCATGGAGTAATTCACCCCATCTGCACTGGCTCATAGCCTTACCAATCCTTCGCTATGTCCACTTGCCCCATGGAGTTATTCACCCCATCTGCGCTGGCTCATAGTCTTACTACGCATCACTTTGCCCCTCAAATCATAATGACTCTACTGCACTGATAACGTAGTCTTGCTACCATCACCTTGCCCCTCGAGTCGCAATGACTCTACTGCAATGATAAGTAGCCTATCATCCATTTTTAGTGCTGAATCGAAGTTATGAACATCGACAACTCCTTAGCACACGTCTCGCAGCAAAGCCCAACCATTAAGTGAACTCATCGGTTCCCAATTGGATCCTGAGCTCTAACTTCCCATATTGGGCTACCTTTGCATCTCGGGTTATTGGTCAATACTGGGTCGGGTCGGATTCCCCTTCAAGCCATCGGTTCGGGTCGGGTCCACTACGTTGCGTCGGTTCATGGTCCTCCTCTGGTACGGTTCGGTTCAGGTCTACTCCATCGCGTCGGTTTGGGTCGGGTGTCCCACTTCGGTTCGGGTCGGGTTGACATCTCCCATCCAGCTCGTGCTCCCGCTCTGATCAGCTCCCTCGTTCTTCATTTACTCCGATCCGATCCTCCTCCTTTAGCCGATCCGATCCCCCTCCTTAATCCGATCCGGTCCCAATATTGCTAGTATGGCCTTCCTTTTTGCCAGATTTCTCAAGTGTCAAGTTCCGATCCGATCGAATCCCTTGCCCAGTTCACTTATTTGATCCGAGCCACCATATCCGATCCGATCCGAAACCTGCACTGTTTCCTGAAGCTTTTCCAGCTAGTGTTTATGCCATTCGACGATGTTTTTGACCATTCTAACTATTGAAATCAATCACAAAGCATATCATACAGTCGTAGCAACATGCATAATCAATCACAAACATCAAAACATCAACATGATAGGTTAAAATGGATCAAACATACCCCAAACCCCATATTTCCCCTTAAGCATGTTTAGGTGAAACTAATGATAGGATTAGCAAAACTTAACCAAATTAACCCAAATTCATAACTGAGGTCTAAAACATCATTTAAGAATTTATGAACATTTTTCCATAATTTTATCATGTTTAAATTCGCTAATTAACACTAATTACCCTTAATTAGCCATAATTAGTGAGGAACTATGCAAATCACTCACCTTAGCCATAAATAAACTAAGATCTGAAATAAATCTCTGATTTGATGCAAATCCCAATGCTAAACAGCAGCTCCAATGTTGATTTGATGTAGATCTTCCTTGATTTGATGTTGCTAAGCTTAATCCTTGATCAAAAGATCATTTGGAGGTGATTTAGAGGTTGGAGGCCATTTTTAGGGTTTCTTGGAGATAACTGGAGGCTAGAAAACTGAAATGGAATGATTCTCTAACTCATTTCAGCCTCCCCATAACCCTAATCCCGAAATGGGTTATGGGCCTATTCACTAGTCACCCTATTTGGCCCGGTTAAGCAGTTTTTCACCTTCCAAACCTTAATTCAGCCATATCTCCCAAATGGTAAGTCCGTTTGGCTATTATGACCACTTTACGAAAAGGTAAACCATCAAATGAATCTAATGGAAGTGGTTTTAGGTCAAAATTCCTTTCAATCAAAAGTTATGGCCAAAACAAGATCAGGTAGGGGCAAAATGGTCATTTAAAAATCGACAAAAATTATGAACATGGGAAATGACTCTAATGGTTGTTTCCCAAAGTTACATGACCATATGACCTCATATGGGAAAGAAATAAATATTCTATGATCCTCCGATGCGTAGAATGCGGGTTATTACATGTACCCTACTTACTACCTTAATTGATCGGCTCCCTACTCCATAGATACCTTGTGCTGGCCCCACAGTAGGGTGTATCACTTCCTAAAGTGGCAACCCTTCATTTTCCGGATGTGCACAACCATATCTACTGACGTCATAGCGTCTTAGTTCCCCAAACAGGCGGAGACATGCATGCACATGACCCCGATGGAACACGCCATCACACACACTGTCCCCACTTTTGGATCTCTTGTATTCAGCCCAGTAAGCGTGCCCCGACTCCGACCTAGTTTGTAGTACTCGTTTGATACCTATATATGGGTTACCGACTGAAACGGGTCCCACAAGCAATATTATGCAAGCTCTCCCCTTTGTCTTGCATCCCCACTACTAGGTTTTCCTCAAATTATGCCTACCTACTGGTGTCATAAAATTGCATAATCCCAAAAGGTTAAGTTTGTGGGCCTATATATAAATATTACCCACCTACACCAGATTTACTTAATTCACCCACTGTTTCAAACAAGTTTACTTAACCCCTAATAAGGTTCATGTTCATACAATCCATATGGATTCAACTAGGTTAAGTATTCCAACTCATTACCATGTCCATTTATGGTTATAATGTGCTAGACCTCCCACATTAAGCCTACCACTTCTGGATATGCAGGGCAGTTCCAGACAGACTTCTTCCACAAGTCGGGCTTAACCTCGTGTCTTAGCACGTCCCGTGTTTGTGCATCTAGACCCCTCACAATAGATTCACCACTTGTGGTCGCTGGATATACCGGGTGGTTCCGGGAAGACTTCCACCACAAGTGTAATCTAACCTCGTGTCTCGGTGCAGGTACAGTTTCTAATTACTGTAATCCTAGGCATTTCCATTATTAACGAAGTTCACATATGTCGTTATAGGTTTTCCTGCCCCTTTTCCCAAGTTATGTTCATAATAAAATATATGTCCCAAATTCATATTATTATACTTTATTCAATTTATGCCCAAATTCCCAATTACAAGTTATGCCTAATATTAACGTTTTCCTCTCGTTCCCAATCTAACGTATTCGCATATTTCAGCGGCATGCCTAAGCTCGAAGGTAGCCTGGCTGTATAAAAATAAAAGGGAAAAGATAGAGGGAAAAGGACAGAGATAATCATACTAACAAGGTTGACATGAAATGGCATAAACATATAATAATGGCAAGATAAGCATATAGGATGAATATGTGACAATAGCACTGATTCAAGCATAATAGGGATAAGCATGATGTGGTCTAAACAATGATTTAGATGTCCAACTAACAACAAATCTGCTTTGGCCATAAACATAATAGAACATATATAAAGTGATTTAAACAACGAATTAAATCTATAATCAACGGTAGATCTGACATGATAAAGGTTAAGGTCTAAGTCGTAGTTCTATCTGAATATCACAGATACACAAGTTATAACATATCTGATATGATTCAAGCAGTCATACACGTAGATCCAGATTACAGTCGTATCATGTTTTACTTTTTGATCATTTAAATCTAAAAGTAACTTAAACTCACAGTATTTGGATCTAGAAAAATAAAAGGAGAATAGCAGATGTTAAATCACAGATCTACTCTTGAATAACTCTAAACTTGATTAACTCGATTACATAAGAAGAAAAAGGTTTGATTCAATCCGGGCAGCGACATCATCTAGTCCTCCATTATTTTCTATTGCAAAACATGATAAATTAGGCCATATATATATATATATATATATATATATATATATATATATATATATGCCAGCCCCAAACCCTAATCTGCCACGTCCGCCCTAAGGGGGTCGACCCCCCTTATGGGGTCGACACCCCCTTGAGGGATCGACCCAGGGGTCGACACCCCCTTGAGGGGTCGACACCCTTTAAGTGGGAAAATTCCAGCCCTCCATTTCTGCGCGATTTGAACTGTTTTGGGTTGATTTTGAATTTCTAGACTATATATATATATATATATATATATATATATATATATATATATATATATATATCTTGCTCGTATACAAACTTCAAACATTCATAACTTCTTCATACGGTGTCGATTATACACAAACCAGGTGTCTATTTTGGCTGAATTTCGAGATGAATACAATAGAACAGTCCATTCACTTAATTCTGAATATTAAATTAATTATTTTTAATTTGTCCTCTTTAGTGTTGTTAAAATTAAGGGGTGTTACATTCTCCCTATCCTACCATCCATCACCCATCTACTCATCCACCAATCACAGGCATCCATTGTCCTTAAAGACTTCTAATGCTTATAAGAACTATGCAAAGGTGTGTGTGTGTATGTCCTTATTCTAATGCAAAGATCAGGCGGTCTACTAATTCAGTCGACCACCTTAATGCAATGTATGTTAGCGCCATGAATCCAGCATGTATGCAACAATCCTATTATAACATGTAAGTTCTACATGTGTGCACAATATCCGTCTAACCGCAACATTCATATGATGATGCACCCATTTCCTTCCATTAAAATAAGAAAAATGCTTCATATGAGAGTGATTGAGCCGATCTAGTGCCTAATGTGTGCGTATATGCATCCACAAGCAACCACTAGCAAACACTTGCATCCACTTGCATCCATCAGACATAACATGTCTCAAACACATGTTTACATCCATGGGATTCCTACCTAAAGATCAAAGATTTGATAGACAGGACATACTTAAATGACAGAAACAAGCATAAATAAATGCTTTGGAAAGGAAGTTAAGAACATACCCTAGAAAAGAAAAGGGTATGAAGCACGAATCTTGTCTTTGGTCTCCCAAGTTGCATCCTCTGGGTTATCTCCCCACTGAACTTTCATCAACTTGACTTCTCTATTGCGAAGCTTCTTAACTTCTGATCCAACAATACGGGTAGGAACTTGTCTGACTGTCGCCTCCCGTTCCACCTCAACTTCCGCCTATATACTTGGCTCAACTAATTCTGCGGTATCGTGCAAGCACTTCCACAAATGAGAAACTTGGAAAACATCATGAATGCCAAATGGTCTCTTGGGTAGCTTTACCCTATTGGCCATTTGGCCAATCCTTTCTGTTATGGGAAATGGCCCTAGAAATCTTGGTGCCAATTTCCCTATAGATCTAAATCGAACCACTTTTCTTAATGGTGATACTATTATGTAAACCATGTCTCCCTCTTTAAATTCAATGTCAGTCCTTCTCTTGTCTGCGTTGGATTTATGCCTATCTTGTGCGGTCTTCATTTGTCGTCTAATAAGTCTTGGATGTTTCCCTAACCATAACTGGTCCAAGTAATAGCCTTTTTGTAGATTCCCACCAACAAGTCGGTGATCTACAGGGTCGTCCGTATAATGCTTCGAAGGGTGCCATGCCAATGCTATCTTGATAACTGTTGTTGTAGGCGAACTCTACTGAAGGAAGATGCTTTTCCCAAGTCCCTCCGAAGTCTAGGATACACAGCCTCAAAAGATCCTCAAGAACTCTGTTCACCCTCTCCGTCTGTCCATCTGTATGTAGGTGATAAGCGGTGCTCAAACACAACTGTGTAACTAATGCTTCTTGCAAGCTCTTCCAAAATTCACTGGTGAAGATGGGGTCATGATCGCTTATGGTACTGGAAGTTACTCTATGAAGATGGACTAACATAAACCGCTGCCAACCATGTTGTCGTCCTCTTACTCTTAACTAGAATGAAATGAGCGCTCTTAGTAAGTCTATCCACCACAACCCAAATACTGGCGTTGCCTTTCTTTGATCTAGGCAAACCATCTATGAAATCCATAGAGATGCTCTCCCCCTTCTACTGTGGAACCTCCAAAGGATGAAGTAAGCCACCGGGCTTCTTTTGCTCAACTATAGCTTATCGACAAACCAAAAATCGACAAACAAACTCTGCCATATCTTTTTTCATCCCAGACTAAAAGAAAACCCTCTTCATGTCCCTATACGTCTTATCACCGCCTGGATGAATAGTCATCTTAGAATGATGGGCTTCTTCTAGGACTGTATTTAACAAACTTCCAGTTCGGGGAACACAAAGCCTTCCATCTTGTCGCAACCAACCTTTATCATCTATAGAATATCTATTGAGGTGACTAGAAGTATCCCCTTTATTGAACCTATCCAAGATGTCTGAAATCTGTGGATCACCTCCCTATGAAGCTCCTTTACGATCCATAAGAGTAGGTCGTATCTCTAGCAATGTAAACAAACCAGGAAAAAACTCGATGGGGGGTCTAAAGTCAAAAGTCGATATGAACTCCAAGCTTTTCCTTTCCATAAACAGAGGACTTAAGTTCATCCTCTGCCTACTCAGTGCTTCTGCCACCACATTACCCTTGCCAGGGGTATAAGCGATCTTGAAGTCCTATGATGCTTGGAACTCCATCCACCTTTCTTTCCTTAAATTAAGATCCTTCTGCGAGAACAAATACTTAAGAGATTTATGATCGATGTACAACACGAACTTCTCCCCAAGCAAATAATGTGTAACGACCCAGAAAATCTGAACCAATTTAAAATTTTTAAATTGGCTAAAATAATGGATTTTAAATATTTAAAATAAATATTTTAAATAATGGCGATGAAAACTGAGTTTGAATCGACGTTTGAAAACGAATATAATTAATTATAATTATATATAGAATTGAAAATGGCGCGGTAGTTCGATAATTCGATTTCAAACTTCAATTGAATATACCGGCTGCAGAACAATCCGGATTTTAGTGAAACCAAAAACATTAGGATCTAATTGATGATATCTTTCCAACGAATCTGACCAATCGAAATTTGATAATGGGAATCAAAAGATATGTCCAGTTGAAAATTCTGAATAGTCGCTATGGAATTCAGGCCCTTAAAAATGGACATTTTGCAAACGACCTCGGATTTCGATGAAACCACTTTTGTTAGATCCGCAGTGTCAGGTTATTGCTAGGTTTAAAATTTCATACTTTTTCGAATCAATATGTGAGCGTGGCAAAGGAAAACGCGTTTGACCAGTTTCAGTTGATTTTAAATCGACTGGGAATTGGCCATTTTTCAAACGGTCTCAGAATTCGACGAAACTAGTTTTGTTAGGACCGTATCGTCAATACGAAACTAGAAAATATTTTTCTGGAATTTTTCTAGTTATTATGTGACCCCGGTAATTTGAAATGTACGTTTAAAATTCAATATAAGGATTTAAATGTCATTTCAACGGAAACTGATTGTAACGATCAAATCAGCTTACGATACATATCCCATTGTGTTCGGAATGGGGGTAAAACGCTATGGACGACAGGCGGTGGGCCTCGTTTCGAGGTCGTATGTAAAAGTCAACCTTTTTGCAAAATTAAATAAAAAATAAAAAAAATATATTCTTCCCTCCTTTTTCTTCTGCTTGCCCCCCTCCCCCGTTTCATTATTCAGAAACGAAAAAAAAAAAAAACCTAACTTATCGAGCCGCCGCCCTCCAGACCTCGACGCTGACGAAGACCTCGACGCCGCCCTCACCTGGAAGCCGCCACCCCATCCCTCGTTCACCAGAACCCCTCGCGACGCAATCGAAGCAGCCCCCCTGAAGACATCGACGCCGCGACACCACCGAGCACCACACCACATCGCCGACGCCTCCTTCTTCTTCCCTCCCCTTCGCAGGCTATGGTGAGCAATTTAGGTTGTTTTATTTCTATTTTTATTTTTGTTTGCAGAAAAAAAACCGATTTAAAAAAAGAATTTTTAAAAAGTAATTTCTGATTTTTTCTAAAGATATATAAACTGTTTTTTTAGAATTTTAAAAACTGTTTTTTTAGAATTTTAAAAACTGATTTGAAAAGAATTTAAAAACTGATTTGAAAAGAATTTAAAAACTGTATTTGAAAAGAATTTAAAAACTGTATTTGAAAAGAATTTAAAAACTGAATTTTTAAGAATATAAAAACTGAATTTTTTTAGAATATAAAAACTGAATTTTTTTAGATTTAAAAACTGATTTGAATAAGAAGTATTAAAAACTGATTTTTAAAATGATTTATAAACTAATTTATTTTAAGATTTAAAATAGAAGGAGATTAGAAATTTAAAAAAAGAAAAATCAGATTTTTACATATTGAAAGTCGAAAGAAAAATTCGATTTTTATATATTGAATAGCGAAGTCAAAATTCGATTTTTATATATTGAATAGCGAAGTCAAAATTCGATTTTTATATATTGAATAGCGAAGTCAAAATTCGATTTTTATATATTGAATAGCGACGTCAAAATTCGATTTTTATATATTGAATAACATAGTAAAAATTCGATTTTTACATATATAGAGAATACGGGCAACGAAGCAACAAAAGGAGAGATTGGCGAAGATTTTATGCAAGGAAGTGTCGTGCAGTTGGATAGCTATTGGTGAGATTTCTGATTTAAAAATATATATATATGTGATGAAATAAAAGTTAATTGCTATATAATATATATATATATATATATATATATATATATATACGCCCCTCGTCCACAAACCATGGACGATATTTATTGGTTGAAATTGTTGTGAAAATTGATTGATAGCGAATGGTTGTTTGGGATTGTTTGTGATTGATATTGGTTGATGGTGGTTGAAAAATACCCGTTTGTGATTGTGAAATATTTGGTTGAAACCACATAGGATTAGTTTGTGGAAATGAAATAAATATATACATGCCGCCTGCGTGCGAACTAGATGCATGAACCCCATTGTCAAAAACCGCGAGGTTTTAAGGTAGAGCGAGGAGTCGTACTAGGGACGGTCCCGGTTTAACTACCCTGCCGTTATGCTGCCGAAATTTTGAATAATATTCGTGTGTTTGAATTATTTTCATATGCTTAAACTATATTTATTCATTGAATAGAAAACATTCATGTGTTGAATTGATATTCATTCGTTGATTAGAAATTCATGTGTTGAATGGTATTCATATTTTGAAAATAAATTGTTTGATAATAAAAATCACCTTTTATCGACTATATGAACTATGTAAAATAATCTCGTTTTAAAAGAAATTGTTTTAGGATAAAAATCCCATTTTTATCACCAACTTGAACTATATAGAAAAATAGTGTTTTGAAACGAATTGTTTTACAATAAAAATCACATTTTTATTGTATGCATAAATCGTTGAAATGTGAAGTGTTAAAAATAGCCACTTGTTCAAAATAAACATATATGAGTTGAAATATTCATTAATTAGCTAATGAAATGATTTGCACCTATTTATGTAACATTAGAATGAATGGTGTTTTTAAACCAAATAGAAATCAAATGTGAAGTTGAATAGAAAATGATAAATGATATGAACTGTATATATATGTACATGCATATTCATTGAACAGGTTATAGCAAAGGGGCTAGAGAAGAGGAATAAAATTTTGTGCCTGACAAATAGGTACACATTTACTGTTTTGTTTGGGTGATGATTTTATGAGCCTGTTGGCTAGCCGCTTGGCTTTTTCTTTTTCTTTTTGAGATTAGAAGGACCGGGAACGCTATTTGCGATTTCCCGATGCTCCCAGTGCAGGGGAGGTTATGGCGAAATTTTCCAAAATTTTAAGGTGTTAGAAAATTTTTTGAAGTGAAAACGATTTGGAAATCATTGAATGAACTATATTTATATAAATATATAAATATAAATAAAATTAAAACGAAATGAGGCCGTGCAGTTCGTATTTTGAAACCATGATTTCAAACGACTAGTGCGGGAAATCCGACCATTGGATTTTCCCCGAAACCTCAACCGTCGGGTTCGCCTTGGAATGATCTTTCCAACGGCACCAACTTTGTAAAAATCCAACGGTTGGATTGTCTGGAATGTTTAAATCAAATTTGATGAAAAACAGCGCCAGAAGCGATTATATATATATATATATATATATATATATATATATATAATTATATATTTAATCGAATAACGACGCTGGAGTTCGTATTTTGAAATCGAAACTTCAAACGATTGTACCGGGAGATCCGACCGTCGGATTTTCCCGAAACTGGAACCGTTGGGTTCGTTTTGAAAAGACCTTTCTAATGATGTAAATCTTATGAAGATCCAACGGTTAGATTTTCAGATATGTGTAAATCAAATCTGAAGAAAAACAGCGCCACGGCCGCGTTATGGCCCGAAGCGTCGTTTTGAATAAATTGGCTATTTTAAAATAAATAAAAATAGCGATAAATAGTTATAAAATACCATAAACGATATGGAATGGAAATAAACTGAATTTTCTTGATTTGTGTGGCTTTTGATGGTTGAATGTGTTTGGTGTGAAAATTACATTAAAGAACACAATTGGCGTTGTCGAATAATTTAACCATTGAAATAAATCGATTTGAAATTCTAAATATACGTGAATTATTTTGAAAGGCCGAGTTAATTCTCATTTCGAATAATCGACCGACGATTGAAAGTCGAAGATGAAGACGGTGGTCGAAGACCGGAGATCTTCACCTCGTTTGGATGGTAACCGAGGTCCTGATTGGGAGGCATCCCGAAATATGGATAATGAGTGGTGATCGTCCAGACGTACGTGGTGATCGAAGGGTTTGCGAGGTATTTAGTGCCTCCGGTTTCGTTCAGACCCAGAACGGACTTGTAAATGGACTGTGTGTCTGACATTGGAATTTATTCTATGTTGATTGATTTCTGTTAAATATACATCTGTTTGGCGGCGGAGAATTTATTCTTTTGCTTAACGCCCTTCTCTGAGACGCACGAGCTCAGAGGTTGTATATCGATGGACATCAGTCGCATGGCATGAATTGCCTGTGTGGCATGCTAAGATGCAGTGATCAGGGCTTCTGTTGAAAAGCAAAGTCTTGTGGTGATGATCAAAGCACCGCCTGTGTGGCGTAGCTTTGTGTATAACGTGAATTCGCGAGCCTCACACCCCGGTTTGAGCCTAAAACGGGAGGAAGGACCTCAGGGAGGACATGCGTTTCTTTCTAGCTAAGGTGGTGTCAGTGACCTACCATCCCTGACATTTATATACTTTTCACCTATGTGGTTGTTGCTGTTGCGAGGCGCCTCGGTTTGATCGGACGATCCGGGTCCGATGGAGTCATTCGTTGGCTCGTTTACGCCCCAAAGGGCGGGGAAACGCAGTGTTCAGGAATTTTAATCCACATCGGTGGACCGGCCCTGACGATCCAAGCGTAACTCGAGCTCTGATCCTGAGGGGCGAGCTAGAGCGTCTCGAATTCGGTAAGGACTATCTTTTGCCTTGGTTCATGACGGAAATCCAATTTCCAAATACGTGACGATGCGATTTTGATTGTATACCTATATATGGCGACATAGTGGTATGGGGCATTAATGCCGTCTATGATTGATAGTTATGATTTGAAATTGTTTTTCAAAACATATAAACACTAGCAATAATATCAAATTCCTTTGTTTTGTTCGTATCAAGCATATTTTGGCTGTTATAAGGTAAAAACTCTATCCTCCGGTTTGCGTTGCATTGTGTGATGGGAACTGAGTCTTATAACGGCTTCATTTTTATAAAAAGCATAGCGATGTTTAAAAGAAAGATTTGTTTTAAAGCACTGGCAATCCAATGGAGTAAACCCGTTCCACGAAAGTGGCGTGGTCCTGTGATTAGCCAATTATATATGTGTTGAGTGGATTTCTCATACCAGTCCCATGACTGACTCGTAGTTTGTTTCACTTTCAAACTCGGGTGCCCCTTTTTCTACACGGGCAGCCTTGTATTCAGGTTTAGCTGGTTCTTTCTGGATAGCTGGAGCTGAAGATGGATTCTATCATTTATTTCTTTTTATGCTGTTCAGCTCCTATTGTACATATTTTGTTTATTTCCGCTGTAGACATTTATGTATAGCTGAACTGTGTTTGTACTAAGTAAGATCCTGTATACTGTGTAACTCTGATGATCACTTTTATCCAGTATATTCTATTGTTCATATTCTGGTGTATTTATTTAATTCTGTTCTGCTATCATCTGTTTCTGTGTTATATTCCAAAGATAACCTTGTTTCCGTGAAAACGGGAAATCAGGTCGTCTCAACGTGGTATTAGAGCTTTGGTTAAGCTTAGTTCTAGAATATAACATTTGAACGAACTCGTCAGAAATAGAACCAGTAGTGTTCTAGGACGGGTAACTCAATACAGATAGGATCAGCAATATCCTAGTATGAGTAAAGCAGAATGAAATTACACCTCGATAGACACATTTACATTGAAGTATGTGTTTCTATATTTTAAACTATCTTTTCTGTGACCTGACACTTGATCTGCTAATTGCAGAAGTACTAGAAAAATGAGTGCCAGAAACAAAACGAATACAGAACCCGATCTAGAGGCTCTATTCAAGAGATATCGAAATCTGGGTGGAGAAAAATTCTCGGGCAATGAATCTATTATTCAAACTCAAGCTTGGATGAGTTCTGTCGAAAGAATCTTTGAGCATATCCAGCTGAGAGATGACCAGAAACGGTTAGTAGCATCTTGGGCGCTCAAAGAGGAAGCTTTAATCTGGTAGGAATCAATCATCAAAGATAATCCAGAAGGTGATATCACCTGGGATAGATTTAAAGTGATTTTCCTACAAAGATTTACTCCTCCCGAAGCAACCGAGAGATTAAGTGATGAATTTTCTTATCTAATTCAAGGCGATATGACCATCCCAGAATACCACAAGAAATTCAATGAACTTGCTCACTTTGCTCCCCATCTGATTTAGAATACAAAGAGGAAAAATCTGAGATTTATTCATGGGCTTCAAAGGAAATACCAGAATAAAGTATTGGGGCATGTGAAGCTTCCTTTCTCTGAAATGATATACATGGCTTATCAGTATGAAGATCTCCATAAGAAAGGAATGTTACGCGACGAAGAAGAAGTCAGTTCTAGTGACAAAGCAGAGTCGGAATCTGATATTCCTGAGGCAAGTACAACGTCGGAGGTCAATAAGAAGCCCAGTGCCAAGAGAAAAAGGGCTGAATCTGGTAACGAACGAATAACGACCGCCACGTGCTCAAGCTGCAATAGAAAAGGACATTTGGCGATAAGTTGTAAATCTTGGAACTAACAAAGAAAGAATAAGTTCCCACCCAAGAAGGGATTTCAAGAGAATAGAAAATGTGGTGGACGTCATCAGGCGGGTCATCTTTTAAAGGCCTGTCCGCTATTCAGAAAGACTGAAATAGTTCAAGTAAATGAAGTAGAAGAAACTTCTGAGCCCTCAGCTAGTCAAGAAAGGGCCGATGTTTTAGAAGGCACGCTAACTGTCAAAAACATTCCAGTCAAAGTACTGTTTGACACAGGCGCGTCGCGAAGCTTCATTTCGAAAGATGCAGCTAAGAAACTGGATTTGAATTTGAAAAAGCTCAAGAAACCAATGACCGTCCAGAATCCTGTTGGGGGTTCCATTGATCTCAGTTGGATTTGTAGAGTACCGGTTTCTTTTTCTCGTTATCAATTTCCTACCATCGCGGTCGTCATGAATTTTAAAGAGTTTGATCTTATCTTGGGGTTAGACTGGTTGACCAAATATGAAGCTAAAGTTAAATGCGCCGACAGAGTCGTAAAGGCAAAGATTAAATCAGGTGATTATATAACCATTCCCTGTGAAGGTCATAATGCTAATAGAAAGGATTTCTGGGCAGCTTTGGATATTTCTCCATCCCAAATAGAAAATATCCCTGAGATCACTAAGAATATTCCTGACCTCATTAAAGATATTCCTGTCGTCAAGAACTAGGTGGATGTGTTCGAAGAAGTTGTTCGCTTACCTCCGCAAAGAGAAATAGATTTCAAGATTGCTTTGATTCCCAATGCAAGGCCGGTAGTTCACGCTATTCGAAGAATGTCCTTGAAAGAGAAGGAAGAATTAGACAATCAAACACGACTGCTAGTATGGAAAGGTCTGATCAGGCCTAGTTTCTCTGATTGGGGTGCAGCAGTGGTATTTGTCCCAAAATCTGACGGTACTCTACGGCTATGTATGGATTATCGTGATTTGAACAAGCAGACCATAAAGAATAAATATCCATTGCCGCGAATAGATGATTTGTTGGATCGATTAAATGGAGCACAAGTATTTTCAAGGATGGACCTAGCTACAGGTTTCCATCAACTTCGAATTGCCGAAGAGTGTGTTCCAATGACAACGTTCAGAGGCCCCGACTTATTCTACGAGTGGTTAGTAATGCCGTTCGGCTTATGTAACGCTCCTGCTTACTTCGTCGATCTAATGAACAGGGTATTCAGAGGAGTATTGAATAAATTTGTTCTGGTTTTTATTGACGATATTCTAATCTTCTCTAAATCAAAGGCCGAACATGAAAAGCATCTGGAACAGGTTCTAGAAATTCTCAGAAGGAATGTATTGAAAGCCAAGTTTTCCAAATGTATGTTCTGGCAAGATGAAGTAAAATTTCTGGGACACGTCGTATCGAAAGAAGGAATCGCTGTGGATCCAAGTAAAATCACAGCTATTCAGAATTGGAAACAGCCCAGTACCCCCACTGAAGTCCGCAGTTTTCTCGGATTGGCTAGCTATTACCGAAAGTTCGTTAAAGACTTTTCGAAGATATCTGGTCATTTAAAAAAGCTTACAAAGAAGCATTCTAAATTCAAGTGGACTCATGAAAGTGAGGAGGCTTTTGAAGAACTAAAGTTGAGATTAACAACAGCTCCGGTGTTAACCATCATCGATGGCAACCAAGATTTGAAAGTCTGGACTGATGCTTCTAGAGGAGGCCTTGGCGCAGTGTTAATGCAAAGGGGTCAAGTGATTGCTTATGCTAGCCGTCAACTGAAACCGCACGAGAAAAACTATGTAACTCATGATATTGAGTTATTGGCTATCATATTCTCTTTGAAAATCTGGAGACACTATCCTCTGGGCGAGAGATTTGAACTGTTTACAAATCATCAGTCATTAAAGTATCTGTTCACTCAGAAGGACTTAAATTTGAGGCAGCAACGTTGGCTAGAGTTTCTTGCAGCATATGACTTCGAAATTATATATACTCCAGGGAAAGCCAATGTCGTGGCCGATGCGCTAAGCAGAAAGAATGTAATGATCGCCAGCTTTATTATCACGACATCCTTGATTGACAAAATATCTATTCTTCAGAAAGAGGATAACTTTATAAAAGATATGATCAAAAGGATTCAGAAAGACGAACCCTCGTGTTTTCAAATAGATAACGACGAGAGCTTGAGATTAAAAGGAAGGATTTGTGTTCCTAACATCCCAGAGTTAAAAAGGGAAGTGTTAGACGAGTGTCACAAGTCCAAGCTGATTATCCATCCTGGCGTGGCCAAAATGTATAACGATCTCAAAAGAACATTCTGGTGGAAGGCTATGAAAAGAGATGTTTCAATATATGTTAGTCGATGCCCTACTTGCCAGCTAGTCAAAAGTAATCAACAGAAATTGGCTGGATTATTACAACCGCTAGAAGTTCCTGGTTGGAAGTTGGAACATATTTCTATGGATTTCATTGATGGTTTGCCCAGAACCAGAAAGGGAAATGACAGTATTTGGGTGATCGTAGATCGCTTCACGAAGACCACCCATTTCATACCTGTCAGATCAAATAGAACTGCTCAGAGTCTGGCACAGATATACTTCAGGGAAATAGTTAGACTGCATGGAGTGCCGCTCAGTATAGTAAGTGATAGAGATACAATCTTCACTAGCAAATTCTGGGAAGCATTTCAAGTCGAGCTGGGAACGAAGTTGAACTTGAGCACCGCTTATCATCCTCAGACAGACGGTCAGACTGAGAGGGTGAATCGCATCTTAGAAGATCTATTGCGGGCTTGTGTTATAGATTTCGGTGGATCATGGGAAGACAATCTGCATTTGGCTGAATTCTCTTATAACAACAGCTACCAGGCGAGTCTGACAATGTCGCCATTCGAAGCATTGTATGGTAGACCGTGCCGATCTCCTGCTTGTTGGGTCGAACCAGGAAATAGACTTGTGTTGGGTCCCGATATGATTCGAGAAGCTGCCGACAAAGTCGATTTTATTAAGAAGCGATTACTCGCCGCTCAAAGCCGACAGAAGAGCTATGCCGATAGAAGAAGAAGAGATATATCCTTTGAAGTTGGCGACTATGTATATTTGAAAGTATCGCCGATGAGAGGAGTTATCCGGTTCGGTAAAACTGGAAAGTTAGCACCCAAATTCATTGGTCCGTTTCCTATTCTGGAACGGATTGGGACTCTCGCTTATAGGATCAAACTGCCTGACTGGTTGCCTAGTGTGCATGATGTATTTCATATATCTCAACTTCGAAAGCACGTTCATGATCCAGACTTGATCGTGGAAGAAGCAGCTCAGCAGGACATTGAAATTACTCCAGAATTGGCTGTGAGGCGAGAGCCGCTAAAGATTATCGGCAAAGAAACCAAAGAGCTGAGGAACAAGAAGGTTCGCTTAGTCAAAGTGCAATGGAGTGGAGATCCGCGAGATTTTACTTGGGAAACTGAGGAGAGCATTCAGAAAGCTTACCCCAGATGCCGAGTAGATATCTCTGATTGACTCCGGTGCAAGGTACATTTGTCATACTTTGCATTACCATTTAATTCTCTACTCTGTTGTTATTTTCTTTTCATAGATGTGCACTTTTAATTATATGGTCTTAATGATTTTTAAAGGGTATAGGATTTGATCAGTATATTTTTAAAGGTTAAAAACAATTGGATTGGTTGTTGTGTTGTGTGGTTGTAGATTTATCAAACCACTTTCGACTTTATTCCTTTTCGGGGACGAAAAGTTTTAAGTGGGGGAGATTGTAACGACCCAGAAAATATGAACCAATTTAAAATTTTTAAATTGGCTAAAATAATGGATTTTAAATATTTAAAATAAAAATTTTAAATAATGGCGATGAAAACTGAGTTTGAATCGACGTTTGAAAACGAATATAATTAATTATAATTATATATAGAATTGAAAATGGCATGGTAGTTCGATAATTCGATTTCAAACTTCAATTGAATATACCGGGTGCAGAACAATCCGGATTTTAGTGAAACCAAAAACATTAGGATCTAATTGATGATATCTTTCCAACGAATCTGACCAATCGAAATTTGATAACGGGAATCAAAAGATATGTCCAGTTGAAAATTCTGAATAGTCGCTATGGAATTCAGGCCCTTAAAAATGGACATTTTGCAAACGACCTCGGATTTCGATGAAACCACTTTTGTTAGATCCGCAGTGTCAAGTTATTGCTAGGTTTAAAATTTCATACTTTTTCGAATCAATATGTGAGCGTGGCAAAGGAAAACGCGTTTGACCAGTTTCAGTTGATTTTAAATCGACTGGGAATTGGCCATTTTTCAAACGGTCTCAGAATTCGACGAAACTAGTTTTGTTAGGACCGTATCGTCAATACGAAACTAGAAAATATTTTTCTGGAATTTTTCTAGTTAGTATGTGACCCCGGTAATTTGAAATGTACATTTAAAATTCAATATAAGGATTTAAATGTCATTTCAACGGAAACTGATTGTAACGATCAAATCAGCTTACGATACATATCCCATTGTGTTCGGAATGGGGGTAAAATGCTATGGACGACAGGCGGTGGGCCTCGTTTCGAGGTCGTATGTAAAAGTCAACCTTTTTGCAAAATTAAATAATTAAATAATAAATAAAAAAATAAAAAAAAATATTCTTCCCTCCTTTTTCTTCTGCTTGCCCCCCCCCCCCGTTTCATTATTCAGAAACGAAAAAAAAAAAAAAAACCCTAACTTATCGAGCCGCCGCCCTCCAGACCTCGACGCCGACGAAGACCTCGACACCGCCCTCACCTGGAAGCCGCCACCCCATCCCTCGTTCACCAGAACCCCTCGCGACGCAATCGAAGCAGCCCCCCCTGAAGACATCGACGCCGCGACACCACCGAGCACCACACCACATCGCCGACGCCTCCTTCTTCTTCCCTCCCCTTCGCAGGCGACGGTGAGCAATTTAGGTTGTTTTATTTCTATTTTTATTTTTGTTTGCAGAAAAAAAACCGATTTAAAAAAAGAATTTTTAAAAAGTAATTTCTGATTTTTTTTAAGATATATAAACTGTTTTTTTAGAATTTTAAAAACTGTTTTTTTAGAATTTTAAAAACTGATTTGAAAAGAATTTAAAAACTGATTTGAAAAGAATTTAAAAACTGTATTTGAAAAGAATTTAAAAACTGAATTTTTAAGAATATAAAAACTGAATTTTTTTAGAATATAAAAACTGAATTTTTTTAGATTTAAAAACTGATTTGAATAAGAAGTATTAAAAACTGATTTTTAAAATGATTTATAAACTAATTTATTTTAAGATTTAAAATAGAAGGAGATTAGAAATTTAAAAAAGGAAAAATCAGATTTTTATATATTCAAAGTCGAAAGAAAAATTCGATTTTTATATATTAAATAGCGAAGTCAAAATTCGATTTTTATATATTGAATAGCGAAGTCAAAATTCGATTTTTATATATTGAATAGAGAAGTCAAAATTCGATTTTTATATATTGAATAGCGACGTCAAAATTCGATTTTTATATATTGAATAACATAGTAAAAATTCGATTTTTACATATGTAGAGAATACGGGCAACGAAGCAACAAAAGGAGAGATTGGCGAAGATTTTATGCAAGGAAGTGTCGTGCAGGTGGATAGCTATTGGTAAGATTTCTGATTTAAAAATATATATATATATATGTGATGAAATAAAAGTGAATTGCTATATAATATATATATATATACGCCCCTCGTCCACAAACCATGGACGATATTTATTGGTTGAAATTGTTGTGAAAATTGATTGATAGCGAATGGTTGTTTGGGATTGTTTGTGATTGATATTGGTTGATGGTGGTTGAAAAATACCCGTTTGTGATTGTGAAATATTTGATTGAAACCACATAGGATTAGTTTGTGGAAATGAAATAAATATATACATGCCGCCTGCGTGCGAACTAGATGCATGAACCCCATTGTCAAAAACTGCGAGGTTTTAAGGTAGAGCGAGGAGCCGTACTAGGGACGGTCCCGGTTTAACTACCCTGCTGTTATGCTGCCGAAATTTTGAATAATATTCGTGTGTTTGAATTATTTTCATATGCTTAAACTATATTTATTCATTGAATAGAAAACATTCATGTGTTGAATTGATATTCATTCGTTGATTAGAAATTCTTGTGTTGAATGGTATTCATATTTTGAAAATAAATTGTTTGATAATAAAAATCACCTTTTATCGACTATATGAACTGTGTAAAATAATCTCGTTTTAAAAGAAATTGTTTTAGGATAAAAATCCCATTTTTATCACCAACTTGAACTATATAGAAAAATAGTGTTTTGAAACGAATTGTTTTACAATAAAAATCACATTTTTATTGTATGCATAAATCGTTGAAATGTGAAGTGTTAAAAATAGCCACTTTTTCAAAATAAACATATATGAGTTGAAATATTCATTAATTAGCTAATGAAATGATTTGCACCTATTTATGTAACATTAGAATGAATGGTGTTTTTAAACCAAATAGAAATCAAATGTGAAGTTGAATAGAAAATGATAAATGATATGAACTGTATATATATGTACATGCATATTCATTGAACAGGTTATAGCAAAGGGGCTAGAGAAGAGGAATAAAATTTTGTGCCTGACAAATAGGTACACATTTACTGTTTTGTTTGGGTGATGATTTTATGAGCCTGTTGGCTAGCCGCTTGGCTTTTTCTTTTTCTTTTTGAGATTAGAAGGACCGGGAACGCTATTTGCAATTTCCCGATGCTCCCGGTGCAGGGGAGGTTATGGCGAAATTTTCCAAAATTTTAAGGTGGTAGAAAAATTTTTGAAGTGAAAACGATATGGAAATCATTGAATGAACTATATTTATATAAATATATAAATATAAATAAAATTAAAACGAAACGAGGCCGTGCAGTTCGTAATTTGAAACCGTGATTTCAAACGACTAGAGCGGGAAATCCGACCATTGGATTTTCCCCGAAACCTCAACCGTCGGGTTCGCCTTGGAATGATCTTTCCAACGGCACCAACTTTGTAAAAATCCAACGGTTGGATTGTCTGGAATGTTTAAATCAAATTTGATGAAAAACAGCGCCAGAAGCGATTATATTTATATATATATAAATATAATTATATATTTAATCGAATAACGACGCTGCAGTTCGTATTTTGAAATCGAAACTTCAAATGATTGTACCGGGAGATCCGACCGTCGGATTTTCCCGAAACTGGAACCGTTGGGTTCGTTTTGAAAAGACCTTTCTAATGATGTAAATTTTATGAAGATCCAACGGTTAGATTTTCAGATATGTGTAAATCAAATCTGAAGAAAAACAGCGCCACGGCCGCGTTATGGCCCGAAGCGTCGTTTTGAATAAATTGGCTATTTTAAAATAAATAAAAATAGCGATAAATAGTTATAAAATACCATAAACGATATGGAATGGAAATAAACTGAATTTGCTTGATTTGTGTGGCTTTTGATGGTTGAATGTGTTTGGTGTGAAAATTACATTAAAGAACACAATTGGCGTTGTCGAATAATTTAACCATTGAAATAAATCGATTTGAAATTCTAAATATACGTGAATTATTTGGAAAGGCCGAGTTAATTCTCATTTCGAATAATCGACCGACGATTGAAAGTCGAAGATGAAGACGGTGGTCGAAGACCGGAGATCTTCACCTCGTTTGGATGGTAACCGAGGTCCTGATTGGGAGGCATCCCGAAATATGGATAATGAGTGGTAATCGTCCAGACGTACGTGGTGATCGAAGGGTTTGCGAGGTATTTAGTGCCTCCGGTTTCGTTCAGACCCAGAACGGACTTGTAAATGGACTGTGTGTCTGACATTGGAATTTATTCTATGTTGATTGATTTCTGTTAAATATACATCTGTTTGGCAGCGGAGAATTTATTCTTTTGCTTAACGCCCTTCTCTGAGACGCACGAGCTCAGAGGTTGTATATCGATGGACATCAGTCGCATGGCATGAATATCCTGTGTGGCATGCTAAGATGCAGTGATCAGGGCTTCTGTTGAAAAGCAAAGTCTTGTGGTGATGATCAAAGCACCGCCTGTGTGGCGTAGCTTTGTGTATAACGTGAATTCGCGAGCCTCACACCCCGGTTCGAGCCTAAAACGGGAGGAAGGACCTCAGGGAGGACATGCGTTTCTTTCTAGCTAGGGTGGTGTCAGTGACCTACCAGCCCTGACATTTATATACTTTTCACCTATGTGGTTGTTGCTGTTGCGAGGCGCCTCGGTTTGATCGGACGATCCGGGTCCGATGGAGTCATTCGTTGGCTCGTTTACGCCCCAAAGGGCGGGGAAACGCAGTGTTCAGGAATTTTAATCCACATCGGTGGACCGGCCCTGACGATCCAAGGGTCACTCGAGCTCTGATCCTGAGGAGCGGGCTAGAGCGTCTCGAATTCGGTAAGGACTATCTTTTGCCTTGGTTCATGACGGAAATCCAATTTCCAAATACGTGACGATGCGATTTTGATTGTATACCTATATATGGCGACATAGTGGTATGGGGCATTAATGCCGTCTATGATTGATAGTTATGATTTGAAATTGTTTTTCAAAACATATAAACACTAGCAATAATATCAAATTCCTTTGTTTTGTTCGTATCAAGCATATTTTGACTGTTATAAGGTAAAAACTCTATCCTCCGGTTTGCGTTGCATTGTGTGATGGGAACTGAGTCTTATAACGGCTTCATTTTTATAAAAAGCATAGCGATGTTTAAAAGAAAGATTTGTTTTAAAGCACTGGCAATCCAATGGAGTAAACCCGTTCCACGAAAGTGGCGTGGTCCTGTGATTAGCCAATTATATATGTGTTGAGTGGATTTCCCATACCAGTCCCATGACTGACTCGTAGTTTGTTTCACTTTCAAACTCGGGTGCCCCTTTTTCTACACGGGCAGCCTTGTATTCAGGTTTAGCTGGTTCTTTCTGGATAGCTGGAGCTGAAGATGGATTCTATCATTTATTTCTTTTTATGCTGTTCAGCTCCTATTGTACATATTTTGTTTATTTCCGCTGTAGACATTTATGTATAGCTGAACTGTGTTTGTACTAAGTAAGATCCTGTATACTGTGTAACTCTGATGATCACTTTTATCCAGTATATTCTATTGTTCATATTCTGGTGTATTTATTTAATTCTGTTCTGCTATTATCTGTTTCTGTGTTATATTCCAAAGATAACCTTGTTTCCGTGAAAACGGGAAATCGGGTTGTCTCATAATGACGCCATGTCTTAAGCGCGAATACTATGGAAACTAGCTCTAAATCATGGGTAGGGTTGTTCTTCTCATGAACCCTTAGCTGTCTACCCCCATAACATACTACCTTTCCTTCTTGCATCAGAACCACACTAAGCCTTATACCACATGCATCAATGTATATTGTAAATACTTTGTTCCTATCAGACAGGGTCAAGACTGGGGCTGCTGTCAGAGCCCTCTTCAATCGTTGGAAAGCAACATCATAGTCTATATCCTAGGTCGTCAGCCTAGTGAGTGGGACTGATATCTTTGCGAAGTCCTTAATGAACTTCCGATAATAGCCTGCCTATCCAAGAAAACTTCTAACTTCCATTGCATTCTTTGGAATTTGCCAATCTTGAACTGCAACTACATTTGCTGGATCTACTGCTATCCCATCTTTAGAAACCACATGCCCTAGAAATCTCACCTTTTTTCTCCAAAAATGGCATTTGGAGAACTTTGCCTTAAGCTGATGTGAACAGAGAGTTTTCAAAACTTCTCTCAAATGTTGGGCATGCTCTTCTTCGCTCTTTAAGAAGATCAAGATATCATCAACAAAGACCATGACAAATTTATTTAGAAAGTCCCAAAACACCCTACTCATCAGATCGACAAAATAGGCGGGTGCATTTGTCAACCCAAAAGGCATAGTGAGCCATTCAAAGAAACCATATAGAGTTCTAAAACTGGTCTTATTTATACTGTACTAGGACACCCTCAACTGATGAAACCCCGTAGCCACGTCTAACTGAGAGAATATCGATGCACCAGCAAGCTAGTCAAACAAGTCATCTGTCCTCCAAAGTGGGTGCCTGTTCTTCTTAGTGAATTTATTTTAACTCCCTATAGTCTACACACAAGCGAAGTGAACCATCCGCCTTAGTTGCGAATACCACCGGAGCACTCCATTCAGATAAGCTTCGCCTAATAAACCCTATCTCAAGTAGCTCCCTCCTTTCCCTTGGAGCCAAATGGCGCACAGGTAATGCAACTGGCTTTGCTTTGTCCACCAAATATATACGAAAATCGATTTCACGCCTCAGAGATAATCCTAGCACCGCATCAAAAACATTAGGATAATCTCTGACTATTGGCACAGATCGCAGATCAGTGATTGATGTATTTAGAGACTGTGGAAACTAAGCATGACAAACCCTTGCGGGTCACAAGAAATCTCGAAGGTCCTCCCATGGCAAGTCAAAAGTCTAACGACCCTCTTCTCACAATCTAGAATGGAACCATACATGGCTAGCCAATCCATCCCTAGAATCAAATCATAGTCCATAAAACCGAGCACATATGCGTCGCACTCAAACTCGATGCCTAACACAGATATTTTCAAACCCCGACAATCATGGACAAATGAGCTAAACCACTAATGGGGTTTGAGAAAACTACAGGACCCACTACCATACTAGTATTTAGGTGCAGAGACTCAACCACAAAACTAGATATAAATGAATGTGAAGCACCAGGATAAAAAGAGTTCTAATAGGATGACCGGAAAGAGAAATCAATCCTTCCACGGAAACTTTCCTACTTCTATCTGGAGCACTGGCCGCGAAAGCATGCACCTGCCCTCCGGAAGCTCCTGCCTTTTGACCTTGTCCTTATTTCTTCGGGCAGTCCTTAGCAAAGTGTCCGACCTCTCCACAATTGAAGCAAGTATTCTTCTTTTGCATTCTTTTACCAAGTGACCCTCTCGTCCACAACTATGACACTTCCTCTTATCCTTAGCCTTGTCATTCTTTCCTCCCTTCTTCTATTTCTGTTGTTGCTATCCTTTCTTGGTCCATACTTTCTTGTTTTGTGATTCCTCAACTTTAACTTTCTTCTTTTCACTTTTGTCTTCCTCATGCATCAAGGCCATATCAACAAGCCTTTCAAAAGTTGCTCCCATTGGAACATGGGACATAGCTAACCCATGAAGGAGTTCGTTCATCCCTTTAACAAACTGCAAACCTTTCATATGCAGAGTATCTACCAGTTCCAATCCAAGCCTTGCTAGCTGGTTGAATTTGTTCACATATTCTTTAACAGTCATGTTTCCTTGTTTGAGCGCCAAGAACCTCTCCATTTGTATGATTTTCTCAGCTTGAGAAAGAAACTTCATTTCAAACCTCTATCTAAAGTCATTCCAAGTTTCCACTGGATGCCCCGCTTAGGTTACTTCCCACCAGAACGAAGCTTCATCCTTCAGTAGCCAGGCAGCTAGCTGAATCTTCCTATAATCGTCCACATTGAAAATTCCAAACAAGCCCGCTATCTCCTTGAGCCAATTCCTTGCCTTTATGAACATCTCAGTTCCATGGAATGGCCTTCCTCCCATAGCACAGAAATCTTTGCAGATCTTACAGAAGTTGTCTGTACGCGGAGGTGGAGGAGGAACGACGGGTGCAGCTGGGGGAGGAACGTCAGCTTGACCAGCGGCAGGCCCCGTGGCCTCTAGATACCTACAGAACCAGCCTGGTATCGTAACGCCCTCTGGAATATTAGGTTACCCGGACATGCTGAAAAGAAATGGAAAGAGATTTAGACGAAGGATCGAAAGATATTACATATTGCTTTGGGGAATATGTTTTTCAAAACAAATTTTTTTCTTATGAAAATTCTTTCTTTTAAAACCTTTTTGAAAATAATTTTCAAAAACTTTTATCCAATCTGGTAACCTTCAGCTCTGATACCAAGTGTGACACTCCACGTCCGTTAATGTCACTCATTAAGTGAATGCATTAAGTTTTGTGAAGCGATATAGGTAAACAGAAACGGAAACATTACAAGACGGATATAAAATAGCAGCGGAATAAAAAAAACTTTATTAGTCATAAAGCATCATGGTTCAAAACACCATATGTCTGAAAATTCATAAACCCAGTATATCATCAAAACTTCTGTCTTGCACATAAAACTTCAGAGTAAAAAATAAAAGAAGCATAATCCCCAAATAGAAACATAGACATAGTAGCAAAGATAACAGCTTGAGTAATACATCTAGGCAGCTCAGAAAATGATAGTAGAGTCCTGGTCAAGTTTAAGTGTCCCCCCCCCCCCGAGAACCTAGGGGGAGGGAGGGGGGAACGGAAGAAAAAAGAGGAAACAAAAAGTCTGGTGAGTCCGATTACTTTTAGCAAATAAATAAGTAAAAGTATCATGACAGGCATATAAAGTGGACAACATCACAAAACACAGGTATGACAAGGTAAACATGATAGAGTGTATACGCTTCCCCAATGATAACTCTACACCGATACTAGCATAACCAGAATGAGATGATCCCAATGACTATGAGATCGTAGACTTAGGCGTACTTCCAGTGAGGGGCTTTCAACTCATACAATCAACTGGCAGCCCAACATTCCGGAGTTACTGATCGACGCTTTCCTATGAAATAGAAAAGTGTGAATTTTAAAATAATACTACAAGTTCACAGATCGTGTAATATGCAGGTTGAATCACAGGGAGGAAAATTAAAAATTATTATTTATAGAATTTCGTGGGTGAGTTAGACAACTTTTGAGATTTGGTTGAAAATAGAACAATTGAAATTGCAACAATTAGGATTATCGTTGAAACAAATCAAATGATTAATCACTAATGAAAGTAAATTGCAAAACAAGAATGAAAATGCAGAATAGAAATAACAACAGAAATAAAATTAGGATTATCATTGAAACTAATCAAACGATTAATCACTAATGAAAATAAATGTAAAATACAACTAGTACTCTACCAAATCTAATTGTGTAGATGGCACTAGTTGCTAAGAAATAGAAAAATGCAGAAAATAAAAAGAAGAAGAACTTTGTTAATGGAGAAGAAGATAGAGAATGGGACGGTGGATACAATTAGATTACATGTGTATTTATAAGAGATAGCCAACCTAAACCCTAATTACAAACGGGCCTTAGTTATTTCAAGTAATTTCTAGGCCTTTGTTAAATCAAGTGAGTTTTAGGCCTTTTCTCCTTTCCTCTTGCAAGCCTCCTTTGATTTGTAATGTGCATTGCCTTTCTACTAATTATTCTCTTGTCCAACAGCAACTAGATGTGAGATATTCATCTGCAAATCTTCAAATGTAAATATACAACAACTTGATCTCAATTTCTCTACTTTTCTGACTACATGCGGCTTGGTTGGAATATCTGTAAAAATGACATAAAAATACCCAAGTAATATTTATTTATATTCAAAAGATAAGATATAAGAGTATAAAATAAACATATTTCTATGTTAATCAAATACCCCCACACTTACCTTTTACTCGTCCTTAAGTAAAACAAAAATTAAAAACTAACTAGATAGGTTACACTTTCATAGGAAACACGATTGCATTGAGCGTATGCAACAAGCCATTAAACCTCTAGGTGTCCCTAGTAGGAAGAGTGGTGTCTCGTGAGGGTTTTCAGCGGATACTACCCACAAAATCCAAATGCAATATGCTATGACTCTAATGTAATTTCATGAATGCAGAGGACTCATGCAATTGAAAACAAAAATTGAAAACACGACTTGTTTCAGGAAAGTGGTACAACGAATTAAGTTAACAATTTCTAGTCAGTTGATTTTATTTTAGATACCTCAACTTGTCACAAATTTTGAATATAAATCAAGTTTTCAAATGTTATGTTCTAGTTTGGCTGGTTAGTTCGGTTGATAACATAGTGCAGCCATGAAATAAATTCTTAGTTTGCTTATCACAATTTGTAAAGTGGTATTTTAATTTCCTTGTGTATGGCTAGTCTAATCAATAAGGTCAAGAAGTGCTTGGGGTTCATCGCTTATTCTCTATCTCTATAAAAATTAAAATTTATGATTAATTACATACACCTAACTTAAAGATCAAGGTATACCACCCATGCACTGCCTTGCGGGCTGACGGAGAGTTGGGACAGAGCTTGGCGGATTGTGCAGACCGACGCTGACATTGTCAACAACATGTCGGTAATCCTTAGGTGTCCAATCTCATAAAATGAGACCAAGATATACCGACACTGACTTTGTCAACAACACGTCGGATAGAGCTTGGCGGGTTTGCACACCAATGATAGATTTACAAGCAATGTTGATACCCTTGGATTACTATTATTAATATTATTGAAAATATAAGAAAAAGAGAGATTACGCGAATTCAACTGAACACAGCTTAGTTTTAAAGATTCAAAAAGCCAATATAAGTCTTTTAAGTCCTCCACTCATTAAACAAATACTACAATTTAGAATAAATTTTATGGCCATCACCTAAGAATCTCCCTATGTACCGGTTATACTATCATCCCTCAAAATTCAACTTTTAATTATATTTCATATTCGATCTAAGTTGAGAGAAAAAATACTATCAGCTAACTAACAATTGTTAACTTATTTTGTTGTACCAATTTAAAATGAGTCGTATTTCAAAAAAAAATTGGTATGTTACTACGATCTAAAATGTGTGTTGGTTCTATCTAATGCATGAGAATAAAAAGGGAAAATTAAAGAAAAATAAAAATGAATGCAATGCAGAATCCCTCCACACTAGATCTAAACAGTGTCCACACTGTAACGTTTCCTAAATTTGAAATATCGTATCCAAAGGTGAATGAGTTGCAAAATTATTTGTAAAATGAAATGAAGTTTAGCCACTATATGTGAATGCCAATCACAAACAAAATGAAATCTATGATGGTGATGAGTGTTATGTGAAAAATGAGATTTTCTTTTTTCCCCCACACTTGCCTCTATCGAAAATGATGTTTGATGATTTCCTATCTGATTTTTGAGGTACAATAGGCATGTCAATAAATTCTGAAATCAAAATCTTTCCTACGAAAATATTGTCTTGCTAGTGATTTATATAATTAAGATGCAGATTATCCCGTAAAATTTTCTCAGTTTTTTCTTCTTGGTCCTCGGTAAGATCAGAGGCCAAGATTACGGGAGAATTTTTCGAAAAGTCCAAGTGGTCGTACTCAAAGTCTCGTGGCAGGGGTTTAAGGTCTAACTTAGGAAGTTCGTGCATGACATTGGTCAATGTTCCTTGGTTAGATTCAGATGACATAGGTTTCGGGTCAAGAAGTTCATTTAATTCAGAAATGTATTCGAGCTCATCGAAATTAGAGTTGAAATGGTTAAAACACATTTTCAAGGCTTCAAAAATGTCAATAAAAGTTTCATCAACTGTGGTCTGAATCATGCTAATTTTATCAATTTCCAAATCCCTAGAAGAATTATGGTGGCTAAGACTTTTCTCATTCATCGTTATCAAATATGGAAAATCCAATACTTAAATTTGACACAAGTAGCTATTATTTCAAAATAAATAACGTACTCAATTATATTTTATTAGTTGATAATCTCGATTTGAAGGGGGACGAGGGTCTTATGGCCATTCACCTATAGTATAAATACTAAGGGATATGACCAATGTTTTACGGGTAGTATGCAACCTCTTTTGCTGGAACATCAATAAATTGAACTAATATATATCCGCGATCAAACCGTTGGACAATCAATTTCATAAAATACACTCTAGCAGTTAAATATTTTGAAAATCAAATTAGATTTTATTCTTGAAATGCAATGAGAGTGATGCTTATAATTATGGAAATTCGTTGCTCACTAAATCAATGTAGAAATTTCAGCCAACATAACAATCACACAAGAATAATTGCAAAAATAAAAATTGTACAAGCAGGCCGCTGCCCTTGTAGAAATTTTTTACAAGCAATGTCTATATTTTTCTTTGTAGCAGAGCACCTATAGAGTTCAGAAAATATTATAGTGGGGTATGGCTGTCCATCAAGAAAAATTGAGTATTTTCACGTTTCAAATTTCACTGTTTGCAAATTTCTCCAGCTCTAAATTCCTTATTTGATTTCTTTGAACTCTTCACTTCAGAGTTGGCCTTTGGTTTGTTTTGGATATTTCACCTTTTTTTCTTTCTTTTTTTCCCTTTTTTTTGAAAGAGAGAGAAATAGAATGAGAGAAAATGCAAAAAAAAAAAAAATTAAAAAAAAAACCTAAATTGGATAAAACTAAATTAGCAACAGACTACACTCAAAAGACTAAACTAAGCTTAACAGAAAAGAAGAAAGAAAAGGCAGAGGAGTTGTTTGAATTCTTGTTGCGGTTTTGGATAGTGTTTTGCATGGATGGCGTGGTTTGAAGATGATAAAAGAATTGTGATAGTTGACATTGAAGAGATTTGCGTGATGACACAGAGGATTCTGGTAATGATGTTCATGCTGCTTGTTTTTTTTCTTTTTCTTTTGAAGGGGTATGTGATGTGAACGGATTCAGGTGAAGGATTTGGGTTTATGGCTATTTGAAGATTGGTTTTGTGAAGATGATGTGGTGAGGAGTTAGGTTGATGGAGAAGAAATATGGAAAGAATAAAGGCAGAAGAAAGAAGAAATATAGAAAAATATGAAGAGAGAAAAGGAAAGAATTTAAAGCAATGGAAATGTATAGTGTAACACCCCTCATTTTTAAGACAATTAAAAGTATGCAAATATGTGTGTATATATATATTACGTACATAGATACATTTAAAAGGAAGACTAAAATAGTAATAATATATATAAGTGCATTGAATTGAAGGAAAATGAATTGCATGCAAAATATATATACATATATATAAATTAGAAAGAAGGTAGAATGGAAACATAGTAAATTGCAATAAAAAGCATTAATGTAATTTATGGCATATGTGGCAAAGCAATTAATAAAGAAACGCCATGGAAAATGCATGATAAGAGAAAGAAGTGAATTGGCACATGTAATTAATTATGTACACATAGACATATGCAAGAATAAATTAATAAATTAACGAATGCAGTAGCATTTAAATAAGGAGCATCATGCAATGATGATAATAAACGCATGTAAGAGAAAGAGGGATTAACGTGCAAAGAAAATGCACGCAATTAATACAAAAATGCATGTAAATAAATTAATAAATGCATTAAAAGTAAATTGATTGATTACGTGCAACCAAAATAGAAAGCAAAGCAATTAAAGGATTGCTACGATGAAATAGTTAAAGGAAGAAAGTAGGCCGTATTATATATATAATAAAAGTAATGCTGATGCAAAATTTAAATAAAGTGGACACATGTGGTAGAGAAAACATTAATGCATTTAAAAAGAGAACATTAAAAATGTATGCATTAGAGAAGTGAGCAATTAGTGCAATCAAAAGAAAATATGTGAATAATAAGCGCGCTAAAAATAGTGCATTAAAGAGAAATATAGTATTGCATTAAAGATAGTGCATGTGGGCGATGCATTAAGAAAAAATGTTATAAACATTAAAATGCAGCATGAATTAATAGCCAAAATAAGGCATGTATGTATATATATACATGCAATTCAAAAAGCAAAAGTATAAATCAACAAGCCACAATTGGACGAAGGTTAATGTTATTAAATAACATTCAAATCAGATATGCATGCAAGAAGAAAAAAAAGGCATAGAAACAATGAAATTCAAATAATCAGAAGTGTATGTATCTATACATATAAAAATTGAAATTCATAATAAGTGAATCAAATGCATTAAAAGGCATGCATATATGAGCAAGCAATTCAAACCTGATTTAGATGTATAACACACACAATTAATTAAAGGAAGTATAACAAGCAAGTAATAAACCTTTAATTAGTAAACATTAGAAAAACAATTGATGTAGTCAAAAATGTGCGCTTGGACCCAGCAAGGTTCAGTGCGTGTGTGTGTGACGTTTTTTTACTGATGTGTGCGGTTTGGATTTGATTTAAATAAATCTAATGGTTCATACCCTTCTACACGCCTATAAATACATAGCAAGATCCAACCCTAATGCATAACAATTCCTTAAAACGCCTCCATGCTACCAAACCACAACCAAACATAGCCGCCGCCCCAAAACTCTAAATTAAATTGCAAGTTATTCATCAACTATGGAGTTTAATCAAATCAAGTAGCAAAGTCCTTCATCAACAATTCATGCTCTTCACCAATAATCAAATAAGAAGATTAAATCAGCGTTCTACATCAACAACAAATCGTTTATTTCTCCAACCCAGTCAATGTGAGTGGATTTGAACTATATTTGTTGTATAATATTGCTTCTATCATTTACCATTCCCCATAATGAATATGATGATAATTTAATAAGATCAGTTATTTTATTTATGCCTACGTTTGAGTTCTCTCCTTTTTATTCTTTCCCCTTTTTATTTTTATAGCTAGGCTATCTTGAGCCTACGTCTATCATGGATTTATGCGTTGTAAACTAGAAAGAGAAATTAAAAGGGAAAAAGGGGTTGTTTGGGCCAAATATGGATTGGTGAAATTTATTTGTGCCTTGAAAATAAGCCTAAAAGGTGAATTAGATTATATGTATGAACGTGGGAATGTTGGGTGTGTGTGTGTGTGTGTGTATATATATATAGGGAAAATATTGATTATATGAAATTGGTTAAAACTGGATATTGGAAATTGGCATGTTTGGGTATGAATAACATGGAATTGGTGAATTTGGCTATAATTGGATAATTTGGTAATATGAAATTTGGCTAACTATTATGTAATTGGTGTAGTTAATGACAAATTAGAGATAGGCATAAAAATGAATTGTAATTAAGTTGAACAAGGATGAGGCCTTGCTTCGCACATTGGCAGATATTTGTATTTACTGGTTGGAAAATATTGAGTGGCAAGTAAAAGGCAACAATGTAGGTATATGTAGGGGCTATTTATCATGAGTAGTATACTTAACAGCTGAAGAAACAGGAGTAAACACCTAATGTGATAGTAATTGTAAAGTGAAGGTCGTACACAGTAGTAAATTGCACAAAACAAAGCGTCGATACAAAAGATAGGTTGGAAGAAATTAAACATATGTGGACTCGGCCAAGAACATTGGGTGTAAAGCAGTAGAAAGTGGTATGTCATAGAGCCTTGATCCAATGGGATTTTCTGCCATGTTCAAATAAGTGTTATTTTTTATTCTTTTTATGTATAAGCGTTCATGTCTTGGCCCATATCTTAATTAGCATTCATTTTTGCATGTATCCATCCTGCGTCTGTGGAAGGTGAAATACATCACAGCGTAAAGTAGATACAGGGCAAGTAGAGAACAAATAAAACGGATGAGATAAACATGGAAAAGTCATGTAAGAGAGCACTACTGACGGTGTCGTTATAAAAAAAATATTTGTCGGTTAAAATGCAAAACAAACGTGTACTTACATTATCAGTAAAATAGAAGCAAAAAATGTACTGAAATTAAGAACACTGAGGCATGTACAACGATAGGTCACGTGGGTTGATAAATAATAAAGAAATGGTTTCCACATACACCCTTTTTCCTATGTTTGTCCTGTGCTTTACTGGTTGTTGTCCTAGCATTACCAGAGAAAATAACTTGCATGTTTTTGTTTGGAACTGGAATGTAGTGGTGTGAGAAATGTTTGATCCCTTGAAATGTTCTCTAATGTTACACTTCGTGTGCACTCGGATGGGTAATCTGGAAAAAAAAAGGCCAGTGATTTAAGTAAAAACTAAGGGTAGCAAGCATCATTAAGGTGAAAAATGGTACCTGTGAAGAGTAGGGCTAGTGTGGCAGGGTCTACTTTTCTTTGTTATATGCCCAACTACAAAGAAATTGTTTATATCATGGTTAGTTGGAGTAAAATTAGAAACTGCATCCATTAACCATTGCTTCACCATCATCTGTAAGAAGGTTGACATATGCCATGTTAAGCAAATATCGTATATAACGGAAAAGAAAGAAAGAAAAGGATAGGTATGTTGAAATATGGACCAGATCTGAAAGTGAATTGAAGTCATGGATTGACAGCACTTACTTATGGAGTATAATCGAAGTAGATAGAACAGTTATAAAAGCGTATGTATATTTCTTAGCAAGGGTAAAATATATCAGTGATTGCAGCTAATCATGAATTAATAGTATAACTTTGTGTTACAGTTAGATCTGTCAAATGGGTCGGGTCGGGTCATAATGGGTTGGATCAAAATTGACCCAACCCATTTAATATATTTATTATGAGGATCAATTGACCCGACACTCTTCGTATACGGGTCAACCCATTTAACCCATCTAAAACATAAAGTTTGAAAAATGAAAAAAAAAACGCTGCATATACAAATGTCATAAAACTAAATAGACTAAATATACAAACTGCATATAATAACAATTTTATCTGACATTTGCAAACTGCATCAATAATACAATAAATACTGTAAAAATGACTGGTCGTTTGCGATCATTTCAAAATGAGACAGCACCACTGAAGCGGAGGGATTATAATTTATAAAGAGAAGTAGTGTTTTCCATATTTCATGTACAAGTTCTACTTTCTTTTGGAGAAAACATTTCATTTGCGGAAGAAGTCTGTCTAAAGAAAAATGACTGATCCATCATTGGCAACCTATGCAAGGCTCCAGTCACTGGAGAACGCAAGCTTAATACCAATCTACGAGAACAACTTCCTAAGTCATGTAACATTCTCTTTCTTGCACTGATTCTTCTATTACTACTTCTTCTTAAGACCATATATTAGAAAACAATATGTGAATGTTTGCGGTGTAGATCTTGCTCGGGCGCTAGTGGCAATTGATCCTGGCCATCCAAAACGAACAGAAGGACAAAAGAAAATATATTAACTGATCATTTCAAAATGAGAACAAATCAGAGTTTGTTAACTGAAAACAACAAAAACACTAACAAAATATTACAACAACAACTGACATTGCACCAATTAAGCAATGATTCTATTGACAAGTCTGCTATCAGAGGCAACCTGATTTTTCAAGTTCGGAACTAATAAAGACCATGTTTAGTTGTGATGAAAGCAAAATGACTAACAAACTTATGGATAATCCTAGTCATTATTGACATATGTATGCATTATTACCAATTGACATATGTAATAGCGAGCAGATTACTACTTATGTGAGAAAAAGATGAAATAATCAATCACTACACCAGATGACCAAATTAGGATTGATAAATCTCATGGATGATCCTGCATGTATGTCAAGTGAGTTTTAATTTCATTACAAAATATCCCAGTACAATATATGTCATACAGGGGACCATAATTCAAAGGCCTATCAGAGTAGAAGTTTATATTTGCATGGACCTTGAATTTGGAAACCAATGCATATAGATATGTAATTCATATAGGGAATGCATTTATTGAATATAGGAAGAAAAAAAAAGGAAAATAACTACTTTAAGTTTTAATATAGGAAAAAAAATATGAACATTAATCACATGTATATATGAGTAATAAAAAAATCTTAAAAAACAAATGCAAATATTTGTAGTATCTGGTACTCTGCAATAATTGCAATTTAGAAATTTCAAATAGTTGCAAATTGTTCTGTAAAAGGCTAGTACACAACACATTCATGATGGGCATGGTTCACTACATGTCATTGAATGGAAGGGAATGGAAATGCTTCTTACTTTGAAAATATACATATAGAACAGGTCAACACGCATGTTAAAATCTCCACTACTCTTAAGTATATCTTTTCCCATACAGTTATGCAGTCAAAAGTGAACATCTACTTAATAAAGATTCAACAGATGTGTGTTGAATGGCTACTGGCCCAGTAATTAGGACAAGTTATTCTGTTGTAAGGAATCTCATTTGTATACAACATATTGAATAAAATGATACTCAAATGCAGCCTCTGCTAACCTAAAATGACCTGCTAGCGGTTGCAAATGATATGGAACGTACAAAGTTGGTTTAACAAGTCCCCTTCCAACTTGCTAACTGCTGTTTGACGAAATGTTGGTAGTAGACTAATGCTCATTAAACTTTTGAAGTCTTGAAAATTTCAAATAGCATGAATGTGTTGTATACCAGCCTTCTATATTTTCAGATAGATGCAAAATGCAAATATTTACTACCAATTGATAAAGCAGTCCATCTTACTGTTTGGTTTCATGAGTTTTACAGTTTTACATGCATAACATTCTCTCATTGCACAATGATACATCCAGGCTCATCCATGAGTGTTACAGTTGCTAGTTTTACAGTTTAACTTGATGTATTCTTTAAAAATCCATAACTAAAAATGTAGAAGACATCACGTTTACAGTTTTATATCTTTTAACAAAACCATCAACTGCTAAAATGATTATTCCAGAGCCTACCTTATTATAAAAATAGTTTCAAAGTTTTTAGTCAACTAATTTGAGACAAAGATTAAAATTTTAGTAATTCAGTTTTAGCCACTTTTCGACAATCAGGAATTTTAGTAATTCAGTTTTATAGTTATATAACCAACATCATTAACTTATCAAACATCATATACATGCATGTCTAAGCACATGTTCAACCATGTCTAAACCGAAATAAGAGCCTACAGTCAAAACAAGTCAGCATATAAAACTTTTTGCATATAAAAAATCAGTTCAGCAAATCAGTAATACTGATAGGGTTTACTGTAAAAACCGAAATTATACCTTCAACTCCAAGGTAATAATTGCAGAAATCGATCCAAAAATTGCAGCAATAGATTGGGTTTACTGCAAAATGCAATAGATTTTCGAGTGAAGATGGATCCACAGTTTCAATTATCTTCTATTAAATCGTGACGAAGAACAACGAAGATGGATCTGTAGAGTTTCAAACGAAGTCCAGAGTGACTGTTTGAAGAGAATCCACGGAGTTTCGAACGAAGATGGATTATAGACGAAAGAAAATCCGACTAGTTTTTAAGAAATGGAATTCTACGATGATTAGGGTTTTGGATGGGTAATGGGCAAAGAGGGTGCGATGTGTTTTAAGTGGGCTGAATTGGGTTATTGACCCAGCGTATAATACAACCGAATTTGTTCAACCCAACCCAATTAAAAATGTGTTCAAAGGGTTGGGTTAAAGGGTTGTATTCAATTTTGACACCCCTAGTTATAGTGTTAGTTTTGCAGTATGACCAACCGTGTTTACGTTCAGGTGCACTTATTCAAGAGCATGTCTACTTTATTAAAGCTAAAAACATATATCAGTGTTTGCAAACAATCATAGGAATGGATATCAAGTAAAACAATGATATCAAGGTATCAAAACTAACCATTTTAGTGATTTAGAGCATCTCATCTATAGTTAAGCCGAAGAGCCTTCAGCCGATTTGTCAAAACGTAGTTATGGTTGTGGACAGAGCGGCATCACATATGTCAATGTTCAGTCGATACCAAAATCAAATGCAGCAGTCATTAAATTTTTGTACAATGATGGAGGGGAAAAAATTATACATGGTTTAATCATTAACCAATTCAGTACGTATCACATACTGCAGGACTTTCAAAGAATTTTTTCTATCAGGATTTTACAATAAAAAGCAACAAATTTGTTAAGTGAATAATGTAAGATAAGTAAAAATTAAAATTGTACAAACATTTGTAGAGCACAGATTTAGGACACCATATAACATCAACAACATACAAGGATTTCACATATTTCAATTATAAGTGGTGTTCATTCAGTGGTATAAACACATTTCTAAGTAGATATACAATGCACAGTCATAACAGCAGCACTAATCAAACTCCGCATAACATATCATTAAAAAATGATGATTAGCTTGAATAATATGGAAACAAAATTTGACAGACCAGTAGAGAAAATTCTGCTATTAATATTGAATAATCTTTTATATACCATGCTCAACAGTATCACTCATTTATAGGGCTAAGTATGCAAAACTACGCTTACTCAATTTTGATTCAAACAGCATGACATGTGTTTAAAATTATCCAGTTGTGTAATACATGAAATGATAGTAAGGGTAATGTATGGTTTACAACCATGATCAGGATTTTACAACTTTCCCTTATAAACGGTATTTAGCAGGATAAACATATTTGGTAGGTTAACGTAAGAGTGTTAAAAGATATTTTTGCAGCAACTCAACTACCTAACGCATCTATGTATGAATTTTAGTTTTAGTTTAATTCAGCATTTAGTTCTAAATAATGCACCGAAGTTAACATAATTGTCGACCGCTGTTGGCACATAGATAATGGGTCACGAATGATAGAAAAAACTTAGATATAAATTAATGTATCTCAGATCCACAAATAATTATCTGTACTTAAAAACAAATGCAGTAAAGCATAGTCTAAAAGTGAAAGAGATCACAGTTATTTATAAAAAACATAACAGTTATTTATAGTAGAAGCAAAAGAGTACATATGTCACTGACTGTTTGACGCGATACTATATTATTAGTTATTTATTCCATTCAATTTCATTATAAATTAGTAAGATAATCTTTAATTCCTCTCAAAGTGTAAAAACCCGTAACTTCCCCGTAAAGGAAAGCGTCGGATAGTTAGAGAACAAGCCACAAATAGAACGCAGACAAAAGAACATTTCATTGTATATTACAACAATGCACCAGAATATAAGAATATACAGAGTATAAATGAATATTACACAGAAATATCAGAGATTTAAATTACATTTAAATACATAGCAGCGGAAAATAATACAATACACAACTAGAAGTAGATATACGGATACAAAGCTTTCCGGATATCGTTCCAGCTGTAAACCAGGATCCTGTGAATATAAATCAGCAAAACCAAAACTACTAGCTTCCCGTGTCAAAATAGGGGCACCCAGAGTTTAGGTTAAAACAATAAACTCCAGGTCAGTCATGTGACTGGTGTGAGAACTAAAACAGTTATTGATCTTTTATTTTTAAAGTTAGGTAAATCAAGGGACCACGCCGTATAACACGGAACGGGTTTCCTCCCAAGAATACCAGTGCATAAGACGAACAACGCAATGCTAAATAGAGAAAAATGAAGCTGTTATAAGACCCAGGTCCTATCACACAATGCAACGCAAGCCAGGGGATAGGGTTTTCCCTTATAACAGCCAAAGAATGCTTGATACGTTTTAAAACAAATCATTTGATACTATAGTCAGTGCATAGTGTATAAAACAACTTCAAATCATAAGTATCAATCATAGGCGGCATGAGCGCCCCATCCCACTATGTCGCCATATATAGGATTACAACTAAAACCGCAAGATCACGTATTTGGAAATTGGATTTCCATCATGAACCAAGGCAAAAGATAGTCCTTACCGAATTCGAGACTGCCTAGCCCGAGTCTCAGGATCAGAACGCATCGACCCTTGGAGCGACAGGGCCGGTCCACACGGAGTGGATTAAAAATGCCTGAGCACTACGTTTCGCCGCCCTTTGGGGCGTAAGCGAGCCAACTAGTGACTCCATCGGACCCGGATCGTCCGATCTAACCGAGCCGCCTCGCAACAGCAACAACCACATAAGTCAAACTCGTCAGGGCGTGTAAAACCACTGATGCCACTTTTAGCTAGGAGGAAACGTAGGCCCTCCCTGAGGTCCTTTCTCCAGTTTCTGGTTCATACCGGGGTGTGAGGCTCGCGAATTCACGTTACTCAAAGCTGTGCCACACAGGCTGTGCTATGATCATCACCACAAGGCTTTGCTTTTCAACAGAAGCCTTGATCATTTGCATCTTAGCATGCTACACAGGCAAACCATTCTATGCAACTGATATCAGTCACAGAAAATGGAATCCGATGTCAGACACACAGTCCATTTACAAGTCTATTCTGGGTCTGAACGAAACCGGAGGCACCTAGTACCCCGCATATCCATCGATCTCCAAGTACGTCTGGACGATCACCAACGGTTTCCATCTTCTTGGGTGTACAACCCAATCAAGATCATCAGTAATCACCCAAACGACGTGAAGACTTCTGGTCTTCGACCATCGTCTTCATCTTCGACTTACCGTCGTATCAGTTATTCAGAATGGGATAAACCCGGTCTTTCCGAATAACTCGCGTATATTTAAATAAGTGTTACACAAACACAACATACGCCTCATTCCAATTCATAAGTCACTAACCGTAAATTAATCAAGAGAATAATTCCCCAAATATTAACCCCGAAGGCCGAAACCAATATCAGATCAATATCCAGAAAACCATTCTGCTTGGCTAACCGACGGTTAGTTTCTAAATTTCACATTCATAGGGAAAGGTTCCCATTAATTTTATCCAAGATAAATGCTTTATATTTATTCTTTAATCTATCCTTTTGAATTTCGATTCAACTATTCGGGATTAACGAACCTTACCGAAGTAATCATTTGTTTTAATTTCCCAATCCCATCCTATTCATCCCATGAAGTAAAACTGGTAATACTTCATATCTAACACCACAGTGTTATCGGTAAATTCAATTACCATTTCATGTTCAAATCTAATTAAAGATTTAACTATCGCCTGGAGTAAAACTGGTGATACTCCATTCTCGATCTTTTCAATCTAATCAAAGATTCATTAAAACTCCACTTAGTTTTAATCTTTAACTAGGTTAAAGAATCAGTGTCATTTAAAACACGGTTCACGGTAAACCCAAAATCACCTTCCATTAATTTTCGGGTTAAAGAACGAGTGTTATTTAAAACACTGTTCACGATAAACCCAAAAATCAATATCAATTCAATTCCAATTAAATATTATTTAATTGGTACACTTCATTAAATCTAAATAAAAAGATTTAATCTTTTCTCAACTGGGCTCAAGAACAGTGTTAATGAAGACACCATTCACGACAAACCCAAATCACATTTGATATTCAATACAAGTCTCTGAATAGAAAATATATCGGCTTATATTCAATATCAAATTCTACGATTAACAATTGTCGTGCTGGAAATAACGATACGGATATATATCTTTCAAATTTCCATAACCACATCTGCATAATCACGAATTCCAACATCGAAATATTCCGAAGACAATTTCGATTCAAATCCACTCCAATGCAATCATTGGAAATTATGGTTATTTTTAAAACCCTTTTCAAATTCAATTTATTTATTTAAAAAAAAAATAGAATTATAATTCCAGTTCAAAACTAGTTCATTTCGATAAAAATCTATTTTTATCTTTTCAAATATGGAGTTTTTCATCCCAATTCTTCACAAATCATTTCTTATGATTTTACACAAATTATTAATATTTTTAATAATTTTATCAAGGTCCGTACAGTCGATTTCCATCAACGGCCATCGAACTGCACTTACAGCGACCTTTTTCAAATTTGATTTGGACATAATTCCAAATCCAACCGTTAGATTTCAAATTTCCAATATTCGTTAGAAAGATCTTTTCAATACGAACCCAACTGTTCCGGTTTTAGGAGAATCCGACGGTCGGATCTCCCGTAATGTCCGTTTGAAATAAATGGTCGAAATTCACGAACTGCCGCGGCGCGGCGCGTTCTATTCAGGCCATTATATTATATATATAATATATATAATATATATTTCGTCGATTTCTATTTAAAAAGAATTATATGAATAGTTTTAAATTCGTTTCAAAAGCAATTTCAACTTCCTTTTCAATTCAAATCAAAATTGAATTCTTCTTTATAAATTCGTTTTAAAATCCATTTCTATTCAATTCAAATTTCAATTCAATTTGAATTCATTTCAATTCGCTTTCAATTCAATTTGAATTCGTTTTCAATTCAATTCATTTCGAAATCGTTTTTAATTCAATTCATTTCGAAATCGTTTTCAATTCAATTCATTTCGAAATCGTTTTTAATTCAATTCATTTCGAAATTGTTTATTAATTCAATTCATTTCGAAATCGTTTTCAATTCAATTCATTTAAAAATGAATAAAATCGATATAAATATCGTTCACGTCAAAATGGCGTCAATCTAATCAACACGGCTTCATAAATTTCTATTTTCAAATATTCTATTTCAAATATTCTATTTCAAATATTTCTTTTTCAAAATAGTTGTTATTATCAAAATATTTCGTTCAACACATGAACCTTTATTTTATATTGATAAAGATGTAAATTTTATTACTAAAATATTTCGTTCAACACATGACCAATCTCAATGGATGAGTACTGTCAACACATGAACCTTTATTTTATATTGATAAAGATGTAAATTTTATTACTAAAATATTTCGTTCAACACATGACCAATCTCAATGGATGAGTACTGTCAACACATGAACCTTTATTTTATATTGATAAAGATGTAAATTTTATTACTAAAATATTTCGTTCAACACATGACCAATCTCAATGGATGAGTACTGTCAACACATGAACCTTTATTTTATATTGATAAAGATGTAAATTTTATTACTAAAATATTTCGTTCAACACATGACCAATCTCAATGGATGAGTACTGTCAATACATGAACCTTTATTTTATATTGATAAAGATGTAAATTTTATTACTAAAATATTTCGTTCAACACATGACCAATCTCAATGGATGAGTACTGTCAACACATGAACCTTTATTTTATATTGATAAAGATGTAAATTTTATTACTAAAATATTTCGTTCAACACATGACCAATCTCAATGGATGAGTACTGTCAACACATGAACCTTTATTTTATATTGATAAAGATGTAAATTTTATTACTAAAATATTTCGTTCAACACATGACCAATCTCAATGGATGAGTATTGTCAACACATGAACCTTTATTTTATATTGATAAAGATGTAAATTTTATTACTAAAATATTTCGTTCAACACATGACCAATCTCAATGGATAAGTACTGTCAACACATGAACCTTTATTTTATATTGTTCTTTATTTTCTAATTTGGAATGAGGCCCAATCAATCACCATATAATGTTAATTATATGGATTTTCGTACATTACACACATAAAATAGCATTGAAAAATAATCAACCATCAACCAAAGTGCACTACACTGTATAAGCATCAAATATAGATATCTAACGCTTATAACAGCCTGTCAATCAATCGATCGACATATTTAATCAATCAGGATGAGTGAACTTTAAATTTCATCCCAACACCCGTGTGGGGTTTCAAACAATCAAACACAGATTTTTATTCATGCAGTTGGACGATGTGTAAAATTTATCGACCCAATCAATATCAGTCAAATCAGTGCATATAAACAAATCGGCCGATTTGTCTATAAATATCTATTTATTCACTTTCACGTTAAAAATTATATTTTTAACGATAAAATATTTTATTTTAACATATGAATTTCTATTCAGTTCATTTATTCAATAAAATTGATATTTTTATTTTTCTAACATATTTTAGAAAATTTCGGCGGCATAACGACACGATACTAGAAACGGGACGAGGCCTAGCCTTATCCCCGGTCTAGTGAAGGCCCACGCCATTCACACATCAATCAAATCAATTTCATTTCACCACACAATTCAATTTCAATCAAATAATCTAACTAATTTATGCAACCAAACAAACAAGTCCATGGTTTGTGGACGATTGTGTCGGGTGCTTCTAAACACCGTCTACATCCTAGTATATATATATAACTAGAAATGAAATTGAAGAGTGAGAAATTCTCACCGATAGCTATCCTAACTCCACGGCACTTTCATTTGTAGAAACCTTCGTCGCTCTCGCCTTTTTGTCATCTTCGTTGCCCGTATTCACTACATATGTAAAAATCGAATTTTTACTTCGCTATTCAATATATAAAAATCACATTTTTACTTCGATGTTCAATATATAAAAATCACATTTTTACTTCGATGTTCAATATATAAAAATCACATTTTTACTTCGATGTTCAATTTATAAAAATCAAACTTTTTATAAACAAAAATCCTTTCTTTCATGGTATAAAATCGTATTTCGAACTCTAATATATTCATATACAAATCCGATTTTTAATCTTCACATCTAATGAAAAATCATAATTTTTTTATCATACTTATATATAAATTATATTTTTAACTTCCTACTTATATAAAAATTATATTTTTATTATCTCTGTAATCTAATTATAATTCAGATCTTGACCTTATGCGAATAAAAATATGAACTTCATACGAATTAAAATATAAACTTTATATATTACTTCATATATAATAAACTGGTTTTATTTATTCACGAAAAAAAATTATTTAAACTAAATAAACAAGAAAAAAAACTCACTATCGCTTAAAGAAAAGGGAGACGGGGCGTCTGACGGTTGGTGGGAGGGACCAGCGGTGATAGTCTTCCGGTGTGGCGACTGACGAGCTCGGAGGGCAAGGGTTTGCTAAAGGGAATCGGGTCTTGGGGCTACGGTCGTTCGAGTGAGGGGAGGGGGACTGGTGCTCGTGCCTGAACGGCGGCGCAGGTGGTGGGGACCCTTCAGGCAGTGGCGGCGGGTTCCTAGGGTGGTGTAATGGATGGAATTTTCGACCCAGAAAATCAACATAACAACACACTGTTGACTATTCAAGCATCGAAAACACCAGGACATTAAATAGAAGAATTTAGAGGGTGAGAAAGAAAAGATAGAACTAATAGAATAGAAGAAGAAGGAGATCACAACTGAACAGAATCAGAGTAACACGAAACTCGCAGCGGAACAAAATAAGATGTATTATATAACATAACTTTGAATACAAAACTGTATTGTATATACATACCATTATCAGAGTACAATACATCATATCACAGCGGAAATAACTCTACATAACTAATGGTGAAGCTTCCTGCTTTTGAGCTCCTCCAAGTGAATCTGCAAAGCCTGAACACTTGACTGCCCGTACAAATTTGGGCACCCAAGAGTTTAGGGAAAACAAACAAAATAAACTCTGGGTCAGTCATGGGACTGGTGTGAGTAAATTCCAACCATACTGTTTAACTTTGAAAATCCTTTTCCAAACAAGAAGGTAATAGTAAGACCAACCCACACATAAACATGGACGGTTTTTACCTTACTATAACCCAACATATTTTTATATCAAACTTCAGTGTTATTATAATAATGTCTACTCAATTAAATCATCAAGTAGCAGAACGCTTGCATCTCACGCTCCACATATATATAGTATAAAATCATAAACCGCAGGGCACTTATTGGAGATTAAATTTCAACAAACAAGGTATGGGAGCACCTTCTGAATAGTGTACTCTAGAGGGGATACACTCAGGGTTCAACAAGAACGTCTTGCAACCCGGCCACCCATGACCGCTCACTCATTTAGCTTGAGTGTCGCGAATATATTGCCACCACGTTTGTAGGCCATCCAACCGTCATCCGAAGATACAGAATCGAAAAGAAGTATAAATATGAATTTTCTCTAGATCGGTGACAATACACCCTGCTTGGGGATGAACCAACTAGTCATGCTGCCTAGCCCAACTTCTGTCACTTCTTGGTTGTGAGGCTAGAGGCTACGTCTATTTTCAGAACATTTGATCACCATACACTTTGAATGTCACATCGTCAAATCCGTAATCACACATTGATTACACATATGCACACTGGGTGTAGAATAAAGAGAAGTTATCTTCTCCCCACCAACTTGGTATATTCGTCAGATCAACGGCGTGACCGTTGGAAATACTCTGTCAGACACTCGTCCATACAAGTTGTCCTGGGACTGGACAAACAAAAACACCATTCTGGAACTGGACGACCCTTGTATTTAACTCCGTCTTCAATTATCTTCAGCATATCTAATCGCACGCTTATGTCTACACGGAGTGGTTTTCAGATAACATATCCAACCGGTCTCTCCGTATTGACAACGATGGTCAAAACACTTCGATAGTCGGTTATTTCTATCGAAGTAAAAACAAACATCCATTCTAATGTATAACTAAACACCACACAACCACGGGCACTTTTATTTGACATTCGTTTTATTTTTCGAATTCCCATATCTTACCAGATATTTCTCAAATCCCGTTTTAGCCTTTTCATACTTCTTGGAAAACATTTCCAGTTATTATAAACTCTTATTCTTTCATGTTCCAAAAACATACGTTATTAACGTTCGAAACATTTTCATTCTTTTCACATTCCTTGGTTTCTACACTTGGATCGTATACCCTATCTTCATTGGAAAATATTTCCAATTTCATTATAAATATTTTAATCGGCCAACCGTTTACTTTTAAAACATAATTCACTTTAAAATGTGAATACCATTCCTGTTATAGAAATCTGAATACCTTTATCAATTAACTCTTTATTCAAGAAATACTTATCTCGTTTACCGAAACTTCTTTCATACTTTATATTCCCAATCCACTTTATAAACTCTGTTTTCTAAGACAACTTCTTATCAAATCGATATCAAGTTTATAACTTAATACTGACTCCTATCCTATCAACATTTATTTGTTTAAACTAAATGTTAATTATTCTATCAGATTATAATCCCTAAAAATAGTTTACTTTTAATACATTCGACATCGTCGAATTCTAGTTACAAATCCTAACGGTTTTATTCTAATCACATTTCGAACAGCGAAATGCTGTCATTAGTTTCTAATACGATTCCCCAATTCTTTTTCTAAACTCTTTCTTATATTTCTTTGAACAAACGTCGTTACTTATTACTCTAGAATAAGTGGATTTCAAACCAACTGTTACATTTCCTAGGAAGTGCTGCTATATATAAAAGTCACGCTTAAGTCAAATTAACAGCAGTTAATTTGTCGCTATAGTTCTAAACTTGTCATACGCTGTAATATTCTCCTTATAACTAATTACAGTCACACTTACCTTATCAACAGCGTTATTTTATTGCTATAGTTCAACTTATCATACGCTGTAATATTCTTTGTTATAACTAATCTTGACATAACAGTCACACTTATCTTATCAACAGCGTTATTTTATTGCTATAGTTCTAAGACTTGCATACGCCGCCATATTCCTTTTATACTAATCTTGACATCTATTTCCGTCACAAAAATCTTGACATCTATTTCGATTACAAAAATCTTGACATCTCTTTTCGTTACAAAAATCTTGACATCTCTTTCCATTACAAAAATCTTGACATCTCTTTCTGTTACAAAAATCTTGACATCTCTTTCCGTTACAAACTGATATCGTTCCTCGGTAATAGCGAAGCCGTTCAAGTTGGGGTATTTTATTTACCTCTCAGACCTTGATCGACAACGTTCTTACCTTAGAACCGATACAAGTCTGTATCCAAATTCCTTATTACTTAATATATTTACTAAATCGTATTTCCTTGTTGTTATTTTGGAATATGGTTTTACAACACCATATTCTTACTTTGGAATCTCTGTGGTTTATGAATATTTAATTTAAACATTAACTCTTTGCTTTCTCCATTTCCCAGTTCTTATCTATAACTTCTTAAATGGTAATTAACTCTCATTATTTTCGATAAACTTATTTCTAACTTGTTTTCATTAGATTAATTAAAGACCAATTAATCTAATAATCATGTTCCCAAATAACAGTTGATTAAATCAACTTATTTCCATCAGTAAATTCATTAACTGATTTTAATTACTTCTTAACATTAAATTAATCTAATTAATCTAATGATATCTCTAAATTATTTATCTTAAATATAATTATCCAAATATTTAATCGTCGGATAGTTTTTACTTTATAAACTTGTTTAAATGTCAACAATCGCTTTTATTTGCTTTATAAAAACGAACTCTAAAATACTGGTTTATAATAGAACTTCTATTAAAATTTAAAACTTCGCTTTAATTATAAAAACATAATTTTTATAATTAACTTCGTTGATTTGCCTGACGGTAAATCAGTTTCTTAACAAAACGATGGTTTTACGGTCGACTGTTTACATTTTCTAAATCGATATCGTTTATTTATTTAATCTAAACAAATGTTGAATTTTCGTTCAACATCAATATTCACACCGGGTTTTAAATATAATTCGGGTTCAAACAGTGCATACAAAACAAACAGTACATATAAATATCGAGGAATCCGGTCGGATTCCTCTAACCAGTTTCCCGCATCCACAAATGACAGTCAACACAATTTACACTAACTCTATACTGGAGGATATTCTAATCGATGGAATCAGTGTCTAACCGGTGATGTGTACATATGTAACGATATATAATATTTTAACCAAATTAACGGTAATCTACCTAATCGATCATCACACAGCATTCAAACAACATTAAAATATATTAAAATATTTTAAAATAGATAAGAGTTTGTAACGACCCAGATTTTTGAACAGTTTATTTTAAATATTTAGTATGGTTTTGAATATTGATTCGAATATAAATGGATTTTTATTATGGAATTTATCGGGTTAATAATCGATATACGATTTAATATCGAATATATTGAGTTGCCGTAATATTAGAACGATAAATAATTTGACGTTGAGTTAAAACTGAATTGAGACAATTCAATCGATTAATATAAATTCTATTGAATTAGAACGATAATATTAATTTATTTAACTACTTGGAATTGAATTATATTTTTAAATCGAATTTAGTTTAAACCATTAATTTAAATTAAATATCTCCTGCAGACAATAAAATAAAATTTTAGATACTACTCCATTTAGACCAGAATAGCGTTATAATCTGGTATCGTCGGTTGTCACGGTTGAATAGTGGTTCGGGATTACTAGTTAAGGACCGCGAGATATTTTAATTATTTAATTAAAATAAAATCAATATAAATAATAAAAGAAAAGAAAAAAAATCATAAGCCGACCTATGTTCAAACATTTCGCAGACCTAAGAAAGGAAATCACGCAGACAATTCCCCTTCGAGCTGACAAATTTGTGTCTCCTGCTTTCGATATCTAGGAAGACAATGTTTTAATGGCTGTGTACTCCCTGTCTACACTCTTCAGCTATAAAACCGCAACCTTCCCCTTCCTTTCATTTGCAAGAACCGGCTTCAGTTAAACACAAAAGAAAAACAACTGAAGTATTCATTTTTCCTTTGAAAAGCCTCAAAATTAAATTTGCTCGTTCCCTTTATAAAATCGAAATCGTTCGTTCCCCCAAAGGGACGCGAGTTGAATAAATCCCAAATCAATCAGTCGAGATGGAAGGGAGATTTAAATGGTCCTGAAGGCCGATAATTTTGGTGCGATGGGGGTATGTTAAGCTCGATGTTGGTTTCAGCGTCGATCTTAGTTTAGGACATTCGGAGGTTTTGGGTGCGATATGGTGGACTGGAGCTCGACGATGGGAGTGACGAGTTGAACCAGTGGAAGATAGATCGAAGTGGGAACTACCGCAGTCCTCTGGATCCTGAGTCACTGTAGCAGGCCGCGGCAAGGACGTCAAGTCTGGTCTTATGGTGATGAAAAGGTACAATTTTGGTTTTGAAATCCAATTTGATAAATGAAACCAATTTGTATTATGTGATGCAAATTCAAATGGATGTGGTGATTGAAGTTGAGGCTACTGTTTCGTACAGGGCTGTTGGTGGTAGAAATTGGAAGAACCACAAGTCTGGTGAGGGATTTTAGGAAGTTGTTGTTCAACAATTTTGGTCTGTTATTGGTGGGCCCTCGCAAGAAAGAAAGAAAAAAAAAGGAGAAAGAAAGAAGAGGGATTCAGTATTTGATTTTGTGGAGAGTCTGTCTATAGTATATGGGAGGGCTGTTGGAAGATATTTCATGGATTTGTCGAGAAATTGGCATAACAGTAAGGTACATACGTTTGCAAAATTTAAAATGCATAAGGAAATGACACATTTGTTTTAGCTATTTATTTAAATTAATATAGTGCTTAATAGTTAAAAATAAATAAATCATCATAGGTACGAATGAATTCAATTGAAACAAGCCGAGACGATATGACATATAATGGAGTGGTCGGCAAACAGAAATACGAGGTGAGTAAATCTCACTCACCTTTTATTTAAATTATTTTTACTTCGTAAAAATAATTGTTGTTGCTTGTTTGGATTTTTCTGCTTGTTTTATATATATTAGTTATTTAGGCTATATATATATATATATATATTGGGTTGATTGATTGGTTGGATTCCCGTAGTCTCATTAGCGGATGCCCGCAGTTTCATAGCGGATGATTACCCTATACGCCCCACGCTATGATTAGTGGATGACCTTCTATACCGCGATATTCTGCCACGAAGCAGAATGGGTATTATTTATGTACTAACATCTGTGGATGCAGGAAAACAGGTTGGAGGAATCCAACTGGATTCCTCAAAAATATATTATCTGTTTGTTTATTTGTTTGCATATATATTTTTATATATGATGTGTTAGAAAAATAAATAATTCGTTGCTTTGTGTGTTTAAATATCACTGGGCTTAAGTAATGATATTTAAAACTATCGTGGAAGGATATTCGGGATTTAAAAAGGAAAAATTCTATTTTTATATAGAATTTGAATTTTTAATGGAAATAAAAATATAAACTTGTTTTTGAAAAATAAAACAAGTAGTTTCTTTATAAACGAAGTTTATAAATAGTTCTTTTATAACGAAGTTATAAATGAAGTGAAAAGAATTATCATTTGATAATTCAGAAATAGAAATACAAGTGTGAAATTGGAATTTGAAATGAAATTTCAAAATAGGATGTGAAATGAAATTTTTAAATATATAACTCAAATGAAATTTGAGTATAACATTTGAATAGTAGAATTAGAAAAGGAGTTTAAATATTTGAATTTTAAAAGGAGATTGAATATTAGAAATTCAAATAGAAGTTCAAATAGAATTTGATTTGACGAAATTAGAATGAAAAATAGAATTTGAATTCAAGGAATTAAAATAAAATTTGAATTCAAAGGAATTCGAATAAAGAAATTCAAATAGAGATTTGAATGTAGAATTTCAAAATAGAATTTGAAATAAACTTTGAAATAGGATTTTCAAAGTAGAATTGGAAATAGAATTTCAAATAGGATTTCAAAATAGGAAATCCAAATGGTTTTGAAATGGAATTTGGATTCAAGGGAATTCAAATGGATTTGAGTGAAGAAATTCAAATGGTGTTAAAAATAAGTTTGAATATTAGAATTCAAATGGGGTTGGAAATGAATTTGAATATTAGAATTCAAATGGAAATGGAAAATGAAATTTGAATATAAGAGATTCAAATTGAATTCAAATAGGATTTGATCTATGGGATTTGAATATGAAATACAAATGGGTTTTAAACTATGGAATTTGAATATAGAATTTAAAAAGGAGTTTGAATATTTGAATTTCAATAGAATTCAAATATAGAAATTGGAATATAGAAGTTCAAATGGAATTTGAATATAGAGTTTGAATAAGAGAATTCAAATGAATTCAAGTATAGAATTTGAATATAGGGAATGCAAATAGAAATTTAAGTATTGAATTTGAATATCAAATAGAAAAGGAATTGGAATTTGAATATAGAATTCAAATAAAAGGTGAGATTGGAATTTGAATCAAGAAATTCAAATAGAGTTAAAATGGAGTTGAATTCATTTTAAAGAAATTTAAAGGTTTATATATAAATAATTAAAATGAACTCGCCGCAGCGCTGCAGTTCGTAAAATAGCGATTCGAACTTAAATCGAGTATACAGGACTCAATTGGAGTCGGATCTCTTTGAAACAAAGAACGTCAGGACCGATTTGATAATAGTTTTCTAATGAAGGAGAAAAATCTGGATTTCGTCGTATAGATTTTGAGATATGTCAAAATCAAATTTTCAGAAAAACAGCGCCAAAATCGTTTTAAACCCATAACGGTTTATTTAATTTTATAAAAGGATTTTAAACGAATAAAATTCGAAATTCTATTTAGAAAATTTCAGATTCTGAGTTGTAATTATATGTGAACTCAAGTGAAGTAATGAATTTGATTTTGAAACAGAAATCAGATTTTTGACTTTGAATAGAACTAACTAATTTAAATAGTAATTAGTTAAATGGGATTTTGAATTGATATTGGGCTTTGAATAAGTGAATTCGATTTGAAAATTTATATTCGAAATCGAAAGGGAAGCTAGAATTGGAAACTTGAAATTCAATTTGGATATAAGCTAATTAAATATTTTGTTGAACATGTTATGTTCAAACAAAGAAGTGAAATAGGCAAAAGGGCTAATTAAAGAATAATTGAGCGAAACTGAATTCAAACGATTCAAAATTTAATTCAAACTAATGGATTGAGTTGAATTGAATTGGAAACAGGTGAACAGGTGTTAAACAGATATGGGATGGAGTATATGAAGATTTAAATTTATGTGCTCGACAATAAGGTACATGTTTAATTCATATATGAGATTTTATGCGCCGTATCGGCAAGCCGCTTGGCTTTTTCTTTTCCTTTTTGAGATAAGAAGTTACCGGGAAGCTATTTGAAATTTCCCGATGCTCCCGATACAGGGGAGGTTATGGCGAATTTTTCCGGGAATTTAAGGAGTTAGAATATTTTTAAGAAATTGACAATTAGAAATCTATATATCGATATATATAGAATTCGATAAGGAGACGGAATCAAAATATAGAACATTGTAGACAAAAAGGGAAATCTATAAATTAGAAATAGAAAGCGAACTTTATACATGTTTTAAAAATGAATAATTGGATTGTATATTGTGTTTATTCGAGGTAAGTGGTTTTGCCGTTTTGAAGTTGAGGATGTTTTCAGTTAAGGTCTGAGAGGTAATTTTACCCCAACTTGATTGATTTCATTTTTAATGGATAAATAGCAAGATCCAGTCTCGAAGGGAAGTATTTGAAAAAAAAGTTAGTTGAATAAAATATTTTGGGTTGTTGTAACGATGTTTTACACAACATTCGTTTTAAACCCAAGTGATGGAATTTTGGAAATATAACAAGTAAATATTTCCTGAGTATAATTAAAATAGTCGGGATAGAGATAAGTGATTGGAATTGTTCCCAACTGCAAATAGAGATATTTTCTAATATATAGAAAATAAAAGAAGTTAATATTTGGAAACGTTTTCCAAATGGTATAAGAGGCAAGATGATTATTGAAAATATTTGGTTAACAAATATTGATAAGGAAATGGAGAAGAGATTTAATTAATGAAATATTAATTAAAGAGCCCAGTGATTTGTTTGATATGTTTGGATGAACACTTGTTTTATTCGATAGTTAAATCACAGACTATCGAAGTTTTGACCATCGTTGTCAATATGGAGAGACCGGTTGGATTATTATCCGAAGAACCACTCCGTATCGGCATAAGCGTTGCGTACCAAGTATGCTGAATATATTGAAGATGGAGTAAAGTGCAAGGGCTTTTCTATTTATAGAAATGGTGCCTTCGGTTTCGTTCAATCCCAGAACGAACGTAAATGGACGAATGTCTGACAGAGTATTTCCAATGATCAAATGGGTTGGTCTGTATGAATATATATGGTTGCAACGGATTTATTCCCTTAGCATAACATCCAGAATATTTGTGCAAACTCAACTAGTGATTAACGGATCTGACAATGTGGCATTCAAAATGATTGTTCTATCAATGAATGGTAAGTATTCGTAGCCTCAGGCCTCAACAACCGGGAAAGGACAAAAATCGGGCAGGCAGCATGGCTATGTGGGTCGCACCCATTAGGATGTATAATCACCTATCTAGAGGTTCATTTAATTTCTTATTCTATTCGATGCTGTCCCAGTCGGGAGACGGTTGCTGATCCCAACCGTTGGTGGTATACATTCGATACACTCAAGCGAAATGAGTGGTCGGTCATGTGTGGGCCGGGTTGCAAGATGTTCTTGTTGAACCCAGTGTATTCCTCTCTAGAGATGCACTAGCGGAAGGTGGTTCCATACCTAGTCATGTTGGAAATCCAATCTCCAATAAGCGCCATGCGGTTTTTGATTTTATACAATGTATGTGGAGCGTGAGATGCAAACGTTCTGCTATTTGGCTATTTACTTGATGTAGACATTATTATAATATCATTGGATTTGATATCAAAGTGTTTTGGGTTATAGTAAGGTAAAAACCGTCCGTGTTTATGTGTGGGCTGGTCTTACTATTACCTTTTCTTTTGAAAGGATTTTTAAAAGTTAAACAAGTGGTTGGAGTTTACTCACACCAGTCCCATGACTGACCCAGAGTTTATTTTGTTTTGTTTTCCCTAAACTCTTGGGTGCCCAAATTTGTACGGGCAGTCAAGTAGTCGGGATTTCACAGATTCGATTGGAGGAGCTGGAAGCAGGAGGCTTCACCAGTTAGCTATAGATTATCGTATTTCCGCTGTGTACTATGTTGTATCTGGAAACAGGGGTTTATAACTGTTCCAAAAATGACTGTTGTGCTCTGATGATGGTATGTATATAAAGTTACTGATTTGTATTTCAAAAGTTATGTTATATGATATATTTTATTCGTTCCGTTGTGAGTTGTGATCTTCGTTTTTCTTCTATTCTAATATTTCTTTCTTTCTATCTCTCATCCTCTATCTTCTTTCTACTAATGGTTCGTATTTCTGTGTTATTTGGGTTGGACGTGTGTTGTATTTAGTCAACTCAGATAGCTCGGATTTGCGGGTCTTTACAGAGTTAGTGATTTTACTCACCTTGGCGCGTTAACCGTTAAAAACGATTTGCGTCAGTAGACGGGATCCGGCGTTTAATTCTGCCGTCGTCGACTTCTTGTTGTTTTATCGAAACTACACCTACCCATTCCTGCTGCCTTTTCCTTCTCGGTCCATCTCGTTTTTCTTACAAAAACCAAACTTAACTTTGTTTCACTCATAGATGCTTCTCTACCCCATGTTCAAGCGGTTTGCCATGACATTTGTTTTTCTTCATCGGTGAAGAGTGCACCCAATCATTTATGGCATACTATTTCATTTTAAATATAACGGGGCTTCATTGTTTTAGTTATCGGCCCATTCAAAGTTAACTAGACTGCTTCCTTACTTTTGCAATCAACGATAATAAGTCTTCTCCCCATAAGAGATATCACCAACTACTCATCACGTATTCTTCCCATGAAAACTGTCGCAATCAAAGCTCCGCCTCTAACCATGCCTGCTCGCTCTTTTCCTCGACAACAACCCCGCTCAATCATCTACTGTTCGCCACCCTACTCTCAGATAGACTTTGCCCGCCCAGACTTTTACTACTCCATCCATTTATTCACGTATGGACTGCATGTGCCCAACTCCAAAACTTTACATTTCAGCACTTTCGTCACCCTCCACAATCACAAAACCAGCACACTCATACATCCTCCCCTCCCTACGTTGCTATACATCACGTTGAATACTCCAACACCCATTCCAGTATTATTTTTAGCCCATGCCAAAACTTCAATCACTGTTCTCCCTTCTAAAGTGATTCCGCCCCTCATTTACCTATACACAGCATCCTTCTATCGACATCATTTCTCCCTCTTCTTAATGATACCACCACAAGCACCTATATACGTTCATGCTGCCTCTACACACTTCTATTCCCATGCACAAATGAACGCACAAGCTCCACTATGCGTCCAAAGACCCCTTCTTCCCCTCAGATTTGCATGCGTCTGCTACTGCTCCCTCAAGTAATGCACCGCTCACACATCATCATGCTTTCTCTCCTCTACGCCGGAATCACCATGCTGCACCACTCTTATTCTATTACAATTTGTTGTTTGCGGAAACGATTAAAAGTTGGGATCCGAAGAAGTGATGAAGCAGCCTTTTCTTTATTTATAATAGAGGAGCCTTCAGCTTTAAGGCATGATACAGGGTAATTTACGTTTTCAAAAACGTAACTGTGCACGACGTGGTAGTGATTAGAAGTATGGTTTGGAAACAGTAAACGAAAGTGACAATTCATGCAAAGGACCTTAGGTAGGGTAGGTATATATATACACGAAGACGGTGATATGATCAAAGTCACTTCGTGGGTAGCGTTTAGATTAGGCTGGCTTAGGGTATGGGGTAGTTTAGGTTAGCTGTGTAAGTATGGTTCATTAAATAGGTACAGGGTATGGTCTGTTTAATTCAGTGCATAAGGTATGTATCTCCTACCATAGGTCATGGTGATAGGATTTAGCCTTCTCGGGAATGATCAATGATGTGTTGTTATGCGTGAAAGGATCTGAGAACGAAGTGCTAAGGATTGAAAATGTGGGTTGGAAACTTGGTTGTCACCTTCAGTATTAATAATGATGCAAAGTTTCATGAGGTGGCCACGTTCTTTTCCTTTCAATGGAATGGGTAAAATCCTTTCAGCCATGCTAGCGACCTGGTTTTCAGGGATATTTTCCCCTATTTTATGCCTTAGACTTAGGGTTTCGGGAAATAAGGTTTGCCATTTTTTTTTATTAACGTTATGTTTTGTTTGTAATTGTTAGAGTTGTGGCATACCGTAGTACATAGAATTCCGTTAATGTTTACGCTGCTACGGAAAGAAATAAGAACACAGTCGTATCCAGTGAGGTGCCGTGATCCCAAAAATATAATAATACCGGTAGATTGACTCATATTTTGAAATCCCGAAATATCGATACAGAGTGCAAAATACTCCAAATAAAAAGTTGCATATTTAATTAATTAAAAATTACAGAAAAATTCTAAAAATTAAATTATCGCTGTGCCTCAAAAGAACCTTATCCCGATTTGCACCCGATATCAAGTTATATCCAAATAACTGTTACGGTCAATATATGATTTCACAGCGACTTTTCGAATATTTGATTTGGACGTATCTTGCAATCTATACGACGAAATCTTCATTTTCCACTTCTGTTAGAAAGATACAGTTCAACAGATTCCAACGTTTCTTGTTTTGAAGAAATCCGATTCAAAACGAGTCTGGTACACTCAGTTGAAGTTCAGAACGTTAAATTACGAACTACAGCGTCGTTATGTGCTCGATTATAATTAATATATATCTTTATACGTTCAACTTCGTTTTAGTTAATATATAAATCCACTTATATTACAAATTCAATATTTAAACTGATTTAAATATTCAAATACCAACCGACAAAAATGCGAGACGTTAAAGGTGGTTAGGGTTTTGGGTTAGCGTCTGTTTGGGGGTGGAGGGCTCGAATCAGAAGGCTGTAGGGGAGGTGCAGCGCTGTTGTGGAGGTGGGCGGCGGTGCTGACGTCGACGGTGGCGGAGGGACCCATGACGTTGGGTGGTGGCGGCTGCTCCATCTTCTTTCCTTCTTTTTTTTATTTTTTATTTTTTCTGATTCGTGAAAACAAGAAAGAGGGGGGGTTTCTGAAAATATAAATATTTTATTTTTAATTCATTTTTTTTTTTCAAAAAGCAACTTTTTATTTTGACCTCGAAACGAGGCCCACCGCCTGTCGTCCATAGCTAAATACCCCCATTCCGAACACAATGGGATATGTATCGTAAGCTAATTTGATCGTTTCGATCAGTTTCCGTTAAAATGAACATATAAAGTTATATATGAATTTAAACGCGCATTTCAATCTACCGGGGTCACATACTAACTAGAAAAATTCCAGAAAAATATTTTCTAGCTTCGTATTGACGGTACGGTCCTAACAAAACTAGTTTCGTCGAATTCTGAGACCGTTTGAAAAATGGCCAATTTCCAGTCGATTAAAATCAACTTAAACCGGTCAAACGCGTTTTCCTTTGCCACACTCACATATTGATTCAAAAACTTATGAAATTAGAAACCTAGCAATAATTTGACATCACGGACACAACAAAACTGGTTTCGTCGAAATCCGAGATCGTTTGCAAAATTCCCATTTTTAAGGGCCTGAATTCCATAGCGACTATTCAGAATTTTCAACTGGACATATCTTTTGATTCCCGCTATGAAATCTTGATTTTTCGGATTTGCTGGAAAGATATTATCAATTAGATCCTAATGTTTTTGGTTTCACTAAAATCCAGATTGTTTTGCACCCGGTACATTCAATTGAAGTTTGAAATCGAATTATCGAACTACCGCGCCATTTTCAATTCTATTTATAATTATATATATAATTATTTATATTCTAACGACGGCGTATATAATATATACATTCGAATTATATTCAAAATAAATTTCTCGTCGATATTATTTAAAATAATTCATTTTAAATAATCAAAATTCGCTAAAATTGCCAAAATAAAAATTTTAAACTGGCCCAGATTTTCGGGTTATTACAATCTCCCCCACTTAAAACTTTTCGTCCCCGAAAAGGAACAAAGTCGAAAGTGGTTTGATTAATCAACTCTACGTTCGATCTGGCTTTCATTCTCCAACTTTTCAGTTTCTGAAAATTTTCAAAAATTTGGCTAACACCCTAAATTTTTGAAAAATTTCGCCATAACCTCCCCTGCAATGGGATCATCGGGAAATCTCAAATAGCTTCCCCGGTCCTTCAGATCTCAAAAAGAAAAAGAAAAAGCCAAGCGGCTAGCCAATAGGCTCATAAAATCATCATCACCCAAACAAAACAGTAAATTATATAGCAAACATGTACCTATTTGTCGGGCAAACAAATTTTATTCTCTGCTCTAGCCTCCTTGCTATGACCTGTTCAATGTAAGTACAAGTATATGCAAGCAAATGCGACCAAATTCCAATATAATTCAATACGTGATTCAGTTAGGCATAATGGTTCAAAATTATCAAACAATTAAACAAACAACACAAACATCAATCAACTAGTGGATTAACGTTTCAAATTCATAATTTTGATACATAGTCAAAAATCAGATTTTTGATGCCAAATCACAACAATAAGCCTATCTAATTTTGGTTCTCACACCAGTCAATAGGAAATATATAGAAATCCCACCTTCGAAACACGAAAATAAGTTCTGATGATGATCGATCAAATCATCAGAACCATCTCCGGGTGTCTAGAATGTGATTCTATATCTATCCAGTATATTAAAATTTCAAATACACGTTTGCAAGGCGTATATGCAAAATCTTTATATACTGGACTGTCCAAATCAATATAAACAAATAATCAAATACGAATAGTTGATTTAAATTTTCATAACAAAATTTGTTTTTACTTTAAAAATATACTCTTCACACTCGTTCTAGGATACTACTGATCCCATCTCTAACGAGTCATTCCCATTGGATATTACTAATCCAATATCTGATGAATCCTTTCGTATGGTTCTAATGTGCCTTGTTCTCTAAGCTTTGTAAACCAAAGCTCTGATACCAACTGTAAAAACCCGTAACTTCCCCGTAAAGGAAAGCGTCGGATAGTTTGAGAACAAGCCACAAATAGAACGCAGACAAAAGAACATTTCATTGTATATTACAACAATGCACCAGAATATAAGAATATACAGAGTATAAATGAATATTACACAGAAATATCAGAGATTTAAATTACATTTAAATACATAGCAGCGGAAAATAATACAATACACAACTAGAAGTAGATATACGGATACAAAGCTTTCCGGATATCGTTCTAGCTGTAAACCAGGATCCTGTGAATATAAATCTGCAAAACCAAAACTACTAGCTGCCCTTGTCAAAATAGGGGCACCCAGAGTTTAGGTTAAAACAATAAACTCTAGGTCAGTCATGTGACTGGTGTGAGAACTAAAACAGTTATTGATCTTTTATTTTTAAAGTTAGGTAAATCAAGGGACCACGCCGTATAACACGGAACGGGTTTCCTCCCAAGAATACCAGTGCATAAGACGAACAGCGCAATGCTAAATAGAGAAAAATGAAGCTGTTATAAGACCCAGGTCCTATCACACAATGCAACGCAAGCCGGGGGATAGGGTTTTCCCTTATAACAGCCAAAGAATGCTTGATACGTTTTAAAACAAATCATTTGATACTATAGTCAGTGCATAGTGTATAAAACAACTTCAAATCATAAGTATCAATCATAGGCGGCATGAGCGCCCCATCCCACTATGTCGCCATATATAGGATTACAACTAAAACCGCAAGATCACGTATTTGGAAATTGGATTTCCATCATGAACCAAGGCAAAAGATAGTCCTTACCGAATTCGAGACTGCCTAGCCCGAGTCTCAGGATCAGAACGCATCGACCCTTGGAGCGACAGGGCCGGTCCACACGGAGTGGATTAAAAATGCCTAAGCACTACGTTTCGCCGCCCTTTGGGGCGTAAGCGAGCCAACTAGTGACTCCATCGGACCCGGATCGTCCGATCTAACCGAGGCGCCTCGCAACAGCAACAACCACATAAGTCAAACTCGTCAGGGCGTTTAAAACCACTGACGCCACTTTTAGCTAGGAGGAAACGTAGGCCCTCCCTGAGGACCTTTCTCCCGTTTCTGGTTCATACCGGGGTGTGAGGCTCGCGAATTCACGTTACTCAAAGCTGTGCCACACAGGCTGTGCTATGATCATCACCACAAGGCTTTGCTTTTCAACAGAAGCCTTGATCATTTGCATCTTAGCATGCTACACAGGCAAACCATTCTATGCAACTGATATCAGTCACATAAAATGGAATCCGATGTCAGACACACAGTCCATTTACAAGTCCGTTCTGGGTCTGAACGAAACCGGAGGCACCTAGTACCCCGCATATCCATCGATCTCCAAGTACGTCTGGACGATCACCAACGATTTCCATCTTCTTGGGTGTACAGCCCAATCAAGATCATCGGTAATCAGCCAAACGACGTGAAGACTTCTGGTCTTCGACCATCGTCTTCATCTTCGACTTACCGTCGTATCAGTTATTTAGAATGGGATAAACCCGGTCTTTCCGAATAACTCGCGTATATTTAAATAAGTGTTACACAAACACAACATACGCCTCATTCCAATTCATCAGTCACTAACCGTAAATTAATCAAGAGAATAATTCCCCAAATATTAACCCTGAAGGCCGAAACCAACATCAGATCAATATCCAGAAAACCATTCTGCTTGGTTAACCGACAGTTAGTTTCTAAATTTCACATTCATAGGGAAAGGTTCCCATTAATTTTATCCAAGATAAATGCTTTATATTTATTCTTTAATCTATCCTTTTGAATTTCGATTCAACTAGTCGGGATTAACGAACCTTACCGAAGTAATCATTTGTTTTAATTTCCGAATCCCAACCTATTCATCCCATGAAGTAAAACTGGTAATACTTCATATCTAACACCACAGTGTTATCGGTAAATTCAATTACCATTTCACGTTCAAATCTAATTAAAGATTTAACTTCGCCTGGAGTAAAACTGGTGATACTCCATTCTCGATCTTTTCAATCTAATTAAAGATTCATTAAAACTCCACTTAGTTTTAATCTTTAACTGGGTTAAAGAATCAGTGTCATTTAAAACACGGTTCACGGTAAACCCAAAATCACCTTCCATTAATTTTCAGGTTAAAGAACGAGTGTTATTTAAAACACTGTTCACGATAAACCCAAAAATCAATATCAATTCAATTCCAATTAAATATTATTTAATTGGTACACTTCATTAAATCTAAATAAAAAGATTTAATCTTTTCTCAAATGGGCTCAAGAACAGTGTTAATGAAGACACCATTCACGACAAACCCAAATCACATTTGATATTCAATACAAGTCTCTGAATAGAAAATATATCGGCTTATATTCAATATCAAATTCTACGATTAACAAATGTCGTGCTGGAAATAACGATACGGATATATATCTTTCAAATTTCCATAACCACATCTGCATAATCACGAATTCCAACATCGAAATATTCCGAAGACAATTTCGATTCAAATCCACTCCAATGCAATCATTGGAAATTATGGTTATTTTTAAAACCCTTTTCAAATTCAATTTATTTATTTAAAAAAAATAGAATTATAATTCCAGTTCAAAACTAGTTCATTTCGATAAAAATCTATTTTTATCTTTTCAAATATGGAGTTTTTCATCCCAATTCTTCACAAATCATTTCTTATGATTTTACACAAATTATTAATATTTTTAATAATTTTATCAAGGTCCGTACAGTCGATTTCCATCAACGGCCATCGAACTGCACTTACAACGACCTTTTTCAAATTTGATTTGGACATAATTCCAAATCCAACCGTTAGATTTCAAATTTCCAATATTCGTTAGAAAGCTCTTTTCGATACGAACCCAACGGTTCTGGTTTTAGGAGAATCCGACGGTCGAATCTCCCGTAATGTCCGTTTGAAATAAATGGTCGAAATTCACGAACTGCCGCGGCGCTGCGCGTTCTATTCAGGCCATTATATTATATATATAAAATATATCTAATATATATTTCGTCGATTTCTTTTTAAAACGAATTATATGAATAGTTTTAAATTCGTTTCAAAAGCAATTTCAACTTCCTTTTCAATTCAAATCAAAATTGAATTCTTCTTTATAAATTCGTTTTAAAATTCATTTCTATTCAATTCAAATTTCAATTCAATTTGAATTCATTTCAATTCGCTTTCAATTCAATTTGAATTCGTTTTCAATTCAATTCATTTCGAAATCGTTTTTAATTCAATTCATTTCGAAATCGTTTTCAATTCAATTCATTTCGAAATCGTTTTTAATTCAATTCATTTCGAAATCGTTTTTTAATTCAATTCATTTCGAAATCGTTTTCAATTCAATTCATTTAAAAATGAATAAAATCGATATAAATATCGTTCACGTCAAAATGGCGTCAATCTAATCAACACGGCTTCAAAAATTTCTATTTTCAAATATTCTATTTCAAATATTTCTTTTTCAAAATAGTTGTTATTATCAAAATATTTCGTTCAACACATGACCAATCTCAATGGATGAGTACTGTCAACACATGAACCTTTATTTTATATTGATAAAGATGTAAATTTTATTACTAAAATATTTCGTTCAACACATGACCAATCTCAATGGATGAGTACTGTCAACACATGAAGCTTTATTTTATATTGATAAAGATGTAAATTTTATTACTAAAATATTTCGTTCAACACATGACCAATCTCAATGGATGAGTACTGTCAACACATGAACCTTTATTTTATATTGATAAAGATGTAAATTTTATTACTAAAATATTTCGTTCAACACATGACCAATCTCAATGGATGAGTACTGTCACACATGAACCTTTATTTTATATTGATAAAGATGTAAATTTTATTACTAAAATATTTCGTTCAACACATGACCAATCTCAATGGATGAGTACTGTCAACACATGAACCTTTATTTTATATTGATAAAGATGCAAATTTTATTACTAAAATATTTCGTTCAACACATGACCAATCTCAGTGGATGAGAACTGTCAACACATGAACCTTTATTTTATATTGATAAAGATGTAAATTTTATTACTAAAATATTTCGTTCAACACATGACCAATCTCAATGGATGAGTACTGTCAACACATGAACCTTTATTTTATATTGTTCTTTATTTTCTAAATTGGAATAAGGCCCAATCAATCAACATATAATGTTAATTATATGGATTTTCGTACATTACACACATATAATAGCATTGAAAAATAATCAACCATCAACCAAAGTGCACTACACTGTATAAGCATCAAATATAGATATCTAACGCTTATAACAGCCTGTCAATCAATCGATCGACATATTTAATCAATCAGGATGAGTGAACTTCAAATTTCATCCCAACACCCGTGTGGGGTTTCAAACAATCAAACACAGATTTTTATTCGTGCAGTTGGGCGATGTGTAAAATTTATCGACCCAATCAATATCAGTTAAATAAGTGCATATAAACAAATCGGCCGATTTGTCTATAAATGTCTATTTATTCACTTTCACGTTAAAAATTATATTTTTAACGATAAAATATTTTATTTTAACATATGAATTTCTATTCAGTTCATTTATTCAATAAAATTGATATTTTTATTTTTCTAACATATTTTAGAAAATTTCGGCGTCATAACGGCACGATACTAGAAACGGGACGAGGCCTAGCCTTATCCCCGGTCTAGTGAAGGCCCACGCCATTCACACATCAATCAAATCAATTTCATTTCACCACACAATTCAATTTCAATCAAATAATCTAACTAATTTATGCAACCAAACAAACAAGTCCATGGTCTGTGGACGATTGTGTCGGGTGCTACTAAACACCGTCTTCATCCTAATATATATATATAACTAGAAATGAAATTGAAGAGTGAGAAATTCTCACCGATAGCTATCCTAACTCCACGGCACTTTCATTTGCAGAAAGCTTCGTCGCTCTCGCCTTTTTGTCATCTTCGTTGCCCGTATTCACTACATATGTAAAAATCAAATTTTTACTTCGCTATTCAATATATAAAAATCACATTTTTACTTCGATGTTCAATATATAAAAATCACATTTTTACTTCGATGTTCAATATATAAAAATCACATTTTTACTTCGATGTTCAATTTATAAAAATCAAACTTTTTATAAACAAAAATCCTTTCTTTCATGGTATAAAATCGTATTTCGAACTCTAATATATTCATATACAAATCCGATTTTTAATCTTCACATCTAATGAAAAATCATAATTTTTTTATCATACTTATATATAAATTATATTTTTAACTTCCTACTTATATAAAAATTATATTTTTATTATCTCTGTAATCTAATTATAATTCAGATCTTGACCTTATGCGAATAAAAATATGAACTTCATACGAATAAAAATATAAACTTTATATATTACTTCATATATAATAAACTGGTTTAATTTATTCACAAAAAAAAAATTATTTAAACTAAATAAACAAGAAAAAAAAACTCACTATCGCTTAAAGAAAAGGGAGGCGGGGCGTCTGACGGTCGGTGGGAGGGACCAGCGGTGACAGTCTTCCGGTGTGGCGACTGACGAGCTTGGAGGGTAAGGGTTTGCTAAAGGGAATCAGGTCTTGGGGCTACGGTCGTTCGAGTGAGGGGAGGGGGACTGGTGCTCGTGCCTGAACGGCGGCGCAGGTGGTGGGGACCCTTCAGGCGGTGGCGGCGGGTTCCTAGGGTGGTTAGGGTTTTGGGTTAGCGTCTGTTTGGGGGTGGAGGGCTCGAATCAGAAGGTGAAGGCTGTAGGGGAGGTGCGGCGCTGTTGTGGAGGTGGGCGGCGGTGCTGATGTCGACGGTGGCGGAGGGACCCACGACGTTGGGTGGTGGCGGCTGCTCCGTCTTCTTTCCTTTTTTTATTTTATTTTTTTCTGATTCGTGAAAACAAGAAAGAGGGGGTGGGTTTCTGAAAATATATATATTTTATTTTTAATTCATTTTTTTTTTCAAAAAGCAACTTTTTATTTTGACCTCGAAACGAGGCCCACCGCCTGTCGTCCATAGCTAAATACCCCCATTCCGAACACAATGGGATATGTATCGTAAGCTAATTTGATCGTTTTGATCAGTTTCCGTTAAATTGAACATATAAAGTTATATATGAATTTAAACGCGCATTTCAATCTACCGGGGTCACATACTAACTAGAAAAATTCCAAAAAAATATTTTCTAGCTTCGTATTGACGGTACGGTCCTAACAAAACTAGTTTCGTCGAATTCTGAGACAGTTTGAAAAATGGCCAATTTCCAGTCGATTAAAATCAACTGAAACCGGTCAAACGCGTTTTCCTTTGCCACGCTCACATATTGATTCGAAAAATTATGAAATTAGAAACCTAGCAATAATTTGACATCACGGACACAACAAAACTGGTTTCGTCGAAATCCGAGGTCGTTTGCAAAATTCCCATTTTTAAGGGCCTGAATTCCATAGCGACTATTCAGAATTTTCAACTGGACATATCTTTTGATTCCCGCTATGAAATCTTGATTTTTCGGATTCGCTGGAAAGATATTATCAATTAGATCCTAATGTTTTTGGTTTCACTAAAATCTGGATTGTTTTGCACCCGGTACATTCAATTGAAGTTTGAAATCGAATTATCGAACTACCGCGCCATTTTCAATTCTATTTATAATTATATATATAATTATTTATATTCTAACGACGGTCTATATAATATATACGTTCGAATTATATTCAAAATAAATTTCTCGTCGATATTATTTAAAATAATTCATTTTAAATAATCAAAATTCGCTAAAATTGCCAAAATAAAAATTTTAAACTGGCCCAGATTTTCGGGTTATTACACAAAGATTATCCATGTCTATATTTTTAAGAGACATGTAGTACTTATGGTTCAATAAACAAATTTTATAGAAAAATGTTCGAGCAATTCATCAAACAAAATATGTGATGTTGCTAGAATGAAATTAATGGTGCCTAGATATCAAAACATATTAATCAATATACTATTTTTTTATGTAGACGACAGTTCGCGTAATGGATAATCAGCTATTGCATACCTTATTTGATTTCCATCTCGTTGTATGAACAAAGTGATTGTATAATTGATGTCCCAGCTATAGCAATGACTATTTAGAGCTATTTCTTGCCAAACAGATTCCCCTTTTTCATGAGCAAACAATACCAATTGCAAATAGCAAGCATTAAATAGATAAGCATTCGGTCAATGAATGGAGACTACATACGTACATGAACAAATTACAATGAAATATCATAAATATGTTGGTGAAACAGTACCGTGATAATAAGAAGATGGAAGAAGGATCAAAGAAATGAATAAGTAATAATTCAACTGTTTATTCGAAGTAGCGTTAGTTCTTATAAGCGACAGTGGTATTTCTGAAACTCTGTAGATGCAACAAAAAGGTAAACAAAGTGATGAAATTTAAGTAATGGAACATCTGATGGAGTTTGAGTTAATAATGCGAATAAAACTTTATAAAATTGAAAGAAGGTGAAGAAGGAAAGTTTGAGCAAATGCGAGTTAATAATGGATGAAATGATTTAAATTGTCTGTTATAGTAGTCAAATTAATGGAAGCAGCTAGGAAACCGGTGATGAAGTTTTCAGCAGTATACATGTGCAAATTCATAGCAGCCTTGTGGATAGGAAGAAAATGAATTATAAAAGTCAGCACGTAAGAGTCTACATAAAATTGATTTTTCTTTATATCAAAATTGGGCATACCTAGCGAAATCAAAAATAATTTGTAACGCATGCATTCAAGATTACAATATATTAACATGTAACTTCATATCAAAATTATTGCAGATCGGCGAAGAGATGTAATAAATCTTATCGGAAATGCTTAAAAAAAATATGTTAGTGAAAATTGAGAATTGAAAATAAATATGTTTAACGCTGCTGCTTTCTCATACTTTATCTTATTCAGTGGAATAATTTCAATTATGTACTACTGTGCACTGAAAATATTTAGGTCTAGAAAATGAGAAATATTTCTGTACAAATCAATATCAGACTAACTGGTAGTACACTGTGTGTACATAAAAAAAATTAAATGATTATTTGTTAAATTGTTTCGGGATTAGAAAAAACAAACATTTTACTATAGACCGTTATAATGACATATATGGTAGTATACCTTGTATAAGTAGCATTGCTTGTGTTTAATACTTATTTTGCTACAGAATTGAAAGCAAAACATTTATCGTACAACAAATAAAAGGAAACATTATCCTAGGATGATGTCTAATTAGATTAGAAGGTGGAAAAGTTACGGACGCTATTTCGTTATAGAAAAAGAAGAAAAACATTTAGGTGGCATTAGACGTATTTTTTAGTTTTAAGTTTTCGCTCATGTAAAATACAAACAACCATGTATGTCATAAATAACAATCGTTTTAGAGAACGTAGTTAACACATAAAACATAAAACAACTTGTATTTATTTTTATTATTTTTGAAGTATTAGAAGACTGAGAGAAACTCATCCCTTCGTTGTCGTTCTTCTAACCCCTCGTCGTCTCTCCATCGTCATTCTTTCATTTCCTTCTCTATCTCTCAACTCTTCTCATTTTTAAAATTATTTTTGAAAACTCAAAACTTAAAATACAATGCAGAACAAACACCACCTTAGCCTTTTATGTTTCAGTTAAATTATGTGAAGCTGTTATGATATGTGTATATATGCATGGTAGTGACCGTTAACTTTTGCTACACCTCAAATACCTATGTTTTCGACTACATGCTTGTTATAAAATAATATAATTTCTCTCCTTTATCACTCAATGAGAAACTGTATTACTGAAATGGAACATGCGTTAATAACGGGAGATATGAGGTATGGAAAAGGTAATGGGGAGTCGATCCACTATTTAGGAATGAATAATTTATGTAGAATGCATGAATGAATAAAATTGTAAATGATAAATGAATAATTTATGAATGACTTGTATATATACATATGTCTGTATATATATATGTGTGCGTATATATTCAGTAGCACACTACAATTTATGAATGAATAATTTATGTATAATGTTCTGACATGGTATACATTAATCATGCATCGATTGAAACTGTAGAGTTTAAATGCAGGAATCAAATAGAAAAATGTAATTAGAAAATAAAAATTAGTAGAAGGATCGATTTTCATAAACATTTGAGGTAACTCAAGTTTGAGGTATTTGGAATTTTAAAGGTTTGCATTATATATGCTCAAAAAGGTTAGCATTATAATGAATCAAATTTCAATATATGGTAGCATGAAATATTATATTGTAAGAGTATTGAAATTGTTAATGGTCCATGTTATGGAATAGATAAGTAAGATGGAAAAATCATTTATGTTCTTCACATTTGTATACCAAAACTAATTGCATTGTTCAAAATCAAATTAGTAGTTGATACAAGCAATAAACAATGTTATTCAATAGACAAACAATTTACCCATATGTAGTCTTTCCATGTCGACACAAGAGGTAGATGAATTTGGCAGGCAAAGGAAGCAAATAATGGTGTTAACAGTGTTAGGGAGATTGAATCAGCAAGAAAACGCAGGTGGAACCTTTTTCATCTCATTTAACTTTGTGAGCTCATGCCATGTTAAGCAAAATCTTAGGCTACTTTTACTGCTATTGAACAATCACAACAACCGCATAAACAGATTCACTTAACTGTCTGTGCTACCAGATTCACTTAACTGTCTGTAGTAGCACGTACACATGTTCATTGTACATTTGATAATAGCAGTTTGAAAGGAAGATTAAATGATGCGTAAGATAATATCATACACAGTAAATTTCAACACAACAATCTTGTTCGTTAAAATGAAAAATCGAAGCTAAAGTCGGCAATCCAAAGCTGGCTAGTGGTCAAGTGTACAACTGTAGAACTTTCATACGAAGAAATATTGTTTGAATATAATGTACGAAAAAAATTCAAAGAAAATAAGGTATGCTGATGTAAAAATTTCAAACATAGGATTAATACTGTAAAAAAAAAATAGTCAAAGCAAAATATAGATAATATTGACCAAATCAAAATATAGTTAGCATTCAACTAATTAATTCAAAAAAATTATATGCCTACCAAGTAAACAAAATTACTATTATACAGTGGGAAAAGCAGGAGCCAACATTGAAATGGGCTCATAAGTAAGCTAGAATCAGAGCAATGAAGTAGATCAGAACATGATATGAAACAATTTTGGGTTCCTCAAATTTCTGCGTTTTATGTAGGGCCAACGCTTCGATAGTACACGTAAGCGTCAATGCTTAATGTCTATAACACAAATGTTAAGAGCAGACTGAATGGTATAAATTCAACTGAGTTTAATAACTTTTAGCCAGAATAAGTGGTATCGACTGTTACAAAGGGGGAACACCAAAGCATGAGTTTTGCAAATAATAATAATGAACGGTAAATTACCTGACATCAAAAGAGCAATATGGCACAAAAATAGAACAACTGCGGAGTGGATATTCTCCAACTATGCCATCTTGCAGAAAATAGGAAAGGTAATTTCCGTCGCAGGAGCATAAATTAATGGATAATAAAAAACAGCATAAAAAGGAACAAATTTGTTTAAATTTAGGTGTGAAGGGTTAAAAATTCGAATAAATAAACCATAGGAAATAAAAATATAAGATAAAGTTAAATTGGGAGAAAAATTGGATTACCCAGTGATGGTGCAGATTGCAATAATGGATAGTCGTTTGTTTGATCCCTTCGGTTGTTGAAGAAAATGGCATGAAGGTGGAGCCGGGTGTTTAGTGAAATTAAAACGGAGATAATGAATTGGGGAAGGAGATGTGGTAAATTGAGGGAACGTGAAATTGAGGGAAGACAGAGTAAGAGTGCGTGACTGACAAGGATGTTACGTTAGAAAGGGGAGCAGTTGGGAAAACTATGGAGGGAGTGGGAAACGTGGGGTAACCGGCTGGCAAGGGTAAAGAATAGGATGTTGGGAAAAATTGGGATCACCGATCACGTGACTAGATGGGGAGTAGAGAAGCTTGAAAACACGGAAGGAGGCAGAATTCGAGTATTTTGGAATAAGAGGAAGCGGGCTGAGCCACGGAAGCATTTGGATGTTCCTGTTTTTTTATGTTTAAGTAATAGATTTGGAACAAATGACATGAATTTGGGGTTGGGGTGAAAGATGATTGTAAATGAACGCCTTTGACACGAGGTTAGGCGCGTTTGTGGTGTAAGACTGCCCGGAACCGCCAGGCAAATCCAGCAACCACAAGCGGACATCTAATGTGAGAGGTCAACGGCAGGCACTAGAGGCGTAACGGTTTATGACACGAGGTTAGTCGCATCGTGGTGTAAGACTATCCGGAACCGCCCGGCAAATCCAGCAGCCACGAACGGACGTCTAATGTGAGAGGTCATACATCGTTACGGCATAATAAATAAATTAAGAAATACTAACCATAATAAGACATGTTGGTGACATGGGTATGGTTAGAGGGTTAAGTGGGTGATATAAATGACATCTAAAGCATGACTTAGGTAGACTTAACCATAGTAAGACATGCGTAAGATATGGAAACTATAATAAAGGGGGTTAAGTGGGACAAGGGTGACATGTGAAACAAAATTTAGATATGCTTAACCAAATGGGACCCGTGACGGTATCATAAATTAATTGAATTGGGTAAAGTTTAAGTAACGGGTTAAGTAAGTGGAAGGGTTAAGTAAAATCTAAAATTAATGACAAGAAATAGGGAATGATAAATAACCTATTATGAATAAACTTGAATAAGGAAAGAAAGGATGATAGGTGGAAATTATAACTTATGGGACAAGATAAGTTATAGGAAACGATAAGGAAGATGAGATAACTTATATGTAAAGAAATATACTTAAATTAGGTGGGTTGGGAAGGAGAAATGTGAAATTAAAAATGATATAATTTATATGAATGGAAAAGAAGTAAATTAGAATCATATTTGTTGGTTGGGTTGAGTAATTCTCTGGGTGCCAGTCTGATGTTGATTTCGGTCTTCGGGGTTGGTGTTTAGAGGATTATTCTCCTAATCAGTATATATGTGGGATAAGACATACTTAACTATGAATTAAGTATAACATGTTGTTGTAACCCCAAAAGGGAATAATTTATGAAATTGGAAAATAACATGTTATGGGCTTATTAATGGACTTAAGTGGGTTAAGTATAAATTGAAGTAATAAGCAAGGGTAACTTGTTGAATACAGAAAAAAAAAGCTTATGTGAATAACCAAGTTAAATGAGAAAGTTGACGAGGTGGCACAAGCGTGAAATAAATGGTTAGACTTAGGGTCTAATGACATATAAAACTAAGGCGCTTGAAGCAGTCCGTACGTTGTAGGATGAATAATCCAACAAGGTAGATCATGACGGTGTCATAAGGCACGAGGAGAGCGCACGTTCCCTATTTGGGCGGCTCCAATGGACTGGAAGGGGAAGCACGCGGCTTCTTGAGACATTAAAGGTGCTCTTGACAGTCCTCTTTGGTGGTTTAACTTCGGGCTAGGATTACAGAGGTTGGGTCTACGCGAACTACCAGGTGGGTGGGCCTTGACTGCACCAGTAGGGGGCAGTTAGAATGTTGTACGGAGTGGCATTAAGGGTGGTTCAACGATAGCCTCAGTCGGAGGTAGAGGGTCATGACCAAACGATGGCAAGATCGTCGGACGCCTGTCACCAGCAGCCTAAGGAATGAGAAAAGACAAGAGCTAACCCCTAAAGATCGTTAACCTTTGCTATCAAGGGATGGGTGCGGGGAGACCCCACATGGATGTTAAGATTGTTTTCTTGTTAGGGGTGGTCGCTTAGCTCGTGTGATCTTTACTAGTTGAGGGAGAGGCTGAGGTGGGGCCATAGCCACCATAGAAAAACAAGACCCGAGGGATATCTGTACATTGGACACTCTTAGAGACGGGCCCGTACAGATATAGAAATGCTCCCGACCGAGTTCCGTTTTTTCTGGTATAGCCCTGCCATGGAACTTGGGTGCACAAGTAGAGGTTATGTGCTATAGAATCATCGAGTACGATTGATGATACGTACGTGGGAAAGTATAGGTACAACCATGTTTGCTCTTGGTAGTGTATCGTAGACTAGAGGGCATTATTCGGTGATGGAACCAAACTCGATCGAATACTTCGAGGATAGATGTCAGTACGCTTACGTAGCACAACGATAGTGGTTCTATGCGGATGTAGCATTGTACGTTACTATAGCATAGGATGAGGGACTGCGCATATTAATGTGGCGATACAAAGGAGACCGCACGAGTGGGGTATCACGGGGTGTACCTCAATTTGGGGGTAGCTACATATACACTATATTAGGTTTATCTATTAGAGGGAAGATGGGTGCGACATGTGTGTAACCTTTGAGTGCTAATAACACGTATAACCTAATAAATAAGAAAGTGTAATTGAATAGTATATGTAGGATTATTCAAGAAGTGTAGTTTAAATTCATTCACACAGAACTTATGTTCAGACCCCCTCCTCATAACATTCGCAGGTTAGACAATACTTATAGCTTTGGGAATACTGATTTACCAGTATTGTGATTAAGGTAAAGCTATGTTTTAAATACATTATATTTTACTCCTTCCGCTGTGAGGTGTTTTCTGAACTCTGACATATCTCTTTTCTCTGTCTTTTTCTGTAGGATACCAGAGCAACCAACTCGGGTTTCGATGGATTGGTTTTTTTAAAAAAAAAATCGGTCCTTTGGAATCTGGTTGTTACAATTGGTATCAGAGCATAGTTTTACAATTCCTATATAGATAATGAGTGAACGTATTTGTATTTTCTAAAATATATTATATATATTAACCTAAATCCATATAATAGCCCACTAGGTATGGAAAGAGTTGGGATATCTCTTTTGTACGCTAAAGATATGAACATAGAAATTTTGAGACCCTTAGGTGATTTTGTTGGAAAGTGTACAATATGTTTGGTATTAGAGAAAGATGTATCCCATATAATAGAAATTGAAAGGTTAGTATTTCAGATTAGTGGGTTTAGAAGTGAAACCTTATAAATTGGAAAAAGGTTAAAAAGTGGAAGATGGATTAGGAATATATATATATATATATATATATATATATATATATATATAGTTGAGAGAATTGGCTTTGGAAAAATGTTTAGGAAAGCCTAGTTAAGATTGGAGACCCACTTGGAGTCTAACCCAATAATAAACTTTTAAGAACTTGAGTTTGTAAAAGAATTTGTGGTATTTTCCAAGTTTTGATCTTAAAAGTATTTTGATGTTTGAGAAATGCATCTTGGGTTTTAAAGTAAAGTGGGGTATATTGTGTAAAACAATGTTTTCTTGTTTTAAAAGAATTCTCTCATAAAAAGATGCATATTATAGAGCATAAATAGCTCGCTAGTTTTCATATTATAATATATGAAAGGATTAAAAAGTAAAGCATACAAAATGTTGCATTTTGTAAAAGAAAGTTTTTTTTAAAAAAAAAAATCTCTATTCGGTTGACAATAAAATTTTATTTATTGTTTTAGAAAAAAATTTGTTGGGTAGACGAAATAAGTTGTAGGAATTAAGAATAGAGTAGATGTTTGCGCCTTGTAGCAAGTAGTTAGATTAACATCGTAGGTATAAACAGTGTAACCCATTAGTTGTCCTTGTCTACTCCAGTTTTTTGATTTGAAAAAAATGTTTTGCGTTATTATTTAGTAACATGTTTTTATGGTTTGGCAAAGGCAAGTTTTTGAGAAAAAGATAAAAGTTTTACCACTTTTAGTTTTTGAAAGAAATATGCAATGCAAAGAAAGAGGCCAAACGATACTTTTAAAAGAATGGGGCAGGTAAGGATTAAGGTCTAGAAAGAACGAGATAAAGTTAAGGCTATAAATTAAAGAACTAGAAACTAACTGGAGATTGGTAGAGTCAAGTGATTCTCTGAGTATCAATTGATGTTGATTTCGGTCTTCGGGGTTGATGCTTAGAGAATTATTCTCTTACCAATTTCCGGTTAAAAATTACCTAATATTAAACTAATAGAAAATTCATGTAGATTACATAAACATTGAGAAACCTAGGTTTGTTGCTGGAGAAAAAGAAAAAAAGTATAGGCTAGTAGTACACAGCAAGGACTATTAGTGACTACTAAGTAGTAAAGGTCAAGTAAGGGGTTGGTCCTGTTGTGTGGACTCGCAATTGTCTAAGATGACAAGGTCCTAAGATTCTTGGCCCATAGTAGCAGCTGTGTAGGATGCTGGTTGAGTTGAAAACAGAAAAAAGATTATTTGAAATAATAAATTTAAGTAGAGTAAGTCAAATAAGCTAAGAAAGAGAATAGCCTAATTAAGAGGAAAACAACAAATCCAATAAAGCAACAAACTAACGGGAAAAGAAAATGAAAATCTTAAGAAAAGTTGAATAAAAATGAAATTTCTCCAAGATAATTTGAAAAAGAAAAGAAATTTTCTTATGTAGTTGTGCTTGGATAGGAAAATAGGAAATCTTCATAGAATAGTTATATAAAAATCCAAGTATAATTATAAAAGGTACAACGGAAACTGTAAATTCTTCCATTTTATATCTTTTTGTAACATAAGAAATCGAATTTAGAAAATTAGTTTTTTCTAAATTTCGAAGTTGATAATGGTTGGTAGGGTTTTGGATGCAACAATTGGATGAACTATGCTCTTACTCTGTAAGAGTGTGGGAAAATTTGAGTGAAAAAGATTTTGATTTTTCAAAAAAATATTGCATTCATATAGAACTCCAAGTATATTTAGGATGTGAGCACCATGTTTTGAAAAAGTTTTTTTTTTAAGTTTGCATACACATAGGTGGTACCAAATTAGGCATACATGCATTACTATGATGTATTTCACTTTGCACATGTGCACAATGTTTGCAAAAATTGGATGCACACATGATGGATGTATTTTATGCAACGGATTATCAATTTACCCTCATCGAATTTCAAGGACGAAATTCCTTAATGGTTGTAGAATGTAACACCCCTCATTTTTAAGACAATTAAAAGAATGCAAATATGTGTGTGTGTGTATATATATATATTATGAACATAGATACATTTAAAAGGAAGACTAAAATAATAATAATATATATAAGTGCGTTGAAATAAAGGAAAATGAATTGTATGCAAAATATATATACATATATATAAATTAGAAAGAAGGTAGAATGGAAACGTAGTAAATTGCAATAAAAAGCATTAATGTAATTTATGGCATATGTGGCAAAGCAATTAATAAAGAAACACCATGGAAAATGCATGAAAAGAGAAAGAAGTGAATTGGCACATGTAATTAATTATGTACACATAGACATATGCAAGAAAAAATTAATAAATTAATGCATGCAGTAGCGTTTAAATAGGGAGCATCGTGCAATGATGATTATAAACGCATGTAAGAGAAAGAGGGATTAATGTGCTAAGAAAATGCACGCAATTAATACAAAAGTGCATGTAAATAAATTAATAAATGCATTAAAAGTAAATTGATTGATTATGTGCAACCAAAATAGAAAGCAAAGCAATTAAAGTATTGCTACGATGAAATAGTTAAAGGAAGAAAGTAGGTCGTATTATATATATAATAAAAGTAATGGTGATGCAAAATTTAAATAAAGTGGACACATGTGGTAGAGAAAACATTAATGCATTTAAAAAGAGAATATTAAAAATGTATGCATTAGAGAAATGAGCAATTAGTGCAATCAAAAGAAAACATATGAACAATAAGCGCGCTAAAAATAGTGCATTAAAGAGAAATACAGTATTGCATTAAAGATAGTGCATGTGGGCGATGCATTAAGAAAAAATGTTATAAACATTAAAATGCAGCATGAATTAATAGCCAATATAAGGCATGTATGTATATATATATACATGCAATTCAAAAAGCAAGAGTATAAATCAGCAAGCCACAATTGGAGGAAGGTTAATATTATTAAATAACATTCCAATCAGATATGCATGCAAGAAGGAAAAAAAAGCATAGAAACAATGCAATTCAAATAATCAGAAGTGTATATATTTATACATATGAAAAATTGAAATTCATAATAAATGAATTAATTGCATTAAAAGGCATGCATATGTGAGCAAGCAATTCAAACCTGATTGAGATGTATAACACACACAATTAATTAAAGGAAGTATAACAAGTAAGTAATAAACCTTTAATTAGTAAACATTAGCAAAACAATCAATGCAGTCAAAAATGTGCGCTTGGACCCAGCATGGTTCAGTGCATGTGTGTGTGACATTTCTTTACTGATGTGTGCGGTTTGGATTTGATTTAATTAAATGTAATGGTTCAAACCCTTCTACACGCCTATAAATACATAGCAAGATCCAACCCTAATTCATAACAATTCCTTAAGATGCCTCCATGCTACCAAACTTCAACTAAACATAGTCGCCGCCCCAAAACTCTAAATTAAATTGCAAGTTATTCATCAACTTTGGAGTTTAATCAAATCAAGTAGCAAAGTCCTTCATCAATAATTCATGCTCTTCACTAATAATCAAATAAGAGGATTAAATCAGCGTTCTACATCAACAACAAATCGTTTATTTCTCCAATCCAGTCAATGTGAGTGGATTTGTACTATATTTGTTGTATAATATTGCTTCTATCGTTTACCATTCCCCATAATGAATATGATGATAATTTAATAAGATCAGTTATTTTATTTATTCCTACGTTTGAGTTCCCTCCTTTTTACTCTTTCCCCTTTTTATTTTTATAGCTAGGCTATCTTGAGCCTACGTCTATCATGGATTTATGCGTTTTAAACTAGAACGAGAAATTAAATGGGAGAAAGGGGTTATTTGGGCCTAATACGGATTGGTGAAATTTATTTGTGCCTTGAAAATAAGCCTAAAAGGTGAATTAGATTATATATGAACGTGGGAATGTTGGGGTATATATATATATATATGTATATATATATATATGTATATATATATATATGTGTATATATATATGTATGTATATATATATATATATGTGTATATATATATATATATATTGGGAAAATATTGATTATATGAAATTGGGTATAACTGGATATTGGAAATTGGCATGCTTGGGTATGAATAACATGGAATTGGTGAATTTGGCTATAATTGGATAATTTGGGTAATATGAAATTTGACTAACTATTATGTAATTGGTGTAGTTAATGACAAATTGGAGATAGGCATAAAAATGAATTGTAATTAAGTTGAATTTGGAACACATGACATGAATTTGGGGTTTAGGTGAAAGATGATTGTTAATGAACGCCTATGACACGAGGTTAGACGCGTTTGTGGTGTAAGACTGCCCGGAACTGCCCGACAAATCCAGCAACCACAAGCGGACGTCTAATGCAAGAGGTTAACAGCAAGAACTAGAGGCGTAACAGTTTATGACACGAGGTTAGGCGCGTCGTGGTGTAAGACTGCCCGGAACCGCCCTGCAAATCCAGCAGCCACTAACGGACGTCTAATGTGATAAGTCATACATCGTTATGGCATAATAAATACATTAAGAAATACTAACGATAATAAGACATGTGGGTGACATGGGTATGGTTAGAGGGTTAAGTGGGTGATATAAATGACATGTAAAGCATGACTAAGGTAGACTTAACCATCGTAAGACATGTGTACGATATGGAAACTATAATACATGGGATTAAGTGGGACACGGGTGACATGTGAAACAAAATTTAGATATGCTTAACCAAATGGGACCCGTGACGGTATCATAAATTAATTGAATTGGGTAAAGTTTAAGTAACGGTTTAAGTAAGTGGAAGAGTTAAGTCAAATCTAAAATTAATGACAAGAAATGGGGAAGGATAAATAACCTATTATGAATAAACTTGAATAAGGAAAGAAAGGATGATAGGTGGAAATAATAACTTATGGGAGAAGATAAGTTATAGGAAACGATAAGGAAGATGAGATAACTTATATGTAAAGAAAGATATACTTAAATTAAGTGGTTTGGGAAGGAGAAATGTGAAATTAAAAATGATATAAGTTATATAAATGGAAAAGAAGTAAATTAGAATCATATATGTTGGTTAGGTTGAGTAATTCTCTAGGTGCCAGTCTGATGTTGATTTCGGTCTTCGGGGCTGGTGTTTAGAGGATTATTCTCCTAATCAGTATATATGTGGGATAAGGCATAATTAACTATGAATTAAGTATAACATGCTGTTGTAACCCCAAAAGGGAATAATTTATGAAATTGGAAAATAGCATGTTGTGGGCTTATTAATGGACTTAAGTGGGTTAAGTATAAATTGAAGTAATAAGCAAGGGTAACTTGGTGAATATAGAAAAAAGCTAATGTGAATAACCAAGTTAAATGAGAAAGTTGACGAGATGGCACAAGCGTGAAATAAATGGTTAGACTTAAGGTCTAATGACATATAAAACTAAGGCGCTTGAAGTAGTCTGTACGTTGTAGGATGAATAATCCAACAAGGTAGATTATGACGGTGTCATAAGGCACGAGGAGAGTGCACGTTCGCTATTTTGGCGGCTCCAATGGACTGGAAGGGGAAGCATGCGGCTTCCTAAGACGTTAAATGTGCTCTTCGTAGTCCTCTGTGGTGGTTTAGCTTCGGACTAAGATTACAGAGGTTGGGTCTGCGCAGAACTACCAGGTGGGTGGGCCTTGACTGCACAAGTAGGGGGCAGTCAAAATGCTGTACGCGGTGGCATTAAGGGTGGTTCGACGATTGCTTCAGGCGGAGGTGGAGGGTCAAGACCAAACAATAGCAAGATCGTTAGACGCCTATCACCAGCAGCCTAAGGAATGCGAAAAGACAAGAGCTAACCCCTAGAGATCGTTAACTTTGTTATCAAGGGATGGGTGCGGGGAGACCCAACATGGATGTTCAGATTGTTTTCTTGTTAAGGGTGGTCGCTTAGCTCGTGTGATCTTTACTAGCTGAGGGAGAGGCTGAGGTTGGGCCATAGCCACCATAGAAAAACAAGACCCGAGGGATATCTGTACATTGGACACTCTTAGAGGCGGGCCCGTACAAATGTAGAAATTCTCCCGACCGAGTTCCGTGTTTTCTGGTGTAGCCCTGCCACGGAACTTGGGTGCACAAGTTGAGGTTATGTGCAGTAGAAACATCGAGTACGATTGATGATACATACGTGGGAAAGTCTAGGTACACCCATGTATGCTCTGGGTAGTGTATCGTGGACTAAAGGGCATTGCTCGGTGATGGAACCAAACTCGATCGAGTACTTCGAGGATAGCAGTCAGTACGCTTACGTAGCACAACGATAGTGGTTCTATGCGGCTATAGCATTGTACGTTACTATGGCATAGGATGAGGAACTGCGCATATTATTATGGCAATACAGAGGAGACCGTGCGAGTGGGGTATCGCGGGGTGTACCTCAGTTTGGGAGTAGCTACATATACACTATATTAGGCTAATCCATCAGAGGGTAGATGGGTGCGACGTGTGTGTAAGCTTTCAGTGCTAATAACACGTATAACGTAATAAATCAGAAAGTGTAATTGAACGGTATATGTAGGATTATTCAAGAAGTGTTATTTAAATTCATTCACACAGAACTTATGTTCTGACCCCCTGCTCATAACATTCGCAGGTTAGACAGAGACTTATAGCTTTGGGAATACTAATTTAGCAGTGTTGTGATTAAGGTAAAGCTATGTTTTAAATACATTATATTTTACTCCTTCCGCTATGAGGTGTTTTCCGAACTCTGACATATCTCTTTTCTCTATCTTTTTCTGCAGGATACCAGAGCAACCAACTCGGGTTTCGGTGGATTGTTTTTTTTTTAAAAAAAAAACGGTCCATCGGAATCTAGATTATTACATATAGTAAGGAATGAATTGCAAAAGAAGAATCTTTTTATGGCTTTTTTTTATTGTTGAAAAGGAAAGAATGTGCCTAATGAGAAGAAAAAAATGACAAGATTTTTTTTTGTATACAAAGGAAGACAATGTAGAAGATTGGGAAAAAAGGAAAGACGAAAAGAAAAAAGGAAAATTGAAAGGTTTTTTTTTCTAGAAAACAAAAAGGAAAGTAGAAATCAATGTATTCGAAAGAGGAGAGAGTGAAAAGGAAAGCAATAAAAGAGAAGAAAAAACATAAAGATTTTTTTTATTGTTGTAAAATTAGAAGAGAGGAAAAAATGAAAAAAGAAAATTTTGAAAAGGGGAAAGAAATAAATAAGAAAATAAAATAAAATCAAGAAAATTTGGCAACTATTTTTTCTATTGTTTAGAAGATTAGAGTATCAGTAGATAATACCAAATCAACCAATTAAGATTTTTTTTATATATACATGAAAACAAAAGGAAATACTAAATAAATAAAACTAACACGAATCAGAAGTTAAATAAGTAATAAAATTTAATCGTTACCACCCCGACAATGGTGCCAAAAACTTGATCGACGCTTTCCTATGAAATAGAAAAGCACGAATTTTAAAATAACACTGCAAGCGCACAGATCGGGTAATATGCAGGTCGAACCACAGGGAGGAAAATTAAAAATTATTATTTATTGAATTTCGTGGGCGAGTTAGACGACTTTTGAGATTTGGTTGAAAATATAACAATTGAATTAGGATTATCGTTGAAACTAATTATATGATTAAACATTGATGAAAGTAAATTGCAAAACAAGAAAAAAAATGAAGAAAATAAAAATACAGAATAGAAATAACAGCAGAAATAAAATTAGGTTTATCGTTGAAACTAATCAAACGATTAATCACTAATGAAAATAAATGTAAAATACAAATAGTAATCTACCAAATCTAATTGTGTAGATGGAACTAGTTGTTTAGAAGTAGAAAATTGCAGAAAATAAAAAGAAGAAGAAGAACTTTGTTAATGGAGAAGAAGATAGAAATTGGGATTTGGCTAAAATGAGATTACATGGGTATTTATTGGAGATAGCCAACCTAAACCCTAATTACAAATGGGCCTTAGTTATTTCAAGTAAGTTCTCGGCCTTTGTTAAATCAAGTGAGTTTTAGGCCTTTCCACCTTTCCTCTTGCAAGCCTACTTTGCTTTGTAGTGTGCATGGCCTTTCTACTAATTATTTTCTTGTCCACCAGCAACTAGATGTGAGATCTTCTTCTGCAAATCTTCAAATGTAAATATACAACAGTTTGATCTCAATTTTTTAATTTTTTGACTGCATGCGGCTTGGTTGGAATATCTATAAAAATGACATAACAATACCCAAGTAATATTTATTTATATTCAAAAGACAAAATATAAGAGTATAAAATAAACACATTTCTATGTTAATCAGTTACCCCTATGGATAATAACGGGCTCTTGAACATACCAGGGTCTAAGTGTACCCTAATTGATCGACTCCCTATTCCGTAGATACCCTGTGATGGCCCCACACTAGGGTATATCACTTCTAAAGTTGCAACCCTTCATTTTCCGGATGTGCACAACCATATCTACTGATGTCACGGAGTCCTATTTTTCCAAGTAGGCAGAATCATGCACGCACATGACCCCGTTGGAACTCGCCTTTAGACACCGTCCCCACTTTTGGATCTCTTATATTCAACCCAGGAAGCGTGCCCCGACTCCGACCTAGTTCGAAGTACTCGTTTGATAACTATATATGGGTTACCGACAGAAACGGGTCCCACACACTAGATGATGCACGCTCTTTCCTTTGTCTTGCATCCCCACTACTAGGTTTTCCTCAGATTATGCCTACCTACTAGTATCATAAAATTGCATAATCCCAACAGGTTAAGTTTATGGTCCTATATATAAATATTACCCACCCACTCCAGATTTATTTAACGCACCCACTGTTTCAAACAAGTTTACATAACCCCTAATCAGGTTCATGTTCATACAATCCCTATGGATTTAACTTGGTTATGTATTCCAACTCATTACCATGTCCATTTATGGTTGTAATGTGCTAGGCTTCCCACATTAAGCATACCACTTGTGGATGCTGGATATGCCGTGTGGTTTCGTGCAGATTTCTTCCACAATTCGGGCTTAACCTCGTGTCTTAGCACGTCTCGTGTTTGTGCATTTAGACACCTCACATTAGATTCACCACTTGTGGTCGCTGGATATGCCGGGTAGTTCCGGAAGACTTCCACCACAAGTGTAATCTAACTTTATGTCTAGGCGCGGTTACAGTGTCTAATTACTGTAATCCTAGGCATTTCCATTGATAACCAAATTTACCTATGTCGTTATAGGTTTTCATGCCCCTTTTCCCAAGCTATGTTCATAATAAACTATATGCCCCAAATTCATATTATTACACTTTATTCAAGTTATGCCCAGATTCCCAATTGCAATTTATGCCCAATATTAACGTTTTCCCCTCGTTCCCAATCGAACGTATTTGCATATTTCTGCGGCATGCCTAGGCTCGAAGGTAGCCTGGCTGTATAAAAATAAAAAGGAAAATATAGAGGGAAAAGGACAGAGATGATCATACTAACATGGTTGACATGTAATGGCATAAACATATAGTGGAATATTGGCAAGATAAGCATATAGGATGAACATGTGACAATAACATTGATTCTAGCATAATAGGTATAGGCATGATGTGATCTGAACAATGATTTAGATGTCCAACTAACAACAAATTTGCTTTGGCCATAAACATAATAGAACATGTGTAAGGTGATCTAAACCATGAATTAGATCTATAATCAAAGGTAGATCTGACATGGTAAAGGTTAAGATATAAGTGATAGTCATGTCATAATATCATAGAAACACAAGTTATAACAGATATGATATGATTCAAGCAGTCATAGGCATAGATCCAAATTACAGTCATATCATGTTTTACTTTTTAATTATTTAGATCTAAAAGTAACTTAAAATCATAGTATTTAGATCTAGGAAAATAGAAGGAGAATAGAAGATGCTGAATCACAGATCTACACTTGAATAACTCTAAACTTGATTAACTCGATTGCAGAAGAAGAATTTGATTCAATCCAAACAGCGAAAACATCTAGTCCTCCATTATTTTCAGTGTGCAAAACATGAGAAATGAGGCCATATATATAGCTGCCAGCCCCGAACCCTAATCTTCCACGTCTGCCCTAGGGGGATCGACCCCCCCTTTATGGGGTCGACCCATGGGACGACACCCCCCTTGAGGGGTCGACCCAGGGGTCGACATCCACCTTGAGGGGTCGACACCCTTTAAGCAGGAAAATTCCTGCCCCCATTTCTGCGCGATTTGAACTGTTTTGGGTTGATTTTGAATTTCTGGACCCTATATATATATATATATATATATATATATATATATAGCTCTTGCGCGGATACAAACTTCAAACCTTTATAAATTCTTCATACGATGTCCGTTTTATGCAACCAGTTGTCTATTTTGACCAGAATTCCAAGATAAACGCAATGGCTTAGTCCATTTCACTTAATTCTTAATATTAAATTAAATATTATTTAATTTGTCCTCTTTAGTGTTGTTAAAATTACGGGGTGTTACAATAGTTGTCGAATGTAACCAATGTAACCGTTCCAGTTATGTGATTTATTTATATTCTACACCCTAGACATTATCTATTATACAACTATTCTTCTCTTAATAAATGGTTGTATTTTATTGAGGGATAACTGCTACAGACTTGCGTACGGCCTAAGATAGTATTGATAGATGTACTTGTACTGTGACGACCCCAAACCCCATACGACGATAGCAAGGGTAATCTTTGGAATATAACACATAAACAAATAACAGCAGAATAGAAATAAATAAATACACCAGATAATGTACAAAATAATACATTGGATAAACATAAACATCAGAGTTACACAGTATACAGGATCATACTTAGTACAAATATAGTTCAGCTATACATAAATGTCTATAGCAGAAAACAAAACATAATATGTACAATAGGAGCTGAACAAAATAAAAAGAGATAAATGGTAGAATCCATCTTCAGCTCCAGCTATCCAGTAAGAGCCTGCTAAAACCTGAATACAAGGCTGCCCGTGTAGAAAAAGGGGCACCCGAGTTTGCAAGTGAAACAAACTACGAGTCAGTCATGGGACTGGTATGAGAAATTGACTTAAACATATTTTTCAATATGGTCAATCACAGGAACACACCACTTTCGCGGAACAGGTTTACTCCGTTGGACTGCCAGTGCTTTAAAACAAATAAATCTTATAAACATCGCAATGATTCTTATAAAAATGAAGCCATTATAAGACTCAGTTCCCATCACACAATGCAACACAAACCGGAGGATAGAGTTTTACCTTATAATAGCCAAAATATGCTTGATACAAGCAAAACAAATCATTTGATATTATTGCTAGTGTTTATATGTTTCAAAAACAATTTCAATCATAACTATCAATCATAGATGACATGGGTACCATATATCATGTCGCCATATATAGGTATACAATCAAAACCGCACAATGTCGTATTTGGAAATTGGATTTCCGTCATGAACCAAGGCAAAAGATAGTCCTTACTGAATTCGAGACTGTCTAGCCCGGGCCTCAGGCTACATCCGCAACTACACCTAGGAGCCACAGGGACGGTCCACACATAGCGGATTAAAATAAAACCCTGAACAATACGTCTCCCCGCCCTATGGGGCGTAAATGAGCCAAATGACTCCATATCCGAGGCGCCTCGCAATCCAACAACCACACATGTGAAAATAATATAAATGTCAGGGCTGGTAGGTCACTAACACCACCCTAGCTAGAAAGAGATGCATGTTCTCCCTAGATCCTCTCCCGTTTCTGGTTCATAACGGGGTGTGAGGCTCGCGAATTCACGCTATACACAAAGCTATGCCACATAGGCCGCGCTTTGATCATCAACCACAAGACTTTGCTTTTCAACAGAAACCTTGATCATCTGCCACTTAGGCATGCCACATAGGCAATTCACTCCATGCAACTGATTTCTATCGATATATAACCTCTGAGCTCGTATGTCTCAGAGAAGGGCGTTAAGCAAGAGAATAATTTCTCCGCCGCCAAACAGATATATATTTAATAGAGATCAATCAACACAGAACAAAATCCAATGTCAGACACATAGTCCATTTACAAGTTCGTTATGGATCTGAACAAAACCGGAGGCACTTAATACCTTGCACATCCGTACAATCAACAAGTACGTCCGGACGGCTACTACTTTAGCCCCTTCAAGGTAGCTACTCCTATCATGAGCATCAGTAGCACCCCTCCATTTGACGTGAAGATCATCGGTCTTGCACCGTCTTTATATCTTCGACTTCTAATCGCCGATTAATTATTTGAAATGAGAATTAACTCGGCCTTTTCAAATAATTCACGTATATTTAGAATTTCAAATCAATTCATTTCAATGGTTAAATTATTCGACATCAATAATTCTGTTCTTTAATGAAATTTTCACGCTAAACACATTCAACCACCAAATATCAAATAAACCGAGCAAATTCAGTTTATTTCCATTCCATGTCGTTTATAATATTTTATCATGACTTATCGCTATTTTTATTTATTTAAAAATAGCCAATTCATTCAAACGACGCTTCAGGCCATAACACGGCCGTGGCGCTGTTTTTCTTCAGATTTGATTTACACATATCTAAAAATCTAACCGTTGGATCTTCACAAAGTTTATATCATTAGAAAGATCTTTTCAAAACGAATCCAATGGTTTTAGTTTTGGGAAAATCCGACGGTTGGATCTCCCTATACAATCGTTTGAAGTTACGATTTCAAAATACGAACTGCAGCATCGTTATTCGATTTAATTTAATTATATATATATATATAATTGATTCTGACACTGTTTTCCTTCGGATTTGAATTAAACATTCCAGACAATCCAACCGTTGGATCTTTACAAAGTGGGTGTCGTTGGAAAGATATTTCCAAAGCGAACCCAACAGTTTCGGTTTTGGGAAAATCCGATGGTCGGATCTCTCGCACTAATCATTTGAAATCATGGTTTCAAAATATGAATTGCAGCTTCATTATTCGATTTATTTTAATTATATTTATATATATGTATAAATATAATTCATTCTTCCATTTCAAAACCATATTCACTTCATATATTTGATAAAAATGACATTTTTATCTAGTAGATATTTATTTAAACACATCACCATTTTTAACACTTCATATTTCGCATAAAAATGATATTTTTAGCAAACAAAAATATCTTTCAACGCATGACTATTTTATTTAGTTCATCCACCAATTAAAAATAATATTCATAGTAAACAAATATTTATTTCAACACTTGTGTAATTTTAGCGAGTCTTTTACATGATAAGAATGATATTTTTATCATCAAAATTTTTTATTCAACACATGAATATTTTTAGCACTTCATATTCACAATAAAAATGTAGATTTTATTGTTCAATCAATATATTCAACACATGAATGTTTTCAACCTCACACATACGATAAAAATATGATTTTTATCGTTCTAGTCCTTTATTCAACACATGAATGTTTTCTATTGTTTATATATATAATAAAAATGTGATTTTTATTATTAAACCAATTTATTTCAAAACATGATTATTTTATATAGTTCATACATAAGGTAAAAATGTTATTTTTGGTGTTAAAACAATTTATTTAAAATACTAATATTTTATATAGTCTATTTATATAATAAAAATATTATTTTTATCTTTCAAAGAATTTATTCAATACATGAACTTTATTCAACACATGAATTTCTATTCAATACATGAATATTATTGAAAATTTTGGCAGCATAACCGCAGGGTAGTTAAAACCGGCATCGTCCCGAGTACGGATCCTCGCTCTACCTTAAAGCCTCGCAGCTTTTGACAATGGGGATTTTCAATATCTAGTTCATACGCAGACGAATTTTCCCATATACTAATCCTATTGGGATTTCGATCACAATCAATCATTTCAAATCGACCATTCATGATATTCACCAAATTTCACATCAACCAATAATCCAAACAATATCACAACCAATATATATCGTCCGTGGTTTGTGGACGAGGGGAGTATATATATATATATACGTATATATATATATATATATATACGTATAAACTATATTTCGATTTCATTTCAATATCATTTCAATTTATTTTAATGCATGTATCACTTTTAGAACGCATATATAACTTATACATCGAACATACAACTTATACAACACTTATACATGAGGTGTACAACGCTTATATAACTCATACATCGACTATATAATTTATACATCGTCATTTCCATATCATTTATAATTCAGAAATCTCACATTGGTTTCCACTACTCCAAAAAATTTAGAAGGATCATAAAAATATCCGGTCTCTTCTAGAATGTAGAAGACGTCTGCACGAGTCCATTGTCTCTTGTTTCACTGAATTTCGACCACACAGCAAAAAGATATGATTTTTAGAAGTTAATCATAATTTGCAATGCTTTCAGAGGTTGAAAATAGTTTAATTTATACCAGGCCGTACCTCTCAGTTTATACTCGAAACTAGGTTTCGATTTCTGATCAAACCGTGTAGCGGTTGCACGATCAAACTTCACCACGAGGTAGAGCCTCGAAATCCGCGCCGGGGGTGGAGACCGCGTCAGGTGCGACGGCAGGGAGGAGCTCTGGTGGTGCTGTGAAGGTGTCAACTTCGGGGCTTCGAAACTCGAAGGATACTCAATGAAAAATCACAAATCCTATACGGATTTGAAGATGGAGTCTTGATCTACAAAAACGATAACTGGGGCTCTCGTTTTTATTGAGTGGATTAAGAGAAAAAGAAGAGAGAAGGTAAGAATTCAATTCCGCCATGCGTGATGAAGGATCGGGGAGAGAGAATGGAGATGGTGCTTTATGATTGGCTGAGGGTTTTATAATTTAATTTTTAATTTATTTAAATCCGAAAATATCCCTTACTCCATATGAACTCCAATTCAAACCCAACGTCTGTCGTCCTTAGCTAATTACCCCCATTCCGAACACAATAGAATATGTTTCGTAAGCCAATTCGACTGTTTCAGTCAGTTTCTTTTCAAATTAAAATATAAAACATTCAATATTTGATTTGAACATACATTTCAATTTGCCGGGGCCACATATAGATCCCAAAAATTCCAAAAAAAATAAATCTAGCTATGTTTTGATGATACGGTCCCAACAAAACAAGACTCATCGAATTTTGAGACCGTTTGAAAAATGGCCATTTTCTGGTCGATCCAATTTAATAGAAATCAACCAAACACATTCAACCTTCGCCATGCTCACATATTAACTTCAAAAATTCTAGAATTTGAAACCTAGCAATAATTTGACATCCCGGATCCAACAAAAATGGTTTCGTCGAATTCTGAGGTCGTTTGCAAAATGGCTATTTTCACGGGCTATATAAATTCTATAGCGACCTTTCTGAAATTTCATTTGGCCATAACTTCTTGCCTCTGCTATGAAACTTCGATTCTTCAGATTCGTTAGAAAGATATTCATAAACAGTTTTAAACATTTTTGGTTTCACTCAAATCCATTTTATTTTGCACTCGGTACAGTCAGTCAAATTTTGAATTCCAAATTTCAAACTACTACACCATTTCAGGCCTTGTTTATAATTTAAAATAATTATATTTATTTTCAAACATCGATTCAAACATACTTTTCATTGTTATTATTTAAAATAATTTATTTTAAATAATTAAAATCCACTAAAATAACCAAAATTAAAAATTTTAAACTAGTTCAGATTTTCCGGGTTGTTACATGTATGTTGAGTTATCTCACGCTGTTGCCTAGCCTAACCTGGGTGTTATTTTGCAATAATGCTCAGGTTAGACCGGGTATATTTTCAGATTAGACTTGGATTTCTTTGGAGCTTCAGAAAAGGAGTTGGTGACGAGACGTATACTCATATTATTTTATTTATTTCGTTGTGTATGTTGTTATATGTATCAACAAATGTAAGAACAAGTTGTTATAACTGTTCAGGGTGATTCATTGTTTCTGTTTACTATGATGTATGTATATTTAATGTTTCTCCGCTTTTTATAAAGGAATACTGTTTATATTATAGATTATTCTTTCGATTGTGAGATTCGGTTTTGTATCTTATTTCTTCTATTCTTCTATCTCCTTTCTTTTTCCCCAACTATCAGACATTCAGGCACTTGATTTAAGATACATGAATACAGAGGATGTATTGGTGTTGATTTTCGAGAGCCGAAAAGTCAAGTCGCTACATTTGGTATAAGAGCTTAGATTTAACGAATACCTAGGCTTGTATAGGGTTATAGCTCACTAGAGATAGGGTTAGCAACACCCTAGATTAAATTCTGAGAGTTTGTATATATGAGCGCGTACTTGTTAGTGAGTACAAAATATTTTGTATTGGATTGTCTAATTTGTTAGGTCTGAATTCTAGATCTGAATCAATCGACTGATCATCGTTTTGATGAAGATTCCAAAACATTTGAACATGTCATTCTATTCGATATTGTTTCAAATTTGGAAAATGAAATAAGTTGTATATTTTATATATACAAAGAAAGATTTCATAACTAAATTAGTTATATGGATGAGTTGTTTGTTAAGGAATGATGATATTAAATTATTATTGTTACTTGGTTGATTTTTAGTTGTACCTGACTAGATTATGGGTATTAACTGTTGTGTTTGGATAAAAATAATCTTATCCATTTGCTTGCATGTGTTAGGTAAATTGATAATCTGGGAACATTGCAAACGAACACCTCATGAATTCAGTTTCACGATCTGACTATCGGGTGTTTAATAATGTTGGGTAAGTATTCAATCTGAATTTGAATTGTTTAAAATGAATTTAAGCAAGAAATATGCAAGTGTAGTTTATAAAAGATATATATGAGTATGAATTGAATTTTAGCTGAGAGTTGAATTTTGGTTGAGAATTGAATTTTGGTTGAGAATTGAAGATTTGGAATTACGGTAAGTCTGAAAATGATTTTCAAAGCTTAAAAGAAAATATTAGAATTGTTTATGAGAATAAAAGGACTTTAAAAGACTTTGAAAGCATTGATCTTGCTTGGGTCGCTGGAAAATAATATTAATGATGACTGCAGCAGCATCAAGTTCATTTTCGAGTTTCTAAGTAAGAACTTGCTACTGTGGATGATAGTTTGGACTAAAATAGATCTCTATTTTGAATCCAAAGTGTTTGAAGTATAAAAAATGCGAAATTTCAGTTATGAAGTTTTCAACGAAGTATAATATGGATGCATGTAGTTTTTATATTAGATTTATAAAATTTTGCATCTCAGTTGATTGGATGTTTGATAGATTTCATTTATTAATGGAGTGAGATATTCGACGCTTTTGGATAGTCAATATTTTCAAGTTGAATTTGAATGTTTAACTTTTTTATGTTGAAATGTAAGGAAATAGATTTATAATTTATAAACTTAACAATGTTTAAAAGATTTAATTTAATTTAATTTAATTATAACGAGCTCGTCGTGTAGCGGTAGTTCGTAATTTTCCCAAGTGAAGTTTAAATGATTGTATAGGGTCCAGTATAAGTTGAAATTCATTGAAACAAGAATCATCCAGATCTATTGGATTATAGTTTTCTAATGAAAAAGAAAATTTTAGATATCATCCTGTAATTTTTGAGTTATGGCTAAATCAAATTTTCAGAAAAATCACGGTTAGGTAGTTCGTGATCTAAAACTAAATTAATAATGAATTGGAAGCATTGAATTTGAGAAGTGATAAGTTAAACCAATTTTGAATTATTAAACCTGTTGAGGTAAGTTAAATGATTAGGCTACTTGTTCATACAGTTAGCGAATATAAGTGTATATTGAAATTTTAATAGAAGTATTAAATGAATTATGAACGTTTGTGAAATCAATTATGTTTATAGTAAGAGTTTTAATACAGAAAGGACTATCGAAATATAATCGTACTAATTATAGAGAATTGTTTGGAAGTTAAGTGTATGATCTTAAGTTATATAATGGTTAATAACTTATAGTATTATGAAAAGATTCACAAATGATATTAGTATAGAAAAGAATATGAAGTATGAAAACAAGGTTGATTGAAAGAAAATTGGTATAATAATTAAACCAATTGGGGTGAGTTCGTAAGATTTACGTAGGTTGCTTAATTCGCTTTGCGATTTGATCCAGATTCGATTGTGTGATTTTGTGGTAGCTTATACCAATCCGAGTTGGTATTTTTTCACTCAATTCTTGACGATGAAGTTAGATATAGGATTTTTGATACGATTTTGTAATTCTCTATCACAGTATATGGCTGCCAAAGGAGAATAGCGGTTTCTAATCAAAGAACTAGTTCTGACTCCGCACTAAATTGATCGAGTGAACGATACTGGTCTGGAAGTGAAATTATGTGTTTGAGCGAGCGATTGGGTTCGATATTGTGTGCGAATAACTTATGCATATCGTATGTGCTTTAAAAATAATTCATGCTATGTTTGACTTGTAGAGAATTTGAGAATTGAATATCTGAATTCTTTGAGGTAGCTTGAATGGTTGATTAAGTGATGACCTGAGGCTGTTGAGCATAAGATGATGTTTAATGGATAGTATATCATCCTTGCGCGATGATGGTGTTTTAGAACTCGAATTAATCATGAGTACGATTATTATTGGTTATGATGCTATATGATATTGTTATATGATTGTTGCTTATGGATTTGCATCATTATTACCAGTTGCATCATATTTCGTTATTGCATATGATTGCTATGTTGTTGATGCACATGTTGTTATCATGCTACTTGTCTATTTGCTTAACTCTGTATTAGGTTATGTGAGTATATACATATTTATGGAAGCAAATGGCACAAGTCGCTTTTTGATTTCATAAATGGAGATTTGTTTGCCTGACAAATAGGTACATGTTTATGTTATTGATTGGGTTTGATGGATTTTATGTCCCTGATATGGGTAGCCGCTTGACTTTTGTTTTCTTTTCGGACTGAGTGAGGCCTTGCGTGGCATTTGGGATTTTCCATATCGAGCCGCACAATGGAGGTGCTGGCAAAATTTTCCATAATTTTTGGGCATTAGAAAATTTAACATGATTTTGGAAAATAAAATTTTGAAGTAAAATTAGTTGGTTTATTGACGTCGTCTTAACTTTTGATTTCAGGACGAAATCCTTTTAAGGGGGAAGAATGTAATGACCCAAAATTTTCACATTTTTCAATTTATTTAAATATGAAGGTGATTGAATTAGAAGTCATAGAATTTTAATTCTGAAAATATGAGTTATTTAATATGACTAATTCGAATACGAAATTTAATATGGAATTAAATAGATTTTGAAGCTTATGGAAAATTCTATTTGAATGTGAACAATAATATTAATTTATTATTGAAGAATCATGTAACGACCGGGAATTTCGCTCGATCCGAATCAGTCGCTAAACCGACTAAGACCGTTCGAAACGCCTGATTGTTTTGAGAACATGACAAACCAGAACGCAGACAGAAGAACATTTCATTGTATATTACAACAATTCCATCAGAATACAAGAATATACAGAGTAATAATAAATATTACACAGAAAATATCAGAGATTTAAACTACATTTAAATACATCGCAGCGGAAAAATAATACAATACACAACTAGAAGTAATACACAGATACAGAGCTTTCCGAATATTGTCCCATCTGTAAATCAGGATCCTGTGAACATAAATCTACAAAACCAAAACTACTAGCTGCCCGTGTCAAAATAAGGGCACCCAGAGTTTAGGTTAAAACAATAAACTCCAGGTCAGTCATGTGACTGGTGTGAGAAATAAAACAGTTATTAATCTTTATTTTTAAACTTAGGTAAATCAAGGGACCATGCCTTATAACATGGAACGGGTTTCCTCCCAAGAATATCAGTGCATAAAACAACAGCGCAATGCTAAATAAAGAACAATGAAGCTGTTATAAGACCCGGGTCCCATCACACAATGCAACACAAGCCGGAGGATAGGGTTTTACCTTATAACAACCAAAGAATGCTTGATACGTGAAATTTTATCTTTTAATTCTTAATCAGACTCCAACCGTAAATTAGTAAGAGAACGATTCCCTAAGTATTAACCTCGAAGGCCGAAAGCAACATCAGACCAATACCCAGGAAACCACCCATCTTAACTTGTTTCCAGTTAGTTTCTAATTTTATATACAATCATAAATATCAATCATAGACGACATGGGTACCATATATCATGTCGCCATATTAGGCTCTACATTCAAAACCGCAAGTGTCACGTATTTGGAAGTTGGATTTCCATCTGTGAACCGAGGCAAAAGATAGTCCTCTACCGATTCGAGACAATCTAGCCCATGTCTCAGGACCCAGACATAGGTGAGCCCTTGGATCGCCAGGGCCAGTCCAATGATGTGGATTAAAATGCCTGAACACTGCGTTTCCCCGCCCTTTGGGGCGTAAATGAGCCAACGAATGACTCCATCGGCTTCACATAGTCACCGATATATCCGAGGCGCCTCACAACAGCAACAACCACATAAGTCAAACTCGTCAGAGCGTGTAAAACTCCTGACGCCACTTCTATCTAGAAGGAAACGCATGCCCTTCCTGAAGTCCTCTCCTATTTCTGGTTCACAATCGGGGTGTGAGGCTCGCGAATTAACGCTACACACAGGCTGTGCTTTGATCATCAACCACAAGACTCTTCTTTTCAACAGAAGCCTTGATCATTTGCATCTTAGCATGCCACACAGGAAAACCACTCCATGCAATCGATATCTATCAATCACACAGAATGATATCCAATGTCAGACAAACAGTCCATTTACAAGTCCGTTCTGGGTCTGAACAAAACCGGAGGCACCTAGTACCCCGCACAACCATCGATCTCCAAGTACATCTGGATGATCACCAACTGATTCCTCCTCTTGGGTGTACGACCTAATCAAGATCATCAGTAATTATCCAAACGACGTGAAGACCTCCGGTCTTCATCTTCGACTAATCGTCGAATCAGTTATTCAGAATGGGATAAACCTGGTCTTTCGGAGTAACTCGCGTATATAATGAACAAGTGTTACACAAACACAACATACGCCTCATTCCAATTCATCAGTCACTAACCGTAAATTAGCAAGAGAACAATTCCCCAAATATTAACCCCGAAGGCTGAAACCAACATCAGATCAATACCCAGGAAACCATCCTTCTTAGCTAACCTACAGTTAGTTTCTAAATTTCACATTCTTAGGGAAAGGTTCCCATTAATTTTATCAAAGATAAATTCTTTAAATTTATCCTTTAATCTTCTTTTGAATATCGATTCAACTAGTCGGGAGTAGCGAACCACACCGAAGTAATCATTTATTTTATTTCCCAATCCCAACCTATTCATCCCATGAAGTAAAACTAGTAATACTTCATATCTAACACCATGGTGTTATCAGTAAATTCAATTACCATTTCACGTTCCAATCTAATTAAAGATTTAACTATCGCCTGGAGCAAAACTGGATATACTCCATTCTCGATCTTTCAATCTAATTAAAGATTCATTAAAACTCCACTTAGTTTTAATCTTTGACTGGGTTAAAGAATCAGTGTCATTTAAAACACGGTTCACGATAAACTCCAAAATCACATCACATTTCAATCAGTCCCTAACCGTAAATTAGCAAGTGAGCAATTCCCTAAGTATTAACCCCGAAGGCTGAAGCCAACATCAGATCAATACCCCAGAAACCATTCAACTTAACTAATATCCAGTTAGTTTCTGACTTTCTTAACTCCATTGGGTCTAAGAATAATATTATTGAAGATACCATTCACGACAACCCAAAATCACATTCCATTAATTATCGGGTTAAAGAACAAGTGTTATTTAAAACACCGTTCACGATAAACCCAAAAATCAATTCAAATTCAATTCCAATTAAATACCATTTAATTGGTACACTTCATTAAATCTAAATAAAAAGATTTAATCTTTTTCTCAACTGGGCTTAAGAACAGTGTTAATGAAGATACCATTCACGACAAACCCAAATCACATTTGGTATTAAATACAAGGCTCTGAATAGAAAATATATCGGCTTATATTCAATATCAAATTCTACGACCAACAAATATCATATTGGAAATAACGATATATATATATATATATATATATATATATATTTCAAATATCCATAACAACATCTGTATAATCACGAAATCCAACATCGAACTATTCCGAAGATGATTTTGATTCAAATCCATTCCAATTCACTTATTGGAAATTCAGGTTATTTTTAAAACCATTTCAAATCCAATTTATTTATTTTAAAAATAAACAAATTATTATTCTAGTTCAAAACTAGTTCATTTCGATAAAAATCTATCTTTATCTTTTCAAATATGGAATTTTTCATCCCAATTCTTCACAAATCATTTCTAATTTAACAAAAATTATTAAAAAAATATTACTATTTTTAATAATTTTATCAAGGCCCGTATAGTCGATTTCAATCAACGGCCATCGAACTGCACTTACAGCGACCTTTTCCAAATTTGATTTGGACATAATTCCAAATCTCATTGTTAGATTTCAAATCTCTAATATTCATTGGAAAGCCCTTTTCAATACGAACCCAACGGTTCTGGTTTTAGGAGAATCCGGCGGTCGGATCTCCCGCAATGTCCATTCGAAGTCAATGGTCAAAATTCGCAAATTGCCGCAGTGCGGCGCGTTCTATTCAGGCCATTATATATAATATATTATATATATTTCGTCAATTTCCTTTTAAAATGTATTTTATAAATCGTTTTAAATTCGTTTTCAAAACGATTTCAACTTCATATTCAATTTCTAATCAAAATTGAATATTCCACATCATCGATATACAAATGAATTTATTTTCAAAATGTAACGCCCCGTATGTTAAATAACTTGTTATAATATAAATCAGGGCAGAATTAAATTTTAAAATCTGAATCAAGGTAAACGGGCTATGCCATTGCGTTCGTCTCGGAAAAATATGCGAAATAGAGTCTGAGTTTTCGAAAATCGGAGTCAGTATGACCCAGTTAAGGCCCGAAGAAGTTTTCAGAAAATTCAAAACAGATTTAAAATATTCAGATTTCAAGTTTCAGAAGAGGCGGGAAAACTCCCGCTAGACAGAGGGTGTCGACACAGGGGTCGACATGGGTGTCGACCCCCCCAAGGGGTCGACCCATGTGTCGACCTAGGGGTCGACCCCCCCTGTCGGCCAGTTTGGCCTGGGTGCACTGGTTTGATCTTTGGGCTGTGTTCTGGTGGCTTGTGACGAAATCTGATGGCTCTAACCTAATCTAGGGTTAATCCAAGGGCCTAAACTACATCCTAATTCTATAAATACACCCTAAGACTACCCTAATTCATACTAAAAATAGATACAACGTCGTTATGCCGTCAAAATGCAACTTGAAGGAGCCTCCATCAAATTGTAGAAGAAGATAGCTTCTCAAATCAACTTCTAATCAACTCTAGCAACTTAATCTTCTTCATAGGAGTGCTAACCAACAAGTTGTGAGTTTCTATGCCTTTAGCAAGCAATTGCTAAACTAATTATGATAGGATATAATGAGGTTATGGTTATGTATGTGGATCAATGCAAGTTATGTTATCATATGCTATGTGTTCATGATGTTATGCAAGTTATGCAAGTTATATGCTATGTGTTCATGATGTTATGCAAGTTATGCAAGTCATATGCTATGTGCTATGTGTTATGCAAGTTATGCAAGTCATATGCTATGTGTTCATGATGTTATGCAAGTTATGCAAGTCATATGCTATGAGTTCATGATGCTAGTTGTGCAAGTTTTATGCTATATGTTCATGATGCTAGTTATGCAAGTTTTATGCTATGTGCTCATGATGCTAGTTATGCAAATCACTATGATAAACATTGATCCATTATAACACCATGTTATGCAAGTTTGGTGTTTGATTATATGCAAGTTCATATATGACATGTTATGCAAGTTTGGTGTTTGATTATATGCAAGTAACATGTGCAAGTTTACACCTTTGTATGAGATGCATACATATGCAAGTTAACCCCTTTATAAGTAACTCATGCAAGTTACCTTCTTTATGACATATGTGATTCATGCAAGTTTGGGTTGATTATTTATGCTAGTTAGGTTTGATGCCATGGTCGTATATGCATGTTGACACCTTTAAAACCCATGTTGATGCTAATGTTATGCAAGTTGAACCCATTATGTTTGTGATGAATCTTCCCTTTTAAATATGTCATGTCAACGTATTACGTGGGGAACGATGGGGTTAATATTCATGTTAATAAAATGGTGTGAAGTTGGTATGATTATGCATGCCATAAAGTGGATGGACATAATTGAGTCAATTATGTACATCGTTAAATTTGTAATTAATTAGGGATAATTAATACAAATTATGGGGGTGATTAATTAGGTGTAATTAATCGACTAAGACACGAGGTTGGACCCTTTTGTAGCATAAGACTGCCCGGAACCGACCGGCAAATCCAGCGGCTACAAATGATTGGCCCAATGTGAGAGGTCTTAGGAATAAACTAAATACGTGACAAGTGTAAAGACACGAGGTTAGACTCGGTTATGGCGTAAGGCTGCCCGGACCCGACCAGTAAATCCAGCTGCCATAAAAGATAGTCTAATGTGAGAGGTCTTTGCAAAGGTTACGGTCTTAATCAATTAAGAAACACTTAACCAGATAAGCTGTAGTGGGGCATGAGGGGTTAAGTGGGTGCCTTGGGTGGCATGTGGAAATCAAGTAAGTGCCTTGGGTGGCATGTGGAAATCTAGTGGGTTGCCTTGGGTGGCAATAGAAAATACGATTAGAATACTTAACCAAGTGGAAACATGTAATTAAACATGATTAAAGGGTTAAGTGGGATGCACTAGAAAAAGGGACAAGCTTAGGTGGGTAGCTTGTGGGGGCCCATTTCAACCAGTAACCCATATGTATCTTATTGGGCTCGACCCATGTCGAGGACGGGACACGCGTACTGGGCTTGACTATAAGAGGCCAAAACGGGTTAGCGGTGGCAACGCAAGGCCAACGGGTTTCATATGCGTGTGTGGACCCGGGCTGGTAGGTAAGACGTTGTTGCATCGTGTAGGTATAAGCCGTGCACCATTGATTGTAACGGGTTGCCACTTTGGGGAGTGATACACCCCACTGTGGGGCCAGCACGGGTATCTACGGTAGGGAGCCGATCGCATGGGGAGTAGTGGGTACACCTAGTGGAGATAGGGGCAGACGGCACCTATGTAGTCAGCTAGGGGTACACGAAACTACTAGTTAAATTTTCTAAGTCCTTAGGTGGGATCAACCTTTAAGTAGGACTGACTGGTGTGGTGCATTTAGTAATTACCCTTGGGTGGGTAGATGCGTCTTTACTGTTATCTTAGTTCATCCTATGTCTAGTTGGCTGCTTAGTGTAGTCATTTATCCCCAGTCATCACCGTACCAAGTTTATATCATACCCTAATTACTTTAATGATTGTATTGTTAAAGTTATAGGGCTCACTCAGACTTATGTCTGACCCCGTTGTTTTTATCTTTTTCCCCTCAGGTCCTCAGGTTGGGCCTAGTACTAGTGGGCTTTGATCAGATTGCTTTATCTATCTTTTGGAGCTTGGACCGTGATGTAAAGCCCAGCTTATCTTTTCTATTATGGCTATTAGTTATGTATTGGGATTATGTACTCATGTTTTATTAGGATGGATATTTAGTACTTGACTCTTGTTTTAGTTGGTTTTGATATGTAACCAAACCTGTTTATCTTCTGCTGGAATGAAATGATGTTTTAGATTTCAAGTATTATTTATATCTGTCTTGTTGTAATTTTTCTGTTCTATATTCACTTAAAATACTCCACCGAAGTTAAGGCATTCCCTTAGTGAGTGACCTTAGCGGGTGTGGGGTGTTACACATGGTATCAGAGCTGAAGGTTACCGGAATAGATAAAAAATTTAGAAAAATATTTTTCTAAAAACATTTTTGGAAGAAGTATTTTCAAAAACATGTCTTTTAAGAGAAAAGTTTTTGAAAGGAAATCATAATCCCCAAATAGCCATATCTTTATCTTTCGAATTCTCCGTTTTGAATCTTTCCTTTTTCGTTTCAGCATGGCTGAAGATCTAAACTTTCCGGAAGGTGTGACGATACCAGTATGGTATAGGAGGTTGATGATGCTAGGGCCACCACTCCGGGTCCAGCAAATGTTCCTCCACCAACAGTAGCACCCGATCTTCCTCCCTCTCCTCCTCCTCGCACGGATACTTTTGCTAAGACTTGCAAGGAATTTAAGGCTATGGGAGGAAACCTTTTCAAGGATCAGAAACTTTTGTGGAAGCTAGGGATTGGCTTAAGGAGGTGGAAGAGTTGATAGATATCTTTTAGATTGAAGAAGGAAGGAAAGTCAAGTTAGCTGCTTGGTTAATGAAGGGAGAGGCCTCATTCTGGTGGGAGGTCACTAATGGAGAGCGCCCTGTTGAATCTTGGGCGGATTTCAGGCAAAGGTTTGTGGCAAAGTTTCTTTCAAGGGCGGAGGAAAACTTGTATATGGAAAGGTTCTTGACTCTAAAGAAAGGAAACCTATCAGTGAAGTAATATGTCAACAAGTTTAATCAATTGGCAAGGTTTGGCATAGACATGGTGAATACACCGGAGAAGAAGGCTTTGAGGTTCGTTAAGGGCTTGAATGAACCAATGCATGGATTGGCTATGACTCACATCCCTATGGGGGCCACTTTTAAGAAGCTAGTAGACATGGCACTCATGCATGAGGAAGAGAAGGGTCCCAATGCAAATAAGGCACCCGAGAAGAAATGAGATCAGAAGAGACCTCAACAGCAACAACAAAACAAGGGTGGGAAAGGCAACAGTGGCAAGGGAAAGAAGAAGTGCTTCAATTGCGGGACACCAGGCCACCTAAGCAAAGATTGTCGGAAGAAGAAGAAGACGGGCTGCTTCCACTGTGGCGAAGCAGGGCATCTAGTGAAGGACTTCCCTAAGAAGGGGCAAAGGACGGGATCTACCTCAGGGGGACAGGTGCAAGCTCTTATGGCACCAGGTCAGGCAAGGGGGCAAGTTCAGGCTCTCGCGGTTCCACCGATTCAGGAAAGAGGTAGAACTATTTCCATTGAAAGTCTGGTTTTTCTATTTGATCATCCTGTCCGTACATTGTTTGACTCTGGCGCATGGCATTCGTTTATCTCATCATCTTAGTTGAGTCACTTCACTTAGACACCAGGCTAGTAGATGATCCCTTGGTTGTTTCAAACCCAATTGGGGGCTCCACTTATTTGTCCATGATATGTTTGGGTTTGAAGATTTCCATACATAGCGTTGAGTTTAGATGTGATGCTTTTGTTTTGGGCTTCACGGGCTATGGGTTGATTTTGGGCATGGACTGGTTATCCAGTAATGGTGCCGTTCTTGATGGTGAAAGGAGAGTTGTTAGGATCATGACCCGCTTGGGGAACACTCTCGAGATCTCTTGTAATCCCATGGATTCTGTTATGCTAAGTTATCTTGAATCGCTTGACGCTTCGGTCGAGAGTTTGCGATCTGTTAGAGTGGTCCGGGAGTACTCGGATGTGTTTGAGGAGGTGAAGGGCTTACCTCCGAAGCGGGAGATAGACTTCCAAATATATCTGGTGGACAATGCTAAACCAGTATCTTTGCCAGTGCGCCACATGGCTCCTCGTGAGAGGAGGGAACTCCATAAGCAAGTAGGGGAGTTGCTTGAGAAGGGGTTCATATGACGAAGTATATCGGAGTAGGGTGCTCCAGTAGTTTTTGCCACGAAGGCGGATGGGTCCCTCAGACTTTGTGTAGACTATAGAGAACTCAACAAGCTCACAAAGAAGAATAGACACCCATTGCCGAGGATTGATGATCTCTTTGATCAGTTGGTTGGCGCTTCAGTATTTTCGCAGTTGGACTTAGCCACGGGGTTTCATCAATTGAGAGTGGCCGAGGATAGCATAGACAAGACTGCCTTTAGGACTCCGGATGGTTTCTATGAGTGGCTTGTGATGCCATTTGGTTTGACGAACGCCCCAGCATACTTTGTTGATTTGATGAGTAGGGTGTTCAGGGAGTACCTTAATAAGTTCATGGTGGTCTTTGTGGATGACATCTTAGTCTTTTCTAAGAGTGAAGAAGAGCATGCCCTACATCTTAGGGAAGTGTTGGAGACTCTTCGAGCGCATAGCCTTAAGGCTAAATTCTCTAAATGTCACTTTTGGAGGAAGGAAGTGCGGTTCTTGGGGCACGTGGTCTCCAAGGAAGGGATAGCTGTGGATCCCGCGAAGGTAGTATCCATCCAAGATTGGAAGGTTCCGAAGAATGCTACCGAGGTGAGGAGTTTCTTGGGGTTGGCTGGCTACTATAGGAAGTTTATTAAGGACTTCACGAAGATATCAGCCCCATTAACTCGCTTGACAAAGAAGAATCTAGTCTTCGCATGGGACGTAGATTATGATGATGCATTCCAAGGGTTAAAGAGAGCTTTAACCACAGCTCCAGTCTTAGTGTTGCCAGATGGGAGTAAGCCATTTGTTGTTTATACCGATGCTTGTGGGACAGGACTGAGCGCAGTCTTAATGCAAGAGGGAAGGGTAATAGCCTACAGTGGAAGGCAGTTGAGAAAGCATGAGAAAATTTACCCTACCCATGATTTAGAGTTGGCCGCTATTGTTTTTGCGCTTAAGACTTGGCGCCATTATCTTCTTGGAGAGAGGTTCGAATTGTTCACTGACTACAAATCATTGAAGTACTTGTTTTCTCAGAAGGATTTGAACTTGAGACAGCAAAGGTGGATGGAGTTCTTAGCATCCTATGATTTCGAGATAGCGTATACCCCTGGCAAGGGTAACGTGGTGGCGGACGCCTTGAGCAGAAAAAGGTTGTCCTTGAGTCCATTGTTCGTGGAACGACGAAGCTTGGAATTTATCTCGATGTTTGATTTCAGACCTTCCGTTGACCTTATACCCGGTTTGCTAGCATCCTTAGAGGTCAGACCTACTCTTTTGGGACGGATTGGTGAGGCACAGCGGGACGACCCACAGTTGGTTGAGTTGGTAGAGAGGCTCATAAGGGGGGAGTCGTCCAACCATTTGAGTAGGTACACCCTAAACGATAGGGGGTGCTTGCGTAGAGACGGTAGACTTTGTGTACCGCAAGACGAGGGTTTGAGGAAGGCTATACTTGATGATGCGCATCGATCAAAGATGACCATTCATCCCGGTGGGGACAAGATGTACCAAGACATGAAGCGAGTTTTCTTTTGGGTCGGTATGAAGGAAGATCTGGCCGAGTATGTCGATAGATGCTTGGTGTGCCAACAAGTGAAAGCGGAGCAAAAGAAACCCGGTGGGTTGCTTCACCCATTGGAAGTTCCGCAATGGAAGTGGGATAGCATCTCGATGGATTTTATTGATGGGTTACCGAGATCGAGGAAGGGTAATACGGGAATTTGGGTTGTGGTAGACAGACTTACTAAGAGCGCCCATTTCATACCCGTGAAGAGTAAGAGGACTGCTCCATGGCTAGCTTCAGTTTACCTTCGAGAGATACTTCGGTTGCATGGTGTACCTTCGAGCATAGTGAGCGATCGAGATCCTTTATTCACTAGCGAGTTTTGGAAGAGTTTGCAAGAAGCAGTAGGGACTCAATTGTGTTTGAGCACCACATATCATCCTCAGACGGATGGCCAGACCGAGAGGGTGAATCGTGTTCTAGAAGACCTTTTGAGGCTATGTATCTTAGATTTTGGAGGTACATGGGAAGAGCATCTTCCATTGGTGGAGTTCGCGTATAATAACAGCATTTAGTCTAGTATTGGTATGGCTCCTTTCGAAGCTCTTTATGGAAGGCCTTGTCGATCACCTACATGTTGGTGGGAATCTACGGATAAGATCTTGCTTGGGCCTGATATGGTTAGAGAGACTTCAGAAAAGATTGTTTTGATTCGAAGAAGGATGAAAGCGACGCAAGATAGGGAAAAATCTTACGCGGATAAGAGGAGGACGGATCTGGAGTTTGATGTTGGGGACATGGTCTTTGTCAAAGTATCTCCATTACGGAATGTTGTTCGCTTTGGGTCCGTTGGGAAGTTAGCACCAAGATTTGTAGGACCGTTTCCTATTAAGGAAAGGATTGGACGGATGGCATATAGAGTGGATTTACCCGAGAGACTTAGTGGGGTACATGACGTATTCCATGAGTCACATTTGAGGAAGTGCCTACAAGAGACCGCAGAGGTGGTAGAGCCGAGCTTGCTCAGAGAAGTGGAGGTAGAGCGTGATGCGACTATTCAACGAGCTCCTACCCGCATCCTTGGGTCAGAGATTAGGAAGTTGAGAAACAGAGAGGTTCGACTAGTCAAAGTGCAATGGGGAGAGGATGAGAGCAATGCTACTTGGGAGACAGAAGCGAAGATGCGTTCATTGTACCCATTCCTTTTTGAGGGTATGTCTTTTAACTTCTCCTTTATCGTTTGTCTAGTACTTATCTTATCTTTAGTATGTCCTCTCATTAGTACCTTTGACATTTAGATAGGATAAACCTATGGTTGAAACATATGTTTAAGACATGTTATGATTGATGGATGCGTGTGGATGCAAGTATTTGCTAGTGGTTGCTCGTGGATGCATATACACACACTTTAGACACTAGATCGGCTCAGTCACTTCATATTGCATATTGCATATAATTGTGTGTAGATAGCTATATTAATGGATGTATAATGGTTGTGTTATCATATGGATGATGCATTTTGGTGAATGATTGTGCACTCATGTAGAAATAGTATGTGTCGATAGGGTTCTTTCGCATACATATTGGATGCATGGCACTATCATGGTTTGCATTAAGGAGGTAACCTGAATCAGTAGACCGCCTGATTTTGCATTAGACAGGGAACATATACACACACTTTTTTTCATATGTTCATACAGCATTAGAAGCTTTAAGGACAATGGATGCCAGTGGTTGATGGTTTGAGTAGATGGTTGTTTGGTTGGTAGGATACGTTCTTCTTGACTTAGAGATTTCGGGGACGAAATCGTTTAAGTAGGGGAGAATGTAACACCCCGTATGTTGAATAACTTGTTATAATATAAATCAGGGCAGAATTAAATTTTAAAATCTGAATCAGGGGAAACGGGCTATGCCATTGCGTTCGTCTCGGAAAAATACGCGAAATAGAGTTCGAGTTTTCCAAAATCGGAGTCAGTATGACCCAGTTAAGGCCCAAAGAAGTTTTCAGAAAATTCAAAACAGTTTTAAAATATTCAGATTTCAAGTTTCAGAAGAGGCGGGAAAATTCCCGCCAGACAGAGGGTGTCGACACTGGGGTCGACATGGATGTTGACCCCCCCCAAGGGGTCGAACCATGTGTCGACCCAGGGGTCGACCCCCCCTGTCGGCCAGTTTGGCCTGGGTGCACTGGTTTGAACTTTGGGCTGTGTTCTCGTGGCTTATGACGAAATCTGACGGCTCTAACCTAATCTAGGGTTAATCTAAGGGCCTAAACTACATCCTAATTCTATAAATACACCCTAAGACTACCCTAATTCATACTAAAAATAGATACAACGTCGTTATTCCGTCAAAATGCAACTTGAAGGAGCCTCCATCAAATTGTAGAAGAAGATAACTTCTCAAATCAACTTCTAATCAACTCTAGCAACTTAATCTTCTTCATAGGAGTGCTAATCAACAAGTTGTGAGTTTCTATGCCTTTAGCATGCAATTGCTAAACTAATTATGATAGGATATAATGAGGTTATGGTTATGTATGTGGATCAATGCAAGTTATGTTATCATATGCTATGTGTTCATGATGTTATGCAAGTTATGCAAGTTATATGCTATGTGTTCATGATGTTATGCAAGTTATGCAAGTCATATGCTATGTGCTATGTGTTATGCAAGTTATGCAAGTTATATGCTATGTGTTCATGATGTTATGCAAGTTATGCAAGTCATATGCTATGAGTCCATGATGCTAGTTGTGCAAGTTTTATGCTATATGTTCATGATGCTAGTTATGCAAGTTTTATGCTATGTGCTCATGATGCTAGTTATCCAAATTACTATGATAAGCATTGATCCATTATGACACCATGTTATGCAAGTTTGGTGTTTAATTATATGCAAGTTCATATATGACATGTTATGCAAGTTTGGTGTTTGATTATATGCAAGTAACATGTGCAAGTTTACACCTTTGTATGAGATGCATACATATGCAAGTTAACCCCTTTATAAGTAACTCATGCAAGTTACCCTCTTTATGACATATGTGATTCATGAAAGTTTGGGTTGATTATTTGTGCTAGTTGGGTTTGATGCCATGGTCGTATATGCATGTTGACACCTTTAAAACCCATGTTGATGCTAATGTTATGCAAGTTGAACCCATTGTGTTTGTGATGGATCTTTCCTTTTAAATATGTCATGTCAAAGTATTACGTGGGGAACAATGGGGTTAATATTCATGTTAATAAAATGGTGTGAAGTTGGTATGATTATGCATGCCATAAAGTGGATGGACATAATTGAGTCAATTATGTACATCGTTAAATTTGTAATTAATTAGGGATAATTAATACAAATTATGGGGGTGATTAATTAGGTGTAATTAATCGACTAAGACACGAGGTTGGACCCTTTTGTAGCATAAGACTTCCCGGAACCGACCGGCAAATCCAGTGGCTACAAATGATTGGCCCAATGTGAGAGGTCTTAGGCATAAACTAAATACGTGACAAGTGTAAAGACACGAGGTTAGACTCGGTTATGGCGTAAGGCTGCCCGGACCCGACCGGCAAATCCAGCTGCCATAAAAGATAGTCTAATGTGAGAGGTCTTTGCAAAGGTTACGGTCTTAATCAATTAAGAAACACTTAACTAGATAAGATGTAGTGGGGCATGAGGGGTTAAGTGGGTGCCTTGGGTGGCATGTGGAAATCAAGTAAGTGCCTTGGGTGGCATGTGGAAATCTAGTGGGTTGCCTTGGGTGGCAATAGAAAATACGATTAGAATACTTAACCAAGTGGAAACATGTAATTAAACATGATTAAAGGGTTAAGTGGGATGCACTAGAAAAAGGGACAAGCTTAGGTGGGTAGCTTGTGGGGGCCCATTTCAACCAGTAACCCATATGTATCTTATTGGGCTCGACCCATGTCGAGGACGGGACACGCGTACTGGGCTTGACTATAAGAGGCCAAAACGGGTTAGCGGTGGCAACGCAAGTCCAACGGGTTTCATATGCGTGTGTGGACCCGGGCTGGTAGGTAAGACGTTGTTGCATCGTGTAGGTATAAGCCGTGCACCGTTGATTGTATCGGGTTGCCAATTTGAGGAGTGATACACTCCACTGTGGGGCCAGCACGGGTATCTACGGTAGGGAGCCGATCGCATGGGGAGTAGTTGGTACACCTAGTGGAGATAGGGGCAGACGACACCTATGTAGTCAACTAGGGGTACACGAAACTACTAGTTAAATTTTCTAAGTCCTTGGGTGGGATCAACCTTTAAGTAGGAATGACTGGTGTGGTGCAGTTAGTAATTACCCTTGGGGGCGTAGATGCGTCTTTACAGTTATCTTAGTTGATCCTATGTCTAGTTGGCTGCTTAGTGTAGTCATTTATCCCCAGTCATCACCGTACCAAGTTTATATCATACCCTAATTACTTTAATGATTGTATTGTTAATGTTATAGGGCTCACTCAGACTTATGTCTGACCCCGTTGTTTTTATCTTTTTCCCCTCAGGTCCTCAGGTTGGGCCTAGTACTAGTGGGCTTTGATCAGATTGCTTTATCTTTCTTTTGGAGCTTGGACCGTGATGTAAAGCCCAGCTTATCTTTTCTATTATGGCTATTAGTTATGTAGTGGGATTATGTACTCATGTTTTATCAGGATGGATATTTAGTACTTGACTCTTGTTTTAGTTGGTTTTGATATGTAACCAAACCTGTTTATCTTCTGCTGCAATGAAATGATGTTTTAGATTTCAAGTATTATTTATATCTGTCTTGTTGTAATTTTTCTGTTCTATATTCACTTAAAACACTCCACCGAAGTTAAGGCATTCCCTTAGTGAGTGACCTTAGCGGGTGTGGGGTGTTACACGTGGTATCAGAGCTGAAGGTTACCGGAACAGATAAAATTTTTAGAAAACTATTTTTCTAAAAACATTTTTGGAAGAAGTATTTTCAAAAACATGTCTTTTAAGAGAAAAGTTTTTGAAAGGAAATCATAATCCCCAAATAGCCATATCTTTATCTTTCGAATTCTCCGTTTTGAATCTTTCCTTTTTCGTTTCAGCATGGCTGAAGATCTAAACTTTCCGGAGGGTGTGATGATACCAGTATGGTATAGGAGGTTGATGGATGCTAGGGCCGCCACTGCGGGTGCAACAAATGTTCCTCCACCAACAGTAGCACCCGATCTTCCTCCCCCTCCTCCTCCTCGCACGGATACTTTTGCAAAGACTTGCAAGGAATTTAAGGCTATGGGAGGGAAACCTTTTCAAGGATCAGAAACTTTTGTGGAAGCTAGGGATTGGCTTAAGGAGGTGGAAGAGTTGATAGATATCTTTGAGATGGAAGAAGGAAGGAAAGTCAAGTTAGCTGCTTGGTTAATGAAGGGAGAGGCCTCATTCTGGTGGGAGGTCACTAATGGAGAGCGCCCTCTTGAATCTTGGCCGGATTTCAGGCAAAGGTTTGTGGCAAAGTTTATTTCAAGGGCGGAGGAAAACTTGTATATGGAAAGGTTCTTGACTCTAAAGAAAGGAAACCTATCAGTGAAGTAATATGTCAACAAGTTTAATCAATTGGCAAGGTTTGGCATAGACATGGTGAATACACCGGAGAAGAAGGCTTTGAGGTTTGTTAAGGGCTTGAATGAACCAATGCATGGATTGGCTCTGACTCACATCCCTATGGGGGCCACCTTTGAGAAGCTAGTAGACATGGCACTCATGCATGAGGAAGAGAAGGGTCCCAATGCTAATAAGGCACCCGAGAAGAAAGGAGATCAGAAGAGACCTCAACAGCAACAACAAAACAAGGGTGGGAAAGGCAACGGTGGCAAGGGAAAGAAGAAGTGCTTCAATTGCGGGACACCAGGCCACCTAAGCAAAGATTGTCGGAAGAAGAAGAGGACGGGCTGCTTCCACTGTGGCGAAGCAGGGCATCTAGTGAAGGACTTCCCTAAGAAGGGGCAAAGGACGGGATCTACCTCAGGGGGACAGGTGCAAGCTCTTATGGCACCAGGTCAGGCAAGGGGGCAAGTTCAGGCTCTCGCGGTTCCACCGATTCAGGAAAGAGGTAGAACTATTTCCATTGAAAGTCTGGTTTTTCTGTTTGATCATCCTGTCCGTACATTGTTTGACTCTGGCGCATGGCATTCGTTTATCTCATCATCTTAGTTGAGTCACTTCACTTAGACACCAGTCTAGTAGATGATCCCTTGGTTGTTTCAAACCCAATTGGTGGCTCCACTTATTTGTCCATGATATGTTTGGGTTTGAAGATTTCCATACTTAGCGTTGAGTTTAGATGTGATGCTTTTGTTTTGGGCTTCACGGGCTATGGGTTGATTTTGGGCATGGACTGGTTATCCAGTAATGGTGCCGTTCTTGATGGTGAAAGGAGAGTTGTTAGGATCATGACCCGCTTGGGGAACACTCTCGAGATCTCTTGTAATCCCATGGATTCTGTTATGCTAAGTTATCTTGAATCGCTTGACGCTTCGGTCAAGAGTTTGCGATCTGTTAGAGTGGTCCTGGAGTACTCGGATGTGTTTGAGGAGGTGAAGGGCTTACCTCCGAAGCGGGAGATAGACTTCCAAATATATCTGGTGGACAATGCTAAACCAGTATCTTTGCCAGTGCGCCACATGGATCCTCGTGAGAGGAGGGAACTCCATAAGCAAGTAGGGGAGTTGCTTTAGAAGGGGTTCATAAGACGAAGTATATCGGAGTGGGGTTCTCCAGTAGTTTTTGCCACGAAGGCGGATGGGTCCCTCAGACTTTGTGTAGACTATAGAGAACTCAACAAGCTCACAAAGAAGAATAGACACCCATTGCCTAGGATTGATGATCTCTTTGACCAGTTGGTTGGCGCTTCAGTATTTTCGCAGTTGGACTTAGCCACGGGGTTTCATCAGTTGAGAGTGGCTGAGGATAGCATAGACAAGACTGCCTTTAGGACTCCGGATGGTTTCTATGAGTGGCTTGTGATGCCATTTGGTTTGACGAACGCCCCAGCATACTTTTTGATTTGATGAGTAGGGTGTTCAGGGAGTACCTTAATAAGTTCGTGGTGGTCTTTGTGGATGACATCTTAGTCTTTTCTAAGAGTGAAGAAGAGCATGCCCTACATCTTAGGGAAGTGTTGGAGACTCTTCGAGCGCATAGCCTTAAGGCTAAATTCTCTAAATGTCACTTTTGGAGGAAGGAAGTGCGGTTCTTGGGGCACGTGGTCTCCAAGGAAGGGATAGCTGTGGATCCCACGAAGGTAGTATCCATCCAAGATTGGAAGGTTCCGAAGAATGCTACCGAGGTGAGGAGTTTCTTGGGGTTGGCTGGCTACTATAGGAAGTTTATTAAGGACTTCGTGAAGATATCAGCCCCATTAACTCGCTTGACAAAGAAGAATCTAGTCTTCGCATGGGAGGTAGATTGTGATGATGCGTTCCAACGGTTAAAAAGAGCTTTAACCACAGCTCCAGTCTTAGTGTTGCCAGATGGGAGTAAGCCATTTGTTGTTTATACCGATGCTTGTGGGACAGGACTGAGCGCAGTCTTAATGCAAGAGGGAAGGGTAATAGCCTACGGTAGAAGGCAGTTGAGAAAGCATGAGAAAAATTACCCTACCGATGATTTAGAGTTGGCCGCTATTGTTTTTGCACTTAAGACTTGGTGCCATTATCTTCTTGGAGAGAGGTTCGAATTGTTCGCTGACCACAAATCATTGAAGTACTTGTTTTCTCAGAAGGATTTGAACTTGAGACAGCAAAGGTGGATGGAGTTCTTAGCATCCTATGATTTCGAGATAGCGTATACCCCTGGCAAGGGTAATGTGGTGGCGGACGCCTTGAGCAGAAAAAGGTTGTCCTTGAGTCCATTGTTCGTGGAACGACGAAGCTTGGAATTTATCTCGATGTTTGATTTCAGACCTTCCGTTGACCTTATACCCGGTTTGCTAGCATCCTTAGAGGTCAGACCTACACTTTTGGGACGAATTGGTGAGGCACAGCGGGACGACCCACAGTTGGTTGAGTTGGTAGAGAGGCTCATAAGGGGGGAGTCGTCCAGCCATTTGAGTAGGTACACCCTAAACGATAGGGGGTGCTTGCGTAGAGACGGTAGACTTTGTGTACCGCAAGACGAGGGTTTGAGGAAGGCTATACTTGATGATGCGCATTGATCAAAGATGACCATTCATCTCAGTGGGGACAAGATGTACCAAGACATGAAGCGAGTTTTCTTTTGGGTTGGTATGAAGAAAGATCTGGCCGAGTATGTCGCTAGATGCTTGGTGTGCCAACAAGTGAAAGCGGAGCAAAAGAAACCCGGTGGGTTGCTTCACCCATTGGAAGTTCCGCAATGGAAGTGGGATAGCGTCTCGATGGATTTTATTGATGGGTTACCGAGATCAAGGAAGGGTAATATGGGAATTTGGGTTGTGGTAGACAGACTTACTAAGAGCGCCCATTTCATACCCGCGAAGAGTAAGAGGACTGCTCCATGGCTAGCTTCAGTTTACCTTCGAGAGATAGTTCGGTTGCATGGTGTACCTTCGAGCATAGTGAGCGATCGAGATCCTTTCTTCACTAGCGAGTTTTGGAAGAGTTTGCAAGAAGCAGTGGGGACTCAGTTGTGTTTGAGCACCGCATATCATCCTCAGACGGACGGCCAGACCGAGAGGGTGAATCGTGTTCTAGAAGACCTTTTGAGGCTATGTATCTTAGATTTTGGAGGTACATGGGAAGAGCATCTTCCATTGGTGGAGTTCGCATATAATAACAACATTTAGTCTAGTATTGGTATGGCTCCTTTCGAAGCTCTTTATGGAAGGCCTTGTCGATCACATACATGTTGGTGGGAATCTACGGATAAGATCTTGCTTGGGCCTGATATGGTTAGAGAGACTTCGGAAAAGATTGTTTTGATTCGAAGAAGGATGAAAGCGGCGCAAGATAGGGAAAAATCTTACGCGGATAAGAGGAGGACGGATCTGGAGTTTGATGTTGGGGACATGGTCTTTGTCAAAGTATCTCCATTACGGAATGTTGTTCGCTTTGGGTCCGTTGGGAAGTTAGCACCAAGATTTGTAGGACCGTTTCCTATTAAGGAAAGGATTGGACGGATGGCATATAGAGTGGATTTACCCGAGAGACTTAGTGGGGTACATGACGTGTTCCATGTGTCACATTTGAGGAAGTGCCTACAAGAGACCGCAGAGGTGGTAGAGACGAGCTTGCTCAGAGAAGTGGAGGTAGAGCGTGATGCGACTATTCGACGAGCTCCAACCCGCATCCTTGGGTCAGAGATTAGGAAGTTGAGAAACAGAGAGGTTCGACTAGTCAAAGTGCAATGGGGAGAGGATGAGAGCAATGCTACTTGGGAGACAGAAGCGAAGATGCGTTCATTGTACCCATTCCTTTTTGAGGGTATGTCTTTTAACTTCTCCTTTATCGTTTGTCTAGTACTTATCTTATCTTTAGTAAGTCCTCTCATTAGTACCTTTGACATTTAGATAGGATAAACCTATGGTTGAAACATGTGTTTGAGACATGTTATGATTGATGGATGCGTGTGGATGCAAGTGTTTGCTAGTGGTTGCTCGTGGATGCATATACACACACTTTAGACACTAGATCGGCTCAGTCACTTCATATTGCATATTGCATATAATTGTGTGTAGGTAGCTATATTAATGGATGTATAATGGTTGTGTTATCATATGGATGATGCATTTTGGTGAATGATTGTGCACTCATGTAGAAATAGTATGTGTCGATAGGGTTCTTTCGCATACATATTGGATGCATCATGGTTTGCATTAAGGAGGTAACCTGAATCAGTAGACCGCCTGATTTTGCATTAGACAGGGAACATATACACACACTTTTTGCATATGTTCATACATCATTAGAAACTTTAAGGACAATGGATGCCAGTGGTTGATGGTTTGAGTAGATGGTTGTTTGGTTGGTAGGATACGTTCTTCTTGACTTAGAGATTTCGGGGACAAAATCCTTTAAGTAGGGGAGAATGTAACACCCCGTATGTTGAATAACTTGTTATAATATAAATCAGGGCAGAATTAAATTTTAAAATCTAAATCAGGGGAAACAGGCTATGCCATTGCGTTCTTCTCGGAAAAATACGCGAAATAGAGTCCGAGTTTTCCAAAATCGGAGTCAGTATGACCCAGTTAAGGCCCAAAGAAGTTTTCAGAAAATTCAAAACAGTTTTAAAATATTCAGATTTCAAGTTTCAGAAGAGGCGGGAAAATTCCCGCCAGACAGAGGGTGTCGACACTGGGGTCGACATGGGTGTCGACCCCCCCCCCCCCAAGAGGTCGACCCATGTGTCGACCCAGGGGTCGACCCCCCCTGTCGGCCAGTTTGGCCTGGGTGCACTGGTTTGATCTTTGGGCTGTGTTCTGGTGGGTTATGACGAAATCTGACGGCTCTAACCTAATCTAGGGTTAATCTAAGGGCCTAAACTACATCCTAATTCTATAAATACACCCTAAGACTACCCTAATTCATACTAAAAATAGATACAATGTCGTTATTCCGTCAAAATGCAACTTGAAGGAGCCTCCATCAAATTGTAGAAGAAGATAGCTTCTCAAATCAACTTCTAATCAACTCTAGCAACTTAAACTTATTCATAGGAGTGCTAATCAACAAGTTGTGAGTTTCTATGCCTTTAGCAAGCAATTGCTAAACTAATTATGATAGGATATAATGAGGTTATGGTTATGTATGTGGATCAATGCAAGTTATGTTATCATATGCTATGTGTTCATGATGTTATGCAAGTTATGCAAGTCATATGCTATGTGCTATGTGTTATGCAAGTTATGCAAGTCATATGCTATGTGTTCATGATGTTATGCAAGTTATGCAAGTCATATGCTATGAGTTCATGATGCTAGTTGTGCAAGTTTTATTCTATATGTTCATGATGCTAGTTATGCAAGTTTTATGCTATGTGCTCACGATGCTAGTTATGCAAATCACTATGATAAGCATTGATCCATTATGACACCATGTTATGCAAGTTTGGTGTTTGATTATATGCAAGTTCATATATGACATGTTATGCAAGTTTGGTGTTTGATTATATGCAAGTAACATGTGCAAGTTTACACCTTTGTATGAGATGCATACATATGCAAGTTAACCCCTTTATAAGTAACTCATGCAAGTTACCCTCTTTATGACATATGTGATTCATGCAAGTTTGGGTTGATTATTTGTGCTAGTTGGGTTTGATGCCATGGTCGTATATGCATGTTGACACCTTTAAAACCCATGTTGATGCTAATGTTATGCAAGTTGAACCCATTGTGTTTGTGATGAATCTTCCCTTTTAAATATGTCATGTCAACGTATTACGTGGGGAACGATGGGGTTAATATTCATGTTAATAAAATGGTGTGAAGTTGGTATGATTATGCATGCCATAAAGTGGATGGACATAATTGAGTCAATTATGTACATCGTTAAATTTGTAATTAATTAGGGATAATTAATACAAATTATGGGGGTGATTAATTAGGTGTAATTAATCGACTAAGACACGAGGTTGGACCCTTTTGTAGCATAAGACTGCCCGGAACCGACCGGCAAATCCAGCTGCTACAAATGATTGGCCCAATGTGAGAGGTCTTAGGCATAAACTAAATACGTGACAAGTGTAAAGACACGAGGTTAGACTCGGTTATGGCGTAAGGCTGCCCGGACCCGACCGACAAATCCAGCTGCCATAAAAGATAGTCTAATGTGAGAGGTCTTTGCAAAGGTTACGGTCTTAATCAATTAAGAAACATTTAACCAGATAAGCTGCAGTGGGGCATGAGGGGTTAAGTGGGTTCCTTGGGTGGCATGTGGAAATCAAGTAAGTGCCTTGGGTGGCATGTGGAAATCTAGTGGGTTGCCTTGGGTGGAAATAGAAAATACGATTAGAATACTTAACCAAGTGGAAACATGTAATTAAACATGATTAAAGGGTTAAGTGGGATGCACTAGTAAAAGGGACAAGCTTAGGTGGGTAGCTTGTGGGGGCCCATTTCAACCAGTAACCCATATGTATCTTATTGGGCTTGACCCATGTCAAGGACGGGACACGCGTACTGGGCTTGACTATAAGAGGCCAAAACGGGTTAGCGGTGGCAACGCAAGTCCAACGGGTTTCATATGCGTGTGTGGACCCGGGCTGGTAGGTAAGACGTTGTTGCATCGTGTAGGTATAAGCCGTGCACCGTTGATTGTATCGGGTTGCCACTTTGGGGAGTGATACACCCCACTGTGGGGCCAGCACGGGTATCTACGATAGGGAGCCGATCGCATGGGGAGTAGTGGGTACACCTAGTGGAGATAGGGGCAGACGACACCTATGTAGTCAGCTAGGGGTACACGAAACTACTAGTTAAATTTTCTAAGTCCTTGGGTGGGATCAACCTTTAAGTAGGAATGACTGGTGTGGTGCAGTTAGTAATTACCCTTGGGTGGGTAGATGCGTCTTTACCGTTATCTTAGTTCATCCTATGTCTAGTTGGCTGCTTAGTGTAGTCATTTATCCCCAGTCATCACCGTACCAAGTTTATATCATACCCTAATTACTTTAATGATTGTATTGTTAAAGTTATAGGGCTCACTCAGACTTATGTCTGACCCCGTTGTTTTTATCTTTTCCCCTCAGGTCCTCAGTTTGGGCCTAGTACTAGTGGGCTTTGATCAGATTGCTTTATCTATCTTTTGGAGCTTGGACCGTGATGTAAAGCCCAGCTTATCTTTTCTATTATGGCTATTAGTTATGTTGTGGGATTATGTACTCATGTTTTATCAGGATGGATATTTAGTACTTGACTCTTGTTTTAGTTGGTTTTGATATGTAACCAAACCTGTTTATCTTCTGCTGCAATGAAATGATGTTTTAGATTTCAAGTATTATTTATATCTGTTTGTTGTAATTTTTCTGTTCTATATTCACTTAAAATACTCCACCGAAGTTAAGGCATTCCCTTAGTGAGTGACCTTAGCGGGTGTGGGGTATTACACAAAACATTGTATTTTGAAATCAATTCCTTTTCAATATTCATTATAATAATGAATAAAATCGATATAAATATCGTTCATGTCAAAATGGCATCAATTTAATCAAAACGGCTTTATATATTTCAATAACTTCGTTATTCTATTCAACAAATGAATATTTTTTCTATTCAACACATGAATTTTCTTTACTATTCAACAAATGAATTTTCTTTACAATTCAACAAATGAATTTTCTTTACAATTCAACAAATGAATTTTATTTCTGTTTTCCAAATTGGAATGAGGCCCAATCAATTACCATATAACGTTAGTTATATGGATTCCCTACAACACATGTATATAAAAGCAACGATAAATTGTCAACCATCATCCAGAGTGTATTCTACACTGTATAAGCATCAAATATAAATATTCAATGCTTATAACAGCCTGTCAATCAATCGATTGACATACAGATAATTATTGGGATTAGTGTATGTCCAATTTCATCCCAACACCCGTGTGGGGTTTCAAACAATCAAACATAGATTTTATTTGTGCAGTCGGGTGATGTGTAAAATTTATCGTTCCAATTAATATCAGTCAAATATGTATATAAACAAATTGTTTGATTTGTATATAAATATTTATTTTATATACACGTTAAAAATTATGTTTTTAACTATAAAATATTTTATTTCATTTCGCATCACACAATAGAATTTCACAACATAGCAACCAAACAAACAAGTCATCCATGGTCTGTGGACGTCGGGTGTCGGGTGCTACTAAACACCGTCTGCATCCTAATATATATTTCAAACTAGAAATAAATTTAAAGTGATGAGTTCTCACCAGTTAGCTAAACCAAATGCCACGACTCTTCATATGTAGGAGATCTTCGTCGTGCTTCTAACAGGATTTGTTTCACGCAGTATATGTTAAAAATTATATTTTTAACGAGCCCACTTCCTATATAAAGATTATATTTCTATTTCGCCACTCATTTAAAATCGAATTTCTATTTCGCTACAACATACATAAAAATTGTATTTTTATGTTCTCTATCTTGTAAAAATCATATTTTTATAATCCTTATTATATAAAAACCATATTTTTATTATTTCTACTATATAAAAATCATATTTTTTCTAGTATAAAGATTTAAACTTTTCTAGTATAAAAATCCGACCTTCTCTTATGTAAAAATCCTAGTTTCCTTACAATGAATTAGAATCAAAGAATTCCTAAGACTTAAATCAAATAATTTATAAAACTTACTTAAGGTTTCGCTGCCGGATTGTGGTGTCTCGCGGGGGTCGAATGTTGGTGGAAGTCGCAGGTTGTGGTGGGGTGCGCAGATCTCGATTTCGCGATTTTCTGTCTTGCGGTGCTCGCGCTCGAGGAAGGGCGGATTGGCGTCGAGGTGGAGGGGGATAGGTGGACGACGGGTGGAAGGGGATCGCCATTGACTAGCGGTTGTGAGCAGGACAGCGCGGTAAGGGTTTGGGCGTGGTTTCGCTGGAGGATGGGGAAGGGAGGGAACGGAGGAGAGAGAGCATCAGATGGGGAGGGGGTTGGACGGAGGGGAGACGCCTTCTCCGGCGGAGGCGCGTTCGACAAGACCCAGGGGCGGCGGGATTGAACGAGATCGATCGTTCTTCTTTTTTTTATCTTTTAATATCGGGCGTTGACTGAGGAAAAGGAGAGAGGGTAAGGGGGTGAAGGCTTTTATTATATTTTAATTTATTTATTTTATTATATTTAAATTTCGAAAAGCAACTTTTTATTTCTAACTCGAAATCGAACCCACCGACTGTCACCCCTAGTTAATTACCCCCATTCCGAACACAATGGGATATGTATCGCAGGCTGATTCTATCGTTTCGATCAATTTTCATCAAAATCAAAATATAACTCTATATATTGAATTTGAACGCACATTTCAATTTACCGGGCCCACATACGAACTCTAAAAATTACCGAAAAATATTTTCTAGCTTTGTATTGATGATACGGTCCTAATAAAACTAGTTTCTTCAAATTCTGAGACCGTTTGAAAAATGGCCATTTTCTAGTCGATTAAAATCAACTAAAACTAGTCAAACACGTTTTCCTTTGCCACGCTCACATATTGATTCGAAAAATTACGGATTTTGGGATCTAGCAATAACTTGACATCATGGATCCAACAAAAGTGGTTTCGTCGAAAGCCGAGGTCGTTTGCAAAATGGCTATTTTTAAGGGCCAGAATTCCATAGCGACTATTCTGAAATTTCAACTGGACGTAACTTCTTATACCCGCTATGAAATTTCAATTTTTCGGATTCGTTGGAAAGATATTCTCAAATAGATTCTAACATTTTTGGTTTTGCCAAAATCCGGTTTACTTTGAACCCGGTACATTCATTTGAAATTTGAAATCGAATTATCGAACTACCGCGCCATTTTCAATTCCTTTTACAATTATAAATAAATGTTTATATTCTAACGACGACGCATATAAATATATACGTTCTAATTCTATTCAAAGTAAATTTCTCATCGATATTATTTAAAATAATCATTTTAAATATTCAAAATTCACTAAATTTGCCAAAATAAAAATTTTGAATTGCCCAGATTTCTGGGTTATTACAATCTCCCCCACTTAATACTTTTCGTCCTCGAAAAGGAACGAAGCCGAAAGTTGTTTTACTAATCAACTCAACTTCCATTATTTTCATTACGGCTTAAGTTCATCAACTTTTCAGTTTCTAAGAACTTTTCAAATTTTTCAAAAATTTGGCTCACACCCTAAATTTTCGAAAAATTTCGCCATAACCTCCCCTGCACCGGGGACTTCGGGATATTTCATATAGCCTCCCATGGCCTTCTTCAATCCAAAAGAAAAAGAAAAAGCCAATCGGCTCATAAAATCATCATCACCCAAACAAAACAGTAAATTATGGTAAACATGTACCTATTTGTCGGGCAAACAATTTTATTTCTCTTCTCTAGCCTCCTTGCTATGACCTGTTCAGTGTAAGTACATGTGTATGCATGAAAATGCGAAATTTTTTCAATACAATTCACTATTTGATCAATTTGGCTAAAGTTTCAACATTTAATTAATCAAACAATAATCAAACAACACAATCAGCAATCAATTAGTTGGTTATCATTTCAAATTCATAACTTTGATACATAGTCAAAAATCACATTTTTGATGCCAAATCACAACAATAGGCCCTATCTAATTTTGGTTCTCACACCAGTCTAATGGAATATATAGATATCATACTTTCGAAACTCGAATACCAATTCTAATGATGTTCGAACTATAGCGATCATCAGAACCATCTTCGGGCGACTAGAGTATGATTCTATATCTATCAAGTATATTTCGGACTTCGTATACACACTAGCTAGGTGTATATGCAAAATCTTCATATACTAGATTGTCCAAATCAATTTAAAATAAATTATTCAAATACGTATAATACGATTCAAATTTCAAAACAAAATTTGTTTTTCTTTTTATATTTCAAAAATATACTCTTCACACTCGTTCTAGGATACTACTGATCCCATCTCTAACGAGTCCTTCTCATGGATATTACTAATCCAATTTCTGATGAATTCTTTCGTTTGGTTCTATCGTGTCTGTTCTATGAGCTTTGTAAAACAAAGCTCTGATACCAAAATGTAACGGCTGGGAAGTTCGCTCGATCCGAATCAGTCGCTAAACCGACCAAGACCGTTCGAAACGCCTGATTGTTTTGAGAACATGACAAACCAGAACGCAGACAGAAGAACATTTCATTGTATATTACAACAATTCCATCAGAATACAAGAATATACATAGTAAGAATAAATATTACACAGAAAATATAAGAGATTTAAATTACATTTAAATACATCGCAGCGGAAAAATAATACAATACACAACTAGAAGTAATACACGGATACAGAGCTTTCCGAGTATCGTCCCAGCTGCAAATCAGGATCCTGTGAATAAAATCTGCAAAACCAAAACTACTAGCTGCCCATGTCAAAATAAGGGCACCCAGAGTTTAGGTTAAAACAATAAACTCCAGGTCAGTCATGTGACTGGTGTGAGAACTAAAACAGTTATTAATCTTTATTTTTAAAGTTAGGTAAATCAAGGGACCACGCCGTATAACACGGAACGGGTTTCCTCCCAAGAATACCAGTGCATAAAGCAACAACGCAATGCTAAATAAAGAACAATGAAGCTGTTATAAGACCCAGGTCCCATCACACAATGCAACGCAAGCCGGAGGATAGGGTTTTACCTTATAACAGCCAAAGAATGCATGATATGTGAAATTTTATCTTTTGATTCTTAATCAGACTCCAAACGTAAATTAGTAAGAGAACGATTCCCTAAGTATTAACCCCGAAGACCGAAACCAACATCAGACCAATACCCAGGAAACCACCCATCTTAATTCGTTTCCAGTTTGTTTCTAATTTTATATACAATCATAAATATCAATCATAGACGGCATGGGTACCATATATCATGTCGCCATACTAGGCTCTACAATCAAAACCGCAAATGTCACGTATTTGGAAGTTGGATTTTCATCTGTGAACCGAGGCAAAAGATAGTCCTTTACCGATTCAAGACAATCTAGCCCATGTCTCAGGACCCAGACACAGTTGAGCCCTTGGATCGTCAGGGCCGGTCCACCGATGTGGATTAAAATGCCTGAACACTTCGTTTCCCTGCCCTTTTGAGCGTAAATGAGCCAACAAATGACTCCATCAGCTTCACATAGTCACCGATATATCCGAGGGGGCTCATAACAACAACAACCACATAAGTCAAACTCGTCAGGGCATGTAAAACCACTGACGCCACTTCTATCTAGAAGGAAACGCATGGCCTCCCTGAAGTCCTCTCCCGTTTCTAGTTCACAACTGGGGTGTGAGGCTCGTGAATTAACGCTGCACAAAGGTGTGCCACACTGGCTGTGCTTTGTTCGTCAACCCCAAGACTCTGCTTTTCAACAGAAGCCTTGATCATTTGCATCTTAGCATGCCACACAGGCAAACCACTCCATGCAACTGATATTTATTAATCACACAGAATGATATCCAATGTCAGACACACAGTCCATTTACAAGTCCGTTCTGGGTCTGAACGAAACCGGAGGCACCTAGTACCCTGCACATCCATCGATCTCCAAGTACGTCTGGACGATCACCAACTGATTCCTTCCTCTTGGGTGTAATGCCCAATCAAGATCATCAGTAATTATCCAAACGACATGAAGACCTCCGGTCTTCAACCACCGTCTTCATCTTCGACTAATCGTCGAATCAGTTATTCGGAATGGGATAAACCCGGTCTTTCTGAGTAACTCGCGTATATAATGAACAAGTGTTACACAAACACAACATACGCCTCATTACAATTCATCAGTCACTAACCGTAAATTAGCAAGAGAACAATTATCCAAATATTAACCCCGAAGGCCGAAACCAACATCAGATCAATACCCAGGAAACCATCCTTCTTAGCTAACCTACAGTTATTTTCTAAATTTCACATTCTTAGGGAAAGGTTCCCATTAATTTTATCAAAGATATATTCTTTAAATTTATCCTTTAATCTTCTTTTGAATATCGATTCAACTAGTCGGGATTAGCGAACCACACCGAAGTAATCATTTATTTTATTTCCCAATCCTAACCTATTCATCCCATGAAGTAAAACTGGTAATACTTCATATCTAACGCCACGGTGTTATCGGTAAATTCAATTACCATTTCACGTTTAAATCTAATTAAAGATTTAACTATTGCCTGGAGCAAAACTGGTGATACTCCATTCTCGATCTTTCAATCTAATTAAAGATTCATTAAAACTCCACTTAGTTTTAATCTTTGACTGGGTTAAAGAATCAGTGTCATTTAAAACACGGTTCACGATAAAACCAAAAATCACATCACATTTCAATCAGTCCCTAATCGTAAATTAGCAAGTGAGCAATTCCTTAAGTATTAACCCCGAAGGCCGAAACCAACATTAGATCAATACCCCAGAAACCATTCAACTTAACTAATCTCCAGTTAGTTTCTGATTTTCTTAACTCCATTGGGTCTAAGAACAGTATTATTGAAGATACCATTCACAACAACCCAAAATCACATTCCATTAATTATCGGGTTAAAGAACAAGTGTTATTTGAAACACCGTTCACGATAAACCCAAAAATCAATTCAAATTCAATTCCAATTAAATACCATTTAATTGGTACACTTCATTAAATCTAAACAAAAAGATTTAATCTTTTTCTCAACTGGGCTTAAGAACAGTGTTAATGAATAAACTATTCACGAAAAACCCAAATCACATTTGGTATTAAATACAAGGCTCTGAATAGAAAATATACCGGCTTATATTCAATATCAAATTCTATGACCAACAAATATCGTATTGGAAATAACGATATATATATATATATATGTATATGTATATATATCTTTCAAATTTCCATAACAACATCTGTATAATCACGAAATCCAACATCGAACTATTCCGAAGATGATTTCGATTCAAATCCATTCCAATTCACTTATTGGAAATTCTGGTTATTTTTAAAACCATTTCAAATCCAATTTATTTATTTTAAAAATAAACAAATCATTATTCTAGTTCAAAACTAGTTCATTTCGATAAAAATCTATTTTTATCTTTTCGAATATGAAAATTTTCATCCCAATTCTTCACAAATCATTGCTAATGATTTTACACAAATTATTACTATTTTTAATAATTTTATCAAGGCCCGTACAGTCGATTTCCACCAACGGCCATCGAACTGCACTTACAGCGACCTTTTCCAAATTTGATTTGGACTTAATTCCAAATCCGTCTGTTAGATTTCAAATCTTTAATATTCGTTAGAAATCCCTTTTCGGTACGAACCCAACGGTTCTGGTTTTAGGAGAATCCGACGGTCGGATCTCCCGCAATGTCCATTCTAAGTCAATGGTCGAAATTCGCGAACTGCCGCAGTGCGGCGCGTTCTATTCAGGCCATTATATATATTATATATTTCGTTGATTTCCTTTTAAAACGTATTTTATAAATCGTTTTAAATTCGTTTTCAAAACAATTTCAACTTCATATTCAATTTCTCATCAAAATTGAATATTCCACATCATCGATATACAAATAATAATATTTTCAAAACGTTGTATTTTGAAATCAATTCCTTTTCTATATTCAGTATAAAAATGAATAAATTATATAAATATCGTTCATGTCAAAATGACGTCAATTTAATCAACACGGCTTTTTATATTTCAATAACTTCGTTATTCTATTCAACAAATGAATATTTTCTCCATTCAACCCATGAATTTTCTTTACTATTCAACAAATGAATTTTCTTTACAATTCAACAAATGAATTTTCTTTACAATTCAGCAAATGAATTTTCTTTACAATTCAACAAACGAATTTTATTTCTATTTTCCAAACTGGAATGAGGCCCAATCAATTACCATATAACGTTAATTATATGGATTCCCTACAACACATGTATATAATAGCAACGATAAATCATCAACCTTCATCCAAAGTACATTCTACACTGTATAAGAATCAAATATAAATATTCAACGCTTAAAACAGCCTGTCAATCAACCGATCGACATACAGCTAATTATTTGGATTAGTGTATGTCCAATTTCATCCTAATACCCGTGTGGAGTTTCAAACAATCAAACACAGAATTTATTTGTGTAGTCGGGCGATGTGTAAAATTTATCGTCCCAATCAATATCAGTTAAATCAGTGTATATAAACAAACCGTCCGATTTGTTTATAAATATTTATTTTATATACACATTAAAAATTATATTTTTAACTATAAAATATTTTATTTCATTTCACATCATACAATCAAATTTCACAACGTAGCAACCAAACAAACAAGTCATCCATGGTCTGAGGACGACGGGTGCCGGGTGCTACTAAACACTGCCTGCATCCTAGTATATATTTCAAACTAGAAATAAATAAAAAGTGAGGTGTTCTAAACGATTAGCTAGACCAAACGCCACGACTCTTCATATGTAGGAGATCTTCGACGTGCTTCTAACGAGATCTGTTTCATGCGGTATATGTTAAAAATTATATTTTTAACGATGCTACTTCCTATATAAAGATTATATTTTTATTTCGCCACTCATATAAAAATCGAATTTCTATTTCGCTGCAACATACATAAAAATCGTATTTTTATGTTCTCTATCTTGTAAAAATCATATTTTTATAATCCTTATTATATAAAAATCATATTTGTATTATTTCTACTATATAAAAATCATATTTTTTTCTAGTATAAAGATTTAAAGTTTTCTAGTACAAAAATCCGACCTTCTCTTATGTGAAAATCCTAGTTTCCTTACAATGAATTAAAATCAAAGAATTCCTAAGACTTAAATCAAATAATTTATAAAACTTACTTAGGGTTTCGCTGTCGGATTGTGGTGTCTCACGGGGGTCGAACGTTGGTGGAAGACGCAGGTTGTGGTGGGGTGTGCAGATCTCGATTTCGCGGTTTTCTGTCTCGTGGTGCTCGCGCTGGAGGAAGGGCGGATTGGCGTCGAGCTGGAGGGGGATCGCCATTGACTGGCGGTTGTGAGCGGACGGCTCGGTGAGGGTTTAGGCGTGGTTTGGCTAGAGGACGGGGAAGAGAGGGAACGGAGGAGAGAGAGTCGGATGTGGAGGGGGTTGGACGGAGGGGAGACGCCTGCTCCGGCAGAGGCGCGTTCGACGAGACCCAGGGGAGGCGGGATTGAACGAGATCGATCGTTTTTTTATCTTTTAATATCTGGTGTTGACTGAGGCAAAGGAGAGAGGATAAAGGGGTGAAGGCTTTGATTATATTTTACTTTATTTATTATATTATATTTATATTTCTTAAAGCAAATTTTTATTTCTAACTCGAAATCGAACCCACCAACTGTCGCCCCTGGCTAATTACCCCCATTCCAAACACAATGGGATATGTATCGCAGGCCGATTCGATCAGTTTTCGTCAAAATAAAAATATAACTATATATATTGAATTTGAATGCGCATTTCAATTTATCGGGCCCACATACGAACTCTAAAAATTCTCAAAAAATATTTTCTACCTTTGTATTGACGATACGGTCCTAACAAAACTAGTTTCGTCAAATTCTGAGACCGTTTGAAAAATGGTCATTTTCCAGTCGATTAAAATCAACTGAAACTGGTCAAACACGTTTTCCTTTGCCACGCTCACATATTGATTCAAAAAATTACGAATTTTGTAATCTAGCAATAACTTGACATCATGGATCCAACAAAAGTGGTTTCGTCGAAAACCGAGGTCGTTTGCAAAATGACTATTTTTAAGGGCCAGAATTCCATAGCGACTATTCTAAAATTTCAACTGGACGTAACTTCTTATCCCCATGATGAAATTTCAATTTTTCAAATTCATTGGAAAGATATTCTCAAATAAATTCTAATATTTTTGGTTTCGCCAAAATTCGGTTTATTTTGAACCCGGTACATTCATTTGAAATTTGAAATCGAATTATCGAACTACCGCGCCATTTTCAATTCCTTTTATAATTATAAATAAATATTTATATTCTAACGACAACGTATATAAATATATATGTTCTAATTCTATTCAAAGTAAATTTCTTGTCGATATTATTTAAAATAATCATTTTAAATATTCAAAATTCACTAAATTTGCCAAAATAAAAAATTTAAATTGGCCCAGATTTCCGGGTTATTACAAATCAAAGGGTTAGAAAATCGATTAAATATTAATTAAATTATATTTACACTTGAAAATGATGTTTTCGCAAACATTCTTGAAATTGGATTAAACTAGTTCCATCGAGTCCAGAATGTTGAAGCGTAGCAGAGTGTCAAGTTTCATGATGATTAGAGCTATAGTGTGTTCGTGCACATTTAAATGCTTGATGTGGTTAAAACGGAATATAAAAATAAATTATCTAGATATTTATCTTCATTATAAATATCCCACCGTTCATTCTTATAACATAACTCCTCTTCTTCTATGGCTGTAGCATTTCAAAGCTGTCATCTTCATCAATACTTCATTAAAGTGAATCGTAAGTATTTCTCAACGAAAATAGATGATTTCAGATTCATAGGCTTTGCAAGAGTGGGATATTTAATATGCTATACCCAGATTCGGAAGCGATTATATTCAGTAGAACTCGTGTTTTCAGAAGTGAACTAGGGCAGGACTTCGACTTCATTTTGGTTGCGCCGGAGGTAAAGTCGATGGAACAAATGGACTCAGGGCGCGAAGAGGTAGAGATTAGCGCTGGTTTGGGTGACTCCAATCATCAGAGGTGAGGAGAGAACTGGAAGAAGCCATGGCTTCACCAGCAGGTCACAATTTTCTAGAGCACGTCGGAGCAGAGTTTGTGGTGACTGGAAGGTGCAGTTTGAAGTGAGATGTTTAATGGTAGTGTCGGTTTGAGGGATTGGGGACAACATGGATGTGTCATTACAAATCGTGCACACTGTGTATTAGGGGAGAGGGCACGGTTTTGAAGAAATTGGGGAAGAAAGAAGGGAGGCACTGCATGTGTGAAGGGGGAGGGTTTTTTAATTAAAGTAGTTATTATGTTAATTGTTTATTTAAATCTCGTTTTAACTTGTTAACTCTGTATCTATCTCATATGACGTCGGATTCGTGAACCTTTAGTTATATTGGATCTGTATTAGAGGATACTATGCATCTATAGTGGATTGGACAAGTTCCTAGGAGTCTGGAATTTTATCTAATTTCAAACAGCTGCTTGATATTAGATAAAATAGCATGTAGTCCTCAATTGGAATGGGTGGTGAGTTTAACTCACGCATATTGATATTATATCGTACCATATAATAGTATTGACTGTTATTTATGTATTTTTGTGTACAATTGATTGTTTGGGTGATTTATTGCATTACCGATGGTTGTCGATATATTTAATCCCCGTCTGTGAACGGATGATCCTTTGCACTACCAACATAAGCAGAAGATTCATCTTACATGAATTAGTATAATTTAAACTATATTACATATATATATATATATATAAATGAGTTGATATATGAGTGGTGATGTAGGGGGACAGGTTGGAGGAATCCAACAGGACTCCTCAATATGACTGTTACCGTATTTATATTCATATGTTTTATTATGAATTGATTGTGTGTTAAACCTGACTGTCGACCCCATTGATTGTATAACATTGTTATATGTGAAATTATCGTGAAGTGAATATATTATTTTATATAATATATTGAGTTTTCTATCTCGCACAATTTGGTGTGTTTGTTATAACTGGACTGAATTGGGAAATTATATGAATTGGAACGGGAATTGGGAAATTGAAAAAAATTGTTTTAGAATAAAACAGTCTTATAAATTCTTTTTCTTAAAACCTATTTTAAACTGTCTATGCATACCTTTTACCCCTTTTAATTTAAAACATATTCTAGTTATTTTACTATATATATATATATTTTGAAACCAAATAAGTCTGTTTTATAAGAATTAGAAATAATGATTGATTTATAACACATCTGTTATAATCAAAGATGTGGAAATCATATTTTTTCACTATATTGAATATTTATTGATATTTACAACTTTAAACGAATATTTTAAAGACATATATAAATATAGAAATGGTTTTGGATTTTCCATGACAATGTTTAACAACATTCGTCTTGAACCCTTTTAGATTATATTGATGAAGTTTATATAATTGAATCTTTAAACAAATATTTAAAGATAATTAGAAAAGGAAGTGTTTTGGGTTTGTTGTAAACAGTGCTTTAGCAACATTTATTTTTGAACCCTTGGAATAGAGTTAAACCGGATTATGTTGTTCAACGAGTTTGAATATACTTAGATCTTTGAATAAATAATTTTAAAGTTAGAAACAAGTATAGAAATCTTTCAGGAAAAAGATAGTGAATAAGATGATTTAACTTTAAAAGAGAAGAGATTCTTCGTTAAATAATGGTTTTAACATCTTTGATTATGTTTTAAGAAATCTTAGAAATGAATTATGGATATACTTATGCTGGAGGGATAAGTATATGAATACGTTTTGAAGTATTGAAGCTAGACAGGAAATCTTGAAAATGAATTATGATTATACTTATACCGGAGGGATGAGTGTATTAAAACCCTTTTTAAGTAGTAAGGCTATTAAGGAATAGGTAATTAGTAAAAGATTGCAGCTTAGAAAATGAGATTATATTCACCAGAACCCTTTTTTCGGTAATGAACTTGGGTAGGACTTCGACTTCATTTTGATTGCGTTGGAGGTAAAGTCGATGGCATGGATGGACTCTTTGCGCGAAGTGGTGGAGATTGGTGCTAGTTTGGCTGACTCCGATCATCACAGGTGAGGGACGAACTCGAGGAAGCCATGGCTTCACTAGTAGGTCACAATTTTCTAGAGCACGTTCGGATCAGAGTTCATAGTGACTGGAAGGCATAGTTTATAGTGGGATGTTTGATGGCAGTTTCAGTCTGACGGTTCGGGGACGAAATGGGTGTGTCGCTGTAAATCGTGCACACTGTGTATCAGGGGAGAGGGCGCGATTTTGAAGCAGTTGGGGAAGAAAGGAAGGAGGCGCTACACGTGTGAGAGGTGAGGAGTTTTTAATGAAGATAAATATCTAGATATATTATCTTTATATTCCATTATAATCACATCAAGCGTTTAAGCGCGCATGACCATACCATAGCTCCAACTGTCATGAAACTTGACATTCTGATACACTACAACATTGTAGACTGGATGGAGCTAGTTTCATCGAATTTCAAGACTGTTTGCGAAAACATTATTTTCACGTGTAAATATAATCGAATTAATATTCAATCGATTTTCAAAACCTTCAATTCTTCAATAATAAATTAATATTATTGTTCACATTCAAATAGAATTTTCCATAAGCTTCAACATCAATTTAATTCCATATTAAATTCTGGATTTGATTTAGTTATATTAAATAACTCATATTTTCAGAATTCAAGTTCTACCACTTCAAATTCAATCACTTTCATATTTAAATAAATTAAATATTCTAATATGAAAAATCTGGGTCATTACAATACTCTCTCGAAGATTCAAGTGTTGTTCAGAGTTATAGGATTATTTGTAATCAAAGATCACAAAAGTTTTATTTAGTCTTTTTCCGAAACTGATACTAAAATGGTGGGGTTGTAGCCTGTTCAAATCGAATGGATGTGATTGTAGCCTATAAATCAATTAGGTGATCTTGTAGTCTGGATAAATCAAGAGAGAACCCTGTTCTCGGAAGCAGTGGTAGTGTATCTCGTGGTTATTGAAATTGAGGATTATAAGTAGATTATATTTTGAAAAGAAATCTATATAACCCAAAGATGTATGGGACCGGGTAACTCCGAACCAGTATAAAATCCTGATGTGTTTTTTCCTTTGTTGCTTTTACTTATTATTTGCATCTGTCTTTGATTTATATCAATGATTTTCATTTGATTCTCTTAGATTCAAAAAACTCATAAATTCTGTTAAACACTATTCACCCTCTCTAGTGTTAGCCTTAAGATCTGTAATCCGCATTTTCCAACAATTTGTATTAGATCATTGGTTTTTCAAAGTTTTCATAATATGATTTTTTTGAAAAGTTTAAATGGCAACCAACACTGGTAATATCAACACTAGTAATTCTAGTCCATTTGTAGAGGATCAGTCCACTGCTAGACCACGACTGTTTAATAGTAGTAATTATGCATACTGGGCATGTAGAATGAAAATATATTTACAATCAATTGGAGTAGACAATTGGAACATTACTCAAACTGAGTATGTTGTACCTACAAATAATTTACACAATGGACTATTAAGAAAAAGGCTACTGCACAAAATAATTCAAAATCCATGAATATTTTATTTTGTTCACTTAATAGAAATGAATTCAAAATGGTGAATGTTTGTAAGTCTGCATATGAAAGATGGAAAACTTCGCAAGTGGCTCGTGAAGGAACAAGCAAAGTTAAATAGATCAAGATATCCATGTTAACTAGACAGTTTTGATTATTTAAAATGAATCCAAATGAGTTTATCTCTGATATATACTGCATGTTTCAGGATATAATGCATTCATTGATTGCCTTGGGAAAGATATTCTCTGAAGAAGATCAAGTTAGAAAAATCTGGAATTCATTAACTCCATAATGGGATCAAAAGACTTTGGCAATTGATGAAGCAAATGATATTAGTACATTGAAAATTGAAGAGTTAATTGGAAATCTAATGTCATTTGAAGTCCATATGAAAGAAAGAAGGGAGAATAAGTCATCAGAAAAGAAGTCAATAATATTTAATGTAATGATCGAAGAGTCAAATTCAAATAACAACAACTAAGAAGAAACAATATCGATGATAAGGAATTTTAGAAAATTTGTAAAGTATAGGAAGATGACAACTTAAAATGGAATGAGCAAAAGAATACTATAAAAAATTGTAACAACCTGCATTTTAGAGTCGTTAAATTTGAATTATAATATAATAAAATATTAGTTTAAAATTTGGATAAGATTATATAGATGTATTTTTAATTTAATTTATCAGATTTTTCTGAAATTTTTAATTTGGAAAATTTGAAGCATTTTACATCCTGTATCAGCATTTTTGAAATTTCACAAGATAAGTTACCTTGTCTATTTTATTATCATTCTGTGATTGTGGCACATTACTTAACCCAACGGTATTTTACCTTTGTTGTTTGTGGCTCATGCATGAACGAAGTAGTGTTTAATGGGGTACCTATGTTTCCTATCTTAAAATTATACATAAACACAATACGTCACTTTTATTTAATATCTCTATCACATATGCATGTCTTCTTCAAGGCTAAGCAAGCTGCCTTCAGTCAAATCCTTATTCTTTGCACCTTGTCTTATGTTCATCTCATCTTTTGTTCATAAACTGCATAAAAATATCCTTATGCATGTTTACTTAGCTTGGAAATATCATATATGTCAAGCATGACACAGGATGGGGAAAATGCATAAACCACATTAATTTTACTGTCTAACCATTTCTTCATATCCAAGCAAAACATATGCCCATGTTGATTTTTTTCTTAACAAATAAGAAACTTCACCCTGTATATATAATAAACGCATATATTTTTATGGACAAATTACTCACTCTTTCCCTATTCAATATACATATTCACAGCAAGTAACCATTGGCTTTTTCTTCTCTGAAAAAATGTAACTTGTATGTCTTTTCAAGCATTCATTTATCCAAGTAGAAAATGGGTACACATAGAGATACACTTCTTTTCTTATGTTCCATACCCATGCAAGTGGAAATAAGTAATAACATTTTTCTTTTTTTCTATGCCTTTTGTTGTGCGATTGAATGAAAGTTTGGGTGATTAAACGAACATATATGTGGGTATGGATCTCTAGTCTCATTTATGCATGGGTAGAAAGGTGTGAAAGTGAGGTGTGGGTATACTAACTACCAAGAAAGAAAGAATTGAAGTATGTTGGCTTTGCGAAGAACATGTGCATGCATGTGAAATGAAGAGAAGATGTATGAGGGAGAGAAAGGATTTAGAAAACAGAACATGAGCCATACTTCACAAACACATCATTATTCATTCTCCTCTCTATATTCAATTTCACATTATTTCTGAATGCAATTCACTTCTCAAAATAAAGGAAACACATGAAACCAAATGCATTAGATTCAGAGTGGGTAGTCTTCGAGATGAAACTAATTTAGGTGCATTTGGAAACAGTGGGCATTTTAAAAAGATTCGAACACCGTTCGAAGTTCAACAGAACCAGAACGAAAAGCGACGATTAAAATCAAAGTGAGTAAACTCACTATCTCTGGTTCGTTTATAATTTATTATAAACGAATTTTTATTTAGTATATTTTTTATGTTATTTGTTAGTTGTTTGGATGTATTGATAAATTGTTTATCAATTGTGGCTATTATATATATTAGTTATATTTAAGGTTGCTAGTCAGATATTCCCGCATAATTTAGCTGATGAGACCCTATGCACCCCAAATAATAGCGGATGACCCTTTATACCGCGATTTCCTACAGCAAAGCGGGATTGGAATTATTTATATTGTCCAACATCTGTGGATGCAGGGAAATAGGTTGGATGGATCCAGCTGGATTCCTCAAATTTATTGTTGTTTGTTTACATTATATATATATATATATATATATATATATTTGTGTGTGTGTGACGCGTTGAATAAATTGAATAGGCTGTTGTGTGTCTTGGATGCTTGAATAACACTAGCCCTAAATATTGGTATTTAAATACCGTAAGTATATACTCGAATGAAAGGGACAAGAGTTTGGGTTTAAAAACGAAAATTTATTTTTCCAAAATAGAAATTGATTTTCAAATGGGATAAAAAATAGAAAAAAAATTTAATAATAAAACAAGCAGTCTCATGCATAAATGAAGTGAAATAATTATTACTGGATAACTTGGGAATGTAAATTCAAGAGTGAGTTTAAAAAGAGGATTTGGAAATCGTTTTAAAGGGAAATGATGAAATTTTATTCTGATGTTCGGAATGTGAATGGAACTGAAATAAATCCATAGGGATTTGTAACTAGAGTTCGAGTATGTCAAAATTTATAAAAGCGGTTTATTTTCAGAAAGGATATTTGAAATTTATTTATTTGAAACTATAGTTTAAAATTGAATATTTTAAGAAGTTTATATTTCCAATATTTATAATATGAAATTAGATTTTATGTGTGTGTGTGTATATGTATATATAAGTTTTATAATTATAAAATATTTTCTTAAAATGGAATTATTAAATGCGGAAGTTTTGTAAAAGTAAAATAAATATAAATTTTATGGCTGAACAGATATTGGATAGTTAAATAAAGTGAAAAGGAAATAATTTGGATGGATTAGTTGAGATTATAAGGGAGTATAATCATTTAGAATTGGCAAAAGGAAATTTAATCGAATTCCGAAGATATTCTAGGAAAGCATGAAATATTTCCTAATTAAGATTCAAATGACGATTCGAATAACATTTTAGTTATTTTTCTACGTATCGGAAAGGAATTTTAGAAATGTATTTAAGTATAACCAAATGAAATCAGAAAAGAAAATGGTTTAAACAGGATACAGTTATAATTTATTTAATAAATGAAGTTTCATTTCAAACGTATAAATTTAAACTTAATTAAAATGAGGTCCCTGCAACACGGTAGTTCGTAGTTTTATGTTTCGAAGTTCAATTAAATATATAGAATTCAATATAAGTCAGAATTTCTTGAAACAAGAATCGTCTGAACCTATTGAATGATAGCTTTCTAATGGAAAGAAAGATCTTGATTTTGTCTTATAGATTTTAAGTTATGTCAGAATCGAATTTCCTGTAAAATTGTGGTATAATCGTTTATAAACGATAATGATTTAATAAATAAAATAAACGGATTTTGTAATGACCGAAAAGTTCTGATCATGATTATTGATACTAATATGTTTCCTGTATCACATATCGACTAATCGACCATCAGAAATTTTTCGATCATTAATAGAAAGAAGCTAGAGGGTGAGAAACAGAAAGAAAGAAATTAGAATTGAAGAAAAAGAAAAACTGAACACAATAGAATCAGAGTATAATGAATCTCACAGCGGAACTACATAAAATATATTATATAACATCTTGAAATACAAAACTGTATTTATACTTACATACATCATCATAGTACAACATATATACAACACAACGGAAATAGATTCTGAATAACAAATGTGGAAGCTTTCTGCTCCAATCTCCTTCAAGTGAATCTATAAAATCCTAAAACTACTTGACTGCCCATACAAATTTAGGCACCCAAGTGTTTAGGGAAAACACAAAAAATAAACTCTGGATCAGTCATGGGACTGGTGTGAGTAAACGATTTTAAAAAGCGTGATTTTTAAGTTCGAAAATATTTTTGAAAGAAAGAATAATCGTAAGACTAAATCCACATATAAATACGGACGGTTTTTACCATACGATAACCCAATTTTTTTTTGAAATCATATATATCTTCTGATATTATAATAGTGTCTAAATACAAATAAATATCAATCTAGCGGAATGCTTGCATCTCACGCTCCACGTATATCGTATACAATCAAAATCGCAGGCGCTTATTGGAGATTGGATTCCGACTATGACAAGGTATGGAACCACCTACCAATAGTGTATCTCTAGAGGTGAATACACTGAGTTTAACAAGAACGACTTGCAACCCGGCCCACACATGACCGACCTCTCATTTCGCTTGAGTGTATCGAATATATATCACCAACGGTTGGGATTAGCATCCGTTTCCTGAAATGGGACAGCATCGAAAATAGATTAAAGAATGAAATGGAATTTCTCTAGATAGGTGATTATACACCATAATGGGAGCGACCAACATAGCCATGCTGTCGGCCTGATTTTTGTCATTTCCTGATTGTGAGGCTTGAGGTTAGAATTCATCTTTAGAACATCTAGTCATCATTCACTTTGAATGCCACATTGTCAGATCCATCAAATCACTAATTGACGTCCACAAATATACTCTGGATGTAAAACAAGGGCCATTCTTTGCCATCAACTTGGTATATTTGTAAAAATCAACATACGTGGTTTTTAGGAAATACTCTGTCAGACATTCATTCATTCAAGTCATCCAGGAACAGGATGAACCGAAGGTACTCTCATACTATCTCCAATATAGGAATCACCTCATGGATCAGTAGCAAGTACTCCTTGCAAATCCGAAGATTTCAATCACTATAGAATCACTATCAAAATATCTTAAAGAGCGACCCAGAGAAATTTATCAAGTGGTTCTTCTGCTCATGAAGATCTACGGTCTTCAATTATTTAAATCGTATAATCGTCCCTACAAGTTAGTTTAAGAATCGTAAAGCAAGTTCGAAGTGGTCTTGGGTTCTGTTCCCATCTCGGTCTCTTCGAACTAACACATAGGGATATTTATTTGATAGTCGGCGTTTTAACTATCAAATTTCAACAGTGCGGATAATAAAACAACTTAAATTATTTCAGAGCATAAGTAATTTTCAGGACACATCCATTATATTTAATTAACTTATACAAATCTAAATCCTGGTTCAGAATAGAAGATAATAACAATAAAACATAACAATGTTTTATTTAAGTTAATTTAGATTTAATTGATCCTTCTATAACAAGTAATTAGCAACGAATATTCCACATAACATTAACTGTCAACAACGATTTAATGTTTCATTTCAAACTAATAACAGTTTGAAATATGTGATCTCAAGTTACACCAAATTTCACATTATATTTATTCCGAACCCTTTTAAATAAATGCATCGTTTTATTTAAACATTTATTCCATTTCCAATAGAAGATATATGTGGATACACATGTACATGTGTACATATATATATAAGACTTGGACTAAATCTTCGATGACAATGTCCAATTCTGCAATTACGATCAAATTTCCCAGCCCTTCCTTTTTTCTTTTATTTATACTTATAATATCATTACATGACCATTCAATTAGCTTAATTTGTACAATCTTATTTCTAATTCCAGCACAAGACCATTAGAATACAATAAAACTTGTCAATGGTTCATTTTAACCAATTTGTATCTATTTTGTTACTTCACAGTACAACAGATAATAAACAACTAGTCATTACAACAATAGCAATCAACATTGATTTGTCATTTAATTTCAAAAATAACAGTTTGAAATATTTGATCTTCGATGATGATTTATTTTACATAATAATCGTTCAAATTCTTTTTTTTGAAATAAATTAATTGATTTATTTCAACTTTTATTCTATTTAAATCAGCTATATATATGAATATATATATACACATTTATATGAAACTCAAACCAAAACCGAGACAACGACTTCAAACTTCAAATCCTCCGATTTCGATAAAATTTACCGATCCATTCTTCTCATTTTTGTTTCTTTCTTATGTAATTTTAACTTCTATTTAAATATCAAATTTTTATTTAAAATTGATTCAATTTAACAGTATGGATCTATTAGACCCAATACAGCCTAATTGTCCATGCATACATCTAATTTATTTCGTCATATACTATAAACTATTGGTTTCCTACTTCCTGGATTAAAATGTTTAAAAAAAAAGTTAATCATTATTTAACTTTTAGTTGATTTCAAAACCAAAAGCGAAATTAAATGCACAGCTAGTAGTCCATATATTATTTGCTATCTTCTGATTTCTTCTCAGGCTATGCTTCTCTTTGTATTAATATGTTATTTATAAAAATGTTCAATTTAACTTTAGGATTTAAAAAATTTCTTTTTATTTACTTTCGGCCCAATTCAGCCCATTAACCCAAAATGCCCACAACCACTTTCCTTCTTATCCGTTCTTTTTTCTTTCTACCTGCTTCCTTTTACTTCTTCTGTCGAGTGACTACAAACCAAAAGAAAACAGGCTCCATCAAACTGGATTGACATGGATTGAACCCATTTATGTACTTCGACCTACCTTTTCTTCCCATCTCCCTTCCTCTCCATTCCTTTACACTATTCCACATCACTTCCGTGCACTGGCCAACTATGCACATGCACACATAACACCAACGCCCCCTCCTCGTCCTGACCATTGTCACAAGTCCTAAACTGCCACTCGAAGTCAGCCCCACCGTCGGAACTGACTCAGATCCCCTATAGCAAAAACTGGTGTCCAAATGTAAACTCTAACAAAAATCACTGCCATTAAAACACTACGTACCACCACCATGATCCACCATTCATCGTGAGACTCCATCTGAAGCGACCCGAACTTCCCCGATCTCCGAAGAGATGAGAAAGACCGAATTACTGTGAGGACAAGACAAATCAAAACGCAGATGGAAGAACATTTCATTGTTATTACAACAATTCCATCAGATACAAGAATATACAGAGTATAATGAATAAATTACATTCGGTAAATATCAGAGATTACAATAAATTACATAGCAGCGGAAAAATATACAAAACACAACTGAAAGTAATACACGGATACAGAGCTTTCCGAGCATCGTTCCAGCTGTAAATCAGGATCCTATGAATATAAATCTACAAAACCAAAACTACTAGCTGCCCGTGTCGAAAATAGGGGCACCCAGAGTTTAGGTTAAAACAATAAACTCCAGGTCAGTCATGTGACTGGTGTGAGAACTAAAACAGTTATTTAAAACTTCACTTTAAAAGAGAGTAATTCAAGGGACCACGCCGTATAACACGGAACGGGTTTCCTCCCAAGAATACCAGTGCATAGAATAAACAGCGCAATGCTTTTTCAAAAAATGAAGCTATTATAAGACCCAGGTCCCATCACACAATGCAACGCAAGCCGGAGGATAGGGTTTTCCCTTATAATAGCCAAACATGCTTGGTACGTTTAAAACAAATCATTTGATACTATAATAAGTGTATAGTGTCAAAACAATTTCAATCATAAATATCAATCATAGGCGGCATGGGTACCATCTATCATGTCGCCATACTAGGCTCTACAAATAAAACCGAAGTATCTTGTATTGGAAATCGGATTTTCGTCATGAGTCGAGGCAAGGGGCAAGCTCCTCTCCCCTTCGAGACACTCTAGCAAATGCCTCAGGACTACACACTCTGGGTAACCCTTGGATCTTCAGGGCCGGTCCTCTCTTACGTTTGAGGATTGGCAATTCCTGAACACACGTTTCCTGGTCCTTACAGACCTAAAATCGAGGCGCCTCATCCAACAACCACATAGGTGAAAAGTATATAAATGTCAGGGCTGGTAAGTCGCTGACACCACCAAAGCTAGAAAGAAACGTCGTGCTCTCCCTGCAGTCCTTATCCCGTTTTTAAATCATACAGAGGTGTGAGGCTCGCGAGTTCACGTTATACACAAAGCTGCCACATAGGCCGTGCTTTGATCATCAACCACAAGACTTTGCTTTTCAACAGAAGCCTTGATCCATGCAACTCAGCATGCCACACAGGCAATTCATGCCATGCGATTGATAGCTATCGATATATAACCTCTAAGCTCGTACGTCTCAGAGAAGGGCGTTAAGCAAGAGAATAAATTCTCCGCCGCCAAACAGATATATATTTAACAGAAATCAATCAACACAGAATAAAATCCAATGTCAGACACACAATCCATTTACAAGTTCGTTCTGGGTCTGAACGAAACCGGAGGCACTTTCCTCGCATATCCATCGATCTCCAAGTACGTCTGGACGACCACCAACTATTTCCATCCTCTTGGGTGTACAGTCCAATCAGGATCGTCAGTAATTATCCAAACGATGTGAAGACTTCCGGTCTTCGACCACTGTCATCATCTTCGACTTATCGTCGAATCGGTTATTCAGAATGGGTATAAACCCGGCCTTTCCGAACAACCCGCGTATATTAAAAACAAATGTTACATGAACACAACATACGCCTCATTCCAATTCATTAGTCACTAACTGTAAATCAGTAAGAGAGCAATTCCCCAAATATTTACCCCGAAGGCCGAAACCAACACCAGATCAATACCCAGGAAACCATTCTTCTTAACTAACCTACAGCTAGTTTCTACATTTCAATTCTTAGGGAAAGGTTCCCATTAATTTTATCAAAGATAAATTCTTTAAAATTTATTCTTTAATCTTCCATTGGATGTCATATCAAACCAAATTATGGTTTTCCAAACTAGTCGAGATTAGCGAACCACACCGAAGTAATTATTTATTTTATTTCCCAATCCCAACCTATTCATCCCATGAAGCAAAACTGGTAATACCCCATATCTAACACCGTGGTGTTATCAGTAAATTTAATTACCATTTCACGTTCAAATCTAATTAAAGATTTGACTATCGTTTTGGAGCAAAACTGGTGATACTCCATTCTCGCTCACTTGCCAAATTTGATAATTTTCATTATCAATTCCCATTTCAATCTAATTGCAGATTCATTAAAACTCCTTTTTATGGGTTAAAGAACTAGTGTCATTTAAAACACAGTTCACGACAAACCCAAATCACATTCTATTTATTATCGGGTTAAAGAACAAGTGTTATTTAAAACACTGTTCACGATAAACCCCCAAATCACTTCTAATTCAATTTCAATCAGATATATTAGAAATTCCGATTATTTAAAACCCCTTTTTAAATCCAATTTATTTATTTAAAAATAGTTGGGTTTTAATTTTAGTTCAAAACTAGTTCATTTCGATAAGAATCTATTTTTATCTTTACAAATGTGGATTTTTTCATCCCAATTTTTACCAAATCATTTATTATGATTTTACACAAATTATTACTATTTTTAATAATTTTATCAAGGCCCGTACAGTCGATTTCCATCAACGGCCATCGAACTGCACTTACAGCAACCTTTTCCAAATTTGATTTGGACGTATCTCCAAATCCAACCGTTTGATTTCAAATTTCTAATATTCGTTAGAAAGCTCTTTTGGATACGAACCCAACGGTTCCGGTTTTAGGAGAATCCGACGGTCGGATCTCCCGTAATGTCCGTTTGAAATAAATGGTCGAAATTCACGAACTACCGCGGCGCGGTGCGTTCTATTCAGGCCATTATATTATATATATAATAAATATTTCATTGATTTCTATTTAAAACGAATTTTATAAATAGTTATAAATTCGTTTCAAAAACAATTTCAACTTCTATTTCAATTCAAATCAAAATTGAATTTTTCCTTATAAATTCGTTTTAAAATTCATTTCTATTCAATTCAAATTCCAATTCAATTTGAATTCATTTCAATTCGTTTTCAATTCAATTCGAATTCGTTTTATATTCAATTCATTTCAAATTCGTTTTATATTTGATTCAATTCGAATTGGTTTTCTATTCGATTCAATTCAAATTGGTTTTCTATTCGATTCAATTCAAATTGGTTTTCTATTAGATTCAATTCAAATTGGTTTTCTATTCGATTCAATTCAAATTTAAAAACGAATATAATCGATATAAATATCGTTCGCGTCAAAATAGTGCATCTCTAATCAATACGGCTTTATATATTTCAATAATTCCATTATTCTATTCAACAAATGAATATTATATTTTTGTCAACACGTGACTAATCCCAACGAATGAGTACTGTCCACGTGTGACTATTTTTGTTATTCAATATATTTTATAAAAATTATGGTATCTATCGTTTGATTTAAACCAGACTCCAACCGTAAATTAGTAAGAGAACGATTCCCTAAATATTAACCCCGAAGGCCGAAACCAACATCAGATCAATATCTAGGAGACCACTCATCTTATCTATTTTCCAGTTAGTTTCTAATTTTATATATGATAAAGATGTAAATTTTATTGTTAAAATATTTCGTTCAACACATGACTAATCTCAACGGATGAGTACTGTCAACACATGAACCTTTATTTTATAGGGATAAAGATGTAAATTTTATTGTTAAAATATTTCGTTCAACACATGACTAATCTCAACGGATGAGTACTGTCAACACATGAACTTTTATTTTATAATGATAGAAATGTAAATTTTATTTTTAAAATATTTCGTTCAACACATGACTAATCTCAACGAATGAGTACTGTCAACACATGAACCTTTATTTTATAATATTCTTTATTTTCTAAATTGGAATGAGGCCCAATCAATCACCATATAGCGTTAACTATATGGATTTCATACAACACAGGTATATAATAGCAACGATACATAGTCAACCATCATCCAAAGTGCACTACACTATATAAGCATCAAATATTGATATCTAACGCTTATAACAGTCTGTCAATCAATCGATCGACATACAACTAATTATTGGGATTGGTGTATGCCGTATTTTATCCCAATACCCGTGTGGGGTTTCAAATAATCAAACACAGATTTTATTTGTGCAGTTGGGCGATGTGTAAAATTTATCATCCCAATCAATATCAGTCAAATCAGTGTATATAAACAAATCGGCCGATTTGTTCATAAATATTTCTTTATTCACATTCACGTTAAAAATTATATTTTTAACGATAATTAATTTATTTCAACACATGAATATATTTCATTGTCTATTTCACATCAACTTCACAAACAAATTTCACAACACATCAAACAAGCATACAAGCCGTCCATGGTCTGTGGATGACGGGTGTCGGGTGCTACTAAACACCGTCTGCATCCTAGTATATATTTATAACTAGAAAAAGAAATTTGAGTGAGAAGTTCTCACCAATAGCTATTCCAACTCCACGATACTTCATTTATAGAAATCTTCGTCGTTCTCGCCCTTTTTCACTTTTGTTGCCCATAGCCACTATATATATAAAAATCACATTTTTATATTGCTTTTCAATATATAAAAATCGAATTTTTACTTCGCTATTCAATATATAAAAATCGAATTTTTACTTCGCTATTCAATATATAAAAATCGAATTTTTTACTTCGCTTTTCTCTATATAAAGATTTCGCCTTTTCCATTTCAAAAATCTAATCTTTTCTATTTTAAAAATCAAATCTGTTTTATTTTAAAAATCTAATCTTTTCTATTTTAAAAATCTAATCTTTTTATTTCTAAAAATTCTATTTTTCCATTTTGAAAAATCCTATCTTTCTCTTCTGAAAAATCCTATCTTTTCATTAAAAAACATATTTTAATGGTGCTAATACATATACAAAAATCAAATTTTTATAACGATTAAAATTTATATTTTTTTTCTAACTAAAAATAATAATAAAAAATCACATTTTTATCCGACAAAAATCATGTTCTTACTCACTTAAAAATCATCTCTTTATGACTTTAATCAATTTAAAAAGAAGTACTTAACAAACTAAATTAACTAATTACCTGATTAAAGTAGTAATCCCTCGTTAGGCTTTAAATTGAGTCTCGTCTCCATCTAGGTGTCGAAGAGGACAATCGAACCCACCTCGAGCTCCTAAGGCTCGCTTCGCTCATCACTGGAGGGAGAGGGGTGCGCTGCGAACTGGTGGAGGTTGGCTGGTTCTGTCGGGCACAGGGGCGACGTGATTTTGGTGTTCAGGGGTTTGGGTGGCTGGATTTTCGAAGGGGAAAAAGGGGGGAGGCTCGACAGTGGAGTGGGGTTGAGATGGAGGCCGGCGGTGGCCAGAGGAGAGGGAGGCGGAGCATCTGGGTTGCGCGGTGGTGGTCTCGATCTGAGGGGTGGTTCAGGGTTCTGGCGACGTCGAGTAGGCTGGAGGATGGCGTAAAAAGAGGGGAGCGGAGAGAGAACGGGGAGGAGAGGGTGGTGGGCGGCGACGCCTCCGATGACGGCGTTGCGAGGGGCGGCATTCGATTCGAGCGAGCGTGTTTTTTTTATTTTTTTATTTTTTCCCTAATCTGAAATGAGAGGAGGGAGAGGGGTGAGGTCAACGCTATACAAAATTATATATTAATTTAATTAATTTATTTGCCAAAAAGTAACTTTTTATTACTCAGTCGAAATCAAACCCACCGCCTGTCGTCCATAGCTAATTACCCCCATTCCGAACACAATGGGATATGTATCGTAAGCTGATTCGACTGTTTCGATCAGTTTCCGTCAAAATCAACATATAACTCTATATATTGAATTTGAACGTGCATTTCGATTTACCAGGGTCACATACGAACTCGAAAAATTCCAGAAAAATATTTTCTAGCTTCGTATTGACGATACGGTCCTAACAAAACTAGTTTCGTCGAATTCTGAGACCGTTAGAAAAATGGCCATTTTCCAGTCGATTAAAATCAACAGAAACGGGTCAAACGCGTTTTCCTTTGCCACGCTCACATATTAATTCGAAAAACAATGAAATTTGGAATCTAGCAATAATTTGACATCACAGACCCAACAAAAGTGGTTTCGTCAAAATCCGAGGTCGTTTGCAAAATTCCCATTTTTAAGGGCCTGAATTCCATAGCGACTATTCAAAATTTTCAACTGGACATATCTTTTGATTCCCGCTATGAAATCTCGATTTTTCGGATTCGTTGGAAAGATATTATCAAATAGATCCTATTATTTTTTGTTTCACTAAAATCCGGATTGTTTTGCACCCGGAACATTCAATTGAAGTTTGAAATCGAATTATCGAACTACCGCGCCATTTTCAATTCTTTTTCTAGACATATATAAATATTTATATTCTAACGACGACATGTATAAATATATACGTTCGAATTTATTCAAAATAAATTTCTCGTCGATATTATTTAAAATAATTCATTTTAAATATTCAAAATTCATTAAAATTTCCAAAATAAAAATTTAAAACTGGCCCAGATTTTCCGGGTTATTACACCACCACTAGCTCGCCATCGAACTCCTCTTCCATTTCTACTGGGTGTGCAACCCTACCTCCCCTTGACCGGCGTGCATTTCACCATTTATCTCGCCTCCCAAAAACAGAAGTCCACCAAAAAAAAATCAAAAACCTTTAAAATATTTGATTAAAATTTTAAGTAATATTTTTCCTGTATTCCTCAATCCTTCCTGCTCCTCTGGCTTCGATGCCATCACCTACAACCATCACTCTAGCCGAAATTTAATCAAACCCAAAAATCCACACAATCCCCTTTACTAAAAATCTAGAATTTGCTATCAAAATTCACCATTTTACCTTACTAATCCATTTGTATACCTGAATCTAGGATCTATAATGTTTGAAAATTTGAGATTTTACACCCTTTTACTGTTTTTACTATGTTTAGGGTAATATAGGTGATTATATAGGTTAAAACCAATCTTAGAATATTTACGAGACAAAATCAAACAATTTTTATTGATCTTATTCCCTAAAATAATCTGAAATCAATATTATTGATTTTTGAAGTACTAGGATATAACATATATCCATCCTTTAACATATACAGTCATTGATATAATTTACTTCCAATGATTTAACAAGCTAGTTCAATATATAATGATAATTAGTAATAACCAGTGTACATATGTTTTGAATCAGTTATCCATAAAACTTTACATTGGATTTTAAATGATGAAACAAGTGTTTACCCATTGATGTGTGTTAGTTCACTACTGTGTATTTACTCCAGGGTTTGTTCTTAGAACAACTGGTTCAAATGATTCAAATCATGGTTATAAGATGTCCTATACTATATATATACCTAAACCAAGATTTATCTACTCTGAAGTAGATTTAAAAGAAAAGTGAATTAGAGTTTACGCATTTTAATACTACTATGTTTTAATTCAGTCTCTCAGGTTATCAAAACCATCTTAGTTCTACCAGTTTTGTGAAGCTTAAACATCCTACTTGCATCCAAAATGTTGGTTATATCTTATCACACATTAGTTTAAATCCTACTAAGGTTAACTGTAAACATTTAAAATAGTTTAAGATGATAATCCACAATTTCATGCTACTGTCTTACTACTATGTTATATGTCACAGTATTCTCTTTCTATGTTGCCGAGTACTCAGTCTAAAACTAATTAATCTAGAAATTATCCTTAACAACATCAACATCCTTGTTTTGAAATCACTGGAATTGTATACACATGATTAATTATCCACAATAAAAAGTATGGTAAGTGTTTACACACTACATCTTGTTCACTGCTTTTCTTATACTAACCTTCATTGTTTTAAATGCTAACAGATATTTAATTTCTAATACAGGTTCAGTATTAATAGTGCATCATATTCAGATCCGAGGTGCATACATATGTAGGTTAAAACATAAAAGACGACAATCATAAAATAGGTTGAAAGAGAAATCGATTTTTTTTATTCACAAGTATATATATATATATATATATATATATATATATATATATATATATATATATATTTTACCGGCTTGCTAATATTTTTCCCGGATTCATTCACATGGTGTTTAACCCTGATAATATGACAACCTAAATCAGGTGTATGCATCAACACATATATGCTTTGAACTATTCATTGAATAAGAGGAATTTACTCACCATATTTCCTCTATGTTCACTTCCCTATTTCAAGTTTCTGTCCTTAATTTACATCAGCCCTACTTCACTTCCTTTAGTTCCAAGTTTTTTTCTCTTTTTTTTGCTTCTCTGTTTACTTTTGAGTTCTTGTAAACTAGTGTGTGTTTATGCGTGGGTTTTTATGTATATTTATAGCTGAAAAAGGGTAGACCTTATGTCAGGGAGGTTTAAAGTCGTACAAGGTGTATACAACAGCTTGATTATGATTGAAATGAAGTATGGTCAAGTCTTCAGCTATCTAAAAAATCTCAGGCTATGTGTGACAATGTAAGTCCTGATCTAATGTGCACTTCTCTTTTGGATTTTTTTTCAAACTTTGATACTAAGAAAATAAATAACCCCCATGTTCTTCTTGTTCTATAGGTATATGTATTGCACTATAAATGCACTTCTCATGTCAACTAATCAATTCAAACTTAGCACTTAAGGCTTACGCAGGGTGTTTGATAGTACCAATGGTGATGTGTATGTTTGACAATACAATAGGGTGTATGGTTTGGTCTTAAAGTGATAATGTGGACGTGCATTTGCTTCCAAACCTTACCTCTAACCTATGATCTATGCTGCAAATGTACAACACACACTAAATAGTTTAAATGCCTTCACGTTTATCCAATCAATCCCTTTACATCACTATGATCCATTATATGACTTTATGAATGTGTTATATATGCTTCTATGTAAAGTAATATGATTTTTTTTTACTTTAATTTAAGTACATTTTATTTTATATCTTCATGAGTTCAAAGTTAAATTAAATGTAAACAAATATGTAAAAACATTAAACACTAATCTATATATATGTATATGGTATTAAAAATAACAACTATTCTAATTTTTAATAAATTTTATCTTATAGATATTATCCAAGTAAATAAATAGCTTGCATAAATGAATATTTTACTTGGATTTTTCCCTATAAAGAAATCACAGTTTACATGAGTAAATTCCTATTTTATCCTTTTAAGTAAAATTCAAAATTTGTTAATGGAAGTAATCTAATATTTTACTTAAGAAGATTTATATTCAGTTGAGCTTTAAAGCCAGTAAGAATAAATAATCTGTAAAAATTACTTGTTTTATACACCAGTATTCATTGATCAACAAGAAATAAATTTATTTGGAAGTTTCCTGACATTTTCCTAAATATACATATCTTATTTATTGAACTAACAGTAAAATCTGTAAATTATAGATTATAGAACTGGTTCAAAAACCAGGTCGTTACAATCTACACCCCTTAAAAGAATTTCGTCCTCGAAATTAAAGGGTGACGAGGAGATTCTAGTTATATCCAAGATCATAGACTTATCTTAACACATACATGGGTCATACTCTAACAATTACAACAAACGAGGCATCCAAAACACACAGGTTATTTGCTAAAATATTTCATTGCAATTAAAACGTTCAATACATACATCAGCAATTGACTATCTATTCATTTTCATAACTAGAAATATATGTTATTACATTTGATAAACATTTTCATTCCATATTTACACACTATATTCTTCCACATTCATTAGTTCTTGACCATAAATCGGTAAGAAAATAATCCTCTAAATATCAACCCCGAAGATCGAAATCAACATCAGATCAACACTAAGAAAATCATTTAACTTAACTAATTTCCAGTTAGGTTCCAATTCTTAATTCATGTCTTAATTCCTTATCAACCCATATTATCCCAATTTCCATTTAAGAAAATATCTTAGACTATATTTGGAAAATAAATTCCAAATCTTTTCTACTTCATTAAGTTGAATCCGACATGTTCAAACATCTTTATCTGCTCCAAATTCTCCCTTAAAACTCCAATCTAGTTTAGTTCCATTCAAATTGACTTGACTTTACTATTTCAATCTTATTCCAGTTGAAATTTCCAATTAACTCCTGGTTTTATTTCAAAATAGTTTGAAATCACATATCTCTATTCCATTTTAATTCAAACCTTTGAATTTCTCTAAAACATTTTGATCCCCTCAAACACCGTTCCAGTTTGTCTTATTTGTATTTCCATTCTTATACAAATTCAATTTGGTTCATCATATAACCATTTCAATTTTATAATTTGATACCAGATTATAATAGCAACCAACACAGCCAATAATAATTGCAGAAAATTATTCTTTTTATACCAAAATAAAATTTTGAGTAAAAATATTTCATTTACCCACTTTTAAAAATAATACTATGCTGAAATATTCATTCAAGAGTTCAGAAACACCTATTGATAAAGTTTGACTACTACATCGACCAAAATTTATAAATTACTCGATAAACTAATCAACACAATGTAAAAAGTTTGACTACTACATCGACCAAAATTTATAAATTACTCGATAAACTAATCAACACAATGTAAAACGGTATTTATATCAAGTTATAAATATGCTGTGGTGACCCAAACTTCCCCTTGAAGGAAAGCCCAGATTGCTTTGAGAACATGACAAATCAGAACACAAAAAGAAGAACATTTCATTGCTTTTTGCAACAATTCCATTAGAATACAAGTATATAACAGAGTATGAACGAATATTATGCAGAAAATATTAGATATTTAAATTACATTTAAATATAGCACAACTGAAAATAGAAACACGGATATAGAGCTTTCCGTATATCGCTTCAGCTGTAAACCGAGATCCTATGAATATGAATCTGCAAAACCAAAACTATTAGCTTCCCATGTGGAAAATAGGGGTACCCAGAGTTTAGGTTAAAACAATAAAATCTAGGATAGTCATGTGACTGGTGTGAGAACTAAAACAGTTATTAGTCTTTATTTTAAAGTTAGGTAAATCGAGGGACCACGCCGTATAACGTGGAACGGGTTTCCTCCCAAGAATACTAGTGCATAAAACAAACAGCACAATGCAACATAAAGAACAATGAAGCTATTATAAGACCCAGTTCCCATCACACAATGCAACGCAACGGAGGATAGGTTTTTGCCTTATAATAGCCAAATATGCTTGATACGTGAAATTTTATCTTTTATTATTACTATAAGTGAAGAAAACAACTTCAAATATAAATGTATCAATCATAGACGCCATGGGTACCATATATCATGTCATCAATACTAGGCTCTACAATCAAAACCGAAATGTGTCGTACTTGGAAATTGGATTTCCATACTGGTGGTTACTGATTCGAAAGATCAATCGCGTAGTGCAATCTACCACGGTTTACGTTGCGGGCATGCGAAAATACCGTAATGCACATCCGCATTATCCAGGAAAACAAGTTACCGCGGTTTACGTCGTAGGTATGCGAAAACACCGCTAACTTTATCCATCAGGGAAATCGGGAGGTGTGCCCTATCCCTTACCTCGGTCGACCGAATCCATGACAACCCATAGGGTGTCTATCCTCATCTAAAAAGTATACTGATCTAACTATCAGTTTCCCACCTTACCGGTGTGTAAGGCTCGCGAATTAACGCTACACAAAGCCGTGCTATACTAAAGCTGCACTTTGATCATCAACCACAAGACTCTGCTTTTCAACAGAAGCCTTGATCATCTGCCACTTAGGCCTGCCACACAGATAATTCACGCCATGCGACTGATGTCTATCGATATACAACCTCTGATCCCGTACGTCCCGGGGAAGTGTGAAGTAAGGGAATAAATTCCCCTTCATCAGGCAGATGTATATTTAATAGAGATCAATCAGCAAAGAATAAAATCCAATGTCAGACACACCATCCATTTACAAGTCCGTTTTCGATCTGAACGAAACCAGAGGCACCTTATTCCTTGCATATCCGTACAATCAACAAGTATGTCCAGATGGCTACCATTTGAGCCCCCTTCAAGGTAGCTACTACCATCGTGAGCATCAGTAGCACCCATATATTTGACGTGAAGAACGTCGGTCTTGCACCGTTTTCAATCTCTTCAACTTATCGTCAAATTAGTTATTCAGAATGGGATAAACCTGTCCTTTCTGAATAAATCGAGTATCTTATAATCAACTGCTATAACAACACATCATACGCCTCATCCAATCTAGAATATTCGTTTATTCAAATATTCTTTTCCTTTGGGAAAGGTTCCCATTAATTTTATCAAAGATAAATTCCTTAAATTTATTCTTTAATCTTCCTTTGGATATCAAACCATATTAAGGTTTTCCAAACTAGTCGGGATTAGCGAACCACACCGAAGTAATCATTTATTTTATTTCCCGATCCCAGCCTATTCATCCCGTGGAGCAGAAATGGTAATACTCTATATCTAACACCACAATGTTATCAGTAAATATTAATTACAATTTCACGTTCAAATCTAATTAAAGATTTAGCTATCGTCTGGAGTAAAACTGGTGGTACTCCATTATCTGTCATTTTCTTGAATTGATAATTTTAATTATCACATTCACTTTTCAATCTAATCAAAGATTCATTAAAACTCCATTTAGTTTTAATCTTCCCAAAAATCAATATTAATGATTATTCAAAGCTAAGAAATTAATCTTATCTTTAACTGAGTTAAAGAACCAATGTCATTTAAAACACGGTTCACGATAAACCCAAATTCACATTCCATTAATTATGGAATCTTCACAGAAAAACAAATCAATATATGATCGGTATAAATTTCCGTATCCGACTAATAATATAAATGGAATAACGACAAAGCCTTTTAAATTCCATATGTATTAATAGTCTTCCTCCACAGAATCTCACTTCGATTATTACCCAATCGAATTCCGTTCAATTCCAATTTAATATATTAAATTGGAAATCTTTACTTTAGAAAACCCCATAACTCTTAATTAAAAGATTATAAATTCGAAATCATATTCTTCACTGTTAATTGGGTTAAAGAACAAATGTTATTTAAAACTCTGTTCGCAATAAACCCAAAAATCCTATTCTTTTATTCCATTCCAATTAAATATTAATTAATTGGAAAACTTCATTAAATGTAAATAAAAAGATTTATTCTTTCCTCAACTGGGTTTAAGAACAGTGTTAATGAAGACACCACTCATGACAAACCCAAAATCCAATTCGATATCAAACACAATGCTCTGAATAGAAAATATATCAGCATATATTCAATATCAAATTCTGATATCAACAAATATCGTATTGGAATAGCGATATATATATCTTCCAAATTCCTACACAACGTCCGTATAATCATGGAATCCAATATCGAAATATTCTGAAGATAATTTCGATTCAAATCCATTCCAATTCGTATATTGGAAATTCTGGTTGTTTTTGAAAATCATTTCAAATCCAATTTATTTATTTAAAAATAAATAAATTATTATTCTAGTTAATAACTAGTTCATTTCAATAAAAATATATTTTTATCTTTTCAAATATGGAAATTTTCATCCCAACCCTTTCTAAATCATTTATTATGATTTTACATAATTTTTCCATGTTTTTTTCAGATTTTATTATCGCCCGTACAGTCAGTTTCTAATAACGGCCACCGAACTGCATCCATAGCGACCTTTTTTGAAATTGATTTGGACATGTATCCAAATCCAACCGCTAGATTTCAAATCTCTTGTATTCATTGGAAAGCTATTTTCGATACGAACCAATCGGTTCCGGTTTTAGGAGAATCCGACGGTCGAATCTTCCGTAACGTCCAATTGGAGTTAATGGTCGAAATTCGCGAACAGCCGCTGTGCGGCGCGTTCTATTCAGACCATATAAGTATATATATATATATATATATATATATATATATATATATATATATATCGATTTTCATTTAAAATGAATTTTATAAATCGTTTTAAATTCGTTTCAAAATCGATTTCAACTTCCATTTCAAATTCAAATCAAAATTGAATTTTTCCTTATAAATTCGTTTTAAATTCATTTCAATTCAATTCGAATTTCAAATTCATTTCAATTTAATTTGAATTTCAATTCTATTTCAGTTTAACTCGAATTTCAATTCTATTTCAATTTCAATTCGAATTTCAAATTCAATTTCAATTTAATTCGAATTTCAAATTCAATTTCAATTTAATTCGAATTTCTATTCTATTTCATTTTCAATTTGAATTTCAAATACAATTTCAATTTAATTTGAATTTCAATTCTATTTAAATTTAATTCAAAATTAAATTTTCCATATCATTTCAATATTAAAACGATAATATTTTCAAAATATTCGATTTTGAAATCACTTTTTGATATTCATTATAAAATGAATAATATCGACAAAATTCCCGTTCGTGTTAAAATGGCGTTTAACTAGTTAACACGGCTTCACATTTCAATATTCATTAAATATTATTTTAAAATATTCAATTATTCTGAACTGGAATCAGACACAGTCAATTACCATATAATTTGATTATGTGGATTTCATATAATACATGTACACAACAACAATCAAACACAGTCGACCATCATCCAAAGTGCATTCTACACTGCATAAGCATCAAATATTAATATTCAACGCTTACAACAGCCTATCAAATCGACCGATCGACATACAGCTAATTATTGGGATTAGTGTATGTCTAATATCATCCCTATACCCGTGTGGGGTTTTCAAACAACAAACACATATTTATTTGTGCAGTTGGGCGATGTGTAAAATTTATCATCCCAATCAATATCAGTCAAATGTGTGTACATAAACAAATCGTCTGATTTGTTTATAAATATTTATTTAATTCATACACATGTTAAAAATTATATTTTTAACTATAAAATATTTTACACCATTCCATGTCACACAATCAACTTTCACAACAAAATCAACCAAACAAACAAGTCGTCTATGATCTGTGGACGATGGGTGTCAGGTGATGCTAAGCACCGTCTGCATCCTAGTATATATTTTAACTAGAAAATAATATAAAAGTGAGAAGTTCTCATATTTGGGATCCACTCCTCCATTATCTATTTCTAAACGGTTCGGATATGCCTAAAATTCCAATGCGCCCTTTTCCTGCTGTTCATATATAAAAATCACATTTTTATCGCTTCATTCCAATAAATAAAAATCACATTTTTATTTTTACTTCATATATTTTTACAACGCTTCTTTCTATATAGAAGTTATATTTTTATATTTCTACCTCTTATATAAAGATCGAATTTTTTATTTCGCTTCATATATAATAAAAATTGAATTTTTATCTTAATGTTATCCATATAAAGATCATATCTTTATCATAACGAAAACATTATAAAAATCATATTTTTATAATTCTTCCTACAAAATAAAAATTATATATTTATCGCCATTCTACGTATATAAAAATCAAATCTTTATATTATTACATACATACGATAAAATTTATTTTTGTTTAACTAAAAATAATATTTTCATATCGTTATTCATATTGTAAAATTCATATTTTTATTCGCTGTACAATATAAAAATCATATTTTTATTCTCTCTACAATATAAAAATCATATTTTTATTCTCTCTATAATATAAAAATCATATTTTATTCTCTCTACAATATAAAAATCATATTTTTATTCTCTCCACAATATAAAAATTATATTTTTTATTTAAATTAAAAATCAAATCTTTATCCTTCATTCGTATAAAGAAAAATCCAATATGTTCTTTTATGAATTAAAAACCTTAACATTACTTAAGCTAATTTAAACATTTAAAATAAATTAAAACAAAACTTAAAGTGAATCGGAGGGGAGGGGGTGTTTGTTGATCGAATTGGAGAGAGAGGGGGAGGCGGTTGCTCTGACAGGTGGTGGCGCCCTCCTATGCTGGCGGCGGTTGGCAACTGCAGGCGGAGGTGGTCTACTTTGGTCGATTTGGGGTTTGGTTGTGGTTTGGGGAGGTTCAGGGTCTGGGGATGATTGGGGGGAAAGGGTGAAGAGGGGCCGCGAGCCAAGGGAGGTCAGGCGGTGGTGACGAAAAGGGGTTAGGGCTGAGCGACGTGTTTTTTTCTTTAATAACTGATGTCAACGCCGGGGGGGGGGGGGGGGGGGGGGTTACGGAAAGGAGGAGGGAGAGAGAAGTGAATGGGCCATCTAATTTATATATTTATTTTATTTTAAATCCAAAAGTAAGTTTTTCTTTCAAACCCCGAATCGAACCAAACGACTGTCTCCCTAACTATTTACCACCGTTCTGAATGCAATGGGATATGTTTCGTAAGACCATTCGACTATTATAGGCAGTTATTCTTCAGATTAAAATATAAAACATTTAATTTTAGATTTGAACGTACATTGTTGGGGCCACATACTGACTCTAAAAATTCTTGAAAAATATTTTCTAGCTTCGTATTGACGATACGGTCCTAACAAAACTAATTTCGTCAAATTCTGAGACCTTTTGAAAATTGGCCATTTTTTGGTCGATACGAACTGGCTGAAACTATCAAAACACGTTTTCGTTTGCCACTGTCACATATTGATTCAGAAAATTATGAATTTTGAAACCAAGCAATAATTTGACATCCCGGATCCAACAAAAGTGGTATCGTCGAAAACAGAAGTCATTTGCAAAATATCCATTTTTAAGCAAAATTCCATAGCGACTATTCTGAATTTTCAACTGGGCATAACTTTTTATTCCCGCCATGAAATTTGGATTTTTCGGATTTGTTGGAAAGATATTTTCAATTAGATTCTAATATGTTCGGTTTCGCTAAAATCCGGTTTATTTTGAATCCTGTACACTCATTTGAAATTTGAAATCGAGATTTCAAATTACCGCGCCATTTTCAATCCCTTTTATAATTAAAAATAAATATTTATATTCTAACGACGATTCAAATAAATATATACATTATAATTCTATTCAAAATAAATTTCTCGTTGCTATTATTTAAAATAATTCATTTTATATATTCAAAATTCGTCAAAATTGCTAAAATAAAAATTTTAAATTGGTTCGGATTTTCTGGGTTGTTACATTCTCCCCCACTTAAGATCTTTTCATCCTCGAAAAGGAACGGAGCTGAAAGTTGTTTTACAAACCAACTTAACTTTCATTATTTTAATTATGGCTTGAGTTCTTCAACTTTTCAGTTTCTAATTTTTTTTCAAATTCTTCAAAAATTTGGCTAACATCCTAAATTTTCGAAATTTTTCACCATAATCTCCTTTGCACGGGACCACCGGGAAAATCCCAAAATCGCCATAGAGGCTTTTCAAATCCAAAAAGAAAAAGAAACAGCCAAGCGGCTAGCCACTCGGCTCATAAAATCATCCAAACCTAAGAAATTTGTAAACATGTACCTGTTTGTCGGGTATACAATTTTATTCCTCTGTTCTAGCCTCCTTGCAATGACCTATTCAATGTAAAGACATGTATATGCATGCAAATGCGATAAATTTTCAATACTGTTTGATGTTTGGTGCTAAATTCAACTTGTTTCAACATTTTTCTTACCTTAGTTATATTTTACAATATCAATACATTTTTAAAACAAAAAGCGTAATTACGTTTATACAAGCATCATACATATACATACATATATCCAAAATGCTAGTTCATTAAGTTAAAACCCAACTTTCTAGGAAGTCGTGCCTTCTTCTTGCATAATTTCCAAAGTAGATACCTCCTTTCCTTTGGATTTCTTATCACCCTTCTTTAAAGGGCAATCTTAGGCTAGATGCCCTAGTTCTTTGCATTGAAAGCATTTCTCTTCTTTTTCTAGTTCTTTGGATTTTTTTCTTTACGTTTGGACACTTATCCACAAAATGTCCCATCTCCTTGCATTTGAAACAAATTATGTCCATTCTTATTTATTTATCTTTCCTTTTTCTCTCAGGACACACAATTGCATAACGGCCTTCTTTTCGGCATTTACGACAATAAACAACCGCGTGTGATCCTAAGTTCAATTCTCGTTCTTTTTCTACTTTCTGGTGAGCTCTCCTTGCTTGTTTCAGGGTCATCCAGAATTCAGTATGAGATAAGCCATAGTCGTCCATATCCTATATAATATTTTTAGGATTTTTGTCAAGAGATTTTGCTTTATTTTTCACTTAACAATTATCTTGATCAAACTTTATTTATCATTCCAGTATTTTTGTTAGTTGAATCAATAATCAAACATCACAGCCAGCAATCAATTTGTTGATTAGATTTTCAAATATATATAATTTTTATATACTCAAAAATCATATTTCAATGTCAAGTCACAAACAGTAAATTTTAGTTAAGTTTTGGTTCTCACACCGGTCAATTGGAAATTATATCGATATCCTACTTTCAAAACTCGAACACAAAAATTGATGATGGAATCCCAATCATCAGTATGATCTCCGGGTGACTAAAGTGTGATTCTATATCCATCTAGTATCTGAGGCTTCGAATATATGCCCCGTCGGGCCTATACCCAAAATTTCCCTATACTAGATTGTCCAAATTTAGTATAAATAATTATTCAAATACGTATATTTTGATATAAATTTCCAAAACAAAATTTGTTTTTTCAATTTTATTTTAAAACAACACTCTTTACACTCGTTATAGGATACTACTGATCCTATCTCCAACGAGTTAATCTCATCGGATATTATTAATCCAATTTCTGGTGAATTCTTTCGTTCGGTTCTATTATGTCTTGTCCTTCGAGCTCTGTAAACCAAAGCTCTGATACCAAATGTGGCGACCCAAACTTCCTTGTGAAGGAAAGCCCGGATTGCTTTGAGAACACGACAAATCTGAACAAAAACAGAAGAACATTTCATTGCTTTTAAAAACAATTCCACCAGAATACAAGAATATAACAGAGTATGAATGAATATTATACAGAAAATATCAGAGATTTAAATTACATTTAAATACATAGCAGCAGAAAAACAATACAAAGCACAACTGAAAACAGATACACAGATATTTTAACGTCCCGGATTTTTCGTTGTTTTATAATGAATATTTAAATTAATTTAAATATTTAATTTGAATTATAAACGAATTTTTGTATTGAATTTATCAATTTAAAAATCGATGTACGAATTAATATCGAATATATTGAATAATAGAATGCTGAGTTAAAATTAAATCGAAATGATTCAGTCAATGTATATAAATTTTTTGTCGAATTAGAGTGATAATAATTATTTATTTTCAATGAATTAAATTGTTGTGAAATCAACTTATATCAACTGAATTTATTATTAATCGTCAATTTAAATTAGTTATCTTCTTTATACAGTCGAATTTAATTTCAGTGCCCGCTCCTGTCGTTATGCTTAAATAGCGGTTCAAGATTTTGAGTTACGGGACTGCGATATACTTTAATTAAAATGAAATCAAATTAACTAAATAAATAAGTATATTTTTCCATCAGCTAACCTATACACTCATAATTCATGAAGCTAACCTATAAACTGAATCATGCAGACATCCCTTTCCTCGAGCTGAAAATATTGTCTGGTTCCTTCTAAATAAAAGAAACATCTTTTCAATGGCCTGGTACATTTTGTCCCCTGTTCGCATATATATAAACTAGACCACTGCCTCAATGTTTTCTGATTCCAAAATCAGTTCGAGTCCCTTTCCTTTGTTCTTTTTCTCCTATCCAACATAATCCGATTCCTCATATATATATATATATATATATATATATATATATATATATATATATATATATATATATATATAAAAGAATTTCGAATCAAAATTAGGAGCCTCATTTGGAAATTGCGAGTTGCAGTTTAGGTATTCACGACCACGACTTTACCAAGACTATCATCGCCTGAAGCAATCTAAGACTAAGGAGGCGCTCACGTGTAAAGGTTCGACTTTGGGTTTACTTCAAAATTGAGGAATCTGGTAGTGAAGATTTGGGAGTCGAATTTGTTTTGAGGGGTTCCTGACATTGCTGAGTGGTGTGATGGTTGATTTGGGTGGCGTTCTCGAAATAGTTCATAATGGTAGAGTGGTACGAAGGGTCTAATTTGAATTGAGGGATGCCACAGTGGAAAACCGGGTTGTTGAGATCTCTGGTAGGGTTCGAGTTTTGGGGTGGGGATGGTTTGGGGAATGCGATGCATGGATTACAAACGGGGACGATGAGATTTGTGCGACAATGGACAATTTGAGAAGATTAGACTATATTGTTTTGGGAATAGGGAGTACAAGGTTGAGTTTTGCTGTGCGAATTGGGAAATAGAGGGGTTTGAAGGTGAGGGTGAACTGGGATGAAGTCGCGATGACTGGAGAAGGAAGATGAGTTTGCCGACTGTTATTAAGGTGCGCGTCTAGAGAGGTAGCTGTTTGTTTTGAGGTAGTAGGAAGTTCGAAGCTTGTGTTGATGGGGAAAAGGATGCAGTACGATTTGGGTTTGTTTGGAAGTTAAATTGATGGAGCTTGTTAATTAGGTATGTACTGATTTGAAGAGTGCGGTCTGGACATTGAGCCCTGGTACTGGAGTTAAGCAGTGATGTTAAAGTCGGTCTGATGACATGATAATAACAATAGTAGTTGATTGTAGGAGAAATAATAAGATGTAGAATTTGACCGAGAAGTGATTGGTTAAATGCCGAAGTGGGTCGATGTAGTTTTTAAGGGCTGATTGCAGTTTTTAGGGATGTTTTCGCAAGGTTGATCGACAATTTCTGAGTTGGCTTCGCCGGTTGGTCGAGTATTTGCAAGGAAGCGAGGTATACACTTTTGCTGAAATTCAAATTATACATGTAATGGTTTATATATTTATGTTATTAATTAATTTAAAGTGAATAATCATTTAATAAAGGTACTAAGAAGATTTATTCGAGTCGATTGCCAACGATATGGAAATGAACAGGATATTCGACAGATAAAAATCAGGTGAGTAAATCTCGCTCAAATTTTATTTAGAATTATTTTTATCAGTTAAAAATAATTGTTTGATGGTTGTTTGCATGCATTAAAATATTTTGTGGCTATGAAATATATATTAGTTATTTAGGATTGTGGTTATTATATATATTGGTGATTGGATATTTCCCGCAATACTATTAGCAGATGCCCGCAGTATCATTAGCGGATGACCCTACGCCCCACGAATATGAATGGATGACCTTTTATACTGCGATATCCTTCCTTGAAGTAGGATTGGTATTATTTTTGTTGACTAACATCTGTGGATGCAGGGAAAATAGGTTGGAGGGATCCAACTGGATTTCTCAAATTTATTTACTGTTGTTTACATATTTATATATGTGTGTGATGTGCGAATTGAATGGATGATTTGCGTGTTTGGACGTTAGAATATCACTGGCCCTAGATATTGATATTTAAAAATATCAAGAAGGGATTTTTAAATTTAAAAGGAAAATTTTAATTTTTGAAATGGAAATGGAATTTCAAATGAATTGATAAATATTAACTTGTTTTTAATAATAAAAACAAGTAGCTAAATTTATAAATGATGTTAATAAATGGAAAAATATTATCATTTGATAATATTGAATTTTAAATTTCAATTATGAATTTAAAAAGGAAAATTTGTTTTCCAAAGTGGAAATTGGATTTCAAATGAAATTTGAAATAGAAATTGGTTTCAATATTTAAAACATGAAGTGAAATTTATAAACAATGTTTATAAATAAAGAAAGGGAATTTTCATTGGATAATTTATAAATTCAAATTTTAGTATGAATTTTAAAAGAGATTAAATAATTGGAATCGTATCAAAAAGAAATGGTGAAATTTATTTCGATGTTTTGAATACAAACTGAACTCAAATGAATCCATAAAGATTTATGATTTCGAATTCGACAATGTCGAATAAAAATAAATAAATACAATAAATTACATTTAGAAGGTATATTGAATTGCATTAATTAGAAGCAATAATCTAAATTAAATATGAAATAGATCCTATGCTTATAAAATTATAAGTTAAATTATAAAGTATCTTCGAACTTAAAATAAAAAGGGAAAATTACTTCCGTAGAATAGAATTTGGTTTTTGAATGAATTTTGGAATGGGAAACTTGTTTTAAAATCATAAAAACAAGGAAGTTACTTTTCAAATGATATTTATTATCATTGGATGAATTGGAAGTTAGTTTCAAATGTAGTTCAAAATGGAAGATTGTTAAATATAAAATAATGGAATTGATTATAAACAATGTTTACAAATATATTGACGTAATTTTCATTGGATAAACTGGAAATAGATTTTCCCAAATATAAGAAATGACATTTAAAAATCGTATTTTTAAATGAGATAGAAAGAGGGATTTTTATGATAAGGAATGACAGTTTCTGTATTACAAACTCTTATTTGTCTCAAGATAAGAACGTTGTCGGTCAAGGTCTGAGAGGTAAATAAAATAACCCAACATGAACGACTTCACTATTATTAAGGGATGAGATTAGTTTGTAATGGTGAAGAATGATTGATTATTTCCATAAAGAGAATTTATAATATGAATTCGATTATATCGAATTTTAAATAACCAAATTCCATGTGAATTGGAATTGAATATATAAAATTAGAGTTTGAATTAATTTATAACTGAGTTATGAAAATAGAATAAAAAATCGATTGGTTGGAGAAATCGGGAATGTTAAGTTAGATTTGGATAACGGATTTATTTTTGAATATTGAAAGTGAAATTGTAATTTGTTTTATAAGTGAAGTTTGAACATTTATATTTAAATTATAATTAAAACGAACTCGCCGCAGCGTAGTAGTTCGTAAATTGGCGATTCGAATTTCAACTGAGTGTACAAAACTCAATATAAGTCGGAATTCGATGAAACAAGAAACACCCGAACCGATTAAATGATGGTTTTCAAATGGAAGAGAAAAATCTAGATTTGTTTTATAGATTTTGAGTTATGTCAAAATCAAAGTTTCGAAAAACAGCGCCATAATTATTTAAAACCATAACGGTTAATTAAATAAAATAAAGGAATTTTAATGAATAAAACCCGAATTGCAATTAGAAAAATCCAGATTTGAGATATAAAATAAATATGAACTCAAGTGGAGCAAGTGATGAGGTTTTCCAAATAAAAATCAGATTTTTATTTATCCAATGATGTTAACTAATCTCAAAAGAAATTAGTTAGTAAAGTTGAAATCAAACTTAACTTGATTTGGGAAGGGATGTAGATTTATTGGAAAATCGAATATGAAAACCGAGTTAGAAATGGAATTCAACATGTTGGCAAGTGGATCAAGTTATATTTGAACATGATAAGTTCAAAATAAAAGGGATTGGGTAAGAAGGTTAATTGGAGAATAAATTAGCAAATTGGGTCAAATGATTTGGATTGAGTTTAGATAAATTGGGGATGTCATATATATGATAGACAGGTATGGGATGAAGAGTAGGAAGAGAGTTTAAAGATTATAATTTACGTGCCCGACAAAAAGGTACATGTTTAAATTTCCATATGAGGTTTTATGCACCGAGTCGGCAAGCCGCTTGGCTTTTTGATTTTCTTTTTGAATGGAAAGGTCCTAGAGAGGCGAGTTGGGGTTTGAACTATTGACCGGTACAAAGGAGGTGCTGGCGAAATTTTTTGGAAATTTAAGGAGTTAGAATATTTTTAAGAAATTTTGATAATAGAAATCGATATAACGATATATATAGAATTTGCTAAGAAATTGAATTTAATATGAAATATTAGAAGGGCCTGTGATTGTTTGATGGATGTTTATTTTCTTTTGATAGTTAAATCACCGACTGTCAAAGATTTTGACCATCGTTGTCAATACGGAGAGACCGGTTGGATTTAACATCCGAAAACCACTCCGTTTAGGCATAGGCGTTGCGAATTAGATTATGCTGAAGATAATCGAAGACAGAGTGAAATTCAAGAGTTGTTATGTTTGTCCTGTCCCAGGATAACTTGTATGGACGAATGCCTGACAGAGTATTCCTAACGGTCACATAAGACGATCTTTTCAAGGTATTACGTCTGGTGGCGGAGAAATTCGTTTCTCTAAGCTTTTATACCCGTAATATTTTTGGGAAGATCAACTAGTGATTTAACGGATTTGACGATGTGGCATTCAAAGTGTACGGTGGCCATATGTTCTAAAAGATAGACGTAACCTCAAGCTTCACAATTTGGAATTGACAAAAATCGGGCACGCAGCATGGCTATGTGGTCGCTCCCATTTGGGTGTATAATCACCTATGTGGAGAAATTCCTTTTACTTCTTTAATCTATTTCGATGTTGTCCCTTTTCGGGAAACGGTGGTTTGAGCCCAACTGTTGGTGATATACATTCGATACACTCAAGCGAAATGAGTGGCCGGTCATGTGTGGGACGGGTTGCAAGACGTTCTTGTTGAACTCAGTGTGTTCCCCTTTAGAGATACACGATCGGCGGGTAGTCCCATACCTTGTCATAGTTGGAATCCAATCTCCAATAAGTGCTCTATGGTTTTTGATTTTATACTAAGTATGAAGAGCGTGAGATGCAAGCATTCTACTATTTGGTTATTTATTTGATTAGACATTATTATAATATCACTGGATTTTGATATCACAAATGTTTGGGTTATAGTAAGGTAAAAACCGTCTGTGTTTATGTGTGGGCTGGTCTTACTATTATCCTTTTCTTTCAAAAGATTTTATGATAGTTAAACAATATGGTTGGAGTTTACTCACACCGGTCCCATGACTGACCCAGAGTTTATTTTTATTTATTTTTCTAAACTCTTGGGTGCCCAAATTTGTACGGGCAGTCAAGTGTTTCAAGCTTTATAGATATACTTGGAGGAGCTTGAAGCAGGAGGCTTCACCGATAGTTATTTAGAGTTATTTCCGTTGCATCAAATGTTGTATGCACTCTGATAATGGTATGTATATATAATACATCATTTTGTATTCAAAAGAGTATGTTATATGATATTATATTTTCTTCGTTCTACTGTGAGATTCTGTGTTCTTCTTCTTCTATTATAATTTTCTTTCTTTCTATTTCTCACCCTCTAACTTCTTTCGATTAATGACTCGTAGTTCTATGTTATTTGGGTTGGACGTGTGTTGTATTAGTCAACTCATATAGTACGGATTCGCGAGCCACTACAGTTGGTATTAGAGCTTAGGTTGAGCGAACACCTAGGCTTTGGTGTTGGTTTACTCATTAGAGATAGGGTCAGTAGTACCCTAGAATGAGTTGAGCGTATATATATGAGAGAGCGTATTTGTAAATTGATATAAAAACTATTTTATGTTGTGTTGATTAGTTTGTCGAGTGGTTTATGGATTCTGGTCGGTACAGAATGTAAACTATATCAATAGGTGTTTCTAAACACTTTAGCAGATTAATTCGACATAGTATGTTTTAAAAATTGGGTAAATGAAATAATTTTGCCCAAAAACATATTTTTATATGAAAAGAATAGTATTTTGTAAATTATTATAATATATGGATGTGTCGATTGTTATTACTATAATCAAACGGAATTATCGAATTGAAATGATTATATGTAACCAAATAGAATTTGTATAATATACACAAATGAGATGAAATTGAATTGAATTCAAACCAAAATTGGAATTTAAATCCCGAAAGATTGGAAAATATTTTTCTAAAGTAGTATAGATTTGTTTTAGAAGATTTTTGAATAAAATCATTTTGAATAGATTTTTGAAAATGATAATGCACTAACTCACTTCAGTACTTGGAAAATAATTCTGATGGTGACTGCAGCATCATCGGTGTTCATTTTCAAGTTTCTAAGTGATGGCTTGCTACCCTAGAATTTTTTTTAATGGAAATTTGTTTGATGGAAAACAAATTGGTTTGAAAAAGTCAAATGTTTTGAGATATATGATGTTGAAAGAGTTTAAAATGAAAACCCGGGAATTTGAATTCTAGAATTTAACTTAAGCAAAGTTGAATAAATCAAAATGATGAAAACCAGTTTAATGAACCGAAATTGATTATTCCCATGAAAAATTAAAATTAAGTGAAACCTGAGTTGTAGAATATGAAATAATGAGTTATAACGAGGTGGGCTTTTGAAAAGTTAACGGGTTTATATCATTTCTTCTACCTTAGTAATTTCGGGGACGAAATTCTTTAAAGGGGGAAGGAATGTAATGTCCCGGATTTTTCGCTGTTTTATAATGAATATTTATATTAGTTTTAAATATTTAATCTGAATTATAAATGAATTTTTGTATTGAATTTATCAATTTAAAAATTGATGTACAAGTTAATATCGAATATATTCAATGCTAAGTTAAAATTAAATCAAAACGATTCAGTCAATTGATATAAATTTTGTATCGAATTAGAGTGATAATAATTATTTATTTTCAATGAATTTAATTGTTGTAAAATCAATTTATATCAACTGAATTTATTATTAATCATCAATTTAAATTAGTTATCTTCTTTATACATTCGAATTTAATTTTAGTGCCTGCTCCCGTCGTTACGCTTAAATAGCGGTTCGAGATTTTGAGTTATGGGACCGCGATATATTTTAATTAAAATGAAATCAAATCAACTAAATAAATAAGTATATTTTTCCATCAGCTAACCTATACACTCAGAATTCACGAAGCCGACCTATAAACTGAATCATGCAGACATCCCTTTCCTCGAGCTGAAAATATTGTTTGGTTCCTTCTAAATTAAAGAAAAATCTTTTTAATGGCCTGGTACGTGTTGCCCCCTGTTCGCATATATATAAATGAGACAGTCCCTTTCCTTTGTTCTTTTTGTCCTATCCAACATAATCCGATTCCTCATATAAAAAAAAGAACTTCGAATCGAAATTAGGTGCCTCATTTGGAAATCACGAGTTGCGGTTTAGGTATTCACGACCACGACTTTACCAAGACCGACATCGCCTGAAGCAATCGAAGACTAAGGGGGCGCTCGCGTGTAAAGGTTCGACTTTGGGTTTACTTCGAAATTGAGGGATCTAGCAATGAAGATTTGGGAGTCGAATTTGTTTTTAAGGGGTTCCTGACATTACGGGGTGGTGTGATGGTTGATTTAGGTGGCGTTCTCGAAGGAGTTTATAATGGTAGATTGGTGCGAAGGGTCCGAGTTGAATTGAGGAATGCCATAGTGGAAAATAGGGTTGTTGAGATCTATGGTAGGGTTCGAGTTTAGGGATGGGGTTTGCATTGCGGAATGTGATGCATGGATTACAAACGGGGACGATGAGATTTGTGCGACAGTGGAAAATTTAAGAAGATTAGACTATATTGTTTTGGGAATAGGGAGTACAAGGTTGAGTTTTGCTATGCGACTTGGGAAAAAGAGGGGCTCGAAGGTGAGGATGAACTGGAATGAAGTCGCGATGACTGGAGAAGGAAGATGGGTTTGCCGACCGTTGTTAAGGCGCGCATCTAGAGAGGTAGCTATTTGTTTTGAGGCAATAGGAAGTTCGAAGCTTGTGTTGATGGGGAAAAGGATGCTGTATGATTTGGGTTTATTCGGCAGTTAAATTGATGGAGCTTGTTAATTAGGTATGTACTGATTTGAGGTGTGCAGTCTGGACATTGAGCCGTGGTGCTGGAGTTAAGAAGTGATGTTAAAGTCGGTCTGATGACATGATAATAACAGTAATAGTTGACTATAGGACAAATAATAAGATATAGAAGTTGACTGAGAAGTGATTGGTTAAATGCCGAAGTGGGTCGATGTAGTTTTTAAGGGCATACAGCAGTTTTTAGGGCTGTTTTCGCAAGGTTGATCGACAATTTCTGAGTTGGCTTCGCCGATTGGTCGAGTATTTGCAAGGAAGCGAGGTATACGCTTTTGCTGAAATTCAAATTATACATATAATGGTTTATTTATTTACGTTAGTAATTAATTTAAAGTGAATAATCGTTTAATCAAGATGTTGGATCTAGATTAACCCTAGAGGGGGGTGAATAAGGTTTATCATGGTTTTTAGCTGAATTTAAAAAAACTAACAGGATATATAATAATAAGCAGATAACAGAATATAGCAGAAATAGAAATGCAGAAAGTAAATGACACAAGATATACCCAACTTCGGCAAAATCCTGCCTACTACTGCATTCCTAAGGTTTCTACTAGGTGATAGTATAGATCCCGCTTACAAGACCATGTAAACTCGCACTCCCAGCTCCTGTACTAACCCACGCTCAAAACCCTAGACTGGTCTATATCCACTAGACCAGATTTTCCCCTAGTTTTACAAACACTACTAAACTGTTCAGATGATTTAAAATAGAAAATAAAAACAATACAAAATAAAAACAAATAAAACCATAAAATAAACCCTAGGAAATAAGAATAAGGGTCATCTCCTTTAATCTTCAAGTAGGTCGGTCTATTTTGAACTGGTTCCACCACCTTTCATTTTGTCTCGTCCACTTTGATTTTGCTCTGGAGAAATTTTATGGCGGCGTCGATGAATGAAAACTAGGGTTTCCTTAAATCTCCTAAATCGGATTACAATTGAATTCTTGATGCTTTGAAAAAAATCTCTAAAGCTTGAATGATGCTTGGCTCTCTCTCTCATCACTGATTTTGGGAATCTTCCTTTGATCAAAACCAATAGAAAAGTGAGCTTTCTGATTTCAATTCTTTTGCTTGGAATTTGTTGTTTGTAGTTTTCGATTCACTTTTGTCGATGATGTAATTGGTGAATAATATAGGGTATGGAAAACCTATAATGCTCTGATTTCGATTAATTGACTCGAGATGATTAGTGTTGATTTATTGCTTTCCCGTTTTGATTGCATTCGATTTGAATTTTGCCCTTGATGACAGTATTAATTCTGGAAACGTATTTCATTTTCCCATTTGAATTGTTGCCCAAAAGCACTTGATTATCTCAGCATTGATTGAGAAAATCAATTCTGGACAATGTTTAATTATTATCCCCTTTAGAAAGATGCCATAAATAGTTCGCTTCATTTCTAAAAAAATGAAATCTTTCCCTTTATGTCGAACTGAATTTATGGAATAAATTGTTGACCCAAAACAAAAATTGAATAAAAAACTAATTTTGATTAAAACAGGAATATTTGTCCTCTGCATTGAATTCATGCATGGTCTCTGGAAACCTCTGATTTCTCTTGCCTAAGATATATTTTAATTCATTTCTGAAAATGTTTAAAGTCTTTGCCAAAAATGATTGGTTGATTTCTGAAAAAAATTCAACATTTTGCCAAAATATACTTGCCCAAAAAAAAATCATTTACCATTGCTGCATGTCAATATTGGGTTGATGTCACATTCATTTGGAATTTCCTTAAAAAAGTTTTTGCCGAGATATGCTCCATTTTAAAATTTGTCATGAATGAATCATGCTCCACTGTTTGACTGCACTGTCATATGCTCTACCTTGTTCAAGTATTGATATTCCTGTCTTGCTCCACCATTGTCTTGAGCACTTTCCCACTTGTACTGTCATATGCCTTTGACATGCTTGTTGAATCATGTTCTTATACATCTAGTTTGCTTTGGCCATGCTTGGTTACTGCTGCATTGGTTCATTCACCACTGTGTTGTCTTGAGCTTGATTCATATTGGCCATACTGCTGTATACACCGTGACACTTGTATTTGCTTGTGTTATTTCTATCATTCACCATGCTGAACCATTTTTGCCATTGCACTTGAACTTGTTGTTTATGCTCCTGGACCCCATGCTGCACTGAATCTTGTGTCCATTTCTTTTTGCTATGTGTCACTATGAACTGGAATATGTTTGCACCATGCTTTGTGGTTTTAACTCCATACATGCTGAGTAATATTGTCACCTTAACTTCTCTTATAGAAATCATATATGCTGAGTTGTTTATGTTGCAATGTGTTTGTGACCATGTATGCACAACTATCCTTTTTGAGTTGATCTACATTCATGTATATTTAGCCATGTTGAATGGGTTTGTGTTGGTGTCTTCACTAAACTGAATTTTGATTTGCTCCATTCACTTGGTGTTGTGTACATTTGTACACTGACTTTACCATACAAGACCATGCATCTTGCTTTGATCATTTCTTTGCTGGGTTATTCTTTGAAACTGAACCATGTTTTTGCTGTTTAAAAAAATTTAGTCATGCAAAAATCACTTGTTTTTGTGTGATTTGCCATGATCTAGAGCTGATCTGAAACTTTGTCCCACATTTGGGCTGATTTGCATAGTCTTGTACTCGACCATTTGCTTGCAGCTTCATGAATTTGCTGTGTATTCTTGTATTGCGCTCGACCACTTTGAACTTTCTGTTGACTTTACATTGAGTTATTTTCATGTGTGCACTGAGTCGAGACGGTCCATGTGGCTACTTCTCAGTTGCTCGCTACTACATATTGATTGGCGAGGCAGTGCACACGTGTGTATATGCAGCCATCAGACGATATTTTCTGTCCCTGTACTATACAAACTGGCTAGACACACATGTATCAGATCAAGTCATGAAAAATGATGAGAAAAACACCAGAAATCTGAGGTAAATAGAATTTTAAAAATAAAATTTATATACATATGTATTCAGTGTTATTTCTATTGCAGTGCACTCTGTGTGTGTTTCATTGTGACAGGTAAGAAGATGATGACTGGACTGACAAAGAGCTGTGAAGACAGAAGATTGAAGACAGTGAATAAAGCAGTGTCAGTAAATGTGTTTGTATACGAAAGTGAAAATGTATGTATATATGATTTGTATAAACAGAGTGACTGTATGAGTGTTGTAGATATAATTGTACTGATATTTGTAATAAACAACTGTCTTTGAAATAAAATATTATTTTATTGTTGTCAAATAAACTTGTCTATTTTAATCAGTTTATTTACAAGTACAATCTTCTGTGAATGTGTATGAAATGTGAAATATAAGTGAAGTGTACAAATAGTGGAGTTGTAAAACTGTGTTGTTTGAATATTGAAACAAAATATAATATTTAAATAAAATGCTGTGTAAATATCTGATTGTCTGTATAGTTGTATTTTATTTGAATATAAATATTATATTCCTGTTTGTGATGATATATGAAACAGTACGGCAACAAACACATTAAAAATAATATATAGTTGGTTGTTATCATCAAAAAAAATCATATAATTGTGTACACAACACCATTATATACAATAATCTCCCCCTTTTGATGATGATAAACAAATAAAAGATGTTGTATACAATAAATGTGTTTGACAATGAATATTGAACTCCCCCTATTTGAATGCTCTCCCTACAACAGAAACAACAGAAACTCCCCCTATAACTGTGCATGAGTGAAAGATGAAAAGTGAATAAATTTTATAAATATTTATAAAATGTTCACCCATAAATCTCAATCCACAATCAAAATCTCATCAATCCGTTCTCCCCCTTTTGTTATCATCAAAAGGATTCAGAATTTAAAATACAGATGAATAATGACTAAACAATATAATTTCAGCTTAAGAGGAAGAATGGTCATCATAAATCTCAATCAGTTAAACAAAAATCATAATATACTGAGAATAGGTGGCATATTTCACATTGTATAATGATAGATTTACAATGAATTTTATAAAAATGAGGAGAATTATATAAAAATGAATTTCAATTATTTTCAAAAGATTTTATAAAAATGAATTTCAAAAAACAGTGATGGATTTGGACTATAGTTAATATTTCAATTTAAGTGACAAAATTGAATAATCTAAAATCCCAATACTCATTAATCAACAAATCATAATACGTCATAAGATTTCAACACATTTCACAGCTTTGAAGATGGATTGATAGAATGATTTTTATACACCAAGGAGAATTTCAATCTATTTGGCACATTATTTCCTTTTTCTTTTTATTTTATTTAAGAGCACACTGACCACGCATAACCAGAGCTTGTATTTTTAAATGAGGTCAGTCGCAGCTTAAATTATAAGTTGTCTCTTAACCATGCATGACCAGAGCTTGGATTTTTAAATGAGATTAGAGACACACTTTTATATTAATTATATTTACCATTTCATCTTTAAACGGAAAAACTCCTCAGTATATAAAACCAATATATGGATGACAGAAAATAGGGTAGGTACAGAAATGGACTGCGAAATAGATTTCTAAATTAGTTATATTATGAAATATGCTCGACTGTACCGGGACCATTGAAAATTTTCAATTATCACTAATTTTGACTAATAACATAGTCCCATTTCTATCAAAGATAATTTCCACTGTTTTTAAAAAAGATTTTCACATTAATATAAAATTATCATGGATGGCATAATGGTGATAGATAAAGGAAATGGTCATGAAATAATTGCCAATTCAAAGATATTATAATAAATGTTCAACCATCATGAAAGTTTAAGTAGAATCTCCTCTTGTTGTGAAGTATGTAGTCATAACTCATCACGATTTTAAAATCTGATAATAATTTTGACGAATTCTAACTACAGTTCAAATTGGTTATTGGTTTCAATTTTTGAATGAATAATCAATAAATAATTTTAAAATTGAAAATAAATTACGAGAGGAAATTGAAAGATTCTATACAAACAAGAGGGAATAGAAAAAATATATACAAAACAGCACTTTTGATACCAATTGGTGTCTCTATTAATGAGGATTTAAAAATGACACTGGAGACGAACAAAGACATCTCAAGCAATACAATCATAGTCACACAGCCTCAGCAGACACACTTAACAAATCAAGCAAATTTACATCCATCTATCAGGGCATGGTAAACCTTTGATACCAAATCAAGCAGTCATCAAAAATATTTTTCAAATCAATTTCTTTTAATCAGAGCAGCAAATGATTTCAAAAACAAACATTTTTCAAAATAGTACCAGAGCAACACAGAAAATATTTTCAAATCATACTTATCAAGATGACGGTCACATAAGATGATTCAAGATTAACAATACAGGTTATTTGAAATCATTTGAGAAAATATGAAGATCTTAAGATTCAATGAATCAATCACACCAGAATAAGCTTTAGATTCAAGATATGTGTGAGATTCAATAAATCAATAATTTCAAATGATTTTAAACAAACTAGTATTCAATCTAATCATCATGAAAAACAAAGAAATTTAAGGCCGGATTTTCAAAGAATTTTTCACAAGAATTTCTAACAAGTACAAGAGTAATTTCAGATCATATACATCAAGTTTGAGAGGTATTCATAAAAAAAATTTATAAATAATTTATTTGAAATCACTTGAATCATTGTCAAGTTTTGAGATATAATGAATAAGTCACACTACATTGATACTTTCAAATTTAGGAGTTGTGTGAGATTCAAAATATCACGAATTTCAGTTGATTCCAAACAAACAAATTCCAAATAAATGATCATGAATATAAGATGATTTTTCAGATGTATCACTGTGATTCAAGACACTTCAAAATGTCCAAGCCAATCTAAAAATCAATGAGATTATCACAACTAATAAATAGCAGTGTGCTGTAATGAGTATAATATTTCAAGCTTCTCTAAAATGAATCAGAAGAAACTCAAAACAGCAGAGGTGTGTGAAATTTCATTAAATATTAATATCTTCAAAAATTTAGAATTCTAATTAATAGTGTTCAGGATATGACAAAAATACATTAACACTGTTATGAATTCAGAAATCAGAGAGATAAGCTTCAGAAACAATTTCAAATATTTACAAGATTAAATTCAAGATTTGGAAATAATTGAAAACAACAGAGTTTTATTCGAATGAAGAAAATTTCCCAAAAAATAAGAATTCTGCAATTGGAAGTTAATGAAGCTCAGAGAAGAAGAAAAAAATAGCAGTGACAAATAAAAACAAGAACAAAAGCAGATGGAGAAACAAGGAGGAATAAACAAGAAAAATAAAAAACAGAGAATATTTACAAAATTGAGTTAAGAGATTATGCTTGATTTCAGTGTAAACAATAGAATCTCTTGCTCATCAAATCTTGGCCAAGGAACTATAAAGAATACAGAAATATTGAATAGCTTGAACTCAATCTCTTTTCAGCACAACAGTTCCTCCGCCTTCTTCGGTACCTAACCGTTGAGAGGATCGAGTGGTCTAACAAAATTTGTAAAACCACTCACAGTTGTATTCATATGTTTTGGTACCCAGGCTTGTTTATACAACAAACCATTAGAATTGGCTTTCGTACCCTTAGGAACCCAAAACTATTCGAACTTAACAAAGCCCATTTTATTTCCTTTTGTAATCCAAGAATTTTTAAATGATTTATTATAAAACAAATTCTCATTTCTATTGTGATATAAAAACCTTTTAGAGTTTTATAAGTTCAAATTTCCAGAGCGACCCTTCTTGAAGCAATTTGAAGGATTTTTAAAATCACACGAATTCAATTTTTCAAAAACATTTGTTTTCCAAAAACCAAGACCATTTTAATTACCCGAAGAAAATTGATTTTTCAACAACATATTCAAAGATTTTTCGCCAGTTGAAAAACGTTTCAAACTCAATTCAAGATTGTTGATTTTGGATTTAAGATCAGAATTTTCTTTCATCAGATTTGAAAAACGATTAATGCTGATCTTTCTCCTTTCAGTGTCATTTTGTTTCAAAATCAAAATTTCGTTTTCAAGCAGTCTGATTTTGGTCTTGGATTCTAAAATTTTAGATTCAAACTGAATTTATTTTTCAAGTTGATGTTTTTTAGAGTTTTTAAAATTCTCAATTTCCTTTTCCAGTTCTTTCAAAATGGATTCAGTTTTCAATAAGCTTTCTTTTTCAAACATTTCAAATCTGGAGAAATCTTAAAATTTTCAAATTCGTTTTGTGAAAGGTTGTTTGTGCTTTCAAGCTCGATCTTGTTCTCTTTTAAAATCTGAATTTCATTCTCAAGCTTTTGAATATTTTTATTTAGATGAACAAGATTGTTTTCCAAATTTAAACAACTTTTGCAATTAGAGTTTGAAGAATTTTTAGAACATTCAAGTTTTATTTCCAAATCATTAATTTTTCTGGTCAACTCAAAATTCTTATATTTCAGAGTTTGATTTTTAGATTGGAGTTTATCAACAGGTTTAGTCAAATCAACGCACATATAAACTAAATCTTCGTATGAGAAATTTTCTGTTTCAGCATCTTTTGGTTCTCCATCACCTGATCCTTCTGAATTTTCATTTGTAAATCCTGTTAAATAGAACTCTGAATCTGAGTTGACTTTCTCGGGTTTTGAGCTACCGTTATCAGATCTTCCATACTTCGTATTGAGAGTATCCCAGATTTCCTATGCAGATAAACAATGGCAGTTAAGATTAAACTGTTCATTAAAAAGATAATCAAATATAATTTTCATAGCATGGGTATTGAAAGTAATATCTACACTCAATTCCATTGATAACAACATCCCAATATTTAATATTAACAGATTTTAAATAAAATTCCATTGTAGATTACCAGTTTAAAAAACCTGTTCCATGGAAAATAGTTGGAGATGAACTGGACTGACTCTCTATCGATTGACAACTAGGAACCACCATTACTCTAGAGTTAATAGAAATACCTGCTCTGATACCACTTGTTGGAACTAGATTAACCCTAGAGGGGGATGAATAGGGTTTATCACAGTTTTTAGCTGAATTAAAAAAAATTAATGGGATATATAATAATAAGTAGATCACAGAATATAGCAGAAACAGAAATGCAGAAAGTAAATGACACAAGATATACCCTGCTTCGGCAAAATCCTTACTACTGCCGCATTCCTAAGGTTTCTACTAGGTGATAGAACAGATCCTGCTTACAAGACCATTTAAACTTGCACTCCCTGCTCCTGTACTAACCCTATGCTCAAAACCCTAGACTGGTCTATATCCACTAGACCAAATTTTCCCCTACTTTTACAGACACTAGTAAACTATTCAGACGATTTACAACAGAAAATAAAAACTAAACAAAACAAAAATAAAAACAAAGAAAACAAATAAAACCATAAAATAAACCCTAGGAAATAAGAATAAGGGTCATTCACTTTAATCTTCAAGTAGGCCGGTCTATTTTGAACTGGTTACACCACCTTTCATTTTGTCCCGTCCACTTTGCTTTTTCTTTGGAGAAATTTTATGGCGGCATCGATGAATGAAAACTAGGGTTTCCTTAAATCCCCTAAATCGGATTGCAATTGAATTCTTGATGCTTTGAAAAAAATCGCTGAAGCTTGAATGATGCTTGGCTCTCTCTCTCTCTCTCTCTCGTCACTGATTTTGGGAATATGCCTTCGATCGAAACCAATAAAAAAGTGAGCTTTTTGATTTCAATCCTTTTGCTCGGAATTTGTTGTTTGAGGTTTTCGATTCACTTTTGCCCATGATGTAATTGGTGAATAATATTGGGTATGGAAAACCTATAATGCTCTGATTTCAATTAATTGATTTGAGATGATTTGTATTGATTTATTGCTTTCCCATTTTGATTGAATTCGATTTGAATTTTGCCTTTGATGAAAGTATTAATTCTAGAAACGTATTTCATTTTCCCATTTGAATTGTTGCCCAAAAGCACTTGATTATCCTGGCATTGATTGAGAAAATCAATTCTGGACATTATTTAATTGTCGTCCCCTTTAGAAAGATGCCATAAATAGGTTGCTTCATTTCTAAAAAAAATGAAATCTTTCCCTTTATGTCGAACTGAATTTCTGGAATAAATTGTTGACCCAAAACAAAAATTGAATAGAAAACTAATTTTGATTAAAACATGAATATTTGTCCTCTACATTGAATTCATGCATGATTTCTGGAAACCTCTGATTTCTCTTGCCTAAGATATATTTTAAATCATTTCTGAAAATGTTTAAAGTCTTTGCCAAAAATGGTTGGTTGATTTCTGAAAAAAAATCAACATTTTGCCAAAATATACTTGCCCAAAAAAAAATCATTTACCGTTGTTGCATGTAAATGTTGGGTTGATGTCACATTCATTCGGAACTGCCTTAAAAAAGTTTTTGCCGAGATATGCTCCATTTTAAAAAAATTCATGAATGAATCGTGCTCCACTTTTGACTACACTGTCATATGCCTCCCTTGTTCAAGTATTGATATTCCTGTCTTGCTCCACCATTGTCTTGAGCACTTTCCCACTTGTACTATCATATGCCTTTGACATGATTGCTGAATCATGTTCTTATACATCTAGTTTGCTTTGGCCATGCTTGGTTACTGCTGCATTGGTTCATTCACCACTGTGTTGTCTTGAGCTTGATTCATATTTGCTATACTGCTGTATACACCATGACACTTGTATTTTCTTGTGTTATTTATATCATTCACCATGCTGAACCATTTTTTCTATTGCACTTGAACTTGTTGTTTATGCTCCCAGACCCCATGCTACACTAAAACTTGTGTCCATTTCTTTTTGCTGTCTGTCACTATGAACTGGAACATGTTTGCACCATGCTTTGTGGTTTTAACTCCATACATGCCGAGTAATATTGTCACCTTAACTTCTCTTATAGAAATCGTATATGTTGAGTTGTTCATGTTACCATGTGTTTGTGACCATGTTTGCACAACTATCCTTTTTGAGTTGATCTGCATTCATGTATATATAGCCATGTTGAATGGGTTTGTGTTGGTGTCTTCACTAAACTGAATTTTGATTTGCTCCATTCACTTGGTGTTGTGTACATTTGTACACTGACTTTACCATACAATACCATGCATCTTGCTTTGATCATTTCTTTGATGGGTTGATCTTTGAAACTGAACCATGTTTTTGCTGTTTAAAAAAATTTAGTCATGCAAAAATCACTTGTTTTTGTGTGATCTGCCATGATCTAGAGCTAATCTGAAACTTTGTCCCACATTTGGGCTGATTTGCATAGTCTTGTACTCGACCATTTGCTTGCGGCTTCATGAATTTGCTGTGTATTCTTGTATTGCGCTCGGCCACTTTGAACTTTCTGTTGACTTTACTTTGAGTTATTTTCATGTGCACACTGAGTCGAGACAGTCCATGTGGCTACTCCTCAGTTGCTCGCTACTACATACTGATTGGCGAGGCAGTGCACACGTGTGTATATGCAGCCATCAGACGATATTTTCTGTCCCTGTACTATAGAAATTGGCTAGACACACATGAATCAGATCAAGTCATGAAAAATGATGAGAAACACACCAGAAATCTAAGGCAAATAATATTTTAAAGATAAAATTTACATACACATGTATTCAGTTTTATTTCTATTGTAGTGTACTTTTTGTGTGTTTCATTATGACAGGTAAGAAGATGTTGATTGGACTTACAAAGAGCTGTGAAGACAGAATATTGAAGATAGTGAATGAAGTAGTGTCAGTAGATGTGTTTGTATATGAAAGTGAAAATGTATGTATATATGATTTGTATAGACAAAGTGACTGTATGAGTGTTGTAGATAGAATTGTACTGATATTTATAATAAACAAATTTCTTTGAAATAAAATATTATTTTATTGTTGTGAAACAAACTTATCTATTTTATTCAGTTTATTTACAAGCACAATCTTCTGTGAATGTATATGAAATGCGAAATATAAGTGAAGTGTACAAATAGTGGAGTTGTAAAACTGTACTGTTTGAAAATTGAAATAAAATATTATATTTAAATAAAATGCTGTGTTAATATCTAATTGTCTGTATAGTTGTATTTTATTTGAATATAAATACTATATTCCTGTTTGTGATGATATATGAAATAGTACAGCAACAAACACATTTAAAATAATATATAGTTGGTTGTTATCATCAAAAAAAATTGTAACATCCCGTATTTTCTGTGAACGTATAAGTAACAAATTAAAGTATACTTAATTTTCAGGAGAAGAATTAAGGGAAACGGGTTGCGCCATTGCGTTCGTCTTGAAATTTTTCTTGAGATAGAGTTCGATCTTGTGTAAAACGGATACCGTATGAAGAAGATATGGACGAACGAAGTTAGGTAGAAAAACCGAAAACAGGCCAGGATACACTGGCGCACTTGTGAAGTGCACCAGTACAAAAATACACTGGTGCACCTGCCAAGTGCACCCATATCGATCTAGCACAGAATTCTGGAGTGTTCTGTGATAACGTATCTTCTTCTGAGTGGCTGGATGACCTGTCTTCGACTGGGTGGTTCTGATGACTTCTGGACTGATCTGAAGGCCCTAAATCACCCTATTCTCTATAAAAACACCCCCCAAACCTCACTTTCTCTCCACACAATTTCATTCTACCTATACTCTGCCTCTATTCTAATTAAAATAAAATAATTGCGTCACTACTCTGCTGAAATCTAAGCTAGAACTAGTGCATCTTCTTCCAATCCGAATAGAATTAAAAGAGAACAACTATTTTCTAATCTAATCGATAGTCTATGCCAAAATTGAGCTATTCAGTGTCAGAATACAGATTCCAGAATACAAGAATCGTTCCCTTTTTGTGAGTATAGTTATTTTCAGTTATGAACTTTAATTATGATCTTGACATGGTTATAAATCTGAATCTGAGGTTATGCTTATTCTTATCTGGCAGATCTATTTTTCTGTGACTATTCTCTTTCTTTTTTTCTGTTCTATAGCCAGGCTACCACGAGCCTGCGCCAAATCTCATAAGAGATTAACGCATGAACGCTAAAATTTGGGGTAAATAATGAATAATGCATAATTGGACATGCTGATCTGTGAATGATTTGAGAAAAGGACATGTTGTAAATTAGATCTAGATCTGTGCATGCTCTGTGATTCGGAAGAAGAGGAATCACTGAATGATAACATATGACTTGAAACTTGGGGCCATTATGCATATAAAAATTAATATCTAATTTTGAGAGGATATAATATAAAGATCTAGATTTTTGGGTATATTTTATATAACGATTCATGACATGAAAAAGGAATATGAAACTTAGGCGTAAAGACCTATATTAAAATTGGATAACTATTAATGTAAATGCGCCTAAATATGGATTTTTGGATATTGGCATTAAAGGCTATAATTTGGCATAATTCATATCATGATTTGTGGCTTTTTGAGAGTGTTCTGTACTGTGCAAAGTTTAACGAAAATTTGGGGGCATATATTGTATTATGAATTATGACCATGATTTGAGCATGTAAGTTTAGGATTAATTTATGATTAGGCAAGATATGTAAACAAAATTTTTAAGAAATGTTAAATCTGCTAATCTGCTGAATTGCTTAACCTACTAAATCTGTTGAATTGCATGTTCTGCTAAATTTCCTAATCTGCTAGATCTGTTATCTGCTAAACCTGTTGAATTGCTTAATCTGTTGAAAGTTGAATAATTGTAATTTGGAGGCTCGATCTAAAATTGAGCCAAATATGTTAATAGAACTTTGGATAATCTGCCTTAACTTGTAAAGAAGTTGAATCTGCTAAATGGACATAATTAGTCTGATATTTTCTGTAATGGAATAAAATGGCTCTGACACGAGGTTAGACTCCGTTTGCGGTAGAAGCCTGCCCGGAACCAACTGGCTTAACCAGCGACCGCAAACAATCAGTCTAATGTGAGAGGTCGTAGGCATAACTAAAATATGCATAGACACGAGGTTAGGTCTGGCTTGTGGCAGAAGTCTGCCCGGAACCGCCCGGCATATCCAGCGGCTACAAGCTACCAACCTAATGTGAGAGGTCTGTGCATTAATATTTAATTAATGCAAATATGAGATAAATATGACGTCTAAAATGTGTTGGGTGAATAGGGTTAAAGCAACTGGGCTGATGAATTTAACAAACCCATTTCGTGAATCTGTAGGCCCAATACAAAGTTAGACAATCTGTAAGTCTGTTAAAACTGTTCGTCTGATCCGTTAGTCTGAAAACTTATTACCTTGATTGCCTGATTTGTGAACTAGTAAATCTGAACTCTGTATGTCTAAAACTTGTAAATAAGTTAATCGGAAATCTGTTAGTCTAGGGACACAAGGTTAGGAGGGGAATACTTGTGTCATCTGTTGTTTGGGACCCATATTAGTCAGTAACCTTTTCTGGTATCAAAATCTTTGACCCTACACAATGTAGGAGTCCGGGCATGCTTACTGAACTAATTATAAGCGTTTCATTCTGATAATGGCGAGGGGTGTTGATGGTGCATTCAAATTGGGTCATGTGTGTGCATGGATCCAGTCTGCTCTTAGGATGTAAGACACCGTAACATCTATAAATAGGTATGTGCCAATAGGTTGCCGCTTTAGGGAGTGATACACCCTACTGTGGGGCCGATACAGGGTATTTATGTATTAGGGAACCGATCGCTTGGGGTAGGACATAGGGTACACTTAGTTCTTTCAGTTTCTGTTGGTACCGTTTGTTCCTGTTGGGTGGTAACAACTGTCTGTTTCTGCGTGATACCGTCTGTTGGGGTGGTAAAGGCTCATTACTAGTGTACACCTAATTCTAACATTCTGTTTCCGTGGGGATTATTCGTTTTTTGTCTCTGATTCCATTTTCGATTATGTTTCGAAGCTTCGATCTGTTGGGGTGGTAAAGGCCCATTAGTAGGGTGGTAAAGGCCCATTATTAGTATTCTGTTTCTGTATCTTCTGTCTGTTGGAGTGGTAAAGGCCCATTATTAGTATTCTGCTTCTGTACTTTCTGACTGTTGGGTGGTGAAGGCCCATTACAAGCATTCTGTTTCTATATAGATTATTCTGTTTCGATTCTGTTTCAGTTTAGACATTAGGGTAACACCTAATCCTGTTATACTAGTATTAGTTCAGAGAAGTAAGATGTAAGCAAGGAACATAACTTGGTTTACATCATTAGGTTTCTTCCATTAACTTAAAGTTTATCTGCTATTCCTATTGATGTAATCTCTCATCCATCTTTATTTACATGTCATGATAATATTATATGTTTATATGCTGGAAGTCACTGGACTCGCCAGACTTTATGTCTGACCTCGTTTGTTTTCGCCCCTTTTCTTTCCGTTCCCCCCAAGGTGCTCAGTATGGAAACATAGGAGCTTGATTCTGATTCTCTCTACTTGAAGTGCTTAGAGTATTGCTTAGATTTGGCTCTATCTTTTCATGGTAGTTTATGTTGGGGATTATGGCTTTGAAACTTTACATTCTGAAGGATTTTGTATAAGACTGATAATTGTGTACTTGAGTTTTGGTATTGTGATTTAGAAAGATGTAACCAAACTTATTTCTGCTTCTGCTGTAGTAAAGTTATAATTTTTCAAGTACTACTTATTTGTCTTGCAATATTTTGTTCTGTCTACTAAAACGCTCCATCAAAGTTAAGGCATTCCCTTTGTGAGTGACCTTAACGGAGGTGGGGTGTTACACTTGGTATAAGAGCTGAATGTTACCAGATTTGATAAAAAGTTTTTGAAAACTATTTTCAAAAAGGTTTTAAAAAGGAAGTATTTTCAAAAGCAAAGCTTATTTTGAAAAACATAATCCCCAAAAGCCATATATCTATCCTTTCTCCATTTTGAATCCCTTTTCTTTTTTAGTTTCAGTATGTCTGGGGATCTTAACCTTCCAGAGGGCACACCGGTACCTGGCTAGTTTAGAAGGTACCTGCAAGCTAGGGCTAATGATGCGGGCCCAGCAGACGTCCCTCCTCCCCCAGCTGCAGCGGTTCCTCCTCCTCCTCCTCCTCCTCCGCGCATGAATATTTTCCTGAAGATATATAGGGACTTTCGAGCCATGGGTTGGAAGAACTTTAATGGAACTGAATCATTCGTGGAGGCAAGGAACTGGCTCAAAGAAACTGAGGATTTGTTTGTTATCTTCGAGGTGGACGATAGGCAGATGATACAATTGGCGGTATGGTTGCTTAAGGACGAAGCTTCTTTTTGGTGGGAGGTCACAAATGGAGAGCGTACGGTAGAGACATGGATGGATTTCAGGAATAGGTTCGAGATGAAATTTCTCTCACAAGCGGAAGAGAGTCTATGTGTAGAGAGATTCTTGGCATTGAAGCAGGGGGATTTATCAGTGAGAGAGTACATCAACAAGTTTAATCAGTTGGCAAGATTCTGCTTAGATTTGGTAAATACACCATATAAAAAGGCACTAAGGTTTGCTAAAGGTTTGAATGAGCCGCTACACGGATTGGCGATGACCCACATTCCTATGGGGGCAACCTTCTAGGAATTGGTGGACATGGCGTTAATGCATGAAGAGGAATCCGAAAGTAAAAAGAAAGAGGAAAACCTCAAAGGACCACAGAACAAGAAGGTGGGGCCCAAAAAGGAAACACAAAAGAAGGATGAAAAGTCTGAAGATAAGAAGGAGAAAAAGTGCTTTACTTGTGGGAGCTCGACTCATCTGAACAAGGATTTCAGAAAGAGGAAGGGCACTTGCTTCAACTGTGGTGAGATGGGACACTTCACCAGGGACTGCCCAAAGAAACGAGGGCAAGGGCAGAGGATAGGTCCTACTTCTGGAGGGCAGGTGAATACCCTTGAGGCTAGTGGATAGGATAGAAATAGGAAAAAAATAATTCTGTAGAAGGTTTCATTTCCTTATCTGATTGTTCAGTTAAAACTCTTTCTGATTCAGGCATTTTGATTCTGTAATTGATACTCTGCACTTTAATTCTAGTCTTGTTTCTGAACCCGCTGTAGACTCAAACCCATAAGGGTTATGACTCATCTATTTGTGATAAGTTAGGGTTTGAGGGTATCTGTGTTGGGCGTTAAGTTGACTATGACGCATACATTCTGGGTTTTTTTTATCATGCTTGGTTTCCTAAGAATCATTTGATAATCTGATCTGTACCAGTAGTTTGTAAGTATCTGAATATTTCTGATAAGGTTAGGGGTTTTTACTCGAAGCATGAAGTAGAATTCCAGTTTGGCATTGTTTAATGGGAGTAATTCACTGGGTGTCAATCTGATGTTGATTTCGGTCTTCGGGGTTGATAGTTAGGGAATTATTTTCTTAACCGACGTCTAATAGAAACATAGCTCTTGTTTTAATCGTACTTGCTTCTGTCACTCAGCTGTATCCTATCGATCGAGTCTTCGACCTTTAGGTAGAAACTAATGGGTGTAAACATGTGTTTGAGACATGTTATGTTTGATGGTTGCAAGTGGATGCAAGTGGTTGCTCATGGATGCATATACACATACTATGCACTAGATCGGCTCAAAAACACTCTCATACTGCATATGGATGTGTGCGCGTTTTTCAATTTTTGTGGATGCAAAATGATTGACTCATCACATGGATGTTGAATTAGGCTGAATGATTATGCACACAGATAGAAATGATGTGTATCAAATAGGATTTCTTGCATACATAATTGGACTCATGGCACCAACATGGTTCGCATTGAGGAGGTCAACCGAATCAGTAGACCGCCCGATCTTTGCATTAGATAAGAGACATACACACACACACTTTTGCATATGTTCATACAACATTAGAAGTTTTCTAAGGATAATGGATGCTTGTGGATGATGGTTGAGTAGATGGATGATTGGATGGTAGGACACATTCTTCTTAACTTGAAGATTTCGGGGACGAAATCTTTTAAGGAGGGGAGAATGTAACACCCCGTATTTTCTTTGAACGTATAAGTAACAAATTAAAGTATACTTAATTTTTAGGAGAAGAATTAAGGGAAACGGGTTACGCCATTGTGTTCGCCTCGAAATTTTTCTTGAGATAGAGTCCAAGTTTGTGTAAAACGTATAGCGTATGAAGAAGATATGGACGAACGAAGTTAGGCAGAAAAACCGGAAACAGGCCAGAATACACTGGCGCACTTGTGAAGTGCGCCAGTACAAAAATACACTGGCGCACCTTCCAAGTGCGCCCATACCATTCCAGCACAGAATTCTGGATTGTTCTGTGATGACGTGTCTTCTTCTGAGTGGCTGGATTACCTGTCTTCGACTGGGTGGTTCTGATGACTTCTGGACTGATCTGAAGGCCCTAAATCACCCTATTCTCTATAAAAACACCCCCCAAACCTCACTTTCTCTCCACACAATTTCATTCTACCTATACTCTACCTCTATTCTAATTAAAATAAAATAATTGCGTCACTACTCTGCTGAAATCTAAGCTAGAACTAGTGCATCTTCTTCCAATCCGAATAGAATTAAAAGAGAACAACTATTTTCTAATCTAATCGATAGTCTATGCCAAAATTGAGCTATTCAGTGTCAGAATACAGATTCCAGAATACAAGAATCGTTCCCTTTTTGTGAGTATAGTTATTTTCAGTTATGAACTTTAATTATGATCTTGACATGGTTATAAATCTGAATCTGAGGTTATGCTTATTCTTATCTGGCAGATCTATTTTTCTGTGACTATTCTCTTTCTTTTTTTCTGTTCTATAGCCAGGCTACCACGAGCCTGCGCCAAATCTCATAAGAGATTAACGCATGAACGCTAAAATTTGGGGTAAATAATGAATAATGCATAATTGGACATGCTGATCTGTGAATGATTTGAGAAAAGGATATGTTGTAAATTAGATCTAGATCAGTGCATGCTCTATGATTTGGAAGAAGAGGAATCATTGAATGATAAAATATGACTTGAAACTTAGGGACATAATGCATATAAAAATTAAGGTCTGATTTTGAGAGGATATAATTTAAAGATCTAGATTTTTGGGTATATTTTATATAACGATTCATGACTTGAAAAAGGAATATGAAACTTAGGCGTAAAGACCTATATTAAAATAGGATAACTATTAATGTAAATGCGCCTAAATATGGATTTTTGGATATTGGCATTAAAGGCTATAATTTGGCATAATTCATATCATGATTTGGTGCTTTTAGAGAGTGTTCTGTACTATGCAAAGTTTAACAAAAATTTGGGGGCATATATTGTAGTATGAATTATGACCATGATTTGAGCATGTAAGTTTAGGCTTAATTTATGATTAGGCAAGATATGTAAATAGAAATTTTAAGAAATGTTAAATCTGCTAATCGGCTGAATTGCTTAATCTGCTAAATCTGTTGAATTACCTGTTCTGCTAAATTGCCTAATCTGCTAGATCTGTTATCTGCTAAATCTGTTGAATTGCTTAATCTGTTGAAAGCTAAACAATTGTAATTTGGAGGCTTGATCTAAAATTGAGGAAACCATGTTAATAGAACTTTGGATAATCTGCCGTAACTTGGAAAGAAGCTAAATCTGCAAAATGGACATAATTAGTCTGATGTTTTCTGTAATGGAATAATAGACTCCATTTGCGGTAGAAGCCTGCCAGAACCAACCGGCTTAACCAGCGACCGCAAACTGTCAGTCTAACGTGAGAGGCCGTAGGCATAGCTAAAATATGCTTAGACACGAGGTTAGGTCTGGCTTGTGGCAGAAATCTGCTCGGAACTGCCCGACATATCTAGCGGCCACAAGCTACCGACCTAGTGTGAGAGGTCGGTGCATTAATATTTAATTAATGCAAATCTGAGATAAATATGACGTCTAAAACTTATTGGGTGGTTAGGGTTAAACCAACTGGGCTGATGAATTTAACAAACCCCTTTCGTGAATCTGTAGGCCCAATACAAAGTTAGACAATCTGTAAGTCTGTTAAAACTGTACATTTGATCCGTTAGTCTGAAAACTTGTTAACTTGATTGCCTGATCTGTGAACTAGTAAACCTGAACTCTGTATGCCTGAAACTTGTAAACAAGTTAATCTGAAATCTGTTAGTCTAGGGACACAAGGTTAGGAGGGGAAATACTTGTGTCATCTGTTGTTTGGGACCCATATTAGTCAGTAACCCTTTCTAGTATCAAAAACTTTGACTCCACGCTATGTATGGGTCCAGGCACGCTTATTGAACTAATTATAAGCGGTTCATTCTGATAATGGCGAGGGGTGTTGATGGTGCGTTCCACCCGGGTCACGTGCGTGCATGGATCCGGTCTGCTCTGAGGATGTAAGACACCGTGACATCTGTAAATAGGTCTATGCCAATAGGTTGCCACTTTATGGATTGATACACCCTACTGTGGGGCCGACACAGGGTATTATGTACTAGGGAGCCGATCGCTTGGGGTAGGACTTTGGGTACACTTAGTTCTGTCTGTTTCTATTGGTACCGTCTATTTCTGTTGGGTGGTAACACCTGTCAGTTTCTGCGTGGTACCGTCTGTTGGGGTGGTAAAGGCCCATTACTAGTGTACACCTAATTCTGACATTCTATCTCCGCAGGAATTATTCTGTATCCATCTCTGATTTCGTTTCCGATTCTGTTTCCGTACCTTCTGTCTGTTGGGGGTGGTAAAGGCCCATTAGTTGGGTGGTAAAGGCCCATTATTAGTATTCTATTTCCGTACCTTCTGTTTGTTGGGGTGGCAAAAGCCCATTATTATTATTCTGCTTCTGTACTTTCTGTCTGTTGGGGGTGGTGAAGGCCCATTACTAGCATTCTATTTCTGTATAGATTATTTTGTTTCGATTCTGTTTCAGTTTAGACATTAAGGTAACACCTAATCCTATTATACTAGTATTAGTGCAGAGAAGTAAGATGTAAGTAAGGAACATAACTAGGTTTACATCATTCTGTTTCTTCTGTTAACCCAAAGTATATCTGTTATTCCTGTTGATGTAATCTCTCATCAAGCTTTATTTAAATGTCATGATAATATTATTTGTTTATATGCTGGAAGTCACTGGACTCGCCAGACTTTATGTTTGACCTCATTTGTTTTTGCCCCTTTTCTTTCCGTCCCCCTCCCCCCCGGGTGCTCAAGGTGGAAACATAGGAGCTTGATTCTGGTTCTCTCTGCTTGAAGTGCTTTGAGTATTGCTTGGCTTTGACTCTATCTTTTCAAGGCAGTTTGTATTGGGGATTATGGCTTTGAAACTTTACATTCTGAAGGATTTTGTATAAGACTGATAATTGTGTACTTGAGTTTTGGTACTATGATTTAGAAAGATGTAACCAAACTTATTTCTGCTTCTGCTGTAATAAAGTTATAATTTTTCAAGTACTACTTATCTATCCTGTAATATTATGTTCTGTCTACTAAAACGCTCCATCAAAGTTAAGGCACTCCTTTTGTGAGTGACCTTAACGGAGGTGGGGTGTTACAAAAATAATATAATTGTGTATACAACACCGTTATATACAACATAAGGTACCAAGAAGATTTATTTGAGTAGATTGCCAATGATATGGAAATAAACAAAATATTCGACAGATAAAAATCAGGTGAGTAAATCTCACTCAAATTTTATTTAGAAGTATTTTTATCAGTTAAAAATAATTGTTTGATGGTTGTTTGCTTGCATTAAAATATTTTGTGGCTATGAAATATATATTAGTTATTTAGGATTGTGGTTATTATATATATTGGTGATTGGATATTTCCCGCAATACTATGAGCGGATGCCCGCAATATCATTAGCGGATGACCCTACGCCCCACGAATATGAGTGGATGACCTTTCATACCGCGATATCCTACCTTGAAGCAGGATTGGTATTATTTTTGTTGACTAACATCTATGGATGCAGGGAAAACAGGTTGGAGGGATCCAACTGGATTCCTCAAATTTATTTACTGTTGTTTACATATTTATATATGTGTGTGATGTGCGAATTGAATGGATGATTTGTGTGTTTGGATGTTAGAATATCACTGGCCTTAGATATTGATATTTAAAAATATCAAGAAGGGATTTTTAGATTTAAAAAGGAAATTTTAATTTTTAAATGGAAATGGAATTTCGAATGAATTGATAAATATTAACTTGTTTTTAATAATTAAAACAAGTAGCTAAATTTATAAATGATGTTAATAAATGGAAAAATATTATCATTTGATAATATTGAATTTTAAATTTCAAGTATGAATTTAAAAAGCAAAACTTATTTTGCAAAGTGGAAATTGGATTTCAAATGAAATTTGAAATAGAAATTGGTTTCAATATTTAAAACATGAAGTGAAATTTATGTGACGAAAAGGAATTTCGCTCGGGCTGAACCAGTCGCTAAACCGACCCAGACCGTTCGAAACGCCCTATCGTTTGAGAACACGACAAAATAGAATGCATACAAAAGAACATTTCATTGTTATTACAACAATACATCAGATTAACGGAATATACAGAGTATAAATGAATATTACACAGAAATAACAGAGATTTAAATTACATTTAAATACAACGCAGCGGAAAATAATACAATACACAACTAGAAGAGATATACGGATACAAAGCTTTCCGGATATCGTTCCAGCTGTAAACCAGGATCCTGTGAATATAAATCTGCAAAACCAAAACTACTAGCTGCCCGTGTCAAAATAAGGGCACCCAGAGTTTAGGTTAAAACAATAAACTCCAGGTCAGTCATGTGACTGATGTGAGAACTAAAACAGTAATCTTTATTTTTAAAGTTAGGTAAATCAAGGGACCACGCCGTATAACACGGAACGGGTTTCCTCCCAAGAATACCAGTGCATAAAACAACAACGCAATGCTAAATAAAGAAAAATGAAGCTATTATAAGACCCAGGTCCTATCACACAATGCAACGCAAGCCGGGGGATAGGGTTTTCCCTTATAATAGCCAAACATGCTTCGTACGTTTAAAACAAATCATTTGATACTACTATAAGTGCATAGTGTATAAAACAACTTCAAATCATAAGTATCAATCATAGACGGCATGGGTACCATATATCATGTCGCCATACTAGGCTCTACAAATAAAACGGCAAATGTCACGTATTTGGAAATTGGATTTCCGTCTATGAACCGAGGCAAAAGATAGTCCTCAACCGATTTCGTGACTCTCTAGCCCGAGCCACAGGACCCAGACTCAGGTGGGCCCTTGGATCATCAGGGCCGGTCCACACGGAGTGGATTAAAATGCCTGAACTATATGCTAGTCTTCCCTATGGGGCATAAATGAGTCCAATGACTCCATCGGTTCGAGAACGACCGATATAACCGAGGCGCCTCCAATTCCAACAACCACATGAGTCAAACTCGTCAGCCAGTTCAAGCACTGACGCCACTCCTAACTAGAAACCAGCATATGTCCATATCCCTGAAGTCCGTCTCCAGTTTTTGGTTCATACCGAGGTGTGAGGCTCGCGAATTCACGTTACTCAAAGCTGTGCCACACAGGCTGTGCTTTGATCATCAACCACAAGACTTTGCTTTTCAACAGAAGCCTTGATCATTTGCATCTTAGCATGCCACACAGGCAAGCCATTCTATGCAACCGATATCAGTCACAGAGAATGAAATCCGATGTCAGACACATAGTCCATTTACGAGTCCGTTCTGGGTCTGAACGAAACCGGAGGCACCTAGTACCCCGCATATCCATCGATCTCCAAGTACGTCTGGACGATCACCAACTGTTTCCATCTTCTTGGGTGTACAGCCCAATCAAGATCATCAGTAATCACCCAAACGACGTGAAGACTTCCGGTCTTCGACCATCGTCTTCATCTTCGACTTATCGTCGTATCAGTTATTCAGAATGGGATAAACCCGGCCTTTCCGAATAACTCGCGTATATTTTAAATAAGTGTTACACAAACACAACATACGCCTTATTCCAATTCATCAGTCACTAACCGTAAATAAATCAAGAGAATAATTTCCCAAATATTAACCCCGAAGGCCGAAACCAACATCAGATCAATATCCAGAAAACCATTCTGCTTGGCCAACCGACAGTTAGTTTCTAAATTTCACATTCATAGGGAAAGGTTCCCATTAATTTTATCCAAGATAAATTCCTTGAATTTATTCTCTAATATTCCTTTGAATTTCGATTCAACTAGTCGGGATTAACGAACCTTACCGAAGTAACCATTTGGTTTAATTTCCCAATCCCAACCTATTCATCCCATGAAGTAAAACTGGTAATACTTCATATCTAACACCACGGTGTTATCGGTAAATTCAATTACCATTTCACGTTCAAATCTAATTAAAGATTTAACTAACGCCTGGAGCAAAACTGGTGCTACTCCATTTCGATTATTTCAATCTAATTAAAGATTCATTAAAACTCCACTTAGTTTTAATCATTAACTGGGTTAAATAATCAGTGTCATTTAAAACACCGTTCACGATAAACCCAAAATCACATTCATTAATTATCGGGTTAAAGAACGAGTGTTATTTAAAACACTGTCCACGATAAACCCAAAAATCAATATCAATTCAATTCCAATTAAATATTATTTAATTGGTACACTTCATTAAATCTAAATAAAAAGATTTAATCTTTTCTCAACTGGGCTTAAGAACAGTGTTAATGAAGACACCATTCACGACAAACCCAAATCATATTTGATATTAAACACAAAGCTCTGGATAGGAAATATATTGGCTTATATTCAATATCAAATTCTACGACCAACGGATATCGTATTGGGAATAACGATATATAAATATCTTTCAAATTTCCATAACAACATCTGTATAATCACGAAATCCAACATCGAAATATTCCGAAGACAATTTCGATTCAAATCCATTCCAATGCAATTATTGGAAATACTGGTTATTTTCAAAACCATTTCAAATTCAATTTATTTATTTAAAAATAAATAGAATTATAATTCTAGTTCAAAACTAGTTCATTTCGATAAAAATCTATTTTTATCTTTTCAAATATGGAATTTTTCATCCCAATTTGTCCCAAATCATTTCTTATGATTTTACACAAATTATTTCTATTTTTAATAATTTTATCAAGGCCTGTACAGTCGATTTCCATCAACGGCCATCGAACTGCACTTACAGCAACCTTTTCCAAATTTGATTTGGACATAATTCCAAATCCAATCGTTAGATTTCTAATTTCTATTATTCTTAGAAAGCTCTTTTCGATACGAACCCAACGGTTCCGGTTTTAGGAGAATCCGACGGTCGGATCTCCCGCAATAGCCATTCGAAGTCAATGGTCAAAATTCGCGAACTGCCGCGGCACGACGCGTTATATTCAGGCCATTATATTATATATATAATATATATATAATATATACTTCGTCGATTTCCTTTCGAAATGAATTTTATAAATCGTTTTAAATTCGTCTTCTAAACGGTTTAAACTTCATATTCAATTTCAAATCAAAATTGAATATTCCAACATAAATTCGTTTTAAATTCATTTCAAATCGATTCCAATTCAAATTGATTTCAAATTCAATTTCAGTTCGTTTTCAATTCAATTCAATTTCAATTATATTAAATTTCAATTCGAATTCATTTATATTAAATTTCAATTCGAATTCATTTATATTAAATTTCAATTCGAATTCGTTTTATTCAATTTCAATTTGAATTCACTTCTATTCAATTTCAATTCGAATTTCAATTCGTTTTCAAAATTTCAGATTTTGAAATCACTTTCGATATTCACTATAAAATGAATAAAATCGATATAAATATCGTTCACGTCAAAATGGCGTCAATCTAATCAATACGGCTTCATATATTCCTATTTTCAAATATTCTATTTCAAATATTTCTTTTTCAAATATTTCTATTTTAAAACTGGAATGAGGCCCAATCAATTACCATATAATGTTAATTATATGGATTTTCTACAACACATGTATATATCAACAACGATGAATAATCAACCATCAACCAAAGTGCATTCTACACCGTATAAGCATCAAATATAAATATTCAACGCTTATAACAGCCTGTCAATCAATCGATCGACATACAACTAAACAATCGGGATTAGTGTTCGTCAAATATCATCCCAATACCCGTGTGGGGGTTTCAAGCAATCAAACACAGATTTTTATTTGTGCAGTTGGGCGATGTGTAAAATATATCGTCCCAATCAATGTCCTTCAAATAGGTGTACATAAACAAACCGTTCGGTTTGTAAATGAATATTTATTTATTCACATTCACGTTAAAAAATTATATTTTTGACGATCAAACTATTTTATTCAACCTACGAATATTCTATTCGGTTGATTTATTAAATAAAATGTTATCTTTATTTTTCTAACTTATTTTTAGAAAATTCTGGCGGCATAACGACACGATACTAGAAACGGGACAAGGCCTAGCCTTATCCCCGGTCTAGTGAAGGCCCACGCCATTCACACATCAATTTCATTTCACCAAACAATTCAATTCAAACCAAATAATCTAACCAACTACACAACCAAACAATTAAACAAACAAGCCATCCATGGTCTGTGGATGACGGGTGTCGGGTGCTACTAAACACCGTCTGCATCCTAGTATATATATATATAACTAGAAAAGGAAATTGAAGAGTGAGAAGTTCTCACCAATAACTATCCTAACTCCACGGCACTTCTAATGCAGGAAATCTTCACTGTTCTCGTCTCTTATCACTTTCTTCGCCCGTAGCCACTACATATATAAAAATCGAATTTTTACTTCGCTATTCAATATATAAAAATCATATTTTTACTTTGATGTTCAATATATAAAAATCACATTTTTACTTCGATGTTCAATATATAAAAATCACATTTTTACTTTGATGTTCAATATATAAAAATCACATTTTTACTTCGATGTTCAATATATAAAAATCACATTTTTTACTTCCTATACTTTATAAAAATATAGTCTTTCTCGTGAACGAAAATCCTGTTCATTTTCTACAAACAAAACCCAATCTTTTTAATTTTCAACAAAAATTAGATTTTTACTTGCTAAAAATCTAAACTTTGTATAACTATAAATCTAAACTAAATGTTTAAAACAAACTAAAATAATATTTAAATAAAACTTACAGTATGAATCGTGAGAAGGAGGGGGCTGGTAGCAGGGGGTGGCGCGCGGTGAGCAGGAGATCGGAGGAGGGTGGGGGAACTCGCGATGGAGGCGGTGGGTGGCTGCGATGGAAGCGTGGTTTTAGGGTTTTCGAATTGGGATGGGGGGGTTTGTGGAGTTCGATTTGGAAGCGGGGTGCGGAAGGAGGAGGCGGTGGCTCAGGGGGTGGCGAGGGAAGCTGATCGCCGACGGTGAGGGGATGGAGGCGGGGCGCGATGGTGATTTCCTTTTCTCTCTTTTTTTTTATTTAGAAAGCAGTCGGGTAGAAAGAAGGAGAAAGGGGCTGGAGAGGTTTAAATATATATATATATATATATATATATATATATATATATATATATAATATAATAATTTAATATTATTTTTCTATAAAAAGTTGACTTTACATTCGAACACCAATCGAGGCCCAACGACTGTCGTCCCTAGCGTATTACCCCCATTCTGAACACAATGGAATATGTATCGTAGGCTGGTTCGATCATTTCGATCAGTTTCCGTCAAAATCAACATATATCTCTATATATTGAATTTGAACGCGCGTTTCAATTTACCGGGGTCACATACTAACTAGAAAAATTCCAGAAAAATATTTTCTAGCTTTGTATTGACGACACGGTCCTAACAAAACTAATTTCGTCGAATTCTGAGACCGTTAAAAAATGGCCATTTTCCAGTCGATTAAAATCAACTAAAACTGGTCAAACGCGTTTTCCTTTGCCACGCTCACATATTGATTCGAAAAATTATGAAATTTGGAATCTAGCAATAATTTGACACTACGGATCCAACAAAAGTGGTTTCGACGAAATCCGAGGTCGATTGCAAAATTTTCATTTTTAAGGGCCTGAATTCCATAGCGACTATTAAGAATTTTCAACTGGGCATATCTTTTGATTCCCGCTATGAAATCTTGATTTTCCGAATTCGTTGGAAAGATATTCTCAAATAGATCCTATTTTTTTTGGTTTCACTAAAATCCGGTTTGTTTTGCACCCGGTACATTCAATTGAAGTTTGAAATCGAATTATCGAACTACCGCGCCATTTTCAATTCCTTTTATAATTTAAAATAAATATTTATACTCTAACGACGATCTATATAATATACGTTCGAATTTCTATTCAAAATAAATTTATTGTCGATATTATTTAAAATAATCTATTTTAAATATTCAAAATTCGCTAAAATTGCCAAAATAAAAATTTTAAACTGGCCCAGATTTTCGGGTTGTTACAATTTATAAACAATGTTTATAAATAAAGAAGGGAAATAATCATTGGATAATTTATAAATTCTAATTTTAGTATGAATTTTAAAAGAGATTAAATAATTGGAATCGTATCAAAAAAAACGGTGAAATTTATTTCGATGTTCGGAATATAAACTGAATTCAAATGAATCCATAAAGATTTATGATTTCGAATTCGACTATGTCGAACAAAAATAAATAAATAAAATAAACTATTTTTAGAAGGTATATTGAATTGCATTAATTAGAAGCAATAATCTAAATTAAATATGAAATAGATCCTATGTTTATACAATTATAAGTTAAATTATAAAGTATCTTCAAACATAAAATAAAAAGGGAAAATTACTTCGATAGAATAGGACTTGGTTTTTAAATGAATTTTGGAATGGGAAACTTGTTTTAAAATCATAAAAACAAGGAAGTTACTTTTCAAACGATATTTATTATCGTTGGATGAATTGGAAGTTAGTTTCAAATGGAGTTCAAAACGGAAGATTGTTAAATATAAAATAAGGGAATTGATTTATAAACAATGTTTATAAATAAATTGAAGTAATTTTCATTGAATAAACTGGAAATAGATTTTCCCAAATATAAGAAATGACATTTAAAAATCGTAATTTTTAAATGAGATAGAAAGAGGGATTTTTATGATAAGGAATGACAGTTTTTGTATTACAAACTCTTATTTGTCTCAAGATAAGAACGTTGTCGGTCAAGGTCTGAGAGGTAAATAAAATACCCTAACTTGAACGACTTCACTATTAACATGGGATGATATTAGTTTGTAATGGTGAAGAATGATTGATTATTTCCATAAAGAAAATTTATAATATGAATTCTATTATATCGAATTTTAAATAACCAAATTCCATGTGAATTGGAATTGAATATATAAAATTAGAGTTTGAATTAGTTTATAACTGAGTTATAAATATGGAATAAAAAAATTGATGGGTTGGAGAAATCAGGAATGTTAAGTTAGATTTGGATAACGGATTTATTTTTGAATATTGAAAGTGAAATCGTAATTTATTTTATAAACGAAGTTTGAACGTTTATATTTAAATTATAAGCAGCGCAGTAGTTTGTATATTGGCGATTCGAATTTCAACTGAGTGTACAAAACTCAATATAAGTCGGAATTCGATGAAACAAGAAACGCCCGAACCGATTAAATGATGGTTTTCAAATGGAAGAGAAAAATCTAGATTTTGAGTTATGTCAAAATCAAAGTTTCAGAAAAACAGCGCCATAATTGTTTAAAACCATAATGGTTTATTAAATAAAGTAAAGGAATTTTTAATGAATAAAACCCGAATTGCAACTAGAAAAATCCAGATTTGAGTTATAAAATAAATACGAACTCAAGTGTAGTAAGTGATGTGGTTTTCCAAATAAAAATTAGATTTTTATTTATCCAATGATGTTAACTAATCTCAAAAGAAATTAGTTAGTAAAGTTGGAATCAAACTTAACTTGGTTTGGAAAGGGATGTAGATTTATTGGAAAATCGAATATGAAAATCGAGTTAGAAATGGAATTCAACATGTTGGCAAGTGCATTAAGTTATATTTAAACATGATAAGTTCAAAATAAAAGGGATTGTTAAGAAGGTTAATTGGAGAATAAACTAGCAAATTCGGTCAAATGATTTGGATTAGTTTAAATAAATTGGTGATGTCATATATATGATAGACATGTATGGGATGAAGAGTAGGAAGAGAGTTTTAAGATTATAATTTATGTGCCCGACAAAAAGGTACGTGTTTAAATTTCCATATGAGGCTTTATGCGCCGAATCGGCAAGCCGCTTGGCTTTTTGATTTTCTTTGTGAATGGAAAGGGCTTAGAGAGGCGAGTTGGGGTTTGAACTATTGACCGGTACAAAGGAGGTGCTAGAGAAATTTTCCGGAAATTTAAGGAGTAAGAATATTTTTAAGAAATTTTGATAATAGAAATCGATATAACGGTATACATAGAATTTGCTAAGAAAATGAATTTAGTATGAAATATTAGAAAGGGCCAGTGATTGTTTGATTGTTTGATGGATGTTTATTTTCCTTTGATAGTTAAATCACTGACTATCAAAGATTTTAACCGTTGTTGTCACTAGGGAGACCGGTTGGATTTAATATCCGAAAACCACTCCGTATAGGCACAGGCGTTGCGAATTAGATTATGCCGAAGATAATCGAAGACGAAGTGAAAGTGAATTGTTGTTATGTTTGTCCAGTTCCAGGACAACTTGTATGGACAAATGTCTAACAGAGTATTCCTAACGGTCACATAAGACGATCTTTTCAATGTATTACGTCTGGTGGTGGAGAAATTCGTTTCTCTTAGCTTTTATACTCGTAATATTTTTGGGAAGATCAACTAGTGATTTGACGGATTTGACGATGTGGCATTCAAAGTGTTTAGAGGCCAGATGTTCTAAAAGATGGACGTAACCTCAAGCTTCGCAACCGGGAAATGACAAATGTAACACCCCGTATTTTCTGTGAACGTATAAGTAACAAATCAGAGGATAATTAATTTTTAAATAATAATCAAGGGAAACGGGTTGCGCCATTGCGTTCGTCTCGTAATTCTTCTTGGAAACGAGTCCGAGTTTGTGAGAACCGGAGTCCGTATGACCGATTTATGGCCCTCCAAAGTTTCAGAAATATTCAAAGTTCAAAACAACTCGAATTCGAATTCAAAATTCGAATTTCAAACGCTGAACAGACTGGGCGGGAAATTTCCCGCCCAGACCCAGGTTGACTGGGGAGTCGACTGGGCAGTCGACCCTCCAGACCAGGTCGACTGGGCAGTCGACCTGGTCCCCGAGCCCATTTTTGGGCCACTGTTCATTCTGATGTATCTAGTCCGATTTCTGTCCAGATTCATCTGCCTAAACCTATTTAAACAGCCCCACACCTAGCCTTCTCTACACACAATTCTATTCTACTTCTATTCTGCCTCTGTTCTAAATAAAAATAAAAATGGCATCGCTACTCTACTGGAATCAAAATTAGAAGCTATCAACATCAACCTAAGCAACCCGACTCAAACTAGAGATTAGAGCTTCTACAACGATTCTACAACAATTAAAGTTATTTCTTTAATCCAAAGAAGGCAAGTACAGTTATTTTCCGACATAAACGTTAATTCTTATTGTGACATGAATTGTAAATCTGAATCTGAGGTTATATCTATTCTGTTCTGTTTAGATCTATCTTATTCTGTATCTCTTTCTTCTTTCTGTTCTATAGCCAGGCTACCACGAGCCTGAGCCCATCTCATAAGAGATTAACATACGCTAAAATGTTTGGGACAATAAAATGAATGATGCATAAATTGGGCATGACCAATAGGTGACTGATTTGAGGAAAGAACATGGACTGTAGCTAGAACATAAATCTGAGACATATGACTGGACATGTTATATTTATAACATAAAGGGTATTGAACATATGATTTGAGGACACGACATAAAAAGGCATATAATTGGACATAAATATAGACTGTACTGAACATATGATTTGAGATAAAGAGAATATGGCTTAGGTATAAAGATTTACATGAAAGTAGGATATCTATTAATGTAAATAAACACCTAAGTAAGGGATCTTTGGGATATATGACATGCATAGTAATCGATGGCTATATGTGGTATAATTTATATGGATCTTCTATACTATGCAAGTTTAATAAAAATTGAAACATGTGATATATGGTAAATTATGACCATAATCTGTGCTATGTAAATTTAATGCAAACATGGGGTATGTGATCATATTGTGAATCATGACTATTATTTATGTATGTGGACTCAGGGAAGATTTATAATTAGGCAAGATATGTTTGTAAAACTTTAAGGAATGATTAAATCTGTTATATTTTCCTAATTTGCTAGTTCTGCTATATTTGCCTAATCTGCTAGTTCTGTTATATAGCTTAATCTGCTAGTTCTTCTCTACTGCCTAGTCTACTAGATCTGTTCATCTGCCAAATCTGTTATCTGCTAAGTCTGTTGAAAATGCCAAATCTTCTAAACTAAATCTGTTGAGATGCCTAATCTGTTATCTGCTAAATCTGCTAGTTTGCTTAATCTGCTGAATCCGTTAAGTCGCCTAAATCTGTTATCTGCTATGTCAGTTAAGTTGATATATTATGTCTGTTATTGACATAATCTGAATTAGCTATGAATAATTGACATGTATATTAGGCGTGGGCGTAAATGGTAAATTATTAATTAATTGGCCGCGAAGATAAACATGGCTAACTCGAGGTTAGAGTGAGTTTGCGGCGTAATTTTGCCCGGAACCGCCCGGAACATCCAGTGGCCGCAAACAATAGGTTCTAATGTGAGAAGTTAGTCATAACGTGCTTGAAACCCGAGGTTAGACTCAATTTGCGGCAGAAATCTGCCCGGAACCAACCGGCCTAACCAGTAGCCGCAAACTGTCAGTCTAATGTGAGAGGTCCAGGCATTAATATTTAATTAATGAAAATATGAGATAAATATGAAGTCTAAAACGTGTTGGGTGGATAGGGTTAAACCCACTAGACTGATGAATTTAATAAATCTGTTCCGTGAATCTGTAGGCCCAATTACAAAGTTAGACAAATCTGTAAGTCTGTTAATCTTTAACTGGTAAATCGGTAAGTCTGTTAAATCCGTATATCTGATCCATTAGTCTGAAAACTTATATGATCTGTGAACTAGTTGATCTGAGTTCTGTATGTCTGAAACTTGTAAACAAGTTAATCTGAAATTTGTTAGTCTAGGGACACAAGGTTTGGAGGGGAATTACTTGTGTCATCTGTTGTTTGGGACCCATATTAGTCAGTAACCCTTTCTGGTATCAAAACTTTGACCCAACAGTAGGTAGGGTCCGGGCACGCTTACTGAACTAATTATAAGTGGTTCATTCTGATAAGGGCGAGGGGTGTTGATGGTGCGTTCCAACCGGGTCATGTGCGTGCATGGATCCCGGTCTGCCTCTGAGGATGTAAGACGCCATGACATCTGTAAATACGTCTGTGCCAATTGGTTGTCAATTTTGGGAGTGATACACCCTACTGTGGGTCCGACACAGGGTATTTATGTATTAGGGAGCCGATCACTTGGGGTAGGGTTTCAGGGTACACTTAGTTCTGTCTGTTTCTGTTGGTACCGTCTGTTTCTATTGGGTGGTAACACCTGTCTGTTTCTGCGTGGTACCATCTGTTGGGGTGGTAAAGGCCCATTACTAGTGTACACCTAATTCTACATTCTGTTTCCGTAGGGATTAATCCGTTTCTGCTTCTGTCTGTCTCTGTTCGGGTGGTAAAGGCCCATTACTAGCACTCTCTTCTGCGGAAATTATTCTGTACCCGTTTCTGTTTCAGTTTAGACATTAGGGTGACACCTAATTCTATTATACTAGTATTAGAGCAGAGAAGTGTAAAGAAATAACTTATGTCATTCTGTTCTTCTGTAATATCCGCCACACCTGTTACTGTTATCTCTCATCCAGATTTATTTTCATGTCATGATATTATTATCTGTTCATAACTGAAAATCACTGGACTTGCCAGACTTTTTATCTGATCCTTGTTGTTTCGCCTCCTTTCTTCCGTTTCCCACCAGGTTTTGTAGAAGGGAGTACTCTAGCTTGATCCAGATTTCTTCGGCTTGAAGTGCTTAAAGTATGGCTTGTCTTCTTCTAAGGGGATTATGATTTTAAACTATGCATTCTGAAGGCTTTTGTACAAGACTGATATTTTGTACTTGAATTCTGATATTATGATTTGAAAGGATGTAACCAAGCTTATTTCAGTTTCTATTGTAATAAAGTTATAAAATTTTCAAGTACTATTTTATCTGTCTTGTAAGTTTCTGTTCTGTTTACTAAAATGCTCCACCAAAGTTAAGGCATTCCCTTTGTAAGTGACCTTAACGGAGGTGGGGTGTTACACTTGGTATCAGAGCTTAAGGTTACCAGAACAGATAAAATTTTTAGAAAAACTATTTTTCTAAAGTATTTTTGGAAGAAGTATTTTCAAAAACATGTCTTAATGAGTGATTTTAAGAGGAAAGTTTTTGTGAAAAACTTAATCCCCAATAGCCATATATCTTTATCTTTCGAATTCTCCATTTTGAATCTTTCCTTTTTCGTTTCAGCATGGCTGAAGATCTTAACCTTCCGGATGGTGTAACGATACCAGGATGGTATAGGAGGTTATTAGAGGCAAGGGCCACTGCAGGTGCAGCCAATGTTCCTCCACCACCAGTTGCACCCGCTCCTCCTCCCCCTCCTCGCGTTGATACTTGTGCAAAGATGTGCAAGGTATTTAAGGCTATGGGTGGAAAACCTTTTCAGGGGTCAGAAACGTTTGTGGAAGCTAGAGATTGGCTTAAGGAGGTGGAAGAATTGCTAGAAATCATTGAAGTAGAAGAAGGGAGGAAAGTCAAATTAGCAGCTTGGTTAATGAAGGGAGAGGCCTCGTTTTGGTGGGAGGTCACTAATGGGGAGCGTCCTGTTGATTCTTGGGCGGATTTCAGACGTAGGTTTGAGGCAAAGTTTCTCTCAAGGGCAGAAGAGAATCTATACATGGAAAGGTTCTTGATATTGAAGCAGGGAAATCTATCAGTGAAAGAGTACGTCAACAAATTCAACCAATTGGCAAGGTTTGGCTTAGATTTTGTGAACACGCAGGAGAAGAAGGCTCTCAGGTTCATTAATGGCTTGAATGAGCCATTGCAGGGGTTGTCTATGACCCACATCCCTATGGGGGCCACCTTTGAGAAGCTAGTAGACATGGCACTCATGCACGAGGTGAAAGGCGCTAAAGCAGATAAGGCGCCCGAGAGGAAAGAGGCAAAGAAGGAAGAGCCACCGAACAAGAAGGCATGGCCCAAAAAGGAAACCCAAAAGAAAGATAAGGAGTCTGAAGATAAGAAGGAGAAAAAGTGTTTTACTTGTGGGAGCTTGACTCATCTGAATAAGGATTGCCGAAAGAGGAAGGGAACTTGCTTCAACTGTGGTGAGATGGGACACTTCACCAGGGACAGCCTGAAGAAACGAGGGCAAGGGCACAGGGCAGGACCAACTTCTGGAGGGCAGGCGAACACTCTTGAGGCTAGTGGCTAGGATAGAAATAGGAAAATTCCTATAGTAGGTTTAATTTCTTTATCTGATTATGGAGTTAAGACTCTTTCTGATTTTGGCATTCTGATTTTGTAATCGATACTCTGCACTTTAATACTACTATTGTTTCTGATTCCGCTGTGGCCCCAAATCCATAAGGGTTATGACTCATCTGTTTGTGATTGGGGTTTGAGAGATATTCGTGTTAGGCGTCAAGTAGGACGCATACATTCTAGGATTTATCATGCTTAGTTTCCTAAGAATCATTCGGTAATCTGATCTGTACCAGTAGTCTGTAAATATCTAAATAATTCTGATTTCCAGTTTTGACATTGTCTAAAGAGGGTAATCCTCTGGGTGTCAATCTGACGTTGATTTCGGTCTTCGGGGTTGATACTTAGGGGAATTATTTTCTCAACCTAATGGGAACCAAGTCTTTGTCTTATCTGTGCTCGTTTCCATCATTCGACTGTATCCTATCGATCGAATCTTCGAACTTTAGGTAGAAACTAATGGGTGTATACATGTGTTTGAGACATGTTATGTTTGATGGTTGCAAGTGGATGCATGTGGTTGCTCGTGGATGCATATACACACACTAGGCACTAGATCTGCTCGAAAACACTCTCATACTGCATATGGATGTGTGAGCATTTTCAATTTTTGTGGATGCAAAATGATTGACTCAGCACATGGATGCTGCATATGAATGAATGGTTGTGCACTCATATAGAAATGATATGTATCAAGTAGGAAAATTGCATACATGTTGGACTCATGGCACTGGCACAATTCGCATTAAGGAGGTCAACTGAATCAGTGGACCGCCTGGTCTTTGCATTAGATAAGGAGCATATACACACACTTTTGCATATGTTGATACAACATTAGAAGTTTCTAAGGACAATGGACGCCAGTGATTGATGATTGAGTAGATGGATGTTGGATGGTAGGACACATTCTTCTTAACTTGAAGATTTCGGGGACGAAATCCTTTAAGGATGGGAGAATGTAACACCCCATATTTTCTATGAACGTATAAGTGACAAATCAGAGGATAATTAATTTTTAAAATAAGAATCAAAGAAACGGGTTGCGCCATTGCGTTCGTCTCGGAATTCTTCTTGGAAACGAGTCCGAGTTTGTGAGAATCGGAGTCCTTATGACCAAGTTATGGCCCTCCAAAGTTTCAGAAATATTCAGAGTTCAAAACAGCTCGAATTCGAACTCAAAATTCGAATTTCAAACGCAGAACAGACTAGGCAGGAAATTTCCCGCCCAGACCCAGGTCGACTTGGGAGTCGACTGGGCAGTCGACCCCCCAGACCAGGTCAACTGGGTGTCGACCTGGTCCCCGAGCCCATTTTTGGGCCAGTGTTCATTCTGATGTATCTAGTCCGATTTCTATCCAGATTCATCAGCCTAAACCTATTTAAACAGCCCCAAACCTAGCCTTCTCTACACACAATTCTATTCTGCTTCTATTATGCCTCTGTTCTAAATAAAAATAAAAATGGCGTCGCTAACCAAAACTAGAAGCTAATCAACATCAACCTAAGCAACCCGATTCAAACTAGAGATTAGAGCTTCTACAATGATTCTACAACAATTAAAGTTCTTTCTTTAATCCAACCAAGGCAAGTACAGTTATTTTCTGATATAAACGTTAATTCTGATTGTGACATGAATTGTAAATCTGAATCTCAGGTTATATCTGTTCTGTTTAGATCTATCTTATTCTGTATCTCTTTCTTCTTTCTGTTCTATAGCCAGGCTACCACGAGCCTGAGCCAATCTCATAAGAGATTAACATACGCTAAAATGTTTGGGACAGTAAAATGAATGATGCATAAATTGAGCATGACCAATAGGTGACTGATTTGAGGAAAGAACATGGACTGTAGCTAGAACATAAATCTGAAACATATGACTGGACATGTTATATTTATAACATAAAGGGTATTGAACATATGATTTGAGGACACGACATAAAAAGGCATATAATTAGACATAAATATGGACTGTATTGAACATATGATTTGAGATAAAGAGAATATGGCTTAGGTATAAATATTTACATGAAAGTAGGATATCTATTAATGTAAATAAACACCTAAGTAAGGGATCTTTGGGATATATGACATGCATAGTAATCGATGGCTATATGTGGTATAATTTATATGGATCTTCTGTACTATGCAAGTTTAATAAAAATTGAAACATATGATATATGGTAAATTATGACCATAATCTGTGCTATGTAAATTTAATGCAAACATGGGGTATGTGATCATATTGTGAATCATGACTATTATTTATGTATGTGAACTCAGGCAAGACTTATAATTAGGCAAGATATGTTTGTGAAACTTTAAGGAATGATTAAATCTGTTATATTCGCCTAATTTGCTAGTTCTGCTATATTCGCCTAATTTGCTAGTTCTGCTATATTTGCCTAATCTGCTAGTTCTGTTATATTGCTTAATCTTCTAGTTCTGCTCTACTGCCTAGTCTGCTAGATCCGTTCATCTGCCAAATCTGTCATCTGCTAAGTCTGTTGAAAATGCCAAATCTGCTAAACTAAATCTGTTGAGATGCATAATCTGTTATCTGCTAAATCTGCTAGTTTGCTTAATCTGCTGAATACGTTAAGTCGCCTAAATCTGTTATCTACTATGTCTGTTAAGTTGATATATTCAGTCTGTTATTGACATAATCTGAATTAGCTATGAATAATTGACAGGTATATTAGGCGTGGGCGTAAATGATAAATTATTAATTAATTGGCCGCAAAGATAAACATGGCTAACTCGAGGTTAGAATGAGTTTGCGGCGTAGTTCTGCCCGGAACCGCCCGGCACATCCAGTGGCCGCAAACAATAGGTTCTAATGTGAGAAGTTAGTCATAACATGCTTGAAACCCGAGGTTAGACTCAGTTTGCGGCAGAAATCTGCCCGGAACCAACCGGCCTAACCAGTAGCCGCAAACTGTCTGTCTCATGTGAGAGGTCTGGGAATTAATATTTAATTAAGGAAAATCTGAGACAAATATGAAGTCTAAAACGTGTTGGGCGGATAGGGTTAAACCCACTAGACTGATGAATTTAATAAATCTGTTCCGTGAATCTGTAGGCCCAATTACAAAGTTTGACAAATCTGTAAGTCTGTTAATCTGTAACTGGTAAATCGGTAAGTCTGTTAAATCCGTATATCTGATCCGTTAGTCTGAAAACTTATCTGATCTGTGAACTAGTTGATCTGAATTCTGTATGTCTGAAACTTGTAAACAAGTTAATCTGAAATTTGTTAGTCTAGGGACACAAGGTTTGGAGGGGAATTACTTGTGTCATCTGTTGTTTGGGACCCATATTAGTCAGTAACCCTTTCTGGTATCAAAACTTTGACCCAACAGTAGGTAGGGTCCGGGCACGCTTACTGAACTAATTATAAGTGGTTCATTCTGATAAGGGCGAGGGGTGTTGATGGTGCGTTCCAACCGGGTCATGTGCGTGCATGGATCCCGGTCTGCCTCTGAGGATGTAAGACGCCATGACATCTGTAAATACGTCTGTGCCAATTGGTTGTCAATTTTGGGAGTGATACACCCTACTGTGGGTCCGACACAGGGTATTTATGTATTAGGGAGCCGATCACTTGGGGTAGGGTTTCAGGGTACACTTAGTTCTGTCTGTTTCTGTTGGTACCGTCTGTTTCTATTGGGTGGTAACACCTGTCTGTTTCTGCGTGGTACCATCTGTTGGGGTGGTAAAGGCCCATTACTAGTGTACACCTAATTCTACATTCTGTTTCTGTAGGGATTAATCTGTTTCTGCTTCTGTCTCTGTTCGGGTGGTAAAGGCCCATTACTAGCACTCTCTTCTGTGGAAATTATTCTGTACCCATTTCTATTTCAGTTTAGACATTAGGGTGACACCTAATTTTATTATACTAGTATTAGTGCAGAGAAGTGTAAAGAAATAGCTTATGTCATTCTGATCTTCTGTAATATCCACCACTCCTGTTACTGTTATCTCTCATCCAGTTTTATTTTCATGTCATGATATTATTATCTGTTCGTAAATGAAAATCACTGGACTTGCCAGACTTTTTGTCTGACCCTTGTTGTTTCGCCTCCTTTCTTCCGTTTCCCCCAGGTTTTGTTGAAGGGAGTAGTCTAGCTTGATCCAGATTTCTTCCGCTTGAAGTGCTTAAAGTATGGCTTGTCTTCTTCTGAGGGGATTATGATTTTAAACTATGCATTCTGAAGGCTTTTGTACAAGACTGATATTTTGTACTTGAATTCTGATATTGTGATTTGAAAGGATGTAACCAAGCTTATTTCGGTTTTTCTTGTAATAAAGTTATAAAATTTTCAAGTACTGTTTTATCTGTCTTGTAAGTTTCTATTCTGTTTACTAAAATGCTCCACCAAAGTTAAGGCATTCCCTTTGTGAGTGACCTTAATGGAGGTGGGGTGTTACACTTGGTATCAGAGCTTAAGGTTACCAGAACAAATATTTTTTTTAGGAAAACTATTTTTCTAAAGTATTTTTGGAAGAAGTATTTTCAAAAACATGTCTTAATGAGTGATTTTAAGAGGAAAGTTTTTATGAAAAACATAATCCCCAATAGCCATATATCTTTATCTTTCGAATTCTCCATTTTGAATCTTTCCTTTTTCGTTTCAGCATGGCTGAAGATCTTAACCTTCCGGATGGTGTAACGATACCAGGATGGTATAGGAGATTATTAGAGGATAGGGCCGTTGCTGGTCCAGCCAATGTTCCTCCACCACCAGTTGCACCCGCTCCTCCTCCCCCTCCTCGCGTTGATACTTTTGCAAAGACGTGCAAGGAATTTAAGGCTATGGGTGGAAAACCTTTTCAGGGGTCAGAAACGTTTGTGGAAGCTAGAGATTGGCTTAAGGAGGTGGAAGAATTGCTAGAAATCTTTGAAGTAGAAGAAGGGAGGAAAGTCAAATTAGCAGATTAGTTAATGAAGGGAGAGGCATCGTTTTGGTGGGAGGTCACTAATGGGGAGCGTCCTGTTGATTCTTGGGCGGATTTCAGACGTAGGTTTGAGGCAAAGTTTCTATCAAGGGCAGAAGAGAATCTATACATGGAAAGGTTCTTGATATTGAAGCAGGGAAATCTATTAGTGAAAGAGTACGTCAACAAATTCAACCAATTGGCAAGGTTTGGTTTAGATTTGGTGAACACGCAGGAGAAGAAGGCTCTGAGGTTCGTTAATGTCTTGAATGAGCCATTGCTGGGGTTGGCTATGACCCACATTCCTATGGGGGCCACCTTTGAGAAGCTAGTAGACATGGCACTCATGCACGAGGAGAAAGGCGCTAAAGCTGATAAGGCACCCGAGAGGAAAGAGGCAAAGAAGGAAGATCCACCGAACAAGAAGGCATGGCCCAAAAAGGAAACCCAAAAGAAAGATAAGGAGTCTGAAGATAAGAAGGAGAAAAAGTGTTTTACTTGTGGGAGCTTGACTCCTCTGAATAAGGATTGCCGAAAGAGGAAGGGCACTTGCCTCAACTATGGTGAGATGGGACACTTCACCAGGGACTGCCCGAAGAAACGAGGTCAAGGGCAGAGGGCAGGACCAACTTCTGGAGGGCAGGCGAACACTCTTGAGGCTAGTGGCTAGGATAGAAATAGGAAAATTCCTATAGTAGGTTTAATTTCTTTATCTGATTATGGAGTTAAGACTCTTTCTGATTTTGGCATTCTGATTTTGTAATCGATACTCTGCACTTTAATACTAGTATTGATTCTGATTCCGTTGTAGACCCAAATCCATAAGGGTTATGACTCATCTGTTTGTGATTGGGGTTTGAGAGATATTCGTGTTAGGCGTCAAGTAGGACGCATACATTCTAGGATTCATCATGCTTTGTTTCCTAAGAATCATTCAGTAATCCGATCTGTACCAGTAGTCTGCAAATATCTGAATAATTCTGATTTCCAGTTTTGACATTGTCTAAAGAGGGCAATTCTCTGGGTGTCAATCTGATGTTGATTTCGGTCTTCGGGGTTGATACTTAGGGGAATTGTAGGATCTAAATTAACCCTAGAGGGGGGTGAATAGGGTTTATCACAGATTTTCACAGAGTAATTAAATAATCACAGCACAGATTAAAAATAGAATAAATGCAGAAAATAAATAACACACAGATATACCCAGCTTCGGCAAAACCCTGCCTACTGCTGCATTCCCCAAGGTTTCTACTAGGAGTTAAAACAATCTCTACGCTTACAATCCCCTGTAAACTCGCGACACTCGCTTCCAACTGTTCTTAACCCTACGCTCAAAACCCTGCACTGGTTTCTATCCCCGAAACCAGATTTCCCCGAATTACAATTCCCGTAATTCGTCTTCCCTAGATTTTACAGATCTAGAAACTGTTTGTTTGTTTTTACGTATTAAACAAAAAACAATTGTAAAATAAAATAGAAACCCTTAGGAGTTAAAATAAATGGGTTATCCCTTTTAAAAAAGCTTGGCCGACCTCTTCTATTTGCCCTTGCCCCTTTATTCTTTGACCTGATCTTCTTTTTCTTAAAAATGGCGGCGGCTCTTGAGAAATTCCTAGGGTTTTCTTCAAATCCCTAAATTGCGATTGTATAATTAATTCTATGATGCTCGAGTCTGTTTGGCTTCGATCTCTGGAGGCTAGCGCTTTTTCTAGGGTTTGTGCTTCTCGTTAAACTCGACTTCTACGGCTCTAGGGTTTCGATTCTATTCAACTTGAGGTCGCTACTTTCTCGTATGATGATTTCGAGTAATTCAGTGGCTATCCTCTTCTTCGTTGATGAGTGTTGAACTGGATCCAAGTAATCTCCATTTTACTGGTATGAATTTAATTCGGATTTTTGCTTTTTGCTTGTTCGAACTTGGATGATTTAAAAGCCAGTGATGTTTGGTGTATTTATAGGATTAAATCCTGAATATTCGCTCTGATTTCAACATTGAGACTTGGCTATGGTATATACGAGAATTTTGGTTAGCTTTTAATTGATCTGTTATTTCTGGGTATTTCTTTGATTTAAAGCCAGAAAGTATATTGCTTAAGTCTCTGTCTTTGGCCTTGAATTTGTGAATTTTGAAAGCTTCAAACTTGTGTGAGAATTATGGACTTTGATTGTGTCTTCCTATTGTATTTCTCACTACCAAATTTAAACTTTTGGTTTCAGGAAATTTCGAAATATACTGTGATTCATTCAAACAAATTCACTGTTTTTGCTTTTGATAAAACTTTGATTTGGTCTTTAGAAAAAATTCCTGTGAATTTTTGCTCGTCAACCCTTGACTCTGGTATTTAAAAAAATCCTTCTATATCTTTGAACTTTTCAATCAATCCTCTTGAACACATCATTGACTTGAATCTCCTCACTATGAACATGTCTAAATTGATGAAGTAACTTGCGTGTTTAATTCTGGACTTGAACTAGTATTTAAATTCTAGAATTTCTATGATGATATTTAACTGCTTCATAAACTTCTAATGTGTACTGGTACTATACTTGAGACCTTGAACTGGACAGTGCCTTGTATACTTTACTTTGAACTTTCTGTTGCATTCTCGACTTTGAACTTTGAACTGATAGGAACAGATATTAAATTGCTTCATGTAGTACTTGCTCCTTGCTTGACTTTACACCTCACTTGGATTTCTGGAACTTTACCATTAAAAATGATTTTCCTTCTAAAAAAAATCTGTCTTGTTCTTTTAGTTGTTGAATCAGCTCCTTTTGATTGCTTGCCTGATATGTTTCTAAAATTATGGTTGATTCGACCCTTATTTGAGAATTTATTTCATGCCTTATCTGTCTTGATTTATTGAGATGATTTTTTCTGATTTTTGGACTTGTCACTGATTGCAATTCGCTAAAAACTGTTGATACATAGATTTCCTGATTTCACCTTGTTCTCATTGTTCACTTGCTGGTTCAGTTCGACATGCTGCTTAGTTGTTGAACACTCTTATCATTAATAGATCTGTTGTACATAGCACCGATTTCATGCATGCATCCACTGCACTTATGTCTTTGAATTCTTCTTCAAAGATAAAACTCCAAGCATTCATTTTCCTGTTGCCATTCATGCTTGTGCGCCACAAGTTTGCCTCTTGAAATGCCTTTGGCTTGAGTATATTATTGCTACTCTACACTATGCCACTTCACCTTGTGTATGCACCATATACCACTCATGCTTGCTAACCGATCATTGAACTGTTGCTTTACTCTTGTGTTTTCAGAATGAATCACGAACTAAAAATAGACTGCTATACTATATTCATTGTTCTTCAAACCATCTGTGTACTCTGTCATTGTCTTGTTGTTTGGACATGACCTTAAAACTGAGATGTTTTTCTTTGCATGATTTTTGAAATGCTTGATTTAAGCCTGCCTTGAGTTGTTCTAAAAAAATGATTTTCTTTTTGATTCTTTATTGCTGATCATGTTTTTACTTTGTACTCGCATTTTTCATTATGCTCGACCACTTGTTTTTGCTGTTTTGATTTAGCACTCTCGACCATATGCACTGAGTTGAGATGGTCCTTGTGGCTACTCCTCAGATGTATATTGATTGGCGTGGCAGTGCACACGTGTATACGTGTGTACATGCAGCCATCAGACGAGATTTTTCTGTCCCTGCATATCAAACAAAGTCTAGAAACATGATGAGAAACACACCGTAATTCTGAGGCAAATAAAATTTAAAAATAAATTTTTATTTGCTTTTATTTAATTTTATTTTTGTTGCAGTCTACTGTGTGTGTTCTTTTGTATGTGACAGGTATGAAGATGAACCGACTGAAAGCTGTGAAAACAGAAGAATGAAGATGAAGACAAGAACAGTGCTAGTGTGTGTCTGTATTTGAAATGTTAACTGAGTGAGAGTGTCAATGTATAAAGTGATTGTATAAGCAATGAATAAACTGTAGTGAGTGTAGTGTATATGAAAGTGTAAGTGTTGTTGGGAGGAGCTGAGTATGAAAATTGAAAATTTTGAAATGTATATCAGTGATGTATATACAAATAGTGGAGTTGTAAATCTGTACTGTTTAAATATCGAAATAAAATATTCTTATTCAAATAAAATACTGTGTGAATATTTAAATTTCTGTATAGTTGTATTTTATTTAAATAGAAATATTTTATTCCTGTCTGATGTGTAGTATACCAGTACAGTTACAAACACATTCAATAATAAAATATATTTGGTTGTTATCATCGAACAAAAATCATATAATTGTGTATACAACACAGTTATATACAACAATCTCCCCCTTTTGATGATGACAAACAAATAAGAGATTTTGAATGTGTTTGAACATGAAATATATTACTCCCCCTATTTGTATGCTCCCCCTACAACTGAACTCCCTCTATATATGTGGAAAAATATGATGAAATCCAATTGACCATTCTCCCTCTAGATATTTAATTTCCAATCTTAAAATATTTTTGAATTGTATACCCATCAATCAAAATCTTGACCATTCTCCCCCTTTTGTTATCATCAAAAGGAAAATAGAAATCGAAACAGTGATGAATATAGACTAAAAATATAAATTCATATTCAGAGAGAGAATATATATCGTAAAACCCATTTAATCAAACAAAAATCATAATAATCTTTAAATCAGAAGCAAATTTCACTTTCAGAATGAATGGATTTACGATGGATTTTATCAAATGAGGAGAGTTCAATAAAAAATTGAGTATTTGAATATGAATTTTAAAGATTTTAAATATGCTAAAAAAAATGTTAAGCACTTTCTAACCACGCATAGCCCAAAGGTCTTTTAAATGGGGTTAGTAGTAACTTAACTTTATCCTCTCTAATGAGTTCCATCCATGCACAGCCCGAAGGTCTTTTAAGTGAGAATGGAAGCACATAGAAATTAAGGTAATTCACCCACGCATAACCGCGAGGATTTTTAAATGGGAGTGAATACCAAGGATAAATTATTATTATTTTTTTTTTTTAATTTTAAGAATAATTAGAACTCCCCAAATTAAATAAAACCATGATGAATGACAGAAATATGGTAGATATAGAAGATGGTCGTGAAATAAGCTCTAATTCAAAAGTATTATAAAATCTGTCTAATCATCATGAGATTTAAAATAATATCTCTTCTAGTTATGAATTATATCATAGTCGCAACTCATCACAGTTTCATAAATCTATCAATAATTTTGATGAGTCCCAAAAACGGTTCAAATTAATCAATTATTTCAATTTTTGAATAAATAATCAAAAATAATTTTAAAATTGAAAATATTAATTTCAAGAGGAGATTTTTGAAAAATGCAAGTTGAAAATCAACTTAAAAAAATCAATCAGTAAAAAAATGAAATTTTCTAATATTTTTAACACTGATTGCTCCTAGACAATTTTTAAAACAACTTATATATTTAATTCAAATTGTCTATGAATTTTAATTAAATCCAGTTACTGATTTTTTAACTTATCATTTAATCACCAACACACTTAAAATGAATCAAATCAATTTCCTTATCAGAGCAGCACAAGATCATTTTCAAAAACAAGAATCACAAGTGACATCCTCAGAGAATTTTTAGACAAACTCAAGAAACAGTCAACTTATCAAATCGGAAGATAATTATTTGAAATAAAAAAAAATCAATTTTTTTATAATCCAAGAATTTCAACAATCCATAATGAATGATTTCAAAAACAGCCAAGTAAAATATAAACTAAAAGGAATAAAAGTACGAGTCTAGAGATCATACCTGACTTACCATAATCAACGTGATGTAATGAATCTCCAACTCTGAATCTATGGCTAAGGAACTCCAAATAATTTGATATATGAATCATCTCGAATTTTATCTAACTTAAGCACAGTTGTTCCTTGTGACGCCTGGAATTTCGCTCGATCTGAATCAGTCGTTAAACCGATCTAAACCGTTCGAAACCCCTGAACGTTGAGAACATGACAAATCAGAACACAAACATAAGAACATTTCATTTGTATATTACAACAATGCATCAGATTACAAGAATATACAGAGTATAAATGAATAAATATTACACAGAAATATCAGAGATTTAAATTACATTTAAATACATAGCAGCGGAAAAATAATATAAAGCACAACTGAAGGTGATATACGGATACAGAGCTTTCCGGATATCATTCCAGCTGTAAACCAGGATCCTGTGAATATAAATCTGCAAAACCAAAACTACTAGCTGCCCGTGCGGAAAATAGGGGCACCCAGAGTTTAGGTTAAAACAATAAACTCCAGGTCAGTCATGTGACTGGTGTGAGAACTAAAACAGTTATTTAAACTTTATTTTAAAAGATAGTAATTCAAGGGACCACGCCGTATAACACGGAACGGGTTTTCTCCCAAGAATACCAGTGCATATCAATAAACAACACAATGCTTTTCGAAAAATGAAGCTATTATAAGACCCAGGTCCTATCATACAATGCAACGCAAGCCGGGGGATAGGGTTTTCCCTTATAATAGCCAAACATGCTTGGTACGTTAAAACAAATCATTTGATACTATAATAAGTGTATAGTGTCAAAACAGTTTCAATCATAAATATAAATCATAGACGGCATGGGTACCATATATCATGTCGCCATACTAGTTCTACAATTAAAGACGAATTACACGTATCGGAAATTGGATTCCGTCATGAGTCGAGGCAAGGGGCAAGCTCCTCTCCGCGTTCGAGACACTCTAGCAAATGCTCAGGACTACGCACACTGGGTAACCCTTGGATCGGTTGGGCCGGTCCTCACTTACGTTAGAGGATTGGCAATTCCTGAACACGCGTTTCCCGGTCCTTACAGACCTATAATCGAGGCGCCTCGCATCCAACAACCACAAAGGTGAAAAGTATATAAATGTCAGGGCTGGTAAGTCACTGACACCACCAAAGCTAGAAAGAAACGTCGTGCTCTCCCAACGGCCCGTATCCCGTTTTTAACTCATACCGAGGTGTGAGGCTCGCGAATACACGTTATACACAAAGCTGCCACGTAGGCGTGCTTTGATCATCAACCACAAGGCTTTGCTTTTCAACAGAAGCCTTGATCCTTGCATCTTAGCGTGCCACACAGGCAATTCATGCCATGCGACTGATGTCCATCGATATACAACCTCTGAGCTCGTATGTCTCAGAGAAGGGCGTTAAGCAAAAGAATAAATTCTTCGCCGCCAAACAGATGTATATTTAATAGAAATCAATCAGCACAGAATAAAATCCAGTGTCAGACACACAATCCATTTACAAGTCCGTTCTGGGTCTGAACGAAACCGGAGGCACTTTCCTCGCATATCCATCCATCTCCAGGTACGTCTGGACGACCACCAACTATTTCCATCCTCTTGGGTGTACTGCCAAATCAGGATCGTCAGTAATTATCCAAACGATGTGAAGACTTCCGGTCTTCAACCACCGTCTTCATCTTCGACATATCGTCGAATCGGTTATTCAGAATGGGTATAAACCCGGCCTTTCCGAACAACCCGCGTATATTGAAAACAAATGTTACACAAACACAACATACGCTTCATTCCAATTCATTAGTCACTAACCGCAAATTAGCAAGAGAACAATTTCCCAAACATTAACCCCGAAGGCCGAAACCAACATCAGATCAATACCCAGGAAACCATTCTTCTTAGCCAACCTACAGCTAGTTTCTAAATTTCACATTCTTAGGGAAAGGTTCCCATTAATTTTATCCAAGATAAATTCTTTAAAATTTATCCTGTAATCTTCCTTTGGATGTCATTTAAAACCAAATTATGGTTTTCCAACTAGTCGAGATTAGCGAACCACAACGAAGTAATTATTTATTTTATTTCCCAATCCCAACCTATTCATCCCATGAAGCAAAACTGGTAATACTCCATATCTAACACCACGGTTTTATCGGTAAAATTAATTACCATTTCGCGTTCAAATCTAATTAAAGATTTAACTATCGCTTTGGAGCAAAACTGGTAATACTCCATTCTCGCTCATTTTCTAAATTTGATAATTTAGATTATCCATTCGCATTTCAATCTAATTGCAGATTTGTTAAACTCCTTTTACTGGGTTAAAGAACTAGGTGTTATTTAAAACACAGTTCACGACAAACCCAAATCACATTCTATTTGTTATCGGGTTAAAGAACTAGTGTTATTTTAAAACACAGTTCACGATAAACCCATTTCAAATCCAATCAAATATATTAGAAATCCCGATTATTTAAAACCCCTTTTTAAATCTAATTTATTTATTTAAAAATAATTAGGTTTTAAATTTAGTTCAAAACTAGTTCATTTCGATAAAAATCTATTTTTATCATTTCAAATATGGAGTTTTTCATCCTAATTCTTCCCAAATCATTTCTTATGATTTTACATAAATTATTACTATTTTTAATAATTTTATCAAGGTCCGTACAGTCGATTTCCAACAATGGCCATCGAACTGCACTTATAGCGACCTTTTCCGAATTTGATTTGGACGTATCTCCAAATCCAACCGTTAGATTTCAAATTTCTAATATTCATTAGAAAGCTCTTTTCGATACGAACCCAACGGTTCCGGTTTTAGGAGAATCCGACGGTCGGATCTCCCGTAATGTCTGCTTGAAATAAATGGTCGAAATTCACGAACTGCCGCGGCGCGGCGCGTTCTATTCAGGCCATTATATTATATATATAATATATATTTCGTCGATTACTATTTAAAACGAATTATATAAATAGTTTTAGATTCGTTTCAAGAACCATTTCAACTTCTATTTCAATCCAAAGCAAAATTGAATTCTTCTTTAAAAATTCGTTTTAAAAATTCATTTCTATTCAATTCAAATTTCAATTAAATTTGAATTTATTTCAATTCGCTTTCAATTCAATTTGAATTCGTTTTCAATTCAATTCAATTCAAATTGGTTTTATATTCGATTCAAATTCATTTTCTATTCAAATCAAATTCGTTTCGTTTTCTATTTGAATCAAGTTCATTATATATTCAATTTGAAATCAAATTGGTTTTCTATTCCATTCAAATCGAAATCGTTTTATATTCAATTCAAATCGAAATCGTTATATATTCAATTCATTTCGAAATCGTTATATATTCAATTCATTTCGAAATCGTTTTATATTCAATTCATTTCGAAATCGTTTTATATTCAATTCATTTCGAAATCGTTTTATATTCAATTCATTTCGAAATCGTTATATATTCAATTCATTTCGAAATCGTTTTATATTCAATTCATTTCGAAATCGTTATATATTCAATTCATTTCGAAATCGTTTTATATTCAATTCATTTTGAAATCGTTTTATATTCAATTCATTTCGAAATCGTTATATATTCAATTCATTTCGAAATCGTTTTATATTCAATTCATTTCGAAATCGTTTTATATTCAATTCATTTCGAAATCGTTTTATATTCAATTCATTTCGAAATCGTTATATATTCAATTCATTTCGAAATCGTTTTATATTCAATTCATTTCGAAATGGTTTTATATTCAATTCATTTCGAAATCGTTTTATATTCAATTCATTTCGAAATCGTTTTATATTCAATTCATTTCGAAATCGTTTTATATTCAATTCATTTCGAAATCGTTTTATATTCAATTCATTTCGAAATCATTTTATATTCAATTCATTTCGAAATCGTTTTATTCGATATAAATATCGTTCGCGTCAAAATGGCGCATCACTATTTAACACGGCTTTATATATTCTATTTCAAATATTTCTTTTTTTTTTGTCAACACACGACTAATCTCAACGAATGAGTACCGTCCATGTGTGACTATTTTTGTTAAATTATTTCGTTCAACACATGACTAATCTCAACGAATGAGTACCGTCAACACATGAACCTTTATTTTATATATTGATAAAGATGTAAATTTTATTATAAAAATAATTCGTTCAACACATGACTAATCCCAACGGATGAGTATAGTCAACACATGAACCTTTATTTTATATATTGATAAAGATGTAAATTTTATTATAAAAATAATTCGTTCAACACATGACTAATCCCAACGGATGAGTATAGTCAACACATGAACCTTTATTTTATATATTCTATATTTTTCAAATTGGAATGAGGCCCAATCAATCACCATATAACGTTAATTATATGGATTTTCATACAACACATGTATATAATAGCATTGAAAATAATCAACCATCAACCAAAGTGCACTACACTGTATAAGCATCAAATATAGATATCTAACGCTTATAACAGCCTGTCAATCAATCGATCGACATATTTAATCAGTCAGGATGAGTGAACTTTAAATTTCATCCCAACACCCGTGTAGGGTTTCAAACAATCAAACATAAGTTTTTATTCGTGCAGTTGGGCGATGTGTAAAATTTATCGACCCAATCAATATCAGTCAAATAGGTGTACATAAACAAACCGTCCGGTTTGTAAATGAATATTTATTTATTCACATTCACGTTAAAAATTATATTTTTAACGATAAAACATTTTATTTCAACATATGAATTTCTATTCAGTTCATTTATTCAATAAAAATGATATTTTTATTTTTCTAACATATTTTAGAAAATTTCGGCGGCATAACGGCACGATACTAGAAACGGGACGAGGCCTAGCCTTATCCCCGGTCTAGTGAAGGCCCACGCCATTCACACATCAATCAAATCAATTTCATTTCACCAAACAATTTCCATTCAATCAAATATTCTAACTAACTACTCAACCAAACAAACAAGTCCATGGTCTGTGGACGGGTGTCGGGTGCTACTAAGCACCGTCTGCATCCTAGTGTATATATATATATATATATATATATATATATATATATATATATATATATATATATAACTAGCAAAAGAGAAATTTTGAGTGAGAAGTTCTCACATAAAGCTATCCTAGCTCCACGGCTCTTCATTTGCAGAAGTCTTCGTCGTTTCGCCTTTTTGTCACCTTCGTTGCCCAAGGCCACTATATATATAAAAAAAATCGAATTTTTACTATGTTATTCAATATATAAAAATACCATTCTATTTCTCTATCGAAGTTCAATATATAAAAATTCTATTTTTCTGTCGAAGTTCAATATATAAAAATTCTATTTTTCTATCAAAGTTCAATATATAAAAATTCTATTTTTCTATCGAAGTTCAATATATAAAAATTGAATTTTTACTTCGCTATTCAATATATAAAAATCATATTTTTAATATGCTATTCAATATATAAAAATCAAATTTTTATTGCGACGCCATATAGATAAAATTCCATTTCAAAAATATAGACTTCGCCTTTTCTAATAAAAAGTTTTCGCCTTTTTTTCTAATAAAGATCAAATCTTTTTCCTTTTAAAGTTAAAACCTTTTTCTATTTCAAAGTTTAAACCTTTTTCCTATTTTAAACCTTAAAATAAAATCAGTTTTTATTTTTCCTTTTAAATCAGTTTTTAATCATTTTAAATCTAAAATCAGGTTTTACATTTTTAAAACAAAATCAGGTTTTACATTTTTAAAACAAAATCAGGTTTTACATTTTTAAAACAAAATCAGGTTTTACATTTTTAAAACAAAATCAGGTTTTACATTTTTAAAACAAAATCAGTTTTAAAATCATTTAAAAAATTCAGTTTTAAAAATCAAATAAAAAAAAACAGTTTTCAAAAAAAAAAAAAAAAAACAGGTTTCAAGTAAAATAAAATAAAAAAACAGTTTAAGTAAATTTAAAAAAAAAACAGTTAAAAAATAAAATAAAGGACATCAGGGGACTTACAGGGGGGGCTGATCGTAGGCTGCAACAGCGAGGAAGGGGGGGTCTCGCGTTCGTCCGTGGTGGAGGAGGCTTCAAGCGGTGGTTAGCAAAAAGGGGGCGTCGCGGTTTTTCTTTGGGGACGGCTTCGAACGGAGGTGGATGGACGGAGGCGGAGGAGCTCGAGAAGAGGAGGGGGCTGGTGGAAGAAAGGGCGGCGGCGATGGGTCACCCCCCCCCCTGGCGGCGCGCGTCGACGATTAGGGCTCGAAGCCCTTTTTCTTTTTTTTTTCATCTGAGAAGTGAGAGGGAGAGAGAGAGTAATTGAGTTATATATTTATTATTTTATTTTATTTTTTTTTTCTATTAAAAGTTGACTTTTTATTCGAAGTCGAAATGGGACCCACCGACTGTCGCCTATAGCGTTTTACCCCCATTCCGAACACAATGGGATATGTGTCGTAAGCTGGTTTGATCGTTACAATCAGTTTCCGTTGAATTTACAATTTAAATCCTTATATTGAATTCTAAACGTACATTTCAAATTACCGGGGTCACATACTAACTAGAAAAATTCCAGAAAAATATTCTCTAGCTTCGTATTGACGATATGGTCCTAACAAAACTAGTTTCGTCGAATTCTGAGACCGTTGGAAAAATGGCCAATTTCCAGTCGATTAAATTCAACTGAAATGGTCAAAACACGTTTTCCTTTGCTACGCTCACATATTGATTCGAAAAATTATGAAATTTGGAATCTAGCAATAACTTGACATCACGGACCCAACAAAAGTGGTTTCGTCGAAATCCGAGGTCGTTTGCAAAATTGCTATTTTTAAGGGCCTTATATATATAAAAATATATATAAATTCCACAGCGACTATTCAGAATTTTCAACGGGACATATCTTTAGATTCCCAATATGAAATCTTGATTTTTCGGATTCGTTGGAAAGATATTCACTATTAGATTCCATTATTTTTGGTTTCACTAAAATCCGGATTGTTTTGCACCCGGTACATTCAATTGAAGTTTGAAATCAAATTATCGAACTACCGCGCCATTTTCAATTCTATTTATAATTATATATAATTATTTATATTCTAACGACGACGCGTATAATATATACGTCGATTTTATATTCAAAATAAATTTTATGTCGATATTATTTAAAATAATCTATTTTAAATATTCAGAATCCGCTAAACTTGCCAAAATAAAAATTTTAAACTGGCCCAGATTTTCCGGGTTATTACAATCTCCCCCACTTAAAACTTTTCGTCCCCGAAAAGGAACAAAGTCGAAAGTGGTTTGATTATTAAGCTCTACATTCGGTCGGGCTTCCATTCTCCAACTTTTCAGTTTCTGAGAATTTTCAAAATTTCAAAAATTTGGCTAACACCCTAAATTTTTGAAAAATTTCGCCATAACCTCCCCTGCACCGGGAGCATCGGGGAATTTCAAATAGCTTCCCCGGTCCTTCAGATCTCAAAAAGAAAAAGAAAAAGCCAAGCGGCTAGCCAATAGGCTCACAAAATCATCATCACCCAAACAAAACAGGAAATTATGTAGTAAACATGTACCTATTTGTCGGGAAAACAAATTTTATTCTCTGCTCTAGCCTCCTTGCTATGACCTGTTCAATGTAAGTATATGTATATGGAAGCAAATGCGTCCAATTTTCAATATAGTTCAATATTTGATTATATTAGGCATAAATGGTTAAAAATCAGCAAACAATTAAACAAACAACACAAACATCAATCAATTAGTGGATTAGAGTTCCAAATTCATAATTTTGATATATATAAAGAAAATCATGTTTTTGATGCCAATTCACAACAATGTGTTCTAACTATATATAAGTTTTGGTTCTCACACCAGTCGAATGGAAATATATAGAAAATCACGCCTTCGTTACTCGAACATGAATACTAATGACAACTAGTCAATCATCAGAATCATCTTCGGGCCACTAGAGTATGATTCTATATCTATCCAGTATATTAAAACTTCGAATATACTTTCATGACGCGTATATGCAAAATCTTTATATACTCGATTGTCCATATTCAAAATAAATAAATAGTCAAATACGTTTAAAATGGTTTAAATTTTCAAAACAAATTGTTTGCATTTGAAAAATATACTCTTCACACTCGTTCTAGGATACTACTGATCCTATCTCTAACGAGTCATTCTAATTGGATATTACTAATCCAATATCTGATGAATTCTTTCGTATGGTTCTAATGTGCCTTGTTCTCGAGCTCTGTAAACCAAAGCTCTGATACCAAATGTGACGCCTGGAATTTCGCTCGATCTGAATCAGTCGTTAAACCGATCTAAACCGTTCGAAACCCCTGAACGTTGAGAACATGACAAATCAGAACACAAACAGAAGAACATTTCATTTGTATATTACAACAATGCATCAGATTACAAGAATATACAGAGTATAAATGAATAAATATTACACAGAAATATCAGAGATTTAAATTACATTTAAATACATAGCAGCGGAAAAATAATATAAAGCACAACTGAAGGTGATATACGGATACAGAGCTTTCCGGATATCATTCCAGCTGTAAACCAGGATCCTGTGAATATAAATCTGCAAAACCAAAACTACTAGCTGCCCGTGCGGAAAATAGGGGCACCCAGAGTTTAGGTTAAAACAATAAACTCCAGGTCAGTCATGTGACTGGTGTGAGAACTAAAACAGTTATTTAAACTTTATTTTAAAAGATAGTAATTCAAGGGACCACGCCGTATAACACGGAACGGGTTTTCTCCCAAGAATACCAGTGCATATCAATAAACAACACAATGCTTTTCGAAAAATGAAGCTATTATAAGACCCAGGTCCTATCATACAATGCAACGCAAGCCGGGGGATAGGGTTTTCCCTTATAATAGCCAAACATGCTTGGTACGTTAAAACAAATCATTTGATACTATAATAAGTGTATAGTGTCAAAACAGTTTCAATCATAAATATAAATCATAGACGGCATGGGTACCATATATCATGTCGCCATACTAGTTCTACAATTAAAGACGAATTACACGTATCGGAAATTGGATTCCGTCATGAGTCGAGGCAAGGGGCAAGCTCCTCTCCGCGTTCGAGACACTCTAGCAAATGCTCAGGACTACGCACACTGGGTAACCCTTGGATCGGTTGGGCCGGTCCTCACTTACGTTAGAGGATTGGCAATTCCTGAACACGCGTTTCCCGGTCCTTACAGACCTATAATCGAGGCGCCTCGCATCCAACAACCACAAAGGTGAAAAGTATATAAATGTAGGGCAGGTAAGTCACTGACACCACCAAAGCTAGAAAGAAACGTCGTGCTCTCCCAACGGCCCGTATCCCGTTTTTAACTCATACCGAGGTGTGAGGCTCGCGAATACACGTTATACACAAAGCTGCCACGTAGGTGTGCTTTGATCATCAACCACAAGGCTTTGCTTTTCAACAGAAGCCTTGATCCTTGCATCTTAGCGTGCCACACAGGCAATTCATGCCATGCGACTGATGTCCATCGATATACAACCTCTGAGCTCGTATGTCTCAGAGAAGGGCGTTAAGCAAAAGAATAAATTCTTCGCCGCCAAACAGATGTATATTTAATAGAAATCAATCAGCACAGAATAAAATCCAGTGTCAGACACACAATCCATTTACAAGTCCGTTCTGGGTCTGAACGAAACCGGAGGCACTTTCCTCGCATATCCATCCATCTCCAGGTACGTCTGGACGACCACCAACTATTTCCATCCTCTTGGGTGTACTGCCCAATCAGGATCGTCAGTAATTATCCAAACGATGTGAAGACTTCCGGTCTTCAACCACCGTCTTCATCTTCGACATATCGTCGAATCGGTTATTCAGAATGGGTATAAACCCGGCCTTTCCGAACAACCCGCGTATATTGAAAACAAATGTTACACAAACACAACATACGCTTCATTCCAATTCATTAGTCACTAACCGCAAATTAGCAAGAGAACAATTTCCCAAACATTAACCCCGAAGGCCGAAACCAACATCAGATCAATACCCAGGAAACCATTCTTCTTAGCCAACCTACAGCTAGTTTCTAAATTTCACATTCTTAGGGAAAGGTTCCCATTAATTTTATCCAAGATAAATTCTTTAAAATTTATCCTGTAATCTTCCTTTGGATGTCATTTAAAACCAAATTATGGTTTTCCAACTAGTCGAGATTAGCGAACCACAACGAAGTAATTATTTATTTTATTTCCCAATCCCAACCTATTCATCCCATGAAGCAAAACTGGTAATACTCCATATCTAACACCACGGTTTTATCGGTAAAATTAATTACCATTTCGCGTTCAAATCTAATTAAAGATTTAACTATCGCTTTGGAGCAAAACTGGTAATACTCCATTCTCGCTCATTTTCTAAATTTGATAATTTAGATTATCCATTCGCATTTCAATCTAATTGCAGATTTGTTAAACTCCTTTTACTGGGTTAAAGAACTAGGTGTTATTTAAAACACAGTTCACGACAAACCCAAATCACATTCTATTTGTTATCGGGTTAAAGAACTAGTGTTATTTTAAAACACAGTTCACGATAAACCCATTTCAAATCCAATCAAATATATTAGAAATCCCGATTATTTAAAACCCCTTTTTAAATCTAATTTATTTATTTAAAAATAATTAGGTTTTAAATTTAGTTCAAAACTAGTTCATTTCGATAAAAATCTATTTTTATCATTTCAAATATGGAGTTTTTCATCCTAATTCTTCCCAAATCATTTCTTATGATTTTACATAAATTATTACTATTTTTAATAATTTTATCAAGGTCCGTACAGTCGATTTCCAACAATGGCCATCGAACTGCACTTATAGCGACCTTTTCCGAATTTGATTTGGACGTATCTCCAAATCCAACCGTTAGATTTCAAATTTCTAATATTCGTTAGAAAGCACTTTTCGATACGAACCCAACGGTTCCGGTTTTAGGAGAATCCGACGGTCGGATCTCCCGTAATGTCTGCTTGAAATAAATGGTCGAAATTCACGAACTGCCGCGGCGCGGCGCGTTCTATTCAGGCCATTATATTATATATATAATATATATAATATATATTTCGTCGATTACTATTTAAAACGAATTATATAAATAGTTTTAGATTCGTTTCAAGAACCATTTCAACTTCTATTTCAATCCAAAGCAAAATTGAATTCTTCTTTAAAAATTCGTTTTAAAAATTCATTTCTATTCAATTCAAATTTCAATTAAATTTGAATTTATTTCAATTCGCTTTCAATTCAATTTGAATTCGTTTTCAATTCAATTCAATTCAAATTGGTTTTATATTCGATTCAAATTCATTTTCTATTCAAATCAAATTCGTTTCGTTTTCTATTTGAATCAAGTTCATTATATATTCAATTTGAAATCAAATTGGTTTTCTATTCCATTCAAATCGAAATCGTTTTATATTCAATTCAAATCGAAATCGTTATATATTCAATTCATTTCGAAATCGTTATATATTCAATTCATTTCGAAATCGTTTTATATTCAATTCATTTCGAAATCGTTTTATATTCAATTCATTTCGAAATCGTTTTATATTCAATTCATTTCGAAATCGTTATATATTCAATTCATTTCGAAATCGTTTTATATTCAATTCATTTCGAAATCGTTATATATTCAATTCATTTCGAAATCGTTTTATATTCAATTCATTTCGAAATCGTTTTATATTCAATTCATTTCGAAATCGTTATATATTCAATTCATTTCGAAATCGTTTTATATTCAATTCATTTCGAAATCGTTTTATATTCAATTCATTTCGAAATCGTTTTATATTCAATTCATTTCGAAATCGTTATATATTCAATTCATTTCGAAATCATTTTATATTCAATTCATTTCGAAATCGTTTTATATTCAATTCATTTCGAAATCGTTTTATATTCAATTCATTTCGAAATCGTTTTATATTCAATTCATTTCGAAATCGTTTTATATTCAATTCATTTCGAAATCGTTTTATATTCAATTCATTTCGAAATCGTTTTATATTCAATTCATTTCGAAATCGTTTTATATTCAATTCATTTCGAAATCGTTTTATTCGATATAAATATCGTTCGCGTCAAAATGGCGCATCACTATTTAACACGGCTTTATATATTCTATTTCAAATATTTCTTATTTTTTGTCAACACACGACTAATCTCAACGAATGAGTACCGTCCATGTGTGACTATTTTTTGTTAAATTATTTCGTTCAACACATGACTAATCTCAACGAATGAGTACCGTCAACGCATGAACCTTTATTTTATATATTGATAAAGATGTAAATTTTATTATAAAAATAATTCGTTCAACACATGACTAATCCCAACGGATGAGTATAGTCAACACATGAACCTTTATTTTATATATTGGTAAAGATGTAAATTTTATTATAAAAATAATTCGTTCAACACATGACTAATCCCAACGGATGAGTATAGTCAACACATGAACCTTTATTTTATATATTCTATATTTTTCAAATTGGAATGAGGCCCAATCAATCACCATATAACGTTAATTATATGGATTTTCATACAACACATGTATATAATAGCATTGAAAATAATCAACCATCAACCAAAGTGCACTACACCGTATAAGCATCAAATATAGATATCTAACGCTTATAACAACCTGTCAATCAATCGATCGACATATTTAATCAGTCAGGATGAGTGAACTTTAAATTTCATCCCAACACCCGTGTAGGGTTTCAAACAATCAAACATAAGTTTTTATTCGTGCAGTTGGGCGATGTGTAAAATTTATCGACCCAATCAATATCAGTCAAATAGGTGTACATAAACAAACCATCCGGTTTGTAAATGAATATTTATTTATTCACATTCACGTTAAAAATTATATTTTTAACGATAAAACATTTTATTTCAACATATGAATTTCTATTCAGTTCATTTATTCAATAAAAATGATATTTTTATTTTTCTAACATATTTTAGAAAATTTCGGCGGCATAACGGCACGATACTAGAAACGGGACGAGGCCTAGCCTTATCCCCGGTCTAGTGAAGGCCCACGCCATTCACACATCAATCAAATCAATTTCATTTCACCAAACAATTTCCATTCAATCAAATATTCTAACTAACTACTCAACCAAACAAACAAGTCCATGGTCTGTGGACGGGTGTCGGGTGCTACTAAGCACCGTCTGCATCCTAGTATATATATATATATATATAACTAGAAAAAGAGAAATTTTGAGTGAGAAGTTCTCACATAAAGCTATCCTAGCTCCACGGCTCTTCATTTGCAGAAGTCTTCGTCGTTTCGCCTTTTTGTCACCTTCGTTGCCCAAGGCCACTATATATATAAAAAAAATCGAATTTTTACTATGTTATTCAATATATAAAAATCCCATTCTATTTCTCTATCGAAGTTCAATATATAAAAATTCTATTTTTCTATCGAAGTTCAATATATAAAAATTCTATTTTTCTATCAAAGTTCAATATATAAAAATTCTATTTTTCTATCGAAGTTCAATATATAAAAATTGAATTTTTACTTCGCTATTCAATATATAAAAATCATATTTTTAATATGCTATTCAATATATAAAAATCAAATTTTTATTGCGACGCCATATAGATAAAATTCCATTTCAAAAATATAGACTTCGCCTTTTCTAATAAAAAGTTTTCGCCTTTTTTTCTAATAAAGATCAAATCTTTTTCCTTTTAAAGTTAAAACCTTTTTCTATTTCAAAGTTTAAACCTTTTTCCTATTTTAAACCTTAAAATAAAATCAGTTTTTATTTTTCCTTTTAAATCAGTTTTTAATCATTTTAAATCTAAAATCAGGTTTTACATTTTTAAAACAAAATCAGGTTTTACATTTTTAAAACAAAATCAGGTTTTACATTTTTAAAACAAAATCAGGTTTTACATTTTTAAAACAAAATCAGGTTTTACATTTTTAAAACAAAATCAGTTTTAAAATCATTTAAAAAATTCAGTTTTAAAAATAAAAAAAAAAAACAGTTTTCAAAATAAATAAAATAAAAAAAAACAGGTTTCAAGTAAAATAAAATAAAAAAACAGTTTAAGTAAATTTAAAAAAAAACAGTTAAAAAATAAAATAAAGGACATCAGGGGACTTATAGGGGGGGTTGATCGTAGGCTGCAACAGCGAGGAAGGGGGGGTCTCGCGTTCGTCCGTGGTGGAGGAGGCTTCAAGCGGTGGTTAGCAAAAAGGGGGCGTCGCGGTTTTTCTTTGGGGACGGCTTCGAACGGAGGTGGATGGACGGAGGCGGAGGAGCTCGAGAAGAGGAGGGGGCTGGTGGAAGAAAGGGCGGCGGCGATGGGTCACCCCCCCCCCTGGCGGCGCGCGTCGACGATTAGGGCTCGAAGCCCTTTTTCTTTCTTTTTTTCATCTGAGAAGTGAGAGGGAGAGAGAGAGTAATTGAGTTATATATTTATTATTTTATTTTACTTTTTTTCTATTAAAAGTTGACTTTTTATTCGAAGTCGAAATGGGACCCTCCGACTGTCGCCTATAGCGTTTTACCCCCATTCCGAACACAATGGGATATGTGTCGTAAGCTGGTTTGATCGTTACAATAAGTTTCCGTTGAATTTACAATTTAAATCCTTATATTGAATTCTAAACGTACATTTCAAATTACCGGGGTCACATACTAACTAGAAAAATTCCAGAAAAATATTCTCTAGCTTCGTATTGACGATATGGTCCTAACAAAACTAGTTTCGTCGAATTCTGAGAACGTTGGAAAAAATGCCAATTTCCAGTCGATTAAATTCAACTGAAATGGTCAAAACACGTTTTCCTTTGCCACGCTCACATATTGATTCGAAAAATTATGAAATTTGGAATCTAGCAATAACTTGACATCACGGACCCAACAAAAGTGGTTTCGTCGAAATCCGAGGTCGTTTGCAAAATTGCTATTTTTAAGGGCCTTATATATATAAAAATATATATAAATTCCACAGCGACTATTCAGAATTTTCAACGGGACATATCTTTTGATTCCCGATATGAAATCTTGATTTTTCGGATTCGTTGGAAAGATATTCACTATTAGAATCCATTATTTTTGGTTTCACTAAAATCCGGATTGTTTTGCACCCGGTACATTCAATTGAAGTTTGAAATCGAATTATCGAACTACCGCGCCATTTTCAATTCTATTTATAATTATATATAATTATTTATATTCTAACGACGACGCGTATAATATATACGTCGATTTTATATTCAAAATAAATTTTACGTCGACATTATTTAAAATAATCTATTTTAAATATTCAGAATCCGCTAAACTTGCCAAAATAAAAATTTTAAACTGGCCCAGATTTTCCGGGTTATTACATTCCTCAGCCTCCCACAGTACCTAAATGTTTATATGATCTAGTGGTCTAACAAAAGTTGTTTTACCACTCTTATCTTTGTTTACACGTTTTGGTACCCAAACCCGTTTATATAACAATCCTTTATTATTCACTAGCGTACCCTTTGGAACCCAAATTTGTTTAGATTTGCTTAAATTTATTTTGTTAATTTTTGGAATCCAAACAGATTTAAATGAATTGTTTTTTAACAAGTTATCAATTTGTTTATGATTTAAAAACCCTTTGGAATTATTAAATTTCAAAAATTCAATTTGATCGTTTTCAAAGCCAATTAAAGGATTTTTAAAATCATTAAAATTTTGTTTTTCAACTTGATCAGATTCAAATCCAAGTCCCTTTTTATTCTGAACAAAAAATTGATTTTTTAACAACATATTCAACGATTTCTCTCCTTTAGAAAATTTAGTCAAAGCTGACTCCAGTCGTTGAATTTTAAATTTAAGATCGCTATTTTCTTTCATTAAATTTGAACAACGATTAATAGCGATTTTCCTCTTTTCAGCATCAGTTTGTTTTAAAATCAAATTTTCGTTTTCAAGTGCTTTGATTCTATCATTGGACTTGGAAATTTCAATTTCAAATTGTTTTCTTTTTTCAAAATCAAGTTTTTCAGATTCTCTAAACTTTTCAATCACCTTTTCAAAATCATGATTTTCATTTTTCAAATTCATGTTTTCACTTTTAAGTAGTTCAAGATCAGTTTTTAATTTCAAAAAATCGTTACTCAAAGATTGACATTTTTCGCATTCTGAAAATGGTGAATTTTTAACTTTTTCAAGTTTTGTTTCTAAACTGTTATTTTCTTGAACTAGTTTTGACCTATCAGATTTTAATTTCTTAACTTTTAGTTCAAGAGAATCAACGGTTTTTGTGAGATCGTGACACATTAAAATTAATTCTTTATAAGTAAAATTTGATACCTCACTTGAATCCTCTTCACTACTTTCTGAATCAGATTGAGCCATAAGACACAAATTAGCTTCCTCTTCTTCACTTTCAGAAACTTCTTCTCCTTCTTCATCATCCCATGTAGCGGCAAAAGCTTTCTTCTTTCTTCTGAACTTCTTCCTCTTTTCATTTTTAAGCTGTGGGCAATTTGGTTTGATATGACCGGGTTTCTTGCAATTGTAGCAATTTACTTCATCGTCTGAATTATCTAAACTTTCGGACTTGTTGGTTTTTGAATTCTTCTTTCGTGGTTTGTATTTTCCTTTGGCCCACTTTTTTAAAACCATGGCTAGCTCTTCAGCGCGGTCATCATCATTACTTTCAACAGAATTATTTAGAGCGATCGCCTTCTTCTTTGATTCAGAATCCTTTCGTTCTTCTCTTTCTTTCAACTCCATCTCATAAGTAATCAGATTTCCGATCAACTCTTCCGTGCTTACTTTATTCAGATCTTTTGATTCTTGAATCGCCGTCACCTTTGCTTCAAAATTCATCGGTAGCACTCTCAGTATTTTTCTGATCAATTCCACTTCGGTATAGGTTTTGCCAAGAGCTTTTGCATTGTAGACCAGTGATGAGAAGCGTCCATACATCTCTTTTATATCTTCGTCTTTTTGCATAGAGAAATTTTCATATTCATTGCTGAGTAGAGCGAGACGAGATTCCTTCACTTGAGATGTACCTTCATGTGTGAGCTCCAACGTATGCCATATTTCCTATGCAGTCTCACAATGAGAAATTCGATTAAATTCAGTTTTATCAAGAGCACAGATTAAAGCATTCATCGCTTTGGCATTAGTTGAAAATAATTTTTTATCATTAGCATCCCACCTATCTTTTGATTTAGGAATTTCAACACCACTAACAATAACAGTGGGAGGTCTATAACCCGTTTCAATAATATCCCACACATCATAATCAACTGAACTCAAATAAATTTTCATCCTAGCTTTCCAATATGCATAATCAGTTCCATTAAACATTGGTGGCCTAGCTATGGACTGACCCTCAGAAAAAGCGTTGTTTGACAAATTCATGACTCTAGAGTTAAAAATACCCGCTCTGATACCACTTGTAGGATCTAAATTAACCCTAGAGGGGGGGGGGGTGAATAGGGTTTATCACAGATTTTCACAGAGTAATTAAATAATCACAAAACAGATTAAAAACAGAATAAATGCAGAAAATAAATAACACACAGATATACCCAGCTTCGGCAAAACCCTGCCCACTGCTGCATTCCCCAAGGTTTCTACTAGGAGTTAAAACAATCTCTACGCTTACAGTCCCCTGTAAACTCACGACACTCGCTTCCAACTGTTCTTAACCCTACGCTCAAAACCCTGCACTGGTTTCTATCCCCGAAACCAGATTTCCCCGAATTACAATTCCCGTAATTCGTCTTCCCTAGATTTTACAGATCTAGAAACTGTTTGTTTGTTTTTACGAATTAAACAAAAAACAATTGTAAAATAAAATAGAAACCCTTAGGAGTTAAAATAAATGGGTTATCCCTTTTAAAAAAGCTTGGCCGGCCTCTTCTATTTGCCCTAGCCGCTTTATTCTTTGACCCGATCTTCTTTTTCTTAAAAATGGCGGCGGCTCTTGAGAAATTCCTAGGGTTTTCTTCAAATACCTAAATTGCGATTGTATAATTAATTCTATGATGCTCGAGTCTGTTTGGCTTCGATCTCTGGAGGCTAGCGCTTTTTCTAGGGTTTGTGCTTCTCGTTAAACTCGACTTCTACGGCTCTAGGGTTTCGATTCTATTCAACTTGAGGTCGCTACTTTCTTGTATGATGATTTCGAGTAATTCAGTGGCTATCCTCTTCTTCGTTGATGAGTGTTGAACTGGATCCAAGTAATCTCCTTTTTACTGGTATGAATTTAATTCGGATTTTTGCTTTTTGCTTTTTCGAACTTGGATGATTTAAAAGCCAGTGATGTTTGGTGTATTTATAGGATTAAATCCTGAATATTCGCTCTGATTTCGACATTGAGACTTGGCTATGGTATATACGAGAATTTTGGTTAGCTTTTAATTGATCTGTTATTTTTGGGTATTTCTTTGATTTAAAGCCAGAAAGTATATTGCTTAAGTCTCGGTCTTTGGCCTTGAATTTGTGAATTTTGAAAGCTTCAACCTTGTGTGAGAATTATGGACTTTGATTGTGTCTTCCTATTGTATTTCTCACTACCAAATTTAAACTTTTGGTTTCAGAAAATTTCGAAATATACTGTGATTCATTCAAACAAATTCACTGTTTTTGCTTTTGATAAAACTTTGATTTGGTCTTTAGAAAAAATTCCTGTGAATTTTTGCTCGTCAGCCCTTGACTCTGGTATTTAAAAAAAATCCTTCTATATCTTTGAACTTTTCAATCAATCCTCTTGAACACGTCATTGACTTGAATTTCCTCACTATGAACATGTCTAAATTGATGAAGTAACTTGCGTGTTTAATTCTGGACTTGAACTAGTATTTAAATTCTAGAATTTCTATGATGATATTTAACTGCTTCATAAACTTCTAATGTGTACTGGTACTATACTTGAGACCTTGAACTGGACAGTGCCTTGTATACTTTACTTTGAACTTTCTGTTGCATTCTCGACTTTGAACTATGAACTGATAAGAACAGATATTAAATTGCTTCATGTAGTACTTGCTCCTTGCTTGACTTTACACCTCTCTTGGATTTCTGGAACTTTACCATTAAAAATGATTTTCCTTCTAAAAAAATCTGTCTTGTTCTTTTAGTTGTTGAATCAGCTCCTTTTGATTGCTTGCCTGATATGTTTCTAAAATTATGGTTGATTCGACCCTTATTTGAGAATTTATTTCATGCCTTATCTGTCTTGATTTATTGAGATGATTTTTTCTGATTTGTGGACTTGTCACTGATTGCAATTCGCTAAAAACTGTTGATACATAGATTTCCTGATTTCACCTTGTTCTCATTGTTCACTTGCTGGTTCATTTCGACATGCTGCTTAGTTGTTGAACACTCTTATCATTAATAGATCTGTTGTACATAGCATCGATTTCATGCCTGTATCCACTGCACTTATGTCTTTGAATTCTTCTTCAAAGATAAAACTCCAAGCATTCATTTTCCTGTTGCCATTCATGCTTGTGCGCCACCAGTTTGCCTCTTGAAATGCCTTTGGCTTGTGTATATTATTGCTGCTCTACACTATGCCACTTCACCTTGTGTATGCACCATATACCACTCATGCTTGCTAACCGATCATTGAACTGTTGCTTTACTCTTGTGTTTTCAGAATGAATCATAAACTAAAAATAGACTGCTATACTATATTCATTGTTCTTCTAACCATCTATGTACACTGTCATTGTCTTGTTGTTTGGACATGACCTTAAAACTAAGATGTTTTTCTTTGCATGATTTTTGAAATGCTTGATTTAAGCCTGCCTTGAGTTGTTCTAAAAAAAATGATTTTCTTTTTGATTCTTTATCGCTGATCATGTTTTTACTTTGTACTCGCATTTTTCATTATGCTCGACCACTTGTTTTTGCTGTTTTGATTTAGCACTCTTGACCATATGCACTGAGTTGAGATGGTCCTTGTGGCTACTCCTCAGATGTATATTGATTGGCGTGGCAGTGCACACGTGTATACGTGTGTACATGCAGCCATCAGACGAGATTTTTCTGTCCCTGCATATCAAACAAAGTCTAGAAACATGATGAGAAACACACCGTAATTCTGAGGCAAATAAAATTTAAAAATAAATTTTTATTTGCTTTTATTTAATTTTATTTTTGTTGCAGTCTACTGTGTGTGTTCTTTTGTATGTGACAGGTATGAAGATGAACCGACTGAAAGCTGTGAAAATAGAAGAATGAAGATGAAGACAAGAACAGTGCTAGTGTGTGTCTGTATTTGAAATGTTAACTGAGTGATAGTGTCAATGTATAAAGTGATTGTATAAGCAATGAATAAACTGTAATGAGTGTAGTGTATATGAAAGTGTAAGTGTTGTTGGGAGGAGCTGAGTATGAAAATTGAAAATTTTGAAATGTATATCAGTGATGTATATACAAATAGTGGAGTTGTAAATCTGTACTGTTTAAATATCGAAATAAAATATTCTTATTCAAATAAAATACTGTGTGAATATTTAAATTTCTGTATAGTTGTATTTTATTTAAATAGAAATATTTTATTCCTGTCTGATGTGTAGTATACTAGTACAGTTACAAACACATTCAATAATAAAATATATTTGGTTGTTATCATCAAACAAAAATCATATAATTGTGTATACAACACTGTTATATACAACAGGAATTATTTTCTCAACCTAATGGGAACCAAGTCTTTGTCTTATCTGTGCTCGCTTCCATCATTCGACTGTATCCTATCGATCGAATCTTCGAACTTTAGGTAGAAACTAATGGGTGTAAACATGTGTTTGAGACATGTTATGTTTGATGGTTGCAAGTGGATGCAAGTGGTTGCTAGTGGTTGCTCGTGGATGCATATACACACACTAGGCACTAGATGGGCTCGAAAACACTCTCATACTGCATATGGATGTGTGAGCATTTTCAATTTTTGTGGATGCAAAATGATTGACTCAGCACATGGATGCTGCATATGACTGAATGGTTGTGCACTCATATAGAAATGATATGTATCAAGTAGGAAAATTGCATACATGTTGGACTCATGGCACTGGCATAATTCGCATTAAGGAGGTCAACTGAATCAGTGGACCGCCTGATCTTTGCATTAGATAAGGAACATATAGACACACTTTTGCAAATGTTCATACAACATTAGAAGTTTCTAAGGACAATGGATGCCAGTGATTGATGATTGAGTAGATGGATGTTGGATGGTAGGAAACATTCTTCTTAACTTGAAGATTTCGGGGACGAAATCCTTTAAGGAGGGGAGAATGTAACACCCCATATTTTCTGTGAACGTATAAGTAACAAATCAGAGGATAATTAATTTTTAAAATAAGAATCAAGGGAAACGGGTTGCGCCATTGCGTTCATCTCGGAATTCTGCTTGGAAACGAGTCCGAGTTTGTGAGAATTGGAGTCCGTATGACCAAGTTATGGCCCTCCAAAGTTTCAGAAATATTCAGAGTTCAAAACAGCTCGAATTCAAATTCAAAATTCGAATTTCAAACGCAGAACAGATTGGGCGGGAAATTTCCCGCCCAGACCTAGGTCGACAAGGGAGTCGACTTGTGACACCCCGTATTTTTAATGTAATTAAAAATGTACATATATCCACAGATAAGATTAATATTGTGATGTATAATGAAAATTAATTAATATATGAAAGAAAGAAAGGATTGGTTGTACGCGATGCATGCACTGATTTGCAAACATAATGCATTAACATTAAAAGAAAAAGATTCATGCATTGGTTTAATTTAAGTATTGTAACTACAATGAAAAAGAGAATTAAGGAAAGAACTATAATTATCATTGTTCTAAGACTTATTAACAAAAGACTTTGTAGCTCAGTTGGTTAAGGCATTGGATTTGTAACATGGAGTTTGGGGGTTCGAACCCCGGCGGTAGCATAATTTTTATTTCTGTTTTAAAGAGGGACAACTGAACATGCAAATATATGTACATATATAAATTCAAAATTTGAAAGGATAAGAACGTACATATAAGGAAATAATGAAAATATATGTATATACATGAGAATATATATATATATATATATATATATATATATATATGCAGAAATATATGTATACGAAAGATAAAATTTAAGATAAGGCTATAGTAAATGAAATATGGCAAGAATTAAATAACGGTGCAACATCGTTTGAATTTTGAAAATAAAATGAAAGTTGTTCGTGTATATATATACGCGTAAAATGGTCGTTAAAGGAATTGTATACATATAAGAATATTTCATGTGAATAAAACAATTAAATAAATTCCAGAAACTCAAACATTCAAAATTCAAATTTCTGCGCCAAAACAGCTTTTGGGACCCAATGCTGACTTAGCACTGCATGTACGATAAGATTTGGCTCGATTCATCTCTGAAACTGGACTATTTTCTTAACTAGGTTCAATGCCGACTCAGCGCTGCGTGTACGATAAGGTCTTGAGCAACTATATAAACAACCCTAGTCTCCTCCTCTATTCACAATTCTTCTCTACCCTTATGCTGCAAAGATTCTGAGTGAACATGGCTTCTTCTCCTCCTCTAAAATATATAAATAAATAATATATATAAAATAAAACAAGACGAGGAGTTTCTGCTCAAAAGACTTTCAAGAAGAAGAGATTCAAGATAGGATTCAAAAGGAGGTTCAAACGACTTCAACGAATAATTTTCTACGAATCATAGCAACGCCATCTTTCTTTTCTAATCTAAATCTCTGTAAGTCAGTTATTTCTAGATTTGAATGTTTTTCTTTGTTTATGACATGAAATTAAAGGGATAAAAGAATATGCCAATTCTCTTTCTTCCTATTCGAATCTGTGCCTATCTCTTTGGACCTAATTAAGAACTTTCATGATCCAAAGACAAATAAGACCGTGACTATGAAACTATGGACCTAAAAACCATATGCCTATGACTATGAACATTTGCCTTTGACTATGGACATTGCCTATGACTATGGACACTGCCTATGACTATGAACATAGCCTATGGTTGTGACTATGACTATGAGGATTACTTCCTTGACAAAACCTATGCCTTTGATTAACATAAACTATTGCCTATGACATAACAAGGACATCTGTGATTAAACCTCCATGTTTCATGACTAGGAAAGTGTTGCTTAAGTTCTGTGATTTTGAGATTGGGGCTAAACCCGATTATTTATTCTGCTTGTCCTTGGTTTTCTTTGGTTTTGGACTATGGGAATTTACCTATTAAGTTAGGTCTACCCATGTTCTTAAACCTACTCTGTCTATTCTTGGTTTTAGACCTTGGGAATTTACCTATTAAGTTAGGTCTACCCATGTTCTTGAACCTACGTCGTTGTTCAAAACCATTTTATGCCAGTTGTTATATCTATCCTTTTCCCTAGCAATCTTTGGTTCATTCCCTATTTACTACGAATCTAGATTTATCTATAATCTAGATTGAAACACGATTTTACGAACGGTGGGAATGCGATTTGGGGCAAAATACGAAATTTACTAAAACGTAGTTTAACTTGGAAATTGGCATAAATTGGGAACATGTATTATGGCATGTTCATAGAAATGCAAATTGGATAAATTTGACATGAATTATAAGATGTGTAATTTGAATCTTGTATTGACGTGTAAATCTAGCATTTACATGAATAGTGAACTAGAGTAATAAGTCTAGTATGACGTGAATCAGAATGTAAATCAGAATTGGATTAGCTAATTTGGCTCGATAAGTATATTGGCATAAACTTGAAATTGGCCATAATTGGGGGTAATTGTCAGGATTAGCAGAATCATGGTTAGTGACACTTCATTTGGTATGGTTTACATACCAAAAAGCATAAACATGATAAAGAGGGGAAAATGGGCCGTAAGAATAAATGTTGACAACTTACATTAAAAGAGAAATTGGGAAATAAGCAAATTAGGATTAATTTACTTATAGAATTTGCCCTAAATGAGGAAATATTGATCTAGACAAATTAAAGATTTATTAACGACATCTCTTTTTTTGAAACACCAGAAAGTTCTAGGGTGACAGAGAGGATAGTGTCTAGGCTTGAGTTTGGAAAATACAAGTTTCCTGCTCTCCCTGGCTATCCCTAACTGATCCGACGGACGGGATGGTTACTTTCAAAACCTGATTTGAAAATTAATCAAAACCCTTTGAACTAGAAAACACGAATAGGCCTAACCCGAGGTTAGACTGAGTTGCGATGTAAACCTGCCCGGAACCAACCGGCACATCCAGTAATCGCAACAATATCTGTCTAATGTGAGTGGTCATGGCTTTAATTTATTTAGTTAAAGCTAGGACAAGAATGCTATGGTTAAGTTAACTAAGACACTTAACCAACTCAACATGATAACAAGACTGGTAGGTGGGGTTAGGTTCATACAGTTAAGCTAGAATGGGAGGGTTAAGTCCATAGGAACACTTAACCAACTTAACACAGTTAAGCTAGAATGGGAGGGCTAAGTCCATAGGGACACTTAACCAAACTTAACATCGTAACAAGGCTAGATTTGTAGGGGATAAGTAACTAAGAAAACACTTATCCAAATTAACATGTTAACTAGACTAGAAGGTGGGGTTAAGTAAAGTTAATACACTTATCCAAATTAACATGTTAACTGGACTAGAGGTTGGGGTTAAGTAAGATTTAATACACTTAGCCAATTTGATATGTTAGCTGGGCTAGACCGTAGGGTTAAGTAAGCTTGAACACTTAACCATCAGATTTTGATAAAGCAATAGGGTTAAGTCAAAAACATGAAGGGATAATACTTAACCGTTAATAACAGGTTAGTTAAAACAGACGGGCAAGGTTAAGTTAAAAAGGAACACTGAATCAATACAGGGTGAATGGGTAAGGTTAAGTAATAAGAAATACTTAACCAATATAACTTGGTTTGTGGTGGGTTAAGTCAACATGAATTACTGATAACACTTAACCAGTATAACAGGATGAATGAAGAGGGCTAAGTTGGCTTGAATTGACTAATGACAATTAACCAATCCAAATTGACGGGAAAGGGAACTAAGTAGTAATTCTTAGTATAACACGGGAAGGAGCGAATGTCCGTATGAATAGAGAGAAGGCTCCAACGAATTGGGTTACGAAGCCCGAGGCTTCGAGGGGACGTGAGGGTACTTTTGGTATCCCTCTGTGAGGCTGCAGATGATCCGCCTGGGCCCAAAGAGGTTAAGATCTGCGTAGAAGAACCAGGGGTATGCCTTGGTTGCAATACATGGCAAACTAAAGACTAGGATGGATCGGCGTGATTCGGCGAGCAAACGGTAGCCCTGTGATAGCAAATTATCGTCTACCATCCATCTTGAGTCAATCGATATACGTGAAGCGGAAAGGCGGAGAACTCCAAAAGACCATATACTTGCTATCTAGTTATGGTTGCGGATGGCCATAGGATAGTGGGGCACCGGGGGCCGGCGTATAGTTCTCATTTTACAAGGTGTGCCTTTCATTAGTTGAGGGAGGGGTCAAGTGGGACCATAGCCACTGGAATAAAAACAAACCTTAGCATTTGCATCTACAGATATCTGAAAGCTCCCGACCGAGTTCTGTATTCCTTGATTTGCCCTGTCACAGGACTCGGACCGCACATTACAGGACATGTGCATCTAGACAAGCGATAACGATTCGCGATTCATGCGTGGGGAAGTATAGGAACATACACCACTCTAGGTGGTGTGTCTTAGACTTGGGGGCATCGTTCGACAGGTAGCATAATCCCTAGTTGGACTAGGTGTCATAAACCCTGAACTCGAGAAGCGTTCAGTAGATAGCGCAAAACTCTAGTTAAACCTAGAAAGCACTTGATAGAAAACCCTAGATTTGATCTAGGTAATAAAAAATGAATGTATGCCGGAAGGCAATAGAAAATACAGGAATTGGGATCACGTTATCGTTACTAGATGGGACACTAGATAGGCGATGCAGAGATATAGAAACCAGTGTAACAAGGAAATAGCGAAGCGGCGAAAGTATTAGAGTGTATCCAGTTTATCTTAGCATATCTTGTGACTACCTTGTTTAATCTTGTTGACCCTATTGTCGTGGTGTAATCTTGTGTTCAGTTAATTCATGTCGTTTTGTTTTCCTTGTTCACATGCTAGAAGTTACTAAACTTACTCAGGCTTTATGTCTGACTCTGTTATTCTTTCATCTTCTTTTCTTCCGTTTCCACCCCCCCCCCCCCTCCAGGTAGTAGAGGAGGGAGTAGTATAGCTCAGGTCAAGTTGGACTGTCACTCTTTCCCAGCTTGAAGATTTGTCGAAGTTTGCTTGGATTCTCTTATCAGATGCTATGGCTGGCTCTTGCTAAAATTTGGGGAAATATAAATGTTGTTTGATGCTTCTTTATTTTGTAAGACAGATGACACTCTGATATTGTAAAGAAATCTTTGTACAAACTATTTTATCAATAAAGCAAAGTTTTATTTTCCGCTGTTTAATTTTTGTCTGTCTTGTAATTTATCTACATCTTTTACCCTAAATGCTCCACAGAACTTAGTGCATTCCCTTTGTGAGTGACACTAACGGATGTGGGGTGTTACACGTGGTATCAGAGCTGAAGGTTACCAGATCAGATAAAGGATTTGAAAAATTATTTTCAAAACGGTTTTTAAAGAAGCATTTTTCAAGAGAAAAGATTTGTTTTAAAGACATATTCCCCAAAGCCATACGCACCAACTTCTCTTCCTCTGTTTAAATTATTATCTTGTTCTTTCTTAAGTCTCTAGGGCTCCTGGCTTTCTGGGAGGTAACCTCATCGAAGGGCAAAGTAGTGCCCGGCTTCCATCCATAGCCATAGTTGTTTCATCTACGGGCAGTTTTCTTTCGAAGCTTATAGGGTTTTCCGGACGATGGAGGCAGTTTTCGAGAGATTTGTCAACATGACTACACACGGACGGGGATGAGGAGTTTGGCTAAGTAGCATAACCCTAGGATGAGGAATTCATGGATGTAAACTTAGTACACGAAGGAGGAAGAAATTATAAAACCTAAGACAAGAGGAAGTATCTTTACTAGGGTATGATAGGGCATATACTTAAGGACAAGGGCAAGAACGAGGAACAAGATTTTCAGAAGGACAAGTACATGCTTTCGCCAACAAGCGTACCTAAAAGAAAGGTAGTCCGGTTGGAAGAGTCTAGTTTTCTGTTCGTACTATTTCCTTAGTTTCTAGCACTTCTCATTTGTTCGTATCCACTTCCATAGTTGGGTCTCTGCACCATAGTACCTGTATAGTAGAAAGATCCCACTAGAGTCTTAAATCCAATTGGTGGTCCGACCAGTTTATTTTTGGTTAGTAGGGATTTGAGAATAGCTATCGAGTTTGGTTATATCATCTCACGTAGATCGTCTAAATTCGGAGGAGATATTCCTTGGGTGCTTGTCTGATATTGGTTTAGGCCTTTGGGGCTTGTACTTGAGGAATGTCGAGTTCGGTTTGGATGGTTTGCGTGAGAGATGAATAGTTTTGGCAGGCACTCCAAAGAGCACGTAGTGACCTTTCGACTCTTGTAGTTATGGCATGGCGGATTAGAGGGAAACCTCTAATCATCTTAGTACGTATACCTGGTACCGTGATTGAAATCTGTTTATTTTGGAAATGGAGATCCGGAACTTCACAATCGTGAAGTTAAATTAGTTAAGATACAGTGGAATAAAGCTCAAGAAGGCTAGATACTAGCATCATACCCTTTTCCTTGAGGGTGCATCCTTGATTTCTTTGTTTTAGGAGCTTTACGCATAATTGTTTCTCCCATTCCAAAGTATATCACCTAGGTCATATCTTCGATCCTTAAGTAGAAGCCAATGGATGTAAACATGTATTTGAAGCATGTTATGGTTGATGGTTGCAAGTGGTTGCTAATGGTTGCTTGTGAATGCATATGCATACGTATTAGGCACTAGATCAGTTTAGACGCTTTCATATTGCATTTACAGATATGTATTTGTTTGTAAATTGAACTTGATATGTTATCATATGGGTGTTGCATATGGATGAATGGCCGTGCACGCATATAGTATTTACATAACTAGGGATGCTTGCATACATGGTTGGACGCATGGCACTGACATGACTCGCATTAAGGAGGTCGACTGAATCAGTAGACCGCCTGATTTTACAGTAGATAAAGACATATACACACACTATGCATATGAACATGAAAGCATTAGAAATCTTTTAAGGACAATGAATGCCTGCGATTGAATGGTTGAGTAGATGGGTGATTGGATGGTAGGACAGATTCTTCCTAACTTGAAGATTTCGGGGACGAAATCCTTTTAAGTGGGGGAGAATGTAACACCTCGTATTTTTAATGTAATTAAAAATGTATATATATCCACAGATAAGATTAGTATGGTGATGTATAATGAAAATTAATTAATATATGAAAGAAAGAAAGGATTGGTTGCATGCGATGCATGCACTGATTTGCAAACATAATGCATTAACATTAAAAGAAAAAGATTCATGCATTTGTTTAATTTAAGTATTGTAACTACAATGAAAAAGAGAAGTTAGGAAAGAAAAATAATTATCATTGTTCTAAGACTTATTAACAAAAGACTTTGTAGCTCAGTTGGTTAAGCATTGGATTTGTAACATGGAGTTCGGGGGTTCGAACCCCGGCGGCAGCATAATTTTTATCTCTGTTTTAAAGAGGGCCAACTGAACATGCAAATATATGTACATATACAAATTCAAAATTTGAAAGGATAAGAACGTACATATAAGGAAATAAAGAAAATATATGTATATACATGAGAATATATATATATATGTGCAGAAATATATGTATACGAAAGATAAAATTTAAGATAAGGCTATAGTAAATGAAATATGGCAAGAATTAAATAACGGTGCAACATCGTTTGAATTTTGAAAATAAAATGAAAGTTGTGCCTATATATATAGACGCGTAAAATGGTCGTTAAAGGAAGTGTATACATATAAGAATATTTCATGTGAATAAAACAGTTAAATAAATTCCAGAAATTCAAACATTCAAAATTCAAATTTCTATGCCAAAACAGCTTGTGGGACCCAATGCTGACTTAGCACTGCATGTACGATAAGATTTGGCTAGATTCATCTGCGAACCTGGACTATTTTCTTAATTAGGTTCAACGCTGACTCAGCGCTGCGTGTACGATAAGGTATTGAGCAACTAAATAAACAGCCCTAGTCTCCTCCTCTACTCACAATTCTTCTCTACCCTTACGCAGCAAAGATTCTGAGTGAATATGGCTTCTTCTCCTCCTCTAAAATATATATATAAATAAATAATATATATAAAATAAAACAAGACGAGGAGATGCTGCTCAAAAGACTTTCAAGAAGAAGAGATTCAAGCTAGGATTCAAAAGGAGGTTCAAACGACTTCAACGAATAATTTTCTACGAATCATAGCAACGCCATCTTTCTTTTCTAATCTAAATCTCTGTAAGTCAGTTATTTCTAGATTTGAACGTTTTTCTTTGTTCATGACATGAAATTAAAGGGATAAAAGAATATGCCAATTCTCTTTCTTCCTATTCGAATCTGTGCCTATCTCTTTGGACCTAATTAAGAACTGTCATGATCCAAAGACAAATAAGACCGTGACTATGAAACTATGGACCTAAAAACCATATGCCTATGACTATGAACATTTGCCTATGACTATGAACATTGCCTATGACTATGGACACTACCTACGACTATGAACATTGCCTATGGTTGTGACTATGACTATGAGGATTACTTCCTTGACAAAACCTATGCCTTTGATTAACATAAACTATTGCTTATGACAAAACAAGGACATCTGTGATTAAACCTCCATGATTCATGACTAGGAAAGTGTTGCTTAAGTTATGTGATTTTGAGATTGGGGCTAAACCCGATTATTTATTCTTCTTGTCCTTGGTTTTCTTTGGTTTTGGACTATGGGAATTTACCTATTAAGTTAGGTCTAACCATGTTCTTAAACATACTCTGTCTATTCTTGGTTTTAGACCTTGGGAATTTACCTATTAAGTTAGGTCTACCCATGTTCTTGAACCTACGTCGTTGTTCAAAACCATTTTATGCCAGTTGTTATATCTATCCTTTTCCCTAGCAATCTTTGGTTCATTCCCTATTTGCTACGAATCTAGATTTATCTATAATCTAGATTGAAACACGATTTTACGAACGGTGGGAATGCGATTTGGGGCAAAATACGAAATTTACTAAAACGTAGTTTAACTTGGAAATTGGCATAAATTGGGAACATGTATTATGGCATGTTCATAGAAATGCAAATTGGATAAATTTGACATGAATTATAAGATGTGTAATTTGAATCTTGTATTGACGTGTAAATCTAGCATTTACATGAATAGTGAACTAGAGTAATAAGTCTAGTTTGACGTGAATCATAATGTAAATCAGAATTGGATTAGCTAATTTGGCTCGATAAGTATATTGGCATAAACTTGAAATTTGCCATAATTGGGGGTAATTGTCAGGATTAGCAGAATCATGGTTATTGACACTTCATTTGGTATGGTTTACATACCAAAAAGCATAAACATGATATAGAGGGGAAAATGGGCCGTAAGAATAAATGTTGAGAACTTACATTAAAAGAGAAATTGTGAAATAAGTAAATTAGGATTAATTTACTTATAGAATTTGCCCTAAATTAGGAAATATTGATCTAGACAAATTAAAGATTGATTAACGACATCTCTTTTAATGAAACACCAGAAAGTTCTAGGGTGACAGAGAGGATAGTGTCTAGGCTTGAGTTTGGAAAATACAAGTTTCCTGCTCTCCCTGGCTATCCCTAACTGATCCGATGGACGGGATGGTTACTTTCAAAACCTGATTTGAAAATTAATCAAAACCCTTTGAACTAGAAAACACGAATAGGCCTAACCCGAGGTTAGACTGAGTTGCGATGTAAACCTGCCCGGAACCAACCGGCACATCCAGTAATCGCAACAATATATGTCTAATGTGAGTGGTCATGGCTTTAATTTATTTAGTAAAAGCTAGGACAAGAATGTTATGTTTAAGTTAACTAAGACACTTAACCAACTCAACATGATAACAAGACTGGTAGGTGGGGTTAGGTTCATACAGTTAAGCTAGAATGGGAGGGTTAAGTCCATAGGAACACTTAACCAACTTAACACCGTTAAGCTAGAATGGGAGGGCTAAGTCCATAGGGACACTTAACCAAACTTAACATCGTAACAAGACAAGATTTGTAGGGGATAAGTAACTAAGGAAACACTTATCCAAATTAACATGCTAACTAGACTAGAAGGTGGGGTTAAGTAAAGTTAATACACTTATCCAAATTAACATGTTAAGTGGACTAGAGGTTGGGGTTAAGTAAGATTTAATACACTTAGCCAATTTGATATGTTAGCTGGGCTAGACCGTAAGGTTAAGTAAGCTTGAACACTTAACCATCAGATTTTGATAAAGGAATAGGGTTAAGTCTAAAACATGAAGGGATAATACTTAACCGTTAATAACAGGTTAGTTAAAACAGATGGGCAAGGTTAAGTTAAAAAGGAACACTAAATCAATACAGGGTGAATGGGTAAGGTTAAGTAATAAGAAATACTTAACCAATATAACTTGGTTTGTGGTGGGTTAAGTCAACATGAATTACTGATAACACTTAACCAGTATAACAGGATGAATGAAGAGGGCTAAGTTGGCTTGAATTGACTAATGACAATTAAACAATCCAAATTGACGGGAAAGGGAACTAAGTAGTAATTCTTAGTATAACACGGGAAGGAGCGAATGTCCGTATGAATAGAGAGAAGGCTCCAACGAATTGGGTTACGAAGCCCGAGGCTTCGAGGGGACGTGAGGGTACTCTTGGTATCCCACTGTGAGGCTGCAGATGATCCGCCTGGGCCCAGAGAGGTTAAGGTCTGCGTAGAAGAACCAGGGGTATGCCTTGGTTGCAATACATGGCAACCTAAAGACTAGGATGGACCGGCGTGATTCGGCGAGCAAACGGTAGCCCTGTGATAGTAAATCGTCGTCTACCATCCATCTTAAGTCAATCGAGATACGTGAAGCGGAAAGGCGAAGAACTCCAAAAGACCATTTACTTGCTATCTAGTTATGGTTGCGGATGGCCATAGGATAGTGGGGCACCGAGGGCCGGCGTATAATTCTTATTTTACAAGGTGTGCCTTTCATTAGTTGAGGGAGGGGTCAAGTAGGACCATAGCCACTGGAATAAAAACATACCTTAGCATCTGCATCTGCAGATATCTGAAAGCTCCCGACCGAGTTCTGTATTCCTTGATTTGCCCTATCACAGGACTCGGACCGCACATTACAGGACATATGCATCTAGACAAGCGATAACGATTCGCGATACATGCGTTGGGAAGTATAGGAACATACACCACTCTAGGTGGTGTGTCCTAGAATTGGGGGCATCGTTCGACAGGTAGCGTAATCCCTAGTTGGACTAGGTGGCATAAACCCTTAACTCGAGAAGCGTTCAGCAGATAGCGCAAAACTCTAGTTAAACCTAGAAAGCACTTGATAGAAAACCCTAGATTTGATCTAGGTAATAAAAAATGAATGTATGCCGGAAGGCAATAGAAAATACAGGAATTGGGATCACGTTATCGTTACTATATGGGACACTAGATAGGCGATGCAGAGATATAGAAACCAGTATAACAAGGAAATAGCGAAGCGGCGAAAGTATTAGAGCGTATCCAATTTATCTTAGCATATCTTGTGACTACCCTGTTTAATCTTGTTGACCCTATCGTCATGGTGTAATCCTGTGTTCAGTTAATTCATGTCATTTTGTTTTCCTTGTTCACATGGTAAAAGTTACTGAACTTACTCAGGCTTTATGTCTGACTCTGTTTTTCTTTCGTCTTCTTTTCTTCCGTTCCCCCCCCCCCCCATGTAGTAGAGGAGGGAGTAGTATAGCTCAGGTCAAGTTGAACTGTCACTCTTTCCCAGCTTGAAGATTTGTCGAAGTTTGCTTGGATTCTCTTATCAGATGCTATGGCTGGCTCTTGCTAAAATTTGGGGAAATATAATGTTGTTTGATGCTTCTTTATTTTGTAAGACAGATGACACTCTGATATTTAAAGAAATCTTTGTACAAACTATCAATAAAGCAAAGTTTTATTTTCCGCTGTTTAATTTCTGTCTGTCTTGTAATTTATCTGCATCTTTTACCCTAAATGCTCCACAGAACTTAGTGCATTCCCTTTGTGAGTGACACTAACGGATGTGGGGTGTTACACGTGGTATCAGAGCTGAAGGTTACCAGATCAGATAAAGGATTTGAAAAATTATTTTCAAAACGGTTTTTAAAGAAGCATTTTTCAAGAGAAAAGATTTGTCTTAAAGACATATTCCCCAAAGCCATAGGCACCAACTTCTCTTCCTCTGTTTAGATTCTTATCTCCTTCTTTCTTGAGTCTCTGGGGCTCCTGGCTTTCTGGGAGGTAACCTCATCGAAGGGCAAAGTAGTGCCCGGCTTCCATCCATAGCCATAGTTGTTTCATCTACGGGCAGTTTTCTTTCGAAGCTTATAGGGTTTTCTGGACGATGGAGGCAGTTTTCGAGAGATTTGTCAACATGACTACACACGGAAGGGGATGAGGAGTTTGGCTAAGGAGCATAACCCTAGGATGAGGAACTCATGGATGTAAACTTAGTACACGAAGGAGGAAGAAATTATAAAACCTAAGACAAGAGGAAGTATCTTTCCTAGGGTATGATAGGGCATATACTTAAGGACAAGGGCAAGAACGAGGAACAAGATTTTCAGAAGGACAAGTACATGCTTTCGCCACCAAGCGTACCTATGAGAAAGGTAGTCCGGTTGGAAGAGTCTAGTTTTCTGTTTGTACTATTTCCTTAGTTTCTAGCGCTTCTTATTTGTTCGTATCCACTTCCATAGTTGGGTCTCTGCACCATAGTACCAGTATAGTAGAAAGATCCCACTAGAGTCTTAAATCCAATTGGTGGTCCGACCAGTTTATTTTTGGTTAGTAGGGATTTGAGAATAGCTATCGAGTTTGCTTATATCATCTCACGTAGATCGTCTAAATTCGGAGGAGATATTCCTTGGGTGCTTGTCTGATATTGGTTTAGGCCTTTGGGGCTTGTACTTGAGGAATGTCGAGTTCGGTTTGGATGGTTTGCGTGAGAGATGAATAGTTGTGGTAGGCACTCCAAAGAGCACGTAGTGACCTTTCGACTCTTATAGTTATGGCATGGCGGATAAGGGGGAAACCTTTAATCATCTTAGTACGTATACCTGGTACCGTGATTGAAATCTGTTTATTTTGGAAATGGAGATCCGGAACTTCACAATCGTGAAGTTAAATTAGTTAAGATACAGTGGAGTAAAGCTCAAGAAGGCTAGATACTAGCATCATACCCTTTTCCTTGAGGGTGCATCCTTGATTTCTTTGTTTTAGGAGCTTTACGCATAATTGTTTCTCCCTTTCCAAAGTATATCACCTAGGTCGTATCTTCGATCCTTAAGTAGAAGCCAATGGATGTAAACATGTATTTGAAACATGTTATGGTTGATTGTTGCAAGTGGTTGCTAATGGTTGCTTGTGAATGCATATGCATACGTATTAGGCACTTGATCAGTTTAGACGCTTTCATATTGCATTTACAGATATGTATTTGTTTGTAAATTGAACTTGATATGTTATCATATGGGTGTTGCATATGGATGAATGGCCGTGCACGCATATAGTATTTACATAACTAGGGATGCTTGCATACATGGTTGGACGCATGGCACTGACATGACTCGCATTAAGGAGGTCGACTGAATCAGTAGACCGCCTGATTTTACAGTAGATAAAGACATATAAACACACTATGCATATGAACATGAAAGCATTAGAAATCTTTTAAGGACAATGAATGCCTGTGATTGAATGGTTGAGTAGATGGGTGATTGGATGGTAGGACACATTCTTCCTAACTTGAAGATTTCGGGGACGAAATCCTTTTAAGTGGGGGAGAATGTAACACCCCGTATTTTTAATGTAATTAAAAATGTATATATATCCACAGATAAGATTAATATGGTGATGTATAATGAAAATTAATTAATATATGAAAGAAAGAAAGGATTGGTTGCGTGCGATGCATGCACTGATTTGCAAACATAATGCATTAACATTAAAAGAAAAAGATTCATGCAATGGTTTAATTTAAGTATTGTAACTACAATGAAAAAGAGAAGTAAGGAAAGAACAATAATTATTATTGTTCTAAGACTTATTAACAAAAGACTTTGTAGCTCAGTTGGTTAAGCATTGGATTTGTAACATGGAGTTCGGGGGTTCGAACCCCGGCGGCAGCATAATTTTTATCTCTGTTTTAAAGAGGGCCAACTGAACATGCAAATATATGTACATATACAAATTCAAAATTTGAAAGGATAAGAACGTACATATAAGGAAATAAAGAAAATATATGTATATACATGAGAATATATATATATATATATGCAGAAATATATGTATACGAAAGATAAAATTTAAGATAAGGCTATAGTAAATGAAATATGGCAAGAATTAAATAACGGTGCAACATCGTTTGAATTTTGAAAATAAAATGAAAGTTGTGCGTATATATATATATACGCGTAAAATGGTCGTTAAAGGGATTGTATACATATAAGAATATTTCATGTGAATAAAACAGTTAAATAAATTCCAGAAATTCAAACATTCAAATTTCAAATTTCTACGCAAAAACAGCTTGTGGGACCCAATGCTGACTTAGCACTGCATGTACGATAAGATTTGGCTAGATTCATCTGCGAACCTGGACTATTTTCTTAACTAGGTTCAACGCTGACTCAGCGCTGCGTGTACGATAAGGTCTTGAGCAACTATATAAACAGCCCTAGTCTCCTCCTCTATTCACAATTCTTCTCTACCCTTATGTTGCAAAGATTCTGAGTGAACATGGCTTCTTCTCCTCCTCTAAAATATATAAATAAATAAATAATATATATAAAATAAAACAAGACGAGGAGATGCTGCTCAAAATACTTTCAAGAAGAAGAGATTCAAGCTAGGATTCAAAAGGAGGTTCGAAAGACTTCAACGAATTATAGCAACGCCATCTTTCTTTTCTAATCCAAATCTCTGTAAGTCAGTTATTTCTAGATTTGAACGTTTTTCTTTGTTCATGACATGAAATTAAAGGGATAAAAGAATATGCCAATTCTCTTTCTTCCTATTCGAATCTGTGTCTATCTCTTTGGACCTAATTAAGAACTGTCATGATCCAAAGACAAATAAGACCGTGACTATGAAACTATGGACCTAAAAACCATATGCCTATGACTATGAACATTTGCCTATGACTATGAACATTGCCTATGACTATGGACACTACCTACGACTATGAACATTGCCTATGGTTGTGACTATGACTATGAGGATTACTTCCTTGACAAAACCTATGCCTTTGATTAACATAAACTATTGCCTATGACAAAACAAGGACATCTGTGATTAAACCTCCATGATTCATGACTAGGAAAGTGTTGCTTAAGTTATGTGATTTTGAGATTGGGGCTAAACCCGATTATTTATTCTTCTTGTCCTTGGTTTTCTTTGGTTTTGGACTATGGGAATTTACCTATTAAGTTAGGTCTAACCATGTTCTTAAACATACTCTGTCTATTCTTGGTTTTAGACCTTGGGAATTTACCTATTAAGTTAGGTCTACCCATGTTCTTGAACTTATGTCATTGTTCAAAACCATTTTATGCCAGTTGTTATATCTATCCTTTTCCCTAGCAATCTTTGGTTCATTCCCTATTTGCTACGAATCTAGATTTATCTATAATCTAGATTGAAACACGATTTTACGAACGGTAGGAATGCGATTTGGGGCAAAATACGAAATTTACTAAAACGTAGTTTAACTTGGAAATTGGCATAAATTGGGAACATGTATTATGGCATGTTCATAGAAATGCAAATTGGATAAATTTGACATGAATTATAAGATGTGTAATTTGAATCTTGTATTGACGTGTAAATCTAGCATTTACGTGAATAGTGAACTAGAGTAATAAGTCTAGTTTGACGTGAATCAGAACCTAAATCAGAATTGGATTAGCTAATTTGGCTCGATAAGTATATTGGCATAAACTTGAAATTGGCCATAATTGGGGGTAATTGTCAGGATTAGCACAATCATGGTTAGTGACACTTCATTTGGTATGGTTTACATACCAAAAAGCATAAACATGATATAGAGGGGAAAATGGGCCGTAAGAATAAATGTTGACAACTTACATTAATAGAGAAATTGGGAAATAAGGAAATTAGGATTAATTTACTTATAGAATTTTCCCTAAATGAGGAAATATTGATCTAGACAAATTAGAGATTTATTAACGACATCTCTTTTAATGAAACACCAGAAAGTTCTAGGGTGACAGAGAGGATAGTGTCTAGGCTTGAGTTTGGAAAATACAAGTTTCCTGCTCTCCCTGGCTATCCCTAACTGATCCGATGGACGGGATGGTTACTTTCAAAACCTGATTTGAAAATTAATCAAAACCCTTTGAACTAGAAAACACGAATAGGCCTAACCCGAGGTTAGACTGAGTTGCGATGTAAACCTGCCCGGAACCAACCGGCACATCCAGTAATCGCAATAATATCTGTCTAATGTGAGTGGTCATGGCTTTAATTTATTTAGTTAAAGCTCGGGCAAGAATGCTATGGTTAAGTTAACTAAGACACTTAACCAACTCGACATGATAACAAGACTGGTAGGTGGGGTTAGGTTCATACATTTAAGCTAGAATGGGAGGGTTAAGTCCATAGGAACACTTAACCAACTTAACACAGTTAAGCTAGAATGGGAGGGCTAAGTCCATAGGGACACTTAACCAAACTTAACATCGTAACAAGACAAGATTTGTAGGGGATAAGTAACTAAGAAAACACTTATCCAAATTAACATGTTAACTAGACTAGAAGGTGGGGTTAAGTAAAGTTAATACACTTATCCAAATTAACATGTTAACTGGACTAGAGGTTGGGGTTAAGTAAGATTTAATACACTTAGCCAATTTGATATGTTAGCTGGGCTAGACCGTAGGGTTAAGTAAGCTTGAACACATAACCATCATATTTTGATAAAGGAATAGGGTTAAGTCTAAAACATGAAGGGATAATACTTAACCGTTAATAACAGGTTAGTTAAAACAGACGGGCAAGGTTAAGTTGTAAAGGAACACAGAATCAATACAGGGTGAATGGGTAAGGTTAAGTAATAAGAAATACTTAACCAATATAACTTGGTTTGTGGTGGGTTAAGTCAACATGAATTACTGATAACACTTAACCAGCATAACAGGATGAATGAAGAGGGTTAAGTTGGCTTGAATTGACTAATGACACTTAACCAATCCAAATTGATGGGAAAGGGAACTAAGTAGTAATTCTTAGTATAACACGGGAAGGAGCGAATGTCCGTCTGAATAGAGAGAAAGCTCCAACGAATTGGGTTACGAAGCCCGAGGCTTCGAGGGGACGTAAGGGTACTCTTGGTAACCCTCTGTTAGGCTGCAGATGATCCGCCTGGGCCCACAGAGGTTAAGGTCTGCGTAGAAGAACCAGGGTTATGCCTTGGTTGCAATACATGGCAACCTAAAGACTAGGATGGACCGGCGTGATTCGGCGAGCAAACGATAGCCCTGTGATAGCAAATCGTCGTCTACCATCCATCTTGAGTCAATCGAGATACGTGAAGCGGAAAAGCGGAGAACTCCAAAAGACCATATACTTGCTATCTAGTTATGGTTGCGGATGGCCATAGGATAGTGGGACACCGGGGGTCGGCGTATAGTTCTCATTTTACAAGGTGTGCCTTTCATTAGTTGAGGGAGGGGTCAAGTGGGACCATAGCCACTGGAATAAAAATAGACCTTAGCATCTGCATCTTCAGATATCTGAAAGCTCCCGACCGAGTTCTGTATTCCTTGATTTGCCCTGTCACAGGACTCGGACCGCACATTACAGGACATGTGCATCTAGACAAGCGATAACGATTCGCGATACATGCGTGGGGAAGTATAGGAACATACACCACTCTAGGTGGTGTGCCCTAGACTTGGGGGCATCGTTCGACAGGTAGCGTAATCCCTAGTTGGACTAGGTGGCATAAACCCTGAACTCGAGAAGCGTTCAGCAGATAGCGCAAAACTCTAGTTAAACCTAGAAAGCACTTGATAGAAAACCCTAGATTTGATCTAGGTAATAAAAAATGAATGTATGCCGGAAGGCAATAGAAAATACAGGAATTGGGATCACGTTATCGTTACTAGATGGGACACTAGATAGGCGGTGCAGAGATATAGAAACCAGTATAACAAGGAAATAGCGAAGCGGAGAAAGTATTAGAGCGTATCCAGTTTATCTTAGCATATCTTGTGACTACCTTGTTTAATCTTGTTGACCCTATCGTCATGGTGTAATCTTGTGTTCAGTTAATTCATGTCGTTTTGTTTTCCTTGTTCACATGCTAGAAGTTACTAAACTTACTAAGGCTTTATGTCCGACTCTATTTTTCTTTCGTCTTCTTTTCTTCCGTTCCCCCCCCCCTCCCCGGGTAGTAGAGGAGGGAGTAGTATAGCTCAGGTCAAGTTGGACTGTCACTCTTTCCCAGCTTGAAGATTTGTCGAAGTTTGCTTGGATTCTCTTATCAGATGCTATGGCTGGCTCTTGCTAAAATTTGGGGAAATATAAATGTTGTTTGATGCTTCTTTATTTTGTAAGACAGATGACACTCTGATATTGTAAAGAAATCTTTGTACAAACTATTTTATCAATAAAGCAAAGTTTTATTTTCCGCTGTTTAATTTCTGTCTGTCTTGTAATTTATCTGCATCTTTTACCCTAAATGCTCCACAGAACTTAGTGCATTCACTTTGTGAGTGACACTAACAGATATGGGGTGTTACATGACTGGGCAGTCGACCCCGCAGACCAGGTCGACTGGGCAGTCGACCTGGGTGTCGACCTGGTCCCCGAGCCCATTTTTGGACCAGTGTTCATTCTGATGTATCTAGTCCGATTTCTGTCCAGATTCATCTGCCTAAACCTATTTAAACAGCCCCAAACCTATCCTTCTCTACACACAATTCTATTCTGCTTCTATTCTGCCTCTGTTCTAAATAAAAATAAAAATGGCGTCGCTACTCTGCTGGAATCAAAACTAGAAGCTAATCAACATCAACCTAAGCAACCCGATTCAAACTAGAGATTAGAGCTTCTACAACGATTCTACAACAATTAAAGTTCTTTCTTTAATCCAACCAAGGCACGTCCATGATATAAAAAATGTTTGGGTTATAGTAAGGTAAAAATCGTCCGTGTTTATGTGTGGGCTGGTCTTACTATTATCATTTTCTTTAAAAATATTTTATCAAAGTTAAACGATATGGTTGGAGTTTACTCACACTAGTCCCATAACTGACTTAGAGTTTATTTTATTTGTTTTTTTATAAACTCTTGGGTGCCCAAATTTGTACGGGCAGTCAAGTGTTTCAGGCTTTACAGATACACTTGGAGGAGCTTGAAGCAGGAGGCTTCACCGATAGTTATTTAGAGTTATTTCCACTATATCAAATGTTGTATGCACTCTGGTAATGGTATGTATATATAATACATCATTTTGTATTCCAAAGAGTATGTTATATGATATTATATTTTCTTCGTTCCGCTGTGAGATTCTGTGTTCTTCTTCTTCTTCTGTTCTAATTTTCTTTCTTTCTATTTCTCATCCTTTAACTTCTTTCTATTAATGACTCATAGTTCTGTGTTATTTGGGTTGGACGTGTGTTGCATTAGTCAACTCAGATTGTACGAATTTGCAGGCCACTACAGATATAGAGCTTTCCGAATATCGCTTCAGCTGTAAACTAGGATCCTATGAATATAAATCTGCAAAACCAAAACTACTATCTGTCATGTGGAAAATAGGGGCATCCAGAGTTTAGGTTAAAACAATAAACTCCAGGTCAGTCATGTGACTGGTGTGAGAACTAAAACAGTTAAAATTAGGTAAATCGAGGGACCACGCCGTATAACACAGAACGGGTTTCCTCCCAAGAATACCAGTGCATAAAACAAACAGCGCAATGCTACATAAAGAATAATGAAGCTATTATAAGACCCAGCCCCATCACATAATGCAACGCAAGCCGGTGAATAGGGTTTTCCCTTATAATAGCCAAATATGCTTGATACGTGGAATTTCATTTTTATTATTGCTATAAGTGAAGAAAACAACTTCAAATATAAATGTATCAATCATAGACGGCATGGGTACCATATATCATGTCGCCAATACTAGGCTCTACAATCAAAACCGAAATGTGTCGTACCTGGAAATTGGAATTCCATACTGGTGGTTACTGATTCGAAAGATCGATCTCGTAGTGCAATTCACCACGGTTTACGTCGCAGGCATGCGAAAACACCGTAATGCACATCCGCACTATCCAGGAAAACAAGTTACCGCGGTTTATGTCGCAGGCATGCAAAAACACCGCTAACTCTATCCATCAGGGAAATCGGGGGATGTGCCATATCCCTTACCTTGGTTGACCAAATCCATGACAACGCATCGGGTGTCTATCCTCATCTAAAAAGCATATTGATCTAACCATAAGTTCCCCACCATACCGGTGTGTGAGGCTCGTGAATTAATGCTACACAAAGTCGTGCTATATTAAAGTTGCGCTTTGATCATCAACCACAAGACTCTGCTTTACAACAAAAGCCTTGATCATCTGCCACTTAGGCCTGCCACACAGACAATTTACGCCATGCGACTGATGGTTATCCTTATACAACCTCTGATCCCGTACGTCTCAGAGAAGGGTGAAGTAAGGGAATAAATTCCCCTTCACCAGGGAGATGTATATTTAATAGAGATCAATCAACACAGAATAAAATCCAATGTCAGACAAACCATCCATTTACAAGTCCGTTCTAGGTCTGAACGAAACCGGAGGCACCTTATTCCTCGCATATCCATACAATCAACAAGTCCAGACGGCTACCACTTTAGCCCCCTTCAAGGTAGCTACTCCCATCGTGAGCATCAGTAGCACCCATCCATTCGATGTGAAGATCGTCGGTCTTGCACCATCTTTAATCTCTTCGACTTATCGTCGAATCAGTTATTCAGAATGGGTTAAACCCTCCCTTTCTGAATAACTCGCATATCTTATAATCAAGTCAAGTGCTATAACAATACACATCATACGCCTCATTCCAATCCAGAATATTCTTTTACTCAAATATTCTTTTCCTTCAGGAAAGGTTCCCATTAATTTTATCAAAGATATATTCTTTAAATTTATTCTTTAATCTTCCTTTGGATATCAAACCATGTTAAGGTTTTCCAAACTAGTCGGGATTAGCAAACCACACCGAAGTAATCATTTATTTTATTTCCCAATCCTAACCTATACATCCCATGGAGCAAAACTGGTAATACTCCATATCTAACACCACGGTGTTATCGGTAAATATTAATTACCATTTCACGTTCAAATCTAATTAAAAATTTAGCTATCGTCTGGAGTAAACTGGTGGTACTCCATTCTCGGTCATTTTCCGAGTTGATAATTTTAATTATCAAATTCACTTTTCAATCTAATCAAAGATTCATTAAAACTCCATTTAGTTTTAATCTTCCCAAAAATCAATATTAATGATTATTCAAAGCTAAGAAATTAATCTTATCTTTAACTAGGTTAAAGAACCAATATCATTTAAAACACGGTTCACGATAAACCCAAATTGACATTCCATTAATTATGGAATCTTCACGGAAAAACAAATCAATATATAATCGGTACAGATTTTCGTATCCGACTAATAATATAAATGGAATAACGACAAAGCCTTTTAAATTCCATATGTATTAACAGTCTTCCTCTACAGAATCTCACTTCGATTATTACCCAATCGAATTCCGTTCAATTCCAATTTAATATATTAAATTGGAAATCTTTACTTTGGAAAACCCCATAAATCTTAATTAAAAGATTATAAATTCCAAATCATATTCTTTCTGTTAATTAGGTTAAAGAACAAGTGTTATTTAAAACACGTTCGCAATAAACCCAAAAATCCCATTCTTTTATTCCATTCCAATTAAATATTAATTATTTGGAAAACTTCATTAAACTAAATAAAAAGATTTATTCTTTCCTCAACTAGGTTTAAGAACGATGTTAATGAAGACATCACCCACGACAAACCCAAATTCATTTCGATATCAAATACAAGGCTCTGAATAGAAAATATATCGGCTTATATTCAATATCAAATTCTGATATCAACAAATATCGTATTGGAATAATGATATATATATATATATCTTCCAAATTCCTCCACAACATCCGTATAATCACACAATCCAATATCGAAATATTCCGAAGATAATTTCGATTCAAATCTATTTCAATTCGTATATTGGAAATTCTGGTTGTTTTTGGAAACCATTTCAAATCCAATTTATTTATTTAAAAATAAATAAATTGTTATTCTAGTTAATAACTAGTTCATTTCGATAAAAATATATTTTTATCTTTTCAAATATGGAATTTTTCATCCCAACCCTTTCCAAATCATTTATTATGATTTTACATAAATTCTATATTTTTCTAGATTTTATTATCGCCCGTAAAGTCGGTTTCCAATAACGGACACCGAACTGCATACATAGCGATCTTTTCTGAAATTGATTTGGACTTATCTCCAAATCCAACCGTTAGATTTCAAATCTCTTGTATTCATTGGAAATCTCTTTTCGATACGAACCCATTAGTTCCGGTTTTAGGAGAATCCCACGGTCGAATCTCCCGTAATGTCCAATTGAAGTTAATGGTCGAAATTCGCGAACTACCGATGCGCGGCGCATTCTATTCAGGCCATTATAATATATATATATATATATATATATATATATATATATATTTTGTTGATTTCCATTTAAAACGAATTTTATAAATCGTTTTAAATTCGTTTCAAAAACGATTTCAACTTCCATTTCAAATTCAAATCAAAATTGAAATTTTCTTATAAATTCGTTTTAAATTCATTTCAATTCAATTCGAATTTCAAATTCATTTCAATTTAATTCAATTTTCAATTCTATTTCAATTTAATTTGAATTTCAATTCTATTTCAATTTCAATTCGAATTTCAAATTCAATTTCAATTTAATTCGAATTTCAAATTCAATTTCAATTTAATTCGAATTTCAAATTCAGTTTCAATTTAATTCGAATTTCAATTCTATTTCAATTTCAACTCTAATTTCAAATTCAGTTTCAATTTAATTCGAATTTCAATTCTACTTCAATTTCAATTCGAATTTCAAATTCAATTTCAATTTAATTCAAATTTCAATTCTATTTCAATTTAATTCGAAAATAAATTTTCCATATCATTTCAATATTAAAACGATAATATTTTCAAAATATTCGATTTTGAAATCACTTTTCTATATTCATTATAAAGCGAGTAAAATTGACAAAATTCCCATTCGTGTTAAAATGGCGTTTAACTACTTAACACGGCTTCACATTTCAATATTCACTGAATATTATTTTAAAATATTCGATAATTCTGAATTCGAATCAGACACAGTCAATTACCATATAATTTGATTATATGGATTTCATATAATACATGTACACAACAACAATCAAACACAGTCGACCATCATCCAAAGTGCATTCTACACTGCTAAGCATCAAATATTAATATTTAACGCTTACAACAGCCTATCAATCGATCGATCGACATACAACTAATTATTGGGATTGGTGTATGTCTAATATCATCCTACTACCCGTGAGGGGTTTTCAAACAACAAACACAGATTTATTTGTGCAGTTGGGCGATGTGTAAAATTTATCGTCCCAATCAATATCAGTCAAACGTGTGTACATAAACAAATCGTCTGATTTGTTTATAAATATTTATTTAATTCATATACACGTTAAAAATTATATTTTTAACTATAAAATATTTTATTCCATTCCACATCACACAATCAACTTTCACAACAAAATCAACCAAACAAACAAGTCGTCCATGGTCTTGGACGACGGGTATCACGTGCGGCTAAGCACCATCTACATCCTTGTATATATTTTAACTAGAAAATAAAATAAAAGTGAGAAGTTCTCACCTTTGGGACCCCCTCCTCCATTATCTATTTCTGAATGGTTCAGATATGCCCAAAATTCCAATGCGCCCTTTTCCCGCTGTTCATATATAAAAATCACATTTTTATTTCTACTTCATATATTTTTACAACGCTTCTTTCTATATAGAAATTATATTTTTATATTTCAACCTCTTATTTAAAGATCTGATTTTTTTATTTCGCTTCATATATAATAAAAATCGAATTTTCATCTTAATGATATCCATATAAAGATCGTATCTTTATCACAATGAAAACATTATAAAAATCACATTTTTATTATTCTTCGTACAAAATAGAAATTATATCTTTATCGCCATTCTACGTATACAAAAATCGAATCTTTATATTATTACATACATATGATAAAATTTATTTTTATCTACCTAAAAGTAATATTTTCATATCGTTATTCATATTATAAAAATCATATTTTTATTCGCTCTACAATATAAAAATCATATTTTTATTCTCTCTACAATATAAAAGTCATCTTTTTATTCTCTCTACAATATAAAAATCATATTTTTATTTTCTCTACAATATAAAAATCATATTTTTATTCTCTCAAAAATATAAAAATCATATTTTTTATTTAAATTAAAAATCAAATCTTTATCCTTCATTCGTATAAAGAAAAATCCAATCTGTTCTTTTATGAATTAAAAACCTTAACATTACTTAAGCTAATTTAAACATTTAAAATAAATAAAATAAAACTTAAAGCGAATCGGAGGGGAATGGGTGTTTGTTGATTGAATTGGAGGGAGAGGGGGGAGGCGGTTGCTCTGACAGGTGGCGGCGCCCTCCTATGCTAGCGGCGGTTGGCAACAGCGGGCGGAGGTGGTCTACTTTGGTCGATTTAGGGTTTGGTTGTGGTTTGGGGAGGTTCAAGGTCTGGGGATGATCGGAGGGGGACCGAGGAGGGGCGGTGGGCCAAGGGAGTTCAGGCGGTGGCGTCTCGGTGGCGACGGAAAGGGGTTAGGGCTGAGCGACATTCTTTTTTTTTCTTTAATAACTGAAGTTAAGAAGGGGAGAAGGAAAGGAGGAGGGAGAGAGAAGTGAATGGGCCATCTAATTTATATATTTATTTTATTTTAAATCCAAAAGTAACTTTTTCTTTCGAACCCCGAATCGAACCCAACGACTGTCACCCCTAAATATTTACCCCTGTTCTGAATGCAATGGGATATGTTTCGTAAGCCCATTTGACTGTTATAGGCAGTTATTCTTCAGATTAAAATATAATACATTTAATTTTAGATTTGAACGTACATTTTAATTTGCCGGGGCCACATACTAACTCTAAAAATTCCCGAAAAATATTTTCTAGCTTCGTATTGATGATACAGCCCTAAAAAAATTAATTTCATCAAATTCTGAGACCGTTTGAAAAATGGCCATTTTCTAGTCGATTTTTTCTTTTGCCACTCTCACATATTCTGAGACCGTTTGAAAAATGGCCATTTCATCAAAAGAAAACATGAATTTTGAAATCAAAAATCCAAACTACCGCGCCATTTTCAATTCCTTTTATACTTAAAAATTAATATTTATATTTTAACGACGATCCAAATAAATATATACATTCTAATTTTATTCAAAATAAATTTCTCGTCACTATTATTAAAATAATTCATTATAAATATTCAAAATTCATCAAAATTGCTAAAATAAAAATTTTAAATTGGTTCGGATTTTCTGGGTTGTTACAAACGCGCTCATATATATACACTTAAACTCAATCTAGGGCATTACTAACCCCGTCTCTATCGAGTTACGCCACATAACCAAGGTTGTTACTAAACCATTGCTCTAATACCAACTGTAACGACCCAAAAAGTTCCGATCATGATTATTGATATTAATATGTTTATTGTATCACATATCGACTAATCGACCATCAGAATTTTTCTGATCATTAATAGAAAGAAATTAGAGGGTGAGAAATAGAAAGAAAGACAATTAGAATTGAAGAAAAAGAAGAATTGGACACAATAGAATCAGAGTATAATGAATCCCATAGCGGAACTGAATAAAATATATTATATAACATCTTGAAATACAAAATTGTATTTAAATTTACATACATCATCAGAGTACAACATATACACAACACAGCGGAAATAGATTCTAAATATCAAATATGGAAGCTTCCTGCTCCAATCTCCTTCAAGTGAATCTGTAAAATCCTGAAACCACTTGACTGCCCGTACAAATTTGGGCACTCAAGAGTTTAGGGAAAACACTGTAGAATTAAACTTTGGGTCAGTTATGGGACTGGTGTGAGTAAACGATTCTAAACAGCTTGATTTTTAAGTTCGAAAATCTTTTTGAAAGAAAGAATAATCGTAAGACCAAATCCACACATAAATACAGACGGTTTTTACCTTACAATAACCCAAAACATTTTTGAAATCATATATCTTCCGATATTATAATAGTGTCAAAATAAAAATAAATATCAATCTAGAGGAATGCTTGCATCTCTCGCCTCACGTATATAGAATACAATCAAAACCACGGGCGCCTATTGGAGATTGGATTTCGACTATGACAAGGTATGGAACCGCCTACCGATAGTTTATCTCTAAAGGCAAATAAATTGGGTTCAAGAAGAACGTCTTGCAATCCGGCCCATACATGACCGACCACTCATTTCGCTTGAGTGTATCGAATGTATATCACCAACGGTTGGGATCATCAACCGTTTCCTAAAAAGGGACCGCATCGGAAATAGATTAAAGAATGAAATGGAATTTCTCTAGATAGATGATTATACACCCTATAGGGAGCGACCCACATAGCCTTGCTGCCTGTCCGATTTTTTTCATTTCCTGATTGTGAGGCTTGAGGTTAGAATTCTTCTTTAGAACATCTGGTCATCATTCACTTTGAATGCCACATTATCAGATCCGTCAAATCACTAATTGACGTCCACAAATATACTCTGGATGTAAAAGAAGGGTCATTCTTTGCCATCAACTTGGTATATTTGTAAAAATCAATGTACGTGATTTTTAGGAAATACTCCGTCAGACATTCATTTATGCAAGTCATTCAGGAACAGGATGAGCCGAAGGTACTCTCTCCTACTGCCTCTAATATAGTAATCACCCCATGGATCAGTAGCGAGTAGTTCTTGCAAATCCAAAGATTTCAATCATGATAGAATCACTATCAAAATATCTTTAGGAGCGACCCAGAGAAATTTATCAAGTAGTTCTTCCGCTTATGAAGATCTACGGTCTTCAATTCTTTAAATCTTATAATCGTCCTTGCAAGTTAGTTTAAGAATCGTAAAGCTAGTTCGAAGTGGTTTTAGGTTATGTTCCCATCCCGGTCTCTACGAACTAACACGTAGGGGATATTTATTTGATACTCGGTGTTTTAACCATCAAATTTCAATAGTGTGGATAATAAAACAATTTAAATTATTTCAGAGCATAAGTAATTTTCATGACACGTCCATAATATTTAATTAACTTATACAAATCTAAATCCTGGTTCAGAATAGAAGATAATAACAATAAAAATGTAACAATGTTTTATTTAAGCTAATTTAGATTTAATTGATTCTTCTATAACAAGTAATTAACAACGAATATTCCACATAACATTAACTGTCAACAACGATTTAATGTTTCATTTCAAAGTAATAACAGTTTGAAATATGTGATCTCGAGTTACACCAAATTTCACATTATATTTATTCCGAACCCTTTTAAATAAATGCATAGATTTATTTAAACATTTATTCCATTTCCAATAGATGATATATGTGGATACACACATACATGCGTACATATATATAAGACTTAGACTAAATCTTCGACGACGATGTTTAATTCTGCAATTACGATCAAATTTCCCGGCCCTTCCTTTTTTCTTTTATTTATACTTATAATTTCATTACATGACCATTCAATTAGCTTAATTTATACAATCTTATTTCTAATTCCAGCACAACACCATTAGAATACAATAAAACTTGTCAACGGTTCATTTTAACCAATTTGTATCTGTTTGGTTACTTCACAGTACAGCAGATAATAAACAACAATTAGTCGTTACAACCTTGGCAATCAACATTGATTTGTCGTTTAATTTCAATAATAACAGTTTGAAATATTTGATCTTCGATGATGATTTATTTTACATAATGTTCATTCAAATTGTTTTTTTTTGAAATAAATTAATCGATTTAGTTCAACTTTTTTCTATTTAAATCAGCTATATATATATATATATATATATATATATATATATATATATATATTGGAAACTCGAACCAAAACCTGAACGATGACTTCAAACTTCAAATCCTACAATTTCGATAAAATTTATTGATCATTTCTTCTCATTTTTTTTCTTTCTTATATATTTTTAACTTCTATTTAAAAATCAAATTTTTATTTAAAATTGATTCAATTTAACAGTATGGATCTATTAGACCCAATATAGCCTAATTGTCCATGCACACATCTAATTTAATTCGTCATATACTATAAACTATTGGTTTTCTACTTCCTGGATTAAAATGTTTTAAAAAAAAGTTAATCATTATTTAACTTCTAGTTGATTTCAAAACCAAAAGCAAAATAAAAAACACAGCTTATAGTCCATATCCTATTTGCTATCTTCTGATTTCTTCTCAGGCTATGCTTCTCTTTGTATTAATATGTTATTTATAAAAATGTTCAATTTATTTTTAGGATTTAAACATTTTCTTTTCATTTACTTTGGGCCCAATTCATCCCATTAACCCAAAAAGCCCACAGCCTCTTTCCCTTCCTATCAGTTCTTTTTTCTTTTTGCCAGCTTCCTTTTACTTCTTCTGTCGATTGACTACAAACCAAAAGAAAACAGGCTCCATAAACTGGATCGACATGGGTCGAACCCATTTATTTACTTCGACCTACCCTTTCTTCCCATCTCTCTTCCTCTTCATTCCTTTACACTATTTCACATCACTTCCGTGCAGTGGCCATCTGTGCACATGCACACATAACACCAACGCCTCCTCCTCGTCCTGACCATTGTCACAAGTCTGAACCGCCGCTCGATGTCAGCCCCACCATCGGAACCGACCCAGATCCCCTTTAGCAAAAACTGGTGTCCAAACGTAAACTCTAACAAAAATCACCGCCGTTGAAACACCATGTACCACCACCATGATCCACCGTTCATCGTGAAACTCCACCACCAGCTCGCCGTCGAACACCTCTTCCATTTCTACTGGGCGTGTAACCCTACCTACCCTTGACCTGCGTGTTGTTCACCATTTAACTCTCCTCCCAGAACCCAGAAAAAAATAAAAAGCCTTTAAATTATTTGATTAAAATTTTAAGTAATATTTTTCCTGTATTCCTCAATCCTTCCAGCTCCTCTGGCTTCGATGTCGTCACCTACAATCGTCACTCTGGCCGAAATTTGATCAAAGTTCTATTTTTTATCAACCCAAAAATCCTCACAATCCCCTCTACTAAAAATCTAGAATTTGCTATCAAAATTCATCATTTTACCTTACTAATCCATTTGTATAACTGAATCTAGGATTTATAATGTTTGAAAAATTGAGATTTTACGCCCTTTTACCATTTTTACTAAGTTTAGGGTAATATAGGTGACTGTATAGGTTAAAACCAATTTTAGAATATTTACGAGACAAAATCAAACAATTTTCGTATTGATCTTATTCTCTAAAATAATCTGTAATCAATGTTATTGATTTTTGAAGTACCAGGATATAACATATATCCATTCTTTAGCATATACAGTCATTGGTATAATTTACTTTCAGTGATTTAACAAGCTAGTTCAATATATAATGATAATTAGTAATAACCGCTGTACAAATGTTTTGAATCAGTTATCCATAAAACTTTACATTGGATTCTAAATGAGGAAACAAGTGTTCACCCATAGATGTGTGTTAGTTCACTATTGTGTTTTTACTCCAGGGTTTGTTCTCAGCACAACTGGTTTCAATGATTCAAATCATGTTTATAAGATGTCCTATACTATATATATACCTAAATCAAGATTTATCTACTCTGAAGTAGATTTAGAAGAAAAGTGAATTAGAGTTTACATATTTTAATATTACTGTGTTTTAATTCAGTCTCTCAGGTTATCAAAACTATCTCAGCTCTACCAGTTTTACGAAGCTTAAACATCCTACCTGCATCCAAAATGTTGGTTATATCTTATCACACATTAGTTTGAATCCTACTGAGGTTAACTGTAAATATTTAAAAAAGTTTAAGATGATAATCCACAATTTCGTGCTATTGTCTTACTACTATGTTATATGTCACAGTATTCTCTTTCTACGTTGCTAAATACTTAGTCTAAAAACAAATTAATCCAGAAATTATCCTTAACAACATCAACATCCTTGTTTTTAAATCACTGGAATTGTATACACATGATTAATTATCCACAGTAAAAAGTATGGTAAGTGTTTACTCACTACATCTTGTTCACTACTTTTCTTATACTTACCTTCAATGTTTTAAATGCTAACAGAGATTTAATTTCTAATACAGGTTCAGTATTAATAGTGCACCATATTCAGATCCGAGGTGCATACATATGTAGGTTGAAACATAAAAGACAACAATCATAAAATAAGTTGAAAGAGAAATCGGAAATATTTTATTCACAAATATATATATATATATATACATACATATATATATATATTACCGTCTTGCTAATATTTTTCCAAGATTCATTCACATGATGTTTAACCCTCATAATATGATAACCTAAATTAGGTGTATGCATCTACACATATATGCTTTGAACTATTCATAGAATAAGAGGAATTTGCTCACCATATTTCTGCTATGTTCACAGTCCCATTTCAAGTTTCTATTGTAATGGCCCAAATTTCCATACACTTTGAGTTGGCTAATTACACCACACGTCCAACCCAAATTGCATAGAAATACGAATCATTATTAGAAAGAAGTATTAGAATAGAAGAAAACGAAGATCACAAATCTCACAGCGGAACGAATAAAATATATTAGATAACATAAACTTTGAAATACAAATCAGTAACTTTATATACGTACCATTATCAGAGCACAACAGTTATCTCTGGAACAGTTATAAACACCTGTTTCCAGATACAAGATAGTACACAATGGAAAGTATGAGAGTCTATAGCTAACAAGTGAAGCCTCCTGCTTCCAGCCCTTCCAAGTGAATCTAAGAAAAAAATCTCGACTACTTGACTGCCCGTACAAATTTGGGCACCCAAGAGTTTAGGGAAAACAAACAAAATAAACTCTAGGTCAGTCAAGAGACTGGTGTGAGTAAACTCCAATCATTTGTTTGACTTTCAAAATCTATAATGACACGAACTTCCCCGGTAAGGAAAGCTCGGATTGCTTTAAGGACAAAACCAATCAGAACACAAACAGAAGAACATTTCATTGCTTATTACAACAATTCCATCAGAATACAAGAATATACAGAGTATGAATAAATAAAATACACACGATAAATAATAGAGATTTAAATTACATTTAAATACATAGCAGCGGAAAAATAATACAACACACAACTGAAAGTAATACACGGATATAGAGCTTTCCGAGTATCGTTCCGGCTGTAAATTAGGATCCTGTGAATATAAATCTGCAAAACCAAAACTACTAGCTGCCTTGTAGGAAATAAGGGCACCCAGAGTTTAGGTTAAAACAATAAACTCCAGGTCAGTCATGTGACTGGTGTAAGAAATAAAACAGTTATTAATCTTTATTTTTAAAGTTAGGTAAATCGAGGGACCACGCCGTATAACATGGAACGGGTTTCCTCCCAAGAATACTAGTGCATATAACAAACAGCGCAATGCTAAGTAAAGAAAAATGAAGCTATTATTAGACCCAGGCCCATCACACAATGCAACGCAAGCCGGAGGATAGGGTTTTTACCTTATAATAGCCAAAAATACTTGGTACGTGCAATTTCATATTTCATTATTACTATAAGTGAAGAAAGCAACTTCAATAATAATGTATAAATCATAGACGACATAAGTGACCCATACCACTATGTCGCCGTAGTAGGCTCTACAAATAAAACCGAAATATCATGTTTTGGAAATTGGATTCCATCATGAGTCAAGGCAAGGGGCAAGCTCCTCTCCGATCGAGACACTCTAGCAAATGTCTCGGGACCACACACAGCGATCCCTTGGATCCTTCAAGGCCGGTCCTCTCTTACTTTTGAGGATTGGCAATTCCTGAACACACGTTCCCAGTCCTATAGGACCTATATAATGGTCTATACGTCGGCTCATAAAGTGCCAGTTATCGACCACATATTCGAGGCGCCTGGCATTGCAACAACCACACATGTGAAAAGTATATAAATGTCAGCCAGTTTAAGCACTGACACCACTATTAGCTAGAAAGAAACGTCGTGCACTCCTTGGGTCCTTATCTCGTTTGACTCATACCGAGGTGTGAGGCTCGCGGATTCATGCTATACACAAAGCTATGCCACATAGGCTGTGCTTCGATCATCAACCATAAGACTTTGCTTTTCAACAGAAGCCTTGATCATTTGCCACTTAGGCGTGCCACACAGGCAATTCACTCCATGCAACTGATGTCCATCGATATACAACCTCTGAGCTCGTACGTCTTAGAGAAGGGCGTTAAGCAAGAGAATAAATTCTCCGCCTCCAAATAGATGTATATTTAATAGAGATCAATCAACACAGAATAAAATCCAATGTCAGACACACGGCCCATTTACAAGTCCGTTATGGGTCTGAACGAAACCGGAGGCACTTTCCTCGCACATCCATCGATCTCCAAGTACGTCTGGACGATCACCGACTGACTCCCTTCTCTTGGGTGTACTGCCCAATCAAGATCATCAATAATCATCCAAACGATGTGAAGACTTCCGGTCTTCAACCACCGTCTTCATCTTTGACATATCGTCGAATCAGTTATTCAGAATGGGTATAAACCCGGCCTTTCCGAATAACCAGCGTATATAATAAACAAATGTTACACAAACTCAACATACGCCTCATTCCAATTCAGAATATTCTTTTATTCACAAAGTCACATTCTTAGGGAAAAATTCCCATTAATTTTATCAAAGATAAATTCTTCTAAATTTATTCTTTAGTTTTCCTTTGGATATCATTTCAAACCATGTTAAGGTTTTCCAACTAGTCGGGATTAGTGAACCACACCAAAGTAATTATTTATTTTATTTCCCAGTCCTAACATATTCATCCCATGGAGCAAAACAGGTAATACTCCATATCTAACACCACGGTGTTATCGGTAAAATTAATTACCATTTCACGTTCAAATCTAATTAAAGATTTAACTATCGCTTTGGAGCAAAACCGGTGATACTCCATTCTCGATCTTTTCAATCTAGTTAACGATCAATTAAAACTCGACTTAGTTTTAATCTTCTCAAAAATCAATATCCTGTCTTTAACTGGGTTAAAGAACCAATGTCACCAGAAACACGATTCATGATAAATCCAAAATCACTTTGTATTGTTAATCGGGTTAAAGAACAGGTGTTATTCAAAACACCGCTCACGATAAACCCCAAAAAAAAACAATTTAAATTCAATTCCAATTAAACACTAATTAACTGGAAAATTTCACTAAATCTTAGTTAAAACATTTATTCTTTTATAAACTGGGTTCAAGAACTGTGTTATTTAAGACACCATTCACGACGAACCCAAAATCCCATTTGGTATTAAATATAAGGCTCTGAATAGAAAATATACTGGCTTATATTCAATATCAAATTCTGAAACCAACAAATATCATATTGGAAATAACGATATAAAATATATCTTTCAAATTTCCACAACCATATATGTATAATCAGGAAATCAAACATCGAAATATTCCGAAGATAATTTCGATTCAAATCCATTCCAATTCAATTACTGGAAATTCTGGTTACTTTTAAAACCCCTTTTATATCCAAGTTATTTATTTTAAAAATAAATGGAGTTACAATTCTAGTTCAAAACTAGTTCATTTCGATAAAATCTATTTTTATCCTTTCAAATATGGAGTTTTTCATCCCAATTCTTCCCAAATCATTTCTTATGATTTTACACAAATTATTGATATTTCAAATAATTTTATCAAGGCCCGTACAGTCGATTTCCATCAACGGCCATCGAACTGCACTTACAGCGACCTTTTCCAAATTTGATTTGGACATAATTCCAAATCCAACCGTTAGATTTTAGATTTCTAATATTCATTGGAAATCTCTTTTTGATATGAACCCAACGGTTCCGATTTCAGGAGAATCTGACGGTCGGATCTCCTGCAACATCAATTCGAAGTCAATGGTCGAAATTCGCGAACTACCGTAGCGCGGCGCGTTTTATTCAGGCCATTATATATAAATTATATATATTTCATCGATTTCCTTTTAAAACGTATTTTATAAATCGTTTTAAATTCGTTTTCGAAACGATTTCAATTTCATATTCAATTTCGAATCAAAATTGAATATTCCACATCATCGATACACAAATGATAATATTTTCAAAACGTTATATTTTGAAATCACTTCCTTTCCTATATTCATTATAAAAAACGAATATAATCGATATAAATATCAGTCGCGTCAAAATGGCGCATCTCTAATCAAAACGGCTTTATATATTTCAATAACTTCGTTATTCTATTCAACAAATGAATATTTATTCTATTCAACACATGAATCTATATTTCTTTCAACACATGAATATTCTCAACACATAAGCATCATCAACACATGACTATTTATGTTATTTAATATATTTTATAAAATTATGATAAAGATGTAAATTTTATTGTTTAAAATATTTTACTCAACACATGAATATTTTCAACACATGAACATTTTCAACACACGAATATTTTCAACACATGAATATTCTCAACACATGAGCATCGTCAACACATGACTATTTATTCTATTCAACACATGAATCTTCATTTTATAATATTCTTTATTTTCTAAATTGTAATGAAGCCGAATCAATTACCATATAATGTTAATTATATTTATTCCATACAACACATGTATATAATAACAATGATAAATAATCAACCATCATCCAGGGTGCACCACACAACTGCATAAGCATTAAATATAAATAATCAACGCTTACACAGTCTGTCGACCAATCGATCGACATACAACTAAATAATTGGGATTGGTGTACGTCAAATATCATCCCAACACCCGTGTGGGGTTTCAATCCACAAACACTGAATATTATTTGTGTAGTTAGGCGACGTGTAAAATTTATCGTCCCAATCAATGTCCTTCAAATAGGTGTACATAAACAAACCGTCCGGTTTGTAAATGAATAATTATTTATCCACATTCACGTTAAAAATTATATTTTTAATGATAAAATATTTTATTCTCAACACATTAATGTTTTATTATCTATTTCACATCAACATCACAAACAAATTTCACAATACATCAAACAAGCATACAAGTCGTCCATGGTCTGTGGACGATGGGTGTCGGGTGTTGCTAAGCACCATCTTCATCCTAGTATATATTTTAGCTAGAAAACAAGATTTAAAGTGAGAAGTTCTCAACAACTAGCTAAACAAAATGCCATGACTCATCATATGTTGAAATCTTCGTCGTGCTCGCATTTTGTCAATTTCATTGTCCGTAGCCAGTTCATATATAAAAATCACATTTTTATATTGTTGCTATGTATATAAAAATCACATTTTTAATTCACTTTATGTGGATAAAAATCACATTTTTATACCGCTACTATATAGATAAAAATTCTATTTTTACATCGCTGCTATATAGATAAAAATTCTATTTTTACAACGGTGTTCATATAATAAAGATTATATTTTCATCACGCTATTCTCTATATAAAAAATATATTTTTATATATCTACTTCTAATATAAAGATCGAATTTTAATATCATCGCTATAAAAATCACATTTTTATTTCAACATATATATAATAAAAATCAGATTTTTATTACGCTACATAAATAAAGATCAAAATTTTACTATCTATATAATATAAAAATCGTATTTTTATTATTTAAAAGTTATACTTTTAAATCTCTACACCTATAAAATCAGTTTTTAAATCGAAAAGAAATAAATAAAATTCAAAATTAAAAACTTACATCATATTTGAAGGAGAGGGATGATGGGTTTTGTCGAAGAATGGGGTTCGATGGAGGCGGTTTCGAGTTGCGTCTTGGATCCGGTGGCACTAGGGCTTCAGAAGAGGGTGGCATTCGATTTGGAGGAGGGTTTGGGGCTGTCATCGATCAGAGAGGTGAGAGGAGCTGAGGGAAGAGGCTGGAGGGGGGCGGAGTTGCGTGGAGGGGTTCGGCGGCGGCCTCTGGGATTGGTGGCGGCGGTTCTTTAGGGTTTGAGGCTGTGGGGTGCTTAACGGAGGAAGAAGGAGGATGGAGGTGGTCGGGGGATGCACGGTGGCGGCTGACTTGGGGGTGCGGTGGCGCTAGAGGCGCGGCGCCTCTGATGGGCGGCGGCGACGTATCGCGACCCCCCTGCGTTGTTTTCGTTTTTTTTTTCTTTTTATTTTTTCTGGTATCGAATGAGAGAGAAAGGTATGGGGGGTTTAAATGTAAATGAGGGTTGACTTTTTTATTTAATTTACTTTTTTATATTTCAAAAAAGCAACTTTTTATTTCGAACTCGAAATCGAACCCACCGCTTGTCGTCTATAGCTAATTACCCCCATTCCGAACACAATGGGATATGTATCATAAGCTGATTCGATCGTTTTGATCAGTTTTCGTCAAAATCAAAATATAAATCTATATATTGAATTTGAACGCGCATTTCAATGTACCGGGGCCACATACGGACTCTAAAAATTCCAGAAAAATTATTTCTAGCTTCATATTGACGATACAGTCCTAACAAAACTTATTTCGTCGAATTCTGAGATCGTTTGAAAAATGGCCATTTTCCAGTCGATTAAAATCTACTAAAACTGGTCAAACACGTTTTCCTTTGCCACGCTCACATATTGATTCAGAAAATTATGAATTTTGGAATCTAGCAAAAACCTGACATCACGGATCCAACAAAAGTGGTTTCGTAGAAAACCGAGGTCATTTGCAAAATTCCCATTTTTAAGGGACAGAATTCCATAGCGACTATTCTGAATTTTTAACTAGGCATAACTTTTTATCCCCACTATGAAATTTTGATTTTTTAGGAATCGTTGGAAAGATATTCTCAATTAGATTCTAATATTTCTAGTTTCGCTAAAATCCGGTTTATTTTGAACCCGGTACATTCATTTGAACTTTGAAATCGAATTATTGAACTACTGCGCCATTTTCAATTCCTTTATAATTATAAATAATATATTTATATTCGAACGACAATCTATGTAACACCCCGTAATTTTAATGTTAATATTCACAAATTAAAGAATAGCTAATCCCAGACGTGAGAATTAAGGGAAATGGTTTGCGCCATCATGTTCGTCTCGGAATTCTGGTGGAGATAGAGTCCGAGTTTGCGTGAATTGGACTTCATATGAAGAAGTTATGGCCATCGGAAGTTTCAGAAAAATTTAAACAGATTTCAAAATTCAAAATTCAGAGTCAGGTGGGCTAGGCAGGAAAATTCCCGCTAGGGCCAGGTCGACCATAAGGTCGACCTACCTTCCCTAACCAGGTCAACCTGGGGGTCGACCTGCCACCCTCGCCCCCTCCCCCCCCCCTCCGGGCATAATTAATTGATGACACATTAATGACTAGATGCTAACTCATTAGGGTTTCTGATCTGCTCTGATTGGCTGGGATTAATTCTGGGTTGATCGGATGGCCTAAACTAATCCTAAACTCTATAAAAACACCTATCGACTCAAACGCTAAAATAAAATTAAAATTAGATCAATGGCCGTCATGTTGTCACTCCAAACCCTAGAGTAGCCGCCACCAATTAGAAGCAAATTAAAGACAATAATTCAATTCAAATCAAGCCTAAAACTACAACAACGAAATTGTCTACAACAAGGGAACGCTAATCAATTACAGAATTCAGATCCCAGAACTCAAGTCCCCTTTTTCGGTGAGTTCTAGTCACTTTTAGGTTTAAATAAATAAAAGTGAATCGTGGTAGACTATGATTTGGGTATATGTTGTTTGTAGTTATGCAAGTTTATTGTTGTTGTGGATCATGAAATTATGCAAGTTTATTGTTATTGTTGATCATGAAATTATGTAAGTTATTGTGTGATGAATTCACGAATCTATGCAAGTTGTTATTATGAATCTATGCAAGTTGTTATCATGAATCTATGCAAATTGATATGAGATCATGCAAGTTATTATTCATAAAACTATGCAAGTTGTTATGTTATGCAAGTGGTTAAACATGTTGTAAATCATGAATCTATGTGAGTTGCTAATTATGTTGTTAATTCATGAACCTATGCAAGTCACCCATGCAAGTTGTTATGTTGTGAATCATGAACCTATGTTAGTTGTTAATTATATTGTTAATTCATGAACCTATGCAAGTCACCTATGCAAGTCACCTATGCAAGTTGTTATGTTGTGAATCATAAACCTATGTTAGTTGTTAATTATGTTGTTAATTCATGAACCTATGCAAGTTGTTATGTTGCAAAATCATGAATCTATGCAAGTTGTTTATTATGTAGTGAATCATAATTATATGCAAAGCTATCATGTCATTTTCCCTAGTTGTCATGCTTATGCCAAAATTGTACTGAAAACAATCATCTTGTCATTCCCTTTATTTTGTTGTTATGGCGAGGCTACCTTGTAGCCTCAATGACGCCAAAAAACGCAAACGGTTACGCCAGTTAAGAAACGAGGAAAAGAGGGAATTTGTAATAGGCATAGTGATTATGTAAATTGGACACATGATTCTAGTAGGGAAACATATAAATAATTACCTATTATGACATGGGTAAAATTGGGTAAAAATGGTATAATTTGAATATGACCATTTATAGATATGAAATTCAAATTGTTAATAAGATATGTATTGACACCTATAAAAAGGAAAGGATTAGTTAATTAACTTAATTAATCAAAAGAGGAATGTTTAAGCAATTGAAGTCTGAAGATTTAATATTGAAAATTGGCATAAATGCCTTAAATGACATAAAATAAATTTGTGATGAAAATTGGTATGATTTTGCATACCATAAATAGATGGACATAATTGAGTCAATTATGGCCCTTGTTAAATTTGGAACTAATTGATAATTTGAATGGGGAAATTAATTCAATTTGGGGAATGATTAATTAGGAGTAATTAATCGTCTAAGACACGAGGTTAGGCTCTTTTGTGGTGTAAGACTGCCCGGACCCTCCCGGCAAATCCAGCTGCAACAAATGCCAGTCTAATATGGGAGGTCTTAGGCATAAATTAAATACGTAACAATTGTAAAGACACGAGGTTAGGCTCTTTTGTGGTGTAAGACTGCCCGGACCCGCTCGGCATGTCCAGCTGCCACAAATGCCAGTCTAATATGAGAGGTCTTTATAAGGTTACGGTCTTAATGAATTAAGAAACACTTAACCAAATAAACATGTTGTGGGGTTAAGTGGGTGCCTTGGATGGTATGCGGAATTGAGTGGGTGCCTTGGGTGGCATGTGAAATACTATTAGGTGTCTCAATAATTAATTAATGCTGATTAAAGATTACTTAACCTAACTTAATACATATGGACTGTATGATGATAGACATAAGTTAGGGTTAAGTAAAACGAATTGGATTGTGGGTGGGTTAAGGTACAACTGATGGGTAGGTGGGTAATATTAATACATATAGGCCCACAAACTTAACCAGATAAAAAGGGTTATGTAATTAAAGACACCTAATGGTATACATAACCAGGGCAGAATAGTAAATTTATGTATTAAAGACACCCTTAGGGGTATGCGTAACTAATGGGAATAAATAGAGTTATGTATTAAAGACACCTATAGGTACGCATAACCGATAGGTAGAATAGGGGTTATGTATTAAAGACACCTATAAGTACTCATAACTGATTGAGGGCTATGTAATTAAAGACACCTTAGGGTATAAATAGTCAGTAGAAAACCTAGTGGGGATACAAGACATAAGGGAGAGCTTATATCATGTTGTGGGACCCATTTCAGTCAGTAACCCGGAGGGGTATCAAAGTAAGAACTCCGTACTAGGCGGGGAAGGGGCACGCTTACTGATTGATTGTAAGAGATCCAAAACGAGATGGATGGTATGGGCGGCGCAGACCGACCGGGGACATGTGCGTGCATGGGCCGGGCAGAGGGGGACAAGACGACCGTGACACCAGTAGTTATAACTGTGCACACCTTAGGTTGCCACTTTAGGGAAGTGATACCCTCTAGTTGTGGGACCATCACAGGGTATCTACAGAGTAGGGAGCCGATCGATTAGGGTCGTGGTTAGGGTATACCCAGACGTATGCCCTAAGTCTACCAATTTATAGTAGGAGGGTAGTGGGTACGACTAGTTGAGATAGGAGCAGGCGGCACCTATGACAGCAGCTAGGAATACACGAAACTACCACCATCATTATCATTAGCGGAAGGGATCATCCCATCTTGATTTGATTAGTAATAGTGCAGAATATTTAGTAGTTTGTAGTGAAGCATACATTTGATCTTATTTGTCCTGTCATACCTGCCATCTGTACCATGAATCCTCTTATCCACTTTGTATGCCTGTCATGTTTACCTTTATTTATTTACTGGCTAAAAGTTACTAGACTCACCATACGTATGTCTGACCTAGTTTGTTTCGCCTCTTTTCTTCCATTTCCCCTCAGGTTCTCAAGGAGGAAACACCCAGGTTTAGTCAGGATTTGGATATCATCTTCTAGGAGCTACTTCTGAAGTATGGCTCGAGCCTCTGTCTCTTATATGGCTCGCTCTTTTATATGGGGAATAATGTTTTTTCTTTTAAATACCTATGTACTCTGATGATGTAAGACAGAAGTGTTTTAATGGTTTTATGACTTATGGTATTATGTCACAAAGTATTTTGGTGATTTAATAAAGTTGTTTATTTTCCGATGCAAAAATTTTATATCTGTCTTGTGATATTCTGTGTCTGTTTACCAAAAACGCTCCGCTGAAGTTAAGGCATTCCCTTTGTGAGTGACCTTAACGGAGGTGGGGTTTTACAATCTATATCAATATATACATTCTATTTCTATTCAAATTAAATTTCTCGTCGATATTATTTGAAATAATTCAATTTAAATATTCAAAATTCGCTAAATTCGCTAAAATAAAAATTTTAAATTGGCGCAGATTTTCTGGGTTATTACAATCTCCCCCACTTAAAACTTTTCGTCCCCGAAAAGGAACGAAGCCGAAAGTTGTTTAACTAATCAACTCATCTTCCATTATTTCCATTACGGCTTAAGTTCTTCAACTTTTCAGCTTCTAAGAACTTTTCAAATTTTAAAAAAATCGGCTAACACCCTAAATTTTCGAAAAATTTCGACATAACCTCCCCTGCACCGTGGACTTCGGGATATTTCAAATAGCCTCCCATGGCCTTCTTCAATCCAAAAGAAAAGAAAAAGCCAAGCGGCTGACAAAATCACCCAAACCCAATAAATTTGTAAACATGTACCTATTTGTCGGGCAAACAATTTTATTCTTCTGCTCTAGCCTCCATGCTATGACCTATTCAATGTAAGTACATGTATATGCATGCATTTTCAAACAATTTTCAATACAGTTCAATATTCGGTTCAATTTGGCATAATGGTTCAACATTTAATTAATCAACCAATAATCAAACAACTCAATCAGCAATCAATTAGTTGATTATCATTTCAAATTCATAATTTTGATATATATATATATATATATATATACAGAAAATCATGTCTTTGATGCTAAATTACAACAATAAACCTATCTAGTTTTGGTTCTCACACCAGTCTAATGGAAATATATAGACATCCCACTTTCGAAACTTGAACACAAATACTGATGATGTTGCAATCATCATCAGAATTGTCCCCGGGTGACTAGAGTGTGATTCTATATCTATCCAGTATATTAAAACTTTGAATATACGTTCATGACGCGTATATGCAAAATCTTTACATACTCGATTGTCCAAATTCAATACAAATAAAATATCCAAATTCGCATACTTGAATTTAATTTTCAAAACAAAATTTTTATTTCAAAAATTTAACTCTTTCTACTCGTTCTAGAAATCTACTCATCCCATCTCTAACGAGTTATTCTTATTGGACACTACTAGTCCAATCTCTGACGAATTCTTTCGTATGGTTCTAATGTGTCTTGTTCTCGAGCTCTGTAAACCAAAGCTCTGAAACCACTCTATAACGACCCGAACTTCCCCGGTAAGGAAAGCCCGGATTGCTTTGAGGACAAGACCAATCAGAACATAAACAGAAGAACATCTCATTGCTTATTACAACAATTCCATCAGAATACAAGAATATACAGCGGATGAATAAATAAAATACATACGATAAATAATAGAGACTTAAATTACATTTAAATTCATAGCAGCGGAAAAATAATACAACATACAACTGAAAGTAATACACGGATACAGAGCTTTCAGAGTATCGTTCCAGCTGTAAACCAGGATCCTGTGAATATAAATCTGCAAAACCAAAACTACTAGCTGCCCGTGTGGAAAATAAGGGCACCCAGAGTTTAGGTTAAAACAATAAACTCCAGGTCAGTCATGTGACTGGTGTGAGAACTAAAATAGTTATTAATCTTTATTTTTAAAGTTAGGTAAATCGAGGGACCACACGATATAACACGGAACAGGTTTCCTCCCAAGAATACCAGTGCATAAAACAAACAGCACAATGCTAAATAAAGAAAAATGAAGCTATTATAAGACCCAGGTCCCATCACACAATGCAACGCAGGCCGGAGGATAGGTTTTTTACCTTATAATAGCCAAAAATGCTTGGTACGTGAAATTTCATATTTTATTATTACTATATGTGAAGAAAGCAACTTCAATCATAATGTATAGATCATAAACGACATAAGTGACCCATACCACTATGTCGCCGTACTAAGCTCTACAAATAAAACTGAAATATCACGTATTGGAAATTGGATTCCATCATGAGTCGAGGCAAGGGGCAAGCTCCTCTCCGTTCTAGACACTCTAGCAAATGTCTCAAGACCACACACAGCGATCCCTTGGATCCTCCAAGGCCGGTCCTCTCTTACTTTTGAGGATTGGCAATTCCTGAACACACGTTTCCCAGTCCTATAGGACCTATATAATGGTCTGTACGTCATCTCACATAGTGCCAGTTATCGACCATATATTCGAGGTGCGTCGCATTCCAATAACCACACAGGTGAAAAGTATATAAATGTCAGCCAGTTTAAGCACTGACACCACCACTAGCTGCAAAGAAACGTCGTGCGCTCCTTGGGTCCTTATCCTGTTTTTGACTAATACCGAGGTGTGAGGCTCGCGGATTCACGCTATACACAATGTAACACCCCACCTCCATTAAGGTCACTCACAAAGGGAATGCCTTAACTTTGGTGGAGCGTTTTAGTAGACAGAACAGAAATTTACAAGACAGATAAACAATACTTGAGAAATTATAACTTTATTACAGTAGAAAATAGAAATCGATTTGGTTACATCTTTAACAAAAACTCAATTACATAAATATCAATCTTGTTCAGAAAATCGTCAGAGTACAAAACTTTAAAATCATAATCCCCGCAGAACAGAAGCTATAAAGAGCCAAGCCATACTTTAAGCACTTCAAGCAGAAGGATTCCGGATCAAGCTAAAGTATTCCCTCCTTGGAAAACCAAGGGGGGGGGGCTGTAACAACCCGGAAAATCTGGGCCAGTTTAAAATTTTTATTTTGGCAATTTTAGCGAATTTTGATTATTTAAAATGAATTATTTTAAATAATATAGACGAGAAATTTATTTTGAATATAATTCGAACGTATATATTATACGCGTCGTCGTTAGAATATAAATAATTATATATAATTATAAATAGAATTGAAAATGGCACGGTAGTTCGATAATTCGATTTCAAACTTCAATTGAATGTACCGGGTGCAAAACAATCCGGATTTTAGTGAAACCAAAAATAATGGAATCTAGTAGTGAATATCTTTCCAACGAATCCGACCAATCGAAATTTCGTAGCGAGAATCAAAAGATATGTCCAGTTGAAAATTCTGAATAGTCGCTATGGAATTCAGGCCCTTAAAAATGGACATTTTGCAAATGACCTCGGATCTCGACGAAACCAGTTTTGTTGGGTCCGTGATGTCGGGTTATTGCTAGGTTTCAAATTTCATAATTTTTCGAATCAATATGTGAGCGTGGCAAAGGAAAACGCGTTTGACCAGTTTAAGTTGATTTTAATCGACTGGAAATTGGCCATTTTTCAAACGGTCTCAGAATTCGACGAAACTAGTTTTGTTAGGACCGTATCGTAGATACGAAGCTAGAAAATATTTTTCAGGAATTTTTCTAGTTAGTATGTGGCCCCAGTAATATGAAATGTACGTTTAAAATTCAATATAATGATTTAAATGTAAATTTAACGGAAACTGATTCAAACAGTCGAATCAGCCTATGATACATATTCCATTGTGTTCGGAATGGGGGTAAAATGCTAGGGGCGACAGGCGGCGGGCCTCGTTTAGAGGTCGAAAATAAAAGTTGCTTTATAAAGTAAAAATTTAAAATAAAAAAATAAAAATAAAATATATATATATATATATATATATATAATAACCCCTCCCTCCCCATAAACCTACCCAGTAAGAAAATCTCGATACCCTCCCCAAATCGGAAATTCGATTTCTGCCTCCCCCAGGAGCTCGCCGTCGCCGCCTAAGGCGCCCCGCCGCTGCGCCCAGCCACCGTGCGCCTCCACCTCCCCTTCCCCCTTCGATCCTCCCCTCTACCTCTCTCCTCCGTACCTGTTATCCCCAGACCCGCGAAAACCCAGCCGCCCTCCGCCTGTAGCATCCGCCAGAGCACCGCCGTGGGGCCTCCGCGACCCCCCTCCACCTTCTCTGCCACCTGCTCGCCTCCTCCTCCCTCCCTCCGAAGAAACCAGTCCCAAATCACCCAATATGAGCCCGCCATCGAGAATCGAGGTCCGCCTCCATGCCACCCCATCCACCACAGCCTCGCGCGCAGGAGAAACCCCCCCTCTCCTCCAATTAGCTGTAAGTTTTGTTTTCACTTTCATTTATTTATTTTAATTTACTTTTTAGTAATCGGTTTTTAAATCAGTTTATTTAAATATATATAGCAATTATAAAATCAGTAATGTATATATAAGGTTAAAAATATAGTCTTTACTATATAGTGATGTCAAAATATGATTTTTATATTTTTAAAGTAATAAGAATATAATCTTTGTATATGTAGCGAAATAAAATCTGATTTTTATTTTATATACGTTGAAATAAAGAGGGAATTTTTATAGTGATGAAAGGAGAAAACTTTATTTTTATAAAGGTGAAATCTTTAAATTAGAAAAAGTTCAATCTTTATATTTGAAAAGCTAAAATCTTTTTATATAAAAAGGCGAAATCTTTATATAGAGAATAGCGTTATAAAAATAGAATTTTTATCTATATAACAGCGAAGTAAAAATTCGATTTTTAAATATATGAAGTGATTATAAAAATGTGATTTTTATATATTGAACTTCGAAATAAAAATGTGATTTTTATATATTGAACTTCGAAATAAAAATGTGATTTTTATATATTGAACTTCGAAATAAAAATGTGATTTTTATATATTGAACTTCGAAATAAAAATGTGATTTTTATATATTGAACTTCGAAATAAAAATGTGATTTTTATATATTGAACTTCGAAATAAAAATGAGATTTTTTTTTATATATTGAATAACGAAGTAAAAATTCGTTTTTACATATATAGTGGCTACGGGCGACGAAGCTGACGAAGATGCGAGAATGAAGAAGATTTCTATAAAAGAAGAGTCAAGATGTTTGGATAGCTTTCGGTGAGAATTTCTCACCTTTCAATTTCTTTTCTAGTTATATATATATATATATATATATATATATATATACTAGGATGCAGACGGTGCTTATTAGAAGCACCCGACACCCGTCCACAGACCATGGACTTGTTTGATTGGTTGTGTAGTTGGTTAGATTATTTGATTTGGATTTGATTGTTTTGGTGAAATTGAAATTGATATGATTGATGTGTGAATGGCGTGGGCCTTCACTAGACCGGGGATAAGGCTAGGCCTCGTCCCGTTTCTAGTATAGTGCCGTTATGCCGCCGAAATTTTCTAAAATATGTTAGAAAAATAAAAATATCATTTTATTTAAAGAATGAACTGAATAGAAATTCATATGTTGGAATAAAATGTTTTTTTATCGTTAAAAATATAATGTTTAACGTGAATGTAAATAAATAAATATTCATTTACAAACCAGACGGTTTGTTTATGTACACCTATTTGAAGGACATTGATTGGGTCGATAAATTTTACACATCGCCCAACTGCACAAATAAAATATGCGTTTGATTGTTTGAAACCCCACACGGGTGTTGGGATGAAATTTGAAGTTCACTCATCCTGATTGATTAAATATGTCGATCGATTGATTGATAGGCTGTTATAAGCGTTAGATATCTTTATTTGATGCTTATACAGTGTAGTGCACTTTGGTTGATGGTTGATCATTTTTCAATGTTATTATATACATGTGTCGTGTGAAAATCCATATAATTAATTTTATATGGTAATTGATTGGGCCTCATTCCAGTTTAGAAATGGAAATATTTGAAATAGAAATATTTGAAATAGAATATTTGAAAATAGAAATTTATGAAGTCGTGTTGATTAGTTTGACGCCATTTTGACGTGAACGATATTTATATCGATTTTAAACGATTTCGAAATGAAGTGAATTGAAAACGATTTCGAAATGAAGTGAATTGAAAACGATTTCAAAGTGAATTGAAAACGATTTCGAAATGAAGTGAATTGAAAACGATTTCGAAATGAAGTGAATTGAAAACGATTTCGAAATGAAGTGAATTGAAAACGATTTCAAAGTGAATTGAAAACGATTTCAAAGTGAATTGAAAACGATTTCGAAATGAAGTGAATTGAAAACGATTTCGAAATGAAGTGAATTGAAAACGATTTCGAAATGAAGTGAATTGAAAACGATTTCGAAATGAAGTGAATTGAAAACTATTTCAAAGTGAATTGAAAACGATTTCGAAATGAAGTGAATTGAAAACGATTTCGAAATGAAGTGAATTGAAAACAATTTCGAAATGAATTGAATTGAAAACGATTTCGAAATGAATTGAATTGAAAACGAATTCAAATTGAATTGAAATTTGAATTGAATAGAAATGAATTTTAAAACGAATCTATAAAGAAGAATTCAATGGTGATTTGAATTGAAAAGGAAGTTGAAAATGTTTTTGAAACGAATTCAAAACTATTTATATAATTCGTTTTAAATAGAAATCGACGAAGTATATATTATATATATTATATATATTATATATATTATATAATGGCCTGAATAGAACGCACCGCGCCACGGCAGTTCGTGAATTTCGACCATTTATTTCAAACGGACATTACGTGAGATCCGACCGTCGGATTCTCCTAAAACCGGAACCGTTGGGTTCGTATCGAAAAGAGCTTTCTAACGAATATTAGAAATTAGAAATCTAACGGTTGGATTTGGAATTATGTCCAAATCAAATTTGAAAAAGGTCGCTATAAGTGCAGTTCGATGGCCATTGATGGAAATCGACTGTACGAGCCTTGATAAAATTATTAAAAATAGTAATAATTTGTGTAAAATCATAAGAAATGATTTGTGAAGATTTGGGATGAAAAACTCCATATTTGAAAAGATAAAAATAGATTTTTATCGAAATGAACTAGTTTTGAACTAGAATTATAATTCTATTTATTTTTAAAGAAATAAATTGAATTTGAAAAGGGTTTCGAAAATAACCAAAATTTCCAATGATTGCATTGGAGTGGATTTGAATCGAAATTGTCTTCGGAATATTTCGATGTTGGAATTCGTGATTATACAGATGTTGTTATGGAAATTTGAAAGATATATATTTATATCGTTATTTCCAATACGACATTTGTTAGTCGTAGAATTGGATATTGAATATAAGCCGATATATTTTCTATTCAGAGCCTTGTATTGAATATCGAATGTGATTTGGGTTTGTCGTGAATGGTGTCTTCACTAACACTGTTCTTGAGCCCAGTTGAGAAAAGATTAAATCTTTTTATTTAGATTTAATGAAGTGTACCCATTTAAATGATATTTAATTGGAATTGAATTGATATTGATTTTTGGGTTTATCGTGAACAATGTTTTAAATAACGCTCGTTCTTTAACCCGATAATTAATGAATGTAATTTTGGGTTTATCGTGAACCGTGTTTTAAGTGACACTGATTCTTTAACCCAGATAACGATTAAAACTAAGTGGAGTTTTAATGAATCTTTAATTAGATTGAGATGATCGAAAATGGAGTATCACCAGTTTTGCTCCAGGCGATGGTTAAATCTTTAATTAGATTTGAACGTGAAATGGTAATTGAATTTACCGATAACACTGTGGTGTTAGATATGAAGTATTACCAGTTTTACTTCATGGGATGAATAGGTTGGGATTGGGAAATAAAATAAATGATTACTTCGGTGTGGTTCGCTAATCCCGACTAGTTTGAATTGATATTCAAAGGAGATTAAAGAATAAATTCAAAGAATTTATCTTGGATAAAATTAATGGGAACTTTTCCCAAAGTATAGGAATATTTGAATAAAAGAATATTCTGAATTGGAATGAGGCATATGTTGTGTTTGTGTAACACTTTTATAATATATACGCGAGTTATTCAGAAAGACAGGGTTTATCCCATTCTGAATAACTGATTCGACGTGGTGTCGAAGATGAAGACGATGGTCGAAGACCGGAAGTCTTCACGTCGTTTGGGTGATTACTGATGATCTTGATTGGGCTGTACACCCAAGAAGATGGAAACAGTTTGTGATCGTCCAGACGTACTTGGAGATCGATGGATATGCGAGGTACTAGGTGCCTCCGGTTTCGTTCAGACCCAGAACGGACTTGTAAATGGACTGTGTGTCTGACATTGGATTTTAGTCTGTGTGATTGATCTCTATTAAATATATATCTGTTTGGCGGCGGAGAATTTATTCTCTTGCTTAACGCCCTTCTCTGAGACGTACGAGCTCAGGGGTTATATATTGATGGATATCAAACGCATGGAGTGAATTGCCTGTGTGGCATGCCTAAGTGGCAATTGATCGAGGCTTCTGTTGAAAAGCAAAGTCTTGTGGTGATGATCAAAGCACAGCCTGTGTGGCACAGCTTTGTGTAACGTGAATTCGCGAGCCTCGCACCCCGGTTGTGAACCAAAAACGGGAGAGGACGTCAGGGAGGGCATGCGTTTCTTTCTAGCTAGAAGTGGCGTCAGTGGTTTTACACGCCCTGACGAGTTTGACTTATGTGGTTGTTGCTGTTGCGAGGCGCCTCGGTTATATCGGTTTCGGCCGATGCATTCTGGTCGGCAGACGGACCAGACTTACACCCCATAGGGTGGGGAAACACATGTTCAGGGTTTAAGTTTAATCCACATCGGTGGACTGGCCATTAGGATCCAAGGGTCACTCGAGCTCTGATCCTGAGGGGCGGGCTAGAGCGTCTCGAATCGGTTGAGGACTATCTTTTGCCTCGGTTCATAGACGGAAATCCAATTTCCAAATACGTGACATTTGCGGTTTTATTTGTAGAGCCTAGTATGGCGACATAGTGGGATGGGGCACTTATGCCGCCTATGATTGATACTTATGATTTGAAGTTGTTATATACACTATGTACTTATAACAGTATCAAATGATTTGTTTTAAACGTATCAAGCATTCTTGGCTATTATAAGGTAAAAACCCTATCCTTCGGCCTGCGTTGCATTGTGTGATGGGAACTGGGTCTTATAATAGCTTCATTTTTCTTTATTTAGCATTGCGCTGGTTGTTTTATGCACTGGTATTCTTGGGAGGAAACCCGTTCCGTGTTATACGGCGTGGTCCCTTGATTTACCCAATGATTGAAAATAAAGATTAAAAACTGTTTTAGTTCTCACACCAGTCACATGACTGACCTGGAGTTTATTGTTTTAACCTAAACTCTGGGTGCCCCTATTTTTGACACGGGCAGCTAGTAGTTTTGGTTTTGCAGATTTATATTCACAGGATCCTGGTTTACAGCTGGAACGATATCCGGAAAGCTTTGTATCCGTATATCCCTTCTAGTTGTGTATTGTATTATTTTCCGCTGCTATGTATTTAAATGTAATTTAAATCTCTGATATTTCTGTGTAATATTCATTCATACTCTGTATATTCTTGTAATCTGATGCATTATTGTAATATACAATGAAATGTTCTTTTTATATGCGTTCTATTTTGTCGCGTTCTCAAAACAATTCGTTCTTTCTCTTCTCTTCGGAGGCCGGGGAAGTTCGGGTCGTTTCAGCATGGTATCAGAGCTTTGGTTTACAAAGCTCAGAGAACAAGACACATTAGAACCATACGAAAGAATTCATCAGATATTGGGTTAGTAATATCCAATGGGAATGACTCGTTAGAGATAGGATCAGTAGTATCCTAGAACGAGTGTGAAGAGTATATTTTTAAAATGAAACAATTTTGTTTTGAAAATTTAAATCAATTATTCGTATTTGATTATTTATTTATATAGATGTGGACAATCCAGTATATATAGATTTTGCGTATACGTCTGATCCGCGTGTATTCGAAATTTTAATATACTGGGTAGATATAGAATCACACTCTAGTCGCCCGGGGATGATGCTGATAATTGTGATCACATTATCAGTATTTATATTCGAGTGACGAAAGTGAGATTTCTATATATTTCCTATTGACTGGTGTGAGAACCAAAATTAGATAGGGCTTATTGTTGTGATTTGGCATCAAAAATCTGATTTTTGTATATGTATCAAAATTATGAATTTGAAACTCTAATTCACTAATTGATTGATGTTTGTGTTGTTTGTTTATTTGTTTGCTAATTTTTAGCCATTTAGCCTAACTGAATCAAATATTGAACTATATTGAAAATTGGTCGCATTTTCTTGCATATACATATACTTGGATTGAACAGGTCATAGCAAGGAGGCTAGAGCAGAGAATAAAATTTGTTTTCCCGACAAATAGGTACATGTTTACTACATAATTTACTGTTTTGTTTGGGTGATGATGATTTTGTGAGCCTATTGGCTAGCCGCTTGGCTTTTTCTTTTTCTTTTTCTTTTTGAGATCTGAAGGACCGGGGAAGCTATTTGAAATTCCCCGATGCTCCCGGTGCAGGGGAGGTTATGGCGAAATTTTTCAAAAATTTAGGGTGTTAGCCAAATTTTTGAAATTTTGAAAATTCTCAGAAACTAAAGAGTTGGAGAATGGAAGCCAGATCGAATGTAGAGTTAAATAATCAAACCACTTTCGACTTTGTTCCTTTTCGGGGACGAAAAGTTTTAAGTGGGGGAGATTGTAACAACCCGGAAAATCTGGGCCAGTTTAAAATTTTTATTTTGGCAATTTTAGCGAATTTTGATTATTTAAAATGAATTATTTTAAATAATATCGACGAGAAATTTATTTTGAATATAATTCGAACGTATATATTATATGCGTCGTCGTTAGAATATAAATAATTATATATAATTATAAATAGAATTGAAAATGGCGCGGTAGTTCGATAATTCGATTTCAAACTTCAATTGAATGTACCGGGTGCAAAACAATCCTGATTTTAGTGAAACCAAAAATAATGGAATCTAATAGTGAATATCTTTCCAACGAATCCGACCAATCGAAATTTCGTAGCGAGAATCAAAAGATATGTCCAGTTGAAAATTCTGAATAGTCGCTATGGAATTCAGGCCCTTAAAAATGGACATTTTGCAAATGACCTCGGATCTCGACGAAACCAGTTTTGTTGGGTCCGTGATGTCGGGTTATTGCTAGGTTTCAAATTTCATAATTTTTCGAATCAATATGTGAGCGTGGCAAAGGAAAACGCGTTTGACCAGTTTCAGTTGATTTTAATCGACTGGAAGATGGCCATTTTTCCAACGGTCTCAGAATTCGACGAAACTAGTTTGGTTAGGACCGTATCGTCAATACGAAGCTAGAAAATATTTTTCAGGAATTTTTCTAGTTAGTATGTGACCCCGGTAATTTGAAATGTGCGTTTAAAATTCAATATAGTGATTTAAATGAAAATTCAAAAGGAAACCGATTCAAACAGTCGAATCAGCCTACGATACATATTCCATTGTGTTCGGAATGGGGGTAAAATGCTAGGGGCGACAGGCGGTGGGCCTCGTTTAGAGGTCGAAAATAAAAGTTGCTTTATAAAGTAAAAATTTAAAATAAAAAAATAAAAATAAAATATATATATATATATAATAACCCCTCCCTCCCCATAAACCTACCCAGTAAGAAAATCTCGATACCCTCCCCAAATCGGAAATTCGATTTCCGCCTCCCCCAGGAGCTTGCCGTCGCCGCCTAAGGCGCCCCGCCGCTACGCCCAGCCACCGTGCGCCTCCACCTCCCCTTCCCCCTTCGATCCTCCCCCTCTACCTCTCTCCTCCGCACCTATTATCCCCAGACCCGCGAAAACCCAGCCGCCCTCCGCCTGTAGCATCCGCCAGAGCACCGCCGTGGGGCCTCCGCGACCCCCCTCCACCTTCTCTGCCACTTGCTCGCCTCCTCCTCCCTCCCTCCGAAGAAACCAGTCCCAAATCACCCAATATGAGCCCGCCATCGAGAATCGAGGTCCGCCTCCACGCCAGCCCATCCACCACAGCCTCGCGCGCAGGAGGAACCCCCCCTCTCCTCCAATTAGCTGTAAGTTTTGTTTTCACTTTCATTTATTTATTTTAATTTACTTTTTAGTAAACGGTTTTTAAATCAGTTTATTTAAATATATATAGCAATTATAAAATCAGTAATGTATATATAAGGTTAAAAATATAGTCTTTACTATATAGGTGATGTCAAAATATGATTTTTATATTTTTAAAGTAATAAAAATATAATCTTTGTATATGTAGTGAAATAAAATCTGATTTTTATTTTATATACGTTGAAATAAAGAGGGAATTTTTATAGTGATGAAAGGAGAAAACTTTATTTTTATAAAGGTGAAATCTTTAAATTAGAAAAAGTTCAATCTTTATATTTGAAAAGCTAAAATCTTTTTATATAAAAAGGCGAAATCTTTATATAGAGAATAGCGTTATACAAATAGAATTTTTATCTATATAACAGCGAAGTAAAAATTCGATTTTTAAATATATGAAGTGATTATAAAAATGTGATTTTTATATATTGAACTTCGAAATAAAAATGTGATTTTTATATATTGAACTTCGAAATAAAAATGTGATTTTTATATATTGAACTTCGAAATAAAAATGTGATTTTTATATATTGAACTTCGAAATAAAAATGAGATTTTTTTTTATATATTGAATAACGAAGTAAAAATTCGATTTTTACATATATAGTGGCTACGGGCGACGAAGCTGACGAAGATGCGAGAATGAAGAAGATTTCTATAAAAGAAGAGTCAAGATGTTTGGATAGCTTTCGGTGAGAATTTCTCACCTTTCAATTTCTTTTCTAGTTATATATATACATATACTAGGATGCAGACGGTGCTTATTAGAAGCACCCGACACCCGTCCACAGACCATGGACTTGTTTGATTGGTTGTGTAGTTGGTTAGATTATTTGATTTGGATTTGATTGTTTTGGTGAAATTGAAATTGATATGATTGATGTGTGAATGGCATGGGCCTTCACTAGACCGGGGATAAGGCTAGGCCTCGTCCCGTTTCTAGTATAGTGCCGTTATGCCGCCGAAATTTTCTAAAATATGTTAGAAAAATAAAAATATCATTTTATTTAAAGAATGAACTGAATAGAAATTCATATGTTGGAATAAAATGTTTTTTTATCGTTAAAAATATAATTTTTAACGTGAATGTAAATAAATAAATATTCATTTACAAACCAGACGGTTTGTTTATGTACACCTATTTGAAGGACATTGATTGGGTCGATAAATTTTACACATCGCCCAACTGCACAAATAAAATATGCGTTTGATTGTTTGAAACCCCACACGGGTGTTGGGATGAAATTTGAAGTTCACTCATCCTGATTGATTAAATATGTCGATCGATTGATTGACAGGCTGTTATAAGCGTTAGATATCTTTATTTGATGCTTATACAGTGTAGTGCACTTTGGTTGATGGTTGATCATTTTTCAATGTTATTATATACATGTGTCGTGTGAAAATCCATATAATTAATTTTATATGGTAATTGATTGGGCCTCATTCCAGTTTAGAAATGGAAATATTTGAAATGGAAATATTTGAAATAGAATATTTGAAAATAGAAATTTATGAAGTCGTGTTGATTAGTTTGACGCCATTTTGACGTGAACGATATTTATATCGATTTTAAACGATTTCGAAATGAAGTGAATTGAAAACGATTTCGAAATGAAGTGAATTGAAAACGATTTCAAAGTGAATTGAAAACGATTTCGAAATGAAGTGAATTGAAAACGATTTCGAAATGAAGTGAATTGAAAACGATTTCGAAATGAAGTGAATTGAAAACGATTTCAAAGTGAATTGAAAACGATTTCAAAGTGAATTGAAAACGATTTCGAAATGAAGTGAATTGAAAACGATTTCGAAATGAAGTGAATTGAAAACGATTTCGAAATGAAGTGAATTGAAAACGATTTCGAAATGAAGTGAATTGAAAACGATTTCAAAGTGAATTGAAAACGATTTCGAAATGAAGTGAATTGAAAACGATTTCGAAATGAAGTGAATTGAAAACGATTTCGAAATGAATTTAATTGAAAACGATTTCGAAATGAATTGAATTGAAAACGAATTCAAATTGAATTGAAATTTGAATTGAATAGAAATGAATTTTAAAACGAATCTATAAAGAAGAATTCAATGGTGATTTGAATTGAAAAGGAAGTTGAAAATGTTTTTGAAACGAATTCAAAACTATTTATATAATTCGTTTTAAATAGAAATCGATGAAGTATATATTATATATATTATATATATAATATAATGGCCTGAATAGAACGCGCCGCGCCGTTGCAGTTCGTGAGTTTCGACCATTTATTTCAAACGGACATTACGGGAGATCCGACCGTCGGATTCTCCTAAAACCGGAACCGTTGGGTTCGTATCGAAAAGAGCTTTCTAACGAATATTAGAAATTAGAAATCTAACGGTTGGATTTGGAATTATGTCCAAATCAAATTTGAAAAAGGTCGCTATAAGTGCAGTTCGATGGCCATTGATGGAAATCGACTGTACGAGCCTTGATAAAATTATTAAAAATAGTAATAATTTGTGTAAAATCATAAGAAATGATTTGTGAAGATTTGGGATGAAAAACTCCATATTTGAAAAGATAAAAATAGATTTTTATCGAAATGAACTAGTTTTGAACTAGAATTATAATTCTATTTATTTTTAAAGAAATAAATTGAATTTGAAAAGGGTTTCGAAAATAACCAAAATTTCCAATGATTGCTGTAAAGACCCGCAACTTCCCCGTAAGGGAAAGTGTCGGATAGTTCGAGAACAAACCACAGCAGAACGCATACAGAAGAACATTTCATTGTATATTACAACAATGCATCAGATTACAAGAATATACAGAGTAAAAATGAATATTACACAGAAATATCAGAGATTTAAATTACATTTAAATACATAGCAGCGGAAAATAATACAATACACAACTAGAAGTAGATATACGGATACAAAGCTTTCCGGATATCGTTCCAGCTGTAAACCAGGATCCTGTGAATATAAATCTGCAAAACCAAAACTACTAGCTGCCCGTGTCAAAATAGGGGCACCCAGAGTTTAGGTTAAAACAATAAACTCCAGGTCAGTCATGGGACTGGTGTGAGAACTAAAACAGTTATTAATTCTTTATTTTAAAGTTAGGTAAATCAAAGGACCACGCCGTATAGCACGGAACGGGTTTCCTCCCAAGAATACCAGTGCATAAAACAACAGCGCAATGCTAAATAAAGAAAAATGAAGCTGTTATAAGACCCAGGTCCTATCACACAATGCAACGCAAGCCGGGGGATAGGGTTTTCCCTTATAACAGCCAAAGAATGCTTGATACGTTTAAAACAAATCATTTGATACTATTATAAGTGCATAGTGTATAAACAACTTCAAATCATAAGTATCAATCATAGGCGGCATGGGTACCATATATCATGTCGCCATATATAGGTTTACAAATAAAACCGCAAAGTCACGTATTTGGAAATTGGATTTCCTTCTATGAACCGAGGCAAAAGATAGTCCTCAACCGATTCGAGACGCTCTAGCCCGCCCCTCAGGACCCAGACTCAGGTGGGCCCTTGGATCGTCAGGGCCGGTCCACCGATGTGGATTAAAATGCCTGAACACTACGTTTCCCCACCCTATGGGGTGTAAGTCTGGTCCGTCAGCCGACCAGAATGCATCGGCCGAAACCGATATAACCGAGGCGCCTCGCAACACCAACAACCACATAAGTCAAACTCGTCAGGGCGTGTAAAACCACTGACGCCACTTCTAGCTAGAAAGAAACGCAAGTCCTCCCTGAGGTCCGTCTCCCGTTTTGGTTCATACCTGGTGTGAAACACGCGAGGTAAACGTTACACAAAGCTACGCCACAAAGGCCGTGCTTTGATCATCACCACAAGACTTTGCTTTTCAACAGAAGCCTTGATCATTTGCATCTTAGCATGCCACACAGGCAAACCATCCTATGCCACCGATATCAGTCACACAGAATGAAATCCGATGTCAGACACACAGTCCATTTACAAGTCCGTTCTGGGTCTGAACGAAACCGGAGGCACCTAGTACCCCGCATATCCATCGATCTCCAAGTACGTCTGGACGATCACCAACTGTTTCCATCTTCTTGGGTGTACAGCCCAATCAAGATCATCAGTTATCACCCAAACGACGTGAAGACTTCCGGTCTTCGACCATCGTCTTCATCTTCGACTTATCGTCGTATCAGTTATTCAGAATGGGATAAACCCGGTCTTTCCGAATAACTCGCGTATATTTTAAATAAGTGTTACACAAACACAACATACGCCTCATTCCAATTCATTAGTCACTAATCGTAAATTAATCAAGAGAATAATTCCCCAAATATTAACCCCGAAGGCCGAAACCAACATCAGATCAATATCCAGAAAACCATTCTGCTTAGCTAACCGACGGTTAGTTTCTAAATTTCACGTTCAAATCTAATTAAAGATTTAACTATCGCCTGGAGCAAAACTGGTGATACTCCATTCTCGATCTTTTCAATCTAATTAAAGATTCATTAAAACTCCACTTAGTTTTAATCATTATCTGGGTTAAAGAATCAGTGTCATTTAAAACACGATTCACGATAAACCCAAAATCACATTCCATTAATTATCGGGTTAAAGAACAAGTGTTATTTAAAACACTGTTCACGATAAACCCAAAAATCAATACCAATTCAATTCCAATTAAATATCATTTAATTGGTACACTTCATTAAATCTAAATAAAAAGATTTAATCTTTTCTCAACTGGGTTCAAGAACAGTGTTAGTGAAGACACCATTCACGACAAACCCAAATCACATTCCATTAATTATCGGGTTAAAGAACAAGTGTTATTTAAAACACTGTTCACGATAAACCCAAAAATCAATACCAATTCAATTCCAATTAAATATCATTTAATTGGTACACTTCATTAAATCTAAATAAAAAGATTTAATCTTTTCTCAACTGGGTTCAAGAACAGTGTTAGTGAAGACACCATTCACGACAAACCCAAATCACATTCGATATTCAATACAAGGCTCTGAATATAAAATATATCGGCTTATATTCAATATCGAATTCTACGACTAACAAATGTCGTATTGGAAATAACGATACAAATATATATCTTTCAAATTTCCATAACAACACCTGTAATATCACGAATTCCAACATCGAAATATTCCGAAGACAATTTCGATTCAAATCCACTCCAATGCAATCATTGGAAATTTTGGTTATTTTCAAAACCATTTCAAATTCAATTTACTTATTTAAAAATAAATAGAATTATAATTCTAGTTCAAAACTAGTTCATTTCGATAAAAATCTATTTTTATCTTTTCAAATATGGAGTTTTTCATCCCAAACTTTCACAAATCTTCTCTTATGATTTTACACAAATTATTACTATTTTTAATAATTTTATCAAGGCCCGTACAGTCGATTTCCATCAACGGCCATCGAACTGCACTTACAGCGACCTTTTTCGAATTTGATTTGGACGTATCTCCAAATCCAACCGTTAGATTTCAAATTTCTAACATTCATTAGAAAGCTCTTTTCGATACGAACCCAACGGTTCCGGTTTTAGGAGAATCCGACGGTCGGATCTCCCGCAATGTCCGTTTGAAATAAATGGTCGAAATTCACGAACTGCCGCGGCGCGGCGCGTTCTATTCAGGCCATTATATATTATATATAATATATATAATATATACTTCGTCGATTTCTATTTAAAACGAATTATATAAATAATTTTAAATTCGTTTCAAAAGCAATTTCAACCTCCCTTTTTCAATTCAAATCAAAATTGAATTCTTCTTTATAAATTCGTTTCAAAATTCATTTCTATTCAATTCAACTTTCAATTCAATTTGAATTCATTTCAATTCGTTTTCAATTCAATTCATTTCGAAATCGTTTTCAATTCAATTCATTTCGAAATCGTTTTCAATTCAATTCATTTCGAAATCGTTTTCAATTCAATTCATTTCGAAATCGTTTTCAATTCATTTTGAATTCGTTTTCAATTCAATTCATTTCGAAATCGTTTTCAATTCAATTTGAATTCGTTTTCAATTCAATTCATTTCGAAATCGTTTTCAATTCAATTCAAAATATTCGATTTCGAAATCACTTTTCAATATTCATTTTTAAGATGAATAAAATCGATATAAATATCGCTCACGTCAAAATGGCGTCAAACTAATCAACACGGCTTCATAAATTTCTATTTTCAAATATTCTATTTCAAATATTTCTATCTCAAATATTTCCTTTAAAATTGGAATGAGGCCCAATCAATTACCATATAAAATTAATTATATGGATTTTCATACAACACATGTATCATAGCATTGAAAAATAATCAACCATCAACCAAAGTGCACTACACTGTATAAGCATCAAATATAGATATCTAACGCTTATAACAGCCTGTCAATCAATCGATCGACATATTTAATCAATCAGGATGAGTGAACTTCAAATTTCATCCCAACACCCGTGTGGGGTTTCAAACAATCAAACAATGATTTTAGTTGTGCAGTTGGGCGATGTGTAAAATTTATCGTCCCAATCAATGTCATTCAAATAAGTGTACATAAACAAACCGTCTGGTTTGTAAATGAATATTTATTTACTCACATTCACGTTAAAAATTATATTTTTAACGACAAAACATTTTATTTCAACCTATGAATTTCTATTCAATTCATTTACACAATAAAATGATATTTTTATTTTCTAACACATTTTAGAAAATTTCGGCGGCATAACGACACGATACTAGAAACGGGACGAGGCCTAGCCTTATCCCCGGTCTAGTGAAGGCCCACGCCATTCACACAACAATCAAATTCACTTTCGTTATGCAAACCACAAAATTTGGAGTAAGGGTCTAACCTAGCCTTACTCCTTCGCCTTATAACGGCACACGTCTAATCCTAACCAATTATCGATTCGATTTTTCACACCACAAAGCACATTCAAACCAATATCGCAATCCATAACCAAACAGCCAAACAAACAAGTCCATGGTCTGTGGACGATTGTGTCGGGTGCTACTAAGCACCGTCTGCATCCTAGTATATATATATAACTAGAAAAATAAATTGAAAGGTGAGAAGTTCTCACCGATAGCTATCCAATCTTCACCACTAGACTTTGCAGAAGTCTTCGTTGCTTTCGCATTTTCTTCGTCGTTTCGCCTTTTTGTCACCTTCGTTGCCCAAGGCCACTATATATATAAAAATCGAATTTTTATTTCGCTATTCAATATATAAAAATCGAGTTTTTATTTCAAAGTTCAATATATAAAAATCGAGTTTTTATTTCAAAGTTCAATATATAAAAATCGAGTTTTTATTTCAAAGTTCAATATATAAAAATCGAGTTTTTATTTCAAAGTTCAATATATAAAAATCGAGTTTTTATTTCAAAGTTCAATATATAAAAATCGAGTTTTTATTTCAAAGTTCAATATATAAAAATCGAGTTTTTATTTCAAAGTTCAATATATAAAAATCGAGTTTTTATTTCAAAAAGTTCAAATCCTTTCCTTTTTAAAATCTAAATCTTTAAACTTTAAAGTTTAAATCTTTTCACCTTTAAAGTTTAAATCTTTTCTCCATTTAAAGTTTTAAATACCTTTTTCAAATCAAAGTTTTTAAAATTCCTAAAATCAGTTTTAACTTCTTTTTAAAAAAAAAAAAAAATCCGTTTTTACTTTTTGAAGTTTAAATTCTTTAAAACCCTTTTAAAAATCAGTTTTAAAATCATTCAAAATCAGTTTTTCAATACCTTTTATAAAATTCAGTTTTTAACTTTTAAAAAAACCAAATCAGTTTTAATTTCTAAAATAAAAATCAGTTTTAATTTCTTTTATAAAATCAGTTTTAATTTCTTTTATAAAATCAGTTTTTTTATACTTTATAAATAAATCAGTTTTTTTTACTGTTTTAAAATTCAGGTTTTTAAAATGCTTTTAAAAATTCCATTTTTTAATACTTTTAAAAATTCCTGTTTTAATACTTCATAAAAATTTCTGTTTTTAAACTTTAACAAAATCGGTTTTTAAAATTTTAAAAACCAAAACAGTTTTTATCTTTATAAAAATTCGGTTTTTTAGAATTTAAAAATAAAAATAAGAATAAAAATACTTACAGAGGAGCGGGAGGGGGGGAAAAGGAGACCGGAGGCGCTTCGAGGTGGTTCGTCGATGGCGGCGTCTTCAAGGCTCCAGGGGGGGCGTCGCTATGCTTCGGGGTTCGATCGATGGAGGGGGGGTACGCGAGGTCTTCGTCGGCGACTTCGAGACGAGGCGGCGGTGGCTTCGAAGGGGCTGCGGTGGTGGCGTCGAGGTCTGGAGGGCGGCGGCTCGATAAGTTAGGTTTTCTTTTTTTTTTTCTTTTTTTTGTTATTTCTGATTAATGAAAAAGGGGGGGGGGGGGGGGCAGGAAGATGATAAAGGAGGGAAGAGGTTTTTTTATTTTTTTATTTTTTTTATTTTATTATTTAATTATTAAATTTCGCAAAAAGGTTGACTTTCATCCACGACCTCGAAACGAGGCCCACTGCCTGTCGTCCATAGCGTTTAACCCCAATTCCGAACACAATGGGATATGTATCGCAAGCTGGTTTGATCGTTACAATCGGTTTCCTTTTGAATTTTCATTTAAATCACTATATTGAATTTTAAACGCACATTTCAAATTACCGGGGTCACATACTAACTAGAAAAATTCCTGAAAAATATTTTCTAGCTTCGTATTGACGATACGGTCCTAACCAAACTAGTTTCGTCGAATTCTGAGACCGTTGGAAAAATGGCCATCTTCCAGTCGATTAAAATCAACTGAAACTGGTCAAACGCGTTTTCCTTTGCCACGCTCACATATTGATTCGAAAAATTATGAAATTTGGAATCTAGCAATAACTTCACATCCCGGACCCAACAAAACTGGTTTCGTCGAAATCCGAGGTCGTTTGCAAAATGTCCATTTTTAAGGGCCTGAATTCCATAGCGACTATTCAGAATTTTCAACTGGACATATCTTATCATTCCCGTTACGAAACTTCGATTGGTCGGATTCGTTGGAAAGACATCATCAATTAGATCCTATTATTTTTGGTTTCACTAAAATCCGGATTGTTTTGCACCCGGTACATTCAATTGAAGTTTGAAATCGAATTATCGAACTACCGCGCCATTTTCAATTCTATTTATAATTATATATAAATATTTATATTCTAACGACGACGCGTATAATATATACGATCGAATTATATTCAAAATAAATTTCTCGTCGATATTATTTAAAATAATCCATTTTAAATATTCAAAATTCGCTAAAATTGCCAAAATAAAAATTTTAAACTGGCCCAGATTTTACGGGTTGTTACAATCTCCCCCACTTAAAACTTTTCGTCCCCGAAAAGGAACAAAGTCGAAAGTGGTTTGATTATTCAGCTCTACGATCGACCAGGCTTCCATTCTCCAACTCTTTAGTTTCTGAGAATTTTCAAAATTTCAAAAATTTGGCTAACTCCCTAAATTTTTGAAAAATTTCGCCATAACCTCCCCTGCACCGGGAGCATCGGGGAATTTCAAATAGCTTCCCCGGTCCTTCAGATCTCAAAAAGAAAAAGAAAAAGCCAAGCGGCTAGCCAATAGGCTCACAAAATCATCATCACCCAAACAAAACAGGAAATTATGTAGTAAACATGTACCTATTTGTCGGGCAAACAAATTTTATTCTCTGGCTCTAGCCTCCTTGCTATGACCTGTTCAATGATATATATGTATATGCAAGCAAACGCAACCAAATTTCAATACAATTCAATATTTGGTGCTATTAGGCAAAAATGGTTAAAAATTAGCAAACAAATAAACAAACAACACAATCATCAATCAATTAGTGATTATCATTTGAAATTCATAACTTTGATATATAGTCAAAAATCACATTTTTGATGTCAAATCACAACAATAGGCCCTAGCTATATATATAGGTTTGGTTCTCACACCAGTCTAATGGAAATATATAGGTATCACACCTTCGTCACTCGAAAATAAATGCTGATGATGTTTCGAACCACCATCAGAACATCTCCGGGCTACTAGAGTGCGGTCCTATATCTATCCAGTATATTAAAACTTCGAATGTACGTTCATGACGCGTATATGCAAAATCTTTATATATTGGAATGTCCATATTCAAAATAAATAAATAATCAAATACGTATAATTGACTTAACTTTTTCAAAACAAAATTTGTTTTCATTTGAAAAATATACTCTTCACACTCGTTCTAGGATACTACTGATCCCATCTCTAACGAGTCATTCTAATTGGATATTACTAATCCAATATCTGATGAATTCTTTCGTATGGTTCTAATGTGCCTTGTTCTCTGAGCTTTGTAAACCAAAGCTCTGATACCACGTGTAAAGACCCGCAACTTCCCCGTAAGGGAAAGCGTCGGATAGTTCGAGAACAAACCACAGCAGAACGCATACAGAAGAACATTTCATTGTATATTACAACAATGCATCAGATTACAAGAATATACAGAGTAAAAATGAATATTACACAGAAATATCAGAGATTTAAATTACATTTAAATACATAGCAGCGGAAAATAATACAATACACAACTAGAAGTAGATATACGGATACAAAGCTTTCCGGATATCGTTCCAGCTGTAAACCAGGATCCTGTGAATATAAATCTGCAAAACCAAAACTACTAGCTGCCCGTGTCAAAATAGGGGCACCCAGAGTTTAGGTTAAAACAATAAACTCCAGGTCAGTCATGGGACTGGTGTGAGAACTAAAACAGTTATTAATTCTTTATTTTAAAGTTAGGTAAATCAAGGGACCACGCCGTATAGCACGGAACGGGTTTCCTCCCAAGAATACCAGTGCATAAAACAACAGCGCAATGCTAAATAAAGAAAAATGAAGCTGTTATAAGACCCAGGTCCTATCACACAATGCAACGCAAGCCGGGGGATAGGGTTTTCCCTTATAACAGCCAAAGATTGCTTGATACGTTTAAAACAAATCATTTGATACTATTATAAGTGCATAGTGTATAAACAACTTCAAATCATAAGTATCAATCATAGGCGGCATGGGTACCATATATCATGTCGCCATATATAGGTTTACAAATAAAACCGCAAAGTCACGTATTTGGAAATTGGATTTCCTTCTATGAACCGAGGCAAAAGATAGTCCTCAACCGATTCGAGACGCTCTAGCCCGCCCCTCAGGACCCAGACTCAGGTGGGCCCTTGGATCGTCAGGGCCGGTCCACCGATGTGGATTAAAATGCCTGAACACTACGTTTCCCCACCCTATGGGGTGTAAGTCTGGTCCGTCAGCCGACCAGAATGCATCGGCCGAAACCGATATAACCGAGGCGCCTCGCAACAGCAACAACCACATAAGTCAAACTCGTCAGGGCGTGTAAAACCACTGACGCCACTTCTAGCTAGAAAGAAACGCAAGTCCTCCCTGAGGTCCGTCTCCCGTTTTGGTTCATACCTGGTGTGAAACACGCGACGTAAACGTTACACAAAGCTACGCCACAAAGGCCGTGCTTTGATCATCACCACAAGACTTTGCTTTTCAACAGAAGCCTTGATCATTTGCATCTTAGCATGCCACACAGGCAAACCATCCTATGCCACCGATATCAGTCACACAGAATGAAATCCGATGTCAGACACACAGTCCATTTACAAGTCCGTTCTGGGTCTGAACGAAACCGGAGGCACCTAGTACCCCGCATATCCATCGATCTCCAAGTACGTCTGGACGATCACCAACTGTTTCCATCTTCTTGGGTGTACAGCCCAATCAAGATCATCAGTTATCACCCAAACGACGTGAAGACTTCCGGTCTTCGACCATCGTCTTCATCTTCGACTTATCGTCGTATCAGTTATTCAGAATGGGATAAACCCGGTCTTTCCGAATAACTCGCGTATATTTTAAATAAGTGTTACACAAACACAACATACGCCTCATTCCAATTCATTAGTCACTAATCGTAAATTAATCAAGAGAATAATTCCCCAAATATTAACCCCGAAGGCCGAAACCAACATCAGATCAATATCCAGAAAACCATTCTGCTTAGCTAACCGACAGTTAGTTTCTAAATTTCACGTTCAAATCTAATTAAAGATTTAACTATCGCCTGGAGCAAAACTGGTGATACTCCATTCTCGATCTTTTCAATCTAATTAAAGATTCATTAAAACTCCACTTAGTTTTAATCATTATCTGGGTTAAAGAATCAGTGTCATTTAAAACACGATTCACGATAAACCCAAAATCACATTCCATTAATTATCGGGTTAAAGAACAAGTGTTATTTAAAACACTGTTCACGATAAACCCAAAAATCAATACCAATTCAATTCCAATTAAATATCATTTAATTGGTACACTTCATTAAATCTAAATAAAAAGATTTAATCTTTTCTCAACTGGGTTCAAGAACAGTGTTAGTGAAGACACCATTCACGACAAACCCAAATCACATTCCATTAATTATCGGGTTAAAGAACAAGTGTTATTTAAAACACTGTTCACGATAAACCCAAAAATCAATACCAATTCAATTCCAATTAAATATCATTTAATTGGTACACTTCATTAAATCTAAATAAAAAGATTTAATCTTTTCTCAACTGGGTTCAAGAACAGTGTTAGTGAAGACACCATTCACGACAAACCCAAATCACATTCGATATTCAATACAGGGCTCTGAATAGAAAATATATCGGCTTATATTCAATATCGAATTCTACGACTAACAAATGTCGTATTGGAAATAACGATACAAATATATATCTTTCAAATTTCCATAACAACACCTGTAATATCACGAATTCCAACATCGAAATATTCCGAAGACAATTTCGATTCAAATCCACTCCAATGCAATCATTGGAAATTTTGGTTATTTTCAAAACCATTTCAAATTCAATTTACTTATTTAAAAATAAATAGAATTATAATTCTAGTTCAAAACTAGTTCATTTCGATAAAAATCTATTTTTATCTTTTCAAATATGGAGTTTTTCATCCCAAACTTTCACAAATCTTCTCTTATGATTTTACACAAATTATTACTATTTTTAATAATTTTATCAAGGCCCGTACAGTCGATTTCCATCAACGGCCATCGAACTGCACTTACAGCGACCTTTTTCGAATTTATTTGGACGTATCTCCAAATCCAACCGTTAGATTTCAAATTTCTAACATTCATTAGAAAGCTCTTTTCGATACGAACCCAACGGTTCTGGTTTTAGGAGAATCCGACGGTCGGATCTCCCGCAATGTCCGTTTGAAATAAATGGTCGAAATTCACGAACTGCCGCGGCGCGGCGCGTTCTATTCAGGCCATTATATTATATATATAATATATATAATATATACTTCGTCGATTTCTATTTAAAACGAATTGTATAAATAATTTTAAATTCGTTTCAAAAGCAATTTCAACCTCCCTTTTTCAATTCAAATCAAAATTGAATTCTTCTTTATAAATTCGTTTCAAAATTCATTTCTATTCAATTCAAATTTCAATTCAATTTGAATTCATTTCAATTCGTTTTCAATTCAATTCATTTCGAAATCGTTTTCAATTCAATTCATTTCGAAATCGTTTTCAATTCAATTCATTTCGAAATCGTTTTCAATTCAATTCATTTCGAAATCGTTTTCAATTCATTTTGAATTCGTTTTCAATTCAATTCATTTCGAAATCGTTTTCAATTCAATTTGAATTCGTTTTCAATTCAATTCATTTCGAAATCGTTTTCAATTCAATTCAAAATATTCGATTTCGAAATCACTTTTCAATATTCATTTTTAAGATGAATAAAATCGATATAAATATCGCTCACGTCAAAATGGCGTCAAACTAATCAACACGGCTTCATAAATTTCTATTTTCAAATATTCTATTTCAAATATTTCTATCTCAAATATTTCCTTTAAAATTGGAATGAGGCCCAATCAATTACCATATAAAATTAATTATATGGATTTTCATACAACACATGTATCATAGCATTGAAAAATAATCAACCATCAACCAAAGTGCACTACACTGTATAAGCATCAAATATAGATATCTAACGCTTATAACAGCCTGTCAATCAATCGATCGACATATTTAATCAATCAGGATGAGTGAACTTCAAATTTCATCCCAACACCCGTGTGGGGTTTCAAACAATCAAACACTGATTTTAGTTGTGCAGTTGGGCGATGTGTAAAATTTATCGTCCCAATCAATGTCATTCAAATAAGTGTACATAAACAAACCGTCTGGTTTGTAAATGAATATTTATTTACTCACATTCACGTTAAAAATTATATTTTTAACGACAAAACATTTTATTTCAACCTATGAATTTCTATTCAATTCATTTACACAATAAAATGATATTTTTATTTTCTAACACATTTTAGAAAATTTCGGCGGCATAACGACACGATACTAGAAACGGGACGAGGCCTAGCCTTATCCCCGGTCTAGTGAAGGCCCACGCCATTCACACAACAATCAAATTCACTTTCGTTATGCAAACCACAAAATTTGGAGTAAGGGTCTAACCTAGCCTTACTCCTTCGCCTTATAACGGCACACGTCTAATCCTAACCAATTATCGATTCGATTTTTCACACCACAAAGCACATTCAAACCAATATCGCAATCCATAACCAAACAGCCAAACAAACAAGTCCATGGTCTGTGGACGATTGTGTCGAGTGCTACTAAGCACCGTCTGCATCCTAGTATATATATATAACTAGAAAAATAAATTGAAAGGTGAGAAGTTCTCACCGATAGCTATCCAATCTTCACCACTAGACTTTGCAGAAGTCTTCGTTGCTTTCGCATTTTCTTCGTCGTTTCGCCTTTTTGTCACCTTCGTTGCCCAAGGCCACTATATATATAAAAATCGAATTTTTATTTCGCTATTCAATATATAAAAATCGAGTTTTTATTTCAAAGTTCAATATATAAAAATCGAGTTTTTATTTCAAAGTTCAATATATAAAAATCGAGTTTTTATTTCAAAGTTCAATATATAAAAATCGAGTTTTTATTTCAAAGTTCAATATATAAAAATCGAGTTTTTATTTCAAAGTTCAATATATAAAAATCGAGTTTTTATTTCAAAGTTCAATATATAAAAATCGAGTTTTTATTTCAAAGTTCAATATATAAAAATCGAGTTTTTATTTCAAAGTTCAATATATAAAAATCGAGTTTTTATTTCAAAGTTCAATATATAAAAATCGAGTTTTTATTTCAAAAAGTTCAAATCCTTTCCTTTTTAAAATCTAAATCTTTAAACTTTAAAGTTTAAATCTTTTCACCTTTAAAGTTTAAATCTTTTCTCCATTTAAAGTTTTAAATACCTTTTTCAAATCAAAGTTTTTAAAATTCCTAAAATCAGTTTTAACTTCTTTTTAAAAAAAAAAAAAAAATCCGTTTTTACTTTTTGAAGTTTAAATTCTTTAAAACCCTTTTAAAAATCAGTTTTAAAATCATTCAAAATCAGTTTTTCAATACCTTTTATAAAATTCAGTTTTTAACTTTTAAAAAAACCAAATCAGTTTTAATTTCTAAAATAAAAATCAGTTTTAATTTCTTTTATAAAATCAGTTTTAATTTCTTTTATAAAATCAGTTTTTTTATACTTTATAAATAAATCAGTTTTTTTTACTGTTTTAAAATTCAGGTTTTTAAAATGCTTTTAAAAATTCCAGTTTTTAATACTTTTAAAAATTCCTGTTTTAATACTTCATAAAAATTTCTGTTTTTAAACTTTAACAAAATCGGTTTTTAAAATTTTAAAAACCAAAACAGTTTTTATCTTTATAAAAATTCGGTTTTTTAGAATTTAAAAATAAAAATAAGAATAAAAATACTTACAGAGGAGCGGGAGGGGGGGGGGAAAGGAGACCGGAGGTGCTTCGAGGTGGTTCGTCGATGGCGGCGTCTTCAAGGCTCCAGGGGGGGCGTCGCTATGCTTCGGGGTTCGATCGATGGAGGGGGGGACGCGAGGTCTTCGTCGGCGACTTCGAGACGAGGCGGCGGTGGCTTCGAAGGGGCTGCGGTGGTGGCGTCGAGGTCTGGAGGGCGGCGGCTCGATAAGTTAGGTTTTCTTTTTTTTTTCTTTTTTTTGTTATTTCTGATTAATGAAAAAGGGAGGGGGGGCAGGAAGATGATAAAGGAGGGAAGAGGTTTTTTTATTTTTTTTATTTTTTTTATTTTATTATTTAATTATTAAATTTCGCAAAAAGGTTGACTTTCATCCACGACCTCGAAACGAGGCCCACTGCCTGTCGTCCATAGCGTTTAACCCCAATTCCGAACACAATGGGATATGTATCGCAAGCTGGTTTGATCGTTACAATCGGTTTCCTTTTGAATTTTCATTTAAATCACTATATTGAATTTTAAACGCACATTTCAAATTACCGGGGTCACATACTAACTAGAAAAATTCCTGAAAAATATTTTCTAGCTTCGTATTGACGATACGGTCCTAACCAAACTAGTTTCGTCGAATTCTGAGACCGTTGGAAAAATGGCCATCTTCCAGTCGATTAAAATCAACTGAAACTGGTCAAACGCGTTTTCCTTTGCCACGCTCACATATTGATTCGAAAAATTATGAAATTTGGAATCTAGCAATAACTTCACATCCCGGACCCAACAAAACTGGTTTCGTCGAAATCCGAGGTCGTTTGCAAAATGTCCATTTTTAAGGGCCTGAATTCCATAGCGACTATTCAGAATTTTCAACTGGACATATCTTATCATTCCCGTTACGAAACTTCGATTGGTCGGATTCGTTGGAAAGACATCATCAATTAGATCCTATTATTTTTGGTTTCACTAAAATCCGGATTGTTTTGCACCCGGTACATTCAATTGAAGTTTGAAATCGAATTATCGAACTACCGCGCCATTTTCAATTCTATTTATAATTATATATAAATATTTATATTCTAACGACGACGCGTATAATATATACGATCGAATTATATTCAAAATAAATTTCTCGTCGATATTATTTAAAATAATCCATTTTAAATATTCAAAATTCGCTAAAATTGCCAAAATAAAAATTTTAAACTGGCCCAGATTTTACGGGTTGTTCATTGGAGTGGATTTGAATCGAAATTGTCTTCGGAATATTTCGATGTTGGAATTCGTGATTATACAGATGTTGTTATGGAAATTTGAAAGATATATATTTATATTGTTATTTCCAATACGACATTTGTTAGTCGTAGAATTGGATATTGAATATAAGCCGATATATTTTCTATTCAGAGTCTTGTATTGAATATCGAATGTGATTTGGGTTTGTCGTGAATGGTGTCTTTACTAACACTGTTCTTGAGCCCAGTTGAGAAAAGATTAAATCTTTTTATTTAGATTTAATGAAGTGTACCCATTTAAATGATATTTAATTGGAATTGAATTGATATTGATTTTTGGGTTTATCGTGAACAGTGTTTTAAATAACGCTCGTTCTTTAACCCGATAATTAATGAATGTGATTTTGGGTTTATCGTGAACCGTGTTTTAAGTGACACTGATTCTTTAACCCAGATAACGATTAAAACTAAGTGGAGTTTTAATGAATCTTTAATTAGATTGAGATGATCGAAAATGGAGTATCACCAGTTTTGCTCCAGGCGATGGTTAAATCTTTAATTAGATTTGAACGTGAAATGGTAATTGAATTTACCGATAACACTGTGGTGTTAGATATGAAGTATTACCAGTTTTACTTCATGGGACGAATAGGTTGGGATTGGGAAATAAAATAAATGATTACTTCGGTGTGGTTCGCTAATCCCGACTAGTTTGAATTGATATTCAAAGGAGATTAAAGAATAAATTCAAAGAATTTATCTTGGATAAAATTAATAGGAACTTTTCCCAAAGTATAGGAATATTTGAATAAAAGAATATTCTGAATTGGAATGAGGCATATGTTGTGTTTGTGTAACACTTTTATAATATATACGCGAGTTATTCAGAAAGACCGGGTTTATCCCATTCTGAATAACTGATTCGACGTGGTGTCGAAGATGAAGACGATGGTCGAAGACCGGAAGTCTTCACGTCGTTTGGGTGATTACTGATGATCTTGATTGTGCTGTACACCCAAGAAGATGGAAACAGTTTGTGATCGTCCAGACGTACTTGGAGATCGATGGATATGCGAGGTACTAGGTGCCTCCGGTTTCGTTCAGACTCAGAACTGACTTGTAAATGGACTGTGTGTCTGACATTGGATTTTAGTCTGTGTGATTGATCTCTATTAAATATATATCTGTTTGGCGGCGGAGAATTTATTCTCTTGCTTAACGCCCTTCTCTGAGACGTACGAGCTCAGGGGTTATATATTGATGGATATCAAACGCATGGAGTGAATTGCCTGTGTGGCATGCCTAAGTGGCAATTGATCGAGGCTTCTGTTGAAAAGCAAAGTCTTGTGGTGATGATCAAAGCACAGCCTGTGTGGCACAGCTTTGTGTAACGTGAATTCGCGAGCCTCGCACCCCGGTTGTGAACCAAAAACGGGAGAGGACGTCAGGGAGGGCATGCGTTTCTTTCTAGCTAGAAGTGGCATCAGTGGTTTTACACGCCCTGACGAGTTTGACTTATGTGGTTGTTGCTGTTGTGAGGCGCCTCGGTTATATCGGTTTCGGCCGATGCATTCTGGTCGGCAGACGGACCAGACTTACACCCCATAGGGTGGGGAAACGCATGTTCAGGGTTTAAGTTTAATCCACATCGGTGGACTGGCCCTGAGGATCCAAGGGTCACTCGAGCTCTGATCCTGAGGGGCGGGCTAGAGCGTCTCGAATCGGTTGAGGACTATCTTTTGCCTCGGTTCATAGACGGAAATCCAATTTCCAAATACGTGACATTTGCAGTTTTATTTGTAGAGCCTAGTATGGCGACATAGTGGGATGGGGCACTTATGCCGCCTATGATTGATACTTATGATTTGAAGTTGTTTTATATAATATGTACTTATAACAGTATCAAATGATTTGTTTTAAACGTATCAAGCATTCTTGGCTATTATAAGGTAAAAACTCTACCTCCGGCTTGCGTTGCATTGTGTGATGGGAACTGGGTCTTATAATAGCTTCATTTTTCTTTATTTAGCATTGCGCTGGTTGTTTTATGCACTGGTATTCTTGGGAGGAAACCCGTTCCGTGTTATACGGCGTGGTCCCTTGATTTACCCAATGATTGAAAATAAAGATTAAAAACTGTTTTAGTTCTCACACCAGTCACATGGCTGACCTGGAGTTTATTGTTTTAACCTAAACTCTGGGTGCCTCTATTTTTGACACGGGCAGCTAGTAGTTTTGGTTTTGCAGATTTATATTCACAGGATCCTGGTTTACAGCTGGAACGATATCCGGAAAGCTTTGTTTCCGTATATCCCTTCTAGTTGTGTATTGTATTATTTTCCGCTGCTATGTATTTAAATGTAATTTAAATCTCTGATATTTCTGTGTAATATTCATTCATACTCTGTATATTCTTGTAATCTGATGCATTGTTGTAATATACAATGAAATGTTCTTTTTATATGCGTTCTATTTTGTCGTGTTCTCAAAACAATTCGTTCTTTCTCTTCTCTTCGGAGGCCGGGGAAGTTCGGGTCGTTTCAGGGGCAGAAGAAAAAGGGGTGAAAACAAGCAAGGTCAGAGATAAAGTCTGGCAAGTCCAGTGACTTTCAGCATATGAACATATAATAATAATAATGACATGAAAATAAAACTGGATGTGAGATAACAGTAACAGGAGCAGCATATGTACTTAGGTTAAATAGAAGGAACAGAATAATATTACTTTCCATTTCTCTGCACTAATACTAGTATGACACGATTAGGTGTCACCCTAATGTCTAAACTGAAACAGAAACGGGAACGGAATAATTTCCACAGAAGAGAATGCTAGTAATGGGCCTTTACCACCCCAACAGAAACAAACAGAAACAGAATTGCTAATAATGGGCCTTTACCACCCGAACAGAAACAGACAGAAACAGAATGCTAATAGTGGGCCTTTACCACCTGAACAGAAGGTACAGAAACAAAATGTTAATAATGGGCCTTTACCACCCGAACAGAAACAGACAAAAATACAAACAGATTAATCCCTATGGAAACAGAATGTAGAATTAGGTGTACACCAGTAAATGGGCCTTTACCACCCGAACAGACGGTACCACGCATACAGGTGTTGCCACCCAACAGAAATAGACGGTACCAACAGAAACAGACAGAACTAAGTGTACCCTAAAACCCTACCGCAAGCGATCGGCTCCCTAATACATAAATACCCTATATCGGCTCCACAATATGGTGTATCACTCCCTAAAGTGACAACCAATTGGCACATGCCTATTTACAGATGTCACGGCGTCTTACATCCTCAGAGGCAGACCGGGATCCATGCACACACATGACCCGGTTGGAACGCACCATCAACACCCCTCGCCATTATCAGAATGAGCCACTTATAATTAGTTCAGTAAGCATGCCCGGACCCTACCTACTATTGGGCCAATGTTTTGATACCAGAAAGGGATACTGACTAATGTGGGTCACAAATGTAATAACCCGGAAAATCTGGGCCAGTTTAAAATTTTTATTTTGGCAATTTTAGCGAATTTTGAATATTTAAAATAGATTATTTTAAATAATATCGACGAAAATTTATTTTGAATATAGAATAGAATGTGTATATTGTATACGTCGTCGTTAGAATATATAATAATTATATATAATTATAAATAGAATTGAAAATGTGGCGGTAGTTCGATAATTCGATTTCAAACTTCAATTGAATGTACCGGGTGCAAAACAAACCGGATTTTAGTGAAACAAAAAATAATAGGATCTAATTGATAATATCTTTCCAACGAATCTGAAAAATCGAAATTTCATAGCGGGAACCAAAAGATATGTCCAGTTGAAAATTCTGAATAGTCGCTATGGAATTCAGGCCCTTAAAAATGGGAATTTTGCAAACGACCTCGGATTTCGACGAAACCACTTTTGTTGGATCCGCAGTGTCAAATTATTGCTTGGTTTTAAATTTCATAATTTTTCAAGTCAATATGTGAGCGTGGTAAAGGAAAATGTGTTTGACCAGTTTTAGTTTATTTTAATCGACGGGAAAATGGCCATTTTTCCAACGGCCTCAGAATTCGACGAAACTAGTTTTGTTAGGACTGTATCGTCAATGGGAAGCTAGAAAATATTTTTCAGGAATTTTTGAAGTTAGTATGTGACCCTGGTAAATTGAAATGCGCGTTCAAATTCAATATATAGAGTTATATGTTGATTTTGATGAAAACTGATCGAAACGATCGAATCAGCCCACGATACATATCCCATTGTGTTCAGAATGGGGGTAAAACGCTATGGACGACAGGCGGTGGGCCTCGTTTAGAGGTCGTATGTAAAAGTCAATATTTTGAAATTAAAATAATAAAAGAAAAAATTCTCTTTCCTCCCCCTATTACCTCTCTGCCCCCCCCCCCCCCGTTTATTTTCTCAGAATCGAAAAAAAAGGAAGAGAACAACGGAAAAGGGGGAAACCCCTGTCGTCGTCGCCGCCAGAGGCTGGCGCACCCCCCTCGCGCCGAGCCACCGTCGAAGCCCTCCCCCCCTCGTCAAATCGAAGACCCCCCCCAACGCCTCGTCGCCCCCCTTTTTCCACCTCGAACCCCTCAAAACCCACCTGCGACCCATTTGTTGCTACACCCCCCTGCGCCTCCTCCTCAGCACGCCACCCGGCCTCCCTCCGATCACCTGAACGCCCCGCGCCCCCTCCCCTTCTTCTTCTACTCGATAACAGCCCCCTCCCCCCCCCCCCCCCCCAAGCGAGCAACTGGAGCCCCGAGTCCTCCTCCACTGTTCGCCACAGCAAACCCCTTTCTTTTCCCGAGCAATGTAAGTTTGTTTCATTTATTTATTTTGTTTCGTTTATTTATTTTCAATAAGCTTTGATTTATCTATGTATAAAATAAAATAGATTAGCTTTTTGTTTGATTTGAAAAATTAGATTTTGTTTGTAGAAAATGTATGATTTTTAACATGAAGCATTGATTTTTAAACAACATGAAATAGAGCTTTTTAAATTAGAAAAGATTAGATTTTTAAATTAGAAAAGATTAGATTTTTAAATTAGAAAAGATTAGATTTTTGAAATTGAAAAGGTGAAATCTTTATGGTTGAAAAGGAGAAATCTTTATGGTTGAAAAGGCGAAATCTTTATGGTTGAAAAGGCGATATCTTTATATTTGAAAAGGCGGAGTTATTATATGAACAGCGAAGTAAAAATTTGATTTTTATATATTGAACAGCGAAGTAAAAATTTGATTTTTATATATTGAATAGCGAAGTAAAAATTTGATTTTTATATATTGAATAGCGAAGTAAAAATTCGATTTTTATATATTGAATAGCAAAGTAAAAATTCGATTTCTATATATGTAGTGGCTATGGGCAACGAAGATGACAAAAGGCGAGAACGACGAAGATTTCTATTAAAGAAGAGTCGTGGTATTAGATAGCTATCGGTGAGAACTTCTCACTCTTCAATTTCTTTTCTAGTTATATATATATACTAGGATGCAGACGGTGTTTAGTAGCACCCGACACCCGCCATCCACAGACCATGGATGGCTTGTTTGTTTAGTTGTTTGGTTGTGTAGTTGGTTAGATTATTTGGTTTGAATTGAATTGTTTGGTGAAATGAAATTGATTTGATTGATGTGTGAATGGCGTGGGCCTTCACTAGACCGGGGATAAGGCTAGGCCTTGTCCCGTTTCTAGTATCGTGCCGTTATGCCGCCGAAATTTTCTAAAATAAGTTAGAAAAATAAAAATATCATTTTATTTAAAGAATGAACTGAATAGAATATTTTCATAGGTTGAATAAAATATTTTATCGTTAAAAATATAATTTTTAACGTGAAAGTGAATGAATAAATATTTATAAACAAATCGGCCGATTTGTTTATATACACTGATTTGACTGATATTGATTGGGTCAATAAATTTTACACATCCCCCAACTGCACAAATAAAATCTGTGTTGAACGAAATATTTTAATAATAAAATCTACATCTTTATCAATAGAAAATAAAGGTTCACGTGTTGACAATACTCATCCGTTGAGATTAGTCATGTGTTGAAAGAAACATTTTGATAATAGAAATATTTGAAATAGAAATATTTGAAATAGAAATATTTGAAATAGAAATATTTGAAGTAGAATATTTGAAAATATAAATATATGAAGCCGTGTTGATTAGATTGACGCCATTTTGACGTGAACGATATTTATATCGATTTGATTCATTTTAAAATGAATATTGAAAAGTGATTTCGAAATCGAATATTTTGAAATGAAATTTGAATTAAATTGAATAGAAAACGAAATGAATTTGATTTGAATAGAAAATGAATTTGATTTGAATAGAAAATGAATTTGATTTGAATAGAAAATGAATTTGATTCAAATAGAAAACGAAATGAATTTGATTCGAATAGAAAATGTATGTGATTTGAATAGAAAATGAATTTGATTCAAATAGAAAACGAAATGAATTTGATTTGAATAGAAAATGAATTTGATTTAAATTGAAAACCAATTTGAATTGAATCGAATAGAAAACCAATTTGAATTGAATCGAATAGAAAACCACTTTGAATTGAATCGAATTGAAAACGAATTCGAATTGAATTTAAAACGAATTGAGATGAATTCAAATTGAATTAAAATTTGAATTGAATAGAAATGAATTTTAAAACGAATTTATAAGGAAAGATTCAATTTTGATTTGAATTGAGATGGAAGTTGAAATTGTTTTTGAAATGAATTTAAAACTATTTATAAAATTCATTTTAAATAGAAATCGACGAAATATATATTATATGTATAATATAATGGCCTGAATGGAACGCGCCGCGTCGCGGCAGTTCATGAATTTCGACCATTTATTGCAAACGGACATTACGGGAGATCCGACCGTCGGATTCTCCTAAAACCGGAACCGTTGGGTTTGTATCGAAAAGAGCTTTCTAACGAATATTAGAAATTTGAAATCTAACGGTTGGATTTGGAGATACGTCCAAATAAAATTCGAAAAAGGTCGTTGTAAGTGCAGTTCGATGGCCGTTGATGGAAATCGACTGTACGGGCCTTGATAAAATTATTAAAAATAGTAATAATTAGTGTAAAATCATAAGAAATGATTTGGGTAAAACTGGGATGAAAAACTCCATATTTGAAAAGAAAAAATAGTTTTTTTTATCGAAATGAACTAGTTTTGAACTGAAATTAAAACCCATTTATTTTTAAATAAATAAATTTGTTTTGAAATGGGTTTAAATATAATTGATGTGGGTTTATCGTGAACAGTGTTTTAAATAACACCAGTTCTTTAACCCGATAATAAATAGAATGTGATTTGGGTTTGTCGTGAATTGTGTTTTTAAAAGACGTTAGTTCTTTAACCCAATAAAAGGAGTTTTAATGAATCTGCAATTAGATTGAAATGTGAATTTGTAATTTAAATTATCAAATATAGAAAGTGAGCGAGAATGGAGTATCACCAGTTTTGCTCCAAAGCGATAGTTAAATCTTTAATTAGATTTGAACGTGAAATGGTAATTAATTTTACCGATAACACCGTGGTGTTAGATATGGAGTATTACCAGTTTTGCTTCATGGGATGAATAGGTTGGGATTGGGAAATAAAATAAATAATTACTTCGGTGTGGTTCGCTAATCTCGACTAATTGGAAAACCATAATTTGGTTTGAAATGACATCCAAAGTAAGATTAAAGGATAAATTTTAAGAATTTATCTTGGATAAAATTAATGGGAACCTTTCCCTAAGAGTGCGATTTTGTGAATAAAAGAATATTCTGAATTGGAATGAGGCGTATGTTGTGTTTGTGTAACATTTGTTTTTAATATACGCGGGTTGTTCGGAAAGTCCGGGTTTATACCCATTCTGAATAACCGATTCGACGATATGTCGAAGATGAAGACGGTGGTTGAAGACCGAAAGTCTTCACATCGTTTGGATAATTACTGACGATCCTGATTGGGCTGTACACCCAAGAGGATGGAAATAGTTGGTGGTCGTCCAGACGTACTTGGAGATGGATGGATATGCGAGGAAAGTGCCTCCGGTTTCGTTCAGACCCAGAACGAACTTGTAAATGGATTGTGTGTCTGACATTGGATTTTATTCTGTGTTGATTGATTTCTGTTAAATATATATCTGTTTGGCGGCGGAGAATTTATTCTCTTGCTTAACGCCCTTCTCTGAGACGTAAGAGCTTAGAGGTTATATATCGATAGATATCAATCGCATGGCATGAATTGCCTGTGTGACACGCTGAGTTGCATAGATCAAGGCTTCTGTTGAAAAGCAAAGTCTTGTGGTTGATGATCAATGCACGGCCTACGTGGCAGCTTTGTGTATAACGTGAATTCGCGAGCCACACACCTCGGTATGAGTTAAAAAGGGATACAGACCGTTGGGAGAACACTACGTTTCTTTCTAGCTTTGGTGGTGTCAGTGACTTACCATCTCTGACATTTATATACTTTTCACCTTTGTAGTTGTTGGAATGAGGCACCTCGATTATAGGTCTGTAAGGACCGGGAAATGTGTGTTCAGGAATAAATAATCCTCTAACGTAGGTGAGGACCGGCCCAACCGATCCAGGATTGCCCAGAGTGTGTAGTCCTGAGGCATTTGCTAGAGTGTCTCGAACGCGGAGAGGAGCTTGCCCCTTGCCTCGACTCATGACGGAAATCCAATTTCCGATACGTGTATTGCGGTTTTAATTATAGAACTAGTATGGCGACATGATAGATGGTACCCAGTCCGCCTATGATTTATATTTATGATTGAAATTGTTTTGACACTATACACTTATTATAGTATCAAATGATTTGTTTTAAACGTACCAAGCATGTTTGGCTATTATAAGGGAAAACCCTATCCTCCGGCTTGCGTTGCATTGTGTGATGGGACCTGGGTCTTATAATAGCTTCATTTTTCAAAAAAGCATTGCGCTGTTTATTCTATGCACTGGTATTCTTGGGAGGACAATTCCGTTTTATACGGCATGGTCCCTTGAATTACTCCCTTTTAAAGTAAAGTTTTAAATAACTGTTTTAGTTCTCACACTAGTCACATGACTGACCTGTAGTTTATTGTTTTAACCTAAACTCTGGGTGCCCTTATTTTCGACACGGGCAGCTAGTAGTTTTGGTTTTGTAGATTTATATTCACAGGATCCTGGTTTACAGCTGGAATGATATCCGGAAAGCTCTGTATCCGTATACCACCTTCAGTTGTGCTTTGTATTATTTTCCGCTGATATGTAATTTATTGTAATCTCTGATATTTATCAAATGTAATTTATTCAATTATACTCTGTATATTCTTGTATCTGATGGAATTGTTGTAATAGCAATGAAATGTTCTTCCGTCTGCGTTCTTTTGTGTGTTGTTCTCAAAGTATCTGCTCTTTCCTTCACGGGGAAGTAACGGGTTCTCACAACAAACAACAGATGACACAAGTAATTTCCCTCCTAACCTTGTGTCCCCAGACTAACAGATTTCAGATTAACTTGTTTACAAGTTCAGACGTACAGAGTTCAGATCAACTAGTTCACAGATCAGACAAGTTTTCAGACCAACGGATCAGATATACAGATTTAACAGACTTACAGATTAATCGGTTACAGATTAACAGACTTACAGATTAACCGATTACAGATTAACAGACTTACAGATTGTCTAACTTTGTATTGGGCCTACAGATTCATGAAATGGGTTTATTAATTTCATCAGTCTAGTTGGTTTAACCCTATCCACCCAACACGTTTTAGACATCATATTTATCCAGGTTTTCATTAATTTAATATTAATGCCCAGACCTCTCACATTAGACTGACCGTTTGCGGCTACTGGTTAGGCCGGTTTGTTTCGGGCAGGTTTTTCCACAAACTGAGTCTAACCTCGGGTTTCAAGCACATAATGACTAACTTCTCACATTAGAACCTATTGTTTGCGGCCACTGGATGCGCCGGGCGGTTCCGGGCAGAATTACGCCGCAAGCTCATTCTAACCTCAAGTTAGCCATGTTTATCTTTGCGGCCAATTTATTAGTAAATTCCCATTTATGCCCGTGCCTAATATACATGTCAATTATTCATAACTATAGCCAATTCAGATTATGTCAATAACAGACTAAATATATCAACTCAGCAGACAACAGATTTCTCAGATTAGGCGACTTAAAGGATTTAGCAGATTAAGCAATTTAGCAGATTTAGTATATAACAGATTAGGCATTTTCAGCAGATGTAGCAAATGACAGATTTAGCAGATGAACAGATCTAGCAGACTAGGCAATATAGCAGAACAAGCAAATTAGGCAATATAATAGAACTAGTAGATTAGGCAATATAACAGAACTAGCAGATTAGGCAATATAACAGAACTAGCAGATTAGGCAATATGACAGAACTAGCAGATTACGCAATATAATAGATTTAATCATTCCTTAAAGTTTCATCAACATATCTTTCCAAATTGTAAATTTGGCCTAAGTTTGCATGCCTAAATAGTTGTCATGATTCACAATGTGATCATTTAACCCACGTTTGCATTGTATTTACATGGCATTGATTATGGTCATAATTCACCATATTAAACATGTCTAAAATTTACTTAAACTTGCCTAGTACAAGAGATTCACATATAAATTATACCAAATATAGCCATCGATTTCAATGCATGTCATATATTCAAAAATCTCCCACTTAGGTGTTATTCACATTCAATAGTTATCAAATCTTAATATAGACCTTCACACCTAAGTCATATTCTCTTTGTATCTCAAGTCATGAATTGTTATATAAACAATATGCCCAACAATCTAGAACTTTAAATTATAACGGATCCTAGTTCAAAATATGCGTTGTGTCCAATGTCTCAAGTCACATGTTAACATACAATGGTTCCTCTTCTTCCAATTCATAGAATATGCATAGATCTAAATCTAGTTTACAACCTATGTTCTTTTATTCACAGATTAGCGATGTCCAATTATGCCATCGTTTGTTATTTGTCCCAAAGTTTAGCATTTTTCGTTAATCTCTTATGAGATTTGGCGCAGGCTCGTGGTAGCCTGGCTATAGAACATAAAGAAGAAAGAGATACAGAATAAAATAGATCAGAACAAAACGTACACAACCTCAAATTCAGATTTACAATCATGCCACAATCACAATTAAAGTTTATAGCGGAAAATAACTGTACTTGCCTTGATTGGATTAAAGAAGAAGAAGAGTTGATGTTCTCTTTTAATTTTTAATCAGTTTGGAAGAAGATGCTTTAGTCCTAGTTCCAGGTCATATTTCAGCAGAGTAGCGACGCCATTTTTATTTTAATTAGAACAGAGGCAGAGCATAGGTAGAATGAAATGGTGTGGAGAGAAAGTGAGGTCTGGGGGTGTTTAAATAGGATTAGGCAGACGAATCTAGACAAAAAACGAGTCTAAATACATTAGAATGCATCAGGTTCAGAAAGTGGGTTTCGGGAGGCAGGTCGACCCCCAGGTCGACCTGGTCCCCCCAGGTCGACACTATGGTCGACCTGGCCCTGGGGAGGTTGACTACCCAGTCGACCACCCAGTCGACCTGGGTCCTAGGCGGGAAATTTCCCGCACAGCCCACTTCTGGGTTTGAATTCGAATTCGAATTTCGAGCTGTTTTCGATTCTGAAATTCTCTGAAACTTCAAAGGGCCATATCTCCCTCATACGGACTCTGTTTCTCCAAAACTCAGACTCGTTTCCAAGCAGAATTTCGAGACGAACGCAATGGCGCAACCCATTTCCCTTGGTTGTTATTTTAAAAATTAATTATTCTCTGGTTTGTTACTTATATGATCACAGAAAATACAGGGTGTTACATTCTCCCCTCCTTAAAGGATTTCATCCCTGAAATCTTCAAGTTGAGAAGAATGTGTCCTACCATCCAGTCATCCATCTACTCAACCATCATCCGCAAGCATCCATTGTCCTTAGAAAACTTCTAATGTTGTATGAACATATGCAAAAGTGTCTGTATATGTTTCTTATCTAATGCAAAGATCAGGCGGTCCACTGATTCAGTTGACCTCCTTAATGCGAACTATGTCAGTGTCATGAGTCCAACATGTATGCAATTTTCCTATTTGATACATATTATTTCTAAACGTGTGCACAATCATTCATCCAAATGCAATATCCATGTGATGAGTCAACCATTTTGCATCCACAAAAATTGAAAATGCTCACACATCCATATGCAGTATGAGAGTGTTTTCGAGCCGATCTAGTGCCTAGTGTGTGTGTATGCATCCACGAGCAACCACTAGCAACCACTTGCATCCACTTGCAACCATCAAACATAACATGTCTCAAACACATGTTTACATCCATAGGATTCCTATCTATAGGTCGAAGACTCGATCGATAGGATACAGTCGAATGATGGAAGCGAGTACAGATAAAACAGAAACTTGGTTTCCATTAGACCTTGGTTGAGAGACAAATTCCCTAAGTATCCGCCCCGAAGACCGAGATCAATATCAGATTGATGCCCAGAGGATTACCCTCTTTAGACAATGTCAAAACTGGAAATCTTAACCTTTCCAGAAATATCCAGATGCTTACAGACTACTAGTACAGATCAGATTATCGAATGATTCTTAGAAAACTAAGCATGGGAAAATGCCACTATATCCCTCAAACCCCAGAATGTATGCATTACAATCGACTTGATGCCTAACACAGATACCCCCAACCCATTACCAACAGATGAGTCATAACCCTTATGGGTCTGAGTCTACAGCGGAATCAGAAACAATACTAGTATTAAAGTGCAGAGTATCGGTTACAGAATCAAAATGCCATAATCAGAAATAGTTTCAACTCAACAATCAGATAAAGAAATTAAACCTCCTACAGAAAGTTTTCCTATTTCTATCCTATCCACTAGCCTCGAGAGTGTTCGCCTGCCTTCCAAAAGTCAGTCCTGCCCTCTGCCCTTGTCCTCGTTTCTTCGGACAGTCCCTAGTGAAGTGTCCCATCTCACCACAGTTGAAGCAAGTGCCCTTTCTTTTTTTGCAATCCTTGTTCAGATGAGTCGAGCTTCCACAAGTAAAGCACTTTTTCTCCTTCTTATCTTCAGACTTTTCACCCTTCTTTTGTGTTTCCTTTTTAGGCCATGCTTTCTTGTTCTGTGGTTCTTCCTTCTTTGCCTCTTCTTTCTTGCCGTTGTCTTCCTCGTGCAGTAGTGCCATATCCAGTAAACTCTCGTAAGTAGCTCCCATGGGTACGTGGGTCATTGCTAGGCTGTGCAGTGGCTCGTTCAATCCTTTAACAAAGCATAGAGACTTTTTATGCTAGGTGTTGACTAAATCTAGCCTGAACCTGGCCAGTTGGTTGAACTGATTGACGTATTCCCTGACCGTCATACTTCGTTGCTTAAGAGATAAGAACTTTTCCAGTTGTAGACTTCGTTCAGCTTGCGAGAGGAATTTCGTCTCAAACCTTGTTCTGAAATCCATCCATGTTTCAACCGGCCTCTTGGCGTTAGTGATTTCCCACCAGTAGGAAGCTTCGTCCTTGAGCACCCATACCGCCAATTGTACCTTTTGCCTATCGTCCACCTCGAAGATAACGAACAGATCCTTAGTTTCCTTGAGCCAGTTCCTTGCTTCTACGAATGATTCAGTTCCCTTGAAATCCTTTCCACCCATGGCCCTAAAATCTTTACAGATCTTTGAGAAAGAAATTGCACGAGGATGGGGCGGTGGAGGGGGATCATTTGTTGGACCTGCGGCGGCGGTCCTAGCCTCAAGATATTGACGAAACCAACCGGGTACATGAACACCCTCTGGTATCTCAGATGCTTCAAACATGCTGAAACGAAAAAGGAAAGATTCAATATAAAAAGGACCGTAGGAAAGATATATGGCTCTTGGGGATTATGTTTTTCAAAATAAGTTTTTTTTTTTTGAAAATATTTCCTTTTAAAACCTTTTTGAAAATAATTTTCCAAAACTTTTTATCAAATCCGGTAACCTTCAGCTCTGATACCAAGTGTAACATCCCACCTCCATTAAGGTCACGCACAAAGGGAATGCCTTAACTTTGGTGGAGCGTTTTAGTAGATAGAACAGAAATTTACAAGACAGATAAACAATACTTGAGAAATTATAACTTTTTTACAGCGGAAAACAGAAATCAGTTTGGTTACATCTTTACCAAAAAATCAAGTACAAAAATATCAGTCTTGTTCAGAAAATCATCAAAGTACAAAACTTTAAAATCATAATCCCCGCAGAACAGAAGCTATAAAGAGCCAAGCCATATTTTAAGCACTTCGAGCAGAAGGAATCCAGAAAAAGCTAAAGTATTCCCTCCTTGGAAAACCTGGGGGGGAGACGGAAGCAAAAGGGGCGAAAACAAGCAAGGTCAAACATAAAGTCTGGCAACTCCAGTGACTTTCAGCATATGAACATATAATAATAATAATGACATGAAAATAAAATTGGATGCGAGATAACAGTAACAGGAGCAGCAGATGTACTTAGGTTAAACAGAAGGAACAGAATAATATTACTTTTCATTTCTCTGCACTAATACTAGTATAACAGGATTAGGTGTCACCCTAATGTCTAAACTGAAACAGAAACGGTAACAGAATAATTTCCAAAGAAGAGAATGCTAGTAATGGGCCTTTACCACCCCAACAGAAACAAACAGAAACAGAGTTGCTAATAATGGGCCTTTACCACCCGAACAGAAACAGACAGAAACAGAATGCTAATAGTGGGCCTTTACCACCCGAACAGAAGGTACAGAAACAGAAACAGAATGTTAATAATGGGCCTTTACAACCCGAACAGAAACAGATTAATCCCTATGGAAACAGAATGCAGAATTAGGTGTACACTAGTAAATGGGCCTTTACCACCCGAACAGACGGTACCACGCAGACAGGTGTTGCCACCCAACAGAAATAGACGATACCAACAGAAACAGACAGAACTAAGTGTACCCTAAAACCCTACCCCAAGCGATCGGCTCCCTAATACATAAATACCCTGTGTCGGCTCCACAATAGGGTGTATCACTCCCTAAAGTGACAACCAATTGGCACAGTCCTATTTACAGATGTCACAACGTCTTACATCCTCAGAGGCAGACCGGGATCCATGCACGCACATGACCCGGTTGGAACACACCATCAACACCTCTCGCCATTATCGGAATGAACCACTTATAATTAGTTCAGTAAGCGTGCCCGGACCCTACCTACTGTTGGGTCAAAGTTTTGATACCAGAAAGGGTTACTGACTAATATGGGTCCCAAACAACAGATGGCACAAGTAAATTCCCTCCTAACCTTGTGTCCCCATACTAACAGATTTCAGATTAACTTGTTTACAAGTTCAGACATACAGAGTTTAGATCAACTAGTTCACAGATCATACAAGATTTCAGACCAACGGATCAGATATATGAATTTAACAGACTTACAGATTAATCGGTTACAGATTAATAGACTTACAGATTAACCGGTTACAGATTAACAGACTTACAGATTGTCTAACTTTGTATTGGGCCTACAGATTCATGAAATGGGTTTATTAATTTCATCAGTCTAGTTGGTTTTTAACACTATCCACCCAACACGTTTTAGACATCATATTTATCCAGATTTTCATTAATTTAATATTAATGCCCAGACCTCTCACATTAGACTGACCGTTTGCGGCTACTGGTTAGGCCGGTTGGTTCCGGGCAGGTTTCTGCCACAAACTGAGTCTAACCTCGGGTTTCAAGCACGTTATGACTAACTTCTCACATTAGAACCTATTTTTTGCGGCCACTGGATGTGTCGGGCGGTTCCGGGCAGAATTACGCCGCAAGCTCGTTCTAACCTCGAGTTAACCATGTTTATCTTTGCGGCCAATTTATTAGTAACTTCCCATTTATGCCCGTGCCTAATATACATGTCAATTATTCATAACTATAGCCAATTCATATTATGTCAATAACAGATTGAATATATCAACTCAGCAGATAACAGATTTCGCAGATTAGGCAACTTAACGGATTTAGCAGATTAAGCAATTTAGCAGATTTAGTATATAACAGATTAGGCATTTTCAGCAGAAGTAGAAAATGACAGATTTAGCAGATGAACAGATCTAGCAGACTAGGCAATATAGCAGAACTAGCAAATTAGGCAATATAACAGAACTCGCAGATTAGGCAATATAACAGAACTAGCAGATTAGGCAATATAACAGGACTAGCAGATTAGGCAATATAACAGAACTAGCAGATTAGGCAATATAACAGATTTAATCATTCCTTAAAGTTTCATCAACATATCTTGCCTAATTTTAAATTTGTCCTAAGTTTGCATGCCTAAATAGCTGTCATGATTCACAATGTGATCATATACCCCACGTTTGCAATGAATTTACATGGCACAGATTATGGTCATAATTCACCATATTAAACATGTCTCAAATTTAGTTAAACTTGCCTAGTACAAGAGATTCACATATAAATTATACCAAATATAGCCATCGATTTCAATGCATGTCATATATTCAAAAATCTCCCACTTAGGTGTTATTCACATTCAATAGTTATCAAATCTTAATATAGACCTTCACACCTAAGTCATATTCTCTTTTTATCTCAAGTCATGAATTGTTATATAAACAATATGCCCAACAATCTAGAACTTTAAATTATAACAGATCTTAGTTCAAAATATGTGTTATGTCCAATGTCTCAAGTCACATGTTAACATACAATGGTTCCTCTTCTTCCAATTCACAGAACATGCACAGATCTAAATCTAGTTTACAATCTATGTTCTTTTAGTCACAGATTAGCGATGTCCAATTATGCCATCGTTCGTTATTTGTCCCAAAGTTTAGCGTTTATGCGTTAATCTCTTATGAGATTTGTAACACCCCACCTCTGCTAGGGTCACTCACAAAGGGAATGCACTATGTTTGATGAAGCATTATCGAGGCAAACATGCACAGAAATATTACAAGACAGAACATATATAAAATAGCGGAAGTAAAACAAACTTCATTACCTTATAAAATAAGGTCTAAATCCTTTTACATCAGAATACATCAAAAACCTGTCTTGCAATAGTAAAGAAGCATAAAACCTTTTCATAAATTATTCCCCAAAATAAAACGGTGAAGCAGCCATAGCCAAGAGAAGACCACGCTATACATGATGACCTTCAAGCATATGAGGTCCGAACTAAACCACATCATTTCCTCCCTAAAAACCTGGGGGGGGGGGGAACGGAAGACAAAGAGGCGAAAGAAAACAGGGTCAGTCATAAAGACTGGTAAGTCCTATCTACTTCCAGCATAAAAACAGGTAAAGGTAACATGACATGCATAAACTAAAAGTAAACATAAGGATGATGACAAAATAGATAAGCTAAGCCAAGATAACTGGATGAACTACTGTAGTAAGATAGACTAAGGTATCCTGATAAACTACGGTGTCAAGATAAATCAAGGTATCACATCGTCAGGTTTCTATCCAGTATACTACCCCAAGGTACTTATCATGTCTAACATCCCATGGTATTTATCATGTATATTTGCTCTGCACCCCTCGTACTAGTATTCCAACCCGCGTCATGTGTTAACTATGAATGTCCCTTGCCCAATGTCATGTAATGGTCCATGTCAACCTAATATATAGCATATGTAGGTTTTTCCAACTCGTATGTTTCTTTCCATGTATAAGTTCAGTCCTTTGCCGTAGGCCGTACGGGCTTTCCCATGTAAATGTATACCCCCTCAACGTAGTACCATTTTATCCTTGAAGTTGTTTTGGACCGCTACCCTTGATCTGGTTATGTTTTCTTACCATGAACTATCGCGTGTTCACTAAGGATTTATGCCACCTAGGACCACTAGGGATTATGCCACCTAATGAACGTTTCCGTGTCTCTGTTTGGGTTCAAGCCACCTAGGGCCATTAGGGATTATGCCACCCGTCAACCACGCCCTTTGTCCCACGTGTATATCGTGAATCGTTTTCCATGTCTAGACGCACATGTATCTCAATGTGCCATCCGAGTTCCGCGCCAGGGCAAATCGAGAAATACGGAACTCGGTCGGGAGTTTTAAGTCGTCTGCTGATGCAGATATCAAGGTCAGTTTTTGTATCAGTGGCTATGGTCCCACGTGACCCCTCCCTCAACTACTGAAAGGCAATCCAAGAAAAATCATGTATGAGAACTACATCCCGGCCCCACTATAGCCCCACTTTCCTATGGGCCAACCTCACCCATAACTCGATAGCAAGTATATGGTCTGTTGGGAGTTCTCTGCCTTTCCGTACATACACGATTGACTAAAGATGGTAGGTAGTAGGCGACGTGCTATCCAGGGCAAAATCAAGTATCGTCGACTCCACGCTAATCCATCCCAGTCTTTAGGTCGCTCGCATAGCAACCAAGGCATACTCTTGGCTATTCTACCGCAGACCTTAACCTCTGTGAGGCCGGGTTTCATGGACCATCTGCCACCTCACAGAGGGATACCAAGAGTACCCTCACGTCCCCCGAAGCTACCGCTTCGTCATCCAGTTCGTTGGAGCCTTTATCTAAGTCCGATAATTCGCTCCTCCTCGTGTTTTAAGCAATGACCTACCGTATCGGGTTACTCATCTATTTGTGAACTGGTCCAAATCCCTTGACTAAGGATTATTACTTAGTTTCCTGAACTAAGGTTTACCACTTAGTTTCCTTTCCCGTTATCCTTGTTAATCCCGGTTTTCCACCTAGCCCCCTGAACTAGGGTTTTGTCTAATGGGTTAAGTATTGTCATTTAAGTTCATGACTTAACATGCCTACGAATCATGTCAAGATTTGGCTAAGTATTCAAGTCCAAGACCTAGCCCTACAAGTTGGTTAAGTATACCAAGAAGCTCGTGACTTAACCCTATTCAATCATCAAGTCAATTTGGTTAAGTATTTGTTTATCTTAACCCTATCAGGTTATCGTGTTAGATTGGTTAAGCATAGATTATCTTAACCTCATCGGATTATCGAGGTGGATTGGTTAAGTATAGGTTAACTTAACCTCATCCACTAATCGTATTACAATGGTTAAGTATATTCAAAAGGTCTTGTGACATAACCCTATCAGGTCCGCATATTAGATTGGTTAAGTATAGGTTACTTAACCTCATCAAATCATCATGTATAATTGGTTCAGTATAAGTTACTTAACCCCATTAAATTATCATGTTAAGTTGGTTAAGTATTGGTTACTTAACCTCATTGAATTACCAAGTTTAGATTGGTTAAGTGTTTAACTTAACCCCATCTAATTACCGTGTTTAGATTAGTTAAGTGTAGGTTATTTAACCCCATCTAATTACCGTGTTTAGATTAGTTAAGTGTAGGTTACTTAACCCCATCTAATTATCGTGTTTAGATTAGTTAAGTCTAAGTTACTTAACCCCGTCTAATTACCAAGTCGGATTAGTTAAGTGTAAATTACTTAACCCCATCCCCTAATCGTCTTATATGGTTAAGTGTCATTAAGAAATCAAGTCCGGTTTAACTTAACCTACCCATTCGTGTCATATCGGTTAAGTGTCATTAGTCAAAATTACTTAACCTTTTCATGTGGCATTAATTAGATTAATGCACCCCAATCTCTCACATTAGACTTTGTTGTGGTTACTAGTTAAGCCGGGCGGGTTCGGGTAGCTTTACACCACAACCTAGTCTAACCTCGGGTTTTAAGTGCTATATGACCAACTACCCACATTGGGTACTATTGTTTGTAGCCACTAGTTAAGCCAGGCGGGTCCGGGTAGATTTATGCTACAAACTCAACCCAACCTCGAATTGGCCACTTTCATGTTTGGTCTAGTGTCATATTAGACTTACAACCCATACGTGTCTAGTTCCAAGTCCCATGTTAACCCCACATGTCATGTCCCCATTTAGGTGTATCATGAGTGTCATATTTTCATGAGATCCCATGTCAAATTATCATGTCATAATCACGCTCATCTACCCTACCCCAAATCGTGTTTTCAACCCAAGTAAAAGCGAGTCAACATAGTAAGGATACTATGCTACAAATTGGCCTCAAAACATGCACGATGCCAAAAAGGGGTTGGCCACAAATATGCATGGTATCATAAGTGGGTTTGGCCTCAAAATATGCATAGCATCATAAGGGGTTTTTGGCCACAAACATGTATAGTATCATATGGGAATTTGGCCACAAACATGCATAGTATCATAAGGGAATTTGGCCATAAACATGCATAGTATCATAAGGAAATTTGGCCACAAACATGCATATTATCATAAGGGAATTTGGCCACAAACATGCATGATAACATAAGAGGTTTGGGTTCATTTACATGCATAAGCCCCAAAGTCAAATCTTTGCCAATGTTTCACAAGTCAAATGGTTCCCAAAGGTTCATGCTAGCATTCCATAGATAAAGATTCAAACTTGCAAGATAAACTAGGTTAATCATAACATGAATAGCATGATTTGGTCACTAAGCATAGCCAAAAGTCATAGGTTCAAGTAAAAGAGGCATGACAAGGTTCATATAGGCTAGCATACTTAGTTTAATCCCGTTTTATTCCATGCCATCATTAAAACTACCGTTTAGATCTAGAAGTATCTAGAACATACATAGCATGGCAAGAGATTTAGGAGCATGAATCGTCTTGTCGAAGAATCCATGTTGAGATGATGATCAAAACCCTTGATTTGGTGTAGAAAGCTTGCACCTTCGTCTTGGATCTAGTTTGAATGCATAGGCTCTTGAAGTTGGAGATGGAGGCCATGACCAAGATAGATTTTGGCAACACTTAGTTGTAGGATTGATTTTTAGTTATTTAGGTTAGGCCCTAGTGTGTTTTTATAGAGATTAGGAGTAGTTTAGGCCCTTAGAATAACGCTAGTTTAGATCCTAGCCACTGAAATTCGTCACAAGCTAACAAACCAGAACAAAAACATGTCTTAGGGAAGAAGTCGGGTGCACCAGGCCCAGGTGGTCGGACCACCCAGGTCGACAGGGGTGTCGACTGGGCAGTCGACACCACCTGGGGGGTGTCAACTCCCAAGTCGACTCCCAAGTCGACTTGGGGTGGCGGGAATTTTTCCTGCCTCTTCTGCTTGGCTGAATTTGAAATCTGCATTCAAATTTGAACTGTTTTTGAACTTGAAATTTTCTAAAAATTTTGACGGGCCATAACTTGGTCATACAGACTCCGATTTTCGAAAACTCGGACTCTATTTCGCGTATTTTTCCAAGACGAACGCAATGGCATAGCCCATTTCCCTTGATTCGGATGTTATAATTAAATTCTGCCTTGATTCTCGTCTTATCATGTTGTAAAAATCCGGGTTGTTACATCCTCCCCAACTTAAAGAATTTCGTCCCCGAAATCTCCAAGTTAGGAAGAACGTATCCTACCATCCATCATCCATCTACTCAAAACATCATCCACCGGCAACCATGGTCCTTAAAAGACTCCTGATGCTTTATGAACACATGCAGAAAGTGTGTGTATATGTTCCTTAGCTAATGCTAATGATCAGGCCTGAATGATCTTTCTAATGCAAGATATGTTTAGTGCCATGAGTCCAACATGTATGAAAATAGTCCTAGTCATATAAGTACTACATGTGTGCACAACCATTCATCCACATGCAACGTCCAATTGATAACATATTCAATTTCAACCATAAACAAGTATAAATACTTGTGCATATGCAACATGAAACGTGACCGCATCAATCTAGTATCTAATGTGTATTCGCGCATCCACGAGCAACCACTTGCAACCATTTGCAACCATATCAATCATAACATGTTTCAAATATATGTTCACATCCATAGGGTTCTACCTAAGGTTCCCAAGATAAGATCGAGGAGATAAACAAGACAAACTCCTTACGGGGTTTGGAACAGAAACAGGACCGAAAGGATATCCACCAAGCGATAGCATGCAAGAAAGCTCTACAGGAGAACCAGGGATCAATGATATACTCTTACAAAGAGACACGATGCGCGCGTCTAAGCCGCATTTCCTTAAGCTTAATTCTAGTGTGCCTTGACTGCCTTTGACTTCATGATTTCGTAGCTCCTTGATTCCTATTTCCAAGGTATGAGTCAAAACTCTTTTCACTGTCGCCTCTCGTTTCACTTTCATTTATTCTTTCCCTAGCATACTTGGCTCAACCATATCTACGTACTCATGCAAGCTCTCCAAAATTCACTAGTGAATTCTGGATCTCGTTTACCGATGCCAATCCATGTTACCATGTGCACTTACTAGGGCGATTCCTATCACCCATGCTTAAGCGGAATGAACCATCCGCCTTATTGGCGAACGTTACTTGGTCGGATCAGAGGTTTCCGATAAATACATCAAGTGATTCTAGGTAACTAGCCATGATAGAACTCCTAAGGTTACACGAGACTTCGAGGGTATTACCAAGGCAAGTTAAGAGTTTAACTACCCTCCTTTCAAAACCGAGAATGGCATCCCTTACTGGATAACCACTTCATCCCTAGAATCCATCCATAGCTCAACAATAGAAGCATTGCTTCTAATCTCAACACTTGGCATAGACGTTCTCAAATCCAAACAAGTCATGAACAAATGGACCGACTCTCCAACCAGATTTTGGGACTAAAGTGGGATCTTCTACCATGCTAGTACTAAGGTGCAGAGACTTAACTATCGAGGCAGACTTAAATGATGCGATCATCAATACAAAGTCTGGACGGGATGATAGAAAAGAAAGGCTAAACCTTTAACAGAAACGGTACTATTCCTCTTAGGTACGCTAGGAGTAAGATCATACAATTGCCCTCTCGCTGATCTTGTCCTTGCCTTCCTTCGTGGAATAATCCATACCAATAAGTTGCTTATCCTTATGTCTATGTCCTTTATCCTTGCTCTTATTACCCTTCCTTGTAACACGGTAACAGGTCTCTCGAGAACTTCCTCCATCGCACAAGAAAACACTCGCGTGGCTAGACAAGGAATAGTCGCAGTTAAAACAACTGTGACTACAGATGGAGGAAAGAAAGGAAAAGAGGTTCAATCAAGGAAACAAGGGATAGTGCTAACGGCTTTTGGGGAATAGCCTTTAAAAACTTTTCTTGAAAAAAATGCTTCTTTGTAAACGGTTTTTTTCAAATAGTTTTCAGAAGGTTTTAAAAACTTTTGCCCAGTCTGGTAACCTTCTGCTCTGATACCAAATGTAACACCCCACCTCCACTAGGGTCACTCACAAAGGGAATGCACTAGGTTTGGTGAAGCATTATCGAGGTAAACATGCACAGAAATATTACAAGACAGAACATATATAAAACAGCGGAAGTAAAACAAACTTCATTACCTTATAAAATAAGGTCTAAAGCCTTTTACATCAGAATACATCAAAAACCTGTCTTGCAATAGTAAAGAAGCATAAAACCTTTTCATAAATTATTCCCCAAAATAAAGCGGTGAAGTAGCCATAGCCAAGATAAGACCACGCTATACATGATGACCTTCAAGCATATGAGGTCCGAACTAAACCACATCATTTCCTCCCTGAAAACCTGGGGGGGAAACGGAAGACAAAGAGGTGAAAGAAAACGGGGTCAGTCATAAAGACTGGGAAGTCCTATCTACTTCCAGCATAAAAATAGGTAAAGGTAACATGACATGCATAAACTGAAAGTAAACATAAGGATGACGACAAGATAGATAAGCTAAGCCAAGACAACTGGATGAACTACTATAGTAAGATAGACTAAGGTATCCTGATAAACTACGGTGTCAAGATAAATCAAGGTATCACATCGTCAGGTTTCTATCCAGTATACTACCCCAAGGTACCTATCATGTCTAACATCCCACTGTATTTATCATGTATATTTGCTCTGCACCCCTCGTACTAGTATCCCAACCCGCGTCATGTGTTAACTATGAATGTCCCTTGCCCAATGTCATGTAATGGTCCATGTCAACCTAATATATAGCATACGTAGGTTTTTCCAACTCGTATGTTTCTTTCCATGTATAAGTTCAGTCATTTGCCATAGGCCGTACGGGCTTTCCCATGTAAATCTATACCCCCTCAACGTAGTACCATTTTGTCCTTGAAGTTGTTTTGGACCGCTACCCTTGATCTGGTTATGTTTTCTTACCATGAACTATCGCGTGTTCACTTAGGATTTATGCCACCTAGGACCACTAGGGATTATGCCACCTAATGAACGTTTCCGTGTCTCGGTTTAGGTTCAAGCCACCTAGGGCCACTAGGAATTATGCCACCTGTCAACCACGCCCTTTGTCCCACGTGTATATCGTGAATCGTTTTCCATGTCTAGACGCACATGTATCTCAATGTGCCATCCGAGTTCCGCGCCAGGGCAAATCGAGAAATACGGAACTCGGTCGGGAGTTTTAAGTCGTCTGCTGATGCAGATATGAAGGTCTGTTTTTGTATCCGTGGCTATGGTCCCACGTGACCCCTCCCTCAACTACTGAAAGGCAATCCAAGAAAAATAATGTATGAGAACTACATCCCGGCCCCACTATAGCCCCACTTTCCTATGGGCCAACCTCACCCATAACTCGATAGCAAGTATATGGTCTGTTGGGAGTTCTCTGCCTTTCCGTACGTACACGATTGACTAAAGATGGTAGGTAGTCGGCGACGTGCTATCCAGGGCAAAATCAAGTATCGTCGACTCCACGCTAATCCATCCCAGTCTTTAGGTCGCTCGCATAACAACCAAGGCATACTCTTGGCTCTTCTACCGCAGACCTTAACCTCTGTGAGGCCGGGTTTCATGGACCATCTGCCACCTCACAGAGGGATACCAAGAGTACCCTCACGTCCCCCGAAGCTACCGCTTCGTCATCCAGTTCGTTGGAGCCTTTATCTAAGTCCGATAATTCGCTCCTCCTCGTGTTTTAAGCGATGACCTACCGTATCGGGTTACTCATCTATCTATGAACTGGTCCAAATCCCTTGACTAAGGATTATTACTTAGTTTCCTGAACTAAGGTTTACCACTTAGTTTCCTTTCCCGTTATCCTTGTTAATCCCGGTTTTCCACCTAGTCCCCTGAACTAGGGTTTTGTCTAATGGGTTAAGTATTGTCATTTAAGTTCATGACTTAACCTGCCTACGAATCATGTCAAGATTTGGCTAAGTATTCAAGTCCAAGACCTAGCCCTACAAGTTGGTTAAGTATACCAAGAAGCTCGTGACTTAACCCTATTCAATCATCAAGTCAATTTGGTTAAGTATTTGTTTATCTTAACCCTATCAGGTTATCGTGTTAGATTGGTTAAGCATAGATTATCTTAACCTCATCAGATTATCGAGTTGGATTGGTTAAGTATAGGTTAACTTAACCTCATCCACTAATCGTATTACAATGGTTAAGTATATTCAAAAGGTCTTGTGACTTAACCCTATCAGGTCCGCATATTAGATTGGTTAAGTATAGGTTACTTAACCTCATCAAATCATCATGTATAATTGGTTAAGTATAAGTTACTTAACCCCATTAAATTATCATGTTAAGTTGGTTAAGTATTGGTTACTTAACCTCATTGAATTACCAAGTTTAGATTGGTTAAGTGTTTAACTTAACCCCATCTAATTACCGTGTTTAGATTAGTTAAGTGTAGGTTACTTAACCCCATCTAATTACCGTGTTTAGATTAGTTAAGTGTAGGTTACTTAACCCCATCTAATTATCGTGTTTAGATTAGTTAAGTCCAAGTTACTTAACCCCATCTAATTACCAAGTTGGATTAGTTAAGTGTAAATTACTTAACCCCATCCCCTAATTGTCTTATATGGTTAAGTGTCATTAAGAAATCAAGTCCGGTTTAACTTAACCTACCCATTCGTATCATATCGGTTAAGAGTCATTAGTCAAAATTACTTAACCTTTTCATGTGGCATTAATTAGATTAATGCACCCCAACCTCTCACTTTAGACTTTGTTGTGGTTAATAGTTAAGCCGGGCGGGTCCGGGTAGCTTTACACCACAACCTAGTCTAACCTCGGGTTTTAAGTGCTATATGACCAACTACCCACATTGGGTCCTATTGTTTGTAGCCACTAGTTAAGCCGGGCGGGTCCGGGTAGATTTATGCTACAAACTCAACCCAACCTCGAGTTGGCCACTTTCATGTTTGGTCTAGTGTCATATTACACTTACAACCCATACGTGTCTAGTTCCAAGTCCCATGTTTACCCCACATGTCATGTCCCCATTTAGGTGTATCATGAGTGTCATATTTTCATGAGATCCCATGTCAAATTATCATGTCATAATCATGCTCGTCTACCCTACCCCAAATCGTGTTTCCAACCCAAGTAAAAGCGAGTCAACATAGTAAGGATACTATGCTACATATTGGCCTCAAAACATGCACGATGCCAAAAAGGGGTTGGCCACAAATATGCATGGTATCATAAGTGGGTTTGGCCTCAAAATATGCATAGCATCATAAGGGGTTTTTGGCCACAAACATGTATAGTATCATAAGGGAATTTGGCCACAAACATGCATAGTATCATAAGGGAATTTGGCTATAAACATGCATAGTATCATAAGGAAATTTGGCCAAAAACATGCATATTATCATAAGGGAATTTGGCCACAAACATGCATGATAACATAAGGGGTTTGGGTTCATTTACATGCATAAGCCCCAAAGTCAAATCTTTGCCAATGTTTCACAAGTCAAATGGTTCCCAAAGGTTCATGCTAGCATTCCATAGATAAAGATTCAAACTTGCAAGATAAACTAGGTTAATCATAACATGAATAGCATGATTTGGTCACTAAGCATAGCCAAAAGTCATAGATTCAAGTAAAAGAGGCATGACAAGGTTCGTATAGGCTAGCATACTTAGTTTAATCCCGTTTTATTCCATGCCATCATTAAAACTACCGTTTAGATATAGAAGTAGCTAGAACTTACATAGCATGGAAAGAGATTTAGGAGCATGAATCGTCTTGTCGAAGAATCCATGTTGAGATGATGATCAAAACCCTTGATTTGGTGTAGAAAGCTTGCACCTTCGTCTTGGATCTAGTTTGAATGCATAGGCTCTTGAAGTTGGAGATGGAGGCCATGATCAAGATAGATTTTGGCAGCACTTAGTTGTAGGATTGATTTTTAGTGATTTAGGTTAGGCCCTAGGGTGTTTTTATAGAGATTAGGAGTAGTTTAGGCCCTTAGATTAACCCTAGTTTAGATCCTAGCCACTGAAATTCGTCACAAGCTAACAAACCAGACCAAAAGCATGTATTGGGGAAGAAGTCGGGTGCACCAGGCCCAGGTGGTCGGACCACCCAGGTCGACAGGGGTATCGACTGGGCAGTCGACACCACCTGGGGGGTGTCGACTCCCCAGTCGACTTGGGGTGGCAGGAATTTTTCCCGCCTCTTCTGCTTGGCTGAATTTGAAATCTGCATTCAAATTTGAACTGTTTTTGAACTTGAAATTTTCTAAAAACTTTGACGGGCCATAACTTGGTCATACGGACTCCGATTTTCGAACACTCGGACTCTATTTCGCGTATTTTTCCGAGATGAACGCAATGGCATAGCCCGTTTCCCTTGATTCGGATGTTATAATTAAATTCTGCCTTGATTCTCATCTTAGCATGTTGTAAAAATCTGGGTTGTTACAAGATTTGGCACAGGGTTGTGGTAGCCTGGCTATAGAACAGAAAGAAGAAAGAGATACAGAATAAAATAAATCAGAACAGAACGTACGCAACCTCAAATGCAGATTTACAATCATGCCACAATAACAATTAAAGTTTATAGAGGAAAATAACTGTACTTGCCTTGATTGGATTAAAGAGGAAGAAGAGTTGCAGTTGTTCTCTTTTAATTTTTAATCAGTTTGGAAGAAGATGCTTTAGTCCTAGTTCCAGTTCATATTTCAGCAGAGTAGCGATGCCATTTTTATTTTAATTAGAACAGAGGCAGAGCATAGGTCGAATGAAATGGTGTGGAGAGAAAGTGAGGTCTGGGCGTGTTTAAATAGAATTAGGCAGACGAATCTAGACAGAAAACGAGTCTAAATACGTCAGAATGCATCATGTTCAGAAAGTGGGTTTTGGGAGGCGGGTCGACCCCCAGGTCGACACTATGGTCGACCTGGTCCGCCCAGGTCGACACTATGGTCGACCTGGCCCTGGGGAGGTCGACTACCCAGTTGACCACCCAGTCGACCTGGGTCCTGGGCGGGAAATTTCCCGCCCAGCCCTCTTCTGGGTTTGGATTCGAATTTCGAATTCGAATTTCGAGCTGTTTTCGATTCTGAAATTCTCTGAAAATTCGGAGGGCCATATCTCCCTCATACGGACTCTGTTTCTCGAAAACTCCGACTCATTTCCAAGAAGAAATTCGAGATGAACGCAATGGTGCAACCCGTTTTCCTTGATTGTTATTTTAAAAATTAATTATTCTCTGGTTTGTTACTTATACGATCACAGAAAATACGGGGTGTTACACACAAAGTTATGCCACATAGGCTGTGCTTTGATCATCAACCACAAGACTTTGCTTTTCAACAGAAGCCTTGATCATTTTCCACATAGGCGTGCCACACAGGCAATTCACTCCATGCGACTGATGTCCATCGATATACAAGCTCTGAGCTCGTACGTCTCAGAGAAGGGCATTAAGCAAGAGAATAAATTCTCCACCGCCAAACAGATGTATATTTAATAGAGATCAATCAACACAGAATAAAATCCAATGTTAGACACACAGTCCATTTACAAGTCCATTATAGGTCTGAACGAAATCGGAGGCACTTTCCTCGCATATCCATCGATCTCCAAGTACGTATGGACGATCACTGACTGATTCCCTCTTCTTGTGTGTATAGCCCAATCAAGATCATCAATAATCATCCAAACGATGTGAAGATTTTCGGTCTTTAACCACCATCTTCATCTTCGACATATCGTCGAATCGGTTATTCAGATTGGGTATAAACCCGGCCTTTTCAAATAACCAGCGTATATAATAAACAAATGTTACACTAACTCAACATACGCCTCATACCAATTCAAAATATACTTTTATTCACAAAGTCACATTCTTAGGGAAAGGTTCCTATTAATTTTATCAAAGATAAATTCTTCTAAATTTATTCTTTAATCTTCCTTTGGATATCATTTCAAACTGTGTTTAAGTTTTCCAACTAGTTGGGATTAGCGAACCACACCGAAGTAATTATTTATTTTATTTCCCAATCCCAACCTATTCATCCCATGGAGAAAAACTGGTAATGTTCCATACTAACACCACGGTGTTATCAGTAAAATTAATTACCATTTCACGTTCAAATCTAATTAAAGATTTAACTATTGCTTTGGACCAAAACTGATGATACTCCATTCTCGATCTTTTCAATCTAATTAACGATTCATTAAAACTTCACTTAGTTTTAATCTTCTCAAAAATCAATATCCTATCTTTAACTGGGTTAGAGAACCAATGTCACCTGAAACACGATTCACGATAAACCCAAAATCACTTTCTATTGTTAATCGGGTTAAAGAACAGGTGTTATTCAAAACACCGCTCACGATAAACCCCAAAAAAAAAACCAATTCAAATTCAATTCCATATAAATACTAATTAATTGGACAATTTCACTAAATCTTAGTTAAAAGATTTATTCTTTTTCTAAATTGGGTTCAAGAACAGTGTTATTTAAGACACCATTCACGACGAACCGAAAATCCCACTTGATATTAAATACAAGTGTAATGACCCGGATTTTGAGCGACTTTGGTTATCAACATAAACTCGATGTCGATAACCAAAACATCGAAAAATCCTAGTAATTAGTGAAAGAAATTAGAGGGTGAGGAAAGATAAGATAGAAACTTAGAATAGAAGAAGAAGAAGAACACAACCTTAGAGTAACACGAATCTCACAGCGGAACGAATAACATATAATAGATAACATATCCTTGAAATAAATCATTATATGTATACAATACATTATCAGAGTACAATACTTACAACACAGCAGAAATAAACTATAGCTATATGATCCTGAAGCCTCCTGCTCCAGCTCTTCCAGTATATCCGTAAAATCCCGACTACTTGACTGCCCGTACAAATTTAGGCACCCAAGAGTTTAGGGAAAACAACAAAGTAAACTCCAGGTCAGTCATGGGACTGGTGTGAGTAAAACAGTTTAAACCAGTTCAAGCAGGTAATCGACATCTCATAAGACCACGCCGTATAACGGAACGGGTTTTTCCCTTATGAAAATCCAAATTTAACTTTATATCAAAAACCTTTTGATATTATAATAATGTCTATCAATCACAATATAATGATCATCTAGCAGAAACGCTTTCATCTCACGTTTTACATATATAGTAAACAATCAAAACCGCAAGCACGTATTGGGTAATGGATTTCCAACTATGACAAGGTATGGAACCACATTTCGCTAGTGTACCTCTAGAAAGGAATATACTGGGTTCAACAAGAACATCTTGCAACCCGGCCACACATGACCGACCACTCATTTCGCTTGAGCGTATCGAATGTATATCACCAACGGTTGGGATCAGCAACCGTTTCCCGAATGGGACAGCATTAACAATAGATTTTTAGAAGTAAATGAAACTCTAGATTAGGTGATTATACACACTACTTCGGTGCGACCGACTTAGCCATGTTGCCTGCCCGATTTCTGTCATTTATCGGATGATGAGGCTAGAAGCTACGCTTTATCATCACACCAGATTCACTTTGAATGCCACATCATCAAATCCGTCCAATCACCGATTGACGTCCTCAACAATACATTATGTGTTAGCTAAAGAAGTTTCCTTCTCCGCTTCCACTCTTGGTACGGTTGGAGAAATCAATATACATGATCGTCTGGAAATACTCTGTCAGACATCCGTCCATACAAGTCATCCAGGAACAGGATGAACCGAAGGGACTATTCTGTAACCAGGATAGCCCTTGCATAACTCCGTCTTCAATTTCCATTGGCATATATGATTTGCAACACTTATGCCAATACAGAGTAGTTCTTTGGATAATAATCCAACCGGTCTCTCCATATTAACAACGTTAAAATGGTCAAAACTTCGACAGTCTGTGATTTAACTATCAAATAAAAACAAGTGTGCAAACAACGATATTATTTCCAAATGGAAATTAGATCGATCAAACATCATTTAACATTCATCTCCTTAGTTCATTTTTCATCTCCTGTTTCCCTATATTCAACATTTCTTATTTTCTAAATTTAGAAAATATATGTTATTACCATTGGAAAACATTTCCATTTCTTGTTTTCTTTATTAGAAAACATTTCTGGTTTCTTATTTGGAAAGAACATTTCCAAAGCTTCTTCATTGGACTTAGACAGATGTTTAAACAAACCATCGCGATGCCAACTCAAAACATTTCCTTTACTGCCGAACCTTAACTATTCCTTAGTTAAAAACAAAGCCAATCAAGTTGGGGTAGAATTACCTCTCAGACCTTAACTGAATAACATTTCTAACTTTGAAATAGACAAAGTTCACTTTATATCCCTTTACTAACTTCCTTACTTAACCCTCCTTCGAATAGCTATATTCGATTGACTCTTTTCACTTAATTCTATTCGATTAACCCTTATCAATTAACTCTATTGGATTAACTCTATTTGACTAACGCTATTGATTTACTAATTTCACTTAACTCCTTTCGAATAGACTATATTCGATAATTCCTTTTACTTTCTTCGAATAAACTATATTCGATTAACTCATTTGCTTTAACTCTAATCGACTAAACTAACATCGATTAACCCCTTTGCTTTAACTCTAATCGACTAAACTAACATCGATTAGCTCCTTTCACTTTAACTCTAATCGATTAAACTAACATTGATTAGTTCCTTTCACTTTAACTCTAATCGATTAAACTAACATCGATTAGTTCCCTTCACTTTAACTCTAATCGATTAAACTAACATCGATTAGTTCCCTTTTACTTTAACTCTAATCGATTAAACTAACATCGATTAGTTCCCTTTTACTTTAACTCTAATCAACTAAACTAACATCGATTAGTTCCTTTCATTTTAACTCTAATCGATTAAACTAACATCGATTAGTTCCCTTTTACTTTAACTCTAATCGACTAAACTAACATCGATTAGTTCCCTTCACTTTAACTCTAATCGATTAAACTAACATCGATTAGTTCCCTTTTACTTTAATTCTAATCGACTAAACTAACATCGATTAATTCCCTTTTACTTTAACTCTAATCGACTAAACTAACATCGATTAGCTCTTTGAATAAACTATTCATTTATAAAGATTTACTTTAAGTAACGGGATTCTTCACTTTACAAATGATTTCCCTTTTATTCTAACTTATCCTTTGATTTTATAAATATTTCTTTTATAAAAATTCCTTTTCTATATAAAATCCATCGATTTTATATAAATAATTCATTTTCTTTGAAAATATTCCTTTATCAACATTCGGTATGTTATGGTATTCAACATATCAATCACGATGATCAGTATCGTCCAAACACATATAATCGACAACAGATTATATATCACATCATATATCACAATATATGAAAGATAGTAAAATAAATGTTGAGGAATCCATTCGGATTCCTCCAACCTGTTTCCCTACATCACAGATGTTAAATAATATAGATAACATCACTTTTCAGTTCCATATGATATATTCTGTTAAACAGAATCAATATAGAAATTCAACTAACTGACTAGCAGTTCAATCAAACAGTCAACACACAGTCAATCAGCCAATATCTAACAGTTCTAAAAATACAACATGAAATTATAAACTATTCAGAGTTAGTGAGATTTACTCACATTGGACGATTATCGTTAATAACAATAACCATCGCTCGATTTGATTCTAACGGACAATTTATTTCACTATAAATTATAACGAGCTCAGATGGACTTCAAGTCAGTTCCATCGCGTAGTGTCCGTCCATACGATCCCAACGGATCTTGTCTCGTCCAATTCTGATAACGTGTGATAAAGTTATGAACGTTTTACTCAATACACTAATAAATATAGAATTTAACTTGGATTTTAAAAATAAATCATGGGCTTTAACCTTAAAAGTCGGCCCACTCCACTGCTTAAACCCACGACCGCCTAACTTTTCTTCCCAAAACACAAATACCGAAACCTGATAACCCCAAACCCATTGACCTCAACCGACACGCCTCTCATCCTAGTAAAGTATTTATCCACCATTCACAATATCCCAACAAATAACACCACAATTCTCCTTTTACGACTACATCACCAACAAGACATCACGCCACATCAATCCTCTCCTTTCCTTCGATAGCAGGCTTCAGGAGCAAATAAAACATGGCGGCTCCTTTCATTTTCGTTGACAGACCTTATCATTTTTAGACTGACCCATCACCGTATAAACCAACGTCTACTGCTACATCCTTCCTCCATCAACGCCACATCCTCCTCAAGACTTCTCGTCCCAGCCTCTACTTCCTCTTTCACCTCATGCAAACCGCACCTTGTTTGCTCCCTAAATGTAACAACGCCTCTCCTACCTCAGTTCTCACAGCTTTTCTTCTTTCCTTGTCTAAACTGCCGAATATCATTCATAGCCATTTCCATATGGTATCGATTGTCTTGTTGGGTTGGGAGTATTCGGTGTACATGGATCAAAGAAGCTTTAATTATATATATGTTTGGATTTACTTTGCTGAGGATAGAAGAAATTAGGTCCACTAAAAATAAGAGGATGAGAGTGGCCGTACGTGTGTATTCTTTTAGTCTTTAGGTAGGAGCAACGTGACACTTGTTTGACCACAGGAGGATACTTTTTTTTAGGTAAAAATGTTTTCTAAAAGTTATGATATATATAGGGTAGTTTCTTTTATATTATAAAGTTTAACGCACCTCATTTCGTAGAGTTCCATTCATATACGGACTGCTATGGACAGATCTAAACATACCGTTGTGACGAACAATATGTCACGGTCCCAAAAATATAATAATACCGGTAGATTAACTCATATTTTGAAACCCCAAAATCGCTGATTAGGGGTGCACAATACTCCAATTATAAAGTTGCTTATTTAAATAATTAAAAATTATAGAAAAAATCTAAAAATTAAATTATCGCTATTTCCCAAAAGAACCTTATCTGAATTCACACCCGATATCTAGTTATTTTGAAATAACCGTTATGGTCGATAAACGAGTCTATAGCGACTGTTCTGAAATTTGATTTGGACATACATCAAAATCTACACGATGAAATCCCGATTTTTCTCTTCCACTAGAAAGATATACTCCACCAGTTCCACACATTTCTTATTTCACAGAAATCCGGCTTAAAACGAATCATGTACATTCAGTTGAAGTTCAAATCGCCAATTTACGAACTTCAGCGCCATTTCAAGCTCCATTTTAATTATAATATAACTCTACGTTCAAACTGTCGTTTATATAATATATTCATTATTCAAATTCAATTCCAAGCTGAATTAAATATCACAGATGATCCAATTCACACCATATCGTCATTTCAGCCAATTCTGATCATTTTAGAATTAAATATATTATTTAATTTATTATTTTAATTAAATATTCACCATTATTTAATTCCACGACCATTTAATTCACTATATCACTATTTATACAATTAAATAAATAAATCATAATACCCCTGCCAATGCGGGTCATTACAATCTTTCTCACTTAAAATAATTTCGTCCTCGAAATTGCTAAAAGTAGAGGACGGCCCTATCGACTGGTTAGAACATATTTGTTCACTTCTTAACTTCAGTTTCAACTGAACCAATTTAATTTCAATTAAATTATTAATTAATTCTTATCAACGAAAATTTTCAAAAATCCTGAAAATTTTCTAACGCTTTAACTCTTCGAAAAATTTCTCCAGCACCTCCCTTGTACTGGTCAATACGTCAAACTCCAACTCACCTCTCTGGGCCATCTCCAACCCAAAAGAAAATCAAACAGCCAAGCGGCTTGCCAATTCGGCTCATAAATCTTATATCCAATAGAAATATAAATTTATACCTTTTGTCGGGCATATCATTATATCCTTTTCACCTGTTATCAATTCAGCGGATACAAGGGTCATCGCAATCAAATTCCAAACTGCTTTTATCCACAACACAACCATTCGCTTATATCCGAGCCAAATATCATTTCAACTCGAGTTTCTTCTCGATTCCCAACTCTTAACTAGATAATCACATTACGCTTCAAATTGGAATCTCACAATCCAATTTGTCTTGATATCATTCTAATTCAATCTCAGTTACCACTTTACTGGCTTTACTTTAATTCAAATCTGCTTTCACAAATTTCTGTTAAACTTGTTTTTAATTCAAACAGTCTTTCCTCGGGAGTTTTCAAACAGTTTACTCTTTTTTAAAAATCAAATTTTCCTTTTGAACATGCCACTGAGCCCTTAATTAATATTCCATTAGTTAAATCACTTATCTATTTCTTTATCAATATTTGTTAACCAATATTTTCAATAACCATATTGGCCTTTTACGTTATTTGGAAAACATTTCCGAATATCGCCTTCCTTTATTTTTCTAAACTTTAGAAAATATATGCTATTTATAATTGGAAAGTATTCCAATTACTTATCTCTTTTTCGATCTCGTTTATTCCTATACTTAGGAAATATCTAGTATTATATTTCCTAGTTTACACTTATTTGGGTTAAAACGGATGCTATGTAAAACATTGCTACGACAACCCAAATACTATATTCAACTAACTCTTATTCAACATTGATTTTTGAGCATGAAATCTTACTATTTATTTGTTAATAATGAAATCAATCAAGTTGGGGTATAACTACCTCTCAGACCTTGACTGAATAACATTTATAACGTCAAAACAGATATGACTACTTACTCGAATAATCAATACCATACAACTACTTATTCACCTTTAAACACATATACACTTTCTCTTTCTATTCTTACTAGATTTTATTCTTAGTCTTCCTTTTTGATTTTACTATTCTATTTCTAAGTTCGTTTCCTTATCGACTTCTATATATATATCGATACGTTGATTTCTAATTATCAAATTATCTTAAAAATATTCTAACTCCTTAAATTCCCGGAAAAATTCGCCATAACCTCCTTTGTACCAGAGCATCGGGATATTTCAAATAGCCTCCCATGGCCCTCACCAATCCAAAAGAAAAAGAAAAAGCCAAGCGGCTAGCCGATACAGCGCATAAAATCTCATATATGAATTAAATACATACCTTTTCGTCGAGCATTCTATTTATATACCTTCATACCTTATACATACCTATCTCATGTATATCTATACCTGCCCAATCTATTTTAACTATACCTGATCGATTTAACTCAATTCCTTAATAAATTTGTTAATTAACTCTTTAGTCTATTTCAATTTTATATTTGAACATGACACGTTCAAATATATTTTAACTTGCTTATTAACTAATTTGAATCCAAATTTCAAATTTAAGTTCTATATTCGATTTTGAATATCCATTCACAAATCCAATTCACCTTTCAAAGTTCAACTTCAAATTCAAAACTCGATTAACTAATTCCTCTTCGACTTAGTTAATTCTATTCAATTTCTATTCAAATTTTATATTTGAATTTCATTCCAATTACCTTATTCAAATTCTGTATTTGAATTTCATTTCAATTCTATTTGAATCTTCTATACTCAAATTTCGAATTCAATTCTATTTGAATCTTCTTTATTCAAATTTCATTTTCACTTCTATTTGAATCTGCTTTATTCAAATTTCATTTTCACTTTCGATATTCAAATCCTATATTTGAATTCCTTTATATTTTCTATATTCAAATTCTATATTTGAATTCCATTTGAATTTCTATATTCAAACTCTATTTCAATTTCATTGAATTTCATATATTCAAACTCCCTTTTGAATTTCTATATTCAAATCCTATTATCACTCTATATGAATTCTATATTCAATTTTCCATTTTTTAAATCTTCTTTATTTAAATTTCATTTGAATTTCTACATTCAAATCCCCTTTGAATTTTCTATATTCAAATCCCCCTTGAATTTTCTTATTCAAATTCTATGTTTGAACTTCCTTTATTCAAATTCCTTTTCAAACTTTCTTTATTCATTCTCTAAATAAGTCTCGATTTCAATTTCTTTTTAAATCGATATTTCTACCTTTGGAAAATAGATTTCCCTTTAAATTTCACACTTGTATTTTTATTTCTGAATTATCCAATGATAATTCTGTTCACTTCGTTTATAAACTTCGTTTTATAAAAGAACTATTTATAAACTTCGTTTATAAAAGAACTATTTATAAACTTCGTTTATAAAGGAACTTTCGTTTTATTTCTTTTAAACAAGTTAATATTTCAAACCTATTTAAAAATTCAAATTCTATATTTTAAATCCCATTTTGAAATTCAACACAACTTGTCTTTCCCAAAACAAATTCAAAACAGTATCTTTGGTAGTAATTCGTCACTTACAACTCGAAAATGAATACTGATGATGCAACTGTCATCATCAGAATCTATTTTCCAGCGATCGATGTGAGTTCAATACTATAAAACCATTTCTAAACATTTCCACTTTGAAATTCATTTCAAAATATAATTCACGCTGCTTGTAAAACAATTTAAAATCTCCCAGGATCTTAAATTTTCCTTATTTTTAATCCCAATCCATTTACAAACACTTATCCAATTCTCCAGAGTTTAAATTCAATTCCTGGTTTAAATTTCAGATTTAACTCATCTGATTTCACGTATTTCACTTATATGAATCCTGATTGGTTATTCACATAACCATTTAATATATAATCTTACTCGATTATAATAACAACCAATGTATCCAATATATTATAATTTTGATATATATATCTTCTCTATATCAAGATTTACCTTGGGTAAACTTATTTTAATTTACCCTCTTTTCAAAACATATCGTGCCGACCCATCGTATTCGAGTGTTTAGTAACTCCTACCGATACAGTGGATTAAACTGATCGACCAGAACCCATAAACAACTCAACCAATGAATCTCCACCATATAAAACAATTTTTATATCAATAACAAATACGTTCACTCATATATATACACTCAACTCAATCTAGGGTATTACTAACCCTATCTCTATCGAGTCACGCCACAGAGCCAAGTAATTCTTAACTTAAGCTCTGATACCAACTGTAATGACCCGGATTTTGAGTAGGCTTTGCAACCGTCCCATCCTCCAAAGCAGCAAGTAAAACCCACTGTGGCTTACACTGGTACGCCAATACCATATTTTACGGCCAGCCTTTCGACTTCACAACCAACCCTACCGAAGGGACATGTAGGAGTAAGAGTCTCCCGTTCGCCACCTAACAAAAAGCGAGAACCCCCTATCATGCGACACATGCAAAGCACGCAACATGGACTGGTGTGAGTAAAACAGTTTAAACCAGTTCAAGCAGGTAATCGACATCTCATAAGACTACGCCGTATAACGGAACGGGTTTTTCCCTTATGAAAATCCAAATTTATCTTTATATCAAAAACCTTTTGATATTATAATAATGTCTATCAATCACAATAAAATAATCATCTAGCAGAAACGCTTTCATCTCACGTTTTACATATATAGTATACAATCAAAACCGTAAGCACGTATTAGGTAATGGATTTCCAACTATGACAAGGTATGGAACCACCTTTCGTTAGTGTACCTCTAGAAAGGAATACACTGGGTTCAACAAGAACATCTTGCAACCCGGCCACACATGACCGACCACTCATTTCGCTTGAGCGTATCGAATGTATATCACCAACGGTTGGGATCAGCAACCGTTTCCCGAATGGGACAGCATCAACAATAGATTTTTAGAAGTAAATGAAACTCTAGATCAGGTGATTATACAACCTACTTCGGTGCGACCGACTTAGCCATGTTGCCTGCCCGATTTCTGTCATTTACCGGATGATGAGGCTAGAAGCTACGCTTTATCATCACACTAGATTCACTTTGAATGCCACATCATCAAATCCGTCCAATCACCGATTGACGTCCTCAACAATACATTATGTGTTAGCTAAAGAAGTTTCCTTCTCCGCTTCCACTCTTGGTACGGTTGGAGAAATCAATATACATGATCATCTGGAAATACTCTGTCAAACATCCGTCCATACAAGTCATCCAGGAACAGGATGAACCGAAGGCACTATTCTGTAACCAGGATAGCTCTTGCATAACTCCGTCTTCAATTCCCATTGGCATATATGATTCGCAACGCTTATGCCAATATAGAGTGGTTCTTTGGATAATAATCCAACCGGTCTCTCCATATTAACAACGTTAAAATGGTCAAAACTTCGATAGTTTGTGATTTAACTATCGAATAAAAACAAGTGTGCAAACAACGATATTATTTCCAAACGGAAATTATATCGATCAAACATCATTTAACATTCATCTCCTTAGTTCATTTTTCATCTTCTGTTTCCCTATATTCAACATTTCTTATTTTCTAAATTTAGAAAATATATGTTATTACCATTGGAAAACATTTCCATTTCTTGTTTTCTTTATTAGAAAACATTTCTGGTTTCTTATTTGGAAAGAACATTTCCAAAGCTTCTTCATTGGTCTTAGACAGATGTTTAAACAAACCATCGCGATGCCAACTCAAACCATTTCCTTTATTGCCGAACCTTAACTATTCCTTAGTTAAAAACGAAGCCAATCAAGTTAGGGTAGAACTCCCTCTCAGACCTTAACTGAACAACATTTCTAACTTTGAAATAGATAAAGTTCACTTTATATCCCTTTACTAACTTCCTTACTTAACCCTCCTTCGAATAGCTATATTCGATTGACTCTTTTCACTTAACTCTATTCGATTAACCCTTATCAATTAACTCTATTGGACTAACACTATTGGATTAACTCTATTTGACTAACGCTATTGATTTACTCATTTCACTTAACTCCTTTCGAATAGACTATATTCGATAACTCCTTTTACTTTCTTCGAATAAACTATATTCGATTAACTCATTTGCTTTAAATCTAATCGATTAAACTAACATCGATTAACTCCTTTGCTTTAACTCTAATCGACTAAACTAACATCGATTAACTCCTTTCACTTTAACTCTAATCGATTAAACTAACATTGATTAGTTCCTTTCACTTTAACTCTAATCGATTAAACTAACATCGATTAATTCCCTTTTACTTTAACTCTAATCGATTAAACTAACATCGATTAGTTCCCTTTTACTTTAACTCTAATCGACTAAACTAACATCGATTAGTTCCTTTCACTTTAACTCTAATCGATTAAACTAACATCGATTAATTCCCTTTTACTTTAACTCTGATCGACTAAACTAACATCGATTAGTTCCCTTCACTTTAACTCTAATCGATTAAACTAACATCGATTAGTTCCCTTTTACTTTAACTCTAATCGACTGAACTAACATCGATTAATTCCCTTTTACTTTAACTCTAATCGACTAAACTAACATCGATTAGCTCTTTGAATAAACTATTCATTTATAAAGATTTACTTTTAGTAACGGTTCTTCACTTTACAAATGATTTCCCTTTTATTCTAACTTATCCTTTGATTTTATAAATGTTTCTTTTATAAAAATTCCTTTCCTTTTCTATATAAAATCCATCGATTTTATATAAATAATTCATTTTCAAAATACACTTTGAAAATATTCCTTTATCAACATTCGGTATGTTATGGTATTCAATATATCAATCACGATGATCAGTATCGTCCAAACACATATAATCGACAACAGATTATATATCACATCATATATCACAATATATGAAAAACAGTAAAATAAATGTTGAGGAATCCAGTCGGATTCCTCCAACCTGTTTCCCTGCATCACAGATGTTAAATAATATAGATAACATCACTTTTCAGTTCAATATGATATATTCTGTTAAACAGAATCAATATAGAAATTCAACTAACTAACTAGCAGTTCAATCAAACAGTCAACACACAGTCAATCAGCCAATATCTAACAGTTCTAAAAATACAACATGAAATTATAAACTGTTCAGAGTTAGTGAGATTTACTCACATTGGACGATCATCGTTAATAACGATAACCATCGCTCGATTTGATTCTGACGGACAATTTATTTCACTATAAATTGTAACGAGCTCAGATGGACTTCAAGTCAGTTCCATCGCGTAGTGTCCGTCCATACGATCCCAACGGATCTTGTCTCGTCCAATTCTGATAACGTGTGATAAAGTTATGAACGTTTTACTCAATACACTAATAAATATTGAATTTAACTTGGATTTTAAAAATAAATCATGGGCTTTAACCTTAAAAGTTGGCCCACTCCACTGCTTAAACCCACGACCGCATAACCTTTCTTCCCAAAACACAAATACCGAAACCTAATACCCCCAAACCCATTGACCTCAACCGACACGCCTCTCATCCTGGTAAAGTATTTATCCACCATTCACAATATACCAACAAATAACACCACAATTCTCCTTTTACAACTACATCGCCAACAAGGCATCACGCCACATCAATCCTCTCCTTTCCTTCGACAGCAGGCTTCAGGAGCAAATAAAACATGGCGGCTCCTTTCATTTTCGTTGACAGACCTTATCATTTTTAGACTGACCCATCACCGTATAAACCAACGTCTACTGCTACATCCTTCCTCCATCAACGCCACATCCTCCTCAAGACTTCTCGTCCCAGCCTCTACTTCCTCTTTCACCTTATGCAAACCGCACCTTGTTTGCTCCCTAAATGTAACAACACCTCTCCTACTCAGTTCTCACACCTTTTCTTCTTTCCTTGTCTAAACTGTCGAATATCATTCATAGCCATTTCCATATGGTATCGATTGTCTTGTTGGGTTGGGAGTATTCGGTGTACATGGATCAAAGAAGCTTTCATTATATATATGTTTGGATTTACTTTGCTGAGGATAGAAGAAATTAGGTCCACTAAAAATAAGAGGATGAGAGTAGCCGTACGTGTGTATTCTTTTAGTCTTTAGGTAGGAGCAACGCGACACTTGTTTGACCACAGGAGGATACTTTTGTTTAGGTAAAAATGTTTTCTAAAAGTTATTATATATATAGGGTAGTTTCTTTTATATTATAAAGTTTAACGCACCTCATTTCGTAGAGTTCCATTCATATACGGACTGCTATGGACAAATTTAAACATACCGTTGTGACGAACAATATGTCACGGTCCCAAAAATATAATAATACCGGTAGATTAACTCATATTTTGAAACCCCAAAATCGCTGATTAGGGGTGCACAATACTCCAATTATAAAGTTGCTTATTTAAATAATTAAAAATTATAGAAAAATTCTAAAAATTAAATTATCGCTATTTCCCAAAAGAACCTTATCTGAATTCACAACCGATATCTAGTTATTTTGAAATAACCGTTATGGCCGATAAACGATTCTATAGCGACTATTCTGAAATTTGATTTGGACATACATCAAAATCTACACGATGATATGCCGATTTTTCTCTTCCACTAGAAAGATATACTCCACCAGTTCCACACGTTTCTTATTTCATAGAAATCCGGCTTAAAACGAATCATGTACATTCAGTTGAAGTTCAAATCGCCAATTTACGAACTGCAGCGCCATTTCAAGCTCGATTTTAATTATAATATAACTCTACGTTCAAATTGTCATTTATATAATATATTCGTTATTCAAATTCAATTCCAAGCTGAATTAAATATCACAGATGATCCAGTTCACACCATATCGTCATTTCAGCCAATTCTGATCATTTAAGAATTAAATATATTATTTAATTTATTATTTTAATTAAATATTCACCATTATTTAATTCCATGACCATTTAATTCACTATATCACTATTTATACAATTAAATAAATAAATCATAATACCCCTGCCTATGCGGGTCATTACAACAAGGCCGTGAATAGAAAATATACCGGCTTATATTCAATATCAAATTCTGAAACCAACAAATATCGTATTGGAAATAACGATATAAAATATATCCTTCAAATTTCCACAGCCATATATGTATAATCACAAAATCCAACATCGAAATATTCCGAAGATAATTTCGATACAAATCCATTCCAATTCAATTATTGGAAATTCTGGTTACTTTTAAAACCCCTTTTAAATCCAATTTATTTATTTTAAAAATAAATGGAGTTACAATTCTAGTTCAAAACTAGTTCATTTCGATAAAAATCTATTTTTATCCTTTCAAATATGGAGTTTTTCATGCAATTCTTCCCAAATCATTTCTTATGATTTTACACAAATTATTGATATTTTAAATAATTTTATCAAGGCCCGTACAGTTGATTTCCATCAACGACCATCGAACTGCACTTATAGCGACCTTTTCCAGATTTGATTTGGACATAATTCCAAATCTAACCGTTGGATTTCAGATTTCTAATATTCATTGCAAAGCTCTTTTCGATACGAACCCAACGGTTCCAGTTTCAGGAGAATCCGACGGTCGGATCTCCCGCAATGTCAATTCGAAGTCAATGGTTGAAATTCGCGAACTACCGCAGCGCGGCGCGTTCTATTCAGGCCATTATATATATTATATATATTTCGTCGATTTCCTTTTAAAACGTATTTTATAAATCGTTTTAAATTCGTTTTCGAAACTATTTCAATTTCATATTCAATTTTGAATCAAAATTGAATATTCCACATCATCGATACACAAATGATAATATTTTCAAAACTTTATATTTTGAAATCACTTCCTTTTCTATATTCATTATAAAAAATGAATATAATCGATATAAATATCGTTCGCGTCAAAATGGCACATCTCTAATCAACACGGCTTTATATATTTCAATATCTTCGTTATTCTATTCAATAAATGAATATTTATTCTATTCAGCACATGAATCTATATTTCTTTCAACACATGAATATTCTCAACACATGACTATTTATGTTATTTAATATATTTTATAAAATTATGATAAAGATGTAAATTTTATTGTTCAAAATATTTTACTCAACACATGAATATTTTCAACACATGAATATTTTCAACACACGAATATTTTCAACACACGAATACTCTCAACACATGAGCATCGTCAACACATGACTATTTATTCTATTCAACACATGAATCTTCAATTTATAATATTCTTTATTTTCTAAATTGGAATGAGGCCCAATCAATTACCATATAATGTTAATTATATGGATTCCATACAACACATGTATATAATAACAATGATAAATAATCAACCATCATCCAGGGTGCACCACACAACTGCATAAGTATTAAATATAAATAATCAACGCTTACACAATCTTTCGACCAATCGACCGACATACAACTAAATAATTGGGATTGGTGTACATCAAATATCATCCCAACACCCGTGTGGGGTTTCAATCCACAAACACTGAATATTTTTTGTGCAGTTGGGCGACGTGTAAAATTTATCGTCCCAATCAATGTCCTTCAAATAGGTGTACATAAACAAACCGTCCGGTTTGTAAATGAATATTTATTTATCCACATTCACGTTAAAAATTATATTTTTAACAATAAAATATTTTATTCTCAACATATTAATGTTTTATTATCTATTTCACATCAACATCACAAACAAATTTCACAATACATCAAACAAGCATACAAGTCGTCCATGGTCTGTGGACGACGGGTGTCGGGTGCTGCTAAGCACCGTCTGCATCCTAGTATATATTTTAACTAGAAAACAAGATTTAAAGTGAGAAGTTCTCACCGACTAGCTAAACCAAACGCCACGACTCTTCATATGTAGAAATTTTCATCGTGCTCGCCTTTTGTCAATTTAATTGTTTGTAGCCACTATATATATAAAAATCACATTTTTATATTATTGCTATGTATATAAAAATCACATTTTTAATTTTTTCTATATGGATAAAAATCACATTTTTATACCGCTACTATGTAGATAAAAATTCTATTTTTACACTGCTACTATATAGATAAAAATTCTATTTTTAAAACGGTGTTCATATAATAAAGATTATATTTTATCGCGCTATTCTCTATATAAGAATTATATTTTTATATATCTACTTCTAATATAAAGATCGAATTTTTATATCATCGCTATAAAAATCACATTTTTATTTCAACATATATAATAAAAATCAGATTTTTATTACGCTACATAAATAAAGATCAAATTCTTACTATCTATATAATATAAAAATCGTATTTTTTATTCTTTAAAAATTAAACTTTTAAATCTCTACAACTATACAATCAATTTTTAAATTGAAATGAAATAAATAAAATTCAAAATTAAAAACTTACATCGCATTTGAAGGAGAGGGCTGATGGGTTTTGTCGAAGAATGGGGTTTGATGGAGGCGGTTTCGAGTTGCATATTGGATCCGGTGGCACTAGGGCTTCAGAAGAGTGGCATTCGATTTGTAGGAGGGTTTGGGGCTGTCATCGATCGGAGAGGTGAGAGGAGCTGAGGGAAGAGGCTGGAGGGGGTCGGAGTTGCGTGTAGGGGTTCGGTGGCGGCCTCTGGGCTTGGTGGCGGCGGTTCTTCATGGTTTGAGGCTGTGGGGTGCTTAATGGAGGAAGAAGGAGGATGGAGGTGGTCGGGGGATGCATGGTGGCGGCAAAATGGGGGGGGGGGGGGGTGCGGTGGCGCTAGAGGCGTGGCGCCTCTAATGGGCGACGACGACGAATCGCGGCCCCCCTGCGTCTTTTTTGTTTTTTCTCGTTTTTATTTACTCTGGTATCGAATGAAAGAGAAAGGTATGGGGGTTTAAATGTAAATGAGGGTTGACTTTTTTATTTAATTTACTTTTTTATATTTCAAAAAAGCAACCTTTTATTTCGAACTCGAAATCAAACCCACCGCCTGTCGTCCATAGCTAGTTACCCCCATTCCGAACACAATGGGATATGTATCATAAGTTGATTCGATCGTTTCGATCAGTTTTTGTCAAAATCAAAATATAAATCTATATATTGAATTTGAACGCGCATTTCAATTTACCGGGGCCACATACCGACTCTAAAAATTCCAGAAAAATTATTTCTAGCTTAATATTGACGATACGGTCCTAACAAAACTAATTTCGTCAAATTTTAAGACCGTTTGAAAAATGGCCATTTTCCAGTCGATTAAAATCAACTGAAACTGGTCAAACGCATTTTCCTTTGCCACGCTCACATATTAATTCAGAAAATTACGAATTTCGGACTCTAGCAATAACCTGTAATCGCAGATCCAACAAAAGTCGTTTCGTCGAAAACCGAGGTCATTTGCAAATTCCCATTTTTAAGGTCCAGAATTCCATAGCGACAATTCTGAATTTTCAACTGGGCATAACTTTTTATCCCCGTTATGAAATTTTGACTTTTCAGATTCGTTGGAAAGATATTCTCAATTAGATTCTAATATTTTTGGATTCGCTAAAATCCGATTTATTTTGCACCTGGTACATTCATTTGAACTTTGAAATTGAATTATCGAACTACTGCGCCATTTTCAATTCCTTTTCTAATTATAAATAAAATATTTACATTCGAACGACAATTTATATAAATATATACATTCTATTTCTATTAAATTAAATTCCTCGTCGATATTATTTAAAATAATTCAATTTAAATATTCAAAATTCGCTAAATTCGCCAAAATAAAAAATTTAAATTGGCACAGATTTTCCGGGTTATTACAAAATCCTTTCGAAAGAAATGATAATCGTAAGACCGATCCACACATAAACACGGATAGATTTTAACTTACGATGACCAAAGATATTTTTGATATCAAATCCGGTGATATTATAATAGTGTCTAAATCAAATAAATAGAAATCTAGCGGAATGCTTGCATCTCATGCTCCATATATAATATAAAATCAAAAACCGCAGGGCGCTTATTGGAGATTGGATTTCCAACATGACAAGGTATGGAACCACCTTCCGATCAGTGTACTCTAGAGGGATATACTGGGGTTCAACAAGAACATCTTGCAACCCGGCCCACACATGACCGGCCACTCATTTCGCTTGAGTGTATCGAATGTATATCACCAACGGTTGGGACCAGAAACCATTTCCCGAAAGGGACAACATCGATAGATTAAAGAAGCAATTGGAATTTCGCTAGATAGGTGATTATACATCCTAATGGGAGCGACCCACATAGCCATGCTCCCTGCCCGATTTTTGTCAATTCCCTGTTGTGAGGCTTGAGGTTTGAATTATCTTCCAGAACATCTGGTCACCATTCACTTTGAATGCCACATCGTCAGATCCATTGGAAATCACTGATTGATTCCCATAAAAATACTCGGAATGTTAGGCTAAAGAAGTTTCCCTTCTGAGCCACCAACTTCGTATGTTTGAAGGAATCAACATAGTAACCCCTTTGGAAATACTCTGTCAGACACTCGTCCTTACAAGTTGTCCTGGGTCTGGACAAATTGAAGGCACTGTTCTATTAATCCATCTTGGGCAATTTCTACCTAGGGTTAAAAGAACAGCCCTTGCACTTTACACCGTCTTTAATTATCTTCAGCTTAAGTTGATTCATAACGCTGATGCCAATATGGAGTGGGTTTCAGATATTAAATCTGATCCCGGTCTCTCCGCATTGACAACGGAGGTATAAAATAAATCAAAACTTTGATAGCTAGTGATTTATCTATCAAAGAAACATCCATACAATCAACGGTCCTATTTCCAAATGGAAATTCTACCGATCAACCATCAAGCAATACCGGCCCCTATTTATATAAATTCCTTATTTTGTTATCAAATTCCAAATTCTCATTTCCCATCTTCCCTTTTTTTTCAAAGCATTATTGTCTCTCTCGATTCTTGGAAAACATTTCCAATATCAAAATTCCTTTATTCAAGAAAATATCTCTTATTCGAGTTAGAAAACAGTTATATATGTACCCACGGATTCTTACTTTCTATATTCAGAAAATATATATTACTAATATCGGAAAATATTTCCGAATTCCCTTCTTTTATTCCTCGTTGACCAATTCATTTCATTTTCTATGCGTAGAAAATATCTCTTATTTTATTTGGGGTAACATTTCAAAATCCTTTAAATTAACCCGATGGTATGAAAACATCATTATTATAATTCAAACTATTCATCATTTATTAACTAACCATATTGCTAATCAATCTTCACTATCGAACCTTAACCATTTCACCATCAATCATAAAGTCAATCAAGTTGGGGTGTAATTACCTTTCAGACCTTCAATGAACAACATTCTCAACTTTGAAATAGTCAAAGCTCACAACTACAAACAAAATATCGCTTATGCGACTCTCAGATTCAATCTCAGCATCAACTTCTTTTATGGAAAAAAACATTGATTATAACGGTAACGTTATAACCGCTGTAAACAATAATTATAATGGTAGCATCAAAATCGCTGTTTAGATTTACAAAACATTTATTTAAAACGACAGCGCTAAATCGCTGTTTAGGTTTACAAAATATTTATTATAACAGCAGCGTTAAAATCGCTGTTTAGACTTACAAAAAATTTATTATAACAGCAGCGTTAAAATTGCTGCTTAAAACATTTATTACAACGATAACGTTATAATCGTTTTTTCCAAGTATTTGGTTTATAAAAATATAACTTGTACTTATTAATTTCAATAAATAAATTAATAAGTAAATAGATAAATAATAAAATTTGATTCAAACCGGAAAGTAAAAATACTACTTCCCTAAATTTGATATAATCGAATTCCGATAAATAACTCTCATTCGAATACTCTATATTCGATTTATATTCTGAACTTCAGAATTTATTCACCATTTCAGGTAATTTCAAATTTCAAATTCACTATTGAATTTATCCCTTCAATTCCATTATAACAATTCCAATCTATGAAATGTTATCACAATTTATTTTATATTCTGAATCTTGAACTAAAACCATCGTTTTCTTTTAAAAACGATTTCCCATTTCCTTTTTACTCAATTCCCAATTTGGGTTCATATTTCAAATCATCTAAATTTCCTTTATAAATATTTCATTTGCAAAATATTTCCTTTAAACCATTATTCACTTTAACCTTAAATATATTACTTTTATACAAAATCAAATCAGTTTGATTTTCATACATAAAAATAATATCTTAAACCCAAATTCTATTTATAACCTTTATTCAAAGTTTTCGTACAAATCTCATTCTTATTCCAATCATTTCAATTTATAATTCCCTTTATAATTTTCTAAGTCAAATCTTATTTCGAATATTGGTTTCAAATCCCAATTCCTCTTTCCCATATAAATTCATATTTGGATTTATATTTCAATTTATCCAACGATAACTAATTTACTTAATTTATATACTCGTTTAAAATCAACTTCTTGTTTTAATAAAACAAGTTTCTACCTTTTAACTATATTCGAAATATCACTTCAATTTTTTTTTAAAATGTATTTTCTTTTTAAATCTCAAATTTCATTTTCTATTCGAGAATATTTTATGGTATTTAAATACCAAAATTCAAGGGTCAGGGTAACTCAACACAACATAATCAATTATACTATATACACAGTAAATAACAAACAATAATATAAATGTTGAGGAATCCATTTGGATTCCTCCAACCTGTTTCCCTGCATCCACATATGTTAATCAACATTAATTTCACATAAATATGAAATATCATGGTGAACAGAATTATTAATGTTCAATGATATAACTATATCAACCAATTCAACTAATTTATCAACCATTCAGCCAAACAACCATCACACAGTATAAAATTATTATAAATAAATTTAAAACTCCTTTATAAAAATATAAATGAGGCAGAGTTAGTGAGTTTACTCACCTTGATTTTCAGTTGATGGTTCTGCTTTTGTTTTCTTTTAAAATCAAACAGGCATTTGATTTTATTACAGAATTCCTGTAGCTTTGTTCCTGACCCCACCATTTCTACCATGTAGATCTCGTCATTACGATTCCAATGTGACAGACGGCACACAATTCTGTTAGTGTATGAAAGAGTTATGAATTCTACAGGTGTTATACTAACGGTTGTTAATAATTAATTTAAACAATTCACTAACCTTAATTAATAATTAAATATAAACCTTAATCATGTTTAAATATTAATCCTTCGTCCCTACAGGTGCAATACCGTAAACTCCCCTTGCCATTTCAACTACTTCGTCCTTCACATCTCCTCCTCTTCATAGATACATTAAGTTTGAACATCAGGCAACCCCACAGAGGCAGACCCCCAAAACAAACACCACCGCAATATTGATTCCATTAATATTTAGTCACCCTAGTTAACCTCAAATCCAATATTAACGTCATTAAATAACGCGTTAATCATCACCTTCTAGTTCGCCGGAGGATGGCCGACGCTTACTCTACCGTATAACAAACAAACTTCCCAAAAAATCCTCCTTCCAGTATTTAAAAAAACTAAACCTCATGTCTCCAGTACGAAAAGCTCACCCCACCCAACAAGTCGTGACCTGCTTCTTTCATTTCCATTATAGTCAAGCTTTCCCACAACCACCAAGTCCAGTCACACATTCCCCTCAATAACGTAAGAGAGAAATTATCACCTTAATTATCATTTAACTTAATCACGTGGACTCTAATCATTTTCTCCTCCCATCGTTCTTCAAAAACACGCTGCTTCTGCAAACTCCATTGTCGATGCTTCATAAATTCAAACTCCGGCTTCACTGTTTCCCTTATCTAAGCGAGTGCTTCACAGCCCTACCTACCTTGAACAACTCATCTTCTCCTTTACATCCGCGGTCCTTAGTCTAGCAACGAACAATGGCTTCAGGCATCGTCAGAAAAATTCATATGAAATACTCCTGAAAATCGCACCTAAGTGCTGGCTGACCTCACGAATGCTAATATGATTTTCCTTTTGCACCAAATGCCTTCAACTGCGAGCTATCGCCAGCCCTATGCTTGTTGTCGAATTATTTTGCGCGACAGACATCTTTGCTGAACGGATAAACAAGGCTACAAGGGTGAAGCTTATCATTATACGAAGCTATAAGATTTGAAATAGATTGATTTCGTTTGGTGTTGGATTTTTAATTGAATTTTGAAGTGGTAAAATTTCTTTTTCGTGTATTAATGGAAGAGATGATGATGAGAATTTGTAAAGAGATTTGGGGCTCCTGGAAATAATGGCCTGATATACATATTATATATAATAAGGGGGAAATGGGATAAGAAGAACTTCGCTTTCTTCGTATAGCATAGGCCACGATTTTTTCCAACTTTAGCTACGTTAGGTATGTGACTCTATGGATTATACAGTAGCGTGATTTAAAAACACGGAAAAAACATTAATATGATTAGAAATAGTATTGATTTTGTAAGATTTCGGTTTGATTTTCTTGGTTTTGCTGTGTCCTAATGTTTGACCTCGAATAGAAGAAAACCAAAGCAAACAATATTTTTAAAGTCAGATATCAATACCAGATCGTCATGAAATGTCGGTTCTAAGGACAAACAGCTGTCATGATTTATTGTATTATGTTTTGATCCAAAGTTTCGGCTAGCTATTAGATAAGATAAGATATTAGCGTGATTTATTGTGGTTTAAGATTAGATTTTATCTGGATTGCTTGAAAACGATGGGTATTTTATTATTTATCATACGGTTAGCTTTCGACGTTTCAATTTGGACAACCACATACAATATCCAATTTACACGATATTGCAAATACAACTACTTCCGACTATATCTGAATTGAACTAATTATCCCATTATTTATATAAAATAAATATTCGAAATATTTAAATTCAAACCATTTAAACTACCAACCAAATAAATTAAAATAATTAAATTAATTAATTATTAAATCGCTAAAATTCTGGGACGTTACATTCCTTTCCCCTTAAAAGAATTTCATTCCTGAAATTACTAAGGTAGGAAAATGTTACATATTCTATTAACTAAGCTAAAAATCCTTTAATTTATTTCTTAAATTGGGTTTTTGACCGAATCAATTAATTTCAATTAAAATATTAATTCATTCCTGCTCACGAAAAATTTCAAAAAATTTCTAATACCTCAAAATTTTGAAAAAAATTCTGTAGAGTTTCCTCTGCACAGCTCATCGGTACAGCTACAACTCGCCTATCGAGCCTTCTCCAATTCGAAAGAAAATCAAAAAGTCAAGCGGCTCACCAATTAGGCTCACAAATCTTCAAACCCAAGTAATATCATAAACACATACCTTTTTTATGAGCAAAATCTTATTTCTAGCATTTGCTTTCATTCCATGCTAGCTCAACATTCATTTCAGTCGATTCCAAATCAATTCAACTCTTAGTTCCCAATTCACTAATCAGTTTCTTGATTACTTCACTTTCATTCTCAAACTTGATTTCTATTTCAAAACCAATCTGCTTAACCTACATGGGTTCAAATTCATCACAACTTAATTCCAATTTACCACATCCAATATATATATATATATATATATATATATATATATTCAACTTATTTCAGGATTATATCTAATCCAACTTTTATTTAACTTGACTCAAGTTAAATTTTACTTCATTTCATTTGATTTCAACATCATTCCATTTAGTTTTGAATGATTTTCATTCAACAGCTTACATTCAATTCACCATCCATCCATATCCTCTCCAATTTATTTCTAATCAATCTATTCACTTTTCTATTTAATAAGGTACTCAAATTAATTTCCAATCCAACTTCAACCAAACTCCATTTCAATGAGTTTTAAATAGATTTTAGTTTCCATAAAATTATTCCAATTCATTTAATCAAACCTCAGTTAAGGTTTTAATCCATTTGGTTCACCTTTATTATTTCAACCCATTTAATTAGCACAAGTTAAATTTAATATCAGAATTCAAATTCTCGGTTTTGAATTTTGAAAAGACTTGTTCTTTTCAAACAAATTTCAATAAATAAATTTGTTTTGGTAGCAATCCATCACTTAGAAACTCGAAAATGAACACCGATAATGTCGCGATCCATTATCAGATTTATTTTCTTGTCCCTGAAGTGATTTCAGTGCTTAATCACTTTTAAAATTCATTTAAAACATTCTTATTTGTATATCTGATTCTTACACAAAATCAATTTGGTTTATATAACCATTTCGGTATTATAATCTCATTTGATTATAATAACAACCACCCAATTCAATAATTTTAGAAAATTATTCCTTTTATATAAAAATAACCCTTGGGAAAAATTATTTCATTGCCCATTTAAAACAATACTGTATCGAATAGCTTTGTTCGAAAGTTTAGAAACACCTATCGATACAGTTGTATATCCTGTATCGACCAGAATTCATAAACAACTCAACAAACCAGACAACACAATATAAAACAATTTTATATCAAATCTACAAATACGCGCTCACATATATACACTCAAATTCAATCTAGGGTATTACTAACCCATCTCTATTGAGTTACGCCACAGAGCCAAGGTTACTACTCAACCTTCAGCTCTGATACTAAATGTAAAGTCCCAAGTTTCCATACACTTTGAGTTGACTAGTTACACCATACGTCCAACCCAAATTGCACAGAAATACGAATTATTATTAGAAAGAAATTAGAGGATGAGAAATAGAAAGAAAGAAGTATTAGATTAGAAGAAAACAAAGATCACAAATCTCACGGAGGAACGAATAAAATATATTAGATATAATAAACTTTGAAATACAAATCAGTAACTTTATATATGTACCATTATCAGAGCACAACAGTTATCTCTAGAACTGTTATAAACACCTGTTTCCAGATACAAGATAGTACACAGCCGAAAGTATGAGAGTCTATAGCTAACAAGTGAAGCCTCCTGCCTCCATCTCTTCCAATTGAATTTGAACAAAAATCCCGACTACTTGACTGCCCGTACAAATTTATGCACCTAAGAGTTTAGGTAAAACAAACAAAATAAACTCTGGGTCAGTCATGGGACAGGTGTGAGTAAACTCCAACCATTTGTTTGACTTTCAAAATCCTTTTGAAAGAAATGATAATCGTAAGACCGATCCACACATAAACACGGATGATTTTTACCCTACGATGACCAAAAATATACTTGATATCAAATCCGGTGATATTATAATAGTGTCTAAATCAAATAAATAGAAATCTAGCGGAACGCTTGCATCTCACGCTCCATATATAATATAAAATCAAAAACCACAGGGCGCTTATTGGAGATTGGATTTCCAACATGACAAGGTATGGAACCACCTTCCGGTCAGTGTACTCTAGAGGCGATACACTGGGGTTCAACAAGAACATCTTGCAACCCGGCCCACACATGACCGACCACTCATTTTGCTTGAATGTATATCACCAACGGTTGGGATCAGCAACCGTTTCCCAAAAGGGACAGCATCGATAAATTAAAGAAGCAATTGGAATTTCTCCAGATAGGTGATTATACATTCTAATAGGAGCGACCCACAAAGCCATGCTGCCTACCCGATTTTTGTCAATTCCCTGTTGTGAGGCTTGAGGTTCGAATTATCTTCCAGAACATCTGGCCACCATTTACTTTGAATGCCGCATCATCAGATCCATCGGAAATCACTAATTGATTCCCACAAAAATACTCAGATTGTTAGGCTAAAGAAGTTTCCCTTCTGAGCCACCAACTTCGTATGTTTGAAGGAATCAACGTACGTAACCCCTTTGGAAATACTCTGTCAGACACTCGTCCTTACAAGTTGTCCTGGGTCTGGACAAATTGAAGGCACTGTTCTATTAATCCATCTTGGGCAATTTCTACCTAGGGTTAACAGAACAACCCTTGCTGTAATGACCCGCATTGGCAGAGGTGTTATAATTTATTTAATTATATAAATAGTGATATAGTGAATTAAATGGTCGTGGAATTAAATAATGATGAATATTTAATTAAAATAATAAATTAAATAATATTTTTTCTGAAATAATCAGAATTGGCTGAAATGGCGATATGGTGTGAACTGGATCATCTGTGATATTTAATTCAGCTTAAAATACAATTAGAATAACAAATGTATTATTTGAACGACAGTTTGAATGTATAATTATATTATAATTAAAATCGAGCTCGAAATGGCGCTGTAGTTCATAAATTGGTGATTCGAACTTCAACTGAATGTACAGGATTCGTCTTAAGTCGGATTTCTGTGAAACAAGAAACGTGTGGAGCTGGTGGAGTATATCTTTCTAGTGGAAGAGAAAAATCGGGATTTCATTGCGTAGATTTTGATTTACGTCCAAATCAATTTTAGAAAAGTTGCTGTGGAATTCCTTTATAATTTATAAAAAAATTATTTATATTTTTAAAAGGAATTTCAATATAAATCGAATATCGGGTTGACCCAGAATTGAATATCAAGTTAGAAATTCATATAGGAATATTCTAGAGCTGCATGGTATTCCACTGTGGATATATACGATAATATTAATTTATTAATAATTTATTTAATTATATTTAAATATATATAGATATATTTAAATGGGTAATCCAGAGCTTTAAAAATAGCCACTTTTCCAAATGAAGTCGGAATTCGACGAAACTAATTTTCTTGGATCCGTAATGACAAATAGTTGTTAGGTTTTCAGTTTCGTGATTTTTAGAGTCACTGTGTGGCCGTACGGATTTTTAGAGTGAAAAACAGTCAGTATTTTGATGGTTAAAAATACGCTGTGTGAGCATACGAAGTCGGAATTCGACGAAACCAGTTTCGTTTGGACCGTAATGGCAAACTCTACCTGCATGTCAATTTTTATGATTTTTGAGTATCATATGTGATGATACGGATTTTTAGAAGACGGTTACAAATAACGATTTGAATAAAATCAAATATAAAAATCAAATAAAATATTATATTTTATATCCTATAAATAAGAAGACACCCCTAACCTAATTCAACTCATTCACAAAGTCAAAGGGAAAAATGCGCCGTTCATTTCTTCAGTAAAAAAAAACCATTTCGCTCCTCTCTAAAATCAAGGAAAATCAAACTAAGTTCTATAAATCCTTATATAGATAGAGTCGCAATCCTTATCAGTTTTTCTTCGATCCTATACCAGTTCTACATGGTACGACGCAGTTTTTGGTTGCTCTAGTTTGGAACAGTAGGTGCTAGGGTTTGGGTGTGTGGGCGATTGAGGTGTTTATTCATGAATAGAGCATGAGCTTTGAGTTTATGGGAAGGAGGGGCTTGGATTTGTGACAAGTCGATGGGGTTTTGTTGTGGAAATGGTCACGCGGTGTGCTGAGGACGTCAGTAATGGTCCTCAACGGAATTTGGTTTCCAAGATTGAGTTCATGGAAATGCATACGGGATTTGAAAGGAGAAGTAGAGGAGTACATTGGTGAAGTTGGTTTTGGATTCGGTGGAGCATTGGAGGAGAAGTAGAGCTTGGAAGTTCGAATAATGGTGTTCGGGTGTTTTTCGTGGAGCAGGTATTCGAATGGAGGAGGAGAGTCCACGTGGGCCGGGTCCGTTAGTATTGGGCTGGAATTCAAACAGTAAGGCCCAAAGTAAATAATATACTAGTTTATTTAAATTTAAATATTTATGTAAACTTGCAATTTGAATAACTTGACCATACGATATCTAAATTCAGCGAAACAAGATCCGATGGGTTCGTATGGACGGGAGCAATACAATGAGACTAACCGAGAGTGAATCAGAGCTCGTAACAATTTATGGCGAAATAAATTGTTCGACTGAATCAAATAACGCAAACCGTTATTTAACGGCTAACGCGCAAAAGTGAGTAAATCTCACTAACACTGAACAGTTTATAATTTCATGTTGTATTTTTAGAACTGTTAAATATTGGCTGATTGACTGTGTGTTGATTGTTTGATTGAACTACTAGTCAGTTAGTTGAATTTCTATATTTGATTCTGTTTAACAGATTATATCATATGGAACTAAAAGTGATGTTATCTATATTGTTTAACACCTGTGATGCAGGGAAACAGGTTGGAGAAATCAAACTGGGTTCCTCAACATTTATTTTACTGTTTTTCATATATTGTGATATATGATGTGATATATAATCTGTTGTCGATTATATGTGTTTGGACGATACTGATCATCTTGATTTGATATGTTGAATACCATAACATACCAAAATGTTGATAAGGGAATATTTTCAAAGTGATATTTGAAATAAAATATTTATAAATGGGATATTTATAAATAAGAAATATTTATAAATTGGAATATTTATAAATAGGAGATATTTAGAAAAAGGGAAAACATTATAAAAAGGAAACTATTATAAGAAGGAAATCATTTTTAAAGTGGAGAACCATTACTAAAAGTAAATCTTTAAAATGAATAAATGTTGTTAAAAAGGAAATCTTTATAAAGCGAATAAAGGAGTTAAATCGAATATGGTATTCGAAAGGAGTTAAATCGAATATGGTACTCGAAAGGAGTTAAATCGAATATGGTATTCGAAAGTAGTAAATCGAATTAGTTATTCGAAAGTAGTTAAATCGAATATGGTATTCGAAAGTAGTAAATCGAATTAGTTATTCGAAAGGGGTTAGTCGATTCGATTTAGTTGAATAGAGTAATCGAATATTTGTTATTCGAATAAGAGTTAACCAGTTAGAGGTAAACCAATTAGAGTTAACCAATTAGAGTTAAACCAGATAGAGTTAACCAGTTAGAGTTAACCAGTTAGAGTTAACCAGATGGAGTTAATCAATTAGAGTTAACTAGTTAGAGTTAACCAGATGGAGTTAATAAATTAGAGTTAACCAGCTAGAGTTAAACCAGTTGGAGTAAATCGATTAGAGTTAAAGCAAATAGAGTTAATTGAATATAGTTTATTCGAATAGAAAGTAAAAGGAGTTAATCGAATATAGTTTATTCGAATAGAAAGTAAAAGGAGTTAATCAAATATAGTTTATTCGAATAGAGTAAAAGGAGTTAATCGAATATATAGTTTATTCAAATAGAATTAAAAGAGTTATCAAATATAGTTTATTCGATAGGAGTTAAGTGAATAGAGTTAGAGTTAAATCAAAAGAGTTAAGTGAATAGAATAAATTGAATAGAGTTATCGAATACACCTTATCGAAGGAAAGAATTATCGAATAGAAAAGATTTGAAAGAGAGTTACGTAAGGAAGTTTGTTAAAGAATTAGAAGGGTGAACTTTGTCTATTACAAGGTTAGAAACGTTGTTCAGTTAAGGTCTGAGAGGTAGTATTACCCTAACTTGATTGACTTCATTTTTAACTAAGGAATGGTTAAGGTTCGATAGTAAAGGATGGTTAAGTGAATTTAGTAATTAAAGGAAATGGTTTGAGTTGGCATAGCGATATTTTATCTAAACATCTGCTTAATCCAAACGTAGGAGTTTGGAAATGTTTTCCAAACAAGAATCAGAAATGTTTTCTAATACAGAAAATAAGGAATGGAAATGTTTTCCAGTGTTAATAAATTTTATTTTCTAAATATAGAAAATAGCAAATGTTGGATATAGGGAAATAGGAGATGTAAAATGAACTAAAGAGATTAATGTTAAATGATGTTTTTTCGATATAATTTCCTTCTGGAAATAATATCGTTGTTTGCACACGTGTTTTTCTTTGATAGTTAAATCACAGACTATCGAAGTTTTGACCATTTTATGGATTATTATCCAAAGAACCACTCTGTATTGGCATAAGCGTTGCGAATCATATATGCCAAAGATAATTGAAGACGAAGTAAAGTGCAAGGGCAATTGTATAAGTCTTAGATAACAGTGTCTAAGATGGATGTATTGAATAGTGCTTTCGGTTCATCCTATTCCTGGATGACTTGTATGGACGGATGTCTAACAGAGTATTTCCAGATGATCACGTATATTGATTTCTCCAACCGTACCAAGAGTAGAAACGGAGAAGGAAACTTCTTTTAGCTAACACATAATGTATGGTTGAGGATGTAAATCGGTGATTTGATGGATTTGACGATGTGGCATTCAAAGTGAATCTGGTGTGATTATAAAGCGTAGCTTTTAGCCTCACATCTGGTAAATGACAGAAATCGGGCAGGAAGAATGGCTAAGTCGGTCGCACCAAAGTAGGGTGTATAATCACCTGATCTAGAGTTTCATTTATTTCTAAAAATCTATTATTGATGCTGTCCCATTCGGGAAACGGTTGCTGATCCCAACCGTTGGTGATATACATTCGATACACTCAAGCGAAATGAGTGGTCGGTCATGTGTGGCCGGGTTGCAAGATGTTCTTGTTGAACCCGGTGTATTCCTCTCTAGAGGTACACTAACAAAAGGTGGTTATCCATTACCCAATACGTGCTTGCGGTTTTGATTGTACTATATATGTAGAACGTGAGATGAAAGCGTTTCTGCTAGATAATTATTAAATTGTGCTTGATAGACATTATTATAATATCAAAAGGTTTTTGATATAAAGAAATTTTGGAATCTCATAAGGGAAAAACCCGTTCCGTTATACGGTGTGGTCTTATGAGATATCGTTTACTTGTTCAACTGTTTTAAACTGTTTTACTCATACCAGTCCCATGACTGACCCGGAGTTTATTTGTTTGTTTCCCTAAACTCTTGGGTGCCTAAATTTGTACGGGCAGTCAAGTAGTCGGGATTTTTCAGATACACTTGAAGAGCTGGAGCAAGAGACTTCAGGATCATATAGCTATAGTTTATTTCCGTTGTGTTGTAAGTGTTGTACTTTGATAATGATGTATATTCAAGTACAGATGTATATTTCAAGTTATGTTATATATATTATAAGTTATTCGTTCCGCTGTGAGGTTCGAGTTACTCTGATGTTGTGTTCTTCTTCTTCTACTTTTCTAAGTTTCTATCTTATTTATCCTCACCCTCTGTTTTCTTTCTATAAATTTCCTGATTTTCAGTTTTAATTTGGGGTTGGACTTGTGTTTTTGGTCAGCTAAAATTGGACCGGAATTTTGGGTCATTACAGTTGGTATCATAGCTTAAGCTAAGTGATTTACCTTGGCTCTCTGGCGTGACTCCGTAGAGATGGGGTTAGTAATACCCTAGATTGAGTTGAGTGTATATATACAAGTGAACGTATTTGTTATTGATATAAAAATTTGTTTTATATTGTGGAGATTTATTGGTTGAGTAGTTTATGAGTTCTGGTCGATCAGTTTGATCCACCGTATCAGTAGGGATTTTGTAAACGCTTAAATACGATGAGCCGTCATGGTATGTTTTGAAAAGAGGGTAAACGAAATAATTTTACCCAAATTATATTTGATATAAAGGATTTATATTGGTTGTTATTATAATCGAGTAAGATTATAAATTAAATGGTTATGTAAATAACCAATCAGAATTCATATAAGTGTAATACGTGGAATCATATGAGTTAAATCTGAAATTTTAAACTAGAAATTTGAATTAAAACTTTGGAGAATTGGATAAGTGTTTGTAAATGGTTTGGGATTAAAAATAAGGAAAATTTAAGATCTTGGGAGATTTTAAATTGTTTTACAAGCAGTGTGAATTATATTTTGAATTGAATTTCAAATTGGAAATGTTTAGAAATGGTTATATAGTATTGAACTCACTTCGATCGCTGGAAAATAGATTCTGATGATGACAGCTACATCATCAGTATTCATTTTCGAGTTGTAAGTGACGAATTACTACCAGAGATACTGTTTTGAATTTGTTTTGGGAAAGACAAGTTGTGTTGAATTTCAAAATGGGATTTAAAATATAGAATTTGAATAATAGAATTGTAATAATAGAATTTGAATTTTTAAACAGATTTGAAATATTAACTTGTTTTAAAAGAAATAAAACAAGAAGTTCCTTTATAAATGAAGTTTATAAATAGTTCTTTTATAAACGAAGTTTGTAAATGAAGTGAAAAGAATTTTTGTTGGATAATTCAGAAATAAAAACACAAGTGTGAAATTGAAAGGGAAATCTATTTTCCAAAGGTAGAAATATCGATTTCAAAAGGAATTGAAATAAAGACTTATTTAAAGAATGAATAAAGATTGTTTGAAAAGGAATTTGAATAAAGGAAGTTCAAACATAGAATTAAAATAAGAAAATTCAAAGGGGATTTGAATATAGAAAATTCAAAGGGGATTTGAATATAGAAAATTCAAAGGGGATTTGAATATAGAAAATTCAAAGGGGATTTGAATCGAAAATTCAAAGGGGATTTGAATATAGAAAATTCAAAGGGGATTTGAATATAGAAATTCAAATGAGATTTGAATAAAGAAGATTTAAATAATGGAAAATTGAATATAGAATTCATATAGAATAATAATAGGATTTGAATATAGAAATTCAAAGGGAGTTTGAATATATGAAATTCAATGGAATTGAAATAGAGTTTGAATATAGAAATTCAAATAGAGTTTGAATATAGAAATTCAAATGGAATTCAAATATAGAATTTTAATATAGAAAATATAAAGGAGTTCAAATATAGGATTTGAATATCGAAGATGAAATGGAATTTGAATATAGAATTCAAATGGAATTTAAACTATAGAATTTGATATATAAAATTTGAATAGTAATTGATATATAGAATTTGAATAATAGAAGTGATATAAAATTTTAATAGAAATTGAATAGAATTAACTAAGTCAAAGAGAAATTAGTTAATCGAGTTTTGAATTTGAAATTGAACTTTGGAAGGTGAATAGGATTTGTAAATGGATATTCGAAATCGAATATAGAAATTAAATTTGAAATTATTAGTTAATAAGCAAGTTAAAATATATTTGAACATGTCATGTTCAAATATAAAAGTGAAATAGACTAAAGAGTTAATTAACAAATTAATTAACGAATTGAGTTAAAACGATCAGGTATAGTTAAAATAGATTGGGCAGGTATAAATATACATGAGATAGGTATGGATAAGGTATGAAGGTATATAAATAGAATGCTCGACGGAAAGGTATGTATTTAATTCATATATGAGATTTTATGCGCCGTGTCGGCTAGCCGCTTGGCTTTTTCTTTTCTTTTGGATTGTTGAGGGCCATGGGAGGCTATTTGAAATATCCCGATGCTCCTGGTACAAAGGAGGTTATGGCAAATTTTTCCGGGAATTTAAGGAGTTAGAATATTTTAAGATAATTTGATAGTTAGAAATCAATGTATCGATATATATATATAGAAGTCGATAAGGAAACGAAACTAGAAATAGAATAGTAAAATCAAAAAGGAAGACTAAGAATAAAATCTAGTAAGAATAGAAAGAGGAACCGTATACGTGTTTAAAAGTGAATAATAGTTGTATGGTACTGATTATTCGAGTAAGTTGTCATATTTGTTTTGACGTTATAAATGTTATTCAGTCAAGGTCTGAGAGGCAGTTATACCCCAACTTGATTGATTTCATTATTAACAAATAAATAGTAAGATTTCAGGCTCGAAGATCAATGTTGAATAAGAGTTAGTTGAATGCAGTATTTGGGTTGTCGTAACGATGTTTTACACAACATCTGTTTTAACCTAAATAAGTGTAAGCTTGGAAATATAATAAAGAATATTTCATAAGTATAGGAATAAACGAGTCGGAAAAGAGATATGTAATTGGAATATTTTCCAATTATAAGTAGCATATATTTTCTAAAGTTTAGAAAATAACGGAAGGCGATATTCGGAAATGTTTTCCAAATAACATAAAAGGCCAATATGGTTATTGAAAATATTTGGTTGACAAATATTGATAAACAAATAGAGAAGTGATTTAACTAATGGAATATTAATTAAGGGCTCAATGACATGTTCAAAAGGAAAATTTGATTTTTGAAAAAAGTAAACTGTTCAAAAACTCCCAGGGAAAGACTGTTTGAATTAAAAACAAATTTAATAGAAATTTGTGAAAGCAAATTTGAATTAAAGTAAAGTCAGTAAAGTGGTAACTGAGATTGAATTAGAATGATATCAAGACAAATTGGATTGTGAGATTCAAATTTGAAGTGTAATGTGATAATCATGGTAAGAGTTGGGAATCGAGAAGAAACTCGAGTTGAAATGATATTTGACTCGGATATAAATGAATGGTTGTGTTGTGGATAAAAGCAGATTGGAATTTGATTGGGATGCCCCTTGTATCCGTTGAATTGATAACAGGTGGAAAGGATATAATGATATGCCGACAAAAGGTACAAGTTTATATTTCTATTGGATATGAGATTTATGAGCCGAATTGGCAACCCGCTTGGCTGTTTGATTATCTTTTGGGTTGGAGATGGCCCAGAGAAGCGAGTTGGAGTTTGACCGATTGACCAGTGCAAAGGAGGTACTGGCGAAATTTTTCCAAAAGTTAAGGCGTTAGAAGATTTTCAGGATTTTGAAAATTTTCGTTGATAAGAATTTATTAATATTTTAATTGAAATTAAATTGGTTCAGTTGAAACTGAAGTTAAGAAGTGAACAATTATATTCTAACCAATCGATAGGGTCATCCTCTACCTTTTAGCAATTTCGAGGATGAAATTATTTTAAGTGGGAAAGATTGTAATGACCCGCATTGGCAGAGGTGTTATAATTTATTTATTTAATTATATAAATAGTGATATAGTGAATTAAATGGTCGTGGAATTAAATAATGGTGAATATTTAGTTAAAATAATAAATTAAATAATATATATTTTTCTGAAATAATCAGAATTGGCTGAAATGGCGATATGGTGTGAACTGGATCATCTGTGATATTTAATTCAGCTTAAAATTGAATTAGAATAACGAACATATTATTTGAACGGCATTTTGAATGTATAATTATATTATAATTAAAATCGAGCTCGAAATGGCACTGCAGTTCGTAAATTGGTGATTCGAACTTCAACTGAATGTACAGGATTCGTCTTAAGCCGGATTTCTGTGAAACAAGAAACGTGTGGAGCTGGTGGAGTCCATCTTTCTAGTGGAAGAGAAAAATCAGGATTTCGTTGTGTAGATTTTGATTTACGTTCAAATCAAATTTTAGAAAAGTCGGTGTGGAATTCCTTTATAATTTATAAAGGAATTGTTTATATTTTTAAAAGGAATTTCAATATAAATCGAATATCGGGTTGACCCAGAAGTGATTATCAAGTTAGAAATTCATATAGGAATATTCTAGAGCTGTATGGTATTCCACTGTGGATATATACGATAATATTAATTTATTAATAATTTATTTAATTATATTTAAATATATTTATATATTTAAATGGATCATCCACAGCTTTAAAAATAGCCACGTTTGCAAATGAAGTCGGAATTCGACGAAACTAATTTTGTTGGATCCGCAATGTCAAATAGTTGTTAGATTTTCAGTTTCGTGATTTTTTGAGTCACTGTGAGGCCATACGGATTTTTAGAGTGAAAAGCAGTCAATATTTTGACGGTTAAAAATACGCTAAATGAGTATACGAAGTTAGAATTCGACGAAACCAGTTTCGTTGGGACCGTAATGGCAAACTCTAGCTGCATGTCAATTTTCATGATTTTTGAGTATCATATGTGATGATACGGATTTTTAGAAGACGGTTACGAATAACGATTTGAATAAAATCAAATATAAAAATCAAATAAAATATTATATTTTCTATCCTATAAATAAGAAGACACCCCTTACCTAATTCAACTCATTCACAAAGTCAAAGGGAAAAATACGCCGTTCATTTCTTCTGCAAAAAAAAAAAAAAACCATTTCGCTCCTCTCTAAAATCAAGGAAAATCAAACTAAGTTCTATAAATCCTTATATAGATATAGTCGCAATCCTTATCAGTTGTTCTTCGATCCTATACCAGTTCTACATGGTACGACGCAGTTTTTGGTTGCTCCAGTTTGGAACAGTAGGTGTTAGGGTTCAAGCGTGTAGGCGATTGAGGTGTTTATTCATGAATCGAGCATAAGCTTTGAGTTTATGGGAAGGAGTGGCTTGGATTTGTGGCAAGTCGATGGGGTTTTGTTGTGGAAATGGTCGCGCGGTGTGCTGAGGACGTCAGTAATGGTCCTCGACGAAATTTGGTTTCCAAGATCGAGTTCATGGAAATGCATACGGGATTTGAGAGGAGAAGTAGAGGAGTACATTGGTGAAGTTAGTTTTGGATTCAGTGGAGCATTGGAGGAGCAGTAGAGCTTGGAGGTTCGACCAATGGTGTTCGGGTGTTTTTTGTGGAGCAGGTATTCGAATGGAGGCGGAGAGTCCACGTGGGCCGGGTCTGTTAGTGTTGGGCTTGAATTCAAACAGTAAGGCCAAAGTAAATAATAGACTAGTTTATTTAAATTTAAATTTAAATATTTGTGTAAACTTGCAATTTGAATAACTTGACCATACGATATCGAAATTCAGCGAAACAAGATCCGTTGGGATCGTATGGATGGGAGCAATACAATGAGACTAACCGAGAGTGAATCGGAGCTCGTTACAATTTATGGAGAAATAAATTGTCCGACTGAATCAAATAATGCAAACCGTTATTTAACGTCTAACGCGCAAAAGTGAGTAAATCTCACTAACTCTGAACAGTTTATAATTTCATGTTGTATTTTTAGAACTGTTAAATATTGGCTGATTGACTGTGTGTTGATTGTTTGATTGAACTGCTAGTCAGTTAGTTGAATTTCTATATTTGGTTCTGTTTAACAGAATATATCATATGGAACTGAAAGTGATGTTATCTATATTGTTTAACATATGTGATGCAGGGAAAAAGGTTGGAGGAACCCAACTGGGTTCCTCAACATTTATTTTACTATTTTTCATATATTGTGATATATGATGTGATATATAATCTGTTGTCGATTATATGTGTTTGGACGATACTGATCATCGTGATTTGATATATTGAATACCATAACATACCGAAATGTTGATAAGGGAATATTTTCAAAGTGATATTTGAAATAAAATATGTATAAATGGAATATTTATAAGTAAGAAATAATTATAAAATGGAATATTTATAAATAGGAGATATTTAGAAAAAGGGAAAACGTTATAAAATGGAAACTGTTATAAGAAGGAAATCATTTTTAAAGTGGAGAACCATTACTAAAAGTAAATCTTTAAAATGAATAAATGTTATTAAAAAGGAAATCTTTATAAAGCGAATAAAGGAGTTAAATCGAATAAGGTATTCGAAAGGAGTTAAATCGAATATGGTATTCAAAAGGATTTAAATCGAATATGGTATTTGAAAGGAGTTAAATCTAACATGGTATTCGAAAGTAGTAAATCGAATTAGTTATTCGAAAGGAGTTAAATCGAACATGGTATTCGAAAGTAGTAAATCGAATTAGTTATTCAAAAGGGGTTAGTCAAGTCGAGTCAGCTGAATAGAGTAATCAAATATTTGTTATTCGAATAAGAGTTAACCAGTTAGAGTTAAACCAGTTAGAGTTAACCAGTTAGAATTAAACCAGTTAGAGTTAACCAGTTAGAGTTAACCATATGGAGTTAATTAATTAGAGTTAACCAGTTAGTGATAACCAGATGGAGTTAATCAATTAGAGTTAACCAGTTAGAGTTAAACCAGTTGGAGTTAATCAATTAGAGTTAAAGAAAATAGAGTTAATCGAATATAGTTTATTCGAATAGAAAGTAAAAGGATTTAATCGAGTATAGTTTAATCGAATAGAAAGTAAAAGGAGTTAATCGAATATAGTTTATTCGAATTGAGTAAAAGGAGTTAATCGAATATATAGTTTATTCAAATAGAATTAAAAGAGTTATCGAATATAGTTTATTCGATAGGAGTTAAGTGAATAGAGTTAGAGTTAAATCAAAAGAGTTTAGTGAATAGAATAAATTGAATAGAGTTATCGAATATACCTTATCGAAGGAAAGAATTATCGAATAGAAAAGATTTGAAAGAGAGTTACGTAAGGAAGTTTGTTAAAGAATTAGAAGGGTGAACTTTGTCTATTTCAAGGTTAGAAACGTTGTTCAGTTAAGGACTGAGAAGTAGTATTACCCCAACTTGATTGACTTCATTTTTAACTAAGGAATGGTTAAGGTTCGATAGTAAAGGATGGTTAAGTGAATTTAGTAATTAAAGGAAATGTTTTGAGTTGGCATAGCGATGTTTTATCTAAACATCTGCTTAATCCAAACGTAGGAGTTTGGAAATGTTTTCCAAACAAGAATCAGAAATTTTTTCTAATACAGAAAATAAGGAATGGGATTGTTTTCCAGGGTTAATAAATTTTATTTACTAAATATAGAAAATAGCAAATGTTGGATATAGGGAAACAGGAGATGTAAAATGAACTAAAGAGATTAATGTTAAATGATGTTTATTCGATATAATTTCCTTCTGGAAATAATATCGTTGTTTGCACACGTGTTTTTCTTTGATAATTAAATCACAGACTATCGAAGTTTTGACCATTTTAACGTTGTTAATATGGAGAGACCGGTTGGATTATTATCCATAAAACCACTATGTATTGGCATAAGCGTTGCGAATCATATATGCCAAAGATAATTGAAGACGGAGTAAAGTGCAAGGGCTATTGTATAAGTCTTAGATAACAGTGTCTAAGACGGATGTATTGAATAGTGCCTTCGGTTCATCCTGTTCCTGGATGACTTGTATGGACGGATGTCTGACAGAGTATTTCCAGACAATCACGTATATTGATTTCTCCAACCGTACCAAGAGTGGAAGCGGAGAAGGAAACTTCTTTGAGCTAACATATAATGTGTGCTTGAGGACGTAAATCGGTGATTTGATGGATTTGACGATGTGGCATTCAAAGTGAATCTGGTGTGATGATAAAGCGTAGCTTCTAGCCTCACATCCGGTAAATGACAGAAATCGGGCAGGCAGCATGGCTAAGTCGGCCGCACCGAAGTAGGGTGTATAATCACTTGATCTAGAGTTTCATTTATTTCTAAAAGTCTATTGTTGATGTTGTTCCATTCGGGAACCGGTTGCTGATCCCAACCGTTGGTGATATACATTTGATACACTCAAGCGAAATGAGTGGTCAGTCATGTGTGGCTGGGTTGCAAGATGTTCTTGTTAAACCCAGTGTATTCCTCTCTAGAGGTACACCAGCGAAAGGTGGTTCCATACCTTGTCATAGTTGGAAATCCATTACCCAGTACATGCTTGAGGTTTTGATTGTATATATATGTAGAGCGTGAGATGAAAGCGTTTCTGCTAGATCATTATTATATTGTGCTTGATAGACATTATTATAATATCAAAAGGTTTTTGATATAAAGATATTTTGGAATCTCATAAGGGAAAAACCCGTTCCGTTATACGGCGTGGTCTTATGAGATATCGTTTACTTGTTCAACTGTTTTAAACTGTTTTACTCATACCAGTCCCATGACTGACCCGGAGTTTATTTGTTTGTTTCCCTAAACTCTTGGGTGCCTAAATTTGTACGGACAGTCAAGTAGTCGGGATTTTCAGATGCACTTAAAGAGCTGGAGCAGGAGGCTTTAGGATCATATAGATATAGTTTATTTCCGCTGTGTTGTAAGTTTTGTACTTTGATAATGATGTATATTCAAGTACAGATGTATATTTCAAGTTATGTTATATATATTATATGTTATTCGTTCCGTTGTGAGGTTCGTGTTACTCTGATGTTGTGTTCTTCGTCTTCTTCTATTCTAAGTTTCTAACTTATCTATCCTCACCCTCTGTTTTCTTTCTATAAATTTCCTAATTTTCAGTTTTAATTTGGGTTTGGACTTGTGTTTTTTGGTCAGCTCAAATTGGACCGGAATTTTGGGTCATTACACTTGCACTTTACTCCGTCTTTAATTACCTTCAGCATAAGTTGATTCATAACGCTTATGCCAATATGGAGTGGGTTTCAAATATTAAATCTGATCCCGGTCTCTCCGCATTGACAATGGAGGTATAAAATAATTCCAAACTTTGATAGCTGGTGATTTAACTATCAAAGAAACATCCATAGAACCAACGGTCCTATTTCCAAATGGAAATTCTACTGATCACCCATCAAGCAATACTGGTCCCGATTTATATAAATTCCTTATTTTGTTATCAAATTCCAAATTCTCATTTCCCATCTTCCCTTTCTTTTCAAAGCATTATTGTCTCTCTCGACTCTTGAAAAACATTTCCAATATCAAAATTTCTTTATTCAAGAAAATATTTCTTATTCGAGTTAGAAAACATTTATATATATACCCATGGATTCTTACTGTCTATAATCAGAAAATATATATTATTAATATCGGAAAATGTTTCCGAATTGCCTTTTTTTAATTCCTCGTGGACCAATTCATTTCATTTTCTACACGTAGAAAATATCTCTTATTTTATTTTGGGAAACATTTCAAAATCCTTTAAATTAACCCAATGTTATAAAAACATCATTATTATAATTCAAACTATTCATCATTTATTAACTAACCATATTGCTAATCAATCTTCACAATCGAACCTTAATCATTTCTCCATCAATCATGAAGTCAATCAAGTTGGGGTATAATTACCTCTCAGACCTTAACTAAACAACATTCTCAACTTTGAAATAGTCAAAGCTCACAACTACAAACAAAATATCGCTTATGCGACTCTCAGATTCAATCTCGGCATCAACTTCTTTTATGGAAAAAAACATTGATTATAACGGAAGTGTTATAACCGTTGTAAACAATAATTATAATGGTAGCATCAAAATCGCTGTTTAGATTTACAAAACATTTATTTAAAACGACAGCGCTAAAATCGCTGTTTAGATTTACAAAACATCAAAACATTTATTTAAAACGACAGCGTTAAAATCGCTGTTTAGATTTACAAAAAATTTATTATAACTACAGCGTTAAAATCGCTGCTTAAAACATTTATTATAACGATAACATTATTTGGTTTATAAAAATATAACTTGTACTTATTAATTTCAATAAATAAATAAATTAGTAAATAGATAAGCAATTAAATTTGATTCAAACCGGAAAGTAAAAATACTACTTCCCTAAATTTGATATAATCGAATTCCAATAAATAACTCTCATTCGAATACTCCATATTCGATTTATATTCTGAACTTCAGAATTTATTCACCATTTCAGGTAAATTCAAATTTCAAATTCACTATTGAATCTATCCTTTCAATTCCTTTATTACCATTCCAAACTATGAAATTTTATCACAATTTATTTTTTATTCTGAATCTTGAACTAAAACCATCGTTTTCTTTTAAAAACGATTTCCCATTTCCTTTTACTCAATTCCTAATTTGGGTTCATATTTCAAATCATCTAAATTTCCTTTATAAATATTTCATTTGCAAATTATTTCCCTTAAATCTTTATTCACTTTAACCTTAAATATATTACTTTTACATATAATCAAATTAGATTGATTTTCATACTTAAAAATAATATCTTAAACCCAAATTCTATTTATAACCTTTATTCAGAGTTTTCATACAAATCTCATTTTTATTCCAATCATTTAAATTTATAATTCCCTTTATAATTTGCTAACTCAAATCTTATTTCAAATATTGGTTTCAAATCCCATTTCCACTTTCCCATATAAATTCATATTTGGATTTATATTTCAATTTATCCAAAGATAACTAATTTACTTAATTTATATACACATTTAAAATCAAATTCTTGTTTTAATAAAACAAGTTTCTACCTTTTAACTATATTCGAAATATCACTTCAATTTTTTTAAAATATATTTTCGTTTTAAATCTCAAATTTCATTTTCTATTCGAGAATATTTTACGGTATTTAAATACCAAAATTCTAGGGTCATGGTAACTCAACACAGCATAATCAATCATAGTACATACACAGTAAATAACAAACAATAATATAAATGTTGAGGAATCCATTGGATTCGTCCAACCTGTTCCCCTGCATCCACATATGTTAATCAACATTAATTTCACATAAATATGAAATATCATGTTGAACAGAATTATTAACGATCAATGATATAACTATATCAACCAATTCAACCAATTTATCAACCATTCAGCCAAACAACCATCACACGGTATATAATTATTATAAATAAATTTAAAACTCGTTTATAAAAATATAAACGAGGCAGAGTTAGTAAGTTTACTCACCTTGATTTGCAGTTGATGGTTCTGCTTTTGTTTTCTTTTAAAATCAAACAGGCATTTGATTTTATCACAGAATTCCTGTAGCTTTGTTCTTGACCCCACCAGTTCTACCATGTAGATCTCGTCATTATGATTCCGATGTGACAGACGGCGCACAATTCTATTAGTGTATGAAAGAGTTATGAATTCTACAGGTGTTATACTAACGGTTGTTAATAATTAATTTAAACAATTCACTAACCTTAATTAATAATTAAATATAAACCTTAATCATGTTTAAATATTAATCCTTCGTCCCTATAGGTGCAAAACCATAAACTCCCCTTGCCATTTCAACTACTTCGTCCTTCACATCTCCTCCTCTTCATAGATACATTAAGTTTGAACATCAGGCAACCCCACAGAGGCAGACCCCCAAAACAAACACCACTGCAATATTAATTCCATTAATAGTTAGTCACCCTAATTAACCACAAATCCAATATTAACGTTATTAAATAACGCATTAATCATCACCTTCCTGTTCGCCGGAGGATGGCCGACCCTTACTCTACCGTATAACAGACAAACTTCCCAAAAAAAATCCTCCTTCCAATATTTAACAAAACTAAACCTCATATCTCCAGTACGAAAAGCTCACCCCACCCAACAAGTCGTGACCTGCTTCTTTCATTTCCATTATATTGTGCTTTCCCATAACCACCAAGTCCAGTCACACATTCCCCCTCAATAACGTAAGACGGAAATTATCACCTTAATTATCATTTAACTTAATCATGTGGACTCTAATCATTTTCTCCTCCCATCGTTCTTCAAAAACACGCTGCTTCTGCAAACTCCATTGTCGATGCTTCATAAATTCAAACTCCGGCTTCACCGTTTCCCTTCTCTAAGCGAGTGCTCCACAGCCCTACCTACCTTGAACAACTCACCTGCTCCTTTACATTCGCGGACCTTAGTCTAGCAATGAATGGTAATAACCCGTAAATCCGAGCCAATTTAAAATTTTTATTTTTGCAATTTTAGTGAATTTTGGATATTTAAAATGAATTATTTTAAATAATAACGACGAGAAATTTATTTTGAATAGAATTAGAACGTATATGTTTATATAGATCGGCAATGGAATATAAATAATTATTTTTAATTATAAAAGGAATTGAAAGTGGCGCGGTAGTTCGAAAATTCAATTTCAAAGTTCAAATGAATGTACAGGATTCAAAATAAACCGGATTTTGCCAAAACAAAAAATATTAGAATCTAATTGAGAAAATATTTCCAACGAATCCGAAAAATTAAAATTTCATAGCGGGAATGAAAAAATACATCCGGCTGAAAACTCAAAATAGTCGCTATGGAATTCTAGCCCTTAAAAATGAAAATTGTGCAAACGACCTCGGTTTTCGACGAAACCACTTTTGTTGGATCGGGGATGTAGAATTATTGCTAGATTCCAAAATTCATAATTTTTTAAATCAATATGTGAGCGTGGCAAAAGAAAACGTGTTTTAATAGTTTCATTCAATTTCGATCGACCAGAAAATGGCCATTTTTCAAACGGTCTCAGAATTCGACGAAATTAGTTTTATCAGGACCGTATCGTCAATACGAAGCTAGGAATAATTCTTCGGGAATTTTTAGAGTTAATATGTGGCCCCGGTAAATTGAAATGTGCGTTCAAATTCAATATATAGATTTATATTTTGATTTTGACGAAAACTGATCGAAACAGTGGAATCAGCCTACGATACATATCCCATTGTGTTCGGAATTGGGGTAATTAGCTAGTAATGAAAGACGGTGGACTTGATTTCGAGTTCAAACGAAAAGTCAACTTTTTTTGGAAATAAATAATAATGAAATTAAATTTTATATATTAGCCGTCCACTTTCCCTCTTCTCTCTCCCCGTCGATTTCAGTTCTAAAATAAATAAATAAAGAAAACCGCTTGCCCTAGCCGAACCCGCCTCCGCCTCCAGGCGGAGCGCCGCCGCACCCCCCTGGCGCGTGCCTCCCTTTCTCCTTCCCTTCCTCTCTCCACTGCGTTAAAGCCCCCCCAAACCTGGGAAAACTTGTCACCCCCCTAGCCGACCGCCTGACAGGCCCCTCCGACCATCTTCTTCCCCTCCCCGATGACGCTTCCCTCTCCTTGCCCCCCTCCTCCGTTTGAGACCCACCACAGCCCAGAAACAAGCCCCCTCCAAAACCTAAACCCCCTGCGATGGGGCCGCCTACCCCCTGACCCCAACGCGCTAACGAACCCCCCTTCGGATGAAGATGCTGTGAGTTTTTTTTATTTACTTATTTCAATATATTTTAAAATTTTCAGTCAAGTTAATAAAAATAGGATTTTTACGTTAATATAGATATGATAAAGTCTATATTTTTATATAGATAAAGTTTATGTTTTTAGTCGCATGAAGTGTAGATCTTTATCGTATGAAGTTTATGTTTTATTCACGTAAAAGTTCAGATTTTGAATATGGTTAAAGGTTAGATTTTTAGCAAAGAAGGTTTTGATTTTTATAACAAAGAAAGAAGTGATTTTTATTTAGATGGATAAGGAGAAAAATATAATCTATGTTTAGATAAAAATATGATTTTTATATATGTAGTGAATCAAAAAAATGATTTTTATATTAGTGAAGTAATAAAAATATGATTTTTATATTAGTGAAGTATTAAAAAGATGATTTTTATATTATAAATATAATAAAAATATGATTTTTATTTTATGCAGAGGTTAAAGATATGATTTTTATGAGATAGAGAATATAAAATTACGATTTTTATATTATATAGGTAGTAAAAATTCAATCTTTATATAAGAAGTAGAAATATAAAAATATAATTTTTATATAGAAAGAAGCGTTGCAGATGTATATGAAGTAGAAATAAAAATATGATCTTTATTTATCGAAATGAAGTGATAAAAATATAATTTTTATATGAATGGTACCAGAATAAAAAAATATTTTTTTTATCTATATAGTAGCGGTATAAAATTGTGATTTTTATATACATGGCAACAATATAAAAATGTGATTTTTATATATGTAGTGGCTATGGACAATGAATTTGACAAAAGGCGAGCACGACGAAGATTTCTACATATGAAGAGTCGCGGTGTATTGTTTAGCTAGTCGGTGAGAACTTCTCACCTTTAATTTATTTCTAGTTTGAAATATATGCTAGGATGCAGATGGTGCTTAGTAGCACCCGACACCCGTCGTCCACAGACCATGGATGGCATGTTTGTTTGATTTCTGCGTTGTGAAATTTGATTGTGTGATGTGGAATGAAATAAAATATTTTATAGTTAAACATATGATTTTTAACGTGTATATAAAATAAATGTTTATAAACAAATTGGACGATTTGTTTATATACACTAATTTGAATGATATTGATTTGGACGATAAATTTTACACATCGCCCAACTGCACAAATAAACTCTCTGTTTGTTGATTTGAAACCCCACACGGGTATTGGGATGATATTTGACGTACACTAATCCGGATTGTTTAGATGTATGTCAATCAATGGGTTGACAGACTGTGTAAGCGTTAATTATTGATATTTAATGCTTATGTAGTTGTGTGGTGCACTCTGGATGATGGTTGTTGATTTATCGTTGCTATTATGTACATGTGTTGTAGAAAATCCGTATAATTAACATTATATGGTAATTGATTGGGCCTCGTTCCAATTTGGAAAATAGAAAAATATTCATGTGTTGAATAGAAATATATTTTCATGTGTTGAATAGAAAAACAAATATTCATGTGTTAAATAGAAATATATATTCATGAGTTGAATAGAAAAATAAATATTCATGTGTTGAATAGAAATATAAATTCATGTGTTGAATAGAATAAATATTCATGTGTTGAATATAAGTATAAATTCATGTGTTGAATAGAAAAATTTAAATTCATGTGTTGAAGAAAATATTCATTTGTTGAATAGAACAACGAAGTTATTGAAATATATAAAGCCGTGTTGGTTAGATATGCGTCATTTTGATGTGAACGATATTTATATCGATTTTATTCATTTTTATAATGAATATAGAAAGGAGGTGATTTAAAAATATAACATTTTGAAAATATTATCATTTGTATATCGATGATGTGGAATATTCAATTTTGATTCGAAATTGAATATGAAGTCGAAATCGTTTCGAAAACGAATTTAAAACGATTTATAAAATACATTTTAAAAGGAAATCGACGAAATATATAATATATATATATTATATATAATATAATGGCCTGAATAGAACGCGTCGTGCTGTGGCAGTTCACGAATTTCGACCATTGACTTCGAATGGACATTACGGGGGATCCGACCGTCGGATTCTCCTAAAACTGGAACCGTTGGGTACGTATCGGAAATAGCTTTCTAATGAATATTAGAAATTAGAAATCTAACAGATGGATTTGGAATTATGTCCAAATCAAATTTGGAAAAGGTCGCTGTAAGTGCAGATCGATGGCCGTTGATATGAGTCGACTGTACGGGCCTTGATAAAATTATTAAAAATAGCAATAATTTGTGTAAAATCATAAGAAATGATTTGGGAAGAATTAGGATGAAAAACTCCATATTTGAAAAGATAAAAATAAATTTTTATCAAAATGAAATAGTTTTGAACTAGAATCATAAACCATTTATTTTTGAAATAAATAAATTGGATTTGAAAGGGTTTTAAAGGTAACCAGAAATTCCAATAATTGAATTGGAATGGATTTGAATCGAAATTGTCTTGGGAATATTTTGATGTTGGATTTCGTGATTGTACAGATATAATTATGGAAAGTTGAAAGATATATTTATATCATTATTTCTAATACGATATTTGTTGGTGTAACGACCCAGAAAATCTGAACCAATTTAAAAATTTTAAATTGGCTAAAATAATGGATTTTAAATATTTAAAATAAATATTTTAAATAATGGCGATGAAAACTGAGTTTGAATCGACATTTGAAAACGAATATAATTAATTATAATTATATATAGAATTGAAAATGGCGCGGTAGTTCGATAATTCGATTTCAAACTTCAATTGAATTTACCGGGTGCAAAACAATCCGGATTTTAGTGAAACCAAAAATATTTAAATCTGTTAGTGAATATCTTTCTAACGAATCCGACCAATCGAAATTTGATAGCGGGAATCAAAAGATATGTCCAGTTGAAAATTCTGAATAGTCGCTATGGAATTCAGGCCCTTAAAAATGGACATTTTGCAAACGACCTCGGATTTCGACGAAACCACTTTTGTTGGATCCGTAGTGTCAAGAAATTGTTAGGTTTCAAATTTCATAATTTTTCGAATCAATATGTGAGCGTGGCAAGGGAAAACGCGTTTGACCGGTTTCAGTTGATTTTAATCGACTGGAAATTGGCATTTTTTCAAACGGTCTCAAAATTCGACGAAACTAGTTTTGTTAGGACCGTATCGTCAATACGAAGCTAGAAAATATTTTTCTGGAATTTTTCTAGTCAGTATGTGGCCCCGGTAATTTGAAATGTACGTTTAAAATTCAATATAGTGATTTAAATGAAAATTCAAAAGGAAACTGATTGTAACGATCAAATCAGCTTACGATACATATCCCATTGTGTTCAGAATGGGGGTGAAACGCTATGGACGACAGGCGGTGGGCCTCGTTTCGAGGTTGTATGTAAAAGTCAACCCTTTTGAAAAATTAAATAATAAATAAATAAATAAATAAATAAATAAATTTTCATTCCCTCTCTTTATCCTCGTTCTGCCCCCCCCCCTCCCCGTTCATTTCAGTTTCAAATCGAAAATAAAAATCATATTTTTATATATTGAATAGCGTAGTAAAAATCATATTTTTATATATTGAATAGCGTAGTAAAAATCATATTTTTATATATCGGATAGCGTAGTAAAAATCATATTTTTATATATTGAAAGTCGAGGTAAAAATCATATTTTTATATATTGAAAGTCGAGGTAAAAATCATATTTTTATATAATGAATAGCATCGTAAAAATTCGATTATTACCTATGTAGAGAATACGGGCAACGAAGCGACAAAAGGCGAGATAGGCGAAGATTTCTCTAGGTGAAGTGTCGTAAAGTTGGATAGCTATTGGTGAGATTTCTGATTTAAAAATAATATATATGTTGAAAATGAAAGTGAATTGCTATATATAAATATATATATATATATATATATATACGCCCCTCGTCCACAAACCATGGACGATATTTATTGGTTGAAATTGTTGTGAAAATTGATTGATAGCGAATGATTGTTTGGGATTGTTTGTGATTGATATTGGTTGATTGCGGTTGAAAAGTACCCGTTTGTGGTTGAAAAATATTTGGTTGAAACCACATAGGATTAGTTTGTGGAAATGAAATAAATATATACATGCCGCCTGCGTGCGAACTAGATGCATGATCCCCATTGTCAAAAACCGCGAGGTTTTAAGGTAGAGCGAGGAGCCGTACTAGAGACGGTCCCGGTGTAACTACCCTGCCGTTATGCTGCCGAAATTTTGAATAATATTTGTGTGTTTGAATTATTTTCATATGCTTAAACTATATTTATTCATTGTATAGAAAACATTCATGTGTTGAATTGATATTCATTCGTTGTTTAGAAATTCATGTGTTGAATGGTATTCATATTTTGAAATAAATTGTTCGATAATAAAAATCACATTTTTATCTATATATAAAAACCATAGAAAACATTCATGTGTTGAATTGATATTCATTCGTTGTTTAGAAATTCATGTGTTGAATGGTATTCATATTTTGAAATAAATTGTTCGATAATAAAAATCACATTTTTATCTATATATAAAAACCATAGAAAACATTCATGTGTTGAATTGATATTCATTCGTTGTTTAGAAATTCATGTGTTGAATGGTATTCATATTTTGAAATAAATTGTTCGATAATAAAAATCACATTTTTATCTATATATAAAAACCATAGAAAACATTCATGTGTTGAATTGATATTCATTCATTGTTTAGAAATTCATGTTTTGAATGGTATTCATATTTTGAAATAAATTGTTTGATAATAAAAATCACATTTTTATCTATATATAGAAACTATAGAAAACATTCATGTGTTGAATTGATATTCATTCGTTGATTAGAAATTCATGTGTTGGATGGTATTCATATTTTGAAATAAATCGTTTGATAATAAAAATCACCTTTTATCGACTATATGAACTGTGTAAAATAACCTCGATTTAAAAGAAATTGTTTTATGATAAAAATCTCATTTTTTTCACCAACTTGAACTATATAGAAGAATAGTGTTTTGAAATGAATTGTTTTACAATAAAAATCACATTTTTATTTTATGCATAAATCGTTGAAATGTGAAGTGTTAAAAATAGCCACTTGTTCAAAATAAACATATATGAGTTGAAATATTCATTAATTAGCTAATGAAATGATTTGCACCTATTTGTGTAACATTACAATGAATGGTGTTTTTAAACCAAACAGAAATCAAATATGAAGTTGAATAGAAAATGATAAATGATAAGAACTGTATATATATGCACATGCATATTTATTGAACAGGTTATAGCAAAGGGGCTAGAGAAGAGGAATAAAATTTTGTGCCCGACAAATAGGTACATATTTACTGCTTTGTTTGGGTGATGATTTTATGAGCCTGTTGGCTAGCCGTTTGGCTTTTTCTTTTTCTTTTTGAGATTAGAAGGACCGGGAACGCTATTTGCAATTTCCCGATGCTCCCGGTGCAGGGGAGGTTATGGCGAAATTTTTCCAAAATTTAAGGCGTTAGAAAAATATTTGAAGTGAAAACGATATAGAAAGCATTGAATGAACAATATTTATATAAATATATAAATATAAATGAAATTAAAACGAAACGAAGCCGTGCAGTTCGTATTTTGAAACCGTGATTTCAAACAACTAGTACGGGGAATCCGACCATTGGATTTTCCCGAATCCTCAACCGTCGGGTTCGCCTTGGAATAATCTTTCCAACAGCACCAATCTTGTAAAAATCCAACGGTTGGATTGTCTGGAATGTTTAATTCAAATCTGAAGAAAAATAGCGCCAGAAACGATTATATTTATACATATATATAAATATAATTATATATTTAATCGAATAACGACGCTGCAGTTCGTATTTTGAAATCGAAAATTCAAACGATTGTACCGGGAGATCCGACCGTCGGATTTTCCCGAAACTGGAACCGTTGGATTCGTTTTGAAAAGACCTTTCTAATGATGTAAATTTTGTGAAGACCCAACGGTTAGATTTTCAGATATGTGTAAATCAAATCTGAAGAAAAACAGCGCCACGGCCGCTGTATGGCCCGAAGCGTCGTTTTGAATAAAATGGCTATTTTAAAATAAATAAAAATAGCGATAAATAGTTATAAAATATCGTAAGCGATATGGAATGGAAATAAACTGAATTGGCTTGATTTATGTGGCTTTTGATGGTTGAATGTGTTTGGTGTGAAAATTACATTAAAGAACGAAATTGGTGTTGTCGAATAATTTAACCATTGAAAGAAATTGATTTGAAATTCTAAATATACGTGAATTATTTGAAAAAGCCGAGTTAATTCTCATTTCAAATAATTGATCGACGATTGAAAGTCGAAGATGAAGACGATGGTCGAAGACCGGAGATCTTCACCTCGTTTGGATGGTAACCGAGGTCCTGATTGGGAGGCATCCCGAAATACGGATAATGAGTGGTGATCGTCCAGACGTACGTGGTGATCGAAGGGTTTGCGAGGTATTTAGTGCCTCCGGTTTCGTTCAGACCCAGAACGGACTTGTAAATGGACTGTGTGTCCGACATTGGAATTTGTTCTGTGTGATTGATAGCCATCAGTTGCACGGTGTGAATTGCCTGTGTGGCATGCTAAGATGCAGTGATCAGGGCTTCTGTTGAAAAGCAAAGTCTTGTGGTGATGATCAAAGCACCGCCTGTGTGGCGTAGCTTTGTGTATAACGTGAATTCATGAGCCTCACACCCCGGTATGAACCTAAAACGGGAGAGGACATCAGGGAGGGCCTGCGTTTCTTTCTAGCTAGGGTGGTGTCAGTGACCTACCAGCCCTGACATTTATATACTTTTCACCTATGTGGTTGTTGCTGTTGCGAGGCGCCTCGGTTTGATCGGACGATCCAGGTCCGATGGAGTCATTCGTTGGCTCGTTGACGCCCCAAAGGGCGGGGAAACGCAGTGTTCAGGAATTTTAATCCACATCGGTGGACCGGCCCTGACGATCCAAAGGCTTGACTGAGTACTTGCCTGGGACACGGGCTAGAGCGTCTCGAATGTGGTAAGGACTATCTTTTGCCTTGGTTCATGACGGAAATCCAATTTCCAAATACGTGACGATACGGTTTCGATTGTATATATACCTATTTGGCGACATAGTGGCATGGGACGCTCATGTCGTCTATGATTGATAGTTATGATTTGAAATTGTTTTCAAAACATATAAACACTAGCAATAATATCAAATGCCTTTGTTTTATTCGTATCAAGCATATTTTGGCCGTTATAAGGTAAAACTCTATCCTCCGGTTTGCGTTGCATTGTGTGATGGGAACCGAGTCTTATAACGGCTTCATTTTTATAAAAAGCATAGCGATGTTTAAAAGAAAGATTTGTTTTAAAGCACTGGCAATCCAATGGAGTAAACCCGTTCCACGAAAGTGGCGTGGTCCTGTGATTAGCCAATTATGTATGTGTTGAGTGGATTTCTCATACCAGTCCCATGACTGACTCGTAGTTTGTTTCACTCTCAAACTCAGGTGCCCCTTTTTCTACACGAGCAGCCTTGTATTCAGGTTTAGCTGGTTCTTTTTCTGGATAGCTGGAGCTGAAGATGGATTCTATCATTTATTTCTTTTTATGCTGTTCAGCTCCTATTGTACATATTTTGTTTATTTCCGCTGTAGACATTTATGTATAGCTGAACTGTATTTGTACTAAGTAAGATCCTGTATACTGTGTAACTCTGATGATTACTTTTATCCAGTATATTTTGTTGTTCATTATCTGGTGTATTTATTTAATTCTGTTCTGCTATTGTCTGTTTCTGTGTTATATTCCAAAGATAACCTTGTTTCCGTGAGAACGGGAATCGGGTCGTCTCATCATGGTATCAGAGCTTTGGTTAAGCTTAGTTCTGGAATATAACATTTGAACGAACTCGTCAGAAATAGAACCAGTAGTGTTCTAGGACGGGTAACTCTATACAGATAGGATCAGTAATATCCTAGTATGAGTAGCAGAATCAGAACAACTCGTTAGAGATGGGGTCAGAAGTGCCTCAGAACGAGTCGAGAGTAATATGTTTTTAAATAACGTATTTGTGATTATATATATATAGTCTGGTTTTAGAAATATAATTTTTGAATATATAAAAGATATATTTGAAAAGTTAAAAAGGTTAAAAAGCAATTGGATTGGTTGTTGTGTTGTGTGATTGTAGATTTATCAAACCACTTTCGACTTTATTCCTTTTCGGGGACGAAAAGTTTTAAGTGGGGGAGATTGTAACGACCCAGAAAATCTGAACCAATTTAAAATTTTTAAATTGGCTAAAATAATGGATTTTAAATATTTAAAATAAATATTTTAAATAATGGCGATGAAAACTGAGTTTGAATTGACATTTGAAAACGAATATAATTAATTATAATTATATATAGAATTGAAAATGGCGCGGTAGTTCGATAATTCGATTTCAAACTTCAATTGAATATACCGGGTGCAAAACAATCCGGATTTTAGTGAAACCAAAAATATTTAAATCTGTTAGTGAATATCTTTCTAACGAATCCGACCAATCGAAATTTGATAGCGGGAATCAAAAGATATGTCCAGTTGAAAATTCTGAATAGTCGCTATGGAATTCAGGCCCTTAAAAATGGACATTTTGCAAACGACCTCGGATTTCGACGAAACCACTTTTGTTGGATCCGCAGTGTCAAGAAATTGTTAGGTTTCAAATTTCATAATTTTTCGAATCAATATGTGAGCGTGGCAAGGGAAAACGCGTTTGACCGGTTTCAGTTGATTTTAATCGACTGGAAATTGGCCATTTTTCAAACGGTCTCAGAATTCGACGAAACTAGTTTTGTTAGGACCGTATCGTCAATACGAAGCTAGAAAATATTTTTTTGGAATTTTTCTAGTCAGTATGTGGCCCCGGTAATTTGAAATGTACGTTTAAAATTCAATATAGTGATTTAAATGAAAATTCAAAAGGAAACTGATTGTAACGATCAAATCAGCTTACGATACATATCCCATTGTGTTCAGAATGGGGGTGAAACGCTATGGACGACAGGCGGTGGGCCTCGTTTCGAGGTCGTATGTAAAAGTCAACCCTTTTGAAAAATTAAATAATAAAATAATAAAAAAATAAAAATATAAATTTTCATTCCCTCTCTTTATCCTCGTTCTGCCCCCCCCCCCCCCCGTTCATTTCAGTTTCAAATCGGAAAAAAAAATCATATTTTTATATATTGAATAGCGTAGTAAAAATCATATTTTTATATATTGAATAGCGTAGTAAAAATCATATTTTTATATATCGGATAGCGTAGTAAAAATCATATTTTTATATATTGAAAGTCGAGGTAAAAATCATATTTTTATATATTGAAAGTCGAGGTAAAAATCATATTTTTATATATTGAATAGCATCGTAAAAATTCGATTATTACCTATGTAGAGAATACGGGCAACGAAGCGACAAAAGGCGAGATAGGCGAAGATTTCTCTAGGTGAAGTGTTGTAAAGTTGGATAGCTATTGGTGAGATTTCTGATTTAAAAATAATATATATATGTTGAAAATGAAAGTGAATTGCTATATATAAATATATATATATATATATATATATATATATATATATATATATATACGCCCCTCGTCCACAAACCATGGACGATATTTATTGGTTGAAATTGTTGTGAAAATTGATTGATAGCGAATGATTGTTTGGGATTGTTTGTGATTGATATTGGTTGATTGCGGTTGAAAAGTACCCGTTTGTGGTTGAAAAATATTAGGTTGAAACCACATAGGATTAGTTTGTGGAAATGAAATAAATATATACATGCCGCCTGCGTGCGAACTAGATGCATGATCCCCATTGTCAAAAACCGCGAGGTTTTAAGGTAGAGCGAGGAGCCGTACTAGGGACGGTCCCGGTGTAACTACCCTGCCGTTATGCTGCCGAAATTTTGAATAATATTTGTGTGTTTGAATTATTTTCATATGCTTAAACTATATTTATTCATTGTATAGAAAACATTCATGTGTTGAATTGATATTCATTCGTTGTTTAGAAATTCATGTGTTGAATGGTATTCATATTTTGAAATAAATTGTTCGATAATAAAAATCACATTTTTATCTATATATAAAAACCATAGAAAACATTCATGTGTTGAATTGATATTCATTCGTTGTTTAGAAATTCATGTGTTGAATGGTATTCATATTTTGAAATAAATTGTTCGATAATAAAAATCACATTTTTATCTATATATAAAAACCATAGAAAACATTCATGTGTTGAATTGATATTCATTCGTTGTTTAGAAATTCATGTGTTGAATGGTATTCATATTTTGAAATAAATTGTTCGATAATAAAAATCACATTTTTATCTATATATAAAAACCATAGAAAACATTCATGTGTTGAATTGATATTCATTCGTTGTTTAGAAATTCATGTGTTGAATGGTATTCATATTTTGAAATAAATTGTTTGATAATAAAAATCACATTTTTATCTATATATAGAAACTATAGAAAACATTCATGTGTTGAATTGATATTCATTCGTTGATTAGAAATTCATGTGTTGGATGGTATTCATATTTTGAAATAAATCGTTTGATAATAAAAATCACCTTTTATCGACTATATGAACTGTGTAAAATAACCTCGATTTAAAAGAAATTGTTTTATGATAAAAATCTCATTTTTTTCACCAACTTGAACTATATAGAAGAATAGTGTTTTGAAATGAATTGTTTTACAATAAAAATCACATTTTTATTGTATGCATAAATCGTTGAAATGTGAAGTGTTAAAAATAGCCACTTGTTCAAAATAAACATATATGAGTTGAAATATTCATTAATTAGCTAATGAAATGATTTGCACCTATTTGTGTAACATTAGAATGAATGGTGTTTTTAAACCAAACAGAAATCAAATATGAAGTTGAATAGAAAATGATAAATGATAAGAACTGTATATATATGTACATGCATATTTATTGAACAGGTTATAGCAAAGGGGCTAGAGAAGAGGAATAAAATTTTGTGCCCGACAAATAGGTACATATTTACTGCTTTGTTTGGGTGATGATTTTATGAGCCTGTTGGCTAGCCGCTTGGCTTTTTCTTTTTCTTTTTGAGATTAGAAGGACCGGGAACGCTATTTGCAATTTCCCGATGCTCCCGGTGCAGGGGAGGTTATGGCGAAATTTTTCCAAAATTTAAGGCGTTAGAAAAATATTTGAAGTGAAAACGATATAGAAAGCATTGAATGAACTATATTTATATAAATATATAAATATAAATGAAATTAAAACGAAACGAAGCCGTGCAGTTCGTATTTTGAAACCGTGATTTCAAACAACTAGTACGGGGAATCCGACCATTGGATTTTCCCGAATCCTCAACCGTCGGGTTCGCCTTGGAATAATCTTTCCAACAGCACCAACCTTGTAAAAATCCAACGGTTGGATTGTCTGGAATGTTTAATTCAAATCTGAAGAAAAATAGCGCCAGAAACGATTATATTTATACATATATATAAATATAATTATATATTTGATCGAATAACGACGCTGCAGTTCGTATTTTGAAATCGAAAATTCAAACGATTGTACCGGGAGATCCGACCGTCGGATTTTCCCGAAACTGGAACCGTTGGATTCGTTTTGAAAAGACCTTTCTAATGATGTAAATTTTGTGAAGACCCAACGGTTAGATTTTCAGATATGTGTAAATCAAATCTGAAGAAAAACAGCGCCACGGCCGCTGTATGGCCCGAAGCGTCGTTTTGAATAAAATGGCTATTTTAAAATAAATAAAAATAGCGATAAATAGTTATAAAATATCGTAAGCGATGTGGAATGGAAATAAACTGAATTGGCTTGATTTATGTGGCTTTTGATGGTTGAATGTGTTTGGTGTGAAAATTACATTAAAGAACGAAATTGGTGTTGTCGAATAATTTAACCATTGAAAGAAATTGATTTGAAATTCTAAATATACGTGAATTATTTGAAAAAGCCGAGTTAATTCTCATTTCAAATAATTGATCGACGATTGAAAGTCGAAGATGAAGACGATGGTTGAAGACCGGAGATCTTCACCTCGTTTGGATGGTAACCGAGGTCCTGATTGGGAGGCATCCCGAAATACGGATAATGAGTGGTGATCGTCCAGACGTACGTGGTGATCGAAGGGTTTGCGAGGTATTTAGTGCCTCCGGTTTCGTTCAGACCCAGAACGGACTTGTAAATGGACTGTGTGTCCGACATTGGAATTTGTTCTGTGTGATTGATAGCCATCAGTTGCACGGTGTGAATTGCCTGTGTGGCATGCTAAGATGCAGTGATCAGGGCTTCTGTTGAAAAGCAAAGTCTTGTGGTGATGATCAAAGCACCGCCTGTGTGGCGTAGCTTTGTGTATAACGTGAATTCGTGAGCCTCACACCCCGGTATGAACCTAAAACGGGAGAGGACATCAGGGAGGGCCTGCGTTTCTTTCTAGCTAGGGTGGTGTCAGTGACCTACCAGCCCTGACATTTATATACTTTTCACCTATGTGGTTGTTGCTGTTGCGAGGCGCCTCGGTTTGATCGGACGATCCGGGTCCGATGGAGTCATTCGTTGGCTCGTTGCCACCCCAAAAGGCGGGGAAACGCAGTGTTCAGGAATTTTAATCCACATCGGTGGACCGGCCCTGACGATCCAAAGGCTTGACTGAGTACTTGCCTGGGACACGGGCTAGAGCGTCTCGAATGCGGTAAGGACTATCTTTTGCCTTGGTTCATGACGGAAATCCAATTTCCAAATACGTGACGATGCGGTTTCGATTGTATATATACCTATTTGGCGACATAGTGGCATGGGACGCTCATGTCGTCTATGATTGATAGTTATGATTTGAAATTGTTTTCAAAACATATAAACACTAGCAATAATATCAAATGCCTTTGTTTTATTCGTATCAAGCATATTTTGGCCGTTATAAGGTAAAACTCTATCCTCCGGTTTGCGTTGCATTGTGTGATGGGAACTGAGTCTTATAACGGCTTCATTTTTATAAAAAGCATAGCGATGTTTAAAAGAAAGATTTGTTTTAAAGCACTGGCAATCCAGTGGAGTAAACCCGTTCCACGAAAGTGGCGTGGTCCTGTGATTAGCCAATTATGTATGTGTTGAGTGGATTTCTCATACCAGTCCCATGACTGACTCGTAGTTTGTTTCACTCTCAAACTCAGGTGCCCCTTTTTCTACACGGGCAGCCTTGTATTCAGGTTTAGCTGGTTCTTTTTCTGGATAGCTGGAGCTGAAGATGGATTCTATCATTTATTTCTTTTTATGCTGTTCAGCTCCTATTGTACATATTTTGTTTATTTCCGCTGTAGACATTTATGTATAGCTGAACTGTATTTGTACTAAGTAAGATCCTGTATACTGTGTAACTCTGATGATTACTTTTATCCAGTATATTTTGTTGTTCATTATCTGGTGTATTTATTTAATTCTGTTCTGCTATTGTCTGTTTCTGTGTTATATTCCAAAGATAACCTTGTTTCCGTGAGAACGGGAATCGGGTCGTCTCATCGTGGTATCAGAGCTTTGGTTAAGCTTAGTTCTGGAATATAACATTTGAACGAACTCGTCAGAAATAGAACCAGTAGTGTTCTAGGACGGGTAACTCTATACAGATAGGATCAGTAATATCCTAGTATGAGTAGCAGAATCAGAACAACTCGTTAGAGATGGGGTCAGAAGTGCCTCAGAACGAGTCGAGAGTAATATGTTTTTAAATAACGTATTTGTGATTATATATATATAGTCTGGTTTTAGAAATATAATTTTTGAATATATAAAAGATATATTTGAAAAGTTAAAAAGGTTAAAAAGCAATTGGATTGGTTGTTGTGTTGTGTGATTGTAGATTTATCAAACCACTTTCGACTTTATTCCTTTTCGGGGACGAAAAGTTTTAAGTGGGGGAGATTGTAACGACCCAGAAAATCTGAACCAATTTAAAAATTTTAAATTGGCTAAAATAATGGATTTTAAATATTTAAAATAAATATTTTAAATAATGGCGATGAAAACTGAGTTTGAATCGACATTTGAAAACGAATATAATTAATTATAATTATATATAGAATTGAAAATGGCGCGGTAGTTCGATAATTCGATTTCAAACTTCAATTGAATATACCGGGTGCAAAACAATCCGGATTTTAGTGAAACCAAAAATATTTAAATCTGTTAGTGAATATCTTTCTAACGAATCCGACCAATCGAAATTTGATAGCGGGAATCAAAAGATATGTCCAGTTGAAAATTCTGAATAGTCGCTATGGAATTCAGGCCCTTAAAAATGGACATTTTGCAAACGACCTCGGATTTCGACGAAACCACTTTTGTTGGATCCGCAGTGTCAAGAAATTGTTAGGTTTCAAATTTCATAATTTTTCGAATCAATATGTGAGCGTGGCAAGGGAAAACGCGTTTGACCGGTTTCAGTTGATTTTAATCGACTGGAAATTGGCCATTTTTCAAACGGTCTCAGAATTCGACGAAACTAGTTTTGTTAGGACCGTATCGTCAATACGAAGCTAGAAAATATTTTTCTGGAATTTTTCTAGTCAGTATGTGGCCCCGGTAATTTGAAATGTACGTTTAAAATTCAATATAGTGATTTAAATGAAAATTCAAAAGGAAACTGATTGTAACGATCAAATCAGCTTACAATACATATCCCATTGTGTTCAGAATGGGGGTGAAACGCTATGGACGACAGGCGGTGGGCCTCGTTTCGAGGTCGTATGTAAAAGTCAACCCTTTTGAAAAATTAAATAATAAAATAATAAAAAAATAAAAATATAAATTTTCATTCCCTCTCTTTATCCTCGTTCTGCCCCCCCCCCCCCGTTCATTTCAGTTTCAAATCGGAAAAAAAAAATCATATTTTTATATATTGAATAGCGTAGTAAAAATCATATTTTTATATATTGAATAGCGTAGTAAAAGTCATATTTTTATATATCGGATAGCGTAGTAAAAATCATATTTTTATATATTGAAAGTCGAGGTAAAAATCATATTTTTATATATTGAAAGTCGAGGTAAAAATCATATTTTTATATATTGAATAGCATCGTAAAAATTCGATTATTACCTATGTAGAGAATACGGGCAACGAAGCGACAAAAGACGAGATAGGCGAAGATTTCTCTAGGTGAAGTGTCGTAAAGTTGGATAGCTATTGGTGAGATTTCTGATTTAAAAATAATATATATATGTTGAAAATGAAAGTGAATTGCTATATATATATATATATATATATATATATATATATATATATATATATATATATATATATATATATATATATATACGCCCCTCGTCCACAAACCATGGACGATATTTATTGGTTGAAATTGCTGTGAAAATTGATTGATAGCGAATGATTGTTTGGGATTGTTTGTGATTGATATTGGTTGATTGCGGTTGAAAAGTACCCGTTTGTGGTTGAAAAATATTTGGTTGAAACCACATAGGATTAGTTTGTGGAAATGAAATAAGTATATACATGCCGCCTGCGTGCGAACTAGATGCATGATCCCCATTGTCAAAAACCGCGAGGTTTTAAGGTAGAGCGAGGAGCCGTACTAGGGACGGTCCCGGTGTAACTACCCTGCCGTTATGCTGCCGAAATTTTGAATAATATTTGTGTGTTTGAATTATTTTCATATGCTTAAACTATATTTATTCATTGTATAGAAAACATTCATGTGTTGAATTGATATTCATTCGTTGTTTAGAAATTCATGTGTTGAATGGTATTCATATTTTGAAATAAATTGTTCGATAATAAAAATCACATTTTTATCTATATATAAAAACCATAGAAAACATTCATGTGTTGAATTGATATTCATTCGTTGTTTAGAAATTCATGTGTTGAATGGTATTCATATTTTGAAATAAATTGTTCGATAATAAAAATCACATTTTTATCTATATATAAAAACCATAGAAAACATTCATGTGTTGAATTGATATTCATTCGTTGTTTAGAAATTCATGTGTTGAATGGTATTCATATTTTGAAATAAATTGTTCGATAATAAAAATCAAATTTTTATCTATATATAAAAACCATAGAAAACATTCATGTGTTGAATTGATATTCATTCGTTGTTTAGAAATTCATGTGTTGAATGGTATTCATATTTTGAAATAAATTGTTTGATAATAAAAATCACATTTTTATCTATATATAGAAACTATAGAAAACATTCATGTGTTGAATTGATATTCATTCGTTGATTAGAAATTCATGTGTTGGATGGTATTCATATTTTGAAATAAATCGTTTGATAATAAAAATCACCTTTTATCGACTATATGAACTGTGTAAAATAACCTCGATTTAAAAGAAATTGTTTTATGATAAAAATCTCATTTTTTTCACCAACTTGAACTATATAGAAGAATAGTGTTTTGAAATGAATTGTTTTACAATAAAAATCACATTTTTATTATATGCATAAATCGTTGAAATGTGAAGTGTTAAAAATAGCCACTTGTTCAAAATATACATATATGAGTTGAAATATTCATTAATTAGCTAATGAAATGATTTGCACCTATTTGTGTAACATTTGAATGAATGGTGTTTTTAAACCAAACAGAAATCAAATATGAAGTTGAATAGAAAATGATAAATGATAAGAACTGTATATATATGTACATGCATATTTATTGAACAGGTTATAGCAAAGGGGCTAGAGAAGAGGAATAAAATTTTGTGCCCGACAAATAGGTACATATTTACTGCTTTGTTTGGGTGATGATTTTATGAGCCTGTTGGCTAGCCGCTTGGCTTTTTCTTTTTCTTTTTGAGATTAGAAGGACCGGGAACGCTATTTGCAATTTCCCGATGCTCCCGGTGCAGGGGAGGTTATGGCGAAATTTTTCCAAAATTTAAGGCGTTAGAAAAAATATTTGAAGTGAAAACGATATAGAAAGCATTGAATGAACTATATTTATATAAATATATAAATATAAATGAAATTAAAATGAAACGAAGCCGTGCAGTTCGTATTTTGAAACCGTGATTTCAAACAACTAGTACGGGGAATCTGACCATTGGATTTTCCCGAAACCTCAACCGTCGGGTTCGCCTTGGAATAATCTTTCCAACAGCACCAACCTTGTAAAAATCCAACGGTTGGATTGTCTGGAATGTTTAATTCAAATCTGAAGAAAAACAGCGCCAGAAACGATTATATTTATATATATATATATAAATATAATTATATATTTAATCGAATAACGACGCTGCAGTTCGTATTTTGAAATCGAAAATTCAAACGATTGTACCGGGAGATCCGACCGTCGGATTTTCCCGAAACTGGAACCGTTGGATTCGTTTTGAAAAGACCTTTCTAATAATGTAAATTTTGTGAAGACCCAACGGTTAGATTATCAGATATGTGTAAATCAAATCTGAAGAAAAACAGCGCCACGGCCGCTGTATGGCCCGAAGCGTCGTTTTGAATAAAATGGCTATTTTAAAATAAATAAAAATAGCGATAAGTAGTTATAAAATATCGTAAGTGATATGGAATGGAAATAAACTGAATTGGCTTGATTTATGTGGCTTTTGATGGTTGAATGTGTTTGGTGTGAAAATTACATTAAAGAACGAAATTGGTGTTGTCGAATAATTTAACCATTGAAAGAAATTGATTTGAAATTCTAAATATACGTGAATTATTTGAAAAAGCCGAGTTAATTCTCATTTCAAATAATTGATCGACGATTGAAAGTCGAAGATGAAGACGATGGTCGAAGACCGGAGATCTTCACCTCGTTTGGATGGTAACCGAGGTCCTGATTGGGAGGCATCCCGAAATACGGATAATGAGTGGTGATCGTCCAGACGTACGTGGTGATCGAAGGGTTTGCGAGGTATTTAGTGCCTCCGGTTTCGTTCAGACCCAGAACGGACTTGTAAATGGACTGTGTGTCCGACATTGGAATTTGTTCTGTGTGATTGATAGCCATCAGTTGCACGGTGTGAATTGCCTGTGTGGCATGCTAAGATGCAGTGATCAGGGCTTCTGTTGAAAAGCAAAGTCTTGTGGTGATGATCAAAGCACCGCCTGTGTGGTGTAGCTTTGTGTATAACGTGAATTCGTGAGCCTCACACCCCGGTATGAACCTAAAACGGGAGAGGACATCAGGGAGGGCCTGCGTTTCTTTCTAGCTAGGGTGGTGTCAGTGACCTACCAGCCCTGACATTTATATACTTTTCACCTATGTGGTTGTTGCTGTTGCGAGGCGCCTCGGTTTGATCGGACGATCCGGGTCCGATGGAGTCATTCGTTGGCTCGATGCCGCCACAAAGGGCGGGGAAACGCAGTGTTCAGGAATTTTAATCCACATCGGTGGACCGGCCCTGACGATCCAAAGGCTTGACTGAGTACTTGCCTGGGACACGGGCTAGAGCGTCTCGAATGCGGTAAGGACTATCTTTTGCCTTGGTTCATGACGGAAATCCAATTTCCAAATACGTGACGATGCAGTTTCGATTGTATATATACCTATTTGGCGACATAGTGGCATGGGACGCTCATGTCGTCTATGATTGATAGTTATGATTTGAAATTGTTTTCAAAACATATAAACACTAGCAATAATATCAAATGCCTTTGTTTTATTCGTATCAAGCATATTTTGGCCGTTATAAGGTAAAACTCTATCCTCCGGTTTGCATTGCATTGTGTGATGGGAACTGAGTCTTATAACGGCTTCATTTTTATAAAAAGCATAGCGATGTTTAAAAGAAAGATTTGTTTTAAAGCACTGGCAATCCAATGGAGTAAACCCGTTCCACGAAAGTGGCGTGGTCCTGTGATTAGCCAATTATGTATGTGTTGAGTGGATTTCTCATACCAGTCCCATGACTGACTCGTAGTTTGTTTCACTCTCAAACTCGGGTGCCCCTTTTTCTACACGGGCAGCCTTGTATTCAGGTTTAGCTGGTTCTTTTTCTGGATAGCTGGAGCTGAAGATGGATTCTATCATTTATTTCTTTTTATGCTGTTCAGCTCCTATTGTACATATTTTGTTTATTTCCGCTGTAGACATTTATGTATAGCTGAACTGTATTTGTACTAAGTAAGATCCTGTATACTGTGTAACTCTGATGATTACTTTTATCCAGTATATTTTGTTGTTCATTATCTGGTGTATTTATTTAATTCTGTTCTGCTATTGTCTGTTTCTGTGTTATATTCCAAAGATAACCTTGTTTCCGTGAGAACGGGAAATCGGGTCGTCTCAGTTGGTCTTAGAGTTTGACATTGAATATAAGCTAATATATTTTCAATTCAGAGCCTTATATTTAATATCAAATTGGATTTGGGTTTGTCGTGAATTGTGTCTTCATTAACACTATTCTTAAACCCAGTAGAGAAAAAGATTAAATCATTTTATTTAGATTTAATGAAGTATACCAATTAAATGATATTTAATTGGAATTGAATTTGAATGTGATTTTGGGTTTATCGTGAACCGTGTTTTAAATGACATTGGTTCTTTAACCCAGTTAAAGACAGGATGTGATTTCCCAAGTTAAACAATCATTAATATGATTTTTGGGAAGATTAAAACCAAGTGGGGTTTTAATGAACCTTTAATTAGATTTGAACGTGAAATGGTAACTGAATTTACTGATAACACCGTGGTGTTAGATATGATGTATTACCAGTTTTACTTCATGGGATGAATAGGTTAGGATTGGGAAACTAAAACAAATGATTACTTCGGTAAGGTTCGCTTATCCCAACTAGTTTAAATTGATATTCAAAAGAAGATTAAAGAATGAATTTAAGAATTTATCTTTGATAAAATTAATGGGAACCTTTCCCAAAGTATAAGAATATTTGAATAAAAGAATATTATGAATTGGAATGAGGCGTATGTTGTGTTTGTGTAACACTTGTTTATTATATACGCGAGTTATTCAAAAAGACCGGGTTTATCCCATTCCGAATAACTGATTCGACGTTGTGTCGAGGATGAAGACGGTGGTCGAAGACCGGAGGTCTTCACATCGTTTGGGGGATTACTGTGATCTTGATTGGGCTGTACACCCAAGAGGAGGGAATCAGTTGGTGATCGTCCAGACGTACTTGGAGATCGATGAATATGCAAGGTACCAGGTGCCTCCGGTTTCGTTCAGACCCAGAACGAACTTGTAAATGGACTATGTGTTTGACATTGGATTTTATTCTGTGAGATTGATTTCTATTAAATAAATATCTATTTGGTGGCGGAGAATTTATTCTCTTGCTTAACACCCTTCTCTGAGACGTACGAGCTTAGGGGTTATATATTGATGGATATCAATCGCATGGAGTGAATTGCCTGTGTGGCATGCCTAAGTAGCAAATGATCAACGCTTCTGTTGAAAAGCAAAGTCTTGTGGTTGATGATCAAAGCACGGCCTATGTGGCATAGCTTTGTGTAGCGTTGATTCGCGAGCCTCACACCCCGGTTGGGAACCAAAAATGGGAGAGGACCTCAGGGAGGACATGCGTTTCCTTCTAGCTAGGGTGGTGTCAGTGACCTACCAGCCCTGACATTTATATTATTTTCACCTGTGTGGTTGTTGCTGTTGCGAGGCACCTCGGATATATCGGTGACTATGTGGAGCCGATGGAGTCATTTGGCTCATTTACGCCCCCAAAGGGCGGGAAAACGCAGTGTTCAGGCATTTCAATCCACATCGGCTGATCGGCCCAGACGATCCAAGGGTCGATGTGCTCTGACCCTAAGGCTCGGGCTAGAGAGTCTCGAAGTCGGTGAGGACGATCCCTAGCCTCGGTTCACAGATGGAAATCCAACTTCCAATACGTGACTTTGCGGTTTTTGATTATAGAGCCTAGTATGGCGACATATTGGTATGGGGCACTTATGCCGTCTGTGATTGATACTTATGATTCGAAATTGTTTTGACACTATACACTTATAGTAATAATAAAACATGAAATTTCATGTACCAAGCATTCCTGGCTATTATAAGGTAAAAACCCTATCCTCCGGCTTGCGTTGCATTGTGTGATGGGACCTGGGTCTTATAATAGCTTCATTTTTCTTTATTTAGCATTGCGCTGTTTGTTTTATGCACTGGTGTTCTTGGAAGGAAACCCATTCCGTGTTATACGGCATGGTCCCTTGATTTACCTAATTTTAAAATAAAGATTAATAACTGTTTTAGTTCTCACACCAGTCACATGACTGACCTGGAGTTTATTGTTTTAACCTGAACTCTGGGTGCCCTTATTTTGACACGGGCAGCTAGTAGTTTTGGTTTTGCAGATTTATATTCACAGGAACCTGGTTTACAGCTGGAACGAAACTCGGAAAGCTCTTTATCCGTGTATTACTTCTAGTTGTGTTTTGTATTATTTTCCACTGCGATGTATTTAAATGTAATTTAAATCTCTGATATTTTCTATGTAATATTTATTCATACTCTGTATATTCCTGTATTCTGATGGAATTGTTGTAATATACAATGAAATGTTCTTCTATTTGTGTTCTGATTCGTCGTGTTCTCAAAGCAATCAGTGGTTTCGAACGGTGTTGGTCGGTTTAGCGATTGATTAGGTCCAGGCGAAATTCCTTTTCGATACATGAACAATGGTTTCAGGCATCGTCAAAAAAATTCATTTGAAATACTCTCGAAAATCGCACCTAAGTGTTGGCTGACCTCACGAATGCTAATATGATTTTCGTTTTGCATCAAATGCCTTCAACTGCGAGCTATCGCTAGCCCTAGGCTTATTGTCTAATTCTTTTGCGCGACAGACATCTTCGCTGAACGGAAAAACAAGGCTACAAGGGTGAAGCTTATCTTTATACGAGGCTATAAGATTCGAAATAGAATTATTTCGTTTGGTGTTGGATATTTAATTGAATAAGTGGTAAAATTTCTTTTTCGTGTATTACTGGAAGAGATGATGACGAGAATTTTAAGGAGATTTTGGGCTCTTGGAAATAATGGCCTGAGATACATATTATATATATAATAAGGGGGAAATGGGATAAGAAGAACGTCGCTTTCTTCGTACAACGTAGGCCACGATTTTTTCCAACTTTAGTTGCGTTAGGCATGTGACTCTACGGATCATACAGTAGCATGATTTAAAAACATGGACACCATATTAATGTAATTATAAATAGTATGGATTTTATAAGATTTCGGTTTGATTTTCTTGGTTTTGTTGTGTCCTAATATTTGACTTCGAATAGAAGAAAACCGAAGCAAATAATATTTTTAAAGTCAGATATCAATAAAAGATGGTCATGAAATGTCGGTTCTAAGGACAAACAGCTGTCAAGATTTATTGTATTATGTTTTGACCCAAAGTTTCAGCTAGCTGTCGGATAAGATAAGATCTTAGCGTGATTTATTATGGTTTAAGATTAGATTTTATCTGGATTGCTTGAAAATGACCGGTATTTTATTATTTATCATATGGTTAGCTTTCGACATTTCAATTTGGACAACCACATACGATATCCAATTTGCACGATATTACAAATACAGCTATTTTCGACTATTTCTGAAGTAAACTAATTATCCCATTATTTATATAAATTGAATATTAGAAATATTTAAATTCAACCCATTTAAATTACCAACCCAATATATTAAAATAATTAAATTTATTAATTATTAAATCGCTGAAATTCTGGGATGTTACATCTGTCCTTAATTTGCAACAGCCCTGCTTCACTACCTTTAGTTCCAAGGTTTTTTCTCTTTTTTTTGCTTCTCTATTTATTTTTGAGTTCTTGTAAACTAGTGTGTGTTTATGCATGGGTTTTTATGTGTATTTATAGCTGAAAAAGGGTAGGCATTAAGTCATGGAGGTTTAAAGTCATACATGGTGTATACAGCAGCTTGATTATGATTGAAACGAAGTATGATCAAGTCTTTAGCTATCTAAAAAATCTCAGGCTATGTGTGACAATGTAAGTCTAATCTGATGTGCACTTCTCTTTTGGATTTTTTCAAACTTTGATACTAAGCAAACAAACACCCCCATGTTCTTCTTGTTCTATAGGTACATGTATGTACTGTAAATGCACTTCTCATGTCAACTAATCAATTCAAACTTAGCACTTAAGGCTTGCGCAGGTTGTTTGATAGAACCAATGGTGATGTGTATGTTTGACAATACAATAGGGTGTATGGTCTAGTCTTAAAGTGATAATGTGGACGTGCATTTGCTTCCAAACCTTACCTCTAACCTATGATCTATGCTGCACTGTACAACACACACTAAATAGTTTAAACGCCTTCACATTTAGCCAATCAATCCCTTTACATCACCGTGATCCATCCTACCACTTTATGAATGTATTATATATGCTTCTATGTGGAGTAATATGATTTTTTTTACTTTAATTTAAGTATATTTTATTTTATATCTTCATGAATTCAAAGTTAAATTAAATGTAAACTGTGATAACCCCAAACTTCCGTGGTGCAAAAGCAAGGAATAATCATTTTGGAAGACAACATATATATATAACAATAACAGATCTCAGATAATATCATAACACATAATTGTTGCAGCGGAAAGATAAAAGTCATAAACATCACATCAACTGAACCACAGAGTACGCAGTTTACAGGATACAACTTAGCAAAATAAAAGTCTGAATCAAAGGAAATAAGTCCCAACTCCAAATGTACATCAAGATACAAGATGGAATAAAGTCTCTAAAGCAGAAAATAAAGATAAAAGGAGGTCTTCGTCTTCTTCTTCCAAGAAGTCTTCAATCCAGAAAATGTCTCCCCAAAAATCTGTTACTTGGATGCCCATGTAGAAAAGAGGGCACCCGAGTTTGCAAAGTGAAACAAACATCGAGTCAGTCGTGGGACTGGTACGAGAAATCTTTCTAATACTAACTAACAATATGACGAATCATAGGATCACGCCGCTAATGCGAAACGGACTTACTCCATCGGATTGCCGGTGCATAATTTAATAAAGTTTATATGAAAACAACGAAATGACTTTTGGAAAATGAAATCATTATAAGACTCAAGTCCCATCACACAATGCAACGCAAACCGGAGGATAGAGTTTTCCCTTATAATGATCAAACATGCTTAATACGTATAAAATAATATTTTAATATTATTATTGGTGTCTAAGCAGTATTAAAATACTTCAATGTAAATGTATCAATTCTAGACGGCATGGGTACCATAAACTATGTCGCCATATATAAGTTTACAATCAAGACCGTAATGTCGTATTGGAAATTGGTTTTCCATCATGAATTCGAGGCTAGGTATCGTCCTCTCTGATTTGAGACACTCTAGCAAATGCCTCAGGATCCCACCTATGGGCAACCCTTGGGTCTTCAGGGCCGCTCCCCACCTAACAGTGGTAGATTAGTTACGCATGGACACACGCCTCCCGGTTCCTTTGAACCTCCATATGGCCACTAACAACCTATAAATCCGAGGTACCTCAATCCATCATCCACATAAGTATAATGCCAGCCAGTTTAAGCACTGACACAACCCCTAGCTAGAAAGATACGTGTGCACTCCTTGCAGTCCTAATCCCGTTTTTGACTCATACCGGGGTGTGAGGCTCGCGAAGTCACGCTATACACAAAGCTACACCTGTATAGGCCGTGCTCTGATCATCAACCACAAGGCCCTGCTTTTCAACAAAAGCCTTGATCATCTGCATCTTGGCGTACCACATTGACAATTCACGCCATGCGATCGATAACTATTACTATATACCAGGGTGTTAAACAGAGAATAAATTCTCCACCACCAAACAAGCATATATTAATACAAATCGATTTAATTACATGAAATGAATTCCAACGTTAGACACGCATCCATTTCCAAGTCCGTTCTGGGTCTGAACGAAACTAGAGACACCTGAGAGGTTCTTGCTTATCCAGACAATCAACACAAACGTCCGAACAACTACTGCTTCAACCCCATCTTGGGAGCAAGTCAGTCCAAGGCATCGGTAGTCGTCGTCCATTCGATGTGAAGATCGCCGGTCTTCAATCCTCGCCTTCTACGTCTTTTATTTAATCGTCTTGTAATTATTTGAAATGAGTTGAACTCGGTCTTTTCAAATAATTATCGTATAATTATCATTTAAATGATTTCGCCTCTTTAATATTTATTTATAATGATTTTTCGCTATTTTTATTTATTTAAAAATAGCTCAAAATAAATAAACGACGCTTCGGGTCAGTGGGCAGCCATGGCGCTGTTTTTACCAAATTTTAATTTACACATATCTTGAAAATTAACCATCGGATTTTGATGAAATTTATATCGTTGGAAAGCTCTTCCCAAAGCGGTCCTAACGGTTCCGGTTTTGGGAAATTCAAACAGTCGGATCTTTCAGTATAATCGATTAAAGTTACGATTGCCGATATGCGAACTGCCGCGCGCGTTAATATAATTTTAATTTGTATTTATATATGAATAAATATATATCCTTTGGTGATTTCAACTATAAAAATCTATTCTTTTTATCGCATCTAAAATGACGATAAAAATATCACTTTTATTTCTCTGCTTTTATTTATATCTAAAATATGAATAAATTGTACTTTTTTTCTATGTTTTTATTCACATCTAAAATGTAAATAAAATTTCACTTTTCTAGTTCATGTTTTTCTTCTTAACTATATTACAAACAATAATGTACTTTATATCTATGTTTTTATTTGCAACTAGTTTGCAAATAAAAATCCACTTTTCCTAATCTTGTTTTTTATTCCCACCTAAAACGCGAATAAAAATAACCCTTTTTAAAATTCGTGTTTTCATTCACATCTAATATGTGAATGAAAATATCCTTTTTAACTCCATGTTTTCATTCGTAACTAATTCACAAATAAAAATGCACTTTCTTAAATTCATGTTTTTATTGGCAACTAGTTTGCAAATAAAAATGTACTTATTAAAACAGTGTTTTTATTTACATATGAAATGTAAACAAAAATGTACTTTTTATTTTCATATTTTTATTCACATCTAAAAGGTGAATAAAACGTACTTTTTATATTCATGTCTTTTATCTGCAAGTACTTTGCAAATAAAAAGTGTAATTCCTTTCTATGTTTTATTTGCACCTATAAATGCAAACAAAATATGTAATTCTTTTTCTATGTTTTATTTTTATTTACACTAAATTTAAATAAAATACCCCTTTCCTTATATCATGTTTTACTTACCCTAGAGTTAAATAAATGAGACGACCCCAAACCCCGTACTAACGGTGGCAAGGGTAATCCTTGGAATATAACACATAAACAGATAACAGCAGAGCAGAGTTAAATAAATACACCAGATAATGAACAAATAGTACACTGGATAACCATCAGAGTTACACAGTATACAGGATCATACTAAGTACAAATACAGTTCAGCTATACATAAATGTCTACAGCGGAAGACAAACATAATATGTACAATAAGAGCTGAACAGCACAAAAAGAGATAAATGATAGAATCCATCTTCAGCTCCAGCTATCGAGAGAAAGCCAGCTAAACCTGAATACAAGGCTTCCCGTGTAGAAAAAGGGGCACCCGAGTTTGAAAGTGAAACAAACTACGAGTCAGTCATGGGACTGGTATGAGAAATCTACTCAACACATTTAATATATGGCTAATCACAGGCCACGCCACTTTCGTGCAACGGGTTTACTCCATCGGATTGCCAGTGCTTTAAAACAAATCATTCTATTAAACATCGAAATGCTTTTTATAAAAAATGAAGCCATTATAAGACTCAGTTCCCATCACACAATGCAATGCAAACCGGAGGATAGAGTTTTACCTTATAATGGCCAACATATGGTTGATACGAATAAAAAAAAGCAATTGATATTATTACTAGTGTTTACATGTTTCAAAACAATTTCGAATCATAACTATCAATCATAGACGACATGGGTACCATATATCATGTCGTCATATATATATATATATATATATATATATATATATATATACAATCAAAACCGCACGACGTCGTATTTGGAAATTGGATTTCCATCATGAACCAAGGCAAAAGATAGTCCTTACCGACTTCGAGACAATCTAGCCCATGTCTCAGGCGAGCGCGCAGGCAAGCCTTTGGAGCGACAGGGCCGGTCCACCGATGTGGATTAAAATTCCTGAACAATATGTTTCCCCGCCCTATGGGGCGTAAATGAGCCAACGAATGACTCCATCGGCCCCAGATCGATGATAAAACCGAGGTGCCTCGCAATCCATCATCCACATAAGTAAAATGTCAGGCCATGTAAAAACACGACACAACTCCTAGCTAGAAGGAAACGCATGCCCTCCCTGAGGTCCTTCTCCCATTTCTGGTTCATACGAGGTGTGAGGCTCGCGAATTTACGTTGTACACAAAGCTACGCCACACAGGCGGTGCTTTGATCATCAATCACAAGACTTTGCTTTTCAATAGATGCCCTGTCCATTGCATCTTAGCATGCCACACCGGCAATTCACACCATGTAACTGATGGTTATCAATCGCACAGAATGAATTCCAATGTCTGACACACAGTCCATTTGCAAGTCCATTCTGGGTCTGAACGAAATCGGAGGCACTAAATACCCCGCATATTCATCGATTCCCACGTACGTTTGGACGATCACCACTCATTATCCATATTTCTGGATGCCTCCCAATCAGGACCTCAGTGACCATCCAAATGAGGTGAAGATCGGTCTTCAACCCCCATTTTCATCTTCGACTTCTTATCGTCGATTCAGTTATTCAGAATGGGATAAACCCGGTCTTTCTGAGCAACTCGCGTATATAATAAACAAGTGTGACACTAACATACATACACATCATTTCAATTCATTAGTCACTAACCGTCAATCAGTAAGAGAACGATTTCCCAAATATTAACCCCGAAGGCCGAAACCAACATCAGATCAAAATCCAGGAAACCATTCGAGTTAGCTAACCTTCAGTTAATTTCTAAATTTCACGTCCATATCGTTTATAATATTTTATAACAATTTATCGCTATTTTTATTTATTTTAAAATAGCCAATTTATTCAAAACGATGCTTCGGGCCATAACGCGGCCGTGGCTCTGTTTTTCTTCAGATTTGATTTACACATATCTGAAAATCTAACTGTTGGATCTTCAAAAAATTTACATCATTAGAAAGATCTTTTCAAAACGAATCCAACGGTTCCAGTTTTGGGAAAATCCGACGGTCGGATCTCCCGGTATAATCGTTTGAAGTTTCGATTTCAAAATACGAACTGCAACGTCGTTATTCGATTATATATAACTATATATATATATATAAATATAAATATAATCGATTCTGGCACTGTTTTTCTTCAGATTTGAATTAAACATTCCAGACAATCCAATCGTTGGATTTTTACAAAGTTGGTGCCGTTGGAAAGATATTTCCAAAGCCAACCCAACGGTTACGGTTTCGGGAAAATTCGATGGTCGGATCTCCCGCACTAATCGTTTGAAATCACAGTTTCAAAATACGAACTGCAGCTTCGTTATTCGATATGTTTTAATTCTATTTAAATATATATATTGATTCTTCGATTTCAAAACCATATGAATTTCATACATTTGATAAAAATGATATTTTTATCTAACTTTTTTCTATTTCAATAATTTACTATTTTTAACAATTCATGTATATAATAAAAATGTGATTTTTATTGTAAAACAATTTATTTCAAAACTCGAATATTTTATATAGTAATAGGATTTTTATTATAAAACAATTTATTTCAAAACAAGATTATTTTATATAGTTCATATAGACGATAAAAATATGATTTTTATTATAAAACAATTTATTTCAAAATATGAGTACCATTCAACACATGAATTTCAATTCAACGAATGAATTTCGATTCAACACATGAAGGTTTTCTATAGTTTATATATATAGATAAAAGGGTGATTTTTATTGCAAAACAATTCATTTCAAAATATGAATACCATTCAACACATGAATTTCTATCCAACGGATGAATATCGATTCAACACATGAAGGTTTTCTATAGTTTATACATATAGATAAAAAGGTGATTTTTATTGCAAAACAATTTATTTCAAAATATGAATACCATTCAACACATGAATTTGCATCCAACGAATGAATATCGATTCAACACATGAAGGTTTTCTATAGTTTATATATATAGATAAAAAGGTGATTTTTATTGCAAAACAATTTATTTCAAAATATGAATACCATTCAACACTTGAATTTCCATCCAACGAATGAATATCGATTCAACACATGAAGGTTTTCTATAGTTTATATATATAGATAAAAAGGTGATTTTTATATTTAAAACACGAATACCATTCAACACATGAATTTCTATTCAACTAATGAGTTTCAATTCAACACACGAAGGTTTTCTATTCAACGAATAAATATAGTTTCAACAAATGAAAATAATTCTAACACATGAATATTATTCTTACATCGGATGAACTTGTAAATGGATGCGTATCTGACATCAGATTTCATTCTGGGTGATTGATATACATTGGTTACATAGCATGAATTGCCTGTGTGGCATGCTGATATGCAAATGATCAGGGCTTCTGTTGAAAAGCAGAGTCTCATGGTTGATGATCATAACACGGCTTTAATATAGCATAGCTTTGTGTAGCATTAATTCACGAGCCTCATACATCGGTGTGGACCAGAAACGGGAGAGGACTTCAGGGAGGACATGCATTTCTTTCTAGCTAGGAGTGGTGTCAGCGTTTTGCATGCCCTGACATTTTACTTATGTGGATGATGGATAGCAAGGTTCCTTGGTTATGTCGGTCGATCTGGGACCGATGGTCTGGTTGGTATATGACCAGTTTACGACCCATAGGGTGCGGAAATGCATTGTTCCGGCATTTTAATCCACTCCGTGTGGACCAGCCCTGACGATCCAAGGTGCAGTTGCGGCTGTTCCTGGGACATGGTAGGTAGATTATCTCAAAGCGGTAAGGACGATCCCCTGCCTTGGTTCATAGATGGAAATCCAACTTCCAGTACATGACAATTGCGGTTTTGATTGTAGAGCCTAGTATTGGAGACATGATATATGGTACCCATGCCGTCTAGGATTGATACATTTATATTTAAAGTTGTTTTATACACTATGCACTTATAATTGTATCAAATGATTTGTTTTAACGTACCAAGCATGTTTGGCTAATATAAGGGAAAACCCTATCCCCCGGCTTGCGTTGCATTGTGTGATAGGACCGGGGTCTTGTAATAGCTTCATTTTTCCAAAACGCATTGCGTGTTTTGTTATATGCACTCGTATTCTTGAGGGGGAAACCCGTTCCGTGTTATATGGCGTGGTCCATTGATATATCTAATTTTGAAGTGAAGTTTTAAATAACTGTTTTAGTTCTTACACCAGTCACTTGACTGACCTGGAGTTTATTGTTTTAACCTAAACTCTGGGTGCCCTTATTTTCCACACGGGCAGCTAGTAGTTTTGGTTTTGCAGATTTATATTCACAGGATCCTGGTTTACAGCTGGAACGGTATTCGGAAAGCTCTATATCTGTATATTCCTTTCAGTGGTGTTTTGTATTATTTTTCCGCTGCATTGTAATTTGTAAATCTCTGATATTTATCGAATGTATATGATTTATTCATACTCTGTATATTCTTGTTTTCTGATGAAATTGTTGTCATAAACAATGAAATGTTCTTCTGTTTGTGTTCTGATTTGTCTTGTCCTCAAAGCAATTCGTTCCTTCCTTAACGGGGAAGTTCGAGTCGGCTCATTTTCATACAAAGAATGCTTTGGGTTATTGTAAGGTAAAAATCATCCATGTTTATGTGTGGATCGATCTTACGATTATCTTTTCTTTCAAAAGCATTTTTAAAAGGTAAATCAAGCGACTAGAGTAACCAGTCTCATGATTGACCCAGAGTTTATTTGTTTTGTTTTACCCTAAACTCTTAGGTGGCCAAATTTGTACGGGTAGTCAAATGGTTCAGATGTTTATAGATAACCTTGGAAGAGCTTTGAGTACGAGGCTTCTTTGTTAGATATTTACTATTTTTTTTCCATTGTGATGTATTGTCTTGTACTTTGATGATGGTATGTACATATGGTACATAATTTTGTATTTAAAAGCTGTTATATATATATATATATTATATTTTATTCTAGTGTGATGTGAGATTCTGTGTTGTTGTTTCCGTTCTTCTTCTTTCTTTTTTCTTCTTTACCCATAGTGATTCGTATTTCTATACAATTTGGGTTGGATTTATGGTGTATTTAGTCAGCTCGAAGGGTACGGATTTATATGGAATAATAGTTGGTATTAGAGCTTAGGTTGAGCGAACACCTAAGCTATGGTGGGGTTTACTCATTAAAGATAGGGTCAGTAGTACCCTAGAATGAGTTGAGTGTATATATACGAGAGCGTGTATTTGATACTTGACATAAAAATTGTTTTATATTGTGTTGGCCTATCTGCTGAGTAGCTTATGAATTCTGGTCGAATCGTGGGACGCCATGACATCGGTAGGAGTTCTAAGCATTTGAACAGAGAAACTCGACATAATATTGTTTTAAAGTGGGTAAATGAAATAATTTCTAATGGAAAATAATTCTGATGATGATTGCATCATCATAAGTGTTCATTTTCGAGTTTCTAAGCGATGGATTGCCACCATAGAATAAATTTCTATTGAAAATTTATTTCAGGAAACAAGTTATTTTGGAAAATTCAAATGTTTCGAATTTGAGATGTTTATAAATATACATATATATTTATGTGGTTTTTAAATGATTTGAAATAGAAACCCGGGAACTTGAATTGATTTCTAAAGGATTTGAGATGTAGCCAAAAAATACAAGTGGCTAAGTCATTAACAGAATGATACCAAATATGCATAGAAAAATTTTCGTTCGTCATAAACGAAGTGAATAAATTGATTTAGAATCAACTTGAATGTGTTTGAATGCTTATGAATGGAATATGAATTGCACGTAAATATATTCATTGTAAATCATTTGAATAAAATGAATGTAAGCATATATGCAATGCAATATGAATGAAAGCCATTGAAACTTAATATTTTGAGACTCATGAGTTTAAATTGAGTAAGTGCTCGTACATGGGGCTGCCTAGCTTGATTTTGGTTGCGTATATGCTAAGCATGCTCACTTAATTTGACATGACCCGAACTTCCTTGTAAAGGAAAGCGCGGATTGAGTAAAGAACACGACAAATCAGAACACAAACAGAAGAACATTTCATTGCTTATTACAACAATTTACATCAGAGTATAAGAATATACAGAGTATGAACAAATATTATACGTCAGAAAAATATCAAAAATTTATAAGTTACAATGCAGCGGAAAATAATATAAAACACAACTGAAAGAGATACACGGATACAGAGCTTTATGAATATCATTCCACCTATAAACCAGGATCCTGTGAATATAAATCTGCAAACCCAAAACTACTAGCTGCCCGTGTGGAAAATAAGGGCACCCAGAGTTTAGGTTAAAACAATAAACTCCAGGTCAGTCATGTAACTGGTGTGAGAACTAAAACGGTTAATAATTTGATTTTAAAGTTAGGTAAATCAAGGGACCACGCCGTATAATACGGAATGGGTTTACCCCCTAGAATACCAGTGCATAAAACAAATAGCGCAATGCTAAATAAAGAAAAATGAAGCTATTATAAGACTCAGGTCCCATCACAAAATGCAACACAGCTGGAGAATAGAGTTTTTACCTTATAATAGCCAAAAATGCTTAGTACATGAAATTTCATATTTTACTATTACTATAAGTGTATAGTGTCAAAACAGTTTCAAATATAAATTTATCAATCATAGACGACATGAGTGCCCCATCCCACTATGTCGCCATACTAGGCTCTATAATAAAAACCGCAAAATGTCGTATTGGAAGTTGGATTTCCATATGTGAACCGAGGCAAAGTGATCATCCTATGCTAATTCGAGACTATCTAGCCCAAGCCTCAGGAATAGACGCAATTGCACCCTGGATCATCAGGGTCGATCGACATGGAGTGGATTAAAATGCCTGAACACTGTGTTTCCCTGCCCTATGGGGAGTAAATCTGGTCTGTGTAAAGGCCATCCATCGGCTCCGCAGAGACCGAAATAACCGAGGCGCCTCGCTATCCATTATCCTCATAAGTAAAACATCAGGGCTTGCAAAACGCTGACACCACTCCTAACTAGAAGGAAACGCATTCCCTCCCTGAAGTCCTCTCCTGTTTCTGGCTCACACCAGGCGTGAGGCTCGCGAATTAACGTTGCATAAAGCTATGCTATATTAAAGTCGTGCTTTGATCATCTACCACAAGATTCTGCTTTTCAACAGAAGCCTTGATCATTTGCATCTCAGCATGCCACACAGGAAATTCACGCTATGCAACCGAGGTTTATCAATCACACAGAATGAAATCCAATGTCAGGCACACAGTCCATTTACACGTTCGTTCTGGGTTTGAACGAAATCGGAGGCACCTTATTCCTCGTCCCATATGTCCAACACAGGAGAGTGGCTCTCGCATATCCGGTCGATCTCCACGTACATCTGGATGATCACCACTTATTACCTTGTCTTTGGTGTATAGCCCAATCAAGACATCAGTAATCACCCAAATGATGTGAAGACCTCTGGTCTTCAACAACCGTCTTCATCCTCGACATTTCGTTGAATCAGTTATTCAGAATGGGAGACTTGCGGATATAATAAACAAGTGCTATAAAAACACAACATATGCCTCATTCCAATCCAGAATATTCCTTTATTCAAATATTCTTTTACATTGGGAAAGGTTCCTATTAATTTTATCAAAGATAAATTCTTTAAATTTATTCTTTAGTCTTACTTTGGATATCAATTCAAACCATTTTAAGATTTTCCAAACTAGTCGGGATTTGAGGACCTTACCGAAGTAATCATTTGTTTTCTTCCCAATCCTAACCTATTCATCCCACGGAGCAAAACTGGTAGTACTCCATATCTAACACCACGGTGTTATCGGTAAATTCAATTACCATTTCACATTCAAATATAATTAAAGATATAACTATCGCCTGGAGTGAAACTGGTGGCACTCCATTTTCGATCATTTCTCGAATTTGAAATTTAAATTATCACATTCCCATTTCAATCTAATTAAAGATTCACTAAACCTACAATTCATTTTTAATCTCGAAAATCATTACTTAATGATTATTCCAAGTTAAGAAATTATTCTTATCTTTAAGTGGGTTAAAGAACTAATGTCATTTAAAACACATCTCAAGATAAACCCAAAATCACATTCCATTAACAATGGAATCTTCATGGAATACTGATCAATATATATAATCTTTGTGAACTTCCGTATCCAACCGATAATATAAATGAAATAACAACAAAGCCTCTTAAATTCCCTATGTAGTAACAGTCCTCCTCCACAGAAGTTCACTTCGATTATTACCGAATCGAATTCCATTCCAATTTATTTTATTAAATTGGAAAACTTTACTTTGGAAAATCTCCTTTAAATCTTAATAAAAGATTTATAAATTCCAAATCACATTTCACTGTAAACTGGGTTAAAGAACGAATGTCGTTAAAACACAGTTCACAATAAACCCAATTCACGTTCCATTTTATTCCAATTATTAAATATATTTGGAAACTCTAACAATCTTAATTAAAAGATTTATTCTCTTCACCTGAGGTTCAAGAACAGTATTACTGAACACACCATTCACGACAACCCAAATTCCCATTTGATATTAAATATAAGACTCTGAATAGAAAATATATCGGCTTATATTCAACATCAAATTCTACAACCAACAAATATCGTATTGGAAATAACGATATAAATATATCTTTTAAATTTCCATAACAATATTTGTATAATCACGAAATCCAACATCGAAATATTCCAAAGACAATTTCGATTCAAATCCATACCAATATATATTGGAAATCCTGGTCATTTTTAAAACCATTCCAAATCCAATTTATTTATTTAAACATTATTGGATTTCAAATCTAATTAATAACTAGTTCATTTTGATAAAAAAATATTTTTATCTTTTCAAATATGGAATTTTTCATCCTAATTCTTTCCAAATCATTTATTATGATTTTACATAAATTATTAATATTTTTAATAATTTTATCAAAGCCTGTACAGTCGATTTCCATAAACGGCCATCGAACTACACTTACAACGACCTTTTCCAAATTAGATTTGGACATAATTCCAAATCCAACCATTATATTTCTGATTTCTTGTATTCGTTAGAAAGCTCTTTTCGATACGAACCCAATGGTTCCAGTTTTAGGAGAATCCGACTATTGGATCTCCCGTAATGTCCACTCGAAGTCAATGGTCGAAATTCGTGAACTGCCGCAGCGCGGCGCGTTCTATTCAAGCCATTATAATATATATATATATATATATATATATATATATATATATATATATATATATATTCGTTGATTTCCATTTAAAACGTATTTTATAATTCGTTTTAATTCGTTTTCAAAATGATTTCAACTTCATATTGAATTTCAAATCAAATTTGATTATTCCATATCAATAATATATAAATGATAATATTTTCAAAACATTAGATTTTGAAATCACTTCCTTTTCAATATTCATTATAAAAATGAATAAAATTGATATAAACATCGTTCACGTCAAAATAGCGTTAATCTAATCAGCACGGCTGCATATATTTAAATATACTCATATCCATCCAAATTGGACATCAAAATCATATTTTGATTCTTTTTTGAATATTATTTTAAAATATTCATTCTTTGAAAATATTCGTTATTTTAAAATATTCATTCGTTATGAATTGGAATCAGACACAGTCAATTACCGTATAATGTTGTTTATATGGATTTCATACAACACACATATATAACAACCATCATCAACAATCAACCACCATCTAGAGTGTAATTTACAATTGTATAAGTATTAAATATAAATAATTAATGTTTATACAGCCTGTCAACAAATCGATTGACATACCACTAAACAAGTGGGATTAGTGTACATTAAATATCATCCCAACAACCGTGTGGGGTTTCTGAAACACCCCACCTCCGTTAAGGTCAATCACAAAGGGAATGCCTTAATTTCAGTGGAGCATTATAGGTAAATGATGCAGATAAATTACAAGACAGACAATTAAAGCAGCGGCAAATAATTAAAACTTTATTTCATTGATAAACAGCTTGTACAAAGATTGTTTTACAATAACAAAGCATCCTGTCTTGCTTGCAAAAATAAAGAAGCATAAAATGATTTCCCCAAATAAAGCATGAGCCAGCCATAGCAGTAGAAGAGAGAGTCCAAGGCAACACGTCAAAGAGTCTTCAAGCTTGGAAAGAGTAACGGTCCAAACAAACCTGAGCTATTCCCTCCCTGACTACCTGGGGGGGGGGGGGGGAGGGAGGACGGAAGAAAAGTGGCGAAACCAAACTAGGTCAGACAGAAAGTCTGGTAAGTCCAGTGATTCTTAGTATTTAAATGAGGAAAAGGGTCATGACATGAATAAACTAAATATAAGACTAAACCAAAGTAACAAGATAATATGGGATAAGCATGGGATATGGAAAGATAAACTGGATGTACAGATAAACTGAATGTACTGATAAACTAAATGCGCTTCTACTCCTTCTCTGCTTCACAACTACCCTGTTTATACTGATTTCTATATCTCTGCACTAACTAAATGGTGAAACGACCCGAACTTTCCCGGTCTCCGAAGAGAAGTGGAAGAATGAATTGTTTCGAGAACAAGCCACAACAGAACGCAGACGGAAGAACATTTCATTGTATATTACAACAATGCATCAGATCACAAGAATATACAGAGTATAAATGAATATTACACAGAAATATCAGAGATTTAAATTACATTTTAATACATAGCAGCGGAAAATAATACAATACACAACTAGAAGAGATGTACGGATACAAAGCTTTCTGGATATCGTTCCAACTGTAAACCAGGATCCTGTGAATATAAATCTGCAAAACCAAAACTACTAGCTGCCCGTGTCAAAATAGGGGCACCCAGAGTTTAGTTTAAAACAATAAACTCCAGGTCAGTCATGGGACTGGTGTGAGAACTAAAAACAGTTATTTATCTTTATTTTTAAAGTTAGGTAAATCAAGGGACCACGCCGTATAACACGGAACGGGTTTCCTCCCAAGAATACCAGTGCATAAAACAAACAACACAATGCTAAATAAAGAAAAATGAAGCTGTTATAAGACCCAGGTCCTATCACACAATGCAACGCAAGGGATAGGGTTTTTCCCTTATAACAGCCAAAGAATGCTTGATACGTTTAAAACAAATCATTTGATACTATTATAAGTGCATAGTGTATAAAACAACTTCAAATCATAAGTATCAACCATAGGCGACATGAGCGTCCCATGCCACTATGTCGCCATATATAGGTTTACAATCAAAATCGCAAAGTCTCGTATTTGGAAATTGGGTTTCCATCTATGAACTGAGGCCAGGGATCGTCCTCTACTGATTTTAGACAATCTAGCCCATGTCTAGGAACAGCCGCAACTGCCCCTTGGATCGTCAGGGTCGGTCCACCGATGTGGATTATTATGCCTGAACACTACGTTTCCCCGCCCTTTGGGGCGTAAATGAGCCAACGAATGACTCCATCAGACCCGGATCGTCCGATCAAACCGAGGCGCCTCGCAACAGCAACAACCACACAGGTGAAAAGTATATAAATGTCAGGGCTGGTAGGTCACTGACACCACCCTAGCTAGAAGGAAACGCATGCCCTCCCTGATGTCCTCTCCCGTTTTTGGTTCACAACCGGGGTGCGAAACTCGCGAAGTAAACGTTACACAAAGCTACGCCACAAAGGCCGTGCTTTGATCATCACCACAAGACTTTGCTTTTCAACAGAAGCCTCGATCAATTGCCACTTAGGCATGCCACACAGGCAATTCACTCCATGCGTTTGATATCCATCAATATATAACCCCTGAGCTCGTACGTCTCAGAGAAGGGCGTTAAGCAAGAGAATAAATTCTCCGCCGCCAAATAGATATATATTTAATAGAGATCAATCACACGGACTAAAATCCAATGTCAGACACACGGTCCATTTACAAGTCCGTTCTGGGTCTGAACGAAACCGGAGGCACCTAGTACCCCGCATATCCATCGATCTCCAAGTATGTCTGGACGATCACCAACTGTTTCCATCTTCTTGGGTGTACAGCCCAATCAAGATCATCAGTAATCACCCAAACGACGTGAAGACTTCTAGTCTTCGACCACCGTCTTCATCTTCGACTTATCGTCGTATCAGTTATTCAGAATGGGATAAACCCGGTCTTTCCAAATAACTCGCGTATATTTAAATAAGTGTTACACAAACACAACATACGCCTCATTCCAATTCATCAGTCACTAACCGTAAATTAATCGAGAGAATAATTCCCCAAATATTAACCCCAAAGGCCGAAACCAACATCAGATCAATATCCATAAAACCATTCTGCTTGGCTAACCGACAGTTAGTTTCTAAATTTCACATTCATAGGGAGAGGTTCCCATTAATTTTATCAAAGATAAATTCTTTAAAATTTATTCTTTAATCTATTTTTGAATATCAGTTAAAACTAGTCGGGGTTAGCGAACCTTACCGAAGTAATCATTTATTTTAATTTCCCAATCCCAACCTATTCATCCCATGAAGTAAAACTGGTAATACTTCATATCTAACACCACAGTGTTATCGGTAAATTAAATTACCATTTCACGTTCAAATCTAATTAAAGATTTAACTATCGCCTGGAGTAAAACTGGTGATACTCCATTCTCGATCTTTTCAATCTAATTAAAGATTCATTAAAACTCCACTTAGTTTTAATCTTTAACGGGGTTAAAGAATCAGTGTCATTTAAAACACGGTTCACGGTAAACCTAAAATCACCTTCCATTAATTATCGGGTTAAAGAACAAGTGTTATTTAAAACACTGTTCACGATAAACCCAAAAATCAATACTAATGCGATTCCAATTAAATATCATTTAATTGGTACACTTCATTAAATCTAAATAAAAAGATTTAATCTTTTCTCAACTGGGTTAAAGAACAGTGTTAGTGAAGACACCATTCACGAAAAACCCAAATCACATTTGATATTCAATACAAGGCTCTGAATAGAAAATATATCGGCTTATATTCAATATCAAATTCTACGATCAACAGATATCGTATTGGAAATAACGATATATATATCTATATCTTTCAAATTTCCATAACAACATCTGTATAATCACGAAATCCAACATCGAAATATTCCGAAGACAATTTCGATTCAAATCCATTCCAATGCCCGTACAATCGATTTCCATCAATGGCCATCGAACTGCACTTACATCTGTATAATCACGAAATCCAACATCAAAATATTTCTTATGATTTTACACAAATTATTACTATTTTTAATAATTTTATCAAGGCCCGTACAATCGATTTCCATCAATGGCCATCGAACTGCACTTACAGCGACCTTTTTCAAATTTGATTTGGACGTAACTCCAAATCCAACCGTTAGATTTCAAATTTCTAATATTCATTAGAAAGCTCTTTTCGATACGAACCCAACGGTTCCGGTTTTAGGAGAATCCGACGGTCGGATCTCCCGTAATATCCGTTCGAAGTCAATGGTTGAAATTCGCGAACTGCCGCGGCACGGCGCGTTCTATTCAGGCCATTATATTATATATATAATATATACTTCGTCGATTTCAATTCAAAACGTGCTTTATAAATCGTTTTTAAATTCGTTTTCAAAACGGTTTCAACTTCATATTCAATTTCAAATCAAAATTGAATATTCCAATATAAATTCGTTTTAAATTCTTTTCAAATCGATTTCAATTCGAATTCATTTATATTCAATTATTTTCAAAATATCAGATTTTGAAATTACTTTCGATATTCATTATAAAATGAATAAAATCGATATAAATATCGTTCACGTCAAAATGGCGTCAATCTAACCAACACGGCTTCATATGTTTCTATTTTCAAATATTCTATTTCGAATATTTCCATCTCAAATATTTCTTTTCAAATATTTTCTTTTTCAAATATTCTATTTTCAAATATTTCTATTTCAAATATTTTATTTCAAATATTTTATTTCGAAACTGGAATGAGGCCCAATCAATTACCATATAATGTTAATTATATGGATTTTCTACAACACATGTATATCAACAACGATGAATAATCAACCATCATCCAAAGTGCATTCTACACTGTATAAGCATCAAGTATAAATATTCAATGCTTATAACAGTCTATCAATCAATCGATCGATATACAACTAAACAATCGGGACTAGTGTACGTCAAATATCATCCCAATACCCGTGTGGGTTTTCAAACAATCAAACACAGAATTTATTTGTGCAGTTGGGCGATGTGTAAAATTTATCGTCCCAATCAATGTCCTTCAAATAGGTGTACATAAACAAACCGTCCGGTTTGTAAATGAATATTTATTTATTCACATTCACGTTAAAAATTATATTTTTAACGATTAAACTATTTTATTCAACCTATGAATATTCGATTCGGTTCATTTGTTAAATAAAATGTTATCTTTATTTTTCTAACTTATTTTTAGAAAATTTCGGCGGCATAACGGCACGATACTAGAAACGGGACAAGGCCTAGCCTTATCCCCGGTCTAGTGAAGGCCCACGCCATTCACACATCAATCAAATCAATTTCATTTCACCAAACAAATCAATTCAAACCAAATAATCTAACCAACTACACAACCAAACAATTTAACAAACAAGCCATCCATGGTCTGTGGATGACGGGTGTCGGGTGCTACTAAACACCGTCTGCATCCTAGTATATATATATAACTAGAAAATTAAATTAAAGAGTGAGAAATTCTCACCGATAGCTATCCAATACCACGGCTCTTCTTTTATAGAAATCTTCTTCGTTCTTGCCTCTTGTCACTTTCTTCGCCCGTATTCTCTACATATGTAAAAATCGAATTTTTACTTCGTTATTCAATATATAAAAATCATATTTTTACTTCGATGTTCAATATATAAAAATCATATTTTTACTTCGATGTTCAATATATAAAAATCATATTTTTACTTCGATGTTCAATATATAAAAATCATATTTTTACTTCGTCGTTCAATATATAAAAATCATATTTTTACTTCGATGTTCAATATACAAAAATCATATTTTTACTTCGTTGTTCAATATAGAAAAATCGAATTTTTAAACCCGGGCTATTTTTAAAAATCCTTTTATATTTTTAAAGCTCCTTGCTTTTATATTTTTAAAATCATATCCTATTTCTATTTTTAAAAACAAAGCCTTCTTCTATTTTAAAAACAAAGCCTTCTTCTATTTTAAAAACAAAGTATTCTATATTTTAAAAACAAAGTATTCTATATTTTTCAAATCAATTTTTTTTTCTTTTTTTAAAACTAATCCTATAGAAAATAAAATAAAATAATTAAATAAAAACTTACTTTCGTTCAACGGAGAGGGAGGAGGAATTCATCAGCGTCAAAGGGTGGCCAGAGGTTGAAGGGGATCGGCGGGGTGTTATTTGCAAAACCTAAATCATTAAAAAATGGATTTTTATTTGCCGGAGAGCTCGGGGTCGGAGCTGGGTGGTCTGTGGGGCGGCGATGGGGTGGTGGGTGGTCGAGGAGGGCGGCAGGGGGTTGCTTGATGTCGGCCAGGGCTTGTTGGAAGGTTGGAGGCGTTGGGGTTCGGGTCTGCGGCTTATTGGACGGAGGAGATACAGGAGAGGCGGAGGGTGGGATCATCGGAGGGTTGAGGAGGTGGGCGGCCGGCGACAGGGATGGCGGCGCGGCTCGGAGGACGGGTGACGACGGGGTATACGGGTTTGGGAGGGATCGGTTTTTTTTTATTTGGGGGAAAATAGAAATGAACCGGGGGGGGGGGGGGGGTTATGAATTTATATATTATATTTTATTATTATATTTTAAATCCAAAAAGCAACTTTTATTGACGAACTCGAAACGAAACCCACCGTCTGTCGTCCATAGCTAATTACCCCCATTCCGAACACAATGGGATAGGTATCGTAAGCTGATTCGATCGTTACGATCAGTTTTCGATAAAATCAACATATAACTCTATATATTGAATTTGAACGCGTATTTCAAATTACCGGGGTCACATACGAACTCTACAAATTACAGAAAAATTATTTCTAGCGTCGTATTGACGATACGGTCCTAACAAAACTAGTATCGTCGAATTCTGAGACTGTTGGAAAAAAAATGGCCATTTTCCAGTCGATTAAAATCAACTAAAACCGGTCAAACGCGTTTTCCTTTGCCATGCTCACATATTGATTCGAAAAATTATGAAATTTGGAATCTAGCAATAATTTAACATCACGGACCCAACAAAAGTGGTATCGTCAAAATTCGAGGTCGTTTGCAAAATGTCTATTTTTAAGGGCCTGAATTCCATAGCGACTATTCAGAATTTTCAACTGGACGTATCTTTTGATTCCCGCTATGAAATCTTGATTATTCGGATTCGTTGGAAAGATATTATCAACTAGATCCTAATGTTTTTGGTTTCACTAAAATCCGGATTGTTTTGCACCCGGTACATTCAATTGAAGTTTGAAATCGAATTATCGAACTACCGCGCCATTTTCAATTCCTTTTATAATTATAAATAATTATTATATATTCTAATGACGACGTATATAATATATACGTTCTAATTCCATTCAAAATAAATTTCTCGTCGATATTATTTAAAATAATTCATTTTAAATAATCAAAATTCGCTAAAATTGCCAAAATAAAAATTTTAAACTGGCCCAGATTTTCGGGTTATTACAACTGGTGTCCAAACTAGTAATCTATGATCATATGATAACGTGATCCCAATCCCCGTGTTTGCAGTTGCCTTTAGGTGTGCATCTATTATGGGGATTCCGTTTATTACCTAGATCTAATCTAGGGTTTACTATCGAGTGCTTACTAGATTCAACAAGGGTTTACACTACCCAGGGCCACTGGGGTTTATGCTAACTATTGAACACTTCTCGGATTCAGGGTTTACGCGACCTAGGTCCAACTAGGGATAATGTTACGTACTTGTATTAATTTTCCATGTGTTTGTGTCAGTTGGCCCTCTCTTGCGTGTAGATACACTGTGCTGGCCCCACCATAAGGTGTATCAAGCCTTATGATAGCGACCCGACACGATTCAAGATGCACAGTGTATAACTACTGGTACCCAGTGCCTGATTTTTCCCACTCCGGAGTACGTGCACGCCCGTAAACCATAGGAACCTACACTGACGTACCCCCTGCTGTTATCTTTGACCGCTTATAATCAACCCAGTAATCGTGCCCCACCCTGCCTAGTTTCAGGGTACCATGATACATCTATGTAGGTTACTGCTGAAATGGGTCCCCGTTACTAGGGTTTCCTGCTGGTTAAGTTTGTGGGCCTATACATACAAATATTACCCACCTATACGAGATGTACTAAACCCTCCCACCGATTCTAGCATGTTTTCTTAACGGTTAAGTTTTGTGGGCCTATATTTACTAATATTACCCACCAACCCGACGTGCACTTAACCTTCCCACGGATTTAAGCATGTTTATTTAATGGTTAAGTTTTGTGGGACTATATTTACTAATATTACCCACCTACCCGACGTGTACTTAACCTCCTACTCGTCAAATAGTGTTGGTTAAGTGGTTCTTATTAACTTAACCTTTCTTGCTTATCATGTTGGATTGGTTAAGTTTGATTTATTAACTTAACCCTGTTCATTCATCGGTTACATTGGTTAAGTATTTCCCATTTAACTTAACCCCATTCGCTCATCAAGTTATATTGGTCAACTGCCATTAATCAATTCAAGTTGACTTAACCCATCCACCCGTCACGTCATGTTGGTTAAGTGTTTCCTTCTTGTGTTGACTTGACCCAACCTCATATCATGTTATATTGGTTAAGTGTTGTTCTCATGTTAACTTAACCCTTCCCATACATCATGTTATATAATTGGTTAATTGTTTTCCTTTTGTATTACTTAACCACACCACATGTCATTATATATTTTGGTTAAGTGTTACCTTAGTTAACTTAAGCCTATCATCTGCTTAATTAACATGTTACAATGGTTAAGTGTTCTAAATTTACTTAACCTCACCCACTTGTCTAATTAACGTGTTGTAACGGTTAAGTGTTCTAATTTTACTTAACCTCACCCACTTGCCTAGTTAACATGTTATTACGGTTAAGTGTTTCCCTGATCACTTAACCTTACCATTTCTAGCTTGATTTATTCATGAGCCTTAATTAATTAATTAATTAAAGCACCAACCACTCACATTAGATAGATATTGTTGTGGTTATTGGATGTGCCGGTCGGTTCCGAGCAGGCTTAAAACATGACTCAGTCTAACCTTCGGGTTTTCTGGGCTTGATGCACTAACCACCCGCATTAGACAGGTATTGTTGTGGCCACTGGATGTGCCGGTCGGTTCCGGGCAGTTTTACACCACAACTTAGTCTAACCTTGGGTTAGGCATATTCATCTTTTACTAAATTTACCTATTTATTATTTATGAAAATTTTCCGTAAATCGATTTAGCCTAGATCATATTCATTTGTCATGCAAATTAGCATATTTAAGTTCTATGCCCAAAACTTGATTTACCTATCAATCAGCCCAACTTGCAGTTTATATCAATTTTAGATTTAATATTCTCGTTTTACAACTCATGCCCAATCTAGATTAATATTCCAATTTACGGTTCATGTCAAAACTAGATTTAATGTTCTAGTCTACCGTTTATGTCTACACTTTGCGGCCAATTAAATTTATCAACTTATGCCCAAGTCTAATATGCATGTAAATCATTCACTATTATAGCCAATTTAGACTATGCCAACATATTTATTATGCCAAACTAACTTAATTAAGCTATGCCCAAATTCCCATGCCGTAATCGTACGTATAACATGATTTCACAAGTTTCTAAGTACTCATGAAATGAAACTAATAGTATCAAAGCAAGGAATAAGGGATAAGCACGAGAATTGACATAAAAGAATAGCCATGCAAGAATGAATCAAATACAAAAATAATGGTTCCAATGGGTTTGATGTACATAATAGTGAATAGGAATAAACTAGCCAAGTTACACACTAAATATGAGATCCACATGATCAAGGGAATATGCATAGGTGATTTTGTCCAACATAATGCCAATTCAAGGTACAATATGATCGGTTATTTGTAACAATGGAATAGTCATAAGCAACTAACTACAATAGTCATATGCAATTAGTCATGGGCGACTAATCATAATAATTTCTTAACCAATGTCATAGGCAATAGTCTCATAGTTATGATTCATAGTCGTAGGCAATAATTTCATAGGCGACAGTTCATGGCCATAGTCTTAGACAAAGGTCTCGTAGTCATAGTCATAGGCAATAGTTTCATAGTCATATCATAGCCATAGGTAATAGCTTCATAGGCAATAATTTCATAATTATAGTCATAGGAAAAAGTCCCATAATCATAGTCATAGTCATAGGCAAAAGTCCGATAAGCATAGTCATTGGCAATTAACCTCAATAAGTTCTAGGCCACAACCGAGAATCAGATCCAAAGGCATAGATAACGTTAGATTTGACATAAGCACGAATCAAAGATAATTAACTTGCAAATTGGTGTAGTTCTATATTTTGATTCATTACATTCACAATTCCAATTACACGTTCAAATCTAAGGAAAAACCGAACTTACAGTGATCGGTTTAGAAAAGGCAATTTGCTAGGATTCGAGTGACGTTGCTTGAAGCGGAATGCCTATGGTCCAACTTGAAGCTTTATCTTGATTTGAATCTCCAATTTGAAGAAGACCATAACTTGTTTTAATGGAGAATAAGATTTATTTTAATTAGGATTGAGGCAGAGTATAGGCGTAATGAAGTTGTATGGAGAAAGTGAAGTTTGGGGGTGTTTATATAACGTAGAACTCATGAATTTGGTCCAGAAATCAGCCCGGATACATAAAAATGAATTCTGCCTCGGATCTGGAAAAACAGGGCAGGTCGACCCCCAGGTCGACCAATAGGGGTGGGGTCAATAATAGGGTCGACCCCCTGGTCGACCTGGGTCCTGGGAGGGAATTTTCCCGCCCAGCCCGCTTCTGACTTCTGATTTGAATTTGAATTTGTTTTCGAGCTGTTTGAATTTATTTGAATTTTCTGGAAACTTCCGAAGGTCATAACTTCTTCATATGAAGTCCGATTCAGGCAAACTCAGACTCTATCTCAAGACGAATTCCGAGATGAACGCAATGGCATAACCCGTTTCCCTTAATTCGTCTCTAAAAAATTAAGTATACTTTTATTTGTTACATTAACATTTATAGAAAATTCGAGGTGTTACATTCTCCCCTTCTTAAAGGATTTCGTCCCCGAAATCTTCAAGTTAAGAAGAATGTATCCTAACATCCAGCATCCATCTACTCAACCATTCAATCACAGGCATCCATTGTCCCTAAAAGGATTTCTAATGCTTTCATGATTCTATGCATAGTGTGTGTACATGTCCTTATCTATTGTAAAATCAGGCGGTCTACTGATTCAGTTGACCTCCTTAGTGCGAATTATGACAGTGCCATGAGTCCATCATGTATGCAATCCTAACGATACATATCATTTCTATATGAGTGCATAACCATTCACTCAAATGCAACGTCCATATGATAACACATCAAGTTTTAATCCATAAACCAATACATATATGCATATGCAATATGGAAGTGACTGAGCCGATCTAATGCCTAATGTGTGTATATGCATCCACGACTAACCACTTGCAACCATCAATCATAACATGTTTCAAATATATGTTTATATCCATTGGTTTCTACCTAAGGATCACAAAGATAGGACCTAGAGGATATACTTAAAAAGATGGAAACAAGAATGACTAAAATTCCTAGCAAAAGAGATCAGGGATATACCCTCAAGAAAGAGGGTATGATGCGCGTATCTAGTCTTCCGTCTTCGAAGTTGCATCTTCTTGAGCTTCATTGCACTGTACCTTAACTAATTTAACTTCACGATCGCGAAGCTTCTTGGCCTCCATTTCCAAAACCCACTAGTAAAGATAGGACCTCGCTCAATTACTATGATAGAGGGTATCCAATGTAGTCGAACTATCCTCCCGAGAAAAACATATGTTAATCATGATACTAAGTGTATATACCTAAGATGATTAGAGGTCTCTCCTATACTTAGCTTATCCATCATGCTGCAAATATGAGGGTCTAAAACTAATGGTTACTATGTGCTTATTACCTCTCTTAAGTTCAGTCTAACTTAGGGTGCTAGCCCCCAACCATTTATTTCTCACGCAAACCATCCTAGTCGAACTCGACATCCCTCAAGTACAAGCCCCAAAGGCCTAAACCAATATCAGACAAGCACCCAAGGGATATCTCCTCCGAATTTGGACGATCTATGAGAGATGATACTAGCAAAACAACCAAACAATTGAGCACTTTACCGACTCTGGCTATCCTTGTCAATCTTGCTCCGGAATTATCGTCGATCGCATAACGGCTTTGCATTGTCAACTAAATATATGCGGTAGTCTATCTCGAATTTTTAAGGGGAAAACCCCTACCCTAATCAAACACCTTGCGTACTCATGGACTACTCCAACGGATCAAAAATCGTCAATAGATAAGTAAAGTGATTCTAGGTAGCTAAGACAAACTGATCCCTTAGGATCGTACGAAATTTCAAGGGTATTCTCGAGGCAAGTCAAAAGTCTAACTAGCCTTGTTTCATAATTACTAGCTAAACGATCAATGCCTAGAATCAACCCGTAGCCCAAAAAAACATAAGCATAAATATAGCTATTCTAAAATCCTCACAAGTCAAAGATAGATGGGCCGAACCAGCAAATGGATTCGAGACTATAATGGGATCCTCTACTACACAATATCTAGGGTGCAGAGACTCAACTATGGAAGCAGATATATATACAGATGTGAAGTGCTAAAATTGGAAGGAGTACTAACAGGATAATAAAAAAGGAAAAACTCTTTCAACCGAAATCATACTGCCTCTCTCTCAAGTATGCTGGCGGTGAGAGCATGCACTCGCCTTCCGGAAAATCCTGTCCCTTGTTCTTGCCCTTGTCCTCAATTATATGACCCGTTATACCCTAGTAAAGATACTTCCTCTTGTCTTAGGCTTTACTATTTTTTCCCTCCCTTCCTTTTTGAGCCAAGTCCATATCCATGGGTTCTTCATCCTAGTGTTGTGCTCCGTAACCAGACCCCCTCATTCTCAACTTTGCCATCCTTGTGTAACTTGTTGACATGTCTCTCGGAAGCTGCTTCCATCGCACGGAGAATACTACAAAGATCGAAAGAAAATTAGCTGTAGGTGAAACTGCTATGGCTACAGATGGAAGTTGGGCACTTGTTTGCCTTTTTACAAGTGTCGTAGTCTTGTCGAGCCTACGAAACCATGCTGCGATGAGGTTACCTCCCAGAAATCCAAGAGCCCCGAAGACTCAAGAAAGAAGGAAACAAGGATTCAAATAGAGGATCAAAAGATGGTGCATATGGCTTTGGGGAATATGCCTTTAAAACAAAACTTTTCTTTTGAAAATGCTTCTTTTAAAATCATTTGAAAATAATTTTTCAAATCTATTTATCTGATCCGGTAACCTTCGGCTCTGAGACCAAGTGAAACACCCCACCTCCGTTAAGGTCACTCACAAAGGGAATGCCTTAGTTTCGGTGGAGCATTTTAGGTAAAAGATGCAGATAAATTACAAGACAGACAATTAAAGCAGCGGCAAATAAATAAAACTTTATTTCATTGATAAACAATTTGTACAAAGATTGTTTTACAATACCAAAGTATCCTTTCTTGCTTACAAAAATAAAGAAGCATAAAATGATTTCCCTAAATAAAGCATGAGCCAGCCATAGCAGTAGAAGAGAGAGTCCAAGGCAACACGTCAAAGAGTCTTCAAGCTTGGAAAGAGTAATGGTCCAAACAAACCTGAGCTATTCCCTCCCTGAATACCTGGGGGAAAACAGAAGAAAAGAGGCAAAAGCAAACTAGGTCAGACATATAGTATGGTAAGTCCAGTGATTCTTAGTACTTAAACGAGGAAAAGGGTCATGACATGAATAAACTAAATATAAGACTAAACCATAGTAACAAGATAATATGGGGTAAGCATGGGATATGGCAAGATAAACTGGATGTACTGATAAACTGAATGTACTGATAAACCGAATGCGCTTCTACTCCTTCTCTGCTTCGCAACTACCCTGTTTATACTGATTTCTATATCTCTACACTACCTAACTGGTGTCCAAACTTGTAATCTATGATCATATGATAACGTGATCCCAATTCCTGTATTTGCGGTTGCCTTTAGGTGTGCATCTATTATGGGGATTTTTTTATTACCTAGATCTAATCTAGGGTTTAATATCGAGTTCTTACTAGATTCAACCATGGTTTACGCTACCCAGGGCCACTGGGGTTTATGCTACCTATTGAACGCTTCTCGGATTCAGGATTTATGCGACCTAGGTCCAACTAGGGATTATGCTACCTACTTGTATTAATTTTCCATGTGTCTGTGTCAGTCGGCCCTCTCTTGCGTGTAGATGCTCTGTTTTTGCCCCACCATAAGGTGTATCAAGCCTTATGATAGCGATCCGACACAATTCATGATGCACAGTGTATAACTACTGGTACCCAGTGCTTGCTTTTTCCCACTCTGGAGTACGTGCACGCCCGTAAACTGTCGGAACCTACACTGACGTACCCCCTGCCGTTATCTTTGTCCACTTATAATCAGCCCAGTAATCGTGCCCCACCTTGCCTAGTTTCAGGGTACCATGATACATCTATGTGGGTTACTGCTGAAATGGGTCACCTTTACTAGGGTTTCCTGCTGGTTAAGTTTGTGGTCCTATATATACAAATATTACCCACCTATACGAGATGTACTTAACCCTCCCACTGATTCTAGCTTGTTTTTTAACGGTTAAGTTTTGTGGGCCTACATTTACTAATATTACCCACCAACCTGACGTGCACTTAACCTTCCCACGGATTCAAGCATGTTTATTTAATGGTTAAGCTTTGTAGGCCTATATTTACTAATATTACCCGCCTACCCGACGTGTACTTAACCTCCTACTCGTCAAGTCGTGTTGGTTAAGTGGTTCTTATTAACTTAACCTTTCTTGCTTATCATGTTGGATTGGTTAAGTGTGATTTATTAACTTTACCCTGTTCATTCATCAGGTTATATTGGTTAAGTATTTCCCATTTAACTTAACCCCATTCACTCATCAAGTTATATTGGTCAAGTGTCATTAATCAATTCAAGTTGACTTAACCCATCCGCCCATCACGTCATGTTGGTTAAGTGTTTCCTTCTGGTGTTGACTTGACTGTAACACCCCACACCCGCTACGGTCACTCACTAAGGGAATGCCATAACATCGGTGGAGTATTTTAAGTGAATATAGAAGAGAAAAATTACAACAAGACAGATATAAGTAATACTTGAGAATTTAAAACATCATTTCATTTCAGCGGAAAGTAAAACATGTTTGGTTACACCAAAACCATAAATAAGAGTCAAGTACATAATATCCATCCTGATAAAAACGAAAGTACATAATCCCACTACATAACCTAATAGCCATAATAGAAAAGATAAACTGAGCTTTACATCCACGGTCCAAGCTCCAAAAGATAGATAAAGCAGTCTGATCAAAGCCCACTAGTGCTAGGCCCACTCTGAAAACCTGAGGGTTGGGAAAAAGATAAAGAAACAACGGGGTCAGACATAAGTTTGAGTGAGTCCTATAACCCTAACAATACAATCATTAAAGTAATTAGGGTATGATATAAACAAGGTACGGTACCTCTGGGGATAATGACTATACTAAGTAGCCAACTAAACACAGGACGTACTAAGATAACCGAAAAGACGCATTTATCCACCCAAGGATAATTACTGGATTACACCACCCCAGATCTACCCACCCAAGGGTAATTCCTACACTGCACCACACCAGTCATTCCTAACTTAAAGGTTGATCCCACCCATGGACTTATAAAATTAACTTAATAGTTCTCGCGTACCCCTAGGTGACTAAGTAGACGCCACGGGGCCCTACAATCCACTAGGTGTACACACTACTCCCCATTCGATCGGCTCCCTAACGTAGATACCTGTGCTGGCCCCACCGTGGGGTGTACCATTCCCCAACGTGGCAACCTGATAAAACTAACGGTGCACAGCTTATATCTACACGATGCAACAACGTCTTATTTACCAGCCCGGGTCCACACACGCATATGAAACCCGTTGGTCATGCGTTGCCACCGCTAACCCATTTTGGCCTCTTATAGTCAAGCCCAATATGCGTGTCCCGTCACTCGACTAGAGTCGAGCCCACTAAGATACGTTTGGGATATTGGTTGAAATGGGCCCCCACAAGCTACCACCTAAGCTTGTTATTTTATCTAGTGTATCCCAAATAACCCCTTTTATAATCATGCCCACCTATATGTTAAGGTTTGGTTAAGTCATCTAATCATATATCAATTGCCACTTAAGGCACCCACTAGATTTCAACATGCCACCCAAAGCACTTACTTAACCCTTTACCCATGTTTAATTACATGTTCCTCTTTGGTTAAGTATTCTAATCGTATTTTCTATTACCACCCAAGGCAACCCACTAGATTTCCACATGCCACCCAAGGCACCCACTTAACCCCTCATGTCCCTCTACATGCTAATATGGTTAAGTGTTTCTTAATTAATTAAGATCATGACCTCATAAAGACCTCTCACATTAGACCATCTTTTATGACTGCTGGATATGCCGGTTGGTTCCGGGCAGACTTCTGTCATAAAAAGGTCTAACCTCGTGTCTTTACTTTAATCACGTATTTAATTTATGACTAAGACCTCTCACATTGGACCAATCATTTGTAGCTGCTGGATGGCCGGTTGGTTCCGGGCAGACTTCCGCTACAAAAGGGTCCAACCTCGTGTCTTAGTTGATTAATTACACCTAATTAATCACCCCCATAATTTGAATTAATTATGCCTAATTAATTACACATTTTTAAGAATATGGGTAGACCTAACTCAATAGGTAAATTCCCAATTCCATAGTATGGGTAGACCTAACTTAATAGGTAAATTCCCAACTCCATAATATGGGTAGACCTAACTTAATAGGTAAATTCCCAATTACGTCCATTTAATTTGTGGTATGATTAATCATACCCATTTCACATCATTTTATTAAAATGCATATTAACCCCATCGTTCCCCACGTAGTTCGTTCTCATAACACGACATAATAAAGGGAAGATTCATCACAAAGGTCATGGGTTTAGCCAACATAGCATGTAACTTTATCATGGGTTCAAAAGGTGTCAACTTGGATATATGAACATACATTAAACCCAACTAGTATTTAACCCAAACTTGCATTATGCATATCATAAAAGAGACAACTTGCATATGAACTTGCACATAAACTTGCATATGAACTTGCATCATAACTTGCATATGAACTTGCATCATAACTTGCATATGAACATGTATCATAACTTGCATATGAACTTGCATCATAACTTGCATATGAACTTGCATCATAACTTGCATATGAACTTGCATCATAACTTGCATATGAACATGTATCATAACTTGCATATGAACTTGCATCATAACTTGCATATGAACTTGCATCATAACTTGCATATGAACTTGCATCATAACTTGCATATGAACATGTATCATAACTTGCATATGAACTTGCATCATAACTTGCATATGAAGATGTATCATAACTTGCATATATTATGCATATCATAAAAAGAGACAAACTTGCATAAAACCAAACACTTAGCATGCATAAAACCAAATACTTAGCATGCATAAAACCACATACATAGCATGCATAAAACCAAATACTTAGCATGCATAAAACCAAATACATAACTTGCATAACATGTTACATATAGACTTGCATATAATATCCCATATAGCTTGCATAACATGTTACATATGAATCAATGTTCAACATAGTGTTTTGCATCATAAAACATAGCATTAAACTTGCATATAGCACACAACATACACTATACTAAACTTGCATAAACACATTGATTCCACAAACATAGCCATATCTTATCATATCCTATCATAATCAATTTAACAATTGATTGTTAAGTCTATAGAAACTCACTACTAAACTCCAATAAGCAAACCCTTGCCACAAATCACCCAAAAACTCTAGCCTTGAACATAAAGCTTGCAACTTGATGATGAATGCAAGCCAATGATCACTCATACAACTCAAAGATGCTTGTATGTACATGAAAGCCTTCATAGAAATAGTTTAGAAATAGGATGGAGGCTAGGGTTTTGAGTGGAGGCCATGATCATAGAAAATTTTGGCATAGTTTAGTTAGGAGATAGGATTATGACCATTTAGGGCTAGCTTAGGGTCTTATTTATAGGATTAGGCAAGTGTTTTAGGCCATTAGATTAACCCTAAATTAGATTAGGACCCTTAGATTTCGGAACCTTCCAGAAACCAGCCCTAAGACCAAGCCCAAACCCCAAACTGGTGCACCCAACCACAGAACTCTCTAGAAACTGTGCAGGTTTCCTGTCCCGACACGGGCGCACTTCCCAAGTGCGCCAGTGTAAAAATGTGTTGGCGCACTTCACAACTGCGCCAGTTCATTTTTGTGTTGGCGCACTTCACAAGTGCGCCAGTGCATTCTTGCTTGTTTTCGGTTTTTCTGCCTAACTTCGTTCGTCCATATCTTCTTCATACGGACTCCGATTACCGAAAACTCAGACTCTATTTCGCGTATTTTTCCGAGACGAACGTAATGGTGCAATCCGTTTCCCCTAATTCCCACATCTGGGATTAGTTATTCTTTAATTTGTGAATTTTAGCATTAATCGAAATTCGGGGTGTTACATTCTCCCCTCCTTAAAGGATTTCGTCCCCGAAATCTCTAAGCTAAGGAGAATGCATATCCTACCATCCAAACAACCATCTAATCAATCCATCAAACACGGGCATCCATTGTCCTTAAAACAGTTTCTAATGATGTATGAGCATATGCAAAAAGTGTGTGTATATGTTCCCTATCTAATGTATGAACATATGCAAACCATGATAGTGCCATGCATCCATTATGTATGCGAGAGAACCCTATCGACACATACAATATCTACATGAGTGCACAATCATTCACCAAAATGCATCATCCATATGATAACACAATCATTATACATCCATAAATATAGCTTCCTACACACAATTTTATGCAATATGCCATATGAAGTGATTGAGCCGATCTAGTGTCTAGAGTGTGTGTATATGCATCCACGAGCAACCACTAGCAACCACTTGCATCCACACGCATCCATCAAACATAACATGTCTCAAACACATGTTTCAACCATAGATTTACCCTATCTAAAGGTCATAGGTACTAGCGAGAGGATATACTAAAGATAAGATAAGTACTAGACAAGCGATAAAGGAGAAGTTAAAAGACATACTCTCAAAAAGAAATGGGTACAAAGAACGCATCTTCGCTTCCGTCACCCAAGTAGCATTGCTTTCGTCATCTCCCCATTGCACTTTAACTAGCTGAACTTCTCTGTTCCTCAACTTCCTAGTTTCTGACCCAAGGATGCGAGTAGGAGCTCGTCGAATCGTCGCATCACGCTCTACCTCTACATCTCAAAGCAAGCTCGGCTCTACGACCTCTGCGGTCTCATGTAAGCACTTCCTCAAATGTGATAAATGGAATACATCATGAACACCACTAAGTCTGTCGGACAACTCCACCCTATATGCCATCCGTCCAATCCTTTCCTTAATAGGAAACGGCCCAACAAACCTCGGTGCTAACTTCCCAACGGACCCAAAGCGAACAACATTTCTCAACGGAGATACTTTGACAAAAACCATGTCCCCAACCTCAAACTCAAGATCCATCCTTCTCCGATCCACATAAGATTTCTGTCTATCTTGCGCTGCCTTCATCCTTCTTCGAATCAAATCAATCTTCTCTGAAGTCTCTCTAACCATGTCTGGCCCAAGCAAGATCTTATCCGTAGATTCCCACCAACATGTAGGAGATCGACAAGGCCTTCCATAAAGAGCTTCGAAAGGTGCCATGCCAATACTAGACTGAAAGCTGTTATTGTATGCGAACTCCACCAAAGGAAGATGTTCTTCCCATGTACCTCAAAATCCAAGATACAAAGCCTCAAGAGATCTTCTAAGATACGGTTCACCCTCTCGGTCTGACCGTCCGTCTGAGGATGATATGCGGTGTTCAAACACAACTGAGTCCCTACCGCCTCTTGCAAACTTCTCCAAAACTCACTAGTGAAGATAGGATCTCGATCACTCACAATGCTGGATCATACGCCATGCAATCTAACAATCTCTCTAACATAGACTGAAGCAAGCCATGGAGCGGTCCTCTTACTCTTCACGGGTATAAAATGGGCACTCTTGGTAAGTCTGTCTACCACAACCCAAATTCCCGTATTGCCCTTCCTCGATCTCGGTAACCCATCGATGAAATCCTTCGAGACACTATCCCACTTCCATTGCGGAACTTCCAATGGGTGTAGCAACCCACCGGGTTTCCTTTGCTCCACTTTAACTTGTTGGCACACTAAGCATCTAGCCACATACTCGGCCACATCTTTCTTCATACCGGCCCAGAAGAGAACTCTCTTCATGTCTTGGTACATTTTGTCTGCACCGGGATGAATAGTCATTCTTGAACGATGTGCATCATCCAAAATAGCCTTCTTCAAACCCTCATCTTGCGGTACACAAAGTCTACCGTCTCTATGCAACCATCCCCTATCATCTATGGTGTATCTACCCAAATGGCTGGACGACTCCCCCCTTATAAGCTTCTCTACTAACTCAACCAACTGTGGGTCGTCTCGCTGAGCCTCGCCAATCCGCCCCAAAAGAGTAGGCCTAACCTCCAAGGAGGCTAGCAAACCGGGTACAAAGTCAACGGAAGGTCTATAGTCAAACATAGAATTAAACTCCAAGCTTCGCCATTCCACGAACAATGGACTCAAAGACAGCCTTTTTCTGCTTAAGGCGTCTGCCACCACGTTACCCTTGCCAGGGGTATACGCTATCTCAAACTCATAGGATGCTAAGAATTCCATCCACCTTTGTTGTCTTAAGACAATGCGCTCAAAGAGTCTCCAACACTTCCCTAAGATGTAGGGCATGCTTTTCTCCACTTCTAGAGAAAATCAGGATATTCTCCCATGCAAAATCGTCACAACTATCCATCTCTCATGTAGACCACCCTAGTCGAACTCGACATCCCCCAAATGCAAGCCCCAAAGGCCTAAACCAATATCAGACAAACACCCAAGGGATACCTCCTTCGAATTCAGACGACCTACGTGAGATGATACTAGTAAAAACGGCTAAATAATTAAGCCCTTGTTCAACTCTGGATGTCCTTGCCAGTCTCGCTCCAAAACCACCGTTTATCCCATAACGGGCTTTGCTCAACCTATTGAGCACATACGAAAACTTATTTCGCTCCTAGAAAAGACCAAGATGTCATCCACCAAGATCATCACGAACTTATTTAGGTACTCCCTGAACACCCTTCTCATCAAATCAACAAAGTATGCGGAGGCGTTCGTCTAACCAAATGGCATCACCAGCCACTCATAAAACCATCCGGAGTCCTAAAGGCAATGTTCTCTATACTATCCTCAGCCACTCTCAACAGACGAAACCCCGTGGCTGAGTCCAACTTGCGAAAATACTAAGGCGCCAACCAACTGATCAAAGAGATCATCAATCCTCGGCAATGTGTGTCTATTCTTCTTTGTGAGTTTATTTAGTTCTCTTTAGCCTACACAAAGTCTGAGGGACCCATCCGCCTTCGTAGCAAAAACTACTGGAGCACCCCACTCCGATATACTTTGTCTTATGGACCCCTTCTCAAGCAACTCCCCTACTTGCTTATGGAGTTCCCTCCTCTCGCGAGGAGCCATGTGGCGCACTGGTAAAGATACAGGTTTAGCATTGTCTACCAGATATATTCGGAAGTCAATCTCCCGCTCCGGAGGTAAGCCCTTCACCTCCTCAAACACATCCGAGTATTCCCGGACCACTCTAACAGATCGCAAACTCTCGACCGACGTGTCAAGCGATTCTAGATAACTTAGCATAACAGATTCCATGGGATTACAAGAGATCTCGAGAGTGTTACCCAAGCGGGTCATAAGCCTAACAACTCTCCCTTCAAAATCAAGAACGGCACCCCTACTGGATAACCAGTCCATGCCCAAACTAACCCATAGCCCGTGAAGCCCAAAAAGCATCACATCTAAACTCAACGCTAAGTATAGAAACTTTCAAACCCAAACACATCATGGAGCCCCAATTGGGTTTGAAACAACTAAGGGATCATCTACCAAACTGGTGTCTAAGTGCAGTGACTCAACTAACAATGATGAGATAAACGAACTCGATGCGTCAGAATCTAATAAAGTTCGAACCGGATAATAAAGAAATCCAAATTCCAACCTAGACGGTCCTATCCCCATCTGGTACACTAGCCGCGAGGGAATACAACTAATACAACTACCCTCCAGGAGATTCCATACCTTGCCCATGCCCCTTTGGACAATCCTAATACGGTGTCCCATTCCTCCAAAAGGATAACTACTCGCCTTCTTCTTCCCATTCTCCACTCGTAACCTCCCACCAATGAGGTTTCATCCTTCATTAACCAAACAACTATTTGAGCCTTCCTCCCATCGTCTATCCAATAGATACCTACCAGTCCTCCTCCTTCTTGAACCAACTTCTAATCCGACTAATGTCTAAGTCCCTTGAAGTGGTTTTCCGTTCTTATCTATCTTAGAAAGGTCATCTATACGCGGAGGGGAAACTCAAAACGAGAGAGGAAGAGATTCAAAACGGAAAATTCGAAAGATATACATATGGCTATTGGGGATTATGCTTTTCTTTCAAAAACTTTTCTCTTAAAAGACATGTTTTTGAATATACTCCTTTCAAAAATATTCTTAGAAAAAAGTTTTTCTAAAAATTTTATCTGTTCTGGTAACCTTAAGCTCTGATACCACGTGTAACACCCCACACCCGCTACGGTCACTCACTAAGGGAATGCCATAACATCGGTGGAGTATTTTAAGTGAATATAGAACAGAAAAATTACAACAAGACAGATATAAGTAATACTTGAGAATTTAAAACATCATTTCATTTCAGCGGAAAGTAAAACATGTTTGGTTACACCAAAACCATAAATAAGAGTCAAGTACATAATATCCATCCTGATAAAAACGAAAGTACATAATCCCACTACATAACCTAATAGCCATAATAGAAAAGATAAATTGAGCTTTACATCCACGGTCCAAGCTCCAAAAGATAGATAAAGTAGTCTGATCAAAGCCCACTAGTGCTAGGCCACTCTGAAAACCTGAGGGTTGGGAAAAAGATAAAGAAACAACGGGGTCAGACATAAGTCTGAGTGAGTCCTATAACCCTAACAATACAATCATTAAAGTAATTAGGGTATGATATAAACAAGGTACGGTACCTCTGGGGATAATGACTACACTAAGTAGCCAACTAAACACAGAACGTGCTAAGATAACCGAAAAGACGCATTTATCCACCCAAGGATAATTACTGGATTACACCACCCCAGATCTACCCACCCAAGGGTAATTCCTACACTGCACCACACCAGTCATTCCTAACTTAAAGGTTTATCCCACCCATGGACTTATAAAATTAACTTAATAGTTCTCGCGCACCCCTAGGTGACTAAGTAGACGCCACGGGGCCCTACAATCCACTAGGTGTACACACTACTCCCCATTCGATCAGCTCCCTAACGTAGATACCCGTGCTGGCCCCACCGTGGGGTGTACCATTCCCCAACGTGGCAACCTGATAAAACTAACGGTGCACAGCTTATATCTATACGATGCAACAAGGTCTTATTTACCAGCCCGGGTCCACACACGCATATGAAACCCGTTGGTCATGCGTTGCCACCGCTAACCCATTTTGGCCTCTTATAGTCAAGCCCAATATGCGTGTCCCGTCACTCGACTAGAGTCGAGCCCACTAAGATACGTTTGGGATATTGGTTGAAATGGGCCCCCACAAGCTACCACCTAAGCTTGTTATTTTATCTAGTGTATCCCACTTAACCCCTTTTATAATCATGCCTACCTACATGTTAAGGTTTGGTTTAGTCATCTAATCATATATCAATTGCCACTTAAGGCACCCACTAGATTTCCACATGCCACCCAAAGCACTTACTTAACCCTTTACCCATGTTTAATTATATGTTCCTCTTTGGTTAAGTATTCTAATCGTATTTTCTATTGCCACCCAAGGCAACCCACTAGATTTCCACATGCCACCCAAGGCACCCACTTAACCCCTCATGTCCCTCTACATGCTAATATGGTTAAGTGTTTCTTAATTAATTAAGATCATGACCTCATAAAGACCTCTCACATTATACCATCTTTTATGACTGCTGGATATGCCGGTTGGTTCCGGGCAGACTTCTGTCATAAAAAGGTCTAACCTCGTGTCTTTACTTTAATCACGTATTTAATTTATGACTAAGACCTCTCACATTGGACCAATCATTTGTAGCTGCTGGATGGCCGGTCGGTTCCGGGCAGACTTCCACTACAAAAGGGTCCAACCTCGTGTCTTAGTTGATTAATTACACCTAATTAATCACCCCCATAATTTGAATTAATTATGCCTAATTAATTACACATTTTTAAGAATATGGGTAGACCTAACTCAATAGGTAAATTCCCAATTCCATAGTATGGGTAGACCTAACTTAATAGGTAAATTCCCAACTCCATAATATGGGTAGACCTAACTTAATAGGTAAATTCCCAATTACGTCCATTTAATTTGTGGTATGATTAATCATACCCATTTCACATCATTTTATTAACATGCATATTAACCCCATCGTTCCCCACGTAGTTCGTTCTCATAACACGACATAAAAAAGGGAAGATTCATCACAAAGGTCATGGGTTTAGCCAACATAGCATGTAACTTTATCATGGGTTCAAAAGGTGTCAACTTGCATATATGAACATACATTAAACCCAACTAGTATTTAACCCAAACTTGCATTATGCATATCATAAAAGAGACAACTTGCATATGAACTTGCACATAAAGTTGCATATGAACTTGCATCATAACTTGCATATGAACTTGCATCATAACTTGCATATGAACATGTATCATAACTTGCATATGAACTTGCATCATAACTTGCATATGAACTTGCATCATAACTTGCATATGAACTTGCATCATAACTTGCATATGAACTTGCATCATAACTTGCATATGAACTTGCATCATAACTTGCATATGAACTTGCATCATAACTTGCATATGAACATGTATCATAACTTGCATATGAACTTGCATCATAACTTGCATATGAAGATGTATCATAACTTGCATATATTATGCATATCATAAAAAGAGACAAACTTGCATAAAACCAAACACTTAGCATGCATAAAACCAAATACTTAGCATGCATAAAACCACATACATAGCTTGCATAAAACCAAATACTTAGCATGCATAAAACCAAATACATAACTTGCATAACATGTTACATATAGACTTGCATATAATCTCCCATATAGCTTGCATAACATGTTACATATGAATCAATGTTCAACATAGTGTTTTGCATCATAAAACATAGCATTAAACTTGCATATAGCACACAACATACACTATACTAAACTTGCATAAACACATTGATTCCACAAACATAGCCATATCTTATCATATCCTATCATAATAAAATTAACAATTGATTGTTAAGTCTATAGAAACTCACTACTAAACTCCAATAAGCAAACCCTTGCCACAAATCACCCAAAAACTCTAGCCTTGAACATAAAGCTTGCAACTTGATGATGAATGCAAGCTAATGATCACTCATACAACTCAAAGATGCTTGTATGCACATGAAAGCCTTCATAGAAATAGTTTAGAAATAGGATGGAGGCTAGGGTTTTGAGTGGAGGCCATGATCATAGAAAATTTTGGCATAGTTTAGTTAGGAGATAGGATTATGACCATTTAGGGCTAGCTTAGGGTCTTATTTATAGGATTAGGCAAGTGTTTTAGGCCATTAGATTAACCCTAAATTAGATTAGGACCCTTAGATTTCGGAGCCTTCCAGAAACCATGTAACGACCCAGATTTCTAGCCAATTAATTTTAAATATTTAATATGGTTTTAAATATTGTGTGATAATATAAAGGAATTTTTATTGAGTTATCGATTTAATAATCGATATATGATTTATTTTCGAATATATATAATCATCGTAATACGAAATATAATTGAAATCAAAGTTAAAAACTGAATCAAATAATTCAGATGATCAGTGTCAGTTCAGTTTGAATATAAGGGCGATGATAATAATTCATTATCGAGAAATTTATTGTTTTGAATTTAATTTATATCAGTTTAAATTAATATCTTCTCCAGATGATCAAATGAGACTCCGTAGCTTGTTCCTGTGTGTCCAGAATAGTGGTTAAACGCTAGAAACGCAGGTTGTTACGCTCAAATAAGAGCTCGTAACCCCGAAATATATTTTATATTTAGTGAATATGATCGAACTCAAATCGCAGTCAGATCAAAATCAAATCAAAATTTAATACAGTGTACTTCGAGCACTGTAAACTCCTTGAATACCAAGTTTCATTTTCTATAAAAACCGCGACATCCTCCCCTTTGTATTCTTTTTATTTTCGTTCTGCGAATCAAAAATGGAAAGCTTCTGCAAACAAAGAAACGTCGCTCCCCTTTTTAATCCTCTTGCTTTCCTCAATTATTTTTCCTTTTGCAATTCGAACCGAAACTCTAAATCAAAATGGCCGACACCCATACTTTCAAAACCGAACCCGAATCCTTTAAATCAAAATCGAAATCGGCTTTAAAAACAAAAAGGGGGTGAAATCGAAGTCGCATCCTGACCGGAAGCTGTCACGGGATTAAAGGCGCTCGATGATGAAGTGGAGTAGCTTGACTTTCTGATAGGGAAACCGCGGCTTCACGAGTTGAAATGGTCTGAGCGGGATTCCAAATTTAAGGGGAAATCACGAGGAGCGATTTGCAGTGAGGGACGGGGTCCGACTGTTTTGTTCGATGCTTGAGACAGGCAGCATGGGAGCAAGTACAGGGCAAGGTGAAGTTCTGGTGAACATCGCGGTGATGATTAGTGGCGAGATAATCATGACTGCGGTGTTCGATTTTGGAAAGGGTCACACGATTTGCTGTGTACAGACGTTAAGGTATTAACGGGGACAAATGCAAGAGAAAAAGGGTGTGGAGTTGAAACTGACTTTGGTCATGGTGAAGTCGCTGATGTCAGAGGTGCGCAATCTGGAATGAAGCAGTGAAGTCGATGGTTGGTTTCTGAAGCGGGATGATGTCAGATTTGAGGATTTCTTGGCATATGAACAATAGGAAGGAAAGGGCGAAATTGTGAATGAAGAATGGAAGAGAGCAGTATTTTGAAAATGGGATTAAGGTATATTTCATTGTTTAAATTTTTTTTAAATTTTAAGGAGAATATATTTATATAAATGAGTAATCGATTAAAACAAATTAGTTATATAATTGGTAATGGATTAAATATATAGAAATAAAAATTGTAGAAAAATCATTTAAGTAAAATGTAGAGTTAATTTAGAATTTATTTACACATGGAAAATTTATTAAATTAAATTAGTCTAGTTCAATAACTGAAATATATTTACATTCTTTACATTGGAAACAGAGGTATGGAGATATCGTGAAACCTATATGATAAGCTTAAATGGGATACTCGACAAATTAAAACCACGGTGAGTAAATCTCACTCACCTTTTATTTATAATTATTTTTACTTCGAAAAAAATAATTGTTGTTGCTTGTTTGGATTTTTCTGCTTGTTTTATATATATTAGTTATTTAGGCTATTATATATATATTGGGTTGATTGATTGGTGGGATTCCCGCAGTCTCATTAGCGGATGCCCGCAGTTTCATAGCGGATGATTACCCTATATGCCCCACGCTATGATTAGTGGATGACCTTCTATACCGCGATATTCTGCCATGAAGCAGAATGGGTATTATTTATGTGCTAACATCTGTGGATGCAGGAAAACAGGTTGGAGGGATCCAACTGGATTCCTCAAAAATATATTATCTGTTTGTTGTTTGCTGATTTCAATATATTCATATATGATGTGTTAAAAATAAAATGATTGAAAATTGGGTGATTTGATTGTTTTAAATATCACTGGGCTAAGTGTTAATTTATTTAAAATATCGTGGAAGGATATTTGAGATTTAAAAGGGAAAATTCTATTTTTAAATAGAATTTGAATTTTTAATGGAATAAAAATATAGACTTGTTTTTGAAAAATAAAACAAGTAGTTCCTTTATAAAGGAAGTTTATAAATAGTTCTTTTATAACGAAGTTTATAAATAGTTCTTTTATAACGAAGTTATAAATGAAGTGAAAAGAATTATCATTTGATAATTCAGAAATAGAAATACAAGTGTGAAATTGGAATGGGAAATTTATCTTCAAAAGGAATAAAAATAGAATTTGAATTCAAAGGGATAAAAATAAAATTTGAATTCGAAGGAATTCAAATAAAGGAAATTCAAATAGAGATTTGGATATAGAATTCGAATGAAATTCAAATATAGAAATTTGAATATGGAAGTTCAAATGGAATTTTAAATATAGAGTTTGAATAAGAGATTCAAACAGCATTTGAATAAGAGGGTTCAAAATGAAATTTGAATAAGAGAATTGAAATAGAATTTGAATAAAGAAATCCAAATAGGGATTTGAATATAGAATTTCAAAATAGAATTTGAAATAAACTTTGAAAATAGGATTTCAAAGTAGAATAGGAAATCCAAATGGTTTGAAATGGAATTTGAATTCAAGGGAATTCAAATGGATTTGAGTGAAGAAATTCAAATGGGATTTAAATAATGGGATTTAAATAATGGGTTTTAAATAAAGAGGATTCAAATATAAGAATTCAAATAGTATTAGAATGGAGCTTTGGATATTTGAATTTAAAATAGAAATTCAAAATGGAGTTTGATTATTTAAATTCAAGTATGAAATTTCAAATATAACAATTCAAAAGGGAGTTGATTATTGAAATTAATGTGGTATTTAAATTCAAGGAGATTAAAATGTGGTATTTGAAATCAAGGAAATAAAATATGGTATGTGAATTTAAGAGAATTAAATTTGAATATTAGAATTCAAATGGTGTTAAAAATAAGTTTGAATATTAGAATTCAAATGGTGTTAAAAATGAATTTGAATATTAGAATTCAAATGGAGATGGAAAATGAAATTTGAATATAGGAGATTCAAATTGAATTCAAATAGAATTTAAACTATGGGATTTGAATATTGAATTCAAATGGAATTGAAACTATGGATTTGAATATATTAAAATATATCAGAATGGAGTTGGATTCATTTTAACGAAAGTTTAAAAGTTTATATATATAAATTATAAATAAAACGAACTCGCCGCAGTGCTGCAGTTCGTAAATTGGCGATTCGAACTTCAATTGAATATACAGAACTCAATTGAAGTCGAAATTCTTTGAAACAAGAAACGTCAGGACCGATTTGATAATAGCTTTCTACTGAAGGAGAAAAATCTGGATTTCATCGAATAGATTTTGAGTTATGTCAAAAATCAAATTTTCAGAAAAGCAACGCCAGAACCATTATAAAACCATAACGGTTTGTTTAAATAAACTAAAGGATTTTTAAAGAAAAAAAATCCGAATTTGCCATGAGAAAAATCCAGACTTGAGTTGTAAATTAAATACGAACTCAAGTGGTGTAAATGAGATGATTGTTGAAACAAAAATCAGATTTTTAATTATTGATTAGAATTGACTAATTTAAAGAAATTAGTTAATGGAATTTTAGAATCGAAATTTTGGGCTTTGAATCAGACAAGGGGTGTGTAAATTCATATTCGAAATCGAATATGAAACTTGAATTAGAAATGACATTCGATTGTTGTATCAACAAACTAATATATATTTGAACGTGATATGTTCAAATAACAAGTGAAATAGGCTAAGAAGCTAATTAAAGAATAAATGGGCGGAACTGAATTCAGACGATTGGTTTGAGTTGAATTGAATTGCAAACAGGTGAACATGTGTAAGCAGGTTTGATATGAAGTATATGAAGATTTAAATTTATGTGCTCGACAAAAAGGTACATGTTTAATTCATATATGAGATTTTATGCGCCGTATCGGCAAGCCGCATGGCTTTTTCTTTTTCTTTTTGAGATTAGAAGGACCGGGGAAGCTATTTGAAATTTCCCGATGCTCCCGGTACAGGGGAGGTTATGGCGAATTTTTCCGGAAATTTAAGGAGTTAGAATATTTTTAAGATAATTTGATAGTTATAAATCAATGTATCGATATATGTAGAATTCGATAAGGAAATGAAATCAAAATAGAGTATTGTAAACAAAAAGGGAAATCTATAAATTAGAAATAGAAAGCGAACTTTATACATGTTTAAAAATGAATAACTGGATTGTATAGTGTGTTTATTCGAGGTAAGTGGTTTTGCCGTTTTGAAGTTGAGGATGTTTTCAGTTAAGGTCTGAGAGGTAATTTTACCCCAACTTGATTGATTTCATTTTTAATGGATAAATAGCAAGATCCAGTCTCGAAGAGAAGTATTTGAAAAAGAGTTAGTTGAATAAAATATTTTGGGTTGTTGTAACAATGTTTTACACAACATTCGTTTTAAACCCAAGTGATGGAATTTTGGAAATATAACAGTAAATATTTCCTGAGTATAATTAAAATAGTCGGGATAGAGATAAATGATTGGAATTGTTTCCAATTGCAAATAGAGATATTTTCTAATATATAGAAAATAAAAGGGGTTGATATTGGGAAACGTTTTCCAAATGGCATGAGATGCCAAGATGATTATTGAAAATATTTGGTTAACAAATATTGATAAAGAAATAGAGAAGAGATTTAATTAATGAAATATTAATTAAAGAGCCCAGTGATTTGTTTGATATGTTGGATGAACAATTGTTTTTATTCGATAGTTAAATCACAGGCTATCGAAGTTTTGACCATCGTTGTCAATATGGAGAGACCGGTTGGATTATTATCCGAAGAACCACTCCGTATCGGCATAAGCGTTGCGAACCAAGTATGCTGAATATATTGAAGACGGAGTAAAGTGCAAGGGCTTTTCTATTAAATAGAAATAGTGCCTTCGGTTTCGTTCAATCCCAGAACAAACGTAAATGGACGAATGTCTGACAGAGTATTTCCAATGATCAAATGAGTTGGTCTGTACGAATATATATGGTTGCAACGGATTTATCACTTAGCATAATATCCAGAATATTTGTGCAAACTCAACTAGTGATTAACGGATCTGACAATGTGGCATTCAAAGTGATTGTGCTATCAATGAATGGTAAGTATTCGTAGCCTCAGGCCTCAACAACCGGGAAAGGGCAAAAATCGGGCAGGCAGCATGGCTATGTGGGTCGCTCCCATTAGGATGTATAATCACCTATCTAGAGGTTCATTTAATTTCTTATTCTATTCGATGCTGTCCCAGTCGGGAGACGGTTGCTGATCCCAACCGTTGGTGATATACATTCGATACACTCAAGCGAAATGAGTGGTCGGTCATGTGTGGGCCGGGTTGCAAGATGTTCTTGTTGAACCCAGTGTATTCCTCTCTAGAGATACACTAGCGGAAGGTGGTTCCATACCTTGTCATGTTGGAAATCCAATCTCCAATAAGCGCCATGCAGTTTTTGATTTAATATTATATATGGAGCGCGAGATGCAAGCGTTCCGCTAGATTCTATTTAGTTGATTTAGACATTATTGTAATATCACCAGATTTCGATATCATATGTTTTGGGTTATCGTAAGGTAAAAGCCATCCGTGTTTATGTGTGGATCGGTCTTACGATTATCTTTTCTTTCGAAAGGATTTTTAAAAGTTAAACGAATGATTGGAGTTTACTCACACCAGTCCCCTGACTGACCCAGAGTTTATTTTGTTTTGTTTTCCCCTAAACTCTTGGGTGCCCAAATTTGTACGGGCAGTCAAGTAGTCGGGATTTTACAGATTCACTTGGAGGAGCTTGGAGCAGGAGGCTTCAGCGTTAGTTATCTAGAGTTATTTCCGCTGTATTGTAAGTGTGTACTCTGATAATGATGTATGTATATACAGTCAAAATTTTTGTATTCAAAAAGTTGTTATCTATATTATATTTTATTCCGCTGCGATGTGAGGTTCTGTGATGTGTTTATGTTCTTCTTCTTCTTCTCTTCTAAGTTTCTATCTTATCTACTCTCACCTTCTAACTTCTTTCCATTAATGGTTCGTATTTCTGTGTTATTTGGGCTGGAAGTGTGGTGTATTTAGTCAACTCAGATAGCTCGGATTTGCGGGTCGTTACAGTTGGTATCAGAGCTTAGGTTGAGCGAATACCTAGGCTTGTGTGGCATGTGCTCATTAGAGATAGAGTCAGTAGTACCCTAGAATGAGTTGAGTCTATATATACGAGAGCGCGTATTTGTTATTAATATAAAAACTGTTTTATATTGTGTTGGCTAGTCTGTTGAGTGGTTTATGAATTCTGGTCGAATCGTGGGACGCCACGAAGTCGATAGGGATTTCTAAACACTGGAACAGAAAATACGACATGATATTGTTTTTAAGTGGGTAAATGAAATAATTTTACCCAAAATTTCTATTTTGATATAGAAAGAATAATTTTCTAGAATTCTTATTATATGGATGTGTTGGATGTTGATTTTATAATCAAATGAGATTATAAAATTAAAATGGTTATTTATAACCAAATAGGATTTGTATAGGAATTAAATATACAAATGAGATGAATTAGAATTTAATTCAAACCAGAATTTGGAATTTTAATCCTGGGAAGTTGAAAAATATTTTTCAAAGTATATTAAAATAATATAGCTTTGTTTTTGAAAGGTTTTTGAATAAAAATCATTTCAGTTAGATTTTTAGAAGTGATAAAGCACTGAACTCACTTTAGTGGCTGGAAAATAATTCTGATGATGATTGCAACATCATCAGTGTTCATTTTCGAGTTTCTACGTGATGGATTGCTACCTTAGAAAGTTCTGTTGGAAATTTGTTTGAAAGGAAACAAGTTGTTTTGGGAAGAATTCAAGTGTTTTGAATATTGAGATGGAAATAAATATATGTATATATTTATGTGATTTCAGAAGTAATTTGAAATCAAAAACCCGGGATTTGAATTCTGGAATTAAAATTTAACTTGAAGCAAGTTAAATGAATCAACGTGGATAAATTGATTTTGATCAATTTGAATGGGTATGAATGAAAACTAAAGGTTTTGGTTGAAATAAAAATTATTTAGAATATAAAGTGGTGAGTTTCGGCATAAGATGAGTTTTCGGAAAATAATGGGTTCGTACCATTTTTCTTACCTTAGCAAATTTCGAGGACGAAATTATTTTAAGAGGGGAAGAATGTAACGACCCAGATTTCTAGCCAATTAATTTTAAATATTTAATATGGTTTTAAATATTGTGTGATAATATAAAGGAATTTTTATTGAGTTATCGATTTAATAATCGATATATGGTTTATTTTCGAATATATATAATCATCGTAATACGAAATATAATTGAAATCAAAGTTAAAAACTGAATCAAATAGTTCAGATGATCAGTGTTAGTTCAGTTTGAATATATGGGCGATGATAATAATTCATTATCGAGAAATTTATTGTTTTGAATTTAATTTATATCAGTTTAAATTAATATCTTCTCCAGATGATCAAATAAGACTCCGTAGCTTGTTCCTGTGTGTCCAGAATAGTGGTTAAACGCTAGAAACGCAGGTTGTTACGCTCAAATAAGAGCTCGTAACCCCGAAATATATTTTATATTTAGTGAATATGATCGAACTCAAATCGCAGTCAGATCAAAATCAAATCAAAATTTAATACAGTGTACTTCGAGCACTGTAAACTCCTTGAATACCAAGTTTCATTTTCTATAAAAACCGCGACATCCTCCCCTTTGTATTCTTTTTATTTTCGTTCTGCGAATCAAAAATGGAAAGCTTCTGCAAACAAAGAAACGTCGCTCCCCTTTTTAATCCTCTTGCTTTCGTCAATTATTTTTCCTTTTGCAATTCGAACCGAAACTCTAAATCAAAATGTCCGACACCCATACTTTCAAAACCGAACCCGAATCCTTTAAATCAAAATCGAAATCGGCTTTAAAAACAAAAAGGGGGTGAAATCGAAGTCGCATCCTGACCGGAAGCTGTCACGGGATTAAAGGCGCTCGATGATGAAGTGGAGTAGCTTGACTTTCTGATAGGGAAACCGCGGCTTCACGAGTTGAAATGGTCTGAGCGGGATTCCAATTTAAGGGGAAATCACGAGGAGCGATTTGCAGTGAGGGACGGGGTCCGACTGTTTTGTTCGATGCTTGAGACAGGCAGCGTGGGAGCAAGTACAGGGCAAGGTGAAGTTCTGGTGAACATCGCGGTGATGATTAGTGGCGAGATAATCATGACTGCGGTGTTCGATTTTGGAAAGGGTCACACGATTTGCTGTGTACAGACGTTAAGGTATTAACGGGGACAAATGCAAGAGAAAAAGGGTGTGGAGTTGAAACTGACTTTGTTCATGGTGAAGTCGCTGATGTCAGAGGTGCGCAATCTGGAATGAAGCAGTGAAGTCGATGGTTGGTTTCTGAAGCGGGATGATGTCAGATTTGAGGATTTCTTGGCATATGAACAATAGGAAGGAAAGGGCGAAATTGTGAATGAAGAATGGAAGAGAGCAGTATTTTGAAAATGGGATTAAGGTATATTTCATTGTTTAAATTTTTTTTAAATTTTAAGGAGAATATATTTATATAAATGAGTAATCGATTAAAACAAATTAGTTATATAATTGGTAATGGATTAAATATATAGAAATAAAAATTGTAGACAAATCATTTAAGTAAAATGTAGAGTTAATTTAGAATTTATTTACACATGGAAAATTTATTAAATTAAATTAGTCTAGTTCAATAACTGAAATATATTTACATTCTTTACATTGGAAACAGAGGTATGGAGATATCGTGAAACCTATATGATAAGCTTAAATGGGATACTCGGCAAATTAAAACCACGGTGAGTAAATCTCACTCACCTTTTATTTATAATTATTTTTACTTCGAAAAAAATAATTGTTGTTGCTTGTTTGGATTTTTCTGCTTGTTTTATATATATTAGTTATTTAGGCTATTATATATATATTGGGTTGATTGATTGGTGGGATTCCCGCAGTCTCATTAGCGGATGCCCGCAGTTTCATAGCGAATGATTACCCTATATGCCCCACGCTATGATTAGTGGATGAACTTCTATACCGCGATATTCTGCCACGAAGCAGAATGGGTATTATTTATGTGCTAACATCTGTGGATGCAGGAAAACAGGTTGGAGGGATCCAACTGGATTCCTCAAAAATATATTATCTGTTTGTTGTTTGCTGATTTCAATATATTCATATATGATGTGTTAAAAATAAAATGATTGAAAATTGGGTGATTTGATTGTTTTAAATATCACTGGGCTAAGTGTTAATTTATTTAAAATATCGTGGAAGGATATTTGAGATTTAAAAGGGAAAATTCTATTTTTAAATAGAATTTGAATTTTTAATGGAATAAAAATATAGACTTGTTTTTGAAAAATAAAACAAGTAGTTCCTTTATAAAGGAAGTTTATAAATAGTTCTTTTATAACGAAGTTTATAAATAGTTCTTTTATAACGAAGTTATAAATGAAGTGAAAAGAATTATCATTTGATAATTCAGAAATAGAAATACAAGTGTGAAATTGGATTGGGAAATCTATCTTCAAAAGGAATAAAAATAGAATTTGAATTCAAAGGGATAAAAATAGAATTTGAATTCGAAGGAATTCAAATAAAGGAAATTCAAATAGAGATTTGGATATAGAATTCGAATGAAATTCAAATATAGAAATTTGAATATGGAAGTTCAAATGGAATTTTAAATATAGAGTTTGAATAAGAGATTCAAACAGCATTTGAATAAGAGGGTTCAAAAGGAAATTTGAATAAGAGAATTGAAATAGAATTTGAATAAAGAAATCCAAATAGGGATTTGAATATAGAATTTCAAAATAGAATTTGAAATAAACTTTGAAAATAGGATTTCAAAGTAGAATAGGAAATCCAAATGGTTTGAAATGGAATTTGAATTCAAGGGAATTCAAATGGATTTGAGTGAAGAAATTCAAATGGGATTTAAATAATGGGATTTAAATAATGGGTTTTAAATAAAGAGGATTCAAATATAAGAATTCAAATAGTATTAGAATGGAGCTTTGGATATTTGAATTTAAAATAGAAATTCAAAATGGAGTTTGATTATTTAAATTCAAGTATGAAATTTCAAATATAACAATTCAAAAGGGAGTTGATTATTGAAATTAATGTGGTATTTAAATTCAAGGAGATTAAAATGTGGTATTTGAAATCAAGGAAATAAAATATGGTATGTGAATTCAAGAGAATTAAATTTGAATATTAGAATTCAAATGGTGTTAAAAATAAGTTTGAATATTAGAATTCAAATGGTGTTAAAAATGAATTTGAATATTAGAATTCAAATGGAGATGGAAAATGAAATTTGAATATAGGAGATTCAAATTGAATTCAAATAGAATTTAAACTATGGGATTTGAATATTGAATTCAAATGGAATTGAAACTATGGATTTGAATATATTAAAATATATCAGAATGGAGTTGGATTCATTTTAACGAAAGTTTAAAAGTTTATATATATAAATTATAAATAAAACGAACTCGCCGCAGTGCTGCAGTTCGTAAATTGGCGATTCGAACTTCAATTGAATATACAGAACTCAATTGAAGTCGAAATTCTTTGAAACAAGAAACGTCAGGACCGATTTGATAATAGCTTTCTAATGAAGGAGAAAAATCTGGATTTCATCGAATAGATTTTGAGTTATGTCAAAAATCAAATTTTCAGAAAAGCAACGCCAGAACCATTATAAAATCATAACGGTTTGTTTAAATAAACTAAAGGATTTTTAAAGAAAAAAAATCCGAATTTGCCATGAGAAAAATCCAGACTTGAGTTGTAAATTAAATACGAACTCAAGTGGTGTAAATGAGATGATTGTTGAAACAAAAATCAGATTTTTAATTATTGATTAGAATTGACTAATTTAAAGAAATTAGTTAATGGAATTTTAGAATCGAAATTTTGGGCTTTGAATCAGACAAGGGGTGTGTAAATTCATATTCGAAATCGAATATGAAACTTGAATTAGAAATGACATTCGATTGTTGTATCAACAAACTAATATATATTTGAACGTGATATGTTCAAATAACAAGTGAAATAGGCTAAGAAGCTAATTAAAGAATAAATGGGCGGAACTGAATTCAGACGATTGGTTTGAGTTGAATTGAATTGCAAACAGGTGAACATGTGTAAGCAGGTTTGATATGAAGTATACGAAGATTTAAATTTATGTGCTCGACAAAAAGGTACATGTTTAATTCATATATGAGATTTTATGCGCCGTATCGGCAAGCCGCATGGCTTTTTCTTTTTCTTTTTGAGATTAGAAGGACCGGGGAAGCTATTTGAAATTTCCCGATGCTCCCGGTACAGGGGAGGTTATGGCGAATTTTTCCGGAAATTTAAGGAGTTAGAATATTTTTAAGATAATTTGATAGTTATAAATCAATGTATCGATATATGTAGAATTCGATAAGGAAATGAAATCAAAATAGAGTATTGTAAACAAAAAGGGAAATCTATAAATTAGAAATAGAAAGCGAACTTTATACATGTTTAAAAATGAATAATTGGATTGTATAGTGTGTTTATTCGAGGTAAGTGGTTTTGCCGTTTTGAAGTTGAGGATGTTTTCAGTTAAGGTCTGAGAGGTAATTTTACCCCAACTTGATTGATTTCATTTTTAATGGATAAATAGCAAGATCCAGTCTCGAAGAGAAGTATTTGAAAAAGAGTTAGTTGAATAAAATATTTTGGGTTGTTGTAACAATGTTTTACACAACATTCGTTTTAAACCCAAGTGATGGAATTTTGGAAATATAACAGTAAATATTTCCTGAGTATAATTAAAATAGTCGGGATAGAGATAAATGATTGGAATTGTTTCCAATTGCAAATAGAGATATTTTCTAATATATAGAAAATAAAAGGGGTTGATATTGGGAAACGTTTTCCAAATGGCATGAGATGCCAAGATGATTATTGAAAATATTTGGTTAACAAATATTGATAAAGAAATAGAGAAGAGATTTAATTAATGAAATATTAATTAAAGAGCCCAGTGATTTGTTTGATATGTTGGATGAACAATTGTTTTTATTCGATAGTTAAATCACAGGCTATCGAAGTTTTGACCATCGTTGTCAATATGGAGAGACCGGTTGGATTATTATCCGAAGAACCACTCCGTATCGGCATAAGCGTTGCGAACCAAGTATGCTGAATATATTGAAGACGGAGTAAAGTGCAAGGGCTTTTCTATTAAATAGAAATAGTGCCTTCGGTTTCGTTCAATCCCAGAACAAACGTAAATGGACGAATGTCTGACAGAGTATTTCCAATGATCAAATGAGTTGGTCTGTACGAATATATATGGTTGCAACGGATTTATCACTTAGCATAATATCCAGAATATTTGTGCAAACTCAACTAGTGATTAACGGATCTGACAATGTGGCATTCAAAGTGATTGTGCTATCAATGAATGGTAAGTATTCGTAGCCTCAGGCCTCAACAACCGGGAAAGGGCAAAAATCGGGCAGGCAGCATGGCTATGTGGGTCGCTCCCATTAGGATGTATAATCACCTATCTAGAGGTTCATTTAATTTCTTATTCTATTCGATGCTGTCCCAGTCGGGAGACGGTTGCTGATCCCAACCGTTGGTGATATACATTCGATACACTCAAGCGAAATGAGTGGTCGGTCATGTGTGGGCCGGGTTGCAAGATGTTCTTGTTGAACCCAGTGTATTCCTCTCTAGAGATACACTAGCGGAAGGTGGTTCCATACCTTGTCATGTTGGAAATCCAATCTCCAATAAGCGCCATGCGGTTTTTGATTTAATATTATATATGGAGCGCGAGATGCAAGCGTTCCGCTAGATTCTATTTAGTTGATTTAGACATTATTGTAATATCACCAGATTTCGATATCATATGTTTTGGGTTATCGTAAGGTAAAAACCATCCGTGTTTATGTGTGGATCGGTCTTACGATTATCTTTTCTTTCGAAAGGATTTTTAAAAGTTAAACGAATGATTGGAGTTTACTCACACCAGTCCCATGACTGACCCAGAGTTTATTTTGTTTTGTTTTCCCCTAAACTCTTGGGTGCCCAAATTTGTATGGGCAGTCAAGTAGTCGGGATTTTACAGATTCACTTGGAGGAGCTTGGAGCAGGAGGCTTCAGCGTTAGTTATCTAGTGTTATTTCCGCTGTATTGTAAGTGTGTACTCTGATAATGATGTATGTATATACAGTCAAAATTTTTGTATTCAAAAAGTTGTTATCTATATTATATTTTATTCCGCTGCGATGTGAGGTTCTGTGATGTGTTTATGTTCTTCTTCTTCTTCTCTTCTAAGTTTCTATCTTATCTACTCTCACCTTCTAACTTCTTTCCATTAATGGTTCGTATTTCTGTGTTATTTGGGTTGGAAGTGTGGTGTATTTAGTCAACTCAGATAGCTCGGATTTGCGGGTCGTTAGAAACCAGCCCTAAGACCAAGCCCAAACCCCAAACTGGTGCACCCAACCATAGAACTCTCCAGAAACTGTGCAGGTTTCCTGTCCCGACACGGGCGCACTTCCCAAGTGCGCCAGTGTAAAAATGTGTTGGCGCACTTCACAAGTGCGCCAGTGCATTTTTGTGTTGGCGCACTTCACAAGTGCACCAGTGCATTCTTGCTTGTTTTCGGTTTTTCTACCTAACTTCGTTCGTCCATATCTTCTTCATACGGACTCCGATTACCGAAAAGTCAAACTCTATTTCGCGTATTTTTCCGAGACGAACGCAATGGTGCAACCCGTTTCCCCTAATTCCCACATCTGGGATTAGTTATTCTTTAATTTGTGAATTTTAGCATTAATCGAAATTCGGGGTGTTACATTGACCCTACCTCAAATCATGTTATATTGGTAAAGTGTTGTTCTCGTCTTAACTTAACCCTTCCTATACATGTTATATAATTAGTTAAGTGTTTTCCTCTTGTATTACTTAACCCACATGTCATTATATATTTTGGTTAAGTGTTACCTTAGTTAACTTAACCCTATCATCTTCTTAATTAACATGTTACAACGGTTAAGTGTTCTAAATTTACTTAACCTCACCCACTTGTCTAATTAACATGTTGTAACGGCTAAGTGTTCTAATTTTACTTAACCTCACCCACTTGCCTAGTTAACATGTTATTACAGTTAAGTGTTTCCCTAATCACTTGACCTCATCATTTCTAGCTTGATTTATTCTTGAGCCTTAATTAATTAATTAAAGCACCAACCACTCACATTAGACAGATATTGTTGTGGTTACTGGAAGTGCCGGTCAGTTCCGGGTAGGTTTACACCACAACTCACTCTAACCTCAGTTTTTTCTGGGCTTGATGCACTAACCACCCACATTAGACAGGTATTGTTGTGGTCACTGGATGTGCCGGTAGGTTCTGGGCAGTTTTACACGACAACTCAATCTAACCTCGGGTTAGGCATATTCATCTTTTACAAATTTACATATTTATTAATTATGTAAATTTTCCATAAATCAATTTAGCCTAGATCATATTCATTTTTCATGCAAATTAGCATATATATATTCAATGCCTAAAACTTGATTTACCTATCAATTAGCCTAACTTTCAGTTTATACCAATTTTAGATTTAATATTCCCCTTTTACAATTCATGCCCAATCCAGATTAATATTCCAATTAATGGTTCATGTCAAAACTAGATTTAATGTTCTTGTTTACCATTTATGTCCACACTTTGCAGCCAATTAAATTTATCAACTTACGCCCAAGTCTAATATGCATGTAAATCATTCACTATTATAACCAATCTAGACTATGCCAACATATTTATTATGCCAAACTAACTTAATTAAGCTATGCCCAAATTCATGTGCCGTAATCGTACGTATAACATGATTTCACAAGTTTCTAAGTACTCATGAAATGATACTAATAGTATCAAAACAAGGAATAGGGGATAAGCACGAGAATTGACATAAAAGAATAGCCTTGCAAGAATGAATCAAATACAAAAATAATGGTTCCAATGGGTTTGATGTACATAATAGTGAATAGGAATAAACTAGCCAAGTTACACACTAAATATGAGATCCACATGATCAAGGGAATAGGCATAGGTGATTTGGTCCAACATAATGCCAGTTCAAGGTACAACATGATCGGTTATTTGTAACAATGGGAATAGTCATAAGCATCTAACTACAATAGTCATAGGCAATTAACCACAATAGTCATGGGCGACTAATCACAATAATTTATTAACCAATGTCATGCATAGGCAATAGTCACATAGTTATGATTCATAGTCGTAGGCAATAATTTCATAGGCGAAAGTTGATGGCCATAGTCTTAGGCAAAGGTCTCATAGTCATAGTCATAGTCATGGGCAATAGTTTCATAGTCATAGGCAATAGCTTCATAGGAAATAGTTTCATAGTCATAGTCATAGGCAAAAGTACCATATTCATAGTCAGAGTCATAGGCAAAAGTCCCATAATTATAGTCATTGGCAATTAACCACAATAAGTTCTAGTTCACAATCGAGAATCAGATCCAAAGGCATAGAAAATGTTAGATTTGACATAAGCACGAATCAAAGATAAATAACTTGAAAATTGGTATAGTTCTATATTTTGATTCATTACATTCACAATTCCAATTACACGTTCAGATCTAAGGAATAACCGAACTTACAGTGATTGGTTTAGAAAAGGCGATTTGCTAGGATTCGAGTGATGTTGCTTGAAGCGGAATGCCTGTGGTCCAACTTGAAGCTTTATCTTGATTTGAATCTCCAATTTTAAGAAGAACCATTACTTGTTTTAATGGAGAATAAGATTTATTTTAATTAGGATTGAGGCAAAGTATAGGCGTAATGAAGTTGTGTGGAGAAAGTGAAGTTTGGGGGCGTTTATATAGCGTAGAACTCATAAACTTTATACAGAAATCAGCCCGGATATATAAAAATGAATTCTGCCTCGGATCTAGAAAAACAGGGTAGGTCGACACCTAGGTCGAACTATAGGGGGAGGTCGACACTAGGGTCGATGTAATGACCCGCATTGGCAGAGGTATTATAATTAATTTATTTAATTTTATAAATAGTGATATAGTGAATTAAATGGTGGTTTAATTAAATAATGGTGAATATTTAATTAAAATAATAATTAAATAATATATTTAATTCTTAAATAATCAGAATTGGCTGAAACGGCGATATATGTGAATTGGGCGAATTTGAATTATATAATTCAGTTTAAAGTTGAATTATAGTAACGAATATATTCAATCGACGTCAGTTTGAACGTAGAGTTTTAATATAATTAAAATAGAGCTTGAAATGGTGCGGTAATTCGCTATTTGGTGATTTGAACTTCAATTGAATATACAGAAGCCGTTTTAAATCGGATTTCTGCGAAATAAGAAACGTGTGGAGCTGGTGGAGCATATCTTTCTAGTGAAAGAGAAAAATCGTGATTTAGTCATGTAGATTTTGAGATATGTTCAAATCAAATTTTAGAAAAGTCGCTGGGGAATTTCTTTATAATTTATAAAGGAATTATTTATATTTTAAAAAAGGATTTTCAATATAAATCGAATATCGGGTTGACCCAGATTGAAATATCAAGTTAGAAATTCATATAGGAATATTGTAGAGCTGTATGGTATTCCACTGTGAATATATACAATAATATAAATTTATTTATATTTAATTTAATTATATTTAAATATATTTATATATTTAAATGGGTTATTTAGGACTTTAAAAATAGCCACTTTTGCAAACGAAGTCGGAATCCGACGAAATCAGTTTCGTTGGGTCCGTGAGGTCGAGCTGTAGCTGCATGTCCAGTTTCGTGATTTTTGTGTACCACGTGTGATCATAGGAATTTTTAGAAGATAAATTAACAAAAAGAATATTCCGAAAATATTCTCTAACTCAAAATATCTAAACCCTATTCCCTATAAATAGCCCTCATTCCTTTCTAACCCTAGAATTCATTTTCCTTGGTCAAACTTCATTTCCGCCGTCCTCTTTCTATAGCAAAAAGGAAATCGTGCTTTAGAAATTCAAAAGAAATACTATAAATTACAATACTTATATATATGTTATCCTCATCACTCAAGCTTCGATTTGATGTCCGTTTTATTGAACTCGATCAGAATTTTATGGAGCTCGATATGGTTTTCCATGCTCGCAGTAGATTTAGGGTTTGGGTTTTTGGGATTTTGTGGTATCGATGCATGATTCGGGGTTTGAAATGGTGGTTAGGAGATTGAAGAGGTTCGTTTGGGGTTGATTGGGGTGTTTCGGTGATAAAAAAAAAGTGACGCAACAGTCACTCGATGGCCAGGACTGTAGAACGTTGGAAGCAACAGGTCAGGACCGAACTGGAGAATGATGGTTGGAGGTGGTAGAGAAATCGAAGTAGGGAATTTTAGTGGTGTTCGTTTGATTTTAAAAGAAGTATGTATGGTGCTTGGATTTTTAGAAGATCGGTTGTTTGGGTGAAATACTGGAGAGGTTACGGCATAAGGAATTGGGGAAGAAGATGCTCAAGTTCGGGTCTAGTATGTTCGGTAAGTGGGCCGAGTATTTTAAGGGGGTGAGGCTTAATGGGTTTTAAATAAATGTTTTTATTTTAAATTAAATGTGTTAACTAGTTTACGCGATATCTAGCTCATACGGAGTCGAAATCGAGAACCGTCAGTTGTGTTGGGATCGTATGGATGGACACTACACCATGGAGCTGACTGGGAGTGGATTTGGGCTCGTTTGGATTTATAGCGAAATAAATTGTTTGATTCAAATCAAACAACAGTTTACCGTTCTTTAACGATGAACTGCCAATGTGAGTAAATCTCACTAACTCTGAATAGTTATATTTTCATGTTGTATTTTTAGAACTATTAAATGTTGGTTGATTGATTGTGTGTTGACTGTTTGATTGAACTACTAGTCAGTTAGTTGAATTTCTATATTGATTCTGTTTAACAAAATATATCATATGGAACTGAAAGTGATGTTGATTTTATTGTGTAACATCTGTGGATGCAGGGAAACAGGTTGGAGGAATCCGACTGGATTCCTCAACATTTATTTTACTGTTTTTCATATATTATGATATATGATGTGTTATGTAATATGTTATGGATTATGTGTGCTGGAATGATATTGATCCTTGTTATTCGATATTTTAAATATCATAAAAGACCCTGTGATGTAAAAAGAATTATTTCAATGTATATTGAAATAAAGGGATTTTATAAAATCAGTAGATTTTATAAAAGGAAATATTTCAAAAGTAAATAAAAGGGGAAATGTTTATAAAACGAATATAGTTTTATAAAAGGGGAAAATGTTGATAAAAACGAATAGAATAGAAAAAAGGAAATAACTAGAGTAGAATAAATAAAGATATACAAGGAAATATTTGTAAACCATTTACAAATAGGATTGAAAAGGAAATAGTGTAAAACCATTAGCAAATAGATTAGAACGAGGAAGGTTGGTAAACCATTTACAAATCAATCAGAAAGAGAAATGTTTGTAAACCATTTACAAATGAGATTGAATAGGGGATATTTGTAAAACCATTTACCAATAGAATTAAAAAAGGGAAATCATTTGTAAAGTGAAGAACCGTTACTAAAAGTAAATATTTATAATTGAATAGTTTAATCGAGTTAAAAGGAGTTAATCAATGTTAGTTTAATCGAAAGGATTTAATCAATGTTAGTTTAATCGATTAGAGTTAAAGCAAATGAGTTAATCGAATATAGTTTATTCGAATAGAAAGTAAAAGGAGTTAATCGAATATAGTTTATTCGAATAGTAAAAGGAGTTAATCGAATATAGTTTATTCAAATAGAATAAAGGAGTTAATCGAATATATAGTTTATTCAAATAGAATTAAAAGAGTTATCTATTATAGTTTATTCGATAGGAGTTAAGTGAATAGAGTTAAAGTTAAATCAAAAGAGTTAAGTGAATAGAATAAACTGAATAGAGTTATCGAATATACCTTATCGAAGGAAAGAATTATCGAATAGAAAAGATTTGAAAGAGAGTTACGTAAGGAAGTTTGTTAAAGAAATAGAAGGGTGAACTTTGTCTATTTCAAGGTTAGAAACGTTGTTCAGTTAAGGTCCGAGGGGTAGTATTACCCCAACTTGATTGACTTCATTTTTAACTAAGGAATGGTTAAGGTTCGATAGTAAAGGATGGTTAAGTGAATTTAGTAATTAAAGGAAATGTTTTGAGTTGGCATCGCGATGGTTTGTTTAAACATCTGTCTAAGTCCAACGAAGAAGCTTTGGAAATGTTTTCCAAATAAGAAACCAGAAATGTTTTCTAATAAAGAAAACAAGAAATGGAAATGTTTTCCATTGTTAATAACGCATATTTTCCAAATTTAGAAAATAAGAAATATTGAATATAAGGAAACAGAGATAAGTAAATTAATGAAATAAAGAGATAAATGTTGAATGATGTTTAATCGATATAAATTTCCATTTGGAAATAATATCGTTGTTTGCACACCTGTTTTCTTCGATAGTTAAATCACAGACTATCGAAGTTTTGACCATTTTAAGGTTGTTAATATGAAGAGACCGGTTGGATTATTATCCAAAGAACCACTCTGTATTGGCATAAGCGTTGCGAATCATATATGGCAAAGGAAATTGAAGACGGAGTTATGCAAGGGCTATCCTGTTTACAGAATAGTGCGTTCGGTTCATCCTATTCCTGGATGGCTTGTATGGACGGATGTCTGACAGAGTATTTCCAGACGGTCACGTATATTGATTTCTCCAACTGTACCAAGAGTGGAAGCGGAGAAGGAAACTACTTTTAGCTAACACATAATGTATGGTTGAGGACGTCAATAGGTGATTTGATGGATTTGACGATGTGGCATTCAAAGTGAATCTGGTGTGATGATAAAGCGTAGCTTCTAGCCTCATCAACCGGTAAATGACAGAAATCGGGCAGGCAGCATGGCTAAGTCGGTCGCACCAAAGTAGGGTGTATAATCACCTGATCTAGAGTTTCATTTACTTCTAAAAATCTATTGATGATGCTGTCCCATTCGGGAAACGGTTGCTGATCACAACTGTTGGTGATATACATTCGATACACTCAAGCGAAATGAGTGGTCGGTCATGCGTGGCCGGGTTGCAAGATGTTCTTGTTGAACCCAGTGTATTCCTCTCTAGAGGTACACTAGCGAAAGGTGGTTCCATACCTTGTCATAGATGGACATCCATTACCCAATACGTGCTTGCGGTTTTGATTGTATACTATATATGTAGAACATGAGATGAAAGCGTTTCTGCTAGATGATTATTATATTGTGTTGTTAGACATTATTATAATATCAAAAGGTTTTTGATATATAGATATTTGGATTCTCATAAGGGAAAAACCCGTTCCGTTATATGGCGTGGTCTTATGAGATATCGATTACCTGCTTGAACTGTTTTAAACTGTTTTACTCACGCCATTCCCATGACTGACCCGGAGTTTATTTGTTTGTTTCCCTAAACTCTTGGGTGCCTAAATTTGTACGGGCAGTCAAGTAGTCGGGATTTACAGATATACTGGAAGAGCTTGGAGCAGGAGGCTTCAGGATTATATAGCTATAGTTATTTCCACTGTGTTGTAAGTGTTGTACTTTGATAATGATATGTATATTCAAGAACAGATATGTATTTCAAAGTTATGTTATGAAATATATTTATTCGTTCCGCTGTGAGATTCGTGTTACTATGATATTGTGTTCTTCTTCTTCTTCTTCTATTCTAAGTTTCTATCTTATCTTTCCTCACCCTCGGTTTTCTTTCTATTAATTTCCTGATTTTCAGTTTAATTTGGGGTTGGACTTGTGTTTTTGGTCAGCTGAAATTGGACCCGATTTTCGGGTCATTACAGTTGGTATCAGAGCAAAAGTTTTGTTAATACCTTGGCTCTGTGGCATGACTCGGTAGAGATAGGGTTAGTAATACCCTAGATTGAGTTTGAGTGTATATATACGAGTGAACGTATTTGTTATTGATATAAAAATTTGTTTTATATTGTGTTGATTTATTGGTTGAGTTGTTTATGAGTTCTGGTTGATCAGTTTGATCCACTGTATCGGTAGGAGTTTATAAGCACTCGAATATGATGGGTTGACACGATATGTTTTGAAAAGAGGGTAAATTAAAATAATTTTACCCAAAGTATATTTTGATACATATTGGATATATTGGTTGATATTATAATCAAGTAAGATTATAAATGAAATGGTTATGTAAATAACCAATCAGAATTCATATAAGTGAAATACTTGAAATCAGATGAGTTGAATCTGAAATTTTAAACCAGAAATTTAGTTAAAACTCTGGAGAATTGGATAAGTGTTTGTAAATGGATTTAGATTAAAAATAAGGAAAATTTTAAGATCCTGGGAGATTTCAAATTGTTTTACAAGCAGTGTGAATTATATTTTGAAATGAATTTCAAAGTGGAAATGTTTAAAAATGGTTTTATAGTATTGAACTCACTTCGATCGCTGGAAAATAGATTCTGATGATGACAGCTACATCATCAGTATTCATTTTCGAGTTATAAGTGACGAATTACTACCAGAGATACTGTTTTGAATTTGTTTTGGGAAAGACAAGTTGTTTTGAATTTCAAAATGGGATTTATAATAAAGAATGAATAAAGAAAGTTTGAAATAGAAATTGAATATAGAAATTCAAAGGGAGTTTGAATATATGAAATTCAATGGAATTGAAATAAAAATTGAATATAGAAATTCAAAGGGAGTCTGAATATATGAAATTCAATGGAAGTGA